>CAWUFW010004721.1:0-1479591 GCA_963921515.1 Calotriton arnoldi | reverse complement strand
GGGGATGGGGTCCCGGGGCCTTAAATGGCCAGAGGAGGGGGCCACGCAGCCCCCTCCAAAGAATATAAATAAAAACGAGGCCATGCCCCGGGGATGGGGTCCCCGGGCCAATACAGGCCCAGGGAAGGAGGGCCACGCGCCCCCTTCCCGTTTTTTTAAAAATTACAAATTAAAAAGGGGTAAGGCCCTGGGGGATGGGGTCCCCAGGGCATAAAAACAGGGAAAAGGAAGGGGGCTACACAGCCCCCTTCAGGGGACAAAAATTATTTTATTTTTTTAAACGATCGGCCCGCAGGCCCCGCCCCCTTCCTTCACCACTCTGCAAACGCGCCCCTGGCGCGTTTGCAGAGGGGAACGACCCCTTGAATACTGGGGGTCCCTGGGGCCAACTAGCCCACCAGGAACCTCCAGTATGCGCCAGGGGCTGCGTTGCAGAGAGGTGTAGAGAGGCCACACCCCTTTACACCTCTCTGCAACGCAGCTCTGTGGCGCTTTTGGAGGTATGTGGGCTAGTTGGACTCCGGGGACCCTCAGGATTCAAGGGGACTTAATCCCCAACTTAAAACGCGCCACGGGGCGCGTTTGCACAGTGGTGAAGGGAGGGGGCGGGGCTTCAGGTGACATGTGTGCAAACAGGCCCCGTGGCGCATTTTAAGATGGGGAATTAAATCCCTTCAATCCTGAGGGTCCCTGGGGGCCAACTCAGCCCAACAGGTACATCCAGAAAGCGCCACAGAGCTGCGTTGCAGAGAGGTGTAAAAGGGTGTGGCCTCTCACACGTCTCTGCAACGCAGCCTCTGGCGCATATTGGAGGTTCCTGGTGGTCTAGTTGGACCCTAGGGACCCTCAGGATTCAAGGGAACTTAATCCCTCAACTTAAAACGCGCCACGGGCGCGTTTGCAAAGATGTCACCTCAGGCCCGCCCCTCCCTTCACCATTGTGCAAATATTCCTCTAAAATCAGCCGAAATAGGAATTCCGATTTACTCACCTGTTATAAGGAGAGACCTCAGTGCTGTATCTTTCAGCCCAGTACTGGTCCTGAAAAGTAATTTTAACCGTACTTTACCGGTAACTTGAATTTCCTTCATAGGCTAACATTGACTGGTTTCACTTGGAAATTCTTCTAAGTGTGGAGTTTTGGAACTTTAAAATATTCCTCTAAAATCAGCCGAAATACGAATTCCGATTTACTCACCTGTTATCAGGAGAGACCTCAGTGCTGCATCTTTCAGCCCAGTACTGATCCTCAAAAGTAATTTTAACCGTACTTACCGGTAATTTGAATTTCCTTCATAGGCTAACATTGACTGGTTTCACTTGGAAATTCTTCTAAGTGTGGAGTTTTGGAACTTTAAAATATTCCTCTAAAATCAGCCGAAATACGAATTCCGATTTACTCACCTGTTATCAGGAGAGACCTCAGTGCTGCATCTTTCAGCCCAGTACTGATCCTGAAAAGTAATTTTAACCGTACTTACCGGTAACTTGAATTTCCTTCATAGGCTAACATTGACTGGTTTCACTTGGAAATTCTTCTAAGTGTGGAGTTTTGGAACTTTAAAATATTCCTCTAAAATCAGCCGAAATACGAATTCCGATTTACTCACCTGTTATCAGGAGAGACCTCAGTGCTGCATCTTTCAGCCCAGTACTGATCCTGAAAAGTAATTTTAACCGTACTTACCGGTAACTTGAATTTCCTTCATAGGCTAACATTGACTGGTTTCACTTGGAAATTCTTCTAAGTGTGGAGTTTTGGAACTTTAAAATATTCCTCTAAAATCAGCCGAAATACGAATTCCGATTTACTCACCTGTTATCAGGAGAGACCTCAGTGCTGCATCTTTCAGCCCAGTACTGATCCTGAAAAGTAATTTTAACCGTACTTACCGGTAACTTGAATTTCCTTCATAGGCTAACATTGACTGGTTTCACTTGGAAATTCTTCTAAGTGTTGATTTTTGAAACATACAAATATTCCTCTAAAATCAGCCGAAATCCGAATTCTGATTTACTCACCTGTTATCAGGAGAGACCTCAGTGCTGCATCTTTCAGCCCAGTACTGGTCCTGAAAAGTAATTTTAACCGTACTTACCAGTAACTTGAATTTCCTTCCATAGGCTAACATTGACTGGTTTCACTTGGAAATTCTTCTAAGTGTGGAGTTTTGGAACTTTAAAATATTCCTCTAAAATCAGCCGAAATACGAATTCCGATTTACTCACCTGTTATCAGGAGAGACCTCAGTGCTGCATGTTTCAGCCCAGTACTGATCCTCAAAAGTAATTTTAACCGTACTTACGGTAACTTGAATTTCCTTCATAGGCTAACATTGACTGGTTTTCAGCAAAAAGTTTCAAAGTGTTGATTTTCACAAACTACAAATATTCCTTAAAAATCGCCTGTATGACTTAAACGCATTCTTTCAACTGTTTACAGGAGATGCACCAGTGCTGGATCCAGGATCCAACACTGAGTAAGAAAAAGTAACGATAACAGTTTTTACCTGCTAAGTGAATTTCCTTCCATAGGATAACATTGGTGATTCTATAAGAAAAAGTTTCAAAGTGTCAACTTTTAAAATACAATAATATTCCTTAAAAATCACGACTGTAACCAAAACGCTTTTACTCAACTGTTTACAGGAGATGTACCAGGACTGAATCTAGGATCCAGTCCTGTGGTTACAAAAGTAATCCATAAAGTAACTAATTGCATTTAACTAGAAATTCACATTGAGCTGAATGTTGCATTGTGTTTGAAAATGTGTTGCCCATTGCAACAACTGTAACTACTGTACTTAAAAGTCTATTGCCTATCTGCAAAGTATTTAAACTAAAGTAATTCATTCTGAGAAAGTATTTTTGTAATGTAATGTATAATGTAATTACAATGTAATTTGACAAATAAAATATGTAAAAAAATTGTTTCTAAAAATGTAGTAAATCAGTATGAAAAAAATTAATATAACAATTAATACATTTAAAAATTGTCATTTACAAAACCTTTGAAATTCACTGAAAAAACCGTAGGTTTCAGGCACGTTATAGTTAGAAATTAGCATTTAAAAAACCTTTGAAATTCACTGAAAAACCATAGGTTTCAGACACGTTATAGTTACAAATTAGCATTTAAAAAACCTTTGAAATTCACTGAAAAACCATAGGTTTCAGACACGTTATAGTTACAAATTAGCATTTAAAAACCTTTGAAATTCACTGAGAAAACCATAGGTTTTAGGGACAGTTATAGTTACTTGGACATTGCACTCGTACAAAACCCGTGAAATTCCCCGTTATAGTTAGTTCAGCTAACTATAACTCGCGCCCGCAATGCACTGCTGATGACGTCACATATTACATCACTCATGACATGGTCAGTGACATCACTGATGACATCACTGATGACATCTCAAATGACATCACTGATGACATCATCCACGTGATAATCTGATGCACCTCCTCACACCCTAATATAACCTTTGATACACCCACTCTAAATTACAGACTGCCATTCGCAAAACCATAGACACTCCAACACCAATAACTACATACCCACTCACTGATTCTTAGGTCTACACACACACATCCACTCACTCACCCGTACAGTCACTCATACTTACGGTCACTCAGTACAGGACTATCATATGCACTCTTACTCCTATATAGACACTCAAACAACGCCACTCATCCATAGAGATACTCACACACCTAGTCAGTCATGCAAATAATTAAACACACTGCCATTTACTCACCTATACAGTTATACACACACCAGCTCACTTACTCATACAAATAGTAGCACATTGTTACGCTCTTATACAATCACTGATACAAGCACACAATCATCCATACAGCCACTATCACAATCACTCACTCTTGCTTATAGCTATTTATATACTCCAACACACATATATACTCCTTTCACATATGTAGTTACTCACACATGTACCACTGGGACATACATTCACTCACTAACACACTCTTACACACACTTACCCACCCATACAGTCTATCACAGATGCACTCTTGAAACCATCCACCCAGTGAATCACCCACTCACACATCTATGCACAGAGTTGCACACACCCCTCCCACTCAAACACTCAGGCACCCATACAGATACTCAGACAAGCATTCAATAACTCATATAGAAAATCATTTAGCTATTCACAAACACATGCAGCCACTTACACAGCAACAGACAGACGGATACAGACATACACCCAGTTTAGTCACTAACCCATGCATTCAGTAAGATACGTTAAATCACTCACTTATAGAGTCAGTCACGCACCTACTAAATCATCCATACAGACACTTACACACCCACTCATTCTTCAATACGTCTTTTCCTATATATTTTAAAAATATTTAAACTTTACAGAAACACACAGTCACTGGATGATGTCATCAGTGATGTCATTTGAGATGTCATCAGTGATGTCATCAGTGATGTCACTGACCATGTCATGAGTGATGTAATATGTGACGTCATCAGCAGTGCATTGCGGGGCGCGAGTTATAGTTAGCTGAACTAACTATAACGGGGGAATTTCACGGGTTTTGTACTGAGTGCAATGTCCAAGTAACTATAACTGTCCCTAAAACCTATGGTTTTTCAGTGAATATATATATATATATATAAATTGATACATATAATATATATATATATTTATACATATATATATTTATATGTATATTTATACACATATATATATATATATATATATTTATATCTATAGCGAGAGAGAGCGAGGGGCTGAGAACTGAAGTAAATAAGGTACCATTTATTAGTTGCCTTAGCACCTACATACACTGGTGCACATAGACAGGAACAAAGAAACTTAAGCAAACAGAACTCTATGAACTGGCATTTCAAATATGCTGGGAATGGTTAAGTGCTAGGTATTCTGTTAAACAAATGGTGCACCCTAGACTAATATGTTATTCTTAGCTCCAACCTAGCCATGGAAGTGGAATGAGAGGGCGTTTTGCACCAGTTGGCTCCTGCAATTATGTGAAAGCATGGCTCCTGTGAGAGGAAATAAGGGACTGATGTTTCCAACTCGTTGGAGTAATTTTGCTTAAGTAGGTCTTGATGGGCTGCTCAAGCGGGCCCGTAAACGAGCCTGGTACTGTCCCCGAGACTCCCTCTTGGAGGTCAAACCCAGAGAACCAGGAAAAGACAATCTTGTCTGTGTAACCACCTACAATCCAAGAAGCAGCGAGATTAAGAAGATTGTGAAGAAATACTGGACTCTGGTGGCGAGCGAACTTGCAATTACAGATGACCCCATTTTTAATTCAAAAGGGGTAAGAATGTCAAGGATTTTGTTGTTAAGGCCTACCTAGAACCTCCAAGACCACCAGACATCAGGAGCCAATTGAATTTGCCACCACTCCTAGGACACTATAAATGTGGCAACTGCAAGGCCTGCACCCTGACCACTGAGGGCTCCTCATTCACACATAAGAGCAAGACATACAACACCCCACAGCACACTAATTACAATACCACAAATGTAATATATGCCATCAAGTGTCCATGTGACATGACGTATGTGGGGCAAACCACTCAGAAGGTGAAGACCAGAATATTACAGCATTTCAGTAGAATCAAGTATAAGATCCAGGGGGCTCCCCTAGTTGAGCATTTCAGCAACAATTGTTATCCTCCAGATACCCTCAGATGGTGGGTTTTGGAAAAAGTTCACCCACACGCTAGAGGAGGAAACATTGGTATGACCTTAAACCTCAATGAGTGTAGATGGATACATTCCCTTGACACACTCAACAGTGGGCTGAATGAAATGGAGGAAACCTTTAGACAGACAAGCCAACTACAATACAGTTGACACTGTTGGATCTAAATGTTTCCTTACCATATTGGCTGCATGGACACGTGCATGTATCTAAATCTGACTCCAGTGCCCACTCTGACTAACACTATCGCAGATTAGACACCAATACATCTTGAATTCGAAAATGTAAATTACTTCAAGCTGATCTCAGTTTTTTACTGTGCCATTTCATAATGTCCTATTTAGTGTTTTATCTGCATCTTGTGTCTTACATCCTGACATAGTTTGGAGTCACACATGTTTTTATCTGTACAATTGTCTAAACCTTCTCTGTCTCAATTTATGTCATTTCATATCGTTGCGTGGACACGCGCATGTATTTGAATCTGACTCCAGTGCCCACTCTGAGTAACACTATCGCAGATTAGACACCAATACATCTTGAATTCGAAAATGTAAATTACTTCAAGTTGTTCTCAGTCTTTTACCGTGCCTTTTCATATTGTCACATTTAGTGTTCTGTCTGCATCGTGTGTCTTACATCCGGACAAAGTTTGGAGTAACACATGTTTTTATCTGTACCATTGTCTAAACAGTCTCTATCTCAATTGATGTCATTTCATATCGTCTTCCATGTGTTCCATAATGCCACAATGTGTGCACATTTGTTTCTGTGTTTATATAATTTGTAAGGTCTCTGTGCTTTATCATTTGTAATGTTTAACATCACCTTAGATACCCTCAAAGGAGTACATAATTGGGATTAGTCTTTAATTATAATCAACACGTACACATTTCCTATGTCCGCAAACATATAGGATGAACAATTCTCAACTGCATTTATGAAGTTTACCTCATTGGTGAACTGCGCCACTAGTCTAGAATATCCAGCCATATTGGCACATCACTACTATCAAATGACTTCCTGACACATTCAATGTGGTTTGGAAATCGCGGACGGTTTCTAACATTTTTGCCTGGGTCGAGATGCACATCACCGACGTGACGTTGGCTGGGTTCATGCGGCAACATCTAGCTGCTGCCCTGAATCATGCACGCCGGTCTTACGCACACCGACGTAAGACGTACCCGGTTACATCCTCATTTACCGGCACAGAAGCAGACTCACTCGAGACTGTTTCCTGACAGACCGACGTGCTGTCATTATCCAGGTAATCGCCCTTGCCGCACTACCTCACGCCAGTAAATCCCCTCTGGAAGGGCCACTTGTTAGCCTTTTTAGTTTATGTAGGTAGAAGTTATATATCATACTAATTCCTGGGCTTTATTTATTAGGGACTTTGACCAGGAGCATACCAAGGGCGATGGAATCCTCCAAGTAACAAAGAGAGGTAATCCTTCACGCTTCTTAAGGTGGTAGATATGTCAGCCATTCACTATTGGCAATTGACAGGGTTTTAATTTTAATTTCTTGTACAGTTTCGCCCCCGCTTGCAGATTCATCACTGCATCCGCTTATTTGATCCACAATCAGGTAAGGCTTCTGCCTTTACAGCCACTCTTGGGCCTCCTTGATTTTAGGAACACTTCACTGTATATAACTTTCGCACTCGTCATTCGCAGATTCCACCAGCAACTTTCCAGGCATCCCTTAGTGCCTCGCATTGTCTCCACGAGTCGGCCCACCCACCATAAGAATTAGGTAAGACTTTAAGCCAGTGCTACATACACTCAGGCTTATTTCGCCTAGTCAGTGATGGTTTCACTCGTCTCTAATCATTTCAGATGCCCAGTGGGGTTCCGGCACACGTTCGGTGCTATGTTTCACCTCTCACTTGATTGCTCCATTCCAGACGGAATCGGTGAGTTGAATCAATTTGGTACCACCAACAGTTTAGTTCTCACCAGCTGGAATAAGCCTGACATTTAATAATGTCTTTTCAGGCTGTCTTCTTGTCCTCCTGTCCTGAAGAAGACCCGCCATGACGCTTCCTTAAGTTACACATACGTCAGGGTCGAAACGTCGACGTTCCACATTGGTCCAGTTCAACCGGATCCTCTGTTTCTTAAACTGCAAAGCAATATTGCAAACTGTCAGAGACACCTGACTCATTTTCATACTGGCCGCATTGTAGAATTATTCTCTTGTATAGATTGTATATAGAATATATGTATGTGTATCACCAATATGTAAATGCCACCTATTCACTCATGTCACTTGTGCACTTTCTTCACTTTATTTGATATCACCTTGTTCTTATTGAGATGTTGACAGCGGCATGATGAAAAATTCAGAGAAACAGTAAATATTTATAACTCTGCATAAATTGTGGCTTTCTTGTTCCAGCGCACCCACTCTAGTAACGCTTTTTTGAAACAATGTTGATGACTCATCCTTAATTACGTGAGCAATTTCCATACCCGACAGAACCAATTGTAGCTTTTAAGTAGGTCTTGATGGCATTTCTGAAATGTAATCACCCTATCGTAGCCAAACATCCATATGTTATTCTTGATGACATAGTGAACCAGGTAATTTATGGACTTTTACAACATAGGACTACTTTCCACCAAAGTTGTGGGCGCGTCTAGAAAGGTTTTGACATCCTTGGCTTTGACATCAAGGAAATGCAACCTCATAGCGGTATATACCTCATGTCATCATCCTCATTGTTTTCTGATAAATCTTGTCTTTCACAACACATAATAGAGTGCCTGATGTTTAAGAAACATATTTGTAAATAAAAAAGAAATAAAGACCCGGTCAACTATGCAAACATGTTCTCAAAAACCAGCTTGGAAGGTGGAGAGAGAAACCGCTTGATTGACCAAAAGGTGTAATTTTTTCAGTATCATTTTGTGGATATTGTTGTCAAGTCAATTACAATTATTGGCCATTAATTTAATTGATCAGTATGGCAACCTTTTATATACAGAAGAATGATATCTGCACCAGGCCACAATGGAGGGATGGGAGCAGCTAACGGCAGTAGCATTAGAGATAGCCTGGCTGTAAAGACTCAGGAGTGTCATCTCAGAATTACATAAGGCCACACAGACCCGATCCAGGCCTGGTGCATTTCTTAATTTCTGGTGCAATATTGCATCAACAACATAATCAATAGTTAAGTATGTATAAACGATCGCCTACTATTTGATTGATTATCACAATCATCAGTTCGGTGTCTTGATGGTGGAACTTTTGGGGCAACATTAGTACATCAATGAACAATGTTGGACCCAAAGGTCTGTTGATTTATGAGTTTCTTGTACATTAACAAATGATGTTCTCCAATGTGCAAGAATGTGCCAGGAAGTCCTATGGTCTCTTTCTCTTAAAAGGATTAAGAAGGTCCAACCATTGAGGTCTCTCCCAGTGTTCCTTCTGACATTTGAGATTGAAACAACACAATAAAACAGTAGCTGTGGTCTAGCAAACGCACATCCAGAACATTCAATATTAGGGCAAGGTATTAGCTTGCAATCCTTAGGGTATCTTGGTGCTCACATGGTATATACATGCCGCTACCTTGGGGTGTGTGGAGACCAAAGAACAAAGGTTCCTGATCATTTAATTAAAAAATAATAATATAGGAGCACACGCTCAAATATAATATAGATTGGAAAAAGTCCAATAGGATATGGAGTGCCAGAGATTCCAAGTGTCTTTATTTCTGCTTCCGTCTACCAGTTTTCTTATCACTTGATTGTGAAATAATGGCACATTAATTCACAATGATGTCATATGAAAAACCACTCACTAAAGAAGTGAGAACAAAATGGAGGTAGTCTGAAACAATAGGCTCTAAAGAGTCTTTTCTGCCAGTGACAGGCACACTTAAATTAGAGGCATCTTTAGTAATCGAATGTTCCAGAACACTAGAAGAACCATCCTGCAAGCTTGTAAAATGTTGTTACAGCTCTTAGGGACCTTAAAATGATATTGAAGAGAGAACTGTTGATTGGCCCAATGCTCTCTGACATGGGTACTCCGTTTTGACCCTGTAAATGCTTTCAGTGCTGACAAAAGTAACATCCTCCTGTACATCCTTTTTATGCTAGTTAAAATGTTAATTTTCAGTAGAATTATGGCTGCGGCCTTAACATAACAGGCCACAGCAGCAATTTTAAAACTCATGGTTCTCCCAGGTGATGCGTTGGTCAAATATGAATCATTTGACCTTAGAGTTCCATCTGTTTTTTTGCCTTCAATCCATGCCTTCAGTCAAGCGAGCTTCTGACAGTGCCATGCTGTCCGTCTGCTTGGCTGTCTTTGCATCATCGTGCAATGATGCAACACAATTTGCATTGCTCCTTTATTGAGCCTCCTCCCCTAAACCCCAGCACCTTGGACATCAGAAGGAAAAATTGAGCAAAGACCATTCACTGGGAAGTGGTGCAGCTGGAGCAGCAAGAGACAAAACATGACAGCTCCAAGAGCAGTTACAATAATTAACTGTAATTACCTCCTCGTCAGACCTCCCCGTCACTGCCCTTAATGCATGAACAATAGCTCCTCCCCACAGAACTTCCAAGCAAAAACTCCCTTAGCCCCATCACTACCCTCCAGGCCACTCCCACATCCTGTGGCTCATAACCCCTGACCACTGCAGCACACCCTGTACCTCCAAGCACAAGAAGCCGAACAGGGAGGGAGGAATGGGAACCAGGACTGTGAGAGGGAGGTCTACGGCTCTGAGTAATGAATATTACCAGTAAGTAACCGGTCATTAATGGTGAGACACATTTGTGGATCTTGTGGCGCCACGACGTATGGTGGGGGGCAGCAGAAGTTGGTTAAGCCACACAGCCACAAAAAGTACTCATAAGTAAACATCCATGATTTTGGAAGCAGTTATTCTCTTTTAAGCTTGCATTATTCATTTTTCTACCATTCATTTTTCTAGCACCAGCAGACTCTTCCCTGATATTGCCTTCTTCTCAGTCCCTAATGTAGAGTGGTCTGTGTTAATGGGATAAATATGCTGGAAGAATTTTACCACACAAACAGATGTCCGTTTTTCACCAGTTTACAGATGTAGTAACAGCACATTTTTAATGTGGAAATAACACATTACAGCATGAGAAAGGCTTACTTGTAAATACAAAAAATAAGATGGTGCTAATGTCGGGCTTTCATATGCAAAAACCTCCAAGAAAAACAATTTTTTCATGTCATTCTCCATTTGAGGCAAATTTGATGAAGTATAGCTCTTAACATTAACACAATCCAAATCTACATTATTGCAGCAAATTTTCCCCAAGAACACTAGGGCCCGATTACGAGTTTGACGGTGTGGGAGTGGGACCGCCACGCCGCTGCCCCGCTCGCACACCGCCAAACCCGTTTGTGCACCGCCCACCAGATTACGACTTTTGCAGTCACTGGCGGACGGTTCTTTGGCCGTCCCAAGGCAGTGTGTATATGAAATAGGCACCACAATGGGAGTGTCAAAGGCAGTACCTGCACGGCATGGACTGGTGCAGTCCATGCCGTGAAGGTACTGGGGTGCATGCACACCGGGGGAACAACATGTGGCCCCCTGCATGCACCCCATGGCCTGAGGCAACAGGGGGGGCCTGTGGGGCCCCCTTTGTTTCCTCTCTGCCACAGTTTTCATGGAGTAAGAACCACCATGAAAACTGTGGTGGAGAGGAAACTCGTAAAATGCTTGGTTGGACCGCGGCTGTCCCGCCAAGTACATTGCGGCCTCAAGACCTCCACGCCACCGCCAGGGATCTCAGATCGTCGGACCACCCAAGTTGTAAAAGGGCGATTGGACTGCTGGTGTGGCAGTGCCCGCACCACCACCGTGGTTAAGGTGGTCCATAGGACCGCCGTAGTCATAATCAGGCCCTCAATGTAGGTGTCAGTGCTAATGCAATCACCATTAGGCCCCATACTGTATATTTTTATTTCATTTATTATTTTTCATTAAACAAAGGCAATAGTCAAGAACATTCCAGACACTCGGGCCCTCATTAGGAATGGCCCATACATTTCTGTGAACCCAGTAACAGGGATAACCAGGCTCATCAGAATTATCAGTCTTGGTGGGCACAGATCACGTAATTTTGCCATTTTATAATTACCTGAAATTACAGCAAAATTGCACAAGACTATGGCGAATTATGCAAAGAGTGCAGCACAGCATTTAGTGACATTTTCTTACCGCAAAATGCACCCTTGCACCCAAAATGTTACTCAGGAAACAGTGTGCATCAACAAAGTAGAGCTAAATGCAAAAGAACACGAGCAACAGCAGCTTCTCACACTCATTAAATTGATTGTTCCTGTGCTCCTGAGGTAGGATTTTCTCCAAATTGCTCATAATTATACAAACTAGTGCAATCACATAATTTTTGGCAATTTCGTGTCAACAGAGTAGCGTAACATTACAGAAATTACTCCAGTTTATCCAGCGTAATTATAAGTTCCCCAGTCCTAATTATAAGTTTTGCTTTTTTGTCCAAAACTAAAAGACACTAGTATAGATTCCTGGGTGAAATGTTATTCATCCCTCACTATTTTTTTAACTCCCAGAATTACTTGGACCCCTGCCTGCTAGGGTAATCTCGGGTTGGGGAACATAATAAATATTTTGAAGGGCCACTTGTTATGAGGGTCTGCATTGGGGCCAGCTCACTCACACTTCAGGTTTGATTCAGATGTGATTGGAACTACCTCTGCTCCAGCCCCTAAATTCTCCAATAGTCTCTTGAATGCCCTTCCATCATTGCACCCCATAACATGTGTATTTGCAAAGCGCATGTTCACCTAAAAGGGTATCTTGTCGCAGAATAACAGATGTTTATTGTTACCCATCTCAATGGTACTCATTTTGTGGACCACAGAAGGTTGAAAGGCTGAGTAGACCTGCCAGGATTTGAACCTGTGGCCATGAGATCAAACACAGGCCCCTACAGTGGATAGCCCACTAAACCACCAGACCCAGCAACTCGTTCAGTGATGCTTACCCCATAAATACTTTTCCTTGTCCTCCCACAATAAAAACTGACAGATGGTGGCTCCCATCTTACTTTTTCTTCTTTAAAGCAAATAAGACAGAAATTATTTTATTTACTGAACAACCGTCTCGTCTAGCGAAAGTAATGTGTTAACAGTAGTGTTTTCATCAACGCAGACAAAAGCCAAGAGAAAAGAAGTGCTGCAGCGTCAGTGATATTGCCTCCATTTTTCATCCATGTACACAGTTCAAGAAGCGGAAAAGAAGGTATCAAGGCATGAAGCATAGCTTACTGGAGAGCGTTCATTATCTTCAAATGCTGTTTTGCTGTGTTACTTTTCAGAATAATAATAATGCACATTAAAAGTGAATTAATAATGCTCGGCTTGGAACATTACAAATCTATTCTAGTTGCAAAACGTCTCAATGCCGTCTCATTCACTGAAAGATTTGAGATGAGAATGTTGGAGTGTGTCGGTTTTAAAGTAGCTTTGTTTTTCTGTGTAAATTCATTTACTTGGGGATATTACAAAAATTTTAAAAAATTGTGAAGTCCGTGGGCCCCATTCGCAGAATTTTTTGCTCATGTGCCTTGAATTTTGCTGATGAAAATTAATTGCCCACACAAAAATTGTAATCTTCAATCACACTAACAGGACTGGTGGAATTCCGAATTCAGAAAGTGGTCTTATTTAGTGAGTATTTCAACAAGGTGGAATTCCTTCATTTGAGGGCGAAGGGCTGGAGTGGGGTAATGGGCGTTTGAGAGTGGGACAATGTAGAAAAAATAGGAAAGAACCCAAATACAAATCTTTCTCTTGACAAAGGAAGTAGCCAGTGCCTTTTCAGTCCAGGAACAGGGGGGGACCATACCCCTAATTGTGGTTTTTATAACATGTGATTGTGAGCCTGTGCCACTTGGTTTTCACACACTTTGACTTCCAAAGCTTTCACATTTTCTATCTCTTTGGGTGACATATTTAATTACTCTCTGAGTACCATCATGATTGTTTAAAGCATGCCTACGGGCATACGTCTGAAGAAACACGGGTCACAAGAGGTGTGGTGTAAGAAGTATAAACCAGGGTAAATGTCATTGAGGGGCCGATTACGATACGGCACGTTAAGGCTCGGAGCCTTTAGGGCCGCATCGTAATGGGCCGGTCGGTTTCCTTTCTGACCGCCTCATTATGTTGGAGGCTGTCGGAAAGGAAACCGGCTGGTCATTCCAGCTGGCTTCTGATGGGCTCGGAGAGCCCGACCACTAGTCGGAATCCGGCCTGTAATCTCAAGGGTGGCTTTTTCTGCCCTTGAGATTACAATCACAGTTTCCGACATGGTTTCCATGCCAGTCTGTCCGACATGGAAGCCATGTCGGAAAGCGTGTTGGGGGCCCCCAGCAGGGCTCCCTTTAGTGCATGGCCTCTGGTTGGAGGCCGAAGGGGCACCTATGGTAAGTCCCTAACCAGAAAGTAAAAAAAGCGGCAGCCGACAAGTCCCGCGGCAATATTCCAGAGCCCACAAAGTACATACAACAGATCATCCTGCAGCGCAAGTGCTGTAGGCTCGACCTAAAAATAAAGGTGAAAGTGAAGGTATGGTTCACTTTGATTATAAACCTTAACAAACTTTAAAAATTAAAAAATCAGAAATTCACTGAAAAAAATAGTGTAGTTATGGGTATGAAACAAAACCTAAAAACCACTGAAGCCGCACAATTATTGTTGAGTAAATTAACCATCACTTGCAATCTTGTCATGCAGTGCTTATGACCTTACATATGACATCAATCATGGCATATTCGATTGCAACATTAATTACATCAATGATTACACATCAAATCACATCACTGATGAAATTACTTATAACATCTCCAATGAGATCATCTGTGTTCCTGTTGACTGTGCATCATACAAAGGTAAAAAAACAAATTGGAAAAACAACCAGGCTCTTTAATCTTTTTCTTAAATTCATTTTTGTAAGCCCAGTATCAGGTTAGAACCTCAGGACCACACAGGAGGTCCATGCTGGATACCAATCACTTAAAGCGCAGTTCACACAACAAATAATATATTTTTTAAATTATAACATAACAGAGGGTCCCTTTGTGAACCCCCAGAGGGGCCTAAGGAGCAGTGTGTTCTCACTGTGATTTCTTATATGGCCTTATACAGTTTTTTTCAGGGCTTGGCGACCTAATCCCATAGTACTGTAATAGTGACTGCAAGATTTTTCTCTGACATTGCGCCCAGTTTGCATACTGCAGATCCCACATGGGAACCTGGGTGTCAACTTGTGGTAACAAAGTGGTAGACAGGAGTAAGAGCTCCTGCAGCCTTGTTTTTAATTTGGGGTATTGCGTTAGTACAACTGTACCAAACGGTCCTAATATTTCTAACTTATCATTGGAAGTATTAACCCATTTATTCCCACCCCAGCACCATTTTAAACATAAATTTCTCAAAAAGTTGCTCCCTGATACAGAATAAAATAGCTCAAGATAATGATACCAAATTTGGCAAAAAATTAAAACTTTGCGCAGATAGCGTACTTTTTGTTATTTGGAGGAAATCCTATCAACCACTTTCATGAAAGGGATGTTTAAATGGTGCCTCATGGTGGGCATGAAAGTGATGATAAATTATGTATAACTTGATGGTTGGTCCCGCAGGAGAACCTCAGTACTCTAAAATAAAAATGAGGACCCTCTGATTGGCTGAGAGATCTTTCTTCTCATCAGCCATTTCGGTACCACAGGACCAGTCCCAGTCCCACTGTACCGAGCGATCAGATTGGGTGACCATAACTCAGAAACAAATGTTCTGGCCATCATTACAGGATCACCAAGAACTGAAACAATTTGTAAAACAGGGCCTAAGAGTGTAGGGTAAAGATACTCTGACCCATAGGTACTTGAGGGGGAGTGAGGGACCCAAAGGGACCTCACTAGAGGCCAAATCATTGCACAAGCCACCACCCTATGGTACTTTTACCACCTTACCATGGGGTGGAAGCTTGCGTACTGTGTACCACAGTAGTATCATGGTACCAGAAAAAGAAAAAAAGGAAAGAAAATGTGGGTCGCATGCCCATGGGGTTGGGCCAAAGGCTGCCCAAAGAGGGACCCCACGAAACAAAAGCATATTCTTTTATTTAATTTAGCTGTGAATTCACTGTGGATCTACAATTCTCTTACAAAATGAAGAACAAAAATAACCTCAAGGGATGGGCAAGGGCCCAGGGGCAGCACATGATTTTAAAAGGGGAGGGAGGGGCATCCCTCTCTGTGCCTTCTTCAGGCCCGAGGACCGCATCCCCCAGGCCAAATCAACTAAAAAGGGGAGGAGGCAATCACCCTACTAACCGAGCTTCAATAAGGTGCCGAGGACCACACCCCCATAGGTAGCAATCAATTACTGGTGAGGGGGCCAATGACCCCCCTCCGTGAGCCTCATAAGGCTCTGAGGACCCCATCCCCCAGGGCTGCTAGTTTAATAAAGGGCGGGGGCACATGGCACTGCTCCCGAGCCTCAAAAGGCCTTGGGACCCCATCCCCTGGGACAAGCTCTGCTGTTGTGTCCTGGGGAGCCCACTCCCGGGACAGATTCCCTGCCCACAAGACTGCAGACAGGGAAAATTTGTCTGCTCCCACCCTTGAGGGAGCTGAAAAAGTGCTCTTGTGGGCAGGAAAACAGAGATGGCTCCCCCCAGGTGGGAGCACAGAAAAAAGTTGTTGCTGCCGGGCTTCCCCTTTGCCCCCAAAGTTCTGTTTTGTGGGTGCCCTGCTAATTACCTCCCATATTACATCACTCATGACATGTTCTTGACATTATTGATAACATCACTACAACATCTGACATTACATCTTTTATACTACACAGTGCATGGGGAGAGCACAAACATTAACCTCTGCTTAACCCTCTGGTAGCTTGGCGCAAAAGCATCCAATCTTAAGTTAGAGGCAACGTGTAAGGTATTTATACAGCACTCAAGTAGTAATAAACTGAAAAACACAACACAAGACAAATCCTACACCAATCTAGACAATAGAGCACATTTTTATCAATAAAATGATAGCAGAATGACAAAAATCCAATCAGTAGAACTAGAGATATGTAGTTTCAAAGTCTTAGGTAAAAGTAACGCAAGAAGAGCAAAGTGCCAACTGGACTTTTCTTATGCACCATACAGGGAAAAAGTCACAAGTTCACGCTGACCGCGTGGATCACGGGCTGCTGGGCAATGTACCTGTTGTACTCAGACTGATATGTGAGGTCCTGTGTCACACTGCGTTGAGTTGTGTCTGTTCTAATGAGGCGGCCAATCAGGAGATGTGAGGCCCTGTGTCGAGATGCATCACACTGCACAGGTTCTAACACGGCTGCCGATCAGGAGCTGTGAGGTGCTGCAATGTGAGGTGCTGCATCGCACTGCACCAAGTTGCGTCATGCTGCGTCGGTTCTGAGGGAACCTACAGTCGGGCCAGGAAAAGTACACTTTGATGCCATCCAAGGGTCTAGGACCAGGTGGGGTCACCTCTTGGAGATCAGGAATCACTCCAGTACAGGCCAGCAGCAAGGCACAGGCAGGCTCATTTGAGTCTGGGCAGCTGGGAGCAGGCAGGACAGGTCTCTGGAGCCTGTTATGTTAGGTCTCACAGTAGTGAAAAATATTTTGTGAGTTTTTCACTACCAGGACATGTCAAATTTAACCATACATGCCCCCTGCCTTATGGGGTATGTAGGGCCTACCTTAGGGGTGACTTATAAGTAATTAAAAGGTGGTTTTAGGCTTGGTAAAATGTGTAATTTGCCAAGTCAAATTGGCAGTGTAAGGCTGCACACAGGTTGCAATGGAAGGCCTGAGACATGTTTAAAAAGGGTACTTAAGTGGGTGGCCCAAAGAGTGCTGCAAGACCATTAGTAGCACTTAATTTACATGTAGTACCACTTTACTAGGAACTTATATGTTAACTAGTGCCAGATTTATCAAGAAATTGCATTGCTCTTGCGTCAACAATGGTAAATTTGTGAATGCATCAAAATACTACATCTTCCCAGGGGAGACGCAGCAAGGAGAAATATCTTTATTTCTCCTTAGTGTTTTCTCTTTCTAAGTCTCTTGCTATGTACAGCACATTTAGAAAGAGGAAACATCCTCAGAGGATTGTGTCCCTTCCTGCACAAAAAACAATCCAGCCTGTGACCCAAGGGTTTCTGCGTTGGCGCTCTGCGGCAGATTGCGCACCAGTGAGGTGGAGAGTAGGAGGCGCCACATATGGGTAAATATGGTGCATTTCTGCACTTTCACGCAGCACAGCAAACTGTCTTGCTGCGTTGCATGAACTATTGATAAATCTGGCCCTAAATGTACCAGTTGGGTGTAAGGCAATTTTAGCATATTTACAGAAGAGAGAACAGGCACTCTAGCACCGGTTGGCAGTAGTAAAGTGCAAAGAGTCCTAAAAGCCAACAAAAAAAGGTTTACAAAACAGGTGGTGAAGGCAAAATGTTTGGGGGTGACCCTGCAGAGAGGGTAAAGTCCAATACTTAAGATAACTATAACTGGTGAATTTCAGTGGTTGTTTTTAGTTTAAAACCGTATCATACCTCCATACACTTGTCATGCACAGTTTTCTCATCAATAATTTAATTTCAAATGATGCTGTGATATTAGCAATGACATAATAGAAGATGTCATGAGTGATGTAATATGTGGGGTGATTAGCAGTGCATGGATAGGGTGCACGTTATAGTTACCATAGGGCACGAGTTATAGTTACTTGAGATAACTATATCTGATTAATTTCAGTAGTTCTGTACGTTAACAATGGTATGTTTTAATTGACATCTTCATCTAACTATAATGTCACTTTAACCTTTGTTTTTTTCAGTAAATTTTGAAGGTTGTTTTAACGTAAAGTAATATTTTATTACCATACATAAAGTCAACTCCTGCCGTGCATGGGCAGCCAATCCCCCACCGTGCAGTCAATCTCCTGCTGAGCATGGCCAGACGCCATGCATGGCAGGGGATTGGCTGCAGGCAGCCAACCTCCTATGTGTGGTGTCAGGTTGGCCGCAGCTACAGGGCCTGGCCTCTAAGCAGCTAACTCTATGGCATGCATGGACTTCTGCAATACTAAAATGTAAAAAGTGAACATATTGGCTTTAACAACGGGTGAGCATATCAATTTACATAAAGTAGATCTATCATCTTTCTCCAAAAATCACCAATAATTTTATTTAAATGCGTATTTCAATAATCCACACATTGCAATGCTTATTAATATTGATTACTTGAATATTACATCACTTATACCATGCGAAATCATAGCACTGATAGCAACCCTTATGACATCGCAAATCACATTATTTGTGAGAACACAGTGCATGAAAGTGTTGTAATATAAATCGTAACTCAAGCAATGTAATCTACATGATTACATGTCCCCGTTGTGCGAGGAATTTAAGCATGAGAAAGCAGGTGAATACAACATGATAATTACAAAACATCAGAGCACAATCAGATGATGCCGTAGCACCTCAGGAAAGACAAATAATTTTTTCTCTGTGGACCATAATGAAAACAACATAAAGTGGACAATAATAGAAAAAGTGAGAGCAAACACAATCAGGGTTCTAAATGAACATGAACAGAGAAAGGTGAATGCATTAGGCACTCATATAAATGGACTAAATGGTGAGATTCCATGGAACTAGACCAATTCATTGCAAACATCATGAAATGAAGATAGTGGAAAATCCCAGTTCTCTAAAGGCACTTTTAATGAAAAGAATGGGACATAGCTGAGACATTGCATAAGCATCCTTTTCTGGACTTGTATCAACCAGACCCAACAGTCAAACTCACATCTTTTGATCAATTTAATCATTCTAATTATTGCAAACTCCAGAATCTTTTAAAGAATTTGCAGTGGAGAGAAGGTGTAGCACCCTTGCTATTTAGTGAATGGGCAGCCATATGATGAGTGCAAACAAATAATGAAACCAAAAAGTCGCCCATGTAGTGAACAGAAAAGGAAAGAACTATGGGCCAGATGTACAAAGATTAGTAATATCGATTTCCAAACTGCAAATTCTTGCGAACCGCAATTCGAAAATTGCTATTCCTAATGTATGAAACTCTTTTGAGTTTCATTAGTGATTCCTAATGGGTCGCAAATAGACCTGCCTCATGCATATTGACAAGGTAGGTCGGAATTTGCAACCCAGTAGGATTTTCTGCCATTACAGGGATGGTGGCCTGCCGGAGTCAATAGACCACCATGTCAGTGATTACTTTTAAATAAATCAAACTATTATTTTTTTTAAATGCTGCCCGTTTTCTGTAAGAGAAAACAGGATACTTTTAAAAAGAAAAAATGCAAAACCTTTAAGTTTCATTTCTTTAAGAGTAAGCAGTGGTCCATGGGACCACTGCCTGCTCTTAAAAATACTTTTTCAACATTCTTAGAGGGGTCCAAAGGGATCCCTCCCTATTTACGAATGGGTTACCACCGCTTTTTAAATGGTGGTAAAGTATTACTGTTTTGCGACTGGAATTTGGTTGCAAAATAGTAATTCATACTATACCGATTCTATATTTGGAAGGGACGCCAAAAATACCGCCCCTCTCAAATGCCGATTCGCAAATGCATTGACATCATAAGAGACAATGCAATTGCTATGTTTAAGTGCAAGAGAAAATGATGATACAATACAGTATTAATGATTCTCCTTGGTAACTGTTAGGATGTGACTACAGGGAGATGCCCCACCAGCCCGTATATAGTGTGATTGCATACCTGTGAGAGGAAGGAACAGAGCTGACTATACACATGTCTGTGTAAAGCCCATCTACACCTCTCACATTTGCAGTGGAGTGTATATATATATATATGTTTGTATTAGCAGTGCAATCCACATTGCTACACAAGATTGCAAGATGTGTACGTCCCAGTATTGTCTAATTCCCAAATGCAAGAGGCCTTTGTGTGCAGTGTGTCCTGGCATGTAGCATTTGATATATTTTTTACGTTGTATCGTTAATGAAAATATCATCTTTAACAAACTCATCTCCTTTGTTTAGATTCTGAATCATTGGTGCAGATGATAACAACAGACATTACTATGTGCCCTACTTAATTAATGTGAGACAGGCAAGTAGGCCTGTTTCAAAGCCATGCATGCAGAGTGTTGTCCAATGTAGGACATAGACCTTAAAGTATAGGGACAAGACAATCCAGACAGTAGTAATACATAACAACACATTCAGGGCATTGAGAGTTCACTCCTGATGAAAGCCCGGGACCTTTAGAGGCCATTAGAAAGTACTGAAACATGTTGACAAAAAACTAGGGAGCAGGGGTGGTAATCCACCCCAATATACACCAAAGTAGTGAGTCTCTAATCATACCAAAGGCATTCAACATTAAAGGGAAACTGTGGTATCCTATAGGTACTTTAATCTTTAAGACCCCATCAGGTTTATAGGGACCAACGTGACACCTGATGAAGCAGCATGACTCCTTTAGGGTGTGTGAGAGTCCTTAAAAAACAATTTTGGAGTTCTCGATCTAGAAGGACTTGGGTTATACCCACTCAAGGCTCCGTCGAGAGGGTGGTAGATATATTGTAAGCCTCCCAGAGAGGAAAGTTTATGTTTTTTACAGTCAATTTAAACTGAGATACAGTATTATAGTAAGCTGACATATTTTTATGTCTGGTTCCAGACAGCTTTAGCTGTTGCCATTCTTATGGCTTCAACACCAAAACCATATACAGAGCAGGGCTGGACTGGCCGTACTGGGCATCGGGCGTTTCCCCGGGAGGCTCGAAGTGTAGGGGCCGGTTTTGTAGCGGTGAGGGCTGGTTTTGTAGAGGTGGGGGCTGGTTTTGTTATTGGGGGCCAGTTTTGCAGTGGTGCTGCAGTATCAGCTCCCAGAAACAAAAGCAGCAGGCAACTATTTCCAGCCACCCAAGGTCAGGCAGTTCTTCTTCAGGGGTTGGTCCAAAAATATTGCCAGAGCTGATTTGGGTTCCCAGTCCGGCCCTGATACAGAGAGAGGATTCTGGAATTCCCTCTTCAGCCACTGATTAGTTTGGGTCATCTGCCTCAGCACTGCTAGACCAAAGTGTTGTTCTCAGTTTGGATTAGGTCTGAGAAGTATTTCTATAAGACTGTTAGCTATAGGCTATTAAACTTTGAAGACAACTTGGTTAAATAGTGCCTATCACTGAAGTGCATTGTCAGTGAAGAGAAGCATTCATGCACTGCAAGGCATGTGCATTTGTGCGCCTAACTGTATTTCTGAACTCCTTTTGATGTTGAACCATGTGAGTTTTTGAACCTAAATGTGATTTGTCCTCGAAAGGTCTTTACACACCTCTACTAATATTGCACCTCGGGCGATTTTGTACATAAATGTGCTTTTGCACATAACTGTAACCTCTGCGGGAGAACCTTTTCCACATTAATGTAGCTCCAAGCATGATTTTTCACCACAATGTGATGTCACACTGATTTACACCTTTTGTCATACTACACCCTTGCTGAATTTGCAAGAAATTTGATTTTGCACCAGTCTTTGTGCACTTAAATGTGATTTTTGCTCATGATGGATTTTGCTCCTCAAAGTATTTTCACACGTCTTGATCTTGCAATATGGCTGAATTTGCACCTAAATGTGATGTTACCCGTTAATTTGATTTTGCTGATAAATGTGATGCACTTATCCTGCTTTCTTTGCCCCTAAAAGTGATGTTTGCACATAAATCTGATTTTGCACATACATTTAATGGTGTATATGAATGTGATTAGTGCTCCAAGTTTGATTTTACACATCAATGTGCCATCAACCAAATTTGATGTCATACAAACACATTTTTGCACCTAATGTGGAATGCTACTACTGCATTCTCTCTGTTCTCTGTGATAGCCCATGGCTGCATATTGCTACTATCCCATACTGCATCTTCTTTTCAAGGTCAATAGCTGATCTTATTGTGACCACCAACCCAGAAAACAAAGGGGGCTTTACACCACTTCATACTCCAGGAATCATACTGTATAACAACTCCTCAGATATTATTTTCTCCCCTGGCCTGTTGCTCGAGGCCTAGTGATGCTGCTTTTACTCCCTAAGATTGGAGTGTTTGTGACATAAGCCATCAGAGGCCCAGGGAATAAATAATAGGGTGCATGCATTGCAGTCACAAAAAGAGATAGGTTGCACAGAGACATGTCACAGATAGTCTAGGCACCTTTATCCATGCCTCTGTTTGTTTAGATTAGCACTTTAACACCTTCTATGCATTGGACGGCCGGGAGCTGTCCGACGCTACAGTGCTCATGTGTGTAGGGTGGCTCCTGGCCGTCCGCGCACATGGCACAGGAAATCCCTCTGGTGCGGGTACCAGAGGGATTTCCTTTCCCCCCAAATAGCCTCGAGAGCTGAAGAAGAGCTTCCCCAGCTCCCAAGGCTGCTCAGTTTTTTTCACTGAAACGATGAGGGGGGATCTCCACTTTTTCCACTTTCCAATGGTATACCTGCCTAGTGGATATCTGCGTGGGGATTGCCGCAGGAGGGCGATCCCTAAGCAGGGATCCACCACCTGGGCAAGGGTCTTTGCTCCCCCCAAATAAATGTAGGTAAATTCAGTTTTTTCGCCCCCCCCCCTGGGTGGCAGATGAGGGCAGTAGCCCCCAATCTGCCTCTGGGGGGGGCAGAAAGCACACTAAATATCAGGGATTATTTTTTTTATTGTATTTAGGGGTGGAGCTGTGCTAAATGACCATGCCAATGCCCCCACCCCCCAAACAACCTCCACAGACTTTCTGTCCCCCCAGGGGGCAAATGAGGGTTATTACCCCCGATCTGCCCCCCAGGGGGGCAGAAAGCCCACTAGACACCTGGGATTTTTTTTTTTTTTTATAAAAGAGGGGTGAGGGCTGCCTACAATGGGCAAAAACATGCCCCCACCCAAATATATTTGGAAACAGTCTTTCTGCCCCCAGGGTGGCATGATGGGGGCAATAGCCCTTGAGCTTCCCCCAGGAGGGGGCAAAAAGCACACTAGGCACCAGGGATTTTTATTTATGAACATTTAGGGTTGGTGGCTGCCCAGAATGGGCATCCCAATGCCCCCACCCCTAAAAAAATTGACACAGTATTTATGCCCCCCCTGTGAGGCAGATGGGGCAGTAGCCTCTGATCTTACCCCCAGCCCACTAAGCACCAGCGATTATGATTTTTTTTATACTTAGGGGTGAGGCACTAGCATGGCCATTATGGGCAGCCCCCACCACCTACTAATTGGACAGTCTTTCTGCCCTCTCTGGGGGCAGATGGGGGAAATAGCCCCTGATCTGCCCCCCTGGAGGGGGGCAGAAAGCCCACCAGGCAGCCAGGGGCAAAATCTTTTGTAGTTGAGGGGTGGGGCCTGCCCAGAATGAGCATGCCAATACCCCACCCCCTAAAAATTTGCCACAGTCTTTATGCCCCCCAGGAGGCAGGTGGGGCAACAGCCCCCTATCTGCCCCCCAGGGTGCAGAAAACCGACTAGTAACCATGAATTATAGGTTTTCTTTATATGTAGGGGTGGGGGCTTCCCAAAATAGGAATACCAGTGTCCCCACCCTCCAAAACTAGTTGGACAGTCTTTCTGCCCCCTTGGGGGCAGATAGGGGCAATATCCCACGATCTGCCCCCCTCGAGTAGGCAGAAATCCCACTAGGAAGCCAGGGACAATTTTTTTGGTAGGTCAGGGGTGGGGGATTCCTAGGATGAGCATGCCAATTCTTCCACCCCCTAAAAAAATTGCCACAGTCTTTCTGCCCCCGCTGGTAGGCAGATGGGGCAATAGCCCCTGATCTGCCCCCCCCGGGGGGCAGAAAGCCCACTAGGCACCAGGGATTATGTTTTTTTATATGTTGGGGTGGGGGCTGCCTAAAATGGACTTGCCAGTGCCCCCAAACACTACCTGGACAGACTTTCTGCCCCCTTGGGGCCAGATGGGTTTATTACCCTGAACTGCCCCACAGGGGGGCAGAAAGCCCACTAGCTACAAGGGATATGTTTATGTGCATGTCAGATAGTGGCCCGATAGACAAGGGTCGCTCACCTTTTTTTCTAGGGACACATTATGGCTGTTTCTTCCCCCCTCTGGGGCAGATCACCAATATTTTTAGGCTCATCTGACCCCAATGGTTGGCTGAAAATCACTAGATACCAGGGAAAGTTTCTGTGTGTGTGTGAACTGTAGTTCTGCTGACGGTCTGTTTGTACTGGTGTTTGGATAGCTGTGAGTGTGTACTGGAATTTTTTGGGCGTTGTGTGTGGACTTGCGCTTGGTGGCAGTATGTGTAGACTTGCACTTGTTTGACAGTGTGCGTGGACTGGCGCTTGGCTGGCGGTGTACATGGACTGGTGCTTGACTGATGGTTTGCATGGATGGTGTGTGGCAGGCGGTGTGTGTGGATGGTGCTTGGCTGGCGGTGTGCATGGATGGCGCTTGGCTGGTGGTGTGCGCAGCGGCGGCTCCTCCACTATGGCAGAGGAGCGTCTCCCCCCCAAAAATGGCAGGAAAGGAAAAATAAAACAATGATAAACACTTGTTTTATTTTTCCTTTCTTGCCCAGTCTTTTTTTTAAATGTTTTTATTGATTTTTATTAATTTTTACATTCTTATCACCAGTTATCAATACATTCCGCTGCAACATACAGCAATAACATCATCTGCTTTTCTTCTATTGCCAAAGGATATATCTGCACACGTATTGGGCCGATAGGCTTGGTGACTGAGCAGGGAGCATCTGTTGTCTTTGATTGGCCATGCCTTACGTATACAGTCCAACAGCTTCTCTGCTTGTGAATCGTGTGGCGAACAACCTGTTGAAGCTAGTTGCGTTGCAGCGTGCATGGTGTACCAGTCATTCAACAGTAACTGGGGGGAAGGGAGCGGAACTTGGAGCTATGCTGGAGTGAAGTCATGTATCTGCAGCGGTTGGCATGTGCAAGTGCCGCCCGGTGCGCCCCCGCTCGCGCAATGGGTATGCGTGTTGAAATGTCAGTGGTCATACAGGGAAAACCAGCCTGGTGTCTGTGGGTAGTTTGAGGGTGGTGGGCGCCTGCGCAGGTCTACCCTGTCGAGTCAGGTGGTTGCGTGGGCTGACTTATCTGGTCTGCGTCTAGCTGAAACGCTGCCAGGATTGCGTCCCAGTACGTAGAGATAGGTATTTTCCTGAGGCCTATGACTTCCTCTCGACGTATTGCTACACTTTCGGCTCTAGCCCACGCGAGTACAGAGCGTCTCCAAGCATGCGTGTGCGGGGGGTCTGGTGCTTTCCACCGCTTTGTGATCAGTGGCTTTGCTGCCACAATACCCAGGTCAAGGAATCTAGAAGTAACTTTAGTATTACGTGTTCTACGAAACGTGTGTAGCAAGTAAGTGGGCCAATCAAAGGGTATCTCTCTGCTGGTGTAGGTTCGAAGCAAGTCTGCCACCTCTCTCCAGTATGCACTGAGGCTGGGGCAGCCCCATAGCATGAGCACCAAGTCTGCGTCTGTGGCGGCCCATCAAGGGAAGGCTGCATCTGTGCGGTGGAAGTATCTGTTGATATTGGCAGGCGTGAGGTACGCGCGTTGTGTGATATAGTATTGTATCTGCCTAAATCGGGCGTTTCTGGGGATCTGGTCTGGGCTGGCCAACACTTTTTCCCATTCCTTATCCAAAAATGGTTGGCCCAGGTCCTGCTCCCACTTTCGTCTGAGGGGGTTCAAACTGAACGCTGCATGTAGGCGCAGTGAAGCCGCAAACCATCTCGTCAGGTGTTTGCCCCGTCCCATAACATGTAAATATTGCACAGTTAGGTGCATTTGTGGCTCGACCGCCAAGTCGCCCCACCTCAGCGTGAGCGTGGCAACCAGAGATCTGTGCAGGAGGAACTGCCCTGCAGGGAGTCCGTCTCTTTCCACCAATGTTGTGTAGGGGATGAGGGAGCCGTCGCCATATAGGTCTCCTAGCATTTGTATCCCGGCCTCGTGCCAGCGTTTCAGTTCGACACTCGTGAGTGTTGTCTGTCCTCTAGGGGTACCGTCAAGTGGGAGCGCAGGAGCATAGGGTGTCGTGTCCCGAGTTAAGTAGAGGCTTCTGAGGTAGCACCTGTGGGCCACATTTAGTAATTGGGATTCTGGGGGTCGTGTCCGCGCGCCAGGATGGAACAGCGCAAGGATCTGGGATAGTGTGCAGGCTGGGCACGTGGTTGCCGTATCGTCCCGCTGGCGATCTGCCATCCAACGGGCTACCCATTGCAGCTGTGATGCCAGGTAATAATGCTCGAAGTTGGGCATCGCCAGGCCCCCCTGGTTAGTGGGTAAGTATAGTTTTTTAATCAACACTCTGTGTCGGTTGGGACCCCAGATGAAGTCTCTGGCTATTTTTTCCAGTGCTGTGAAGAAGGAAGTGGGCACATAGATAGGCAGATTGGCGAAGTATTACAGAAATCTCGGGAGGGCTACCATTTTAACCAACGCCACTCTACCCACCACTGCGAGGGGGAGTGTGCTCCAGAACTGCATCTGGGATTTCACTGCCGCCAGCGCCCTGCCCAAATTACCATCGAAGAGGTCTAGCGGTTGGCGGTACACCCGTATGCCTAAATAGCTAAATGTGTGCCATTGAGTGTAAGTGCTGGGTCGTGGCATCCCTCTCGAAAGGCGTATAGCTTAGATTTGACTACGTTCACTTTTAAACCTGAAATGGATGCGAATTCCTCCAGGATGTGAGCCAAACGTCCAGGCACCTGGTGGACGTCTCTTAGGTAGATTAACAGGTTGTCGGTGTACAGTGACACTTTGTGTGTGCCATCGCCCAGCGGTATACCATCTTGCAGCTGCGTTCTCAATGCCTCAGCCAGTGGTTCCATCGCAAGCGCGAAAAGGAGGGGGGGACAGGGGGCAGCCCTGTCTCGTCCCACGCCGCACTTGAATCACACCCGAGACGTATGGTCCCACCTTCACCCTCACCTCTGGGTTGGCATAAAGTAGACAGGTCAGCTGCAGGAAGGCAGGGTCTAGGTTATATCTCTCGAGGGTTGCGAACATGTAACTCCAGTCGAGGGAGTCGAAAGCTTTCTCAAGGTCTAGAATGAGACAGTCCGCTCTCAGCCATTCGCGTGGAGAGTAAGTTGCTATACGAAAAAAATGCTGCAGATTGAGGGAGGTGTTTCGGGACGGCACGAAGCCATTTTGGTCCGAGTGCACAAAGGTGGGAACCACTTTGCTAGTCTGTCGGCTAGGAGCTTTGCTAATACTTTATAGTTGGTATTGAGCAGGGCGAGGGGTCTATAGGAGCTCATATCAGATGGATCTCAGTCGGGTTTGGGCAAGGAAATAAGGTGGGCCTCGCACAGTGAAGGGGGAAGCCGCTCCTCCTCTACAGCAGCCGCGTAGAGGGTGCGGCGCCGCGGCACCTGCGACACTTGGTATGCTTTGTAAAATTCCACCTGGAGCCTATCCGGGCCCGGGGTCTTCCCTGTAGCTAGGGATGCGATTGCTGCCCTGATCTCCTCTGGCGAGATCTGCTCGCCCAGGAGTTCATTTTGTGTTGGCGATGCCTCAGGTAACTGAATCTGGCCCAAGAAGGCTAGGAGGGTGTGCGGCTCTTGGTGACCTTGACTTTGGTATAGCCGAGTGTAGTGTTGCGTCAAAGCCGTGTGGATATCGCGCTGCATGCATGCCAGGAGTCCTGTTTCATCTCGCAGCGCCGCAATTAGTTTCCGGGTATGTTCTTGGTGGATCAGCCAGGCCAGAAGGTGGCCCACACGATCGGCTGTGGAATGGGTGCGGGCGGTGTGTGCCGCGTAGTTGTGGCAGCGGAGGCGCTCCAGTAATCCATCATGTTGCGTACGTAGTGTCTCTAGCTGTTGCCCGTTCCCACCTCCTCCCTCCCCCTCCGCCTCATGCTGCAGGAGTCTCTTTTCTATTTTGCTCAGGGTAGAAGTTAGTGTCTTTCGGATGTTCCAGGCCGCACCCATGCAATGTCCCCTCGTCGTAACTTTAAAGGCATCCCATCCACTAGTGTGTCCCCTGCTGTACCCTCATTGAGGTAAAAAAAATCAAGGATCGCCGTGCCCAGAGAGGATCGGAATGGGGAATCTTCTAGTGCCGCTGTTTGGAGTCTCCACGTGGGAGCAGGAGGGCATTCAGGCTCCCATGTGATTTGGAGCAGTAGGGGATTATGATCAGAGTGCATGCGGCCCAAATATTCAATACGGTGGACCAGGGGGAGTAGCACAGGGGATCCCACTATTCTGTCCAGTCGCACGTGTAATCTGTGTACCACCGAATAGTGTGAGTAGACCCGGGCATCAGGGTTGTTGGAGCGCCATAAATCTAATAGCGCCCAGTGGGTGAGCCAGTCTTTGAGAGCTTGCGCGTTGGACACTGCTGTGGCCCTAGTAAGAGGCGGGAAGGATCTGTCCAGTTCTACGCTAAGCACCGAATTAAAGTCCCCCCCCAGGAGCCAGGGGACCCCGCTCCAGCCAGCTAGAGTCTGTGAGAGGTTTTCTAACAAGGAGGGCTGATTGACGTTCGGGGCATAGATGGAGCCGAGGAGGACTGGTTGGCCATTTAGTCGCCCGCTTACTAGCGTGTATCGTCCTTCGGAGTCAACTAGAACCTCATCGCTTGTGAATGGGACCCCAGCTCTGACCCAGATGAGCACCCCTCGCGCATGAGCTGAGTAGCCAGTGCCGTGTACCTGGCCTCTCCACCTGTGGCGTAAGCGCCCTAATTCTACGTGAGTCATGTGTGTCTCTTGAAGTAGCGCAATGTCTGCAGCTCTGCGTCGTAGGTATGCATAGATCGAGTATCTACGTGACGGGATGTGCAGACCCCGCACATTCCATGTGACTATGTTAACCTGTGCCATGTTTCCCATGTGCCCTGACCGGACCTGTGCGGGGAGGTCGCAGGCGCTGCATGCTTGGATCTGTGCAAACGTACTCCAACTCAGTGTGTCTAACAACAGGGTGCTGATATAAACTTAACTGTGCATAACTAGGAGGGAGAGTTCCGAATCGGTATTCGTCCAAACTTTAATGGCCAGTCAGGGCTTGAACTGTGTCGAACTAATGTATGGTATGGTTTGGGGTGCGTGGCGTGGGCTAATACCAAGATTAATAGAAGTGTGGGTAGTATGTGTCAATCCGCGTGTATTACGTGTCCCTCTATGTCGGGGGTATGTCACCCGGTTCCCCAGCCCGCGGGTCTACGTGTTCGGTATACTAAATGCGCAGTGTTTGCGGCCAGTGCACAGCACGTGCATATAAGACTGACGTGATTGGGGGTGACATGATATGCAGTAGTAAAAAAACAACAACATCAGTAGCAGACAGTGTCACATTGGTCTGTACTTGCGTGCTTAGTCCCTTTTCGTTGCTCTGAGTGGTGGAAGTCTCTTAGATAATGTCATCAGCGGTCTGCGGGGTGACATCAGGTAGTGTCACCCCATCTGAGTCTTCAGGTGTGGGGGTAGACGAACCGCAGGCAATCGCCGATTCAGAGGAGCTGATTTCTAGAGTTTCGGAATGTGACTGAGACCCTAGTGTTGCAACTGCTTCCAGGGCGCGGCGGTGCTCCACCTCGCTCTGCTCCCGTCATGGAGCCGCTGCCTTCAGGGACATGTCTCCCGCTCTCCTTCGCTTCCCACGACGTCGGGTACTCCTATTGCCTGGTTGGGCTGCCTCCGCATCCGAGGGGCGGGTCCCCGTCCACAGACTTGCGTCCTGCAGCCAGTCCCACGCCTCGTCAGGTGAGTCGAAGAAGCAGGTAGTACCGTTTGCTACCACCCTCAGTCTGGCTGGGAACAATAGGGAGTATGGGAGTGCCAGTTCCCGCAACTGGCGTTTCACTGCAGTGAAGGTGCTTCGTCGCCTCTGCACCTGTGAAGTGTAGTCCGGGAACACCATGATCGGAGTGCCACCAACTTTAAGATCGGAGAGCTTGCGTGTTTCGCGTAGAACCGTGTCCCTGTCTCTATAGTTCAAGAGCTTGAAAAGGAAGGGCCTTGGCCGGGTCCCTGGGGGGGCTTCTGGGCCGGCACGCGGTGCGCTCTTTCCACTACGAATTGTGGCGACAATGATCCCGGAGGTAGAATGTCTTGCAGCCAACGCTCCACATATTGTTCCGGGGTATGGCCCTCCACTCCCTCCGGAAGGCCCACCACGCGGACATTGTTCCGGCGAGAGCGTCCTTCTGCATCTTCGACTCTATCTTCCAGAGCGTGTACGCAGTCCAGGACATCTTGCAGGGCCGCAGCGTGGCTGTGGGTAACAGGTTTCAGTTCCGACAGTGACTGGGCTTGCGATTGCACCTTCTCCGCCAGATGATGGCGATCTGCCTTCTAGAGTGTGAAATCGGATGCTACTTTGTCAATCCGGGCCTCAAGCGACGTCCGCGTCTGCTCCAACGCAGCCCCGATTCTCTCGACCGCCGCCAGCACCGAATCCAATTTTGCCGCTAGTGCTGCATTCGTAGTATCCTGAGACGCACCATCTACAGCGTTTGGTAGTTCCAGGGTGGCTGCGCGTGCTGCGTTCTGCTGCACATTGTTGCGGAGACGGCCCATTGGTAGTTTTTGTGCAGAGAGCATTGACCCTGAACACTGAGCGACGGCGCATCAATAGGTATCGAGGCAGGGTGTGGGTGCACAGTTGCTCCAGTTAGCTGTGTGTGTCGCAGCGTGAACAACAGTCAGTGCCACATCGTAACGTGGCGTTATGGGTGTCCCACGCAGAGTGCAGCAGATCTAAAGGACCTGCGTTAATTTGCTCCTGCCACAAATCCACCTACGGCACTGCAGCTGCGAGGTGAAGGAAATGAGTTACCTCTAAAGTGCCCACTTCGCCAGCTCGCTACAGATGGGCCTAGCGTCAGGATGAGCAGCTTACAGTCAGGTGGGGGGCCCTTCTGATCCACCACAAGGCACGCGCCTCAGTCGGTGAGGTCTCAAATTCATTAGTGTTTTTAGTCCAACCCCGCAACTCAGGGCAGTCGACGCAGGGTCTGTGCACCTGTGATGGTCGGCTAGCTGGGCCGGTCCGGCATCAGGGAGGCGCGGGCGAGTAGAAAACGCAAGCCGCAGGTCGCCGCAGTAGGCACAGCACTCAGGTTGTTCCAGACGTGTCACTGTAATTTCCTATGCAGCAGGTCGCATCGACATTGCCCCAACAGCCAGGTCTATGCAGGGCAGCACTCAAGCCTCGTCTACCTTCAGGCCGCAGGGTCAGGGCGCTTGTAATTCCCCAGGTCTCACAGTTGTGGCCACATACGCTACCTCAATCCTCACTCCGCAGCGCTGAACACACGGTTCCACCCCCGCAGGTGGGATCAGTCAAATCTCCTCCAACAATGGTTGTGCAGGGCCTACCGTCTGGGGTCTCCTGGGGTCCAGTCTGGTTCTATTTTGCTCTCGGGCGGGGACTCACAGCAGTTTACCGCAACGTCTCAAATCTGGCCTGGTCTGTAGGGGGGCAGAGTGATGATCTCGCCCACTCTCCGGGTGCTCTCCCAGGTAGGTCCAGGCCAACGGGCCTGCAGCGCCACAGTTTGTGTAGTGGAGAGCGCTGCTGCGGCCCCAAGACTATTTCACTGTATTGCCCTCGCAGCTCCCTCTCCTTCGGCAGGACCATGCGCATCCCCTCCACCAGCAGTCATGCAGGGCCTATCTTCTTAGGTCGCCGGCGGGAGCTCCGTGCACGCCACTCAAATTGTCAGATGGGCCAGCACTGACTCGGGCAGCTACACAGCATGCCACCCACGCACACCGCTCTCACCTTCCCAGCCTCTCTGCTGGGTTGTCTCCTCGCTCACTGGCCAGGTCCGCTGGGGTCAGGCATAACTTGTGGCGTGAAGCCTGGCAATTTTCGGCTCGACAGTCCTCAGCGGAGGCCCCGCACTCGGTCACAGGCAGCAGCAGTGCAAAGCCTCAGAGACCGCCGCAGGAGCAGATGCGCCGCGCTCAACCACCCAGAGCCGCTGCAGGGTGCCTCAACATGCCGCAGCCGCAGGCCCACACCCGCCTCGCCACCAGGAAGGCCGCAGATCGTTTCTCGCCTGTGACAGGGGCCTCCACGTCGGGTACGGCGATTTTAAGGATCACATTGGGTACTGGAGCCTGGCGCCGACGATTCTCCACTGCGATTGTAGGCAGGTGGGTCGGATGCAGGGTGGAACTCAGGATAACTGAGGGATTCTCAGTGGAGCTTCAGCGAGTTGCATCCGCCATGTTGGCTCGCTGGCCACGCCCCCCTTTCTTGCCCAGTCTTGGGACGAGGCCAGGGGGGATGACTGAGGGGTGTGGTAGATGCACTCCCCACACTGTTCATGACTGTTTGGCTGGCCATCTCAGGCCAGCAAAATACTAATTCGCTGTGAAAGCTCTCTCCAATCCAGCAACGTACCTGAGAGCAGGTACAGACTCACAGTCTGTCCTGGCAAGCCAATTGAGGGCGCTCAGGCCAATCGTGAAGCTGCTCTCGTGTGAGAGCAGCTTCAGGATTGGCCACAGGGCATTCTGGGAGCCTTGCGGCCTGGAGAAGAAGAGGAGAAGAGCACAACAAGGCCGGCTGCAGGTATGTTTTTTATTTTTATTTTTTATTTATCCCACCTGTGACACCTATGCCCGCCCCACCACCCACGCCAACCCCGCCCACCCCGCTGCTCATCCAGCACACTGGCTGTGCCTGGGTGTGCGTGGACTGGTGGTGCAGCTTGTGTGGATCCCCAGTGTTTTGTTTTTTACCCAGAATCCCCTGCAAACCTCAAATTTAGCTTAAAAGTCATATTTTCCTGACATTTCTGTGTGGGAAAGTTGTAGGATCGCCACACCAGAACAAATTTCCTAACACCCAGCGTTCCCCTCGGCCTATCTATCAAAATGATACCTCACTTCTGTGGGTGCCCCAAGCAGAGTCAACCTAAAAATATTTGAAGAAACTGCCCTTTTGGACCTACTTTGGTTCCCCCTCAATCTCAACAGGTTTTTGGCCCTTCCCTGTTGCAGGCACTTGGCCCACCCACACAAGCCAGGTATCATTTTTACCAGGAGATCAAGGGGAACGCTGAGTGGTAGGACATTTGTGCTGTTGCTGTGATCCCACAACTTTCTCACACAAAAATGTGAGGAAAATGTGACTTTTTAGCTAAATCTGAGGTTTGCAGGGGATTCTGGGAAGGAAAATGTAGGGGGATCCACTCAAGTTAGACCTCCTTGGATTCCTCCTGGAGTCTAGATTTCTGAAATGTCTGAGTTTGGTAGGCTTCCTTATATAGCTGCCAAGCCAAGGACCAAAAACACCGGTGCCCCGCTATCTAGCATAAAACGGCCTGTTTTTTCAAAGGGTCACCTGGGTTTTTGGTCCCGTGTTCAGCAGCCATCTAGGGAAACCTACCAGTGCTAGACAGTTCTTTAAAGTCAACACCCAGGGGAATCCAGAGAGTTGTGGCTTGCGTGTATCTCCCAACATTCTCCTACCCAAAATCCCCTGCAAACCTCAAATTTAGCTAAAAAAAATCACATTTCCTCAATATTCTGTGTGGGAAAGTTGTGGGATCACCGTACCGCCATAAATTTCGCACCAGCAAGCATTCCCCCAGGTCTCTCAATAAAAATGGTACCTAACTTGTGTGGGTAGGCTGAGTGCCTGCGACAGGAAATGGCACAAAACCTACTGTGGAGACTTCAAAATTATCTATAACAAAACTACCTGGTTTTGGGAGGGAGTTACCTGTGTTTTTGGTCCCGGGCTCAGCAGCCATCTACAGAAACCTACCAAACCCAGACATTTCTGAAAACTAGGCACCCTGGAGAGTCCAAGGAGGTGCGGCTTGTATGGATCTCCCAACATTTTCCTACCCAGAATCCCCTGTAAGTCTCAAAGTTAGCTAAAAAATCAAATTTTCCCCCCTTTTCTGGGTGAGAAAGTTGTGGGATCACAGGACCGCTACAAATTTCCTACAACCCAGTGTTCCCGCAGGTCTCCTGATAAAAAATGGTACCTCACTTGTGTTGGTAGACCTAGTGCCCGCAACAGGATATGGCCCAAAACGTACTGTGAAGACTTCAAAATTATCAATCGCAAAACTACAGGGTTTTGTGAGGGAGTCATCTGCGTTTTTGGTCCCGGGCTGGGCAGTCATCTAGGGAAACCTACCAATCCCAGACATTTCTGAAAACTAGACACCCAGGAGAGTCAAGGGAGGTGTAGTTTGCGTGGATCCCCAAATGTTTTCCTACCCAGAATCCCATGCAAACCTCAAATTTAGCTAAATAAATCAAATTTTTCTCACATTTCTGTGTGGGATCACTGCAACGGCACTCATTTTCTACCATCCAGCGTTCCCCTCAGTCTCCCGAGTAAAATAATACCTGTGAGGAAACTGTGTTTTTTTTTTTTTACAAAGTTTGAGATTTGCAAGGGATTCTGGGTAACAGAACCTGGTGAAATCCACACAAGTCACCCCATCCTGGATTTCCCTGGATGTCTAGTTTTCAAAAATGTACAGGTTTGCTAGGTTCCTCAGGTGCCGGCTGGGCTAGGGTCCAAAAATCAACAGCTAAGCACATTGAGAGAAAAGGGGTCAGTTTTGAGTCGAAAAATGTGATATGTCCATGTTGCGTTTTGGGCCATTTCCTCTCATGGGCATGAGGCCTACCCACACAAGTGAGGGACCATTTTTATCAGGAGACTTGTGGGAATGCTGGTTGGGTGGAAGTTTGTGGCTCACCACAGATTCCAGAACTTTCCATCACAGAAATGTGAGAGAAATGTGTTTTTATTTGACAAAGTTTGACATTTGCAAGGGATTCTGGGTAACAGAACCAGGTGATAGCCACACAAATCACCCCGTCCTGGATTCCCCAGGATGTCTAGTTTTGAAAAATGTAAGGGTTTGCTAGGTTTCCCCATGTGCCGGCTGAGCTAGGGTCCAAAATCCACAGCTAGGCACACTGCGAAAAACGGTTAGTTTTCACTGGAAAAATGTGACATGTCAATGTTGTGTTTAGGGCCATTTCCTGTCCCATGCACTAGGCCTACCCACACAAGTGAGTTACCATTTCTATGGGGAAACTTAACGGAACACAGAATTGTAGAACAACTGATATTGCCAATTGACTTTCTATACATTTCTGCCTTCCAAATGTAAGACAATGTGTAAAAAGAAGTCACTTTGAAAAATGTCCTCTAATTCACATGCTAATATGGGTACCCACAATTTCGGAGATGTGCAAATAACTACTGCTTCTAAACTCTTTATTTTGTTCCAACGTCAGAAGTACATAGGTGTCCTCGATATCTATTTTTTACTCTTAATATTTTGCCAAATGAATTGCTATATCCCCGGTATACAATGAAAATCCATTGCAAGGCACAGCTCACTTATTGGCTCTGGGTACCTCGGGTTCTTGGTGAACCTATAAGTCCTATATATCATCACAACTAGAAGGGTCCAGCAGACGGAATGGTATATTGGTTTAAAAAATCGCGCATACTCAGAAGAAGTTACAGGTGAAAACGTTGGCACAAATGACTGTTATTTTCAACTCAATTTCAATATTGTTTTATTTCAACTGTTAATTTCTATGGGAAAACCTTGAAGGATCTACACAAATGACCCCTTGCCAAATTCAAAATCTTGTCTACTTTCCAGAAATGTATAGCTTTCTGGGATCCATTATTGCTTTTAAACCCATGTCTACCACTAACTGGAAGGAGGTTGAAAGCACAAAAAATAGTAAAAATAGGCTATGTCCTAGTAAAATGCCAAAAGCGTGTAGAAAATGTTGGTTTTCTGACAAAAGTATGCCTGTTCCTGAAAGCTGGGAAGATGGTGATTTCAGCACCAAAAACCCTTTGTTGATGCCATTTGCAGGGAAAAAAACCGACGCTTTCTTCAGCAGCACTTTTTTCCCATTGTTCAAAAATTAACATTTTTCTCTATTTTAGATAATTTCGGGGTCCTCTCCAGGGGAATTTAAAAACCCTGGGTACCTATAGAATTCTCCCTGTGTTAGAAGAAAAGGAGACACAAATTTGGCGAGGATACCTTATGCGGACAAAAAGTTAGAGAGGCCTAAGCGCAAACTACCCTAAATAGCCAAAAAAAGGCTTAGCACCGGGGGAGTGGGTGGGGGGAGGAAGGCATAGTAGCGAAATGGTTAAAGCTAAACCTAATGCTTTTGCTAATGCATGTTTGAGGTGCAAAATGTCTGGCCACACCAGAGCCCAGATTTGCTAAGCTTTCTAACAATTCAACGCAGCATGGGAATGTGCTTTTTTGCATGAAAAGTAGAGATCAGATTTGCACCTTGTCTATTAAGATATAATGCACTTCTGCTCTCTCATAATGCTGGCACACTTCAGGCAGCCTAGCACCAACACAGACACCCTTGCGCCATGGTGCAAGGAGGCGTGCATTATGAGCAGCATTGTTTTTGTGCAGGAAAGCGTACCTTCCTGCAAAAAAACTTTCCTTAGTAGCATATTTGTCTGTCTATGTGTGCTGCAGAATGTAATGCCTACCTGACGCAGTGTAATGCAACGCAGAACAAGGTGCACCATTGCATTACTTTTTTTTACAAAGCCATGCAAGGAGATGCAAATCGGCCCATCCTTGCATTTGTGAATCTCATCTAGCAATATGAATCATGGCTGCACCAAAATGTGTGCAATATGTTAGTAAATCCGGGCCCAGCTTTGTATTGATTTCACAATATGATGATTTATAACCGAACACTTAACTTCTCCAGGAGTATATCTCATGTACGACCAATGTGTTACTTATTGTCTCCATTGTGACTAGTTTCATTTTCCCATCTGTGTGGCAATTTGTTTCTCATCGTGTAAAAACTAAATTGAGTATTTCGGAGAAGAATACAAAATAGGCTTTGTTCGATAACACAAACAATTTAAGTACAATGTGGCATTTGGTACTGGGTATTAAAACAATGAGCAAGACCATGTATTGTGTTACCCATTTAAACCATATAATAATGTATAATTGCGCATGATCAAATAAAGTTTCCCCATTCAATGAAGATGTAATGTTGTATTGAAAGTGGTTTGGGAAATGTGAACAATGTTCAATCAAGCCTCTTCTAATCATACTGACCATCTGTCGCATTGTACTAAAGAAAATGTACTCTGTATTCCTCTTCTGCGATGAAAACAGAATGGACTGCATGATTTTTGCCTTCTGTAGTCAGAGGTCTAAACACAAGCTAAGTGGTAGCCATGGATTTGCTGTTAATAGCTTAGTTTGTTTTGCTGACCTGTCTCCGTCTGTGCCTTGAGGTATCCCTCACAACAGCATTTGTGAATAAAGGGTATTGGGGTCATGGACACATATTCAACTAAACATTAGAGGTACAGAAGTGACACAGGACACTCTTTGACCCTTGAACACATCACTGGGCTGACTCTTGGATAACACCTTCAGTCGCTCAACACCCTGTGAACGTCTAAGGGAATAGCAATGAGTGGAAAATATCGATAGTAAACACAACTTTGTAGCAATGTTTAATTTTGAGTCTCCTGCTGCCATCTTAGCCCTGAGACAAGGAGTAGTAAAGGCAATGGCGGGAATACCAAAGGGGAAGTCATGGTGTCCTACCCCTGACTAGCCATATTTGACAATCATGACTGAATGTGTAAAACTTTGTTGCCCCCAAAAGTAATGCAAAGCTTCAAAAGATGTCTGTGAAACATTGTGTTTTCTATACCACTCTCACACTGAACTTTATTCACTTGCCCCTGTTTGAGCAAATTAAGGGGCTTTTTTACAAGCACCTTGGCTGCAGGTGCATCACTTTTAATATGGGAAAAAGTGATGTGCCGGCGTAAGTAACCTACCAATCAGATGTGAGTTCAACCTTTGCCCAAAAATATTTACCCTTGATATTTTTTATAGCTTAACTGGGTAAAAATGCAAGCTGATTTGTAAACTCCAATTGTCAACGCAATTTGAAAATATTCACAAAATATTATTTTGTGTAGAATAAGATATGCGTACATGCCTGGGCTTAGTGCTGACTAGTGGACTTCGATGGAGCCGCAGCCGTTCCATTGGGGCTGAGGGGCCACTCCCCTCCACCTTTTGCCCCTCACGATCAGTGTCTGTCAGGCTGAATAAAGGTCAGCCTGACAGACACTGTTCATTTTCAGATCAGGCAGCCAGGAGCCAGACATGCGCTAATGCGCAGGCTCCTGGCTGCCGGAGCTGAACTTTGCTGGGCTGGGGAAGTCACAGCTCCTGTGTGCGTGATGTCCTCAGCTCAGCAAAGGTCCCTGAGGCACTCCCCTCAATGATGAGGGGTAGCATCACTGATCGCCTCGCACCTGGGTGCTTCAGTTTTAAGCCCTGAAGCGCCCAGGGTCGAGTGTCAATCAGTGACACTTCATCACAGAGTGGGGCGGGGTCAGCAGTCTCACAGACCCCATCCCACTCTGTGATTACGCTGGAACTGCTGCCTTCCCTCATTGGCTGACCTTAGGTCAGTGGTAAAGAAAACACATCTTGGGAACATCCATGGATCTGCAGGTCTACAGGGTGCTTACTCTGTGCATCAATTATCTTGCCACAGTAACTCTGCCTCAGCCTAGGCCATGGTCCAGACTGCCCACAACTCATTGTCAGACCTTGCTCTCGACAGGCTGAGCATACTGATACCTCATGAACCTCACATTTCCAGCAAATCAATACATAAAAGTGATTCTTCTGTCCATCTAATATGTGACCATAAGGTTGTGTGGCACTCTGAAGGGGTCAGTGAGTTATAGCTACCTCCCAGAAAACCATCATGCCATGCCTGATGTGGGCTGATTGATCTTTGGGACTGTACATATGGCTAACATCATCCTCAAATGTTCCTAACAGTATACAGACACAGCTCATGGTGTAAAGCCTATACCTAGCTTTGCACACATATCATGATGTGAGGTGGTACCATGAAATCTACACATACATGTATCTATGGATGTAACATAAGTACAATATATGGATAATCACACTTTACTATGCTGATGTTCACTCCAGAAAGTACAGTGCCTCATAATCCATTACATGATTGTCCTATGTAGGGACCACTCCGTTTCACCAAACAACACAATTTGGTTACACTCTGGGACTCAGAGGAACATTTTAGCCTATGGGAATAAAAAAGCAAGAAGTTGAGCAGAGTCAAAAATTGTATTTGAGATAGTTACCTGATCCCCTGATGAGTCATAGAGCTGGCCATACAGGGGAAGGACCTCTTCAACCAGGGTCTCCAGCTCTTATGGAGTGAAGGTACGGGCTCTCTTACCTGCTTGCCTCCTCATGGGAAACAGAGGCTAAAGTGGAGGAGGTGTTGATAGCAGCAGTGTCAGGAGGCAAGTGAGTAATTTTTCCCACCTCAGCGGACCTGAATGCCACGTACGTGGTCATCAGCATAGATGCACACAGCGATTAGACTGGACTGTCACTGTCACCAATGTTAGCCTGTAGCTCTGTCTGCTGTGGTGGCAGCTGCATGGTCGACTTCTGCTGGTGGCGGTCATTCCAAATGTCCTATATGCGAGGGCAGGCATTTAGTGGTAGGAAAGAGAATAATTGTGACTGTTAAGTGTGTCCCCACCACTACAAATGAGGCATAACAGGTCCATGCCATGGCTTGTACAATACTTCATCTGGGTAGTGCATTAATGTGCATATCGACAAAATGCATGCGGTGCACTGTACACCATGGTTTGCGATATTTCACATGAAATATCATGGAAAGCTTAATATAGTGCAAATTTAAATTTTCAAAATTGATGATGTGTACAGTTCTGTAACAGACATGTGAATGCCACATTGGGGATTATTGGTGGATATTTAACAGTAGATAATGATGATGTGCAATATGAGGAATAGTTCATGAAGTTGTTATGGTTTGCCACATGACTTTTGCCTTACTCTTCATATATGTTACTCAGGACACTGTGACCAATGTACATTTTTATTTTTACTCCTCGCAGCCTCCAGTTTACCACCAATTTCCAGACCTTCAGACCATGGAAGACATGTGATCCAGAAATTTTGATTGCATAGTCAAACAATCCTGTATTCATGTCATCAGTTGGAGCCTGACCTCCTCCCTCACATCTCTTAACCTACATCTATCACACTACTTGTGAAACTCATATCAGTATTGCATTTTCTGGCCACAGGTTCCTTTCAATTCACTGTTGCTATTTCTGGTGGTATGTCACAACTAATGTTCAATCGTGTACTCCAAGAGGTGCTAACAGCAATGTTGAGACATGTGGACAGCTACATCCTGTTCCCCAGGCGTGAGGATTTAGACACTGTGAAGGCTAATTTCTATGGTTTTGGTGGCATCCCACATATGATTGGATCTATTGATGGCACACATATTGCCTTAGTACCAATGCATACCAGGGAACAAGTGTACCGCAACAGGACGCACTACCATTCTATCAATGTGCAAGTTGTCTGCTTACCAGATTTGTATATCTCAAGCATCTGTGCCCGGTTCCCATGATCTGCACATGATGCCTTCATACTGCGGAAAAGCACCATATCCCAGCTGATGTCACAGCTACTACCGCAGCGTGTTTGGCTTGTAGGTAAATGTGATCTGTCCTAACTTTGTGTGGGTAATGTCAGGTAGTATAACCTGAAAGTGTGTAACTCATTGTTGCACTTCTGTCTGTCTTCCATCTAGGAGACTAAGCGTATCCCAACTGGCATTGTTTGTTGGTACCACTGAGGAATTCTACAACGTCTGGGGAAGTTCGCTTTAATGAGGCCCAAGGAAGAACACAGAGGCCATTGGAGTGGGCTTTTGGGCTCTTGAAAGCCAGATTCAGATGTCTGGACAAGACTGGGGGAGCCCTCCTTTACTCACCTGGGAAGGTGTGCAAGATCACTGTGGCCTTCTGCATGCATCACGACATTGCCCTGCGATGGAACATCCCTTACATCACAGAGGATGCAGGCCATGAAGAGCCACCGAGTGAGGAACATGAAATGCAAAATGATGATGATGATAGTGATGAACAGGCAGGGATGGACTTGCATCAAGATGTTTTTTGAAACTTCTTCTCCTGAGTATAAGTATGGTGTAAGATGTGATGACTTTGACTATTATTGCAACTCTTGATGTTGATGAGGAGGATGTTAATGCTACATACTAGGAATATATGGCCCTGACAATATTTGGGGAAAGGTGTTTGTGTTGTAAGAGTAGCTTTGTTTAGCTATAAATGTTGCCTTAGACTGTGCTCACTAGGAGTTGACTATGTGATCTGTGCGATACATGTGGTTTCTTAGCTAATCACTCTCTGTGTTGTTCTTTTGTAGATTCCTTCACTATGGCATCTTTCTTTGGACATTTCAGAGTTGTGACTTTAGCAGGTATATGATGCTGTTCAGATGTACGAAGTGCACATGGATTGGTTCTGCGAATATCTGTCACAGAGTTTGGGTGTACAAAGCTAGTACCGAGACAGCTTGCACAGCGATTTGATGGAAGTTAAGTGGCTTTCATTGGACTTGTTCCTTGTGGAATCCTCATAGTGTATGAACTGTATGTAGCTGTTGATGTGTCTCGTCATTGTAGGCCAAAGTGCTTGAGCACATCACTGACTTTTGTTTGTGACATTCCACTAAATGCGAGCAACACTGGATTGAAATGACCCTGTGGTCAGAAACTGTTGTACTGACATGTGTCTGTTCATTTGTCTATTTAATGTGGAATTCTTTTTGTGAGGTAGACAATATGGCTCCAGCTGATGATGTAGACCTAATTTAATGTTGCATATTGTAGAGGATATTATCAGATGTATCTCCTCCTTCCATGTTGTGAAGGTCTGCAACTGGTTATGTGATCACTGAATTGAGTCATGCCTTATTTGCTATGTTTCTGACATCATGTCAGCCTATGATTTGAACAATGAAATAAAGATGATATAAGACCAGACACTTGTATGTATGTGTTGTTGTGACATGGTAGTGATCCAGAGTTGAACATTGTTTATATACAGCATACCCATGCTTCCAGAAGTACCTAATTTTGGCATTGCAAAGTTCACATGGTAGTACATTTACATTGGAATATTGTGAGAGTTATAACCATAAACAATGATTAGGTGACTTGTGCATTTAATGAAGTGAACAAGGATAAGATCAAAAAGTGTACTAAAAATTAAACAGTGAAAACCAAAAGTGAAGTAGTTAGTCATGGTGGATGTAACCATCATTGTAGAGTCCAAGTTGTCTAGAGTCCCATCAGATATCGAAAAGTGGGCAGGAATAGACTACAAAGTGAATGTGTTACACACACAAGAGGAAATTAGGGTTGATGTTTCTTACTGGTGGTGGAAGGTGTCTTACCATCCCTACCACCTGGATTTTTGATGGATGTCCCCTCTTTTTGCAGGAGGGGGGATCTGCAGCTGCTGAGACAGAGGTGCATGCATGGGTATCCTCCTCTGACAGGGCCTCCCTTCCTGTGGCTGCGGCACATGTTGATGGCCTAGAAGGACTTTGACGATAGGAAGTGGTAGATGTAGGTGGAAAAGCCGTGTAGAAGGTAATGTTGATGTCCCACAGCAACCCAACCAGGGAGGCCATATTTGTGTTGATGCTGGCCACCTCGGAGTGGATGCCGGCAACCTCCTGGTATGTGTCCCTCTGCAGCTGCTTCATTTCCCGGATTTCAGTATGTAGCTGGCCCATCACACCTTGGGAGTCCTGGTAGACTCCTAGGATTTGGGTGATGGCAGCCGGGGTGTTCATTGGCCCCAATGGGCTCACTCTGCGGGCCCAAACGTTATCCTCTAACGACTCCTACCCCCATGGGCCTGTGCTCTTGGCACAGCCTGCACTCTCCCACTGGGTTCTGGTACCTCAGTGACTGGGTAGGTGATAGTCAACACAGAATCCAGGCATGGGGGGCACAGGATGGTACTGACTGCACTAGGTACACAGGTTGGGAGTGCAGGGGTTGCCTGTGTTGTTGCAGCTGGGGTGGAAGGTATTGTTGTGGGCACAGTGAGCCCCACTCTTGCCATCTGCCCAGGCTGACCAGCTGGGCTACGACAGTTATCCACGTCCACATCTCCAGGAGTGATGTCATCACTGAGGGTGTCATCCTGGGATGGAGCGGTAGACTGTTCGAAGACCAAGCTCTGGCCAGGTGCTGTGGCCGATGGACCTGTTGAGAAATAGAGAACATTGTTATTGAAAGAAGTGTGGTATCTACATCCATATTGTTTGTGTCAAAGTAAATAGAGACCTAGGATGAAACAAAATAGATGGAGGATAGTATTGTCATCTATTTGAGTGGAGTTGAAGTTGGATACTAGACGTTTGAAGACTTTGAATACATGTGGTAGAATTGATCAGCTCATTAGATGTGCTGATATGTGGGATTGTGGCTTTAGGGATAGACAAGACATCTCCAAAACATTGCAAACAACACAGTGGAGTCGTATTTGACCATTCCAAGGCCTAGTTGTGTGTAATACAGGTAGACACACAACTTGGTCGTAGTAAATTTAGCATTATTCATCCTGTGAGGAGCGCAGAGTCAACTGCTCACCTGTCACTGTTAATCAGTTGAGTTTCCTTCATGGCTTACATATATTAGAGGTACACAGTTGGAATGGTGTCACTTATGCCATTAATAGTTTTAGTTCATGAGACCAGAACACCATCAAGCAAAGAATTCAGACATGTATTCGAGCAGAGGATTGTATGTACATTGCACTGTCCATGAATACTGACATCAGTTGTGACATGGCAGACAAGTGAAAAGGGGCAAAAGAAGTATAGCATCTTGTTTAAAGTTATAGTCACACGGCCTCATGGTAGTTGTAGTGAAGTCTATGTAGACTTAACAACACTTGACAAATGATAACCTGCATGATCAGTGACCATCAGTTGTAACATGGCAGACAAGTAAGAAGGAGCAAAAGGAGTATCTTATCTTGGTTAAAGTTACAATCACATGGACACATGATAGTTGTAATGATTTGTATCTCAACTTACGAATGCTTGACAAATGGTAACCTGCATGATCAGTGACCATCAGTTGTAACATGACAGACAAGTGAGAAAGGGCGAAAGGAGTTTAGCATCATGGTAAGAGTTACAGGCACAGGGCATCATGATAGTTGTAGTCACTTCAATCTCAACTCACCAATACTCGACAAACGGTTAGTGTAACACACCTGTTGGAAACATGCATTTGAGATGGACTATACATTTACATATTAACACATATTATGGGTGCTGAGATACATCTTTTATAGTAATACACTTACAGACACCATTCCAACATGTGGCATGTCATGGAGATTGATACATGTGCTCTCATATGGAACAATACACATTAACACAGACAAAACAACTTCTACGATAATTTGAGTATTGCATGTTAGGAAAGTAGATAGACAGCACAATAGCAAAAGCAGAGTTGAGAGCAAACTGGACATTGTGGGATTGTGACAGTTAGTGAAGTGTGACTTAATAGATTCCACTCCCCCAGGTATTCCTATCAAGCCCTAAGAATGCAGGATGGCCAAGACCTTCATCTCCCAGAGAAAGAGATGTAAAAGGGCACTGGTAGGGCCACTGGCGGTCCTCTGGGCCTCCTGGGGGTGATTGGAGGCCTGGCTACTTACCCTCAACCTGAGGTTGTTCCACCTTCTCCTAATTTTGACCTGTGTGCGCAGGGATATACCAACAGCATGCAGTCTGTTGACTATTCTGTCCAGCAATTCCGTTTTCTTACTGAGAGGAGCATGCTGGACCTGGGAGCCAAACTTTAGGGACTCTACTCTAATGATTTCATCCACCATGACTGACAACTCTGCCTCAGTGAACCGTGGGTTTTGGGGCCAGGCATGACAAAAACCAAATCTGAGTGACTATAGGAAAGGAAAACGAAAAAAGGTTTATTGGTGAATAAGTGAAAAATGTAATTTAAAGGTGGTGGATAGTGCTAAATGTTGAGATGAAAGAAATAGGGTGCTGCCTTGGGTCACAATGGTGACTCCTTTCTTCTGTGCTGCAGATGAGATGCAAAGGATCCTGGTGAGGGATGGGTTGTGTTTTCTAATGTGATTTTCAGGCGTGTCCACTTGTCAAAAGGACATCAGCTGTGTACCTTTTGAATCCATTCAGTGGTCACTGTTGTGGTGCTTTTCTGCGAGCGTACCGCACCGGTTTACTGCCCGTGGGTAATTGCCACTGGGAGACCGCCAGTACAGTTGTAATTGGTTTGGCAGGGAAACTACAGCCCTGATGGTGTTGGAGTACATATCACTAACATTGCAGACCACACCGCCAGGAACAGCGTTGTCGACGCTGCAGACGTTTTAGGCTGCACAATTCGTAATATGGTGGGTGGAAGACCGCCAACACTGCAGTGTCCTGGAGGCTGCGACGGTCGGGTGGTCGGAGTGCCAAACTCGTAATAGGCCCCTTAGTGCAGATTGTTGGAAGTATCACTATATGCTTTGATTTAAATGATAGTAACAGCCTTGTATGGCTGTGTCTGGGTAATTTTTTTTAATGGTTTGAATCATGGCTTTCTTAAAGTCTATGATATGTTTTGGGGGTAGTAGGTATTTGTTTTATGTTTAAGGTGGTTTAAAATTCATAGTAAGTGCTGCTTTGTTTATTTGGTAGTAGGGCATATGTAAGAGGTATATTTGTGTTTTGATATTCACCATCTATGGTGTATTTCTGAGTGAATGGTTTGGAATGCATTTTGAAGATCCCATCAATCATCTAGGTTTGACAATGGCTTATTTTTAGTAAGTTATTTGCTGTAGAGAAGTTTAGGATTGTTTCTAATTGTTCAGGTTATTATGTAAAAGGAAAGGTTCCTCATTATGTATCTCTGTTTAATGTACAGATATTTCTCTGTCTTGGTACTTTCTAGGGGGAGGAGGACTGTCACTGGTGCCTTTTTTAGTTCATGCAAGTAAATGTTTTAAAGTGGGTATAGGTGGTAGTTGGCCTGTGATGTGTCGGGGGACTTTAAGCAGTAGTATATCTTTAAGGAGTTAGCTTGTGGGTTCCTAGGAGCTAGTTCTTGCCTTTCTAATATTCTATAATACCTCCCTTACTTCTATTTCTGTCACATTTGGGAGTGGTTGTGCTCTCTTACATGAATTACAGCATCATCTTTTCTAGTTGCCCTCCGAAAGCATGCATTAGAATAATATTTGGTACATTTCCAAATCATATTTTCTGTTTATGCACTTTCTTGGCTGTAGGTGTAGCCCATGTGATTTAGTAACTCCTTTCCTTTCTATGATATTATGTATTTTGCTGTCTTTTTCATTGTATCTGAAAGTAGTGTAATAGTATAAATATATACAATAGTTTAAAGTTTGTACATTTGTTATTTACAGGTAAAATTATGCAACTACTTCTATTTTGTCCACTTTGAAGTATGTTCTATTTAGATGTTTCACACTGTTTTGCAGCTTTTCCTTTCCGTTCTAATGTAGAGCAGGTGACTTCTTTCTGTTGGATGAAAGAAAAAAAACATTAGTTTCATTTTAAATGTCAATTTGTTTGTAGTTCGTAGAAATTGAGGTTGTTAGGTCTATTCTTAGTCGCTATTTGGGCGACCGTACAGATTTTTATTAATTTATGCATACTTATTCTCTTAAATCTTTTTGCTGGTTTGTGATAGTTGTTTTTTTCTGGCAGTTTATCACTTTTCCAATTCCTAGTGTTTTCGTTTAGGAAATCTTTGTATAGAGTTAGAAGTTAGAGAGTGTTTTATTAATTATTTGCTATTTTACAATTGTAAGTTTTACTTACTTGGTTAGGTAGTTGTTGAGATGTATATATTTCTTCTTTATTGGCTTGGGCAGAGAATCTGGCAGAGTTTCCTCACCTTGCTGCTTTTGTCTTTCTCGAAGTATTTAATTGCTTAAATTAGTGTGCCTTTCATAGTGTTGTTTTAATTGTTTGTCTGATTTTATTGGTTAAAGTTGTTTAAATTTTGATTTTATTGGCTGGTTTTGTTTTAGTTGGAATTTTTGTATTTATCAGTTATTTACTTCTATAGTAAAAGCTAATTTAGGTTCTATTTATATTGTATGTTATATAGTTTTAAATAAAAATGCATTTATATGTATATTTATTAATATTTAGGTTATTGTCTAAATGTTTAATTTTAGTTATGTAATTTATTGGGGTAAAAGGTAAATCTTTTGATGACCTGATATTTATATTCAATGTAACATATAAAGAGCATCATTTATGAGGTTTTGCCATAGAGCAGCACCGCAGGCCTTCCTGCTGCGTTACCCTACGGCAAAAGAAAAGGGCAGGAATGCGACGAATCTATCAGATACAATGCATTCCTGTCCTTTTCCGCTGTGCCAGCGCACAATGGGCTGCCGTGTGCCAACACAGGCACCTTTGCACCATGGTGCAAGGGCGCCTGCATTGCAGGGATGATTATTTTTGTGCAGGAAGGGAAGCCTTGCTGCACAAAAACAATCACAAGGGGCTTTTTCTCTTTCTATGTGTGCTGCAAAACATAGAAAAAGGAAAAATGAGGAGAAATAAAGATATTTCGCCTTGTGTTGCCTACTTATTGGTGCTGCCTCAGATTTACAATTTTTCATAAATCTGTGGCAGTGTCAAAAAACCATGGATGTTGCTAGGAACGCCCCCATCAAAACCCATTGCACGCCCCTTTAACGCAGAAAATTGCATTAAAGGGAACAATATTTACGAGGCAGCATTAAGCCCAAAAAAGTGGCTTAGTGCTGCCTCGTAAATATGGGGCAGGCTCCTGCGCCACGGAACGTCACAAAAAGTGGCGGTGCAAGGAGCTTCATAAATGAGGCCCAAAATGTTTTAGGTTTATTTCAAATAATTATTTTATGTAAAAAATTATTTTTTATATTTCTTCATGATTATTGTGGTCGATATTCTGTGAATTTATATTTTTGACATATTATATTTTAATTTAAAGGTGGCAAGTTTTTTGTCTCCGAAGTCTGTGTTTTCAATATAAGTAAAAATCGGTATTTTTAACAACGATATTTGTATTCTCAATATTTGTGGTTTTACTATTTTTGTTATCAATATTTATTTTCCGGCATAGTTTCAGTATTTTATGCATTGATATTATGTCAATGATTCCTCTCTATCATGTCACCTTTCATGAGAAAATGCACCCCCACCCTGCTGGGGCAGGCAACTATCATGTCTTCTGCAGGTTTGCTCCACTTTGTGGTTGTCTGTCCTACACTCACCAATGGCCTATTGCAGGACACCAAGGGGCATATTTGCAAGCGCCTATCGCCACCACAACGCTTTTTTTACTGACGTTTTGGTGGCGATAGAGGCATCTCCTTATTTACAAGGCAGCGTTAAGCCACTTAACGTGGTTTAACGCTGCCTTGTAAATAAGGCCCCCTTTCATGCTGTACTTAGCGTTAAAGGGGAGAGCAATGGGTGTTGTGGTGAGCGTTCTACCGCAACATCCATTGATTTTGACGCTGCCCCCTATTTACAAGGGTGGCGTAAATAGGAGGAAGCGCCAAAAGTAAGACCAGGGAAAACCTGGTCTTAAAACAGGCGAAATGAGGAGAAATGCTTTATTTCTCCTCGTTTTTGCTGTTTCCATGTGTGCTGCGTTGTGCAGCACACATAGAAACAGCAAATTGGCATTGATTGTTTATGTGCAGGAAGGCGACCCTTTCTTCACATAAACAATAAATAAAAATGACATTTTGCAACTTCTATGTGTGCTGCATTAAGCAGCACACATAAAAGTTACAAAACATCATTTAAAGATTGTTTATGTGCAGGAAGGGAGACCTTCCTGCAAATAAACAATCTTCCCCTCAACGCTGACACCCTTGCACTATGGTGCAAGGGTGCCTGCATTGGCGCTAGGCTGCTAAGTTTAGCGCCAGCGCAGGGGGAAACGCAGGGCTGCACCATATTGTTGTAAATATGGTGCAGCCCTGCGTTTCTAAAGTGGAAGAGTGCGGCGTTAAGCCAAGAAGGCTAACACCGCACTCCATCACTTTGCTGTAAATATGCCCCCAAATATCCTGCAATGTGTGACTCACAGGATAAGTGAGTGAAAATGATTTAAGCTATTGGGTGTGAAACATCAATACGCCTGCCAGGGGGACCAAAACTTACTCTTTTAGCCGTACAAGAGCTGTAAAAAAAGGGGTGCATGTTAATGGCCGGCACGGAGGAGATTCAGCAGAGGAGAGCTACTGCAGAAGGCAGCTTAAGGAGCACATTCACTTTTAGAGACTCAAATAGAGAAGGAGGCTACCTACTATTAAACAGCTGTGCATGCCTTAATGAAAACCTTACTGGGGGCCTGTACCGGCAATATGCCAATTGTGTTTATGCCTTCCATTAATAAGTTTTCAAAGTGAGCACATGTTGACAGATTAGGACACACAGGCACAAGGAAAGTAACATTTGCTCAAGATCGAGACAGCTTAGAAAAGCAGGGAACCTAAGACTGTAAGACACTAATTCTTGCTCCAAAGGTTTAAACTGACCATCATATTGCATTTTTGGTCCTTACAACTATAAAACTGGGGCGGTACCCCTTCCACAAGTAATATCCAGTCCAAATTTTTTAAACCACACACATACTAGAAGCTTTTCAATGTATTCTAACTACTTTCAATCTTGCCAAAAATGGAAGCATGGAATATGTCCAAAAACTGAATACCCGAGATCAACCAATAATGACAAATGGGGAAACAGAGATTAAAAACCACGTCTCCTGGTTTCACAGCTTCCAACTAGCGCACTAGATCACAAACGGGATGGCAGTGATTCTCATGGCATGGCAGTGGGACTACCCTTTCCACGAAATTTTCACTGACTGTGTTGTGTATCCAGCCTAGATGTAGAGTAGTATTTATTTCCAGCATAACTAGATGAAGTGGTAAAGCCAAGATTAGATGTTAAGTGGCCTAGTTCCCTGGCTAACACATACTCACTGGACCACATCTAGTTCTGTTGCCTACCTAATTGAGTACATTGCTTACCTTCTTGGGGGTCCTGTCAAGGTTTTGTTTATAGCACTTGCTATCTGTATTGAGCCTGGTTCTAAGCTCCCCCAATATTTTCATATAATAGGAAAGATACCTAAATCTATTTCAAAACCTTTTGTCTGGTGGAAGTAGGTGGTTAAGGAGCAGTACCTGAGGTGGGTAGTGTATTTATCATTGGTGTTTAGGACCATAAAGACGATTTCATTCCATTTGGATAGCAGAGTTATTCATTTTGTAAACTTGCCTCTCAAAAGTGTGAATTACAAGCAGACAAGTCTCCATTGGCCGTATAATAATGGTCTTTTCTGGCGCAACAGAACCAAGCTCCTTTCTTATGCATCTGCAGGGTGTACATTTAATTCATTGAACCCAATATTTCTTTGAGTTTGTGCTGTATTTTCAGATGGTACAGCATGGAAATGGTGGGCAAGGTTTGCCTCTTTCTGTTTCTGAATTGTGCTGTCTGAAAATTAAGCAAAGCTTGGATTACCGTTTTTTGTCCCAATAGCAAGCCAAGTGATCACCCTGCATATACCAAAGCAAGATATTGACACAGAGATGAGTTGGTCTGCCATTGTAAAATGTTTATTCTACCTTTCACATATAACTGATGGACTGCAGAGCAGCGGCGTCACTAGGGTTGGTGTCACCCAGTGCGGTAACTCGGTAACTCATGATGTCACCCCCTCACGACTTACCCCATGACACCATCACATGGGGTGACACCTTTCCCAAATGAGACTATTTAGTAAATAGTCTCATTTGGGAAAGGTGTCACCCCATGTGATGGTGTCACCCGGTGCGGTCCGCACCCCCCGCACCACCCTAGTGATGCCACTGCTGCAGATTGTCTCCCAGCTCTTTGGGCAAGCAGACTTTTAACCAGTAGGCTGGTGATTTCCCAAACAGAACCATTTCCATTTTTTTGCCATTCAAATTAAGGCAGTTGGTTTCCATCCAGTTTGTGACTTGAAGCATTCAAGAGTTGAACATAGCTTGGGTTTTGGAAATGTTGTCTGAGATGGAAATAATCAGATGTGCCATCTGCATAGGAGACAATATGAAATCCGTCCGACCTCATGATTCCAGCAAGTAGAGCTATATAAATGTAGAAAAGGGTTTGATTCAGGACGAACCCTGAGGAAACCTGCATTCTATTTAATGTTTTTGAATGGAATGGTTAGAGAAGAACAGAAATGCATATATTAGCAGGGGAGGTCAGTTTTACTATTATAAATGCAGTCCCAGTAACATTTCGCAAAGTGAAAATAATAGGGGAGGGTGGTTGGAGAGAAGGGCAGATTTACTATTCTAATTCACTTCACACAACATTAGCAAAATAGCCCATATTTACAGGAGGTCTGATTTCGTGGGAAGTGTAGATAGTTAGTGGGTGTCAGATTTACTATTCTAATTCCAATCCAGCCAGCATTGGACAAACAGCAAATATTTCGAGGGGCAGATTTACTATTCTAACTTCAGTCCAATAAACATTGGGGAAAATAAGATATTTTGGGGGATCTTACAAATTAACACATAGATTTGAATTACAATTTTCAATTTTACTTTTACATTTTTTAATATTTAAAATGTATTTTTAAATGTAAACATATGAATTAAATATTAAAAATCAATTTGTAATATTAAAATATTAACATGTAAATTAACTTTAAAAAACACAGTACAAGCAAAATAATATAAAACATGCATTTCTCTGAAAGAATAAGCAACTCATTTTTATACATTTAAAAAAACTTGATAATACAAATCACAATATTTACATTAATTTCTTTAAATAATTTGTAGAAACCAATCAATCAATTAAAGAAAATACTCTAATTATAAATAAACATTTCATGTAAATTAACATACCTTTTCTAAAAACCACAGGCCCCCTACATCACCCTAAAATTACAAAATAACACCCCTAATGTGTACAATTATATAAAATAATATAGCAAACATACACACAAAAATAAATAATAAACAATTTAGAAACAATACAAAATGTAATAGTCAACGATAAACAAAAATATATTTTATGTAAAGCATTACCCACCAAACCCTTAGTAAACCCCAAAGGCAAAAATAAAATAACAAATACATTTTTAACAACATTTAAAATTAAATATACAAATAAATACATAGGGCCTGATTCACAAAGGTAAACTTACATTTCTGTGTAAGTTTAAATTGTTTCCTATTTACAAAGTGATTTTACGAGTAGTCAGACCCTCCAAGATATTGCGGCATAGATTTGCAAATTTTCTGGCACAAAAATTAAAATTTAGCGGCATTATTGTGGCACTTTATTTTACTCGTAATCATTCCTTTTCAGTCTTAAATCAATGAAAACTATTTTAGCAGAGAATTCCACTTTCAAATAGGCATGTTTAAAGTGTTTGAGAGTATTTGTTTGCTATGCTAAGTCCCCGAGTCCTGTAATGGCTGGCAGCAACATTTTTCTCATGTGACTGGCAGCCAATCAGAGAACCTGCAGGACTCTGACTTCTGCAGGAGGGATATGGCCCAAGGGAAATAAAGATCCCAGGGCCAATCATAACTCTCTAATTTCAAATTAGCATGCCCGCGAGAGTCTAAGACACTCTTGCAAGCCTAAATGCACCCCTGCTGGATGCGTTGCTGCCCAATGCTGCACCCCGCTTCCTGTCTACTCTCGCCCCAGAAACAGGGTGCAGGCACCCCTACTCTGACCAGTGGCATCAACCGTTCCACTCTCCTGCCACCGACCCTGCTTACAAGCCTCCACCATGGTTTGCTGTAATTCGATTCTCTACCGGCTGCCCATGCACTTAAAATTGCGCAGTAAACAACAAGTTGCAAACGTGATTATACTGACTGACCCCACCTCGTCCCCTCCTTCCACCTACCACCACCTCCTCCTCCAGGGCACAAGTCCTAAAAAAAAAGAAGTTGGGGGACTAATCAAGTTAGGTAGCTTGCAAGTGACATCATGGCGCATGCCACCATAGCACATGACGCCACGACGCATGGCATTGCACGTGGGATCACAGGAAGTGATCTCTCTGGGAGTGACATCAAATATTAAGACCTCACAAATAGGTTTGTCAGGTATATCATGAGTACATTTAAGCGCATTGTGAGATTTAACAAAATAGATTTTGCTTTAGGCTTGCTCCAAAAAAAGTGGTGCAATCCCAACGCAAAATCTGGGCCTCAACTAATAGCATTTTTTTATTAAAAGCCTTGCCACAAAGAAATTGGCAACAAGGAGTAGCATGGCAGTAAATGTCTTCTGCTTAATTGGTTGCAAAGTCTGCATTTTAAAATATTGTATGGGTGAACGTTTCTGCTACAGAGGTGCCCAGAAAATCTCAAGGAATGTTAATAATGGTGAGATAACTCTGGAGGTTAAAGCATTTGCTGGAGCGATCTGTGTTTTGTGTAATCCCAGATGTCCATCAAAGTAGTAGAGAAGGTTAATGTGTCTCCTGCAAAGCACATCACGTAACATGCAGATGAGAGATTTTTATTTTATGTAGCTAGGTAAGTAAGTTCCTGCTTTGAACACAGAGATCCTTTTGTTAATTGCAGTTCATAAATTATAATCCTTCTAATATAGCACGGTGAGCTGTGAAGGACATGTGACTTCTACACCTTATAACCCTCACTGATTCATGTAACACATCTTGTACATTGATTTACACACTTACATGATTTATTATCAATGTCTAATGTGTATATCATGTAAAGAGCTCTGACACCCTACATTAGGATGAGTAGCGCTATAAAAGAAATCAAATAGTACTATTTAAATTGTTGTTTTTGTAAATACTTGGACAGACCAGCACATCTGACATTCTTACAGTGCATGCACTTACTTACATAAAGGGGCTGAACAAAGTCAAAAGCATGCCTCACTTAATTACTTGTGAAGAGATGACAAGCTGTGTTCTTTTGTTTCCCCTCCGTTGTATTTGCATTTAAGTGAGTAACCTGCATATCCTGCCCAGGCACAGTCCTTCCTCATAATATCAGCATCAGAATGGATGACTGTGACCCATAAACTAAGGCCAAACATGCTATCCATACTAGTTTTTTTTTAATCGCAGATTGTTCCCAAATTATATTTGATACTTGCCCTTACTATGTCCCTACTCAAACAAACGCCTTTGAGCAGTTACAATCATTGGCGTGCAGATTTTGGCCTTTTCATTTTAGTCCTTTATTTTACTGGGAACTTTTCTACTGATACTTCTTGGCCCTAGGAACAGTGTTCAACCTCATTCCTTCCCGGTCTCAAAATGCTTTGAAAATAACTGCGGCAAGAATTGTACTAATTACTAATCAGAGACTTGTTTTCTACTTGACTCTCCCTCATCCATCCTGATTATCTGTTGCTGTATAAAATGTATACATTATAAATGTACTTACTGTCCTGTTATAGTCATAATTTTCCATCCGTTATAAATGTCCCCTTATCTACCTGTTCCTACCAGAACTGACACGGATCATATGACCATTATCATGCATATATAGTTTTTCTGGTTGAAATATTCCTGATGTTCAATAAATAACTTATTAATGACAAAGACAGTAAAGACAATACGCATAAGTCTTGAGGGACACTTTAAGTGACATTCTTAGGCCACAGGTATATTGTCTTCTTAGGTTCTATGTTAAAAAATGTTTTGCGTGCAGCTCAGGTGATTTCTCTACTTGAAACAGTTACTTTTTTAAGTATACTTCCACTGAGGCAGACGCTTAGTTCTAAACTCTGTAGCAGGGAGAGCTAAAAATTGCTTAAAGGAAACCAGAATAAACAAAATTTAACCGCAAACTATGCAAGAGAAATCCTCTCCTGCACGTTTCTGGACTGGGAGCAGTTTTTCAGTTCATGGTGCATCCTCTTCTGAGCTGGAAGCAATGCCCATGCTCCACCATGGGTGGTTTCACAACTGTTCCGAAGACTGTTCCGAAGACTCATTCAAGGCTATCCACAGTTAGAGGAAGACTGTGTAAACCATGCATTCACCACCACAAACCAATTTCTCTCCTCAATATGGAGCTCAAAATTCTGGCTAAGGTCCTGGCCAGTAGACTGGCAGGGGTGTTTCAGTCACTGGTGCATGAAGACCAAATGGCTTCATGCCTATGAGAGGTACCCATCAAAGCCTCCAACAGTGCCACATGACACTCGCAAGGCACAGGGAGAATGAGGAGCCCTCAGCTTTGGTGCTACTAGATTTTGAGAAGGCTTTTGAATCTGTCTATTGGGACTTCATGTGCCAAATTCTTCACAAGATGAACTTTGGCCCCCACTATATATGTATGGTTTGCTTGCTGTACTCCAACCCCTGGGCAAGGGTCAAGGTCAATGGTGCTCTCTCGCTCCCCTTCCTTATTGAGCGGGGTACCAGACAGGGCTGCCCCCTGTTCCCCCTGCTCTTTGCATTGCCCATTGAACCACTGGCCAAGTGGATATGTAGAGATGCCAGACTATGGGCCTTGATTGGGGGGCGGACTGGAATACTGCATATCCATATATACAGAAAATGTGCTGCTGTACCTCAGTCATCCCGGGGAGACTGGAGTGAGATTGCTGGATGCCCTACAGCTATACTGCATAGCCTCCAGCCTAGTGGTCAACTGGAATAAGTCGGATCTGGTCCCTCTGCAAGGAGGGGCTGCAACTTTGAGCCAGCTGTCCCGACTCCCAGTATGTACGGGCTCCTTTAAATACCTGGACATTGCAGGGATTCTGCTCAGGAACAGAGCTATGCTTTGGATCCTAGAACATTAATAGATAGGGATTGAGTCACCATACCACCTCAGTCCCATGAGCCTGAGTCCGACTAGCTATTGTGTTCCAATTGCCCTTCTACCCATATCCAGAGAGACAAGTGAATTGACACCCCAGAACACAACACTCCTGACCCTCTCCTGGATTGCGGTAACAGGACACCCCCTTTCGTTCACTCATTTGTACTCACCCACAATAAGATATGACAGAGACACGAAGGAAGTTTGAAATGTTTATTTAAACTGTTGTGCTGTAGAATGCAGTATATGTGTCACAATCAGAAAACAACTACCTAGCAAAAATACCATCAGCATTGTCAATAAACTGTATATTATGAAAAGCCCTGTCATATTATAAGACAGAATAGCCTAACCCCCCCCTTCCACAGAAGCAAACAGATTATACAGCGAAGATCTCTGGGTTTAGCAGTGGACCCTGTACCTTAGCATACACACATGGATGTTCTACATCTCAGATACATCCATGATCCTCTTTCAGAAAATATCTGTCTCCCTCTGTGTGCTATATTGCTGTGCATACCTATATGACAAGGTTCACACGTTCATAAACAACAACTGCATTTCTGTGCTGTGTCAAGGTGCGAGCGCCTGACCAGAACAAAATAACAAGGGACATTGTTGTTTAACCCTGTCTGCTTATCAGACTAATTACGAGGAAAGAACAGAATGAGAAAACAACTGCAGATTCTGTGTGAAAATATAATTTGGCACAATAAGCAAATGTGTGTATATAGTAACGTGTGCAAAGCTAATGTGGCCTGTGTCATGCACAGTTAGGCTAACATAGGCAAAACCACAATGGGCCCTGTATAGAACACATGACACGTTTCCCTGGACCCCCAGCAATGCTGGAGTCTTAACATACACCCTCTTCTGGAGAAAACAGACAAGGATCTTAAGGAATGGGTCTCACTCCTGCTCTCAATTCTGGAAAGAATATCTCTTTATAAATTGGTATTGCTGCCAAGGTGGTTATACATTTTACAGAATTAGCACCTCAGACTGCAGTCCTCCTATAGGACCTACAGAGGAAGGGGAAAGCTAAGCCACAATGTCTTTGCAAAGAACATCCGCAGCCCTTATGAAGGTGGGATGGGTGAAACTCACATGGTTTACTATTGCTGGGCAGCCCACTTTGTGGCCATCAATGATTGGTTGTTTGGGACCCGGGAACATCCCGCCTATCACTTGGAGCTAGAAGGCCTCCAAGAGAAGGGACCGCTGCATTACCTTTATGCGACACGCCCCCACGTCTCTACCAGAGGTAACAAAGCCAATGCTACGTGGTTCGAGTTCTGCTCTGAGGCACATTAAATTGAAAAGGCGGTCCACCAGGCACCTCTGTGGGTGGGTCGCTGCCTTCCCAACGCAGGTAGAGTGTAATTGTAGGAAATTGGATTATATTGGCATCTCCAGAATGGGTGACATATGGTCGGGCAGACAATGAAATTCTTTGCCGAACTCAAACAGGAATATGAACTCCACAACTCGCAGTTCTACCGGTAGCTGTGGCTGCTCAGCATTTTGGGGCCACTGGCTAGAAGTCTTGAACGGATAGCGGAATATAGCCCAATGGACGCCAGATTGACCTCGGAACCGCTGGGGAAATGGGGCATCTCCAGGTTGTATCAAGCCCTTATACTAAATGTGCCTTACCCTATGTCCCCACTGAGGGCCAGATGTAAGGAAGACATCAGTGACCTCCCTGATGATGATCGGAGGGAGGCATGTATAGCGCCCAGGGAGTTGGCCATTTTGACCTGGTACCAGTTGATCCAACTTAACTACATACATACGATGTACTTCACACCACATAGGGTGTAGTAAATGGGGAGCAGCCTATTCTCCACATGCATTAGTTGTGGTCAGGAACAGGGCACCTTCCTGCATATGGTCTGGTCATGTTCCGTGATTCAAAGCTTCTGGCGCCGAGTGGAGCGCACCCTGCGAAAGTTACTTCTAGGTCTAACTGAGCTGCAGCCAAAGGCCGCCCTCCTGGGTCTAGTGGAGAAGATTGGGAGTTCCAGACACAGTTGCATCTTTGTGGGACTGGCATGCATTGTAGCAAAGAGAGACACTGCGCATAAATAACGGTCTGAGGAGCCCCCTCTCAGAGAGAAGTGAGGAAAGGCATGGACATCTATGCCACAATGGAGCAGCAAATGACGTGGAACAAGGATGCATGTACAAATTTGACAAGATCTGAGGACCTTGGCAGACCTGGTCCAGGTCGGTCATTACAGCCTAAGCAGCAAGAGGAGGGGAGGAGAGGAGAGTGACTGTTGCACCATTGTTTTACACTATGCACTGAATAAGGGTCGAGGGCCCATGGATCATTAACCTCAGGAGGTATGACTGCTGCCACGTAGCTCTGCCCCCTGTCTGTGTACACTGTTCACTATTGCTTCTATTTGCCATATTTCACCCCACCTGCGTGTGGATGACCTGCTCTCAATGGCATGGATTGTTTGCATTCAAGAAAACATTAATAAGTAGCTAAAAAATGATTGAGTTAAATTGAGTTATTGCATTGCCTTGACCTTCTTTGACTTGAGCTACCCCACCAGTCATAAATTCTGATGTGTGTTTGGACACATAAAGATTTTTTTTTCTCACATTTAATAAGGTGCTAGAACATCCTGATTTGGCGTATTCTGCTGAAAAATCCTTGTGTGATATTAAGCAAGTTGGGATGGATGTTTTGACTTATGTGATTCAGTTTGTCAACTGGCACCTGAAAACAATGATTTTGAGAGAACTCAAGTTACACTATTTTCGATGAGAATTAAAAGAGGGGTTTGAGGATGTGTTGGTTTAACCCCCATCACCCTTGGTCTTATGTAACATATTTCTCAAACATTGTTAATTCCAAGAGCAACAAAAATAAAGAAGGATTGCCAGAGGAAGCCTATCCATAGATACCCCATGTGGCCGATCAGAGATTGTGGTGGATTTCATTCCTTCAGATGATGTAATGCAATGCAAATAGGATAAGTAAAAGGTCCCTGAACTAAGAGTGAAAAATCATGTCAGCAAAAGTGACTTATGTCTATTTTGTAGTCATGCAAGATATATGGGGCCACGAGTATGAGGCCTTTTTGAGGTCGCTAACGGGCCAATTTGCGAAACGCAAAAATGGCTTTTCACATGTCTCAAACCCAAATTGCGATTCAATAACCTGGTACCGAATTGCAATTTCAGTTTGAGATTCGGTATTAGGAAGGGGCGTGTTTAGGGCGTCTCTTCCTAATACCGAATCACATCGGTATGTATGAATGTTTTGCAACCGTAATGCGGTCACAAAACATTTGCATTTTACCACCTACTTCAAGTAGGTGCTAACCCATTCGCAATGGGAAGGCATCCCCAATGTACCCCTCCCCCTTTGTAAATGTTTGTTGAAGCATTTTTAAAGAGCAGGCAGGTGTCCCACGGATCACTGCCTGCTCTTAAAAAATGAAAGGAGAACTTTTCATTTTTCTTTTTGTAAAGCAGCCTGTTTTCCTTTAAGGAATATGGGCTGCTTTACAAAAAAAAAGATTGCTTTATTTAAAAGCAATCACAGACATGGTGGTCTGCTGACCTCAGCAGGCCTCCATCCCGGTGATTTTTGCGATTCCTAAAGGTTTCAAATTGCGACCTACCTCATTAATATTCATGAGGTAGGTCATTTGTGACCCCCTAAGAATCGCAGAAAGTGTTCAACACACATTCATATATGCCGTTTTGCGATTTCCTAATTGTGAATCGCAAGGATTCGCAATTAGGGAATCGCAAAACGTTTTCTTCATACATCTGGCTCGTGATTCCAACTTGTGCAAAATTATATCAGAAAGATTTAGGAAAAGTGTAATCACCAAAGTAAAAGAAGAAATCAGGAATGCATTGACTTCTTTATACTAAATCATTTTAGCAGTTGTTTTGAAAGGACAGTCACTAACTATCTGACAATATTGGATGGAGTACCTTCGGCCCCGTAAAGGAAACTTCATTGCCATTACAAATCACCCTCTGAGATGATAATGAACTTTTATCTTTTGACATTTTTGCCTCTGAAAATTAAGACATGATTTCTGGTATCCCTTGGTTGAAGAGGCACAAATTGTGTTTCTCAGTCTCCCACTTCAACATCCTTGTTATTACATTTTTGTCATGTTCAATGTTATGCTTTATGAAGTGAACATGGGACCCACATCTGGGCATAGCTGTTTCACATATGACATTAACTGCAAAAGACAACAAGTTGGTGGATGGAATGCCTGAAATAATCTCAGCCACTGCTGTTAGCTTGGGGAGGCATTTCAGTACATTGTTTTTTGCCCACTCTGCCACTCTAGACCAAGGCTCACTGTATGAAAATCAGCACCAACCTTGGTCTTCATGGCAACTATGCACCCCAAACAGCTTGGCCTGCTCCAGAAGGGGCTTCAAAAAACCTCATATCGATTTCACCCTAACGGTTTCACAGAGGATCTTGCTTGACATCATGGGCTGGACTGTCCCTATTGGAGCAGTACAAAAGCTGATTTGCATATGGATGGATCTTAAATAAGGCTCCTGGTTTTCCGTTTAAACGGATTTTTACACATAAATACAGACGGAAAAATATTTTTCTTCCATCTGTATTTATGAATTGAAATGGAAAAATACGACCAAACCGGAATCGGAGAATTGTTTGGCCATGTGCTCCAGCCAAGTGGTTACCTCGCCAGGCCCCTCTTCCTGATTTCGGTGTGTGCCTGCCCACATTAACACCTGCAGGGCCATTAATCTTTTTATAGGTGGGAAATTCCTTCCTATGAGGGTCTTGTATTGACCTCTGACCTGCCCTTCATAGCCCTGTTGTTTCACTGTTTGCTCTTTAAGGAGGCAGGGACGCTGTAAGTAGCTAATGCAAGACTGGTAAAAATGGGTTAATTGCGGGATAGATTGTGAGGATCGGCAGGGTGACAAACCATTCAAAAACTCTTTCAACCCTTTCTTTCTGTTACCTGTGGCTTCAGTTATTTTCTTTTTTTCTAACTCCTTTTTCAAAGCGTGTGGCAATAATAAGTAATTAACCGGATGGCCACTGAGTCACTTTGTGAAACAAATTTTATTTTAAATGTGATTTAAAAAGGGATTAAAGACCGGCAGCATAAAAACAGTAGGGAATCGGATCCTTGCAGGCCATAACACTAAACTTTCCACTCTGACTTTAAATGGCATGAAGAAACACAGCAAGACAACAATAGCAGAATGTAAACATTCCTGAGAGGTGCATCTTGCTAGAGACAGCCAGGGCATATCTGGAAACTCTTTTCAAAGTTAAATTGTGCTTTTTCCACTGTGGCCACAGTTAAACTGTGTGGTATTACGCACTAATGCTCAGAAAACGTCTTCAACAAACAGAACTTTGTCTTCTAAATTCAGTAAAAGGTTCAAGGCTACTAGGCAGTAGAAAGTAAAATAAGGCAAATGATACACGTCTAAGGCCCAGAGTCTTCAATGCAGGGACTGTGTCTCCCTACTGGAAAATGTAGTTTGCATTAGCGTAGCTCATGTGGGTGGTGTTCATTATTTCAGGCTTCAGAAGTGTGAGGGAAATAGAGCCCGGCAGGACTAATGCAGGGCCTTTAGTTTCTGAGGAGTGCAACTTTATTCCCACACCAGGCAGATGATTTTTTCTCAAGGCTGCCCTATCCACATGGGAGATCGTGGCGAAAGGAGGAGATGGGACAAAGGTGTTGGCATGACTCTTTAAAGATCCTTGGTGGTCAGAAATAAGAGATCACTGACTCAGAGGTGTGGACAGCAATGTGCACCACAGAGCATGCTGCAGAGAGGAGCATGGAAATGGCACTTAGGGCAACGAGGCACCGAATATATCTAAATTATCATGAAAGCTGTCAGCTCTTTCATGCCCTCTTTAGCTAGGTCACTGACAGTGCACAGGTGCACTCACCTAAATTCTAAATGTGTTTACATCTAATAATCATGGCTAGTGACATAGTGTTTTCAATATTGTAACACAGCAGCAGCTCACTAATGTATTGTGTTTACTTAATTTGGCATATATATAAATATAGCTAAACCTATAACTACGTGTGCACTGTCTATTTAAATAAACATGGAAAAATACTTCTCTTTCTTGCGCCAAAAATAAATGCAGATATATACAGATAAAATGACAAAAAAATAAATATGGATAAATACAGACGGAAATGTTAAAAAAATAAATACCATAAAACCGGGAGCCCTAATCTTAAATGAGCTGGCATTGCGGGCAAAAAATACAATAGCCTGGGGGCACCTGAGTTTACCTTTGGATGAGATTAATTCAGGCATTCCATCAATCACTTTTTTGTATTCGTCATTAGGATGCCCTAACTGCAATGGGTATGCCTATGCACGCCTCCCATACTCACGGTGCCACTGAAACCAAGCTGTAACCAACTGAAGAGACTCAAATAATCTGAAACTGATCTTAAATTGCTTGTGTTCCAGTTCAGATAGGAACTGACTTAGCAGTTCAGGCTTGACTATTCCTTTTAGAGTCGAACCAAGGGTGGTTTATATTGAGGTGCACTTTTTTGTATTCTTTGTCATGAAGTCACTGGTCACCTAGTGAAAAGATCAGAAATTCCACTTCAAATATCATTGTGCCTGATATTTCTTCAGTACCACTTCTGGACCATGGTTATTGGCCAGTTTTTACAAACTATAAAGTTATCTCAAGTCTCCCTCACAGGGAATACTATTCCAGCAATGCAATTGAAGTGGGCACTATTGTTCTCTTTGAGGGTATTTATTCTCTAAGAGAAATAGAGAAAGAGATCTTGAAGGCGTACATGTAGAGGAGATAAATTAATTAAATCATCTCCCTCTCCAGCTGTGACACCTCTGTTTTTTGTACCCAAAAAAAGAAACAAAAAATTAACCATTGTATTTAGGTTAGAGGTTTAAAACAAGTTAAAATCAAGGATAGGTATCCTTTGCCCCACATAATGAATATATTGGAGTCTGTCCAAGGAGCACAGATCTTTCCTAGCCTCAATTATAGAGGTGCTTATTGTCATCATCTGCATATAAAATAAGGGTGATGAGTGGAAAATGAATTTCTGCACTCTATTGAATATACTATATTGCCATTTGATTTCTGCAATGCCACACCTATTTTTCATGATTTTATGGAGTATATATGTTTGATGTTTTATATCAGTTTTCATGACTCTAGTTATATGGCATCAATGGGCCTGATTCACAAAGGTAAACTTACACCTGGTATAAAGTTTACTACTTTGCCAGAGTTCACAAACTACATGTGGAGTTTTATGACTCTGCAATCCCTATACTTATGTGTTTGGAGATTTCCGCACCCAGGGACTCTAGAGTCAGGGCAGAGAACTCTGCAGACATAAGTAGTGGGGGAGGAGAGTTGTAGACCTCCTTACATATTTTGTGAATTGCATTTTCTAGTATGTTTTGCAGTACTACAAAGTTTAGTTCTACAAAGTGCAGTTTGTGAATCAGGCAATAGTTTACAAAGACTTTGGTTGAACATCAAGAACATGTTACTCTTGTGACACCAAGGGCCGAATCACAAAGGTAAACTTAGACCTGAAGTCTAAGTTTAGACCTAAGGTCTAACTTTAGTCCTGAAGTCTAAGTGTAGATCTAAAGTCTATCTTTAGACCTGAAGTTTATGTTGATAACTGGAAGAGGTTTGTATACCAAAATAGATAGAGGTGAGATTGAGGGATCCCCTTGGGAAGTGGGGGTCATAGGCAGTTGTCCACTTTGCCCATGTCATAAAACATCTCTTTCTTAGAAATCATTTACTTATACTCAACCTGCAGTTCCCTCTCACCAAGTGGTTGTAATTGTGTCTTTTTTTACACAGAATAAAAAAGGCCTAAGAATAGAGAACAGAGAGATCAAAAAGAATTAGAAGACTTCAATTTCAAGCCTGTTTTAGTTTGAAGGAATGAATAGTATTTCAGTCCGCAAGCCATTATGATTCTAACTAAAGAACTACAATTGGATGCGCTGAAGTTGTGTCACAAGTTTATAATTCTGATCTTATGGGAGTGACTACTGTGAATCTAGCATAATGATCTTTTTGATGGCCAACTATTCATTTTGATGTCCAACAATTTGATTTTGCTTGGCCCATTTGTGCTCAAGAATTTCAGTATGGGGGGTGTGGCCAGGTGCCGAAGAAGATGGGCATGAGTTAGAGAGTGGATCCGTAACTCACTCACTTCCACCACCCACAAATCCGTCAAAAAGATTCAGATGTTTGCATAAAAGTGGGGTAGGGTCCTCCCTGAGACTGGCGCTGCCAGATTCTGGGTCAATTGATTGCGCCTCTGCGCCGAGAATGACGAGACGGGCGGATGCCTACAGGTGACCCTGATCCCTGGTCTCGAGTGCTGAGCAGGAGAGGACATCAGTGAGGCAGGCGGAGCCAGATCATGCGACGACAATACTTGGGGCCTGTGGGCGAGACCGCAGACGTGGCAATTACGTGGCCTCTCCCCCTCCGCCTACACTTCTGACTCTACCGGTGGGGCCAGATCAGCAGACACCGGTGCGGCGAGTTGGTGAGCTGAGTGGTGATGCAGGAGTCCCGGAAGCGGAATCGAGTATATACTGGGCCCCCTGGGACTCCCTCATAGCAGACCTAAGTGGCGAAGGAAAAAAGAATTGTGCTGGGAGCGGCTCAGCAGACAATACGAGATACTGACCGTCCACTCGACAATCAATGAGAGTCGTGGAGAACCACTACGCAGGCATCTCAACAAAATCACATACCCTGGTTGGCGCCTAGAGTAGCAAGTGAGGCTGCAGACTCCAGAGTGGCCTAAAGGTTGATGTTGGAAGGCGGACGCACTGAACCAAGTAAGAAAACCCCCTGCCCCTCCTTGGTGCCCTGAGCACAGGTGTATTGCATGACTGTGGGGGTCTGTGGGGGGTGTACCATGGCTTCCGGCTGACCTGGGACATTCAAAGCCACAACCAAAGCTACGCACAGATATCATCTACGGTGCAAGCCATTAAGATATGGGACAGTCTTGTCCTATGCGCTTCCCTGTGGCCGCCAACTAATTGCCCATAAGGAGCAACCACAGCGCCACCAGGAAATAGGCACAAATCCCACCTGGGGAAACCTGACAGGCATAGTGGAGTGAGTAACTTCACTGTCAGGTGGAGGCTACTACCAGGAGGCTAGAGACACAACAAAGGTGGTCCCTTCCTCTCCCTGTTTCGGATAAGATGGCTGGTGTCAGGGGACAAAAGGGGATCCATCAAATTAAACTTGATAATTATGCATTGGAAAAACCTCCAGATGTTGAAGCATCGCTCAAAGAGGCTGCCTCGGCCACGCTGGGCTCAGAGGGTGGAGACCATACCTTAAAGGATGTCAGGGAAGCAGTAAGCGGAGTACGCACCTCACTGGAGAATAGAATGGACTCCATCACGATAGAGGTAACACTTATTAGGGCGGATTAACAAAAAATGGGCAATAAACTCAAAAAAGTGGAAGCGGCCACGGCAGACCTCCAGACAGATACAAAGACCATGCAGCAGCAAATTAAAGAACTGCAAGTCACCAATCACAATGTGGAAATTAAACTGGACGATTATGAAGGCAGATGTTGGGACGAGTGAACGCATTAAGAGAAAACGCTGTAGTAATGTCCCTAGATGCCAAAATGGTATTTGACACCATTGAATGGCCTTATTTATTCGCAGTTATAAGAAAGCTGGGATTTGGTCCTAATTTTGTGGCCTGGATTAGGCTCCTCTATAGTGACCCACTAGCACAGGTACTAGTCAACAGTACACTATCCCAATCCTTCGCTTTGCGAAGAGGGACGAGACAAGGTTGTCCCCTGTCACTTTTGCTCTTTGTCCTAGTATTGGAGCCCCTTGATTCATGGATTTGCAGAGGCCCTCTGATAAGGGGGCTTCACTGGACGGGAAACTGGGAGCACTGAAAATCTCTTCATGCAGACAACATACTTTCATATCTGGCCTCGCCTAAATCCTCTATATAAAGGGTGATAAACATCTTTAATATTTTTAGGAAGTATTCAGGCTACACAATCAATTGGACAAAGTCAATAGTTTACATACTGAGAGGAGACTTCCCCCTTCCCAGGGAATGCGAGGCAACAATAGCTGTAGAGGGGTTCTAATACCTGGGAATTTACATCACCACTGACCCCATACGATCTTATAACCAAAACCTTTAGCCCCCACTGCAACCCCTGAAAAGCGATGTGCGACACTGGAAGACCCTCCCACTAACCCTACTGGGATGCACCGCATTATTTAAAATGTTGGCACTCCTGCACTTTCTCTATATACTACAGAACATGCCGTACCCAATCCCAACCACTTATTTCAAGACTATTGAAAGCATAGAGAACTCATGTGGGTTGTGAAGTCACCTTGAGTAGCCAAGCAGAAACTGGTGAGGGGATGGTACAATGGACGAATGGGAATCCCGACATAAGTAAATATTGTTGGACATCGCAACTAACTGCTATTAGCCATTGTACATATCGTCTAATAAACGAACCCGGTTACAGAATGGATAAAATGGTTTTGCCAGGGAGAGTTATGAAAGGGCACTGTATAAAAAACCAAAGCGTCTACACCTCACGGGCCTTACCAAACACAAGGTACAGGTCTGGCATGCAGCCAATACGAGCTTGGGCTGGGCATCAAGAATTACACAAGCCACACAACAAACAAACCCCGATTCAGTAAAGATCTCGCACTCATTAGAACTCAAGCGACAAGAGTACAAAACTTGGTGACAGAGGTGGCAAAAAGTAATCGATTCCAATATACCACAGATTATATGAGACAGCAGACAAAGCTGGGAAACTGCTGGCATGGTTGGACAGGAGGGAAAAAGCAGACAGATGGGTGGCATGTCTTAGGAACAAGAAAGATGAAATCATTAACGACCCACAAGATATAGCTGAACTATTCGCATACTATTATTCCAGACTGTACACCACAACCCTTAATGACTCCTAAGAGTTGGTTTCAGACATGCGCCTACTGTCGCTGTCACCAGAAGAAGCCGAAACACTTGACAGTGAAATCACTAACGAGGAAATGTAGGCGCGATTAACACTATTCAATGGGGAAAGCAATGGGACCTAGTGTCCTCCCATTAGAACTATTCAAACTGAAAGCATCGACGATTGCTCCTTACCTACGTCAGATGTACCAAGATAGTAAACAGCAGGGAAGCCTCCCAAATGATCAGAGACTAGCCACCATTGTAGTCATTCATAAACAGGGTAAGGAGGCCGAACTGTGTAGCTCATATCACCCCATATCGTTGCTTAACGCCGAAGCAAAAATACTAGCCAAAGTATTAGCTAACCCATTACTGCCACTCATTGCGAAATTGGTACACCCAGACCAGTCAGGCTTCATGCCGGAGAGAAACACAGCTTTAAACCTCCGACACCTGCATGGTGCTCTTTGCAGAATTGGGTTTATAAAAGCAGAGGCAGTGATACTATCATTAGACGCGCAGATGGCGTTCGACACCATCGAATGGCCCTATCTCTATGCGGTACTGGAACGGCTAGGTTTTGGCCCGCAATATATTGCGTGGATTAAACTGCTCTACACCAATCCCTCAGCACAAGTAGTGTTAAATGGGCACACCTCAAACACCTTTTCCCTCAACAGAGGAACCCGGCAGGGATGTCCCTTGTCACCCCTGATCTTCGCACTAATGCTTGAACTATTAGCGGCCTGGATAAGGAAGGATCCTCTGATCCGTGGCCTTAAATGGAAAATGGAGCATGAGGATGGAATCTCACTCTACGCCGACGATATATTACTCTACATGGCATCACCCAGTGCTTCTATTAACAGGGCCCTACAAATTTTTACCAATTTCCGTAAATACTCAGGGTATACTATAAACTGCTCCAAATCGGTGCTTTACATCCTGTATGGCCCCCTACCCAGGCTTCCCCCAGGTTGTACTGAAACAATGGCAAAGGACACCTTCCGATGTCTGGGAATCTACGTTTCCCTTGATCCCGTTCAATTCTACACCTAAACCTGCAGGGCCCCCTGAGCAGATTACAGACAGATGGCCAACACTGGAGGACACTGCAACTGTCTCTACAGGGACGAGCTGCTCTCTTTAAGATGATGGCATTACCTAGATTCTTGTATGTCCCGCAAAACACTCCCTATCCGGTCCCTGATTCCTTCTTTGTCAGGATAGAAGTGGAAATCCGAACACTGCTGCGGGATGTGAAGCCCCCGCGAATTGCCACTCACAAACAGAGCAGGGGGTGGTATGACGGTGGAATAGCTCTTCCAGATATCCGCACTTACTACTGGGCCAGTCAGCTTGCCGTGATTAATCAATGGATCTATGGCTCCCATTCTGACCCTACCTACCACATGGATAAAATGCTCATGGGCCCGAGAGGCCATAATCAGGCACTATACAAACACTCAGCGGCTCCACACATCAAATGGTGACACTCTCTCACAAAGAAACTAGGGTGGCAACACAAAATGACTCAATCCACACCATTATGGGATGCGGAGTGTCTGGGTGGCCTGAGCCGCTGTCCTGGGTTCGACAAATGGAACTTAATCGGCATTTCGAGGGTTAGGGATCAGTGGTTAAAGGGCACCATAAAACCTTTTACTAAATTACAAGAGGACAACGTGATGGCTGAATCTGAGACATTCAGATACCTCCAGATCAGCCACGCTCTCAAATCAGCCATCCCACAAGGTACGGTCTTTCCAGAGGCAACCCCACTGGAGGACAGACTCCTAAATGACCACATAGATACCAAGCCGATCTCCATGATTTTCAAGAAAATACTTATACTTAACCCCTTCACTGCTAGGCCTTCCACACCCCCCCCCCCACCCCTGTGCTAAGCCTTTTTTTTGGCTATTTGGGGTAGTTTGCTCTTAGGCCCCTGTAACTTTTTGACCACATGAGGTATACACGACGAATTTGCGTACTTTTCTTCCAACATCATGGGGATTTTAAAGGTCCCCAGGGTTTGTTGATTTTACTGGAGGGGAACCAGAAATTAGCCAAAATATGGCTACATTTTGGTTTTTGGGGGAAAAATGGGGAAAAAGTGCTGCAGAACAAAGCGTCTGGTTTTTTCCTGCAAAGGGTATCAACAAAGGGTTTGTGGTGCTGAAATCACCATCCATCTTACCATCTTTCAGGGACTGACAGTCTTTTGTCAGAAAACCAAAATCTTTTACACAGTTTTAGCATTTTACTGGGACATAGCCTATTTTTGCTATTTTTTGTGCTTTCAACCTCCTTCCAGTTAGTGGTAGAAATGGGTATGAAAGCAATAATGAATACTAGAAAGCTATACATTTCAGATAAGTTGACAAAATTCCGAATTCAGCAAGGGGTGATTTGTGTAGATCCTTCAAGGTTTTTTTTTATAGAAACTAACAGTTGAAAATAAGAAAAATTGGAAATGAGTTGAAAAAAACAGCCATTTGTGGCAACGTTTTCATTTGTAACTTCTTCTAAGTATGACAGATTTTTTAAAGCAATATACCATTACATCTGCTGGACCTTTATGGTTGTGGGGATATATAGGACTTGTAGGTTCACCAAGAACGCGAGAAATGCAGAGTCAATAACTGAGCAGCGTCTTGCAATGGTTTTTTATTGTGTACCGGGTATGTAGCAATTTATTTGGTAAAATATAAAGAGTGAAAAATAGGTATCAAAGACACCTATGTATTTCTGAAATGTGAACAAAATATAGAGTTTAGAAGCAATAGCTATTTGCACATCTCAGAAATTGTGGGTACTCATACTAGCATGTGAATTGTAGAACATTTTTCAAAATGACTTCTTTTTTACACATTGTCTTACATTTGGAAGGCAGAAATGCATCAAAAGTCAATAGGTAATAACAGTTTCCGTGTTCCCCTTAGTCTCCCGATAAAAATGGTACCTCACTTGTGTGGGTAGGCCTAGAGCCCGGGACAGGAAATGTCCCAAAACGCAACGTGGACACAACACATTTTTTCAGTGAAAACTGACCTTTTTTTGCAAAGGGCCTAGCTGTGGATTCTGCAACCCTAGCTCTGCTGGCACCTAGGGAAACCTAGCAAACCTATACATTTTTGAAAACTAGACACCCAGGGGAATCCAGGAGGGGGTGACTTGTCTGGCTCTCATCAAGTTCTGTTACCCAAAATACCTTGCAAACCTCAAACTTAGTCAAAAAAACAAATTTTCCTCACATTTCTGTGATGGAAAGTTGTGGAATCTTCGTGGGTCCACAAACTTCCACCCACCCCACATTCTGCAAAGTCTCCCGATAAAAATGGTAACTCACTCGTGTGGGTGGGTCAAGTACCTGCGACAGGCATGGGCCAAAAACGTATTGTGAGACATCAAAATTACCTATCACAAAACGACCTGGTTTTGCAAGGGGGGTCAGCTGCGTTTTTGGCCCCGCGATTGGTGGCCATCCAGGGAAACCTACCGAACCCATACATTTATGAAAACTAGAGGCCCGGGGGGGTCCAGGGAGGTATGGCTTGGGTGGATCCCCCAACTTTTTCCTTCCCAGAATACCCTGCAAACCTCAAATTTAGCTGAAACAAATCACATTTTCCTCACTTTTCTTTGTGGAAAAGTTGTGGGATCGCTGGGCTGACACAAATTTCCTACCACCCAGCGGTCCCCCAGGTCTTCCGATAAAAATGGTACCTCACTTGTGTGGGTAGGCATAGTGGGCGCAACAGAAAATGGCCCAAATCGTACTGTGGAGACTTCAAAATTACCTATCAAAAAACGACCTGATTTTGCAAGGGGGTCACCTGGGTTTTGGCCCCGCGCTTGGTGGCCATCTATGGAAACCAACCAAACCCACACAATTTTTAAAACTAGAGGTCCGGGGGGGTCCAGGGCGGTATGGTTTGCGTAGATCCCCCAACGTTTTTCTACCCAGAATCCCCTGCAAACCTCAAATTTAGCTGAAAGAAAATCAAATTTTCCTCACTTTTCTTTGTGGAAAAGTTGTGGGATCACCAGGCTGACACAAATTTCCTACCACTCAGTGGTCCCCCAGGTCTCCTGATAAAAATGGTACCTCACTTGTGAGGGTAGGCATAGTGGGCGCAACAGGAAATGGCCCAAATCGTACTGTGGAGACTTCAAAATCACCTATCATAAAACAACCTGGTTTTGCAGGGGGGGGACCTGGGTTTTTGGCCCCGGGCTCGCAGCCATCTAGTAAAACTTGCCAAACCCACACATTTCTGAAAACTAGACACCCTGGGGAGTCCAGTGAGGTATGGCTTGTGTGGACCAGAAATGACCACCGAGCCCGGGGCCAAAAACCCAGGTACACCAAAACCAGGTCGTTTTGTGATAGGTCATTTTGATGTCTCCTCAATATGTTTTGGTCCCTTGCCTGTCGCAGGTACTTGGGCCACCCACACAAGTGAGGTACCATTTTATAGGGAAACCTGGGGGAACGCTGGCTTGTAGGAAAATTGTGTTAGCCTAGTGATCACACAACTTTCCCACACTGAAATTTGAGAAAATAAGTGATTTGTTTCAGCTAAATATGAGGTTTGTAGGGGATTCCGGGCAGGAAAACAATGGGGGGTCCATGCAAGGCATACCTCCCTGGACTCCCCCGGGTATCTAGGTTTCAGAAATGTGTGGGTTTGGTAGGTTTTCCTAGATGGCCGCTAAGCCCTGGGACAAATACCCAGGTGATCCCCCTTGCAAAAGCAGGTCGTTTTGTGATAGGCAATTGTGATGTCTCCTCAATACGTTTTGGGCACTTGCCTGTCACGGGTACTTGGACCACCCACACAAGTGAGGTATCATTTTTATCGGGGGAATGCTGGATGGTAGGAAAATTGTGTTTTTTCTGATACCAGAAGATTATGACACAGTAATGCAAGAAAAATGTGTGACTTTAGTCACATTTTGTGGTTTGCATGGCATTGTGAGTAAAAAACCTTGTTGGGATCCATGAGAGGCACACCACCCAGTACTCCCCATTTTTTTTGGTTCACAAAAATATCTAAAGTTGGTAAATTTTCCCTAGAGACAAACTACACCTTAGCACAGAAAGACAGATAAGATAAATATGACTGCCTGTCCATTTGTTCCTCAAGTACACACACATACTGGTTGGATTTGGCACGAGGGTGAGTGAAAGGTTCAAAATGTATATGTTATTAACAAGAGATTTCACAAAAAGGAAATGAACTGTTAATAATTAAAAGGTTAAAAACCTGAACCAATGACTCACAGGTCGTGAGCTGTCAAGCCACGACAAGGCACCAACCTCTTTACAGGCCATTCACACACATTTCATACTTGACACACACGTCACACCACCAGCTGCGGCCCCAGCACATTACAACACTCACATCAACAGACAATGTAGAGGCAATGTACACCCTGGTAGAGAAAGACAGAAAAAACAAATATTACTTTAAAAGAACTATTCTTTAAGTACACACACATACTGGTTGGATTTTGCATGAGGGTGAGTGAAGGTTTAGTGCGTAAAATTTTATTAACAAGAGATTTCACAAAAAGGAAATGCACTGTTAATAATTAAAAATCTGAACCAATGACTCAGCTCGTGAGCTGTGAAGCTACGGCGAGGCACCAACCTCTTTACAGGCCATTCACACAACTTTCACACGTGACACACAAGATCATTCACACAGCCAGCCACAGCCCAGCACATTACAACATTCACATCAACAGACAGTGCCATTCAAGGGCCCATCACTTTCATATGCCCACATGACTGACACAGCAATCACACCAGCTGGTGGTTGACATAGTGTGTGCAGTGGCATTTGGCTAGCAGAGTGTGTAATGACCAGCAGCAAGTCACTACTCACACACCGTGAGCCAAACGCCAGTCCACCCACAGCCCCAGCCAAGCACCAGCCTACCCACACCGCCAGCCCACACACACAGCCGCCAAGTGCCAGCCCACCCACACCACCAGCCAAGCGCCAGTCCACGCACACCACCAGCCAACCGCCAGTCCATGCACATTGCCAGTCAAGAGCCAGCCCGCGCACACCACCAACCAAGCACCAGTCCCGGCACACCGTCATCACATTTTTTTACCAAGAAAGAAAACACAAACCCATTGGAACTGGACACAAAACTATAACTACAAAGACAACAGCAGTAACTAAAGACATCATTCTAATGCCAACCATGAAACTGAACAACTATAAAACCATACAGACCAGGCAGTACACTATTAGACTCACGGTTGCTCCCAAAAACTCTTTTGAGTGTGATACAATCTGAAACATGTGGGCACTCACAGCCCAGGATTAGAAGGACAATCAGCACAGTGCATACGACTCTCCTTCCGCCTACCTCTTCACAAACAGACTCGAAATCTCTAACAGGGATTGTTTTTTGTTCCTTATCATGCCCATCAAAAAAGTCAAACCCAAAGACTTCTTCATCTCATCCAGATTTGTGGGAGTCCACCGGGTAGCTCTAGAGCAGGGCCTAAGTCTGGCACTGTTGTCCCTCAAAAACTGTTCAGCATACAAATTAGTCTGTTCAACAATCTCAGCCCAAAAAATACATCATCCATAAACAACTGAAAAAACTGTATAGGCAAAAAAAATTCACAATCCACTCTACACCCTGTATCACCACTAAAGGCAGGCAACACCGGCTGCTCCATGTTTGGATCAACCCAGAGTCCAGCACTTCCAGTAGGAAGCCTTGCAGCCCTGGCTGCAATCCAAATGCCTTTTGCTGCACCATTGACACATCAGTGACCTCCTCTAAAACAGGCACATTATCCGCACTGAGAGTAGCTTCATCATCAGATGTTTCCTTGTGAGCAGAAAACTCACTGCCAGAATCTTGCACTCCCTCCTCTACCTCAGACGCACTGTCAGTCTCATAATCAGGGTCAGAGGAAGATTCAAAAAGCATACCAATCACCTGCTGAGCAGTAATTCTGCGAATAGCCATAATCCTTACTAATAAAGGTAACTTGTCAAACAAAGCGCCTAAAATCATAAGGCCGATCTGCCCCCAAGGTCGGCAGAAACTGGCAAAACAAATGCTCCCCAAAGGGAGCGACCCTTGCCTAAGGGGCTGCTCCCCAAAAACATATTAAGAAAAACATCCCTGGTGGCCTATTGGGCACACTACAATTTTTTTTTTTTTAACTGGGGGGCAGAAACAGCCAAACAAATTGCTACCCAGAGGGGAGTGACCCTTGGCCAAGGGGCTGCACCCCGACACAAAGGACATTTAAAAAAAAAAAATCCCTGCTGCACGTTTGCGCCCCATGCGCGATCGGCCAGCAGGAATGCTGAAAAGAGACATCGGAGGAAAGGAAAACCCTTTCCATTCCTCCGATGCCTCTTTTTTAAACCCCTCACCCTCCCCGAGGAGAAACTTGCCTTCTTCTCCTTGGACGCGCAGGAAGCAAATGGCTTCCAGCGCACCCAGTTTCACCTAATGACGTTGGCGCGTGGTGCACGCTGATGTCATTAGATGACGTGGAGGGGGGCGGGAGGGCAGCATGAAGGGTGACCTACGCGGGGAGCGCCAGCGCTTCCCCCGTGGGTGGGTGCTAGGACAGCCGAGACTGGTGTATGTTAGCCGAAAAGACTGTATATGAAAGCCGAGGCTGCCCAAGTAAATGGAACCTGGTGTGTAGCAAGTGAAATCTGTAAAGGAGGAACATATGTACACCACCACTAAGTGATACTCGCCCCTGAGACAGGGAGCATCAGATTTGCACGGGGGAGAAGTGATAAATGTAAACATTAGAAAAGGTTGCGACAAATGTGATGCTTATGAGTCTGTGAACAATCTCTGCACTTTAACAAAATACAGCAAATGTAACGATGTTTTGTTGTCATCAATAAAAAATGTTTTATAAATTAAAGGAATGTCAGTATGTTCTAAAACATTTGAATGTTTACAACCGCAACCTGTGACTCCTTAACCTTGTCAAATGATGGCTAATGGCTTTATAAAGGGTCTTCCACAATCCCCTGAAGGAGATCGAGTAATAACGGCTAATCTGTAGTCCCTTTCAAAGAAGGTTAATTTTTCCCCTTCAAACAAGTTACCTACAGCTGATGTAATGGCTTAATATTTTTGGATGGGTATTTTTTGTCTTGATGGGGTAATTCATACCACTAATTCCAATTGGTATTTTCAGTACTTCTCTAATTCTTGAAAGGTTGTATGCATGAACTTTGATGGAGTTAGGGAATATCGAAGGCAGAATATCAAAGGGTCACAATATCTTGACCAGAATGTTAAAGGACAATATATTAGCATTAGCTAAAAAAATCTTTAACATTTATTGTTACATTATTTTTTAAACTTAAAGCAGGCTAATAAATAATTTATAATTAAATAGTTATGTTACATTTGTTATTTAAATGTATAATTGAAGAAGTACGTTAACATATATTGTTACATTATTTTATAAATTCAAAATAGGTTATTAAATATTTTATAGTTAAATAATATATACATACTATTTTCAGATACTTGTAACATTAATTTATATCTTTTATTTTTTAACAATTTTAAATAATTTATTTAAATGTAATATTATTTCCTATGGGTTATTTTTTTAAGTCCCTACCGCCAATATTTTGTATGGGAGGGTGTTGCAGTACCAGTGGATAGCCATGTGTAGTGCTGGGTTTACTACAAAGTTTAAGTTACTTCAAAAGTCTAAATGGCCGATTACAACCCCGGCTGTAAGGGAACATCGATCGTTTTCTGGCGGTCCGACCACCTATCTCTCTGGCGATCCGACCGCCCAATTACGATGGCAGTGGTAACACCGCTTCCAAACCGCCACCACCGCCAACATCTGTGATCCTGTGAAGGGAGAGGAGGCGAATGGTGGCGGTGCCAACACTATGACCGCCAGGCCAATAATGACTTGCCTTTTTGCCGACATACACAAGACGGGGCACCATTATGCGCAAATTGGCAGAAAGGCAAGTAATCAGCCTTAATGACTGGCTCTAGGGCAAATGTACCCCAGTGTAATTTAGCTGGTGCTTCAGTGACCCACCAATGACGACAGGTCGGTGTGTGCCCTGTTGCACCTGCATATCATGTTGCAGGGCGACAGTGTGCCCGACTGACAAGAGGCACTGCATCATGGTCGGCATGGCTTATGGCTCTTTTCTAGAGCCGAAGCATGCCGCATCCAGTACTCCGCTGCCCACTGGTGCTATTTAAATGTTTAGCAATGTAATAGCACAAAGAGGGTAAGGTTTAGAGTATGGCAGACAGGAAACTCCATCACAAACAAGCCAGAGCACCCTCTCCATCAAACACTCAGTCTGCCCACCACATTAAGATTCAGGCAGACTGTCAGCTTTATGTCGGTGGAGCCTACACCGGCTCCATCGGTACTGTGCTTCCTCCACCAGCTCAATGAAGTAGGGACTGTTGGATGAAGGGCACTACACCACCTCCACTGTAATTTTTATTCTGTCCATCACTGCCACCTGAAATATGTTGGTAAGGGACAGAAGTGTGGAGAAGTGTGGCTCAATGGTTAGAGCGGCAGACCCTGATGCAGAGATCTGGCCCGGGACCAGGGTTCAATTCCCGCCTCAGCGGGTCTTGGGCTCAATTTCCTCGGACCTGATAATTCTCGCCTCGGTGCCTATTCTAATCATGGGTCCCACTCTGCAACTCTGGGCAATAGCTTGCTTAATCGCCCCACCAGCGCTGGGATGCCTGGCTTCACCTTGGGGGTGCCCAGGAGTGGACATCTCACAGGGAATAGCCAGGAAGGGTTCCACAGCGGTATGCGTATAGCGCCAGGACGCCTCTGTTGGGGGCAGCAGTGCGCTTTACAAGTACGAATTTCATTCATTCAAAGAACAAATAATGACCCCCCCCATACACACACCAATGGAAAATGTCCCTGGGTGTTGGGGTCATTAGCTGTTTGTTTCCCAATATCAGAGTTTGTGCTTGAAAAACAAAAGTTTCTTTAATGTTAATTGAACCGTCATCAAAACCAACAGCAGCGGTCCAAACTTTTTGTACTTAGACAGGAACCGCCATGACAGTGATCTCTAAATTTGGCAGACAGCAGTGCTTCAGGGTGGATGATGTAATATCTCCAACATACTGACTGACTGTACTCCATCCTTCAAGCTTTAAATCTGGAACAGAGACTTAAGTAAAATCAGATAGAAAAAGGGAGAACCACAATGAAAATGATGTACTTTATTATAGTGTCTATTTTCTCTGGTGAGGCATTTGGATCACTGCTGGTATTTATCACAAATTTAACAAATTGCTATGAGTTTTGTGCTTCAAGCTGTTGCTTGTTCATTCAATGGTTCAGCAAGTCCTGTTGCACCTCCTCTGTAGGCGGGGGCCATTGCACCTGGTCAATGTTGTCAGTTCAATAAAGGTTGTACCTTGGCTCTCCATTGAGGTCCAGGCTTTATTGGCATCATCAAAAAATGTGTTGGTATCCTGTTATTTTTCCTTTGGCTGGGAAAAGTAGCATTTATTTCATATCCATTTGATGCAACCTTTAGAATGGAGCAGCTTTTTATTGTACCATTGCCGTGTAGTCCATTACAATGAGTACTTTATTGTTTTCAGTGATCAATGGTGTATTTTGTCTGACTTTCAGTAGAATGTTTCTGTACTTATAGTTCAACAGAAGTGCTATGATGGACCTGTATGAGGCTGAAGTTGCTTTCATGGGAACTAGCGCCCAATGTGCCAGCTCTATCAGAAAGAATTAGAAACACCTTGCATAGCCTCAGCTTTACTTAGCTATTCCTGAAGAATGTTCCATGCTAAGCCCCTCTCCCCTCATTGGGTTCTCCACTATACGAATGTTGTTGCAGCATGATCACCCTCCTAGAGTCATCGTGTGGTGTGAGTTGAACAGGCTTCTCAAAGATGTGGATTTGGAGGCCTTTGGTGTTCCTCAAAATCTTTTCAGTAATGAGACCTGGCAAGGCTAAATTCTTTCAATTGTAGCACTTATGGTGGTAGGGCATTTCTGATGTTCTATGTTGGGTATCTGGTGGTCCTGCTATAGGGTCTTCTGCTCCCCAAGGTTGACAGTACACACCTCACAAGAGGGAGATAAGCTCCTGGCTCACTGAATCAAAGTTTTGCAATAGTCAGTTTTAGGGAGTATGTGTGCATGTCTTTACGTACTTAACTGATTTTCGTCTGCCAGTCTACACTGTGGGAGTGCTGTAGAGCAGTTTGTAAATTTCACCTCGTCCTTCCACCTCTGATGTCCCACTGGCAAAGCCTTCGCTGCATTCTAACCTTGTGTCTATATAAACACGTTCAGAGTGCTGTCTGTTTTCTAGGTCTATGCACTGTCTAACATGCATTATACCTGACGGTTCTGATCAGGGGGCCCAAAACATGTCCTTATCCAAGGTCAAAAAATCCTTAAGTTGTGTCAGATGGTTTTCAGTTCTTTTAGGCACAAGGATGCGCTATTTAAACTCGCCATTCGCTAGACCGGACCGGAAGGTAAAATGTTATATTGTCTGTACAGAATGTACAGTGTCTATTGATCTGTGTCACCTTTTAACTAGAAAGAGAACTGTGAAGGGTCTGTAAGAAGTAAATTTTTCAGTTGGTGTTTTTCAAAAATCATTTTCTTACCATGAACAAAATATATTTTAGCAAAGCAAATCTGCTCCTGTAAAACCGCTGCATTATCCAACCTGCTCAAAATAACATACACCCTCAAGAAAAAGAGAGTTACCCCAGTTAGGTCAAAAGGGACCGGGTAGTTAAATCTTAAGACAACAAAATTTCCCTTGTGTGCCGTGTATTAATTATTACATTAAGCAGTGTACACTGAACCAAGTCCACTCAATACAAACAAAGTGAAAAATGAATAATTGATATCTACAAATTCTAATCTATTATAAAATAAAATTATTTCATTTTTTCAAAATTTCTTTTATGAAAATTATACATTTAAAAATACATTCAAAAATACAATCAATTAGGTTATCTAGACAAGCAATTCCTAATATCTAGATCCAAGCATATTCTCAGAACATCAATCAATCAATCAATCAATCATGGTTTGTAGAGTTCACCCGGACCAGTCGGGATTTATGCCCGCCAGGAACACTTCCTTCAATCTGCGCATGGTGTGCTGTGCCGAGCCACGACAATAAGAGAAGATGCAGTGGTGGTGTCCCTCGATGCAGCTGCAGCATTTGACACCATCGAGTGGCCCTACATGTTTGCAGTGCTCCAGAAACTAGGCTTGGGCCAGGAATTTATCGGATGGGTCCGGCTCCTCTACCAGCAGCCACTGGCTCAAATAGTAGTCAACAATAGGAAATCTTCCACCTTTGAACTTAGTAGGGGCACCAGGCAGGGCTGCCCTTTGTCCCCGCTCCTATTTGCCCTCACCCTCGAGCCAGTGGCGATGTGGGTCCATAAGGATCCCATTATCAGGGGCCTCAAGTGGGCCCCAGGCTGGGAGGACCGAATCTCGCTATACGCGGACGATATCTTGCTTTACCTTGCTTTTCCTGCGGCCTCCCTAAACAGGGTCCTAAACATATTTTGGGTGTTTGGTAGATTTGCTGGTTACAAAATAAATTGGACCAATTCAGTGCTCTATGTCCTTTATGGGGCAACGCCTCCGCTTCCCCGCAGATTCCAGTTGACAGAAGCTACAGATGGCTTTAAGTACCTGGGGATCTGGGTCTCTCGGGACCCGTCCCGGTTTTACGAGCGGAACCTCCAGCCGCCCTTGCTATGTCTCAAGAGCGACATCCGGCACTGGAAATCGCTCCCTCTGTCCCTACTGGGACGTGCGGCCCTATTTAAGATGATGTCCCTCCCGAGATTCTTGTACGCTCTGCAAAATACTCCATACCGCGTACTTTAGGGAACTTGACCGCACTCTGCGAGACCTGCTTTGGGAGGGTAGGGGCCCCCCAGATAGCCACTCATAAGCTCACACTGGGGTGGTTTGATGGGGGAATCGGCCTACCAGACATCAAAAAATATTACTGGGCGACCCACCTCGCAGCCATTAATCAGTGCACATATAGACCGCAGGGTGACCCTGCCTTCCAGATCGACAGGTGGCTACTCCCGGGAGGGAGCTTTGAGGGGGCACTATACTCGCACACGGTCAAGCCTGCCTTGACTGGACCTACTGGACATGCTGTACAGGTGTGGAAGGCAGCCACGAAAAGTCTGGGGTGGGAAGGTAGAATCACACAGGCCACTCCGCTTTGGCACAGTGAGTAGTTGGGTAGGCTGATCCACTCGAAGGGCTTTGACCGCTGGGATCTCATAGGCATCTCGAGGGTGGGAGACATGTGGAGGGCAGGAGATGTGGTTCTCTTCACTTTGCTGCAGCATGTATACGAACTAGCTCAGTCAGAATACTTCAGGTACTTGCAAATTAGGCACGCTTTGCTTGCCGTACTCCCCAGAGGAGAGTTGCTCCCTGAGTCCTCACCTCTCAAGGAAAGAGTCTTGGACGGGGACCTGCCGGAGAAGGCCATATCACTCATTTACAAAAAACTGATTAACAATATGGCTGATCCATTGGTCCAGCTGCGGGCAAAATGGGATCATGATGTAGCGGGGTTGGACGATGAAGAATGGCTGGCGGCAACGGCCTCCCCTCGAGAGGTGGCCATTTCCTCCAGGCTCCGACTAATACAGTTAAAGCTCCTGCATAGATCCTATTTGACTGGGCCTTTATTGGTTCGAATGGGTTATAGTACAGATGGGGACTGCTCCAGGCAATGTGGGCATGAGGGCACCTTTATCCATACTCTATGGGAGTGCACGATTATACAAAGATATTGGGCAGCAGTAGTGGGACGCATGGAAGGGGTGTTAGGACAGACGATTGACTGCAACATTAAGCTAGCTATCCTAAACGCCTGGGGCCCGACAGACCTAAACTCCAAAGAGCGAATCTGGGTGACACTAGGATTAATTGTGGCAAAGCGCAACATCCGGTGTTGTGGAGGGCTTTGTGTGCATGGGTGAGGATCTTGAAGGTGAATCTAGTCTCGATGGGGAGCCAGTGGAGTGTGCGCAGGTGCTGGAATATGTGGCAGTGTCTTGGCAGGTTGAGGACCAGTCTTGTGGTGGCGTTCTGGATGTTTTGTAGCTTGTGGGTGAGGTTTTTTTTATTCCGGCGTAGAGCGCGTTGCCGTAGTCAAGTCTGCTGGTGACGAGGGCATGGGTGACGGTTTTTCTGAACATATATTTGCATAAAATCCACTTGCATGCATATAGAATATTTTACTTCACTTAAAAACAAATCTTTAAAAAGTTTCCAAATCCACTATCGCGGAATCCATTTCATTAACATTGATTAAATGTCGACGCAGCGTTTCGGTGGATCGTTTATTAGATCTCCGTCTTCTTCAGGACTAATTCAATATAAACAGATTTTTCTCAAAATATGTTAAAAACAGACATGAGATCTAGAAATAAAAGGAGATAAAAACACCATTAGAGACACCTCCTGAATATTTCCTTAGTTCGTTCAGTGCAAACTATCAATGATAAAAACTATCAATTTGATTTTATCACAATTGTGACAAGTTGGTCGGGTATATTAAATCATTTAGCTTTAGACAAACCTTAACCAGTGTGTATATTTATGTTAATTAATATAAACGGGGAGCTCACCCCAAAACATCTGGAGCCAAACCGCTTCCGGATTATGCACTCATTTCATATTGCGGTGCACGTATATTCAAGGATAATTTATTCAATTTATATCCCTTATGATAATAGCCTCCTGTAAATAATGACAAAATTGTGTACAACCATTATTTATATATTATTTCAGTTGTGCCATCATGGCTATTGAACGCCCATTTGTATAACTTACTTCTAGGGGGGGCAGTCCAATTTCAAAATCTCTGCAGGGCCCCTCGGGCTTGTCCTTCTGTTTTAAGAGTTTTATACCTATAGAAAAACCCATATGGAGCAAAATTAATAATCTAGTCTACTTTTGTGAATTATTAGTGTTTTGCTGTTATTCACACTTACCCTAGTATGATCTGATATTTACCAATTAGTTTGGAGCACAGGTGTTTTTTTTTCCAATCTCTTGTATCACACCTTCCTATTAGAAGCCAGTTTGCTTTTAGTTAGTCAGATCCAAGGTACCTGCATTGAGTACATGGATGTATATATTTTGTATATCTTTTCTTTATTCAACAATGTTTAAATATATCACTGCATATCCTCATATTCTTATCTAAAGAGTGCCTTATTGCTAGTGACATCGCATATAGCATGTTCCGCTGTTTACTACAATAATGCCTTAAGCCTATACATGCACAGATTATCTTTTAATATTTTTTATGACATCTCAGATTATGATGCAGATTATGCCCCTTATTGTTGACAAGCGGCTCAATGTTCCATATTTAGATTTTTCATTAGGTCTCTTTTAATCCTTTACGGAATGTAGATAGTTACCATCCAATTATGATCATTAAGCTTGAACACGTAAAAGCCTGAATCTGCCTCTCTAGCCGTGCGAGCCTTATGGGTGAAATATCACGACGATAACATTCTTCAGAATATTTTCCCACTACCTAATCCTCGATGTTATTGGTTAAAAAGCATTCGACATTTAGCTCGCTCTAAGTGCTCCTATTTTACTTATAACGCACACATTAGCTTACCTATTTGGATCAGCAGAGTTCCAGCCTTTTGGTTTCATCCGTTCCTCAGATATTTGAACCGCGGGTTTAAGTATCCTTCCGGTTCATCGAGCGTATGTGTACGCACGTGACAGCCATGATTAAGTCAGACCGACCGAATTACTTTGTGATTTTAAGCTCGTGCAAGTTTTGTTTACGGCATATATCTTCCGCCGTATTAGGACTAGCCCTCCTTTCTATTATTTACTATGTTTTCTACATATGAGCACTCTTTATTATCTTATTTATAGAAACCTCATTGTTTTTCAGCATCTATAATTTTTGTTAATAATTAACACCAGAATTGTCCTCTCTCTAGACTTCTAAAAACAAATGAAAATAAAACAAAATTATATCAAACAGGGTTTCTCATGGCGGATCATTAATCTCATCTTCCGGTAATATTCCTTCTAAGGTCAATATTAGCCTACCAATCTTTCCCATTCATCTCTATTATTTATTCCCTGACTATATGTATTGAATTTTGACATAAAAAACAGTTCTCTTTGTTTTCTTTTCTTGTCTACAGTCCCTCCCCTTGTAGATCCTTTCACTCTTTATAAAATGAACCATTTAATGTCCTGTTCATTATGTTTATTTTCCAGCCAGTGTTCTACCAGGGGGGCATTTCTCTTTTCTCTCCTTATGGATGATCTATGCTCGTTTACCCTGATTCTCATCTCTCTGATTGTTTCACCTACGTATCCTTTCTGACAAGGACAAATGATAAGGTAGATGACGTTCTTAGTTTTGCAATTTACTAGTTCATTTACCCAATGTCTCACTCCATTCAGCTCCACTTTGTGTTCTTTAATTATGGAGTTACAATTGGTAAAGGAACCACATGGGAAAGAAAATAATTTGCATGGCATTACACTCTGATTTCCTGATTGAGTACTGCAAAATGGGAATCATTCCTAAAGGGTTACAAGTGAAAAAAGAACCCGGTCTCTTTGTCAAGAATGAAAAATTCAAAGAGAATTGGACACTAATAGCAAACAGGTGTAGCCGGGACTGGATGCTCCTCACTATAGAAACTGCTCAGGAAATAATAATAATTGAAAGGCAAGAAATTGAAAACTTAGAGAAACAACTAAAGGAGAATGTAGTATTAGAGGAAACAAAACGAAAATTGGAAGAAATACAAGAGGATTTATCTGGATATAAAGAATAGCTGATTAACAAGAAATCAAACAAATTAAGAAAGGATAAGGTGAAATTTAAAACTGAGATAGTTTATCCATATCTACAAAAGGACTACTATGATCAACCTATACAGATAGGATATAACCCTAGAAATAGTCACTTTAATAGAAATAAAAACCTGAAGAAAAATGTAACATTCTCCGATACGTCTTATACAAGTTCGGAATCAGAAACAGACAGGGGCCAAGAAGCACGAGGTACAAATGATTCAAGAGAAGAAATAGCTGGCCATAGCAGAGATTATCCACTTTTTTTAGTACAACAACAGAGGAGACACCCACAAACTTTCAGAACGAGAGGAAGAGTCACAAACCAATTCAGAGAGATAGGGCAACGAAGACCCTATATGAGAACCAGAAGCCAGAAAGAATGGGAATAGAAAATACGAAGGCTTCCATCATTAATCTCTCATCAAAAACATTAACGGAAGATGAGACTGCAATATTAGAAAAAGAATTAGACTTTGCCCCTGGTGCTCCAGTCTGCAAATATACAATGGAAAGGGATGTAAGAGATCTCTTTACGAAGATTAGACTAAAACAATTCTTTGAAAATAAAGAAGGAACCGTTAGTAATAATAAATCAGGTTTAAAACCACCCTCCACGTGGACTCCAGCTAGACATTTGGTGGGTCAGGAAGTAGATACTTTTGAAAAAGTGATTATTAAAGGGCTGGAAGATCTTCTCAAAGAGAACTTATGGGTCAATAGAAATCTGTCACAAGAACAACAGAGAGTATTAAAACAACTTCAGGACTGTGATAATATAACCATAAAACCTGGAGACAAGGGAGGAAGCATAGTAATTATGGATACCTTAGACTATAATGAACGTATACAATCCCTTCTAAATGTGACATTACACTATAGAAAATCAAATAGGGAAGAATGGAACAGCCTTAAGGGTAGGGTCAATAATATACTAAGATTAGCCAGAGAAGATGATATTATATGTGAGGATGAATATAAATTCATGTATAATGACCATCCCACTATACCAGCTCTATATGGCCTCCCTAAGGTACATAAAAACCTCAATCATCCACCGATGAGGCCAATTGTTTCCAGCATTGAATCCATTACAGAACCACTCAGCAAATATGTAGACTGTTTTATTAGACCTCTGGTGAAACAGCTTCCTTCATACATTAAGGATACAACTGACATGATTCAGAAAATTAAAGGTATAAAATTCAATAATAAGCAACAGTGGCTAGTATGTTTAGACATAGAGGGGCCGATTCCGATCTCGGCCGGTAGGGCACCGAATCGGATTCGGCTTAACCGGATCCGATTCGGAGCCCTCTTTTCCGACCGATTTGTACGTGCGTCCGGCCGAGCGAGTACGATGCGAGCGCACGCGAAATCGCCGACCGACTCGTACGCGGGTCCGAACCGCTCCGACCGACTCGCACGGATACGACTCGCACCGCGCAATGGAGATGTTCCCCGGCCGGGCAAGTACGATGCGCGCTGTGAGCAGTCCGACCGACTTGCGCCATCCGGCTCAAAAGAGCAGTCGGAGCCGGATATTGGGGGTCCGTAACGGACCCCCCTGTACGCGTAGCCGCGCGAGTCACACACAGGGGGGACCCATGGGTCCCCCCTACCTGTGCATGTACGCCGCGAGTCGCATCGACGCGTACCCGCTGTAGGGGGCGCCCTTGTTCGTCTCGCACCCATTGAGTCAATGGGAGCCCGCGTACGCGTTGTACGTCCGGCTCCCATTGACTTCAATGGGAGTCCGACCGACTCGAGTCCGATTGCATGCGTGCGCATCGTACTCATTCGGTTGGACTGCCAGAGTCCGATTCGGTCGGAAATCTCTCCGAGTCCGGCTCGGTCGGAGTGATTTCCGGGCTGAATCGGAATCGGCCCCAGAGTCTTTATATACTAACATACCCCAAAGCGATACAGTCAATAATGATAAAGAATCTGCTAAGTAATGAGGAGGGTGATTTGTCTCCACTCAATGAGTTTATTGTAGAATGTACAGAAATAATCTTGATGAATAATATTTTTCTATTCGGTGAAAGCTTTTATTGCCAGATAAATTAGGACTAGCATGGGAGCGACCTGTGCTCCTAGTCTAGCTTGTCTATACGTTGGCATGTTTGAAAAAAAGCACATTCACAATGAAATATCCCCATATTATGAAAATGTTAAGAACTGGTCAAGATTTATTGACGATGTTTTTTTCATTTGGGAGGGAGAGAAAGAGGACCTGATTACCTTCATTGAGTGGTTGAATTGTGGAGACATAAATCTAAAATTCACCTCTAATATGAGCAGGGCCGGACTGGGAACCAAAACCGGCCCTGGCAAAGTGATCAGCCGGCCCCCTCGGGGGGTTGGGGGGGTGGCCGAGCTGTTTGCTTGGGCCGGTCTCGGCCGATTTTGTTACAGGGCCGATATTGCAGCTATGCTGCAAAAACGTCCCTGTAACAAAAATGGCCCCCCCAGGGGCGCAAAACCGGCCCCCATCATGGCGGCCCACCGGGGAAAAGCCCGGTGCCCGCTACGGCCAGTCCGACCCTGAATATGAGTCAAACTTCGGTTGCCTTTTCAGATGTAACAATCAAAGAAAGATATGGTGCATTATCCGCTGAGCTATACACTAAACCCTCTGACAGGAACACATTGCTACATCACACAAGCAACCACCCTAACTGTCAAAAAAACAGTATCCCATTCAGTCAATTTCTTCGCATCCGTCGAAATTGTACTGACATGCAGGATTTTGAAACTCATGCTAAAATACAACAAGATAAGCTAATGGCCCGAGGCTACCCTAAAAGATTAATTAGACACTCATAAAAGAGAGCTAAATATTACAATTGTGAAAGTCTTTTTGAGGAAAAAGTGAAGACCAACAGTATAGAAAAGGATATTGTAATGGTCACTAATTTTAACAGCATGAGCAATAAGATAAAAAACCTTATAAATAGGAATTGATTTCTTCTAAACACCCCAGCAAAAGCACCCCTCCAAAAACCAGTTTTTGCCTACAGGAGAAACAAAACGGTCCGTAATCATTTGGTGAAAACATATAAGGAACAAAAAGTAAAACATCAAAGTAGTGTTATGGATGGTTCAAAAGTGATGGGCAATTTCCCATGTGGTTCCTGTACCAATTGTAACTCCATAATTAAAGAACACAAAGTGGAGCTGAATGGAGTGAGACATTGGATAAATGAACTAGTAAATTGCAAAACTAAGAACGTCATCTACCTTATCATTTGTCCTTGTCAGAAAGGATACGTAGGTGAAACAAGCAGAGAGATGAGAATCAGGCAAAACGAGCATAGGTCAGCCATAAGGATAGAAAAGAGAAGTGCCCCCCTGGTAGAACAATGGCTAGAAAATAAACATACAGAACAGGACATTAAATGGTTCATTTTATAAAGAGTGAAAGGATCTACAAAGGGAGGGAATGTAGACAAGAAAAGAAAACAAAGAGAACAGTTTTTATGTCAAAATTCAATAAATATAATCATGGATTAAATAATAGAGTTGAATGGGAAAGATTGGTAGGCTAATATTGACTTTAGAAGGAATATTAACGGAAGATGGGATTAATGATCCGCCATGAGAAACCCTGTTTGATATAATTTTGTTTTATTTTCATTTGTTTTTAGAAATCTAGAGAGAGGAAAATTCTGGTGTTAATTATTAATACAAATTATAGATGCTGAAAAACAATGAGGTTCTATAAATAATATAATAAAGAGTGCTCATACGTAGAAAACATAGTAAATAATAGCAAGGAGGGCTAGTCCTAATACGGCAGAAGATATATGCCGTAAACAAAACTTGCACGAGCTTAGAATCACAAAGCAATTCAGTCGGCCTGACTTAATCATGGCCGTCACGTACGTACGAGTACGCTCGATGAACCGGGTAGATACTTAAACCTGCGGTTCAAATATCCGAGGAACGGATGAAACCAATAGGCTGGAACTCCACCGATCCGAATAGGTAAGCTAATGTGTGCGTTATAAGGAAAATAGGAGCGCTTAGAGCGAGCTAAATGCCGAATGCTTTTTAACCAATAACATCGAGGATTAGGTAGTGGGAAAATATTCCGAAGAATGTTATCGTCGTGATATTTCACCCATAAGGCTCGCACGGCTAGAGAGGCAGATTCAGGCTTTTACGCAATGAAGCTTAATGATCAAAATTGGATGGTAATTATCTACATTCCGTAGAGGATTAAAATAGACCTAATGAAAAATCTAAATATGCAACATTGAGTCGCTTGTCAACAATAAGGGGCATAATCTGCATCATAAACTGGGATGTCATAAAAAGTATTAAAAGATAATCTGTGCAAGTATAGGCTGAAGGCATTAGTGTAGTAAATAGCGGAAATGCAATACACAATGTCACTAGGAATGAGGCACTCTTTGGATAAGAATATGAGGTTATGCAGTGATATATTTAAACATTATTGAATAAAGAAAAGATATACAAAAAATATACATCTATTTACTCAATGCAGGTACCTTGGATCTGACTAACTAAAAGCAAACTGGCTTCTAATAGCAAGATGTGATACAAGGGATTGAAAATAAAACCACCTGTGCTTCAAACTAATTGGGAAATATCAGATCATACTAGGGTAAGTGTGAATATCAGCAAAACACTAAAAATTCACAAAAGTAGACTAGATTATTAATTTTGCTCCATATGGGTTTTTCTATAGGTATAAAACTCTTAAAACAGAAGGACAAGGCCCGAGGGGCCCTGCAGAGATTGTGAAATTGTACCGCCCCCCCCTAGAAGTAAATTATACAAATGGGCGTTCAATAGCCATGATTGTACAACTGAAATAATATATAAATAATGGTTGTACACAATTTTGTCATTATTTACAGGAGGCTATTATCATAAGGGATATAAATTGAATAAAATAACCTTGAATATGTGTGCACCGCAATATGAAATGCGTGCATGATCCGGAAGCGGTTTTGCTCCAGATTTGTTTGGGTGAGCTCCCCCGTTTATATTAATTAACATAAATATACACACTGGTTAAGGTTTCTCTAAAGCTAAATGATTTAATATACCCTGACCAACTTGTCACAATTGTGATGAAACCAAATTGATAGATAGTTTTTATCATTGATAGATTGCACTGAACGAACTCAGGAAATATTCAGGAGGTGTCTCTAATGGTGTTTTTATCTCCTTTTATTTCTAGATCTCATGTCTGTTTTCAACATATTTTAAGAAAAATCTGTTTATATTGAATTAGTCCTGAAGAAGGCGGAGATATAATAAACGATCCGCCGAAACGCTGCGTCGACATTTAATCAATGTTAATTAAATGGATTCCGCAATAGTGGATTTGGAAAGTTTTTAAAGATTCGTTTTTAAGTGAAATAAAATATTTAATGTACATGCAAGTGGATTTTATGCAAATATATGTTCTGAGAATATGCTTAGATCTAGATATTAGGAATTGTTTGTCTAGATAACCTAATTGATTGTATTTTTGATTGTATTTTTAAATGTATAATTTTCATAAAAGAAATTGTGAAAAAATGAAATAAATTTGTTTTATAATAGATTAGAATTAGTAGATATCAATTATTCGTTTTTCACTTTGTTTGTATTGGGTGTACTTGGTTTAGTGTACACTGCTTAATGTAATAATTAATACACGGCACACAAGGGAAATGTGTTGTCTTAAAACAAAATAACATACACACCTCTTAATATCCACAATGCTCAGATTATGTGCATGAAATGCCCAGAGTTTTATGAAACTTGAAATTCTTCAAACTAATTTCATGTATGAAGATGCACCCTCCAACTACTCTGTACAAAGCCCTATTTGAGATTTGGTAAGCTATTACGAGGAAGGGGCGTGCCAAGGGCGTCACTTTCTAACAGCAAGTCACACTGGCATGTAGGAAAGGTTTGTGACCTGGAATGCAGTTGCAAACCATTTGCAGTTACCACCAACTTCAAGGGAGCCTTTCCCCTTTGTGAATGTGAGTGCCAACATTTTTTAAGAACAGTCAGTGGTCCCACGGACCACTGCCTACTCTTAAAAAATGAAAAGGAAACTTGTAATTTTTCTTTTTTTTAAATGAATTCCATTTTCCTTTAAGGCAAACGGGCTGCATTCGAAAATAACAAAACTGCTTTATTCAAAAAGCAGTCACAGACAGGGTGGTCTGCTGATCCCAGCAGGCCACCATCGTTGTGAGTGCCAGCCATTCCCAATGGGTCACAAATTGCAACCTGCCTCATGGATATTAATGAGGCAGGTCCCTTGCAACCCATTGGGAATCCCAAACAGTGTAAAACACACTGTTGTATATAGCTGTTTGCGATTTCCTAATAGCGAATCGCAAAAATTAGTTATTAGGAAATCGCAAACGGAAGTCTATGTACATCTGGCCCCAAATGTATGAAGCATTTTACTGGTCGCAAACGGCCCATCCAGCCATTTGCGCCCCGTAAAATGCTTTTTGGCCTGTACCAACCCTTTTTTGTGAGTCGGTATCCAATTACAACTCGCAAAGTAGGGTTTGCGAGTCGCTATTAGGAAGGGGTGTGTTAATGGTGTCCCTTCCTAATGGCCAGTCGCACTTATATGTAGGAATATTTGGCAACCGGAAATGCGGTCACAAAACATTTGCAGTTACCACCAACTTCAAGATGGTGGTAAGCCATTCACAAATGAGAAGGTGTTCCCATGGGATCCCTTCCCCTTTGAGAATGGGAGCACCAACATTATTTTAGAGCAGGCAGTGGTCCCATAAACCATTGCCTACCCTTAAAAAACTAAAACAAAACTTTTCATTTTTTTCTTTTAAACGCATCCCGTTTTCCTTTAAAGAAAATGGGCAGCATTTGGAAAAAAAGTTGCTTTATTTAAAAAGCAAACACAGACATGGCGTACTGCTTTCCTCAGGAGGCCAACATCCTTGTGTTATTGCCTATTCCCAATGGATTGCAAATTGCGACCTGCCTCATGAATATTAATGAGGCAGGTCCTTTGCGACCCATTTGGGAATCGCTAATGTGTCTGAGACACATAAGTTCATTTCAATTTTCGAGTCCCTAATTGCAATTTGCAAAAAATCGCAATTAGAGACTCACAAAATGGAAAGTTCATACATCTTGCCCTAATTTCATTCAGACCCACCGTATTAAGGGGTTCTCAAGTTGTGTCTTTCCTTACAGCATCTACATTATTCTTCATTCTCTTCTGCAATTGTGCGCCATTTAATCAAAATGTCGACTCTTTTGAACTATATGTTTTTGCTCTATTCAGAATGTTTAGTGCTTGCATGAACAAATTGTTTCATTCTGATAGTGCATTTTGTATTAGTCGAGCCTGCACTCACTGAAAACCTATAGTGCTGAAGAATTTTTTTTTGCATATATAATATTTTACGGTATTTATTTATTCATCTTGCTTAAGCCCCAGTGTATGAATAGGTCCTAATTTAGGCTCAGAGCGTATCTCTTGCACGTCATCTTCGGACACATAAGCCATTGCAATCTCTACGCGTATATTAGGTTTTTGTTATTGTTCATCAATGCTCATGCCTGTTATTGTGTTTTTTCGGCAGAAAGACCTGTTGTACAGTTGGGACCATTGTGTGTGACTGTTTTTTACTGCCAGCTATCTGAAGGGCTATCTCTAACACTTAGGGCCTAATTATGAGTTTGGCGGTTCGAGGACCGCCAATTTCATGGTGGCGCAGCAGTGGCGGTCTGGCCACAGCTGCACCGGTGGTCCAATTGCCGGATTGCAACTTGGGAGGTTGGACCGCCATAGCACCATGGCAATCTGAGAGCAGCAAAATGCTAAGTGGTGGCCTGCGGCACTGCCAAGCCTATTATGACTTCCTACCACCAGTGGTCTCATGGACGTTCTTACTCCATGAAACTGCTGGTGGTGAGGAAAGAAAGGGGGTCCTACAGGTCTCCCTGTTGCCCCTATACACTGGGGTGCATGCAATATGCCCCCCTGTGTGCATACACACCATTCCTGCACAAAATTGACTGCATGGACTCACGTTTGAGCCTTTAAACTGTACTGCTGCAGGACCGCCACTGGGTCCGCCCGCCAGACGACTATTTTACTCATAATCTGGTGGGCGGGTGGTGGTGAGGTCTGGCGGTGCAGGAGGGGGGCACCGCCCCGCTCCGCCAAAACTTGTAATTAGGCCCTTAGTGGACATGGAATGAAAGCAGTTTGGTGCAGTTCCCTCTCCTGCAGTAACAGAATAAACACAGTAACGATTATGAATTTTGAAAGGTAATAATACAGTCATCAATTAAAAAATAATAATGCATTATATTTTCAATAGTGGTACTGTAAGCAAAATTATTAGACATCATCCATGGAACCTGCATTCCCAGATTTTCAAGGTTTTGTAAACCTGAGAATAAGTCAGATTCCTATGCCTCCTCAGGAGAGGCATAAGGGAGGGGCAATGAGGAGAAATACCTTTATTTCTCTTTGTTTTTCCTTTTTCTGTGGGCTGCATTCTGCAGCACACATAGGAAGAGGAAAACACCTCTCGTGGTTGTTTTTGTGCAGAAAGGTGTCCCTTTCTTACCTAAAATCTTCCTCTACACTACAGTCAAGGGGTGCTGTAATCATTTTAACCAGAACATATGAGCCAACATCAGAATTCCGCCCTTAATGTAGAGTGAGCAATTAACCTAGGATTTGCTTACAAAATAAAAAAATGAATCATTTTAACGTGTGCCAATGGACAAAAATTCCACCATGCGCCAGATGGCAGAATTTTGCTTGAACTCTGCGTTACAAACGTAGCGGGGAGTTTCCGAATTCCGCCAACTCAGCGAGCAGAGTGAATTTTTCTACCCAGATCCAATAAAAAGCTCTGATCGGGTCAAGCCTGGTTTCTGTATCTGACCAGCACTCCATCACAGTAACTTGCACCAGGTACAGGTGAAGTGCAACCAGATGACCACGGTTGATGCTTAATGGTTTTAAGTACTATTTTATAACCTTAAACTTTGCAAATCCTTAACTCTGGTTTCCTTTATTGGATTATTGCCATTTTGGTGTAATTGTATTGGCTAAAATGTACACAATTTTTCTAAATTGCTTTAGGATTGTGATGTGTTTTGACTTTATTACTGCTTTTCTACTGCATAAAATACAATACACATTGCCTTCAGGTGAAGCCTCTCTACTCTGTGCTATAGCTACCAGGGGTTTGAACTCACGTTTATTTGGTGACTTTAGTGATTCTCCTTGACAAGTGTTTTGGTTATTACTCAAGGTAGATAATAACCCCCTCAACTAATAGCCCAGTTTCTTACAGTATTGGACTTTGATGATTAGTAATTAGCTACTTCGACAAAATTCTCCAATACCTTTTACTACTAATTATACTTTGCAGGAATTTGTTTTACTTCTCAAAAAAGAATTAAAAATAATACATTGAAAGAATTAGCAAAAAAACACTAATAAAAAAAATTACATTAAATTATAAATTAAATTAAAATTAAAAATCTAAAAACACATGAAGCAAAAAGGTACAACAAAAAATGTTTATATATCTTTACAGCATTCAAGTTTAATACAAAATTACAGCAGTGGATCTGTGAATCTTTATTGGTCTGACTGAGGTGAGGATGCTGTGGAGGACTCTGTGAGGTATCGCAGTATTGCAGAGGCTGCTGGGATTGGGGATGCGGAGCGCGGATGCCGTCCGGGTGTGCCATGGAGGACGCTGATCGAGGAGGGGCCGTGGAGGGCACTGTAGTTGGGCCGCCCCCATTGGTCATGGGGGGCTGTGGCCGTACTGTGCAGTTTGCCGGGCGGGATATCCGTATCCGAACATGAAATGTAAAGTTGGAAAAAAAAAAAAAATTAAACGTATTACAAAAAAACATTATTTTAAACCAAAATTATATATACATTAGTGAAATAAATGCAATTATAAATAAAACACAAATTACATTAGTGAAATAAATGCAATTATAAATAAAACATAAAGATAAAGAACAACTTTTTTTTAATGTAAGTACCAAGGATCAAAAAATGCTAACAAACTTACATTCAATAAAATATACTCATAAAATATTAAACACACTAGTCAGAAATCAGAAAAAAATTATTTATAAAGTAGAAATTTTACTACTTCTAATCAAATTTACATTTAGTTATTAAATTACATTATTGCATTATTAAATTACAAAATCAAATCAATTACAAACAATATTTTAAAATGTAAAAAATGTAAATTGAAAAAATAAACCACACAACAAATTTTTTCAATACTACTAAAAAAATGTGCATTTACTCCCTATCCTATTCCCCCATAAACCTTAAATCCTGCTCATTTTAAAAATATATAATATATTAATACAAAATAACAAGCAATAAATGCACCTAAAATGAGGTACAGTATAATGATATAACACATAACAATATTTTTTAACAACAATATGTAATTTAATAACTAAATGTAAATTTGAGACATGACAGGACATCAGTCTGTTTATTTTAAATGTGTACTTCGAACCTTTAGGCGTCGTTTTAGTTTTCAAAACTTTATTGACACGAAGTGTATTATGTAGTGTTTGAAAAACTTATTGACTCACAAAACCCAAAATTAGACACCGGACAAGGCAACAGTCTGTTTTTTTGAAACCCTTCAGATGATGGAGCACTATATTTTGAAAAACTTTACAGGCACAAGAAGCAGGGTGGAAATGAGGAGTGGAAACTCGGCTGGGCTACAGTCTGTTTGTTTTGGACATTTCATTCAGACCTCTTAGTACTGTGTTGAATTTCATAATCATATATGCTTCTTTGCACGCTAGCCTGTTGTCAATGTTTCTACCTTTAGGATCTGCTTGAATGGCACTTAGCACTGTCCTTTGAAATTCTTTCTCTGTATGACCCATTTGGTTAAAATAGTTGACCATTGGTGCTGTTTGAGAGTTCTTTTTGATGCGAGATTTATGTTGGATGATTCGATGTCTCACGTCTTGATTAGTCTTGCCAATGTTGATCTTTTGGCATGGGCAAAAAACGGCATAGACCACATTTTTGGTTTTGCAGTTTGAAACTTCTTTGTGAATCCAGGCGATCTTTCCATCAGAAAAGGTGCATCCTTCTAGTGTCTGATTACAGACACTGCATATGCAACATTTGTAGTGGCCTTGAATTGGTTTCATGTTCCACGCTGTAAGCAGGTCACTACGCTTTTTTGACTTGGTCAGGCTTGCGCGAACTATTTGGGATCCCACACTTTGACATTTCCTCATTGCAAACAAAAGCAATTCAAGGCTGCATTCAGAGTTCTTTATCAAATGCCAGTTGTTACGTATGATTTTATTAAATTGTGTCATGTGGGGGCAGAACGTTGATACACATACTAGGCTCCTTTTGTTTTTTAATGAGCAGAGTCTCACGGGGGGTGAACTAGGCTCTTTTCATTGAGTTCTTTAAAAGTTTATGTGGGTACCCTCTTTGCTTTAGTTTTTGTTGCAATACTTCTACATGCAGAAAATATTCCTCTTTTCTTGTGCAGTTCCTGCGTATGCAAAGGAATTGCCCATAGGGCAGATTGTCACGCAAGTTTCTTGTGTGAAAGCTCTTATAATGAAGTTATTTATTTTTGTCTGTTGGCTTTCAGTATAAGGTTGTCTAAAGTGTATCATTGCTTGCCCGCACTTGCACATCCAGAAAAGTGAGCGTTGACTTGCTTTTTGACATGCTAAATTGGATGTCAGGGCATCTGTTGTTTAGCCAATTATGAAACATATCAAGTTGACCTTCGGTACCCTTCCACAGGCACCACACTTCGTTGATGTATCTCAGCCATTGAACTATTCGGTTTGAAAAAGGGTTGTTGTTACCGATGTATTTTTCTTCAAATTGTTCCATGTATAGTACAACCATTTTCAGCGCGAAGGGACACCCCATGGCAGTCCCTTTGACTTGGATGAAAAACTCATTTTCAAACATGAAAAAGTTCCTTTTTAGTGCCAGTTCTGCCAATCTGAGTATGAACGAGGTGGGCACTCGATGTAGTCTTGGGCGAGCCTCGAGGTAGATCTCCATTGCTTTTAGCCCATCATCCTGGGTGATTTGGTTATAGAGTGAGACAACATCAAACGACACAAGCCAGTGGTCTTCCATATCGCATTGGTGGCCATCAATTTTGTTAATAAAGTCCATAGTATCTCTCAGGTATGATGGTACTTCCTGGAGGAATGGTTTAAGAAATACATCTACGTATTGTGCAATCGGCTCGAGGGCCGAATCACATCCAGATACAATCGGGTAACCAGGAGGATTTTGGAGATCTTTGTGGAGTTTTGGTAGAAAATATATGATTGGGATCCTGGGGTTTGTTTTGACCAAGTAGGCAAATTCCTTTGGGGCTTAAATAACATTATTGAAGCCTTCCTGCAACACCTGATAAATCTCCTCCTTGATTTCGTTTTTGGGGTCATATGTTATGCGTCGATACCAGTTCCTGCACCGACTGCACCCCCTTGTCTGCTTGCTTGATAACTACAGACTGGTCATTTCTCAGTAACTGTATTGCTGTTTGTTGTTCTCTGGTGATATTGCTTCTGTAGTATTGTTTTTTGTTTTCCAATTGTATAATGGATGACATCACTGCTTGCTCAAAAGTTACAAATTCTTTGGGAATTGAATGAGGTGGAGGGCAGAAAAAAGATTTGAGCTTGAGACCAGATGGTTCCTCCTGTGCGTTGTCATCTTTATTGTGAAAAAAAACTTTAAGTCTCAGCTTCTTAAAAAATTCAAGGGCCTCAGTTTTGAGTTTTGCAAAATCAGTAGGCTTCTTGGGCACAAAAGAAAGGCCTAATTCAAGGACCCTTTCTTGATACTGAGTGAGAGTTTTTGCCGATAAATTTACGACTCCTGAATTGGTTAGTGCTTGTAATATTGGTGCCTCGTACGTATCTCCCATGGTTGGGTTTTGAACCAAACCCGGTTTTGCTGTTTTGAACCGAACCCGGATTTGTTGTTGGCCTTTCTCTAAAAAAGAATTTTGTCTATTGGGGTTCGATGTATTGGAACTGCTACTTTGATCGGAGTCTCCTGCTGATTCTGATGAAGATGTATCTGAGAATGTCAGAAAACGATTTTTGGATCTTCTTTGGTAGTTTACTAGTGCCTGCCTGGATTCCGTTCTGGTATAAAAATCCTCCTTTCAATATGGGTAAACTAATTCGATGTTAAAAGTGTTTTCATCTTTCTCAAACTTGTTGATCTTAGAGTTGATGGTGTGATCTTTAAATGTGGTAATTTCCTTGTCTATTTTTTTCAAGCAGTGACTTTGTCTCTGCAACTGTTTGATTGTCCTTAATTCTTTGTTCCAACGCTGATATCTCATCCAGTTGTTTTTTATAGATTTGTTGTGCAGTTTCAATAGTGTGGACCATAAGGTATCTACTGCACTTTGTACTGATGAAACTAAATCCTTTTTTATACTCAGGATCATCCGTGAAAATAACTGGAATATTTCTAACTTGGAGGCCCCATGGGATCATGCCCGCTTTGAGATGTTCAAGAAGTATATGGCCATGGAGTTCAGTTTGAATGTGTTTCTTTTTGAGAGAAGACATTCTGATCCAGATCTTGTCCATTTTGGTTAAGCCACATGGCTTAGAAAAACTGGTTAGTCTACCCAGAATTGAACACATTTGCTTAATATAATCCACCCAAGGGATTAGGCCCATCTCACAGGATAAACAGTCCTCAATCACCTCCCTATTAAATGCGGTATGGGGATTACACTAAATTGAACACCACATAATCTAAACCAAGCTCCTGATGGATAGCAAAAGTAGGGGAGCTGGGAGTAAGACTTAAAAACTGTCTGTTCTCCTCGGCCTCTGACACTTTGTATGCTCAGAGACCTGCCCCATAAGTAGGTACAGGTAAACACTTCCTACTATACACTTTTAGAAGAGATGCAATAAGCTTCTTACATATGATCGAAGTCAGCTTAGACACAAAACCCACAGAGTTTGAAAGAAAAGCCCTGACCTTTGCACTACATGGAGTCCAAGTAGTCTCTGAATCACAAATAACTCTCAGGTAAGAGAACTCATTGATTCTCACAATCGGTTTACCCTGGATAATCAGGGATCTCATTTTAAAGCTCCTAGGCCCACAGAAAATTGCAAAGGTTTTAATAGGGTTAACATCCTGATTCAATGTGGAATGTAGCTAATATAACTAACCAATAGGGTTCTGAGCCCATTGGGTAATCTAGCATATAGGACGGCGTCATCCACATATGTTAGCACAAGGATGGGCTGGCCCTAGTGACAGGAACATCACAATTTTTTTAAATCAATACATTGTCTAGACAATTTATATATAACAGTAATAGGGTTGGGGCAAAGACACAACTCTGGCGGACCCCTCGACCCAAGCCAAACAATTCTAGGTCATAATGGAGTGCCCTCACAAATCCACCACACACTTTTTTACCCCAAGGATTCCAGCGTGGCCCAAATTTGAGACCTGACCACACTGTTAAATGCACAGGAAAGATCCATGAAGGCTAGCAAAAAAATGATGGATTTAGACCCAGACCTCTGTACTGGGGTGAATGCATGACATTGTTCAGCATTCTGTCAATCAATTGTTCTTTTTGCGTAAGTAAATGGAGATACATTTGCTGATTAGGAGGTACACATTGAGGCACTTCTCCATCATCCCAAGCTCTGCTCTAAACCGGTATTAGCTAGATAGACCCCTGATTCAGGCACTCATGTAGATAATCTTTCTAATACAATCCTCCCAATGATATTTATTGTCGTATTACTTTACACACCATACTGTTGAGGTCTTCTTCAGAAGTTCAATCCTGTGCTTCCTTGTCAGTGTATTTGAAAAGAGTAAAGGATGAGAGAAAGCAGCAATGTGTTTAGAATAAAAGTTTAGTCTTATCTCAAATGCGTTCCCATTTATGCCTCTTCACAGCTGACTCTTACTCTGACAGGAGCTGTTCACAACATTCCAAATGAACTCCCTTGAGAGTTCTATAGAACAAACCATTTGTGGAGAGAAAGGAGGGGGAGAATAAAGCTTGAAAGAACCATCACTAAACATAACACATCTCCTTAACATATATAAAATATTTAGAATTACCATTGAATATTCTAACAGTATTTAATTAGATCCAGGCAGAGTTGAGGGTTACAATTCTTGCCTTCCTTTTTTGTCAATTATTTAGGCTCCTTTGTGTGCCATTTTTAAGGTACTTAAGTATTATTATTATCATTATTATTATTATTATTATTATTATTATTATTTTAATCTGCATGTTTACTTCAGGGTATATTCCTGGACTGATTCAGGGTCTATGTGCCACTGCCTAGTGTCAGTTGTTGAAATATTTCCATGATTCAGCCCTTAATGAGTTGTAGGCTCTGAACTATACTACTGAGACAATTTTATGCTGGCCAGTAGCAGATCACACTTCCCAGCAATAGTCCACTTGGAGAGGATTAGCATGCTCTATGGAGCACAGAAACAATAGGAAGAAAGGAGGCAGATACGCCTCTGGCACTACTCACAGGAGAGGATTCCTTTTGTAAATTTGGAGGGAAAGAACTGATTTGCTGTTTCATTTATGAGAACAGCTGAAGGACCTATAAGAACTAGACCAAAGCTTGACTTAACCATCTTGGAAAATCCCAAGATTCCAGGGGTGAGCCAGAGGAAACAGAATAGCCTGGCATTTCTGAATTGGACAGAGTTGCCAACCTTGTAAAACTCTCCACATCTATCTTCAACAATAGGAATTACAGAGGAAAGGGGATGGATTGTACTTCTGATAGATCCCTGCTTGGAAACTACTCCAGGCAAGTACTTCGAAAGGACTCTGTTGAACTCTTGTCTACTGACCTCCCCACACTGTCTGGGGTACAGTAGAGCGTGCACTTGCTGAGGATCTTGGAGGAGAGGTCCTGGAACTACCATGGGCTGGTCAGGCGTTGGGTCACCCCGGAGAGGGGCATTTTGACTTCTTCTGGAAACATAGGCACTCTGCAAGTGGCAAGGACACTTTGCAGGCTTGGGGAGTACAGTCATCAAGGTCTCTTGGTGTTGCTGAAGTTCTAACTTGGACCAATATGATTGCTAAGAGCCCAGATTGAGGAGCAGATTCTGGGTACTTCTCAGCACCCTGTTATTGGAGTGAGGCAATTGAGTGCTGAATCAGCCAAAGCACAATAAAATCAGGCTGAGAAGCTAAACAAGCAGGGAGGAAGGCCCTGCGCTCTCCCTCATTGGAGGGAATGTGGTAACAAATCAGGTCCAAGGTATTGGACAGTTTTAGTGGCCAGGAAGTCTTAAATTGACACTCTTGGGGGCTGGAGCAAACCACTAGATGCAAAATGCAAACATCCCCAGCCATCTAGGCCCAAGGAAGATGATGTCTTAATTTGTTGCTTGTTCAAGAACTGCCCGCTGGGTCCCCAGTGGTGCTGGGTGAGGAAAGTATTACTGACTCAAGTTCCTTCAAACTTACATCCCAGGTGGGAGCCATGTTGCCTAGGTAATCTCCAGTGGGGTGTGTGTGCATTACGCTCCCTGACTGACTGAATATTTATAAAGCGCACTATTGCCGAGGCGTCTTGGCGCTGAGATGTGTTGAATCCAGGAGAAGCTAACAGACCTAAAGCTTGGTAAAGAGCCATGTTTTTATAATTTTTCTAAAAAGAGTCCTACTAGACTGTAGTCGTATCTGTACGGGTAGGGAGTTCCAGAGTTTAGCCGCTTGGAACGAGAAACCCTTTCCTCCCCACCTGACTCTTCTTATCTTGGGGATATGTACCAGTCCAGTGTTAGTGGACCTTAAGCAGCGTAGTGGCACATACCGGGGGAATAGTAGTTGTAAATCCGCAGCGCCTCCTCCGTATAGGGCTTTATGCACTAGGCAAATGCCTTAAAATCCACTCGCCGTCGAACTGAGAGCCAGTGGAGCTGCTTTATGCTAGCGGACGTAGGGTGATGTTTGGGTAGATCAAGCAATACCCGGGCGGCCGCATTTTGGAGTGCCTGAAGTTTGGAAAATTGCCTTGCGCCAGCTCCCAGGTACAGCGCGTTGCAATAATCCACTCTCGACAGAACTAATGCTCCTACTACTGTTTTCCTTAATGAAAAAGAAATAAAAGGAAGAATTTTACGCAAGACTTTCAGCGTTAAGAAGCAGGCCGAAGACACTTGATTTATTTGTGGGGCGAGCGTTAGATCTTTATCAATCAGGAAGCCTAGATTCCTGGCCTTGGACACAGGGACAGGGCACGAACCGGCTTCGGGGGGCCACCATAGTTGACTCCAAACCGAAGGTTTCTGACCGAACTCTATAACCTCGGTTTTTTCAGTGTTAAGCTTTAAAAAATTGGTGTTCATCCATGCCATCAGTGCCGTTAGGCAATTGCGGAACCGTTCAGCCGACATCTCCATGCTTTGGGTAACTGACACCACTAACTGAGTGTCATCCGCGTACGACACAAGCATAAGACCATGTTCTTTAATTAGTCTAGCTAGTGGAGCGACGTACAGATTAAACATAGTCGGGGACAAGGCCGATCCCTGGGGGACTCCACATGGGAGGTGGAACTTTCCTGACTGAAGTCCATCCCAGTGAATTAGTTGTTCCCTGGATGCCAGAAATGATGTAAGTAAGGTTAGAGCCTGATCCCTGATGCTAGCAGCCTTCATCCTCCACAACAATACCGCATGGTTTACGGTGTCAAATGCTGCGGTTAGGTCTAGCAGTATGAGAACAACCCTACCCCCTCCATCCATCATCTTGCGAATCTCTTCTGTCGCCATAATCAAGGCTGACTCAGTAGAGTGCCGAGCTCTGAAGCCATGCTGAGTGGAGTCAAGGACGTTATTATGATCCAAATACTCCATCAGTTCCGAGTTCATGGCTTTCTCCAAGATCTTAGAGGGTAGCGGGAGACAGGATATTGGGCGATAATTTTTTGCCTCCAAGGGATCAAGCATGGCTTTTTTTTAGGATAGGTCTGATGCAAGCCTTTTTCCAAAGCAATGGAAAGAACCCTGAACTCGTAATCTCAGGGATGCACTGACCTCCTCCGGAGCCAGATGTGCAATGTAAGGGGGGCAGGGGTCAAGAGGGGAGCCGGACTTAGTTTGTAACAACAGGTCTACAACTTGTTCTTCCCCTAATACTGAGAACCGTGATAGACTACACTGAGGTGCCGTATCCTCCCGCACCTCTATGCAGTTCTCCCCAGGAGCATCAGCTGTGTTCAGGAGTTCATTGTAGACTGTCTGAACTTTGTTTTGAAAGAAAACAGCCATTTTCTCTACAACGTTTTGGTCAGGTGCAAAAACAGTGTCCCGCCGGCACTTTGACAAAGCAGTCACAGTTTTAAATAATTCCTTAGAGGAGTTAGTGGCCTCCTGAATTTTAGAGGTAAAATATACAGTTATAGCTTGTTCTATAGCAATCTTGTATTCCTCTAAGGCTGTGTTATAGTCTTTTCTATGTTCCATGCTATAGTCAGATCTCCAAATACGTTCCTTTCGTCTACATTTGACTTTGATTTGTCTGAGCTCAGCCGAGTACCAGAGTGATGTAACTTGCCTTCTCCTAGGGTGCCTAATCACTTCCGGCGCCAGCCTGTTTACTGCCTGACTTAGCCAATTTTCAAAGTTATCAGCAGCCACATTGGAGTCTGCTATAGCTGGGGGGTTCTTCGCCAAGGCTGTGATCAGATGATTTTTCTGGATTAATTTCCAAGGGCGGGAAAGGGGTGCCTCATTATCCTGTGAGGCACTAGAAAAAGATGCATAATCCAAGTTGTAGTATCAAAGAGCCCGACATTAATTTCCAGTGGCTACCCCAATTCTCTTACGTACTAGAATACCTGACTCCAGGAGATATTTTCATTAAAAATAAAAGTTTGTTGTGCTAGGGCATTGGTGTAAAAATTGTGGTGTATATGGACTTTTGTTATTGAGTTCGTTGGTTGCTTTGCAATTAGGATAAAGGGTGAAATGTGTATTGACATGCACATTGTTCACAGTACATTACTGCATATAGAGTGTAACATCATTGAAAGGGCAATTAAAAGGCCAATTAACGATGAAGTAGTGGGCTGACATGTTTTTACTTCACCCTGATAATGGTTCTAAATTTCATATGAATGGGTTCTTTTGGTTCCTTGGTTTAATTACATTGAGAATTACATTAAGAATTTCAATCCAATAACTTTTGTCTTTTAAAACAGCCAATGCATATTATAAATTATCTATGTTTATGTTTAGATATACAGGTATCTTCACATTTAAATACAGCTTCTCATAAAAAGTATGTAGTTGAAAATAATGTATGTACTAGCAAAACCTGGTTATTTTTTTGAAGCATGCATTTTTTTTCTGTCATATGTCACTTTGTACTCTTATTTGACATACATCCTCCTGCTTATGTGTGATGATATTATAATTGTCACTTTTTTCTATATTCTAGTCATGAGGAAAGCTTCTTAAATTCATTAGGGTTGGACAAAACATGAGGCAAATGTATTTGGACTCATATGAATGAAGTCTTTGTTGATAACTATTCTCAAATCCATCTTTATGATATAATATACTAGACATTGTGTAAATATTCCTTTCACATTTTGCATTACAAATATTTTTGTATGCATTCATCACTTCGACCCAGTGGGCAACTATGCACGCAGCAAGTCGCAACACGCCAGCACGAGTGCCCAGGGAGTCTGATTGTCAATCTTTCTGATGTGACCCTAACCCCAGTAGAAATACAAGTTCTCGAAAAGGGCCTGGGGTTTGTACCCACTGCCCGATTAGACAAATTTCGGCTCCATTGTGAGCTAGCTAACTTTTTAGAAAGCTGAAGTTGAAAGCATTTTTTGAAGGAAAGGAACAGACAGGGGCAGGGACAGGGACATGCCAAGGAGACACTGATCTAAGAGTAAAATCTACCTTTGTACCACCACCACACACCATACCAGCAGAAATCACTGCGTTTGAGCAGGCAGTGTTTCTGGAAATCGAGAGTTTTGCCGAACCAAAAACCTTCAAAAATTTGAGTGCTCAGGAATTCGAGGCCCTCAACAGGTTACAAACCAATACCACCATCACGATAAAACCTGCTGACAAGGGTGGGGGCGTGGTCATACAAAATACAGTGGACTATGAGATTTAATGTCAACGCCTGCTTGGCGACAGGACCAACTATACCCCATTGACCACAGACCCCTCCCAAGAGCTCAAGACCAGGATTGGCAACCTTGTGAGAGAGGCAGAAGCAAATGGCCACATTACCAAACATGAAGCGGATTTTTTGACTGAAGGGGAGAGCGTAATACCATATTTTTACACGCTCCCTAAAATCCACAAGAATCGAACACCACCTCCAGGACGCCCGATCGTTTCGGGTATCGGTTCTCTTTTGGAGCCCTTATCACGCTTCTGTGATCATTTTTTAAAACCTTTGATCCAACAAACTCCCACTTATTTGAAGGATACAAAAAATCTCCTCAATTTACTACAAGCTCTGTCCGTAGACACTGATTCCACGATACTTGTAACCCTCGATATCGAGAGTCTTTACACAAGTATCCCCCAGGACGACACCATCAATGTCCTGGGGCAGGCTCTGGATGAGATTAACTGGGAGTATAAAACACCTAGGGGCCGTTTATGATGGCGGGCGGACTTTGTCCACCCGCCATCGCCCCGGTAAATGGGACCGCCTGCTATGTGTGCGGCGGTCCCGCACATGTGATTAGGATGCCACCGCCACGGTGGCATCCCCCATTTCCAGCATTGTGGCGGGCGGTGCTCACAACACCGCCCGCCACAGTGCTGGAAATGCATGTTGTGCATCTGCATGCACAACGTGACAGGCACCGCGCGGTGCCTGCCACCTTGTGCATGCAGATGCAGGGGGGTACCATAGGTACCCCCCATGTGCAGCCCCCACCCCCCCAACACCCTGGGGGCCCGCAACAGGCCCCCAACAGCAAAGACCGCGAGCCTTTCCATGGCGGCGATGCCACCATGGAAAGGCTCATCTCCGCCGGCATCATAATATGGATGGCGGTGTCTTGCAGACACCGCCACCATATTAACCCTTTTCCGCCCGATCGACTGTTCGGCCGGGCGGAAAACATGCGGACGGTCTTACCGTCTGCCGGGCTCCCCTCCGCCATGGTAATATGGCGGGGGGAATTTGTTGGCGGACGGGCGATTATGGCGGGCGGATCGCCACCGCCATGCGGGCGGTGGCGATCCGCCCGACATCGTAATCGACCCCCTAAATCCTTTATCTTGGAATGTGCAACTCTGGCACTCAAACATAACTTTTTTTAATATAAAGGTGACCTGTTTCTCCAATCCACTGGAACCTCAATGGGCAGCACCTTTGCCCCCAGTGTAGCTGGTCTTTATGTTCATAATTTTGAGCGCAAATTCATTCAAAGTATGAACAATCCCTTTGCCTCTTCCATAAGTTTTTGGAAGAGATATATAGATGACATTCTCATGGTATGGCAAGGATCTGATGACCACCTTGCAGAATTCCTACAATGGATTAACACTCTTGATCTGAATTTGAAGTTTACACATACCTGCAGCACACAGGAAATTGTGTTCCTAGATGTAGTAATCTCTAAGAACAATGGGTGTCTGACAACTAAGACCCACTATAAACCAACTGCAAAAAATAATCTTTTGGATTTTTCAAGCTTCCACCCGAGATCCCTTCAGGAAGATTTGCCATATGGACAATTTTTACGGTTAAGGAGAAACTGTAGTCATCTAGAGGATTTTCGCAAACAGTCAACGGACTTAACCGCTAAACTTAGACATCGTGGTTACCCAAACAGTGTCCTGAATAAAGGCTACAAAAGGGCACGGAACCAACCGAGAGAGGCCCTATTAGAGGACAACCCAATGGAAACGGTGGACATGCCACTAACCTGTGTTACGACTTACAGTAGTGCATCCAACACTGTGAAGAAAATCATAAACAAACATTGGAGAATACTTACCAGTAATAAAAGAGATTGGGAGAGACCCCTCTTTTCCTTCAAGAAAGGGCGTAGCCTGAGAGACACTCTGGTCCACACTCGCCCTAGAGATAACCTTACTCAAGATACACCATCCATAACTGACGCATGGGGCCTTCCAAAGGTAACGGGCCATTTCCCCTGCACCAATTGCAGTATTTGTCATCTTACTACAAGTACCAAAACTTTAAATCTTGAACAAGGGAAAGTATGGACCCAGCGTGCCCACACAAATTGCAACTCTTCTAATGTTGTGTATCTAATAAGTTGCCCGTGTGGTTTGCGCTACGTGGGCATGACCACACGTAAAGTCAAACTACGTGTGCGTGAACATAGAAGCAACATTAGATGCAAGCGGATTACCACCAAATTAAGTGAACATTTCTTGCAGGCCAATCACACCACCAATGACCTTAGGTGGACAGTCATTGAGCAAGTCAAAACCCAAAGAAACACACTACAAACTCTATATGAAAAAGAGCAGAGGTGGGTGTACCGGTTGGGCACACACAGACAAGGCTTGAACGACAATTTTCCTTGGGGTACAGTCCTACGACGCTAACCCCTTGAATGCATCCATATGTACATACATATACACATGCCATCTATGCATTGCATCTTTGTTGAGCTAGTTGATATTCCACCTGACTAGCTTTCTCTGATGAACTACAATGGACTATGTGGTGGTCTATTTTGTGATTTTTAACACTAACCATGATATATGAGCACTATATCATACAAGCAATGTTTTTTCCAAAGATTCTTTCTAAAGAGACATCTCCTGTAAAATGAGATTTCCTAATACATTTATTGTAACTACTCACTTCCAAAACTTTCTTTTGCCAATCATATTTGGTTGCTCTTGGTTTCTTGACATCACGAAACCGTTCTCCATTTAGCGTTTATCCCCTTTGACGGTCCTTTGACAGCACGAATCAGTTGCCAAATAGGATTGTCCCTTCCTGCGTTACCTTGAGCCAAGGACCATGCCACTGGCTCGCAGCTTGTTCCGCCTCCTTTTTCCCGCTATGGACACTTCCAATATATTTATTTCACTTACTTTCAGTAATATTCTTTTTTCTGACTGTATTTGTCTGCCCATGGCCCTGAAATCATAAGTATGGCTGTGACTTCATATGAATCACCCTCCCCCCTTTTTTTATTTTTAAACAAAAACTTTTACTTCTGTCAAAAGGAACCTGACATTCCTCTGACAGCAACTATCAGTTGTCTAACTGGATCGCTTTTCCTTGACTTAGAGCCATGGATAACACCATTGGCTCGCAGCCCGTTCCGCGTCACTCCCGTCATCAACGCACGCGTCTACGCTTACGCGATGACGCGTGCACGATGACGAATGCGGAAGACGCTCTCCTCCCGAGGCTCGCTTTGAGCTTTAAAATCAGCCGCCTCGCTCTCTGCAGCATCAGCGGGGTCCGGCCATACGAGGGTCGACGCAGGTTCCAAGCGGGTGCCTGGCAGTGAAGGCGTGAGTCCATTTTGAGCCACAAATGAGATAAGTAACACTTATGCTTTTATCGGTCACAGCTTCTGACCCCTTTCTCCTCTTACCTTTATCTGTAGGGTGTGCCATTTTGCCACACACCCCCCTCCCGAGACCCATGGTGTATTCAGTCGTTACACCGGATGTAAGATATACCTTGTATATATATTTATAATTTTTTTTTTTTTTTAAAACCACCTCGTGCCCATCAGCACCATTTGTCTTCGTCCGTTTCTCTTATAGCCTATATAGTCTCCACTGGTTACTGGCTATGATTAGAGGTCGGAAAGGGCGTATTGAATACTAAAGCTGCTAGTCTAGTCCTTGTCACTTTATCCTGTGATACCTTTTAGGTGCACAATATCTAGCACCGTAGCCTACCTGACCAGTGTTACAGTTCAAGTGCACTCCGAAGAGCACATGTGCATGTATGTTACTTGCATCATAACATACTCGCGAACATCAAATCTAAAAGCTACCTTTTGTATGTTCTTTTTTGTATGTCTGTTTGTCATTGTTTATTGTATCATTATACAGAGTAAACTCGGTTCCTCTCAATCACGAGAATCAGATGACTATTACAGTCAGAATCTATTTTTTACATTTATAACCTCAGGTTAGGGTGGGCCTTAGAGCGTCCATACCGCCGGGGTTCACTTCACTTCACCTTCAGTCCTGACGAATGCCTGAATAATTACTCACACATAGGCAGAAACATGTTGACCAGATCTTAGGGGGACATAGCTGAACAATCTATTCAGTTTCTTGTCCAACACCTTATTTTTAACCATGTCTGATTGGCAAATTAATAAAACATATTTTTTGACACAATTCAGACATTTTTAACTCACCTTCACCTTTTTTTATCAAATCACATTTTTTCCAGCTCCGCAGTAACTCTGGCGTTGCAGCACACTGGGGTGGCATTCAGCCTCTCCCGGTGGGGCCCAATGATGAAGCATGTCACCAACCAGGTTGGTGAGTGAGGTCTTTCTATAGAACCTAGTGGGATTCTGCACATTTGCTCTTCTCTCTCTACTAAGGTACACTCTTTTGTTGTTTATAAAGTATCAAAGAGCCCGACATTAATTTCCAGTGGCTACCCCAATTCTCTTACGTACTAGAATACCTGACTCCAGGAGATATTTTCATTAAAAATAAAAGTTTGTTGTGCTAGGGCATTGGTGTAAAAATTGTGGTGTATATGAACTTTTGTTATTGAGTTCGTTGGTTGCTTTGCAATTAGGATAAAGGGTGAAATGTGTATTGACATGCACATTGTTCACAGTACATTACTGCATATAGAGTGTAACATCATTGAAAGGGCAATTAAAAGGCCAATTAACGATGAAGTAGTGGGCTGACATGTTTTTACTTCACCCTGATAATGGTTCTAAATTTCATATGAATGGGTTCTTTTGGTTCCTTGGTTTAATTACATTGAGAATTACATTAAGAATTTCAATCCAATAACTTTTGTCTTTTAAAACAGCCAATGCATATTATAAATTATCTATGTTTATGTTTAGATATACAGGTATCTTCACATTTAAATACAGCTTCTCATAAAAAGTATGTAGTTGAAAATAATGTATGTACTAGCAAAACCTGGTTATTTTTTTGAAGCATGCATTTTTTTTCTGTCATATGTCACTTTGTACTCTTATTTGACATACATCCTCCTGCTTATGTGTGATGATATTATAATTGTCACTTTTTTCTATATTCTAGTCATGAGGAAAGCTTCTTAAATTCATTAGGGTTGGACAAAACATGAGGCAAATGTATTTGGACTGATATGAATGAAGTCTTTGTTGATAACTATTCTCAAATCCATCTTTATGATATAATATACTAGACATTGTGTAAATATTCCTTTCACATTTTGCATTACAAATATTTTTGTATGCATTCATCACTTCGACCCAGTGGGCAACTATGCACGCAGCAAGTCGCAACACGCCAGCACGAGTGCCCAGGGAGTCTGATTGTCAATCTTTCTGATGTGACCCTAACCCAGTAGAAATACAAGTTCTCGAAAAGGGCCTGGGGTTTGTACCCACTGCCCGATTAGACAAATTTCGGCTCCATTGTGAGCTAGCTAACTTTTTTAGAAAGCTGAAGTTGAAAGCATTTTTTGAAGGAAAGGAACAGACAGGGGCAGGGACAGGGACATGCCAAGGAGACACTGATCTAAGAGTAAAATCTACCTTTGTACCACCACCACACACCATACCAGCAGAAATCACTGCGTTTGAGCAGGCAGTGTTTCTGGAAATCGAGAGTTTTGCCGAACCAAAAACCTTCAAAAATTTGAGTGCTCAGGAATTCGAGGCCCTCAACAGGTTACAAACCAATACCACCATCACGATAAAACCTGCTGACAAGGGTGGGGGCGTGGTCATACAAAATACAGTGGACTATGAGATTTAATGTCAACGCCTGCTTGGCGACAGGACCAACTATACCCCATTGACCACAGACCCCTCCCAAGAGCTCAGGACCAGGATTGGCAACCTTGTGAGAGAGGCAGAAGCAAATGGCCACATTACCAAACATGAAGCGGATTTTTTGACTGAAGGGGAGAGCGTAATACCATATTTTTACACGCTCCCTAAAATCCACAAGAATCGAACACCACCTCCAGGACGCCCGATCGTTTCGGGTATCGGTTCTCTTTTGGAGCCCTTATCACGCTTCTGTGATCATTTTTAAAACCTTTGATCCAACAAACTCCCACTTATTTGAAGGATACAAAAAATCTCCTCAATTTACTACAAGCTCTGTCCGTAGACACTGATTCCACCATACTTGTAACCCTCGATATCGAGAGTCTTTACACAAGTATCCCCCAGGACGACACCATCAATGTCCTGGGGCAGGCTCTGGATGAGATTAACTGGGAGTATAAAACACCTAGGGGCCGTTTATGATGGCGGGCGGACTTTGTCCGCCCGCCATCGCCCCGGTAAATGGGACCGCCTGCTATGTGTGCGGCGGTCCCGCACATGTGATTAGGATGCCACCGCCACGGTGGCGGTGGCATCCCCCATTTCCAGCATTGTGGCGGGCGGTGCTCACAACACCGCCCGCCACAGTGCTGGAAATGCATGTTGTGCATCTGCATGCACAACGTGACAGGCACCGCGCGGTGCCTGCCACCTTGTGCATGCAGATGCAGGGGGGTACCATAGGTACCCCCCATGTGCAGCCCCCACCCCCCAACACCCTGGGGGCCAGCAACGGGCCCCCAACAGCAAAGACCGGGAGCCTTTCCATGGCAGCGATGCCACCATGGAAAGGCTCATCTCCGCCGGCATCATAATATGGATGGCGGTGTCTTGCAGACACCGCCACCATATTAACCCTTTTCCGCCCGGTCGACTGTTCGGCCGGGCGGAAAACATGCGGACGGTCTTACCGTCTACCGGGCTCCCCTCCGCCATGGTAATATGGCGGGGGAATTTGTTGGCGGACGGGCGATTATGGCGGGCGGATCGCCACCGCCATGCGGGCGGTGGCGATCCGCCCGACATCGTAATCGACCCCCTAAATCCTTTATCTTGGAATGTGCAACTCTGGCACTCAAACATAACTTTTTTGAATATAAAGGTGACCTGTTTCTCCAATCCACTGGAACCTCAATGGGCAGCACCTTTGCCCCCAGTGTAGCTGGTCTTTATGTTCATAATTTTGAGCGCAAATTCATTCAAAGTATGAACAATCCCTTTGCCTCTTCCATAAGTTTTTGGAAGAGATATATAGATGACATTCTCATGGTATGGCAAGGATCTGATGACCACCTTGCAGAATTCCTACAATGGATTAACACTCTTGATCTGAATTTGAAGTTTACACATACCTGCAGCACACAGGAAATTGTGTTCCTAGATGTAGTAATCTCTAAGAACAATGGGTGTCTGACAACTAAGACCCACTATAAACCAACTGCAAAAAATAATCTTTTGGATTTTTCAAGCTTCCACCCGAGATCCCTTCAGGAAGATTTGCCATATGGACAATTTTTACGGTTAAGGAGAAACTGTAGTCATCTAGAGGATTTTCGCAAACAGTCAACGGACTTAACCGCTAAACTTAGACATCGTGGTTACCCAAACAGTGTCCTGAATAAAGGCTACAAAAGGGCACGGAACCAACCGAGAGAGGCCCTATTAGAGGACAACCCAATGGAAACGGTGGACATGCCACTAACCTGTGTTACGACTTACAGTAGTGCATCCAACACTGTGAAGAAAATCATAAACAAACATTGGAGAATACTTACCAGTAATAAAAGAGATTGGGAGAGACCCCTCTTTTCCTTCAAGAAAGGGCGTAGCCTGAGAGACACTCTGGTCCACACTCGCCCTAGAGATAACCTTACTCAAGATACACCATCCATAACTGACGCATGGGGCCTTCCAAAGGTAACGGGCCATTTCCCCTGCACCAATTGCAGTATTTGTCATCTTACTACAAGTACCAAAACTTTAAATCTTGAACAAGGGAAAGTATGGACCCAGCGTGCCCACACAAATTGCAACTCTTCTAATGTTGTGTATCTAATAAGTTGCCCGTGTGGTTTGCGCTACGTGGGCATGACCACACGTAAAGTCAAACTACGTGTGCGTGAACATAGAAGCAACATTAGATGCAAGCGGATTACCACCAAATTAAGTGAACATTTCTTGCAGGCCAATCACACCACCAATGACCTTAGGTGGACAGTCATTGAGCAAGTCAAAGCCCAAAGAAACACACTACAAACTCTATATGAAAAAGAGCAGAGGTGGGTGTACCGGTTGGGCACACACAGACAAGGCTTGAACGACAATTTTCCTTGGGGTACAGTCCTACGACGCTAACCCCTTGAATGCATCCATATGTACATACATATACACATGCCATCTATGCATTGCATCTTTGTTGAGCTAGTTGATATTCCACCTGACTAGCTTTCTCTGATGAACTACAATGGACTATGTGGTGGTCTATTTTGTGATTTTTAACACTAACCATGATATATGAGCACTATATCATACAAGCAATGTTTTTTCCAAAGATTCTTTCTAAAGAGACATCTCCTGTAAAATGAGATTTCCTAATACATTTATTGTAACTACTCACTTCCAAAACTTTCTTTTGCCAATCATATTTGGTTGCTCTTGGTTTCTTGACATCACGAAACCGTTCTCCATTTAGCGTTTATCCTCTTTGACGGTCCTTTGACAGCACGAATCAGTTGCCAAATAGGATTGTCCCTTCCTGCGTTACCTTGAGCCAAGGACCATGCCACTGGCTCGCAGCTTGTTCCGCCTCCTTTTTCCCGCTATGGACACTTCCAATATATTTATTTCACTTACTTTCAGTAATATTCTTTTTCTGACTGTATTTGTCTGCCCATGGCCCTGAAATCATAAGTATGGCTGTGACTTCATATGAATCACCCTCCCCCTTTTTTTATTTTTAAACAAAAACTTTTACTTCTGTCAAAAGGAACCTGACGTTCCTCTGACAGCAACTATCAGTTGTCTAACTGGATCGCTTTTCCTTGACTTCGAGCCATGGATAACACCATTGGCTCGCAGTCCGTTCCACGTCACTCCCGTCATCAACGCACGCGTCTACGCTTACGCGATGACGCGTGCACGATGACGAATGCGGAAGACGCTCTCCTCCCGAGGCTCGCTTTGAGCTTTAAAATCAGCCGCCTTGCTCTCTGCAGCATCAGCGGGGTCCGGCCATACGAGGGTCGACGCAGGTTCCAAGCGGGTGCCTGGCAGTGAAGGCGTGAGTCCATTTTGAGCCACAAATGAGATAAGTAACACTTATGCTTTTATCGGTCACAGCTTCTGACCCCTTTCTCCTCTTACCTTTATCTGTAGGGTGTGCCATTTTGCCACCACCCCCCTCCCGAGACCCATGGTGTATTCAGTCCTTACACCGGATGTAAGATATACCTTGTATATATATTTATAATTTTTTTTTTTTTTTAAAACCACCTCGTGCCCATCAGCACCATTTGTCTTCGTCCGTTTCTCTTATAGCCTATATAGTCTCCACTGGTTACTGGCTATGATTAGAGGTCGGAAAGGGCGTATTGAATACTAAAGCTGCTAGTCTAGTCCTTGTCACTTTATCCTGTGATACCTTTTAGGTGCACAATATCTAGCACCGTAGCTTACCTGACCAGTGTTACAGTTCAAGTGCACTCCGAAGAGCACATGTGCATGTATGTTACTTGCATCATAACATACTCGCGAACATCAAATCTAAAAGCTACCTTTTGTATGTTCTTTTTTGTATGTCTGTTTGTCATTGTTTATTGTATCATTATACAGAGTAAACTCGGTTCCTCTCAATCACGAGAATCAGATGACTATTACAGTCAGAATCTATTTTTTACATTTATAACCTCAGGTTAGGGTGGGCCTTAGAGCGTCCATACCGCCGGGGTTCACTTCACTTCACCTTCAGTCCTGACGAATGCCTGAATAATTACTCACACATAGGCAGAAACATGTTGACCAGATCTTAGGGGGACATAGCTGAACAATCTATTCAGTTTCTTGTCCAACACCTTATTTTTAACCATGTCTGATTGGCAAATTAATAAAACATATTTTTTGACACAATTCAGACATTTTTAACTCACCTTCACCTTTTTATCAAATCACATTTTTTCCAGCTCCGCAGTAACTCTGGCGTTGCAGCACACCGGGGTGGCATTCAGCCTCTCCCGGTGGGGCCCAATGATGAAGCATGTCACCAACCAGGTTGGTGAGTGAGGGCTTTCTATAGAACCTAGTGGGATTCTGCACATTTGCTCTTCTCTCTCTAATAAGGTACACTCTTTTGTTGTTTATAAAGTATCAAAGAGCCCGACATTAATTTCCAGTGGCTACCCCAATTATCTTACGTACTAGAATACCTGACTCCAGGAGATATTTTCATTAAAAATAAAAGTTTGTTGTGCTAGGGCATTGGTGTAAAAATGGTGGTGTATATGGACTTTTGTTATTGAGTTCGTTGGTTGCTTTGCAATTAGGATAAAGGGTGAAATGTGTATTGACATGCACATTGTTCACAGTACATTACTGCATATAGAGTGTAACATCATTGAAAGGGCAATTAAAAGGCCAATTAACGATGAAGTAGTGGGCTGACATGTTTTTACTTCACCCTGATAATGGTTCTAAATTTCATATGAATGGGTTCTTTTGGTTCCTTGGTTTAATTACATTGAGAATTACATTAAGAATTTCAATCCAATAACTTTTGTCTTTTAAAACAGCCAATGCATATTATAAATTATCTATGTTTATGTTTAGATATACAGGTATCTTCACATTTAAATACAGCTTCTCATAAAAAGTATGTAGTTGAAAATAATGTATGTACTAGCAAAACCTGGTTATTTTTTTGAAGCATGCATTTTTTTTCTGTCATATGTCACTTTGTACTCTTATTTGACATACATCCTCCTGCTTATGTGTGATGATATTATAATTGTCACTTTTTTCTATATTCTAGTCATGAGGAAAGCTTCTTAAATTCATTAGGGTTGGACAAAACATGAGGCAAATGTATTTGGACTCATATGAATGAAGTCTTTGTTGATAACTATTCTCAAATCCATCTTTATGATATAATATACTAGACATTGTGTAAATATTCCTTTCACATTTTGCATTACAAATATTTTTGTATGCATTCATCACTTCGACCCAGTGGGCAACTATGCACGCAGCAAGTCGCAACACGCCAGCACGAGTGCCCAGGGAGTCTGATTGTCAATCTTTCTGATGTGACCCTAACCCCAGTAGAAATACAAGTTCTCGAAAAGGGCCTGGGGTTTGTACCCACTGCCCGATTAGACAAATTTCGGCTCCATTGTGAGCTAGCTAACTTTTTAGAAAGCTGAAGTTGAAAGCATTTTTTGAAGGAAAGGAACAGACAGGGGCAGGGACAGGGACATGCCAAGGAGACACTGATCTAAGAGTAAAATCTACCTTTGTACCACCACCACACACCATACCAGCAGAAATCACTGCGTTTGAGCAGGCAGTGTTTCTGGAAATCGAGAGTTTTGCCGAACCAAAAACCTTCAAAAATTTGAGTGCTCAGGAATTCGAGGCCCTCAACAGGTTACAAACCAATACCACCATCACGATAAAACCTGCTGACAAAGGTGGGGGCGTGGTCATACAAAATACAGTGGACTATGAGATTTAATGTCAACGCCTGCTTGGCGACAGGACCAACTATACCCCATTGACCACAGACCCCTCCCAAGAGCTCAAGACCAGGATTGGCAACCTTGTGAGAGAGGCAGAAGCAAATGGCCACATTACCAAACATGAAGCGGATTTTTTGACTGAAGGGGAGAGCGTAATACCATATTTTTACACGCTCCCTAAAATCCACAAGAATCGAACACCACCTCCAGGACGCCCGATCGTTTCGGGTATCGGTTCTCTTTTGGAGCCCTTATCACGCTTCTGTGATCATTTTTTAAAACCTTTGATCCAACAAACTCCCACTTATTTGAAGGATACAAAAAATCTCCTCAATTTACTACAAGCTCTGTCCGTAGACACTGATTCCACCATACTTGTAACCCTCGATATCGAGAGTCTTTACACAAGTATCCCCCAGGACGACACCATCAATGTCCTGGGGCAGGCTCTGGATGAGATTAACTGGGAGTATAAAACACCTAGGGGCCGTTTATGATGGCGGGTGGACTTTGTCCGCCCGCCATCGCCCCGGTAAATGGGACCGCCTGCTATGTGTGCGGCGGTCCCGCACATGTGATTAGGATGCCACCGCCACGGTGGCGGTGGCATCCCCATTTCCAGCATTGTGGCGGGCGGTGCTCACAACACCGCCCGCCACAGTGCTGGAAATGCATGTTGTGCATCTGCATGCACAACGTGACAGGCACCGCGCGGTGCCTGCCACCTTGTGCATGCAGATGCAGGGGGGTACCATAGGTACCCCCCATGTGCAGCCCCCACCCCCCAACACCCTGGGGGCCCGCAACGGGCCCCCAACAGCAAAGACCGCGAGCCTTTCCATGGCAGCGATGCCACCATGGAAAGGCTCATCTTCGCCGGCATCATAATATGGATGGCGGTGTCTTGCAGACACCGCCACCATATTAACCTTTTCCGCCCGGTCGACTGTTCGGCCGGGCGGAAAACATGCGGACGGTCTTACCGTCTGCCGGGCTCCCCTCCACCATGGTAATATGGCGGGGAATTTGTTGGCGGACGGGCGATTATGGCGGGCGGATCGCCACCGCCATGCGGGCGGTGGCGATCCGCCCGACATCGTAATCGACCCCCTAAATCCTTTATCTTGGAATGTGCAACTCTGGCACTCAAACATAACTTTTTTGAATATAAAGGTGACCTGTTTCTCCAATCCACTGGAACCTCAATGGGCAGCACCTTTGCCCCCAGTGTAGCTGGTCTTTATGTTCATAATTTTGAGCGCAAATTCATTCAAAGTATGAACAATCCCTTTGCCTCTTCCATAAGTTTTTGGAAGAGATATATAGATGACATTCTCATGGTATGGCAAGGATCTGATGACCACCTTGCAGAATTCCTACAATGGATTAACACTCTTGATCTGAATTTGAAGTTTACACATACCTGCAGCACACAGGAAATTGTGTTCCTAGATGTAGTAATCTCTAAGAACAATGGGTGTCTGACAACTAAGACCCACTATAAACCAACTGCAAAAAATAATCTTTTGGATTTTTCAAGCTTCCATCCGAGATCCCTTCGGGAAGATTTGCCATATGGACAATTTTTACGGTTAAGGAGAAACTGTAGTCATCTAGAGGATTTTCGCAAACAGTCAACGGACTTAACCGCTAAACTTAGACATCGTGGTTACCCAAACAGTGTCCTGAATAAAGGCTACAAAAGGGCACGGAACCAACCGAGAGAGGCCCTATTAGAGGACAACCCAATGGAAACGGTGGACATGCCACTAACCTGTGTTACGACTTACAGTAGTGCATCCAACACTGTGAAGAAAATCATAAACAAACATTGGAGAATACTTACCAGTAATAAAAGAGATTGGGAGAGACCCCTCTTTTCCTTCAAGAAAGGGCGTAGCCTGAGAGACACTCTGGTCCACACTCGCCCTAGAGATAACCTTACTCAAGATACACCATCCATAACTGACGCATGGGGCCTTCCAAAGGTAACGGGCCATTTCCCCTGCACCAATTGCAGTATTTGTCATCTTACTACAAGTACCAAAACTTTAAATCTTGAACAAGGGAAAGTATGGACCCAGCGTGCCCACACAAATTGCAACTCTTCTAATGTTGTGTATCTAATAAGTTGCCCGTGTGGTTTGCGCTACGTGGGCATGACCACACGTAAAGTCAAACTACATGTGCGTGAACATAGAAGCAACATTAGATGCAAGCGGATTACCACCAAATTAAGTGAACATTTCTTGCAGGCCAATCACACCACCAATGACCTTAGGTGGACAGTCATTGAGCAAGTCAAAACCCAAAGAAACACACTACAAACTCTATATGAAAAAGAGCAGAGGTGGGTGTACCAGTTGGGCACACACAGACAAGGCTTGAACGACAATTTTCCTTGGGGTACAGTCCTACGACGCTAACCCCTTGAATGCATCCATATGTACATACATATACACATGCCATCTATGCATTGCATCTTTGTTGAGCTAGTTGATATTCCACCTGACTAGCTTTCTCTGATGAACTACAATGGACTATGTGGTGGTCTATTTTGTGATTTTTAACACTAACCATGATATATGAGCACTATATCATACAAGCAATGTTTTTTCCAAAGATTCTTTCTAAAGAGACATCTCCTGTAAAATGAGATTTCCTAATACATTTATTGTAACTACTCACTTCCAAAACTTTCTTTTGCCAATCATATTTGGTTGCTCTTGGTTTCTTGACATCACGAAACCGTTCTCCATTTAGCGTTTATCCTCTTTGACGGTCCTTTGACAGCACGAATCAGTTGCCAAATAGGATTGTCCCTTCCTGCGTTACCTTGAGCCAAGGACCATGCCACTGGCTCGCAGCTTGTTCCGCCTCCTTTTTCCTGCTATGGACACTTCCAATATATTTATTTCACTTACTTTCAGTAATATTCTTTTTTCTGACTGTATTTGTCTGCCCATGGCCCTGAAATCATAAGTATGGCTGTGACTTCATATGAATCACCCTCCCCCCTTTTTTTATTTTTAAACAAAAACTTTTACTTCTGTCAAAAGGAACCTGACGTTCCTCTGACAGCAACTATCAGTTGTCTAACTGGATCGCTTTTCCTTGACTTCGAGCCATGGATAACACCATTGGCTCGCAGCCCGTTCCGCGTCACTCCCGTCATCAACGCACGCGTCTACGCTTACGCGATGACGCGTGCACGATGACGAATGCGGAAGACGCTCTCCTCCCGAGGCTCGCTTTGAGCTTTAAAATCAGCCGCCTCACTCTCTGCAGCATAAGCGGGGTCCGGCCATACGAGGGTCGACGCAGGTTCCAAGCGGGTGCCTGGCAGTGAAGGCGTGAGTCCATTTTGAGCCACAAATGAGATAAGTAACACTTATGCTTTTATCGGTCACAGCTTCTGACCCCTTTCTCCTCTTACCTTTATCTGTAGGGTGTGCCATTTTGCCACCACCCCCCTCCCGAGACCCATGGTGTATTCAGTCCTTACACCGGATGTAAGATATACCTTGTATATATATTTATAATTTTTTTTTTTTTTTAAAACCACCTCGTGCCCATCAGCACCATTTGTCTTCGTCCGTTTCTCTTATAGCCTATATAGTCTCCACTGGTTACTGGCTATGATTAGAGGTCGGAAAGGGCGTATTGAATACTAAAGCTGCTAGTCTAGTCCTTGTCACTTTATCCTGTGATACCTTTTAGGTGCACAATATCTAGCACCGTAGCCTACCTGACCAGTGTTACAGTTCAAGTGCACTCCGAAGAATAACAGGGGCATGTATGTTACTTGCATCATAACATACTCGCGAACATCAAATCTAAAAGCTACCTTTTGTATGTTCTTTTTTTGTATGTCTGTTTGTCATTGTTTATTGTATCATTATACAGAGTAAACTCAGTTCCTCTCAATCACGAGAATCAGATGACTATTACAGTCAGAATCTATTTTTTACATTTATAACCTCAGGTTAGGGTGGTCCTTAGAGCGTCCATACCGCCGGGGTTCACTTCACTTCACCTTCAGTCCTGACGAATGCCTGAATAATTACTCACACATAGGCAGAAACATGTTGACCAGATCTTAGGGGGACATAGCTGAACAATCTATTCAGTTTCTTGTCCAACACCTTATTTTTAACCATGTCTGATTGGCAAATTAATAAAACATATTTTTTGACACAATTCAGACATTTTTAACTCACCTTCACCTTTTTTATCAAATCACATTTTTTCCAGCTCCGCAGTAACTCTGGCGTTGCAGCACACCGGGGTGGCATTCAGCCTCTCCCGGTGGGGCCCAATGATGAAGCATGTCACCAACCAGGTTGGTGAGTGAGGGCTTTCTATAGAACCTAGTGGGATTCTGCACATTTGCTCTTCTCTCTCTACTAAGGTACATTCTTTTGTTGTTTATAAAGTATCAAAGAGCCCGACATTAATTTCCAGTGGCTACCCCAATTCTCTTACGTACTAGAATACCTGACTCCAGGAGATATTTTCATTAAAAATAAAAGTTTGTTGTGCTAGGGCATTGGTGTAAAAATGGTGGTGTATATGGACTTTTGTTATTGAGTTCGTTGGTTGCTTTGCAATTAGGATAAAGGGTGAAATGTGTATTGACATGCACATTGTTCACAGTACATTACTGCATATAGAGTGTAACATCATTGAAAGGGCAATTAAAAGGCCAATTAACGATGAAGTAGTGGGCTGACATGTTTTTACTTCACCCTGATAATGGTTCTAAATTTCATATGAATGGGTTCTTTTGGTTCCTTGGTTTAATTACATTGAGAATTACATTAAGAATTTCAATCCAATAACTTTTGTCTTTTAAAACAGCCAATGCATATTATAAATTATCTATGTTTATGTTTAGATATACAGGTATCTTCACATTTAAATACAGCTTCTCATAAAAAGTATGTAGTTGAAAATAATGTATGTACTAGCAAAACCTGGTTATTTTTTTGAAGCATGCATTTTTTTCTGTCATATGTCACTTTGTACTCTTATTTGACATACATCCTCCTGCTTATGTGTGATGATATTATAATTGTCACTTTTTTCTATATTCTAGTCATGAGGAAAGCTTCTTAAATTCATTAGGGTTGGACAAAACATGAGGCAAATGTATTTGGACTGATATGAATGAAGTCTTTGTTGATAACTATTCTCAAATCCATCTTTATGATATAATATACTAGACATTGTGTAAATATTCCTTTCACATTTTGCATTACAAATATTTTTGTATGCATTCATCACTTCGACCCAGTGGGCAACTATGCACGCAGCAAGTCGCAACACGCCAGCACGAGTGCCCAGGGAGTCTGATTGTCAATCTTTCTGATGTGACCCTAACCCCAGTAGAAATACAAGTTCTCGAAAAGGGCCTGGGGTTTGTACCCACTGCCCGATTAGACAAATTTCGGCTCCATTGTGAGCTAGCTAACTTTTTTAGAAAGCTGAAGTTGAAAGCATTTTTTGAAGGAAAGGAACAGACAGGGGCAGGGACAGGGACATGCCAAGGAGACACTGATCTAAGAGTAAAATCTACCTTTGTACCACCACCACACACCATACCAGCAGAAATCACTGCGTTTGAGCAGGCAGTGTTTCTGGAAATCGAGAGTTTTGCCGAACCAAAAACCTTCAAAAATTTGAGTGCTCAGGAATTCGAGGCCCTCAACAGGTTACAAACCAATACCACCATCACGATAAAACCTGCTGACAAGGGTGGGGGCGTGGTCATACAAAATACAGTGGACTATGAGATTTAATGTCAACGCCTGCTTGGCGACAGGACCAACTATACCCCATTGACCACAGACCCCTCCCAAGAGCTCAAGACCAGGATTGGCAACCTTATGAGAGAGGCAGAAGCAAATGGCCACATTACCAAACATGAAGCGGATTTTTTGACTGAAGGGGAGAGCGTAATACCATATTTTTACACGCTCCCTAAAATCCACAAGAATCGAACACCACCTCCAGGACGCCCGATCGTTTCGGGTATCGGTTCTCTTTTGGAGCCCTTATCACGCTTCTGTGATCATTTTTTAAAACCTTTGATCCAACAAACTCCCACTTATTTGAAGGATACAAAAAATCTCCTCAATTTACTACAAGCTCTGTCCGTAGACACTGATTCCACCATACTTGTAACCCTCGATATCGAGAGTCTTTACACAAGTATCCCCCAGGACGATACCATCAATGTCCTGGGGCAGGCTCTGGATGAGATTAACTGGGAGTATAAAACACCTAGGGGCCGTTTATGATGGCGGGCGGACTTTGTCCGCCCGCCATCGCCCGGTAAATGGGACCGCCTGCTATGTGTGCGGCGGTCCCGCACATGTGATTAGGATGCCACCGCCACGGTGGCGGTGGCATCCCCATTTCCAGCATTGTGGCGGGCGGTGCTCACAACACCGCCCGCCACAGTGCTGGAAATGCATGTTGTGCATCTGCATGCACAACGTGACAGGCACCGCGCGGTGCCTGCCACCTTGTGCATGCAGATGCAGGGGGTACCATAGGTACCCCCATGTGCAGCCCCCACCCCCAACACCCAGGGGGCCCGCAACGGGCCCCCAACAGCAAAGACCGCGAGCCTTTCCATGGCGGCGATGCCATTATGGAAAGGCTCATCTCCGCCGGCATCATAATATGGATGGCGGTGTCTTGCAGACACCGCCACCATATTAACCCTTTTCCGCCCGGTCGACTGTTCGGCCGGGCGGAAAACATGCGGACGGTCTTACCGTCTGCCGGGCTCCCCTCCGCCATGGTAATATGGCGGGGGAATTTGTTGGCGGACGGGCGATTATGGCGGGCGGATCGCCACCGCCATGCGGGCGGTGGCGATCCGCCCGACATCGTAATCGACCCCCTAAATCCTTTATCTTGGAATGTGCAACTCTGGCACTCAAACATAACTTTTTGAATATAAAGGTGACCTGTTTCTCCAATCCACTGGAACCTCAATGGGCAGCACCTTTGCCCCCAGTGTAGCTGGTCTTTATGTTCATAATTTTGAGCGCAAATTCATTCAAAGTATGAACAATCCCTTTGCCTCTTCCATAAGTTTTTGGAAGAGATATATAGATGACATTCTCAGGGTATGGCAAGGATCTGATGACCACCTTGCAGAATTCCTACAATGGATTAACACTCTTGATCTGAATTTGAAGTTTACACATACCTGCAGCACACAGGAAATTGTGTTCCTAGATGTAGTAATCTCTAAGAACAATGGGTGTCTGACAACTAAGACCCACTATAAACCAACTGCAAAAAATAATCTTTTGGATTTTTCAAGCTTCCACCCGAGATCCCTTCGGGAAGATTTGCCATATGGACAATTTTTACGGTTAAGGAGAAACTGTAGTCATCTAGAGGATTTTCGCAAACAGTCAACGGACTTAACCGCTAAACTTAGACATCGTGGTTACCCAAACAGTGTCCTGAATAAAGGCTACAAAAGGGCACGGAACCAACCGAGAGAGGCCCTATTAGAGGACAACCCAATGGAAACGGTGGACATGCCACTAACCTGTGTTACGACTTACAGTAGTGCATCCAACACTGTGAAGAAAATCATAAACAAACATTGGAGAATACTTACCAGTAATAAAAGAGATTGGGAGAGACCCCTCTTTTCCTTCAAGAAAGGGCGTAGCCTGAGAGACACTCTGGTCCACACTCGCCCTAGAGATAACCTTACTCAAGATACACCATCCATAACTGACGCATGGGGCCTTCCAAAGGTAACGGGCCATTTCCCCTGCACCAATTGCAGTATTTGTCATCTTACTACAAGTACCAAAACTTTAAATCTTGAACAAGGGAAAGTATGGACCCAGCGTGCCCACACAAATTGCAACTCTTCTAATGTTGTGTATCTAATAAGTTGCCCGTGTGGTTTGCGCTACGTGGGCATGACCACACGTAAAGTCAAACTACGTGTGCGTGAACATAGAAGCAACATTAGATGCAAGCGGATTACCACCAAATTAAGTGAACATTTCTTGCAGGCCAATCACACCACCAATGACCTTAGGTGGACAGTCATTGAGCAAGTCAAAACCCAAAGAAACACACTGCAAACTCTATATGAAAAAGAGCAGAGGTGGGTGTACCGGTTGGGCACACACAGACAAGGCTTGAACGACAATTTTCCTTGGGGTACAGTCCTACGACGCTAACCCCTTGAATGCATCCATATGTACATACATATACACATGCCATCTATGCATTGCATCTTTGTTGAGCTAGTTGATATTCCACCTGACTAGCTTTCTCTGATGAACTACAATGGACTATGTGGTGGTCTATTTTGTGATTTTTAACACTAACCATGATATATGAGCACTATATCATACAAGCAATGTTTTTTCCAAAGATTCTTTCTAAAGAGACATCTCCTGTAAAATGAGATTTCCTAATACATTTATTGTAACTACTCACTTCCAAAACTTTCTTTTGCCAATCATATTTGGTTGCTCTTGGTTTCTTGACATCACGAAACCGTTCTCCATTTAGCGTTTATCCTCTTTGACGGTCCTTTGACAGCACGAATCAGTTGCCAAATAGGATTGTCCCTTCCTGCGTTACCTTGAGCCAAGGACCATGCCACTGGCTCGCAGCTTGTTCCGCCTCCTTTTTCCCGCTATGGACACTTCCAATATATTTATTTCACTTACTTTCAGTAATATTCTTTTTCTGACTGTATTTGTCTGCCCATGGCCCTGAAATCATAAGTATGGCTGTGACTTCATATGAATCACCCTCCCCCTTTTTTTATTTTTAAACAAAAACTTTTACTTCTGTCAAAAGGAACCTGACGTTCCTCTGACAGCAACTATCAGTTGTCTAACTGGATCGCTTTTCCTTGACTTCGAGCCATGGATAACACCATTGGCTCGCAGCCCGTTCCGCGTCACTCCCGTCATCAACGCACGCTGCCTACGCTTACGCGATGACGCGTGCACGATGACGAATGCGGAAGACGCTCTCCTCCCGAGGCTCGCTTTGAGCTTTAAAATCAGCCGCCTCGCTCTCTGCAGCATCAGCGGGGTCCGGCCATACGAGGGTCGACGCAGGTTCCAAGCGGGTGCCTGGCAGTGAAGGCGTGAGTCCATTTTGAGCCACAAATGAGATAAGTAACACTTATGCTTTTATCGGTCACAGCTTCTGACCCCTTTCTCCTCTTACCTTTATCTGTAGGGTGTGCCATTTTGCCACCACCCCCCTCCCGAGACCCATGGTGTATTCAGTCCTTACACCGGATGTAAGATATACCTTGTATATATATTTATAATTTTTTTTTTTTTTTAAAACCACCTCGTGCCCATCAGCACCATTTGTCTTCGTCCGTTTCTCTTATAGCCTATATAGTCTCCACTGGTTACTGGCTATGATTAGAGGTCGGAAAGGGCGTATTGAATACTAAAGCTGCTAGTCTAGTCCTTGTCACTTTATCCTGTGATACCTTTTAAGTGCACAATATCTAGCACCGTAGCCTACCTGACCAGTGTTACAGTTCAAGTGCACTCCGAAGAGCACATGTGCATGTATGTTGCTTGCATCATAACATACTCGCGAACATCAAATCTAAAAGCTACCTTTTGTATGTTCTTTTTTTGTATGTCTGTTTGTCATTGTTTATTGTATCATTATACAGAGTAAACTCGGTTCCTCTCAATCACGAGAATCAGATGACTATTACAGTCAGAATCTATTTTTTACATTTATAACCTCAGGTTAGGGTGGGCCTTAGAGCGTCCATACCGCCGGGGTTCACTTCACTTCACCTTCAGTCCTGACGAATGCCTGAATAATTACTCACACATAGGCAGAAACATGTTGACCAGATCTTAGGGGGACATAGCTGAACAATCTATTCAGTTTCTTGTCCAACACCTTATTTTTAACCATGTCTGATTGGCAAATTAATAAAACATATTTTTTGACACAATTCAGACATTTTTAACTCACCTTCACCTTTTTATCAAATCACATTTTTTTCCAGCTCCGCAGTAACTCTGGCGTTGCAGCACACCGGGGTGGCATTCAGCCTCTCCCGGTGGGGCCCAATGATGAAGCATGTCACCAACCAGGTTGGTGAGTGAGGGCTTTCTATAGAACCTAGTGGGATTCTGCACATTTGCTCTTCTCTCTCTACTAAGGTACACTCTTTTGTTGTTTATAAAGTATCAAAGAGCCCGACATTAATTTCCAGTGGCTACCCCAATTCTCTTACGTACTAGAATACCTGACTCCAGGAGATATTTTCATTAAAAATAAAAGTTTGTTGTGCTAGGGCATTGGTGTAAAAATTGTGGTGTATATGGACTTTTGTTATTGAGTTCGTTGGTTGCTTTGCAATTAGGATAAAGGGTGAAATGTGTATTGACATGCACATTGTTCACAGTACATTACTGCATATACAGTGTAACATCATTGAAAGGGCAATTAAAAGGCCAATTAACGATGAAGTAGTGGGCTGACATGTTTTTACTTCACCCTGATAATGGTTCTAAATTTCATATGAATGGGTTCTTTTGGTTCCTTGGTTTAATTACATTGAGAATTACATTAAGAATGTCAATCCAATAACTTTTGTCTTTTAAAACAGCCAATGCATATTATAAATTATCTATGTTTATGTTAACTTAGATATACAACTATCTTCACATTTAAATACAGCTTCTCATAAAAAGTATGTAGTTGAAAATAATGTATGTACTAGCAAAACCTGGTTATTTTTTTGAAGCATGCATTTTTTTTGTCATATGTCACTTCGTACTCTTATTTGACATACATCCTCCTGCTTATGTGTGATGATATTATAATTGTCATTTATTTCTATATTCTAGTCATGAGGAAAGCTTCTTAAATTCATTAGGGTTGGACAAAACATGAGGCAAATGTATTTGGACTGATATGAATGAAGTCTTTGTTGATAACTAGTCTCAAATCCATATTTATGATATAATATGCTAGACATTGTGTAAATATTCCTTTCACATTTTGCATTACAAATATTTTTGTATGCCTTCATCGCTTCTTGGAATTCTATCTATAATTTGGGTCTGTAACATTTGAATCCTATTTTGTATATTTTTCACAGGTTCTTCATTTTGCCAATCAGTGGCTATATAGAATAGCTATGTCAGCCTTAAGAAACCATCTCTCACATGCTAGGTTACTTAACAATAATCCTCATTAGTCCTAATTTCTCTTCCTTATGAGTCACCCACCCTGTTGTGAGCTACCTGCCTTTAGGCTGGGTTTTCGCTTTACAAATACCACATACATAAATGCTTGGTCCACAGGTGCATTCTCAAACGTTTATTCCTTACAACCACACCAAGACTGGATGGACAGAGCTTATTATTCTCACAATCAACAGGTATGATTTCCTGTCTCCAAAGGAGGAAACGTCAAAAATAACCGCTTTGATTAGACAGAGGGAGTGATCTACAGTTTGGTGGATGGTACTTTGTTCATCAGGGTGGCAGAGGACATTAAGTCCGCTGCCCTGAGAGACTAACGTCCATCAAATTTAGAGATCACCACTGTATCAGCGGTGACTTCTGTACCCTGACAGGAACAGCTGTCATGATAGTTCCTGTCAAAGTACAAATGTTTTGGTGGAATAGGGGGTGTGGCTAACCGCTGACAAAGATGGCCACTTAATCTAGCGCCTCTGCCACCTTACTGCAAAATCCCCCAACATCCATACTGAATCCGTCTTTCGGCAGCACTCCAGTACTATGTGTCTGCCTTGGGTGACACCAGGGGTGCAAAGTAAATATTGGGTACGAGCACTGTTGGTGAAGCAGCAGAACCCACGGCCTGGTAAACACGCTGCAGCCATGGCCTCGATTATTCTCCGACCATGACAGAGGCAGGGAGTGAAGCAGGTAAGGTGGAGTAGCTGGGGTATGTGCCCCCTGCAGTGGAGTGTACTACAGCCAGATCACAATGAGCTGCTTTGGTATGGGGATGGCCCTCCCCCAATAAGTGGCGTGCTGCTGCACTGAAGAGCAGTGGTAATGACACCCGCCTGGAGCGGTGCAGCTCAGCCGTGGTTGCTAAGATGAGACATTAGAGAGGCGCGGTCAGGTCCAGCATCCTCCTCCAGTCAGACGGAGCGCTCCGGCCTGGTTTTATAGCTGGGGCCGATAGCCATGAGAGGCACCTGCGGCTCCAAATGAGGTGCAGTGCAGCCACAGCCAGCCGGGTAGCAATGGTGACGGGGCCCGGTGGGAGAAGAGGAGTTCAACTTCGCAGGCAGAGGTGAGGCACTGGAAAGGTGTGGTCGAGACTAGCCCCCCTCCGCAACGCAGACTCAGAGTTCAAGCCCTGTTGTCCACCTGGGACAAATTGCAGTGAAGGGACCCGGCCAATCCTGACAAGGCGGGGCAGGAACAATTCCCAAAGGGCCGGTGAGTGTGAGAAAGGGCAGAGATCAGTGAGGGGGAGGTGACCCCTACCAACATACCTGAATATCACTTCCGGCCCTGATCCGAGATTAAGACTGGCTTCCCAACTCTGTGCGTGATAGTGGTGGTGGACTTCTTTGGCAATTGGGGCCTTCAATTCCCCCTTATACCTCAACCTTCTAGCTGCATCAAATACTCCCAAGACCCAAGTAAGTGAGTTGTTAAATGCCAATAAAATAATGGAAGCTCGTCTTGAAAACTACGAAGGTAGATCACGCTGCAACAATATACATATACTAGAGTTCCTCAACGTGCAGAAAGACTGGCAGTATTTGTCGAAGATCTCATTCTAAAGAAGCTGCAACCTCGTGGGCTCTCCAAATATTTTACAGGTGAACAAGCTCATCAGATTCTAGGCGGACACCCAAAGCCGCAGGCTCCCCCTGTCCCAACATCGTACATATATTTAATTTTTGAGACTGAGATGTTATACTTCAGACAACCCTTAGTGCTTCACCGGTCAGATATGAAAATCCAACAATAACCTTTTTTCCAAACTTTGCGCTGCAAGTCCAGCGACAATGCCGCAACTTCTTGGAGGTCAAAAAGACACTAAGGGACAAGGACATCAAATACTCCATGATGTTTCCGGCAAAGCTGCGGGTGGAGTCGGAGGGACAGTCCTGGTTTTTCTAAACACCCGAAGAAGCCTAGAAATGGATTGAGGGGTGGCGAACACTCAATGGGAATGGGTCAAGAAATTGATGAACGTGGCACAGACAACATCCAGAGACCTCCAGTGGTACGACTGCAAAGGATCAGAGTCAATAAGGACATGTATCACCGCAGCAAAAAGCAACTTGAATGCCAGTGCAGGTCTACTCATTAACAATGACTGCTTCCCCAAGAGCTAATGAACTTAGTTGGGAGTGACGACATGGTGCTTACACTTCAGCTATACTATATCCTTTTGAATACTGGTGTCTAGGCCACCAGACAAATTACTTGGATATGGGTTTTATCATTGTGATGTGGAGTTGATATGTACTATTGTCTCCTCAAGTACTGCCTCTTATGCAGGATTGGCCATAGGTAACTGATAGACCTGGCATCCTTGGGGTGGGTCCCCTGACTTTTTGCCTCTACCTCCTGTATTTTTGATGTTGTGCTGGATTTCGTTTTTGCTGGCTTAGATGCTTTGGGCACTTTGCCACTGCTGATCAGTGTCAAAGTGAAAGTGCTCCCTGTGCAAATTGTTATTATTATTGGTTCTCCCTGATTGGCATATTTGATTTACTAGTAGGTCCCTAGTAAAGTGCACTAAGTGTGCCAGGGCTGGTAAACCAAATGCTACTAGGCCTGCAGCATTGATTGTGCCACCCACATAAGTAGCCCTAAAAAGATGTCTCAGGCCTGCCACTGCAGTGCCTGCGCGTGGTTTGTTAACTGCCATGTCGACCTGGCAAGTGCACCCACTTGCCAGGCCCTAACCTTCACTTTTCTTACATGTTAGTCACCCTACGGTAGACCCAAGGTACCCCTGTGGGAAGGGTGCAGTGTATGGGAAAGGTAGGACATGCTCCGGTGTGTGTGGCATGTCCTGATAGTGAACTACTGCCAATTTTGTTTTTCACTATTGCAAGGCGATCTGTTATTATAGGATAGAATGGGGAATTTGCTTATAACATCTTATAAGCATAACTGCCCCTGGGAACAAGGTAGGAAAGTAAAGTTTAGTGTGCCTGAACTCAGAATGTTAAAATGCATCTTTTAGTTAGGATGATTATCACATTCTGTGTTTGAAAATACCACTTTTAGAAAGTAGGTATTTTCTTGCTTAGCAATTCAGTGTGATTCTGCTAGGATGTGTATTGACTGTCTGGCTTTGGAGTGACAGGGGCTGGGGATGTGCAGTGGCTCCAGAGAGTCTGAATGAGTCAGGGCTGGGCTGAATAGACCTGGGATGCATTTAGAGTTGGGGGAGGAGATTTCCTTTCACCTGAATGGGCCAGGTCTGCCTTCCACAATGCTGTCTCCACCTCCTGCCAGGAAGCTGCATCAGAGAGGACAGAACTGGATTTGACTGAGCACAGGGCTTCTCTGCCACCTGAGAACAAAGGGTTTTGCTGTATAAATATTGGGGCCCAGACCCCAGCACTTTAGATCATCCCTGGAATTCAAGAGGACCCTTTGCCAAGGAGAAGAGCTGGAGAGACTGAAGAGAAGTACTGCCCCTTTGCTGTGTGCTGTGTGGGGTTGGCCTGCAGCTGCTGTTTCTGCCTAGGAAAGGAGAAGGACTTTGCTGTGTGCTGTGTCCTCTGCTTGAAGGAGATCTCCAAGGGCCTGTGTTTGCTGGCCTCCTGTTCTGAAGTCTCAGGGACACAAAGACTTCACCCCCAGGTCCCCTGAACTCTGCTACTGTGAGTTCTGACCTGCCAAGAGGTGCCTGTGCCAGTTTTGGGCCTCTGGAGGTTGTTGCTACAGCAGAACAGCAAACATCGACGCGTTGTCTCTCCTTGCGGCTGTTTTTCCCATGCATCTCCAAGGCGCAAGAACAATTTCCATGCATCGCCATGCCGGTGCGAAAACTGATGCAGCACCTGTCACCGCTGCAAAAATCGACGCATCGAGGGATTGCGGCTGAAGAAAACTGATGCAGCACCGCTCGATGCCGTCGCATCGATCACCAACGCATCCCGGATTCCCACGCATCGCACCTGTTCAGCAAGTTTTCCCGACACATCACCTGCGGACCGGAACCGTCACGAAGAATCGATGCATCACTCCCCATACAGACCAGACTGGACGCAACCCTTCCTCTGCGTGCAGCAGGACTGTCGCATCGCCTCCCCAAGGTCTCACGAGTTGACGCATCTCTTTGTTACCGACTCTGCGGCTGTTTGACTTTGTGAAATTTGACACAACTACAGGTACTTTGCGTGAAAGTCACGCATCCATAGTTTTCTATGGTACAAGTTCTTGAAACCTTTTGAAAGTCATATTTTTAAATGTGTATGTTGGATTTTTGTCATTTTGGTCTTGTTAAGTTTAGATAAAGATATTTTATTTTTCTAAACCAGTGTGGTGTCCATTTGTGGTGTTTTCCCTGTGTTACTGGGAGTGTTGGTACAAATACTTTACACATTGCCTTTGGGATAAGCCTGTCTGCTCGTGCCAAGCTACCAAGGGGGTGAGCAGGGGTTATTTAAAGTGTGTAACCCCCTCATCCTGACTAGAAGCATTGGTCCCTATTTGGACAAAGGGACCTACCTCTGCCAACTAGAGACCCCCATTTCTAACAGTAACAGTATTCCGTAATGGTGGGGTGCAGCTGGGGCCATCTTTGGCAAGCCAAGCTCTCCCAAATGGTAATGTTAAAGTTGAGGTGGGGCAACAAGCCTCTCCCCACTTCTGGTACATCCTCCATTCCGGACAACATCAACGTGTAAAGGGAATGTAGGGCACCCACCAGACAAAACTGGACAAATACATGTTAACAAAGGGGCGTGATACACCAACCGGCTCTCAAAGTCCCCCTCCAATTGCCTCCCAACCGTTGGCTCAAGCACCACTGCTCCCACTACATGATCTCATGTCAGCTATACATGGAGCCCGCACAGCTCTGATAAAGCAAATTGAATTTACCACAATAGAGGTCTCTTAGCTAAAGGCAGATCTTTGCAACATAAGTACCAAAGAAAATAAAGTGGAGGACTCCACAACCACCTTGCCCTGGGATTCTGAAACCCTTAAGACCCAAGTAAGTCAGTTGTTAACTGCCAATAAAATAATGGAAGCTCGTTTTGAGGACTACGAAGGTAGGTCACGCCTCAACAATGTACGTATACTAGGTGTTCCTGAACGTGCAGAAGGACTGGCAGTATTTGTCGAAGATCTCATTCTAAAGGAACTGCAACCTCGTGGGCTCTCCAAGTATTTTTCAGTCGAATGAGCTCATCGGATTCCAGGTGGACAGCCAAAGCCGGGGGCTCCCCCCGTCCCAACATCGCCCATATATTTAACTTTTGAGACCGAGATGTTATACTTCAGACAGCCCGTAGTGCTCCACCGGTCACATGAAAATCCAACAATAACCTTTTTTCCAGACTTTATGTTGCAAGTCCAGCGACAACGCCATAACTTCTTGGAGGTCAAAAGGACACTAAGGGACAAGGACATCAAATACTCCATGATGTTTCCGGCAAAGCTGCGGGTGGAGTCAGATTGACAAACCTGGTTTTTCTTAACCCCTAAAGAAGCATAGAAATGGATCGAGGGGTGGTGAACGGTCGATGGGAAAGGGTCAAGAAATCGACAAAAGTGGCACAGACCTCCAGTGGTACAACTGCGAAGGAACAGAGTCAATAAGGACATGTATCCCTGCAGCAAAAAGCACCTTGAATGCCAGTACAGGCCTACTCATTCGCAATGACTGCTTCCCCAAGAACTATTGAACTTAGATGGGAGTGACAACATGGTGCTTACACTTCAGCTATACTATATCCTTTTAAATACTGGGTCTAGTCTACCAGACAAATTACTTGGATATGGGGTTTACCATTGTGATGTGGAGTTGATATGTACTATTGTCTCATCAAGTACTGTCTCTTATGCAGAATTGGCCACAGGTAACAGTATTCCGTAATCTTGGGGTGCAGCTGGGGCTATCTTTTTTTTCACAACAAAGTTTTATTGTCAACAGCCAAGATATGCCTGTCAAGGCCAAATACCATAACAGTAAAAGATACATATTAATCATAATGATGTCTACATTTTGTAGCCAAATGTACTGAAAAATATAATATACGTAACAACATATTACAGTAACAATCAACTGAAGTGTCATATGCCCATTATGTGACGCGAAGCATGTCAAGCCAGCCCCAAAATGAATAGGTAAATCACTAATTCCGTATAACCCCGCTTTGTGGTAGTTGTGCCTAATGTCAATCAATCGTGTGATCTGGGATAGGTTCTAAATAAATCCCCTGGAAGTCTGCCCATCGCTTCCATATCTTGGGATGTTTCTGGGGACAGCCCCGCACGGCAAATATAGGTATCTCCAGCCCCATACAGAAATCCAGACCCTTCTTCCAAGCCCCTAGGGAGGGCGGGGAGGTGTCCTTCCAGGACCACGCAATGTCTCGCTTCGCGAGTGTAAGGCCCAGTAGCAATAGATGGCGTTTATAGATATTGCCCCCGATGTCATCAGTTATGTGCAGAAGAGTTAATCTGGGTGAGTGAGGGATGTCCCAGCCCAAAACAGCAACATACATGCAATGACCTCACGTCAGAACCCAGTGAGTGATGTGCACAGCCACACAGTATGAATGTGGGTACCCTCGGCCACCTGGCATCGCAAGCAGATTGGAGAGGCAATAAGCCCCGCCGGCCAGAGCCGATATCTAGTGTAATAAACCCTGTGGAGGTATTTAAACTGTATGTATCACAATCGGGTCGCAATGGCAGCGCCCCGTGGGGATGCCAGCGCCTCGGACCAGTCCTCATCGTCCAAGGGGCCCAAGTCTGTCTGCCAAGCCTCCTGTGTCCTAGACAGCGTTGTGTGGCTATTCGTGACAAGTGTGCAATATATTTTGGAAATCTTGTGTTCCCCCAGTTCTCCCATAAATACTTTTGCCTCGAGAGGACTAAAATCAGGTATGGTCTCCTGGAGTGTGAGATATGGAGAGAAGGCATGGCGAAGTTGAAGATATTTGTAAAATTGCGATCGGGGCATAGCATATTCTTGCTGTAACTCCTGAAAGGACTTCAGGGTCTGGCCATGAAGGATGTCCCCCAGAGTGGAGATTCCTATAGCCTCCCATCCCGAGAAGTCAGGTATCCCAGCGAGCTGCGGCAAGAGGCCATTGTGCCAGAGGGGAGCTTCTTTTGTTATCCTGCCCCACCATCCCAGCTGCCGGAGTGTGCTTTTCCATAGTTGAAACACTGTGGCGGTCGCCGGTGGCAATAACTTCCTGGTCGAGCCCACATAGAGGATTGTGTGGAGGGGTATGGTGCCCATCCGCCATCGCTCAACAGCATATGCAGGGTCTGACCTATCTCTGTACCACCAATCATTTAATATAAGTAGGCACGAAGCCGCGTGACACGCCTGGACGTCCGGTGTTGCCAATCCACCATAATAGGTTGACTGAAAGCATGTCCGCAATGCTACCCGAGCCGAGCCGTCACCCCAAAGAAAATGCCGGAGAGTAGAGTTAAGTTGCCTGAACCAACTAGGTGGTATCAGATATGGGTGGTTTTGAAGTTGATACAATAGGCGGGGCAGGGAGACCATCTTGAAAATGGCAGACCTACCAAATAGAGAGAGTGGCAAATATGATCAGGAGCGAATCTGCTCTTTAATTTGCACCCACAGTGGGGCTAGATTCCTGTCCCAAGACAGGGACTGTGAGGCAGCCAGAAAGACCCCCAAATACTTAAAGCCATCCCGCACCACCGTCACCTCCTCTGACCAAGGGCTGAGAGGGCCTGCATTGCGCATGGGCCACAAGTAGGACTTACAGGGGTTTATATAAAGCCCAGATGTGTCACCAAAGATCTGCATGATCCTGAGGAGTCTGGGCCCCGATCGGTCAGGTCGCGTAAGAAAGAATAGTACGTCATCCGCATATAGAGCTATGTGATCGGACTTCGCCTCAGGCCACTCAAAGTGCAGAACTGTGCATCTATCCGCACCCAAGCCGCAAGTGGCTCCATAGCGAGCGCGAAGAGATACGGAGAGAGGGGGCAGCCCTGACGGGTGCCACGCCCGATAGAAAAGGTCTGTGAGATGGTGTCCGCCACACGGACGGAGGCAGTGATATCCGTGTAGAGAAGTTGGATATATTTCAGGAGACAGGGACCGAAATTAAGGCGACTGAGGAGCGCAAAGAGCAGCTGGGGCTATCTTTGGCGAGCCAAGCTCTCCCAAATGGTTATGTTAAAGTTGGGGTGGGGCAACAGGCCCCCTGCACAGTTGGGGGAAGGGGCAGTTCATATGGTGAGAGGAATTTCAGACCACTCCCCAATATGGGTAATTTATAGCTCGGATAGATCCCAACCTAGATGCACCATCACATTAAGCCCTGGGTGCCTCAAGAGCCTGAGGGTCAGGGAGGGATTAGCAGAAACCACAAAGCACTATTTTTCAGAGAAGGAGCCATCAGTGAGTTCTGCTCAGATACTGTGGGAAGCCTAAAAGACAGTGATTAAGGGACAGGCTCTCTCCCTAACAATCGGCCACAAAAAAGACAAAAGTGCGGCAATAGACAAACTAGAATGAGACCTTATAGAAATTGAAAATTATTTTACACTGAATGCGACAGGGGACAATAGATATCCCTTAACTCTCAAACAGCGAGAATACAGTGACCTGGTGATGGAGGCTGCTAAGATTAGACGGTAAACAGTTCAACACTGGATTTATGAAGTAGGTGATAAAGCAGGAACTCTCTTAGCATGGCTGAATAAGTGTGCGAGAACTAGAAGCTGGATAGCTGACATCTGCATGACCGACGGCAAACATCATAGGGATCCCCAAGAGATAGCAGGTGTCTTTGCGGACTACTATGCTCCTCTCTATTCCCCTGTTGCCACCAGAATGATTACAGACTCTCGTCAACTGCTAGCAGAGTTGCCTCTTCCTACAGAAGAACTTACAAAAGACGAGATTGAACAAGCAATTAGTAATATCCAATCAGGTAAAGCGATGGGGCCCAACGGCTTCCCCATAGAACTTTACAAACTTGTCTCAACCGATATTGCTCCGCAGTTGTTACAGATGTACAAAGAGAGTCGCACAACAGGAACTCTCCCGGCGGATCAGAGACTAGCCTCCAGTATAGTACTACAGAAACCAGGTAAACCACCTGACCAATGTGCCTCCTATAGGCCAAATTCACTCCTTAATGCAGACGCACAATTCCTGGCTAAGCTTCTGGCATCCTGACCAGTACATCCCGACCAATCCGGTTTTATGCCATGCGGAAACAGGGCTCTCAATCTGCGGCATCTACATGGAGTATTGGGTTGACTAGATGCCATTCAGGAAGATGCTTTGGTTATGTCGCTAGACCCACACATGGCCTTCGACACTGTCAAATGGTCTTAGCATTTCACAGTACTGGAGCATATGGGCTTTGACCCTCAGTTCCTGTCCTGGTTGAAACTTTTATACTCCAGGCCTCAGACGCAGGTAGTGGTAAATGGTCTGACATCTCGAATCCTCCCCCTACAGTGGGGCATCAGACAAGGATGCCCACTCTTGCCACTTATCTTTTCCCTCATCCTCGAACTGTTAGTGACTTGGGTACGTATAGATCCACTTATTCGGGGTCTGTGATGGCTTGAGGAGTGGGAGGACAGAATATCTTTATACGAGGACGACATCTTATTATGCTTAGCCACTCAGCAATCTTCCAATAATAGAATAATTAACATCTTTATTAATTTTGGTACATACTCAGGGTACACAATTAATTGGTTCAAATCCATAATATTCGTCCTTCATAGAGAGAAGCCTACCCTGCCATGGGTATGTGAAGCACACATAGAGCTGGAGGGATTCCAATACCTCGGCATGTATGTCACTGCGGACCCCATGTTGTTTTACACGAAAAACCTCCAATGCCCATTACGAAGATTTAAAAATGATTTCCAACATTGGAGGACACTGCCGCTCTCACTCCTTGGTAGATCGGCCCTCTTTAATATAATGGTGCTACCGCACTTTTTATATGCGCTACACAATACACCATTGCCCATTCCTGCATCGAATTTTAAAAACAGAGAAAGTGAGGTTTGTGCCTTACTATAGTTGGAAAGCCCCTCATATTGCCTTGGCAAAACTGACTAGAGGGTGGTATGATGGGGGAATTGCTTTACTGAACATACACAAATATTTTTGGGCGGCACAACTAATGGTAATTAACCAATGGGTCCACTAATCTGTTGACAACCCTGTATATCTTGATGGACCGACTCGTACTACACCCCGGGGGATACCTACAAGCACTGTAGACATGCCTGAGGCATCCACACTTGATGGGACCTACCACACTCACGGTTCAGATCTGGCAAAAGGCACTAAAAACCATGGGATGCGGGGGCAAACTCACACAGGCCACTCTGCTGGGGACCAAGAAAGACTGGGCATGTTAAAAATTTCAAAGGTGGGAGACTTTTGGTCCAAAGGAAGAGTAATCCCATTTACTGACCTGCAAACTGAGTACGAATTAGCCGTAACTGAAACTTTCTGTTACCTGCAGGTGCGCCAGGCCTTGATGGCGGTGATCCCCCGAGACAAGGTCCTCCCACAGGCATCACCACTGGAGGAGAGACTATTGGATGACTATATGAGTTGAAGTGGGATTTCCCTTACATTTAAAAAACAGATAACTCCACAGACATACTCCTTCGCCTACACCCTTGGTCAACTCTTGGCTCCCCCCTCACTGACTACTATGTCCCGCTGAGCAGCGGAACATTCAGCGTAGCGAAGTGCGGCTCCCTCCTCCCTCGAACAGATCGGAGGAGGCCCAGGACGGAAACAAAAACCCTTCACCAGACCTGCACGGAGCTCAGTACCTCAAATCGAGACTGCCTGTCCCCAAGATGGCCGACGTTGGCACGCACTCGGTCCTAAGGAGAATTTTATGCAGCTAAAGACAGGACTAAACACACTAAACCAATGCGCCTAATGATTCTAATGGATACCAAATGTCAATAAATACGACGGCCATTGGACTGTAGAGAAGAAAAGTCCTACCTCCACGAAACAGCCGGACTTGCCTGACCCGGTGATGGCTGCCAAAAGGGTAACTCCCGGACTGTATTAGCGGAGCTCATGACCCCCGGTCCGCCCAAAGGAAGCGGGCCTGTTCTCAGGCCACTCATACCCCCTGCACTAGACCCGCTGGGCAATTCTTACCAACAGGGCGCAGACCAGTCTTCCATTACTAATGCCCCAGCGTTATGCCTGATCTCAAGATGGCCGCCATCGGCTTGTCCAACGAACTCATCCAGACCACGAAATGGAGCAAATGAGACCAGGAGAACCGATATGCCCCTTCAAACTGAAAACAAAGATTCAAAGCGAGTGCCACATGCAGCAACACGCAATTAAGGAGGCACAGACCAGCGGATAATTGACTCGGATGCCTGACCCCAAAATGGCGGCTCCGTGAGTGCAGGAATCCCTGCTCAGCATTTTTAGACAGCGTGAGAAGCGACACTGTTCCACACCAAACCACGCCTGACCCCAAAATAGTGGTCCCATGAGTGCAGCCTCCACTGATAAGCAATTGCAGTCAGCGTGAGGAGCGATGCTGTTCCTCGACATCCCGCACCAAAACCGTCCATTAATTTTGGCAAAAAACGACCCAATCGGGGTATCAATTGCCCTTACTTCTCCTGAGACCGGAAACTCTGGGAGTGAAAGGAAGCTAAGGGGCTGTACAGCAGGTCAGTTAAACCCTACCTCCCTATCCTAACTTAAGGCGGCAAATCACATCCACCCCCCGCCTAAGCGCCCAGCACCACGACTTCCCCCAGAGCAATGCTTGCAATTTTGCAAGCCCGCTCTCTATCCGAACCTGACCGCCAGAGAAAGGGCCTCCACACAATACATTCAACTTGCAGCGGATGAGTGTCCCCCACATCACACATTAGCACACTGACATCCTTCCACCTCAGACCAGGGCAACAAGGAATCACAGACACCTGTTTCCACCATCCTTACGCCGAGGTTAATCTTCCAATCATAGTCTCACGGCTCCCTTATTAGTGAGGGCCCTCACTCGCCTTCCAGCCTCACATCATGACCAGCTTCTCCTAGATGACAACCCCTAACCAGTGTGGATCCCCCACCCTATCAGAAGCACGGTCCCCCCTTCAAAGACAGGCAACAATGTCACTGGGCACGCCAATTTCCACCAACCCCCCCATACCGACACACTGGAAACCTCACGGCGTGAACTCCTTCGCAATTAGCTTCCCCCCTAACCTCTCCCTGAAAGCGAAAAGAAACTTCAAACATAGACTGATTAGACAGCATCCAGAAAGACTATTCGCGGACACATATCACTGCTCCTCCAAAGGGCAGATAAAGATAGATCTCATCTTCCACACTGATAGACCCGATAACTGGAACGCTACATTCAGAATGCAACTTCACATCTCCAAAACTACGACTACCACACATAGCTGCAAACTGACGACCTCGCACCCTAACCACTCGACAAGGAGCGGGAACACGTCTGTGACCATCTACTCGAACGGCACAGTCTTGATACAGGCAAACAATGAGAACCTAGAGGCCTTCGACTCCCTCTTCCCTGCACTCCGAACCGCCCACTTACACACGCTTCGACCTTCCCTGACCCAGTACTCATCCCCGGACAACCTGTCCCACCAGGTGAAGCAAACAACCATTCCCGCGCCCCTTGCCAGAACCACCATCCTCCCCTCTCGAGTCACCACCCACTCCTCTGCCCCCACAAATCGCGATCTCCAACTCCCCGATGAACGTCAAACCCAACCTCCCCCCCGGATTCACCTACATCAACATCATGACCCTGCCCTGCTGGCACTGTCCACTAACTTCACTATCACACCTGCAGAAATCAAGAGGACAAAACCACGACATGACCCAATGCACCCCCTACCTAGGGTCCCAAACAGAGGCAGCTTGGTCTACACAAACAGCAATAGACACCATAACACAGTCACGCCCTCCACCTCACGAGACGGCCCTACCCAAGACTTCCTCACCCCCGCCCCAGAAAACATGGCGCAGCGTCTTGCCCTACTAGAAAGCCAGCTAGAAATGATATTCCTGGGCCTAAACGAAATCTTAACCAACCTCGACAAGGCCTGAAAGCCCCGGCAATCCCCTCCCAGGGCTCCCACTCCGACCAGCTATGAGCATCTAAAGCGACCTATCGGGTCCTTAATCACCCACGCGACCCGGATACAGAGACCCACAAGAAATAACACAGAGATCCTGACACAGATTCCCTTAAGAACCAAAGCCCCCGTGTCCCGGTTACAGAGACTCATAAGAACTGATGCAGAGATCCCGACACAGAGACCTATAAGAACCAAAGCCGCAATGTCCGCAGAAGAAGCGGCTGATCAAGCCTCAACGTACGACTCTCCTCCTACAGCTTCCCCAAAATCCAAAATCCAAGTGATCACGGGTTTCAGAAGAGACTACCCCCTCACTAAACCCCCAAGACCCCCACCCGTCCTCACCACCATACCTAGGGTCCCCCCTGGAAAGAATCACAGCAAAAAAGGGCTTTCCACCAACTGCATGCTCATTAACTGCAGATCAGCCTCTAAGCATGCAACTGAACTAGCAGAAGCCATCCTCTCGCAGGACATAGACATTGCGTTCATCACGGAGACTTGGCTAAATGAGCTCTCCTCACCATGCCTGGATATGCTTGTGCCCCCAGGTTTTACTATTATTAACAAAGACAGAAAAGATCAACGAGGTGGAGGTGTAGCTATCATACACAAGGACAACATTTCCATCGTGGAAATGGACACGTGCAAGTACAGCTCCTTTGAATGTCTTACCGTCAACATCAAGACTAAGGATAATAGTGCAATACTCTGCCACCTTCTTTATCACCCACCAGGCAACAACCCCACATTCGGGGAACACTTTTCCGACCTGATTGCCCACTGCTCACTCGGAGACGCTAGCAACCTAATCCTTGGTGACCTTAACCTACTTTGGAACGAAGCGAACAACCCGCTAATTCAAACTCTAAACAATCTTCTCTGTGACAACAATCTATCCCAATACTGCTCAGAGGAAACGCACAATAAAGGAGCAACCTTGGATGCCATCATCGCTCAACGAGACGCAATTACGATCGACCACATACTCCCCGTGGACTGGTCAAACCACCACATTATCTTATTCCACATCAACCAAAAAGTGCTATCCCTGCCACCCGTGCAAGACCCACCCAAATGGACTAGAAATCTCACCCAGATTCCCCTTGGCGTCCTGGAAGAAAGGATAAGCTCGCTCCTCCCCAGCCCCAATGATCACCTCTCCACAACTGAACTCACATCGCTCTGCAACTCAAATATGGTGGTCATGCTTGATCAACTAGCCCCCCTGAAATAAAAAAAAAGCCGAGCCACTCCTTCCAGATCATGGTTCGACTCCGACATCAACTCCGAAAGGAGACAACTAAGAGCCACCGAAAGACGCTGGAGGAACAATCCTACTATTATCCACCGCGAACAACTCAGAACAGTCCGTAAGAATTACAACAGTCACATCAAGAACATAAAATCCATGTTTTTTTGCTCCGCACTGGACAGCGCAAAAAATAGACCCAAGGAGCTCTTTAACATCATCAGACAACAAACCTCCAAGCCCCCTACGTCCTCAGTGCAGGCGTCCAAAGAACTATGCAACAACTTCGCCAACTTCTTCAATGACAAGATCACCAAGATCGAGCACTCTCTGGACATCAATAGCACCCCCCCCACCAATAGCAGCTCATCTGGGGCGTATGATAACGCTCCCTTACCCCCTACCAAACCCTGGCTACTCTTCCATCCCATTCAGGAAGCTGAGATAGTCAAACTGATCTCCACCTCCAATCCCTCATCTCACGTCCTAGACCCTATACCCGCCCAACTGACCAAAAAGCTGAAACTCTCCCTAACCCCACTCTGGTGCAAGATCATAAACAGCTCCCTAAAAAGCGGAGTCGTTCCAGACTGCCTCAAAGTGGGACAAGTCACCCCACTCCTGAAAAAACCCGGCCTGGATATAAAGGATTTGAATAACTGTAGACCTGTCTCTAACCTTCCTCTTCTATCCAAAATCCTAGAAAGATGCGTACTCCAACAATTAACCCAACACATGGACAGTATCAACCTCCTTGATTCCCATCAGTCTGGCTTCAGGAAAGGCTGCAGCACTCAAACCGCGATCCTCAACATCATCGACGATATCCACATATCACTTGACTCGGACCAATGCTGTCTCCTCATTCTCCTAGACCTATCGGCAGCATTCGACACGGTAGATCACAAACTTCTCATTAAGGTTCTCCAAGAAAGGGCCGGACTTGATGAGGTGGTCCTCCAATGGTTCTCCTCCTTCCTACACAACCGCACACAGAGAATCAAAATCAAAAACTTTGCGTCTGACCTTCACCCAGTCAGTAGGGGAGTCCCTCAAGGTTCAGTGCTCTCCCCGCAACTATTCAACATTTACATGGAACCCCTCACCACCCTACTGAAAAAAAGCTAACATTCCCTTCCACCTATATGCTGACGATACTCAGATTTACTTGGAAACCTCCTCCATCAAGGACATTCAAAGACTCAATGACATACTGAGAGTAGTCCAACACTGGCTGTCAAGTAACCACTTAAAACTGAATCCTGACAAAACCGAATTACTACTCATATCGAACAAAGAAGAGAACCCCCAAATTGCTGAATGGCTAAAAGCTATCGATGCGCTCAACGGGAACCTCACCCTGGCCGACTCTGTTAAATCACTAGGTATCACGCTAGACCCGAAACTGGACATGACCAAACACATTAAGAACTCAGCTAAGAGCGCCTTCCTTAATCTGAAGCTACTGAACAAAATAAAACCTTTCATCCCGCTCAAAGATCTCAAACAAGCCACCCAATCATTGGTGCTGTCAAGACTAGACTATGGGAATGCAGTCCTCTCAGGAATAGCTAAATCACATCTTGCTCCCCTCAAAACAACTCTCAACGTGGCAGCCAGAATGGTCACCGGAATCAAGAAATTTGATCACATTTCACCTGCACTCAGAGAACTTAAGTGGCTCCCAGTTGAAATGCGGGCGAGCTTCAGAACAGCCTGCCTCACACACAAAGCCTTGCACACCGGCAAACCTGAATATCTGGCTGCCAAACTCAAAAAAGCCGGTCAGACCAGGAACCTCAGAAGCTCAAACACCCTACTACTCATCTCGCTGAAATCACGAAAACAAAAAACTGCGGCCCGGTCCTTCACCGGGAACGTGCCCAAAATCTGGAACTCTATTCCCCCCCACATCAGAACTATTCCCTCTTTTGCAAAATTTAAAAGTCAGCTCAAAGCCCCGTTCCTCGACCGTTCCCTAGTGAACCGATAGGAGCAGTCGGAGCGCTGAAGCAGACACCTCACACCGCTTCGACGCTGCGTCAACAAGGCAACGAATTAGAACTCTCCGCCAATGACCTATACTATTATTTTACTATGTGATTTTCCGCATTATTGTATTATGTGATTTTCGGCATTGTAACTGATGTAAAGCGCTCCGATACCCTCGGGTCAGGTCAGCGCTATATAAAACTTCTTAAATAAAAAATAAATAAAAATAAATACGCCACCGATGGGAGGCAGATCTACATGATCTTACTGAAGAAGATTGGTCAGAGGCTTTAGCCTCTCCAGGGGAGGTGGCGAACAGAGCATGGTTTCGTTTAGTGCAGCTGAAAATCCTACATTGGTCATATATGTCCTGCAACGTCATGGCAAAGATGGGAAGAATATCAGAATCCACTTGTCGAAGAAGATGTGGACATGAGCTATCCTTCTTACAAATTATTTGGGAATGCCCAATTGTCCAGGTCTTCTGGGGCAAGGTTGTAAATTGTATCAATATTGTATGTGGAACAGCATTCATGCCTTCAGCCAAATGGTATTTGTTAAATGTTTGGGAGGCCACAGATTTAAATTGTATGGAATGAATATGGGTGACCCTATGTATCATGACTGCTAAACGAAAAATAGCTTGTCTGTGGGGAGCAGAAGAGGCACTGTGTCTTAAAGCCTGGAAGAGGGACTTAGACTGGTGCATGGTGGCAGAAACAATAACTTATAAAAGCAGGGCCTGCCCTAAAAAATGGGATAAGATATGGGGGGAAATGGAATACATATAGGGGAAGCCGGTGTGCCAGCCCCACAGTACTGTTTGCCAGAATTGATGACAATGGTTGTTCTGCAACTGAATAACATCACCCACACTGGAAGATTGAAGATGAGGGTATTATGGGTGGTATGAATGTACAGAACTGCAATTATGATACCTGTATGTATTTATGATGGTGTTCATGCTGCATACTGTAATATTAAGTGCCTAATAAAAAAGATTTTACAAAAAAGAATTTAAAAATTTGGGTGGATGTCTGTTGTTGGTTTTGAGGGCTGCCCACCAAATTGCAATAAAGTATTAGCTTTCTAAAAGAAAATCTTAAAGTGGGAGTTTGTTATTGAAAAACAAAAATATGACCCCAACATGCAGGGAGTTTTTTCCCTTTACCTGGTGTTGATGTACAGAACAAAAAGACATCTCACAGCTCACCATAATTAGGATAGGGAGTGTAATACCCTTCATTCAACAGCCTTTACTGACCGTCAGAGGAATCTCTCAGTCAACGAAGCCAACAGGGGCTCCTTAGACAGAAACACGACAGTCGCCTCGATCCTAAGTAGGGGGGGTGGACCATAAGTTTGGAGGACAGGGGGGCATATTAGCAAGAACGGCGTTAAAATCATCGCCGCTTTAGCGGCAGGAAACTGCCGTTAAAGCGGCGATAATGGGCTTGATAATATGCCCTTGAGAATTCCAATAGAAGCCCAGGATCACAGCAGAACATGGGCTTCTATTGGTATTCTCAAGGGCATATTATCAAGCCCATTATCGCCGCTTTAGCGGCAGTTTCCTGCCGCTAAAGCGGCGATAATTTTAACGCCGTTCTTGCTAATATGCCCCCACGGTCCTTTGTCATGTTTGCGACAGAGTACCCTGCCTGCCAAACGATAAATGAGCTACTGATAGCTCTATGGGAAATGGAGATTAGTGGTATGCCATACTCTAACTCATCCACCTCTGGTAGATGACACACCTCTCTCTCTCCAGCCCTCCATTTGGCTTCCCTTTTTCAAATGCCAGGACAGCTTTGACTCTATGGGCCCGATTTCGATCTCGCTAGGAAAGCTTGGATCCGAAGGGCTTTCCTAGCGAATCATGCTGTGCGAGTCTGACCGAATGAGTACGATGCGGTCGTATGCTGACGGACTTGGTTCGCTCGGACTCCCATTGAACTCTATGGGAGCTGTATACCGTTGCGTACACAGACTCCCATAGCAAAAAGAGGGTGGGTGGGGAAAAGCGTACACCCTGTGGCAGGCACCCCATGTTGCCCGCCACACTGTGCATGCTTGGATCAGGGGGACCCATGCGCACCACCCTGCGACCGATTCAGAGGGCTCTGGGTGAAGGGGGGCCTGCTCTGGCCCCCCCGAAGTCCGATTCTGACAGCCGTTTCCTCGCGCTGAGACCGAGTCGATATGGCTGTCCGAATCGTGCATCGTACTCGCTCGTTTGGAAGCCGGGTCAATTGTGCGGCACGATTCGGCTCCAGACGAGTCAGACGGACAGATTCGGGTTTGGAAACGATTCGGTCGGCGCGGATGAGATCTTCGCATCGTACTTGGTCGTTCGTAATGGGGGACGATTCGGACGGAAACAGTGGCTTCAATCAAATTTGGTCGTTCCGGATCCCATTAGGAACCCTTCAGACCGAGATTGGAATCGAGCCCTATATGTGTATAGTCTCCAGTTACAGTTCTGAGGCTTTGCCACTCTGTGTAGACAGCCTGATGACAGGCAGATGAACAACCCAGTGGTAAGTGAAGCATTCATGGTTGCACACAGTGTTACTTTGAAAAGCCTGACCGCTAAAAGATAAGCAGTCCAACAATGCTTGTAAGTTCTTTAGCAAAGTCCTTTGTGCATTAAATACTGTGTTTTAAATATGCCATTAAAGAGAAAATAATGCCATTTTGCTATTAAAAATCAGGACTCTCTCACCTCATGTGAGTGTTGGCGACAATGGGAGCACATATTGAAATCTCACCCGCCAAAATGCAGCAAACGTTTGAGAGCTGTTGGTAAGCTATTGAGACACTGTTTTTGTTGCCTATTTGAAGATTCGATGGGAAATATAATTAGTGAATAATCAATAAAATAAACAAAAGTGTGCTCCACATACATTTAGGTGCACATCTTGCTTTTTGCTGGTCAAATACAAAGTTTGGCTATATGCAACAGACCCATTTATTCTGGGAAACATCATGCCAATTATTTGGATTTATTGGCATGTTTCTTACCCTCACATATGGTTTATGAATGCAACAACTGCAAATAAATGCACCACTCCGTCATTCCACTGCATGGACGTTCAGCGCAGTGGCTTTTATTTATTGGATATGATGCATATGATGTATTTTTCGTCAGATTAAGACAGAAAACAAAAGAAAAAGACAAAGTATTGAGAATATATAGTCAGTTTTTATTTAGCATGACTTGGCTCTTCTACCAGCTTCCTCCATTCCTCAATGACACATTATTGCACGTGTCTCCAAGAAACGGCATTCTTCCCACAAAATGATTTGTTGGGTGATAAATATTCTTTTTACTGTGCACTTGAATTGTAGCAGCTCTGCTACATTCACCGAAGAGGGATATTTGTGTGCTTACAATTTATAAATGCCAGCATCTTTGTACTGCGTGGAATGACTTCTCCCAATACGAGAGATATATTTTATTTGATCTCGCCGTCTCCGAATTATTTGAAGGAGAACAATATTCAAAGAGTTTCTCAAAAGAGATTATAGCAAATATTAAATCTGTTCCCTCTGCCACAGTTGAATTCATCTTAAAATAAAAAATGGTGTCCTTGTTTCACTTGGTATTTGTGACATAGTTATTCAATAAGTTTCGTGTAAGGTGGTAAGAAGGTAATTGACTACAGTGTGTTCTGTTTGTACAAGTCTCTGAGGTGGGCGCATGGGAAGGTCAACACATTCCATCTCAGTTCAAGTGCATCAGACGATTCCCAACAGACTTGGTTTTATCTCCCACTGAAATTACACTCAGGCTCATGGTTCAATTTTGTCATTAGCAAAATGAGGACTACAATTCCCTGGTGGATTTGAGTTTTACGAAAGCTGCTTTAGTCTGCGAATGCAATATGCTTCCATTTTGCTACATTTAACCTCTTGCATTCTAGTGCCAATTGTAATATAATTGAGAATAAGTCGTGTTCTGTCTGCGAGAGTCAAGTTCGTGCACCCTATGAATAAATAGTTCGTGAAGTAAAAAGGATTAGTAACACTATATCTGTATCATGGACTTGTGAGGGAACCTCAAGACATGGCTCTTCCAGACAAAACAGGCAGGATCTCCTCCTCCCCCTCAGGCCTGCCCTACTTAGCGCCTGGATACCCTCACGGATGATTAGCTGCACTGTACAAATTAACATAACATAACATGATAGCCGTAGAACAAACGTCACAAATCAAATTGAATTATAAATTGCAAAAACAAAATTCTAATATGTGATAGGGTACAAACATTTTGTACTATGCTATTTCTTATTTTTTGGAGGTAGGATTTGTCGTAAACACATTTTGACCCGTTCATACAAAAGAAGGATTTATGTACTAGAACATAAAGGAAGAAATACATCGGGCAACCATTGCTAAATATATAAATCATAATGTGCATAACAGAGATGTTTATCAAATATATCCTTTTCTCCGAAGAGGCATTTTTTTTTAAAGAAAACTGCTCTTGTGCTTTTTTTTGCAAATGTAATATAACAAAAAATGAATCAGAATGGCTTTGCTTCATAATTCAAAATCAACACTATTTTCCACATTTGAAAAGTGTAGAAAATATATTATGTCTCTTTGAATCAGCTCAGCAAATAATATTTTGAAATGTTAACTGCGTATTTTTACTAGCGCAACGCTTTGTTCCAGTTCATATTTCACAAACAGCCAGCACTTATGGTGCAAAGATGCAAAATCATTTGCTGTGGTTTTCTACGCCACTGTACATTTCCTATAAAATAGTACAAGGCCATAAACAAAAACTCACAGGATGCAAACTCTGACCATCCTGGTAGTAGATGGCCATAGACACCTCAAAAGAGGAGCGCATAATTAATATAACATTCAGATTTCAGAGCATGGCATGACAGAAACAGACTGTAGATCATCAAAACTTCTTAAAACCTGGCTGTTCTCCTGTCCTTAATGAGAGGTATAGATCCAGTATTCCCACCTGCAGGATGTCTATTAGTTAGTGTGGCAGACACTAGCACCAAGACGCCTTTGGCAATCGCATGCTTTAGAAAACATATCAGTATCTATATTAATATCAGTGTAAGACATCAGATAGTACTCGGGTATACATCGCTATCAAGAGGCTCCTCTGCTTGACCCCATTCAGCGGCATTACCACATACAACAAGGTGGCATTTGGATAACTGACAGTGTGGAATGATGGAATGCAAGACCACAACCTAGTTTTCAGTCAACTGAGAAGGTTCTGGTGGGGGAATCTCCAGCACCTTGTGAGAGGAGCCTTGTGTAAAGTGGTGCTGTCAGCACCCAGAGAGGCTTCTTCCCCAGTATAGGAAGGGTGCCTCCATAACAAGGAAGGATCTACAGCATAAGAAATAGCAATATTGCAAACCTGTGGGAAGTATGGTCTCCCACGTTTTTCAAGGGTTGGAGTGTCATGGGCTCTGGGTTGTAGGGTGGTGCATTGGCTCAGGGAATTAACACTCACAGTTGATGTCTCATGTGACCTCCAAGCCACAAGTTTGCATCATGGGACAAAGCACATTATCTTTCCATCTTTCCAAGGTTGTTAAATTGAGTACCATTGAAATGGTAACAGCACCAGCTATTATTTATTGTTCTAAAGATAGTAAAACAGCACATAACCTACAAGTTGCATTTAACATGTTAATAATATGAATATGTTAATATTAACATCAAAATTCACTAGTATGCTAATAATTCACAACAATATTTGAAAGTCTCCTCTGCCTTAGATATTCAACATATCACACAATACCCGCATGTCTTCCAGACCAGGATGTCCAGAACTTGCATAAAGCTTCACCTCACCAAAACATAACTTGTGCTATTCGCCAAAAATAACAAACAAAAACGAGTCCAAGTCTGGCTCAGCAACATGAACTTGGACGGATTTAAACCCCAACATTCAATCAATGCCAAGCCACTCAGATAAATTCTGGATATCAATCTCACCCTGAAGGAAATCATCATTAACAAATAACAAAACAAAAACAGCCTCGTAATGCCTTGCTCTACATTAGTAAGTGAAGCATTCTTCCCAGAAAGAAGAACTGCCATTCAAGACCTTGTACTCTTGCATCTGGATGATGTTAATGCCCTGCTTCATGGCTTTTCAGTCTCTACACTGTACCATCTTAATTGCATCCTCCATGCTTCAGCATACCTCATTAAGGGCCTAACGAAACATGACCACATCACCTCCACTATGGTAGAACACCACTGGCTTTCCTTGCCAGCCTGCTATACAACTAGCTGTGTCATCTACAAATCCAGCACGGCCAGCTCCCCTGCCTATTGGCTGACAAGCTCACCACTTCTTGGTGGCTCTTGGCATATCCGCAACTAGGACATCGTCAGAAAAGAGATGAAGAAATGCAAAACATCAAAAACATGGCAACATCCATTTTCATCTAACCTAGTATCTGGACCGATACATCTATATCTGTCATGACTGCCACAATCATGCTTAAATTTAGGATGGAGTGGAAGACTAATCTGTTTGAATAACACTACGTCAGGAAGTGGTACAAATCTACAAAACAGTTACCCCTTTTTGTTACATGTTGACTGTGTCTTTGACCTTGATCCACTTTCATCTAGGTTTGCTCTATATACACATACTTACACACATAAATCCAAGCAGTACAAATCTAGGTGACATTGGGGGTAAAATTGCCAAAACCTTAATTGTTCCCCTATTAAATGAGGTTGGGGAACCACAGGTTTGGCTGAGTGGTGCGCCAGCAAATTTACAATAGACCTCCAAGCCCACCAATTTCAAAATGATGCCAGTAAAAACTTTTCTAGCGGTCAGTATGTGGAAGGGAGGCAAATTAAGAACCTTGTCCAGAGAAATTTGTTTTCTCCCGCTTCAGTCAGGATGACTACCAGAAATACAGCTCCAGCTGGTATTTCTGGTTTTATTTCCATAGGGGTCCTGGAGCCTTTTCCCATTGGGATCAACAAGAGATGTGAGATTTTCAGACCCCATATAAGCCTTTCAGAGTCAGAGATTCTATGGGGAAACAAGAATAACACTTCACTGTCCTTCCCCAGGCAGACAGGATTTCCACAATAAGCAGTATTTTTTATGTTTTCCGCGAACCAAACAGCACCTTGATCGGAATGTTTGTAGCAGTGTTTTATAAGCATAATCAAGCAATAATTGGCAGAATTCCCTATATGAACAGGAATACAATTTCCAGTCTTCAGCTGGATGATCTAATTTCAGGGTTCTGGTGCTGGCTTACTCTGAAGGTAGTTTGACAATTCCTTTTCTTCAGGTTCACATGATGGTAGACTGGAGTCTTGTCTAAGTTTCTCCCTCCTTGCTCTGCCCAATACCAACATCTTTCTGGACCTCTATATTCCAAGTGCAACCTTCTTCTAGTCCTCCCTGCCATCTACCTCGCAGAGAGTAAGACTCCTGAAAGTCTGTGAGAGCATTGTGTTTCAAAGGGGCCACTGGTATGGCTTCCAGTTTGACACCTATTTATGTAAGGAGAAAGCAGAAGGCCCTTCATGAGAGTGGACCTTTGAATAGAGGCATATTTTTCTTTGATAAGCAGTTACTCACACAGAAGGCACTGACATCCAGTCATGGTCTGTGGCATATTTGTAGGTTTGAGAGCACAATTAATCAGATAGATGTCTAGGAATTCGATACATGTACATGGATGCTATTAAATTGTTGGTCCAGCCGTTCATCCAAAGGAGGAGCCAATGATTCTTGTAATACTGCCAAGGACTGGCAAAGTAAAGCATTGTCAGAGGTAAGAATCTGGTTGTGGGCAATAAGATTATTCACAGCAGTAAGTACATCCTGGATTTGGCCCATTTTTACTATCTCTTCTCTTCCAAAGCATGCTGTTATCTCAACCTGTCAAAGGCAGATCATTGTTATGATACTGTCTGAGGCTACCTTGAACACATAGAGGGCTTTCAGCTTCCTTCAGCTGACCCGGATTCCAGAATTGTAAATGGTAGCATGGAATAGAGAAGGAAGCAGACTGGTAAACATCGGCTCCATTAGAGAAATCAAACAAGTCAAAGGAGCAGGAAAAGAAGAATCCATGCAGGGAACAGAACAGGCATTCATGATGAGTTAGGTACAAGTATTGTTTTGACACACTGAATTTCTCCTTTGGCTATTGTAGAGCAGATCTGCATTCATGGCCTGCAAGGCAAATGACTAATGAAGAAAGAAACTGACTAACATTCAGGACAGGGAATTACCTACTCTCAGCTAGGCCTGTGCGATATTCCAATTAACCCAGAGTAATCAGAATAATTTTGGAAAACGTCCTGTTATTCTTTTAATGCAAAATTTCCATAAAATATATGATTGCGCTATTTGCTTAAATAGTAATAATTTGTCACAAAAATCCTACTGCAGCAACACAGGAATAATGAACTTAGTGAGTGCAAGGGGTTGCTGCTGTTCGTGTTTTGTTTCATTATACAATATGTTCTTAGCGTAAAATGCATCCTTGGGTCCATTCTGGACGCAAGGGTGCATTTGCGCTAATAAAATAATGCTAAATGCTGGCTTACATTCCTCGTACAATTCTACATAATATTGCATTATTGTGCTGTAATTTCGCATAATTATGCTATAGCATATTACGAGAGTTACACCCACCCCTACTCTCAACTACTCCAACTAACATTTTTCCTCAATGTAAACTCAGCTCTGGAATTCAAGTTAAGAAGTATTTTTGATTTAGAGTCACTGTGTGCTAAAAGCTGGTTGACCCTTAAATTCCTTGTACCACTCTGTTTGGTGCTTTATAACTGGGAAGCGATGTTGCAAATCTGAGAGGCAGATACTGTTGCCACCCTGTAGACCCAGTCACTGTAGGTGGAGGGGCCAAAAAATTTACCACAGTATGGCTCAAGCCAACCAGAGAACTGCAGCACAACTGAGCAAGGCATAGATATACCATATTAGAAATGGCAACCACAGACCATAAATCCCTGCATAATTTGAGTGTGGAAATACCCTTGGCATAGCCACATGCACAAGACTCCAGCAGATAAAGCCCAAACCAAGTTCCTGTGTTGCCAGCTCAGATGCAGGAATAATGCATAAAGTCCTTTTTTGAACAAATAAAGATGGTCAGAATATGGATGTGAAAGTCAAGATAATTCTGCATGGGCTTGGAAGAAGGTTGCTGATTGGATAGGAGAATGTTGGTTAGAGAAGGTACTGAGAAAATAGAGAATGGTTTTGGTGGTAAGTTGATTGTGCATGGGGATTTAGAGATAGTGATTAGTGCCAGGGAATCTGGTTGGTTAGAGGAGAATAGCTCTACGGGTCGGAAAATGTGTGCTGATGGGAAAGACAACAATGCTGAATGGTGAGAGATTCTTTTTACAATATAAGGACAGCTTTGAGGTTCCCCCGTGCTCATTATTAGGAAGGATGAGTGGTTTTAGGAGTGTGAAAAACTTTAGTGCTGGGAGTATAGAGGAGTGTGATGTGAATTCAGAGTTCAGTAGATTTGCACTGATGTTATGATATGATAATGTTCAAGGGTTATGATTAGAGGTCGATGCTTGATGAAACAGAAGAATAGTTCAACTGGCTCAGAAAATGAATTTGAAGAGTTTGAAATATAACAAGGCATGAGGGAATGGTACTGAGCTCCCTTAGGATGGAGCAGGATTTTAGGTAATGATGCTTTATGCGCAAACACCATGCTGTGAGGATATGAGCATGATTTAGAGGGACTAAACTAATGGGATCTTGAGATGATAAGGCAGGGGGATATTACAAAGTTGAGAAGCAAGAGAGTGGTCCACAATGTACAAGACAATTGTGTTGGGTGAATGATGGTGCTGGCGATAAAGGTCTGGTGCCTTGGTTGAGTGGACAGTTATGCAGCAGTGAGATTAATATTTTCAGTGTGTCAGATGATTGTACTGAAGAGTGAAAGCATCCTACTGATAGACAAATATTTTGTTGAACAATTGCTTCTGCTATGGAGATGGGGCTTAAGGGTTAGTAAGAACAGCATAACATGTGCAAGCATTCTTTCAAGGAGGAGTAGAGGATTCTAGTTGTAGGGAAATGGTGCTAGAGGCTGAAAGGATGTGCTGCTGTTCACAATCCTGCATGTTGTACTTTTGTTTATCACAGATGGGAATACTTAGTTGAATGAGAGTCTCACACACAGAGTTAGTGGCTTGGTGTCAATAATTAAATGAATAATTCCTTGAACTCGTGCCTGTCCTCCACAAAATCATGTAATGCAAAAGTGGGTGGATGAACTCTGATTAAAAAGTGATTGAAGAGAACTCTCATGTTGCACACAACCTTGCATGTTGCTCTTTTTCTTTTAGTAGTGAGGAGATTAAGACCCTCATTATGAGTTGCACAATTTAATTTGAAGCAATAGTTGTAAATGGAATTACAGAAGCCACAATTACAAGTGGCTAAAGTCTGCAGACAGTATACCCAATAATTCCTGTTGTTTGTTGATGCTGCAGGACATGGGGCTGTGGGCAGCTGAACAGCACATGCCCTATATGACCACCGCAGCAGCATGGGGGGGGGCAGAAATGCTTGGAGCAGAAATGGCTCCTCCAAACAAGATGAAGCCAGCCCTAACACCACCCCCTCCCCCACCCCTTCACTCTCCACCAGCCCTTTTCCAGTCAGAATGCCTGTGTTTTCCTCTAAAATTGAGGAAAACCACACTGTAATAGACTTGGTATCACCGGGTCCATGTGGTTATTCCACAATCTGAGGAGAACACATGTAATCAGCAGATTTTGATGTGGGAATATGGCCTGGAATCAGGCATTTCAGCCCTCCATATCCCCTGCACCAAAATCAACTGTACTGGTAATGAGGGCCTATATTGAAATATAACATTGGAAGCCCAATCGGGCATGAAAGTGGTGTAGATGAGTGGTTCCCAACCTTTTGACTCCTAAAGATTCCCATTGAATCATTACTGGAAGCTGGGGACCCCCAAGCAATTTGTACAATTTAAATTTCAACCACTAAAATAGTAATTCACAAAAAACACACAGACAAGTACACACCAAACATATACTCAAATTACTAAAGATTTTATTATTTTGTATTGAAAACATATGGGAAGGTTGGTGCTGCATTTCAGAGACTAACTTTTCTATGTTTGGTTTTATTTCGCGGTATGAGGTTCCTGCTCCTGCTAGTGCCGGACTGGGAGCCCAAAGCAGCTCTGGCAACGGTGCATAGCGAGTGCAGAGAGCAAGCATAACCACTACAGAGAGGGGCTTAAGGGGCTTCTCCCCCAAGAACATTTGGGAAAAATAGTGTATTCTAGAATACATTTGTCATTATATATTCAATTGTATTAGCTTTTAAAGCATAGTACATGATGACCTTACTGTGCACCAGCATACGACAATCTGTGTTGGGGCTTTTCAGTGATTCCCTCACCATCACCCTCCAACAGTGCCTCTCATCTCTCCATAGCCCCTCTGTCACATGTATTTACTTTGTTTTATAGTACCTCTCATACCAGTGTAGGGTGTCAGAGCACTTTACATCACACACATACAGAGACAATGAATCATACATGTGTAAATCAGTGTATAGAAAATGTTACATAAGGCAATGAATGGTGCAAGTTGCAGCATTCACATATAATCCATACTGGTAGACATTTTTAAGAGTGCTTGGTCTGGAGAAGCACAAACTCAGGATTAAGATCATAACGCAGTGGTTGGCGTTGACTTTAATAATAGTAATGTATTTTTACCCAAGCAAACTTTTTTATAAGCATCAGGGAAAAAACATAACTTTCTAACTTGTACTGTGCAGTTTGCATGACGTTCTTTGATGGCAGTTCATAGCTCACTGTGCTAGACTATGATTGTAACTCACGAAGTGCAGAGTAACAAAAGAATCTATGTGACAAAAGCAGTAACCCACTGAGCTGTGCACATAAAATACTGTTCTTTGATATGCATAGTACACGTTCTTTGCAACAGGCATATTCACCACCTGTGCTACCTTAGATGAGTCAAAACTGCCACTAGACAAAGCTCCCACCTCTCTCCAGCAGGTACATTAATGACCAGAGTTATCTTGACACTTTTATTAATGCCCAAAAACTGCTGGATATACAAGGAACTTTGCAGTGCTTTTAAAACTGCTGCACAAATGAAGTAACAAGTACAAAAACATTCATGTGTTTCTGTCTAGAGGTCCCAGATGGAGAAGTCCCTTCCTGCCAGCCCAGGCCTTGAGCTGTCCGAATACTGTTCAGCCTCAAACAATAGGAGGCACAGGACTTCTGCTTGCGGGTGACGTGACCAGAAGTGGAGAGGGAACAGGGGCATCAAATGCTCTGGGCCCAAACACACACACACTTACATTCAAGGGGACTCCAGCACTGCCGTGCAAGTGTGACTCAGAGATTGATAATAAAATAAGGCCGATCACCCTTCAGCTTGCACCTAAGGCTGAATGGTGATTGGCCTGATTTTATTTTAGTTCCGCCGTCCCTGTGTGTCATTCACAGCTCTTGTGTGCTGTGAGGGCACATGGGGGTTTCCTTATCCAGCAGCCAATCTAAATGCCTTTAATTATGAGAATAGGCTTGGGTAGGCGCTTGTCCCTGCGGACCCCCTGGGAATGTGTCACGGACCCTTGGATTTTCGGGGACCACCAGTTTAGAACCACTAGTGTAGACAAGTGGTTCTTAACATGGGTGTCTGCATCAACAACTCTGGGAAGATTCAACTGGTTAAAAAATTAAACAATATTCCCAGATTAGAAAAGTATATATACAGAAAGAAACAAAATTGAAAATTTTAAAACACTATTTAAATAAGGAATTTAAAATTGCATGCTAAAAATTGGTTTCCTTGTCTTGCTTCATGGGAGCAGCACAAGCGTGAAAAACAGTGGTGGCCTCAATTGAACCACTAGTATGCTCTGACAAAAAGAGTATGAATTAGGAGCAAAAAAGACAAGGTGATATGCTAGAGAATAGCATATGGCCTTTTCTAGAATATTGCTTTGTTTTTCGGAAAGTAAACGGCATTTTGAAACGCAGCAACCTTCCTTTTATATTAAAATTTTAAGTTTTGAATACTTTTTGTTTTGTGGAGTGAATGAACTATTTCACAAATTATATATTTGCTTGATGTATACTTGTTTCTGTATTTTTGCGCAGTGTTTTCAGGTTGAAATCATAGAATTTGCTTAGGCGGGTGCAGCTGCTTTCCAGAAGTGAATCAGTTGGGGTACACAGAAATTAAACAATTTAAAATTGCTTGTGTCAACATATTTGGTTGCTTCCTGCTACCGTCATCCAACTAATCCATACAAACAAATGCACGTGCTGATGTGCTGCCCTTGCGTTTCAGAGATACGAGCAGCGTCACTTCGCTTGTCAGTAAACTCTGTAGTCCTGTGATATCCACAAACATTATACCACTACTTATGCATTATTTTCCTGTATACTATGCATTGAAATAGCCCGAAATGGTTAAAAACTGTTTTGAACAGTTGATACTGGAGAAACCAAACATGTTAAATTAGTCTGGGTACTACCAAAGCTCAGTCAGCTCAGTCAGTCAGTGAGACATGACCAATAACACCTCTCCCCAAACTCAGGGTGTAATGCAGGCCCCTGCAGGGGGTGGCAACCCTCCAGAGGGCCCCCAATCCTTCAAATGGTGCTTCATTCATGAGGTAGGTCACAATTTGCGACCCATTGGAAATCGCTAAAAACACAGGGATGGTGGCCTGCTGGGGACAGGAGGCCACCATGTCTCTGTTTGCTTTTAAATAAAGCAACTTTAAAAAAGATAAAAGGCAACGATGCATTCAAAAAAAAAATGTAAAGTCTTCTTTTCATTTTCTAAGAGTAGGCAGTAGTCCGTGGGACCACTGCCTGCTATTAAAAAACGTTTTTGCAACCATTCACAGAGGAGAAGGTGTCCCTTGGGGACCCCTTCCCGTTTGCAAATGGGTTACCACCAAACTGAATTTGGTGGCAAAAAGCGAATGTTTTGTGACCACACCTCAGTCGCAAAACATTCACACATACCACTGCGAGTCACTATTTGGAAGGGACGACCTAAACACGCCCCTTCCTAATACCGAACCACTAACCTATTCTGCAAATCGGGCCGTTTGCGACCGAGTAAAAGCTATGCACATGTGGCATATATATTTATTGCCTTAAATATATGTGCCATTTCCCAAGTGAATTCCAAAGCCACCTCTGTTGCTTTCATTATATAATGCCCAGATACCTAGGCAGAAAGCATTGCCCCTCAGTTATTCTACTATTATTACCTTGGTTGCATCGCAAATTGTGTATTGCCATTAGCAAAATAGTCACTGTGCAAATTGCTAATGCTTGGTTCCTGAAGGAATTAGTTCATCTGACCCCTAATGTTTGACAAACTTTTTAAGTCCTGCAAAATTGTGTCCTATTGTATTGTACTTTTTGAATTCATATTTTTGTCACTGGTTTTGAGCAATTCAGCCAGTTTACATTTCACTTGTCGCCATGCCAACAGCTTGCAGTCATTTGCGGTTTCGGATTTTTTTTATACATACCACCACGAGGCATTTGCATATTAAAATGAACTCAGGAGGCTTGCTAGGATGGCTTCTGCCTAAGTTGCATGTATGGAAAAATGTTTTTGCTCTGGAAATCATTTTGGCAGTTGGGGTCAGACAGCACTGTGCAAGGAGAAATTACTCCACACTTTGCTTTATGTAGGATTTTTCACCTTGCCCTCTTGGCACAAAGATCTGTAATAATGAACAATCTAATCATGAAATTTTACAGAAAATGCTCATGTCCGGTGCTTTATTTGAGCTAGTGGTTGCAGGTGGGGCCAACACCACTCATTTTTGGGTACCAGCACCTACCTTTCCTCATCAGACTTTGACTCAGAGCAAGGGAGAGAATAACGCAAAAGGGAAAGAAAAGAGAAAGACAGAAAAACACTGACAAGTGGAGAAACCAGGTATGAAAAAGAACGTGCACGAGTGACATAAGAGGAAAAGGAATGTACGGTGGTGATTGAAAGCGGCATGAGGTGAAATCAAGATTATGCACCCTTTCTATTCTGCACCCCCGATATTTGCAGCACCAGCCTTCTGCATCTGAGCAAAATGTTGGGCCTCAGCATTTACTGTTTTACAAATTAAGGTTGCCCAAACCTCATTTTACCATTCCAAGATGTGTATTTCTAAAGCAAACATTCATTCCTTGAGGTATAATGGTGCTGAATAACAGCTCAATAGTACTCATGTTAGCAACCTTTAGTGGTATGAAACGGTGTGTGGACCTTCTAGGGTTCAAACCTGTGACCATGAGGTCAAACACTTTTTTATGGAATGGGTGCATTGATCCATCACTCCATTAGACCCTGCGCTTGTTTTAGTATGACCACTGCACTGTAAGGAGGTAACCCTCTTTGATAAGCTGCACCATTTCTCCTGTAACCCTTATCCAGAGATTGGGGGAGTATAGTGTCAGAGGCAAAGCTTTGGGATTGTTGGAAAACCTCCTGTCGGCACAGACACATCCAGTATAGTTGGATTGCTACAACTCCAGAATCAGGGCCTTAGAGAAAGGGGTTCCGCAAGGATCCATCTTAAGTCCCACCCTTTTAAATGTATATGTGGCCCATCTGGCGAAGGTTATTATGTCATGTAGCTTTGATGTAATCTCGTATGCTGATGACGCACAACTTGTCATCACCATGGGGCCGGAATCTACTAAACTAAAATTTAGGGATGCATGATTAAGACTGCCTTCTGGATGACAGTTAATTTCCTTCAGCTGCACTCCAATAAAATGGAAATTTTGCTTTTTGGGAAGACTAATGCAGTCTGTTCCAGACATTGGTGGCCCTCAGAATTGAGACTTTCTCTAACCCCTATAAAAGTCATCAAAAATGTAGGTGTTCATGTTGATGATAACCTTTCCAGGAAAGAGCATGTCAATTCAATCTCCGGTACATGTTTTGGTCTGATGCACATGCTCAGAAAAGCCTTTCAATGGATTCCCATACAGACCAGGAAGATTCTTGTCCAGGCACTGATAGTGAGTTGCCTGTACTACGGGAATACCCTAATGGTCTCAATGAATGAAGGCCTTTTTTCCAAACTTCAAGTTGTTTCGAACACGGTGGCCCGCCTGGTCTGCAACCTCCATCTAAACCAATTTTATGATCCCTTCATTGGCTTGCCATAAAAAGCATGCTCATTTTCAACTTCTTTGTCTGTTTTTTAAATCCCTGCATGGGAGAGGCCCATGTTACCTGAAATATAAGGTACAGCCATACATTCCGGCTCACCATCTAAGAGCCAGCAAATTATTGCTTCTACAACCCAGGGGCCGTATTACAATAGGTGCCCCGGGGGCGCAACGGGCATTTGAGCCTGCTTTCTGCGCCCCCGGGGCACTTTGGTATTATGGAAGGGGGCGCAGATGCTTGTGCATCCCCTTCTATAATACCTATTGCGCTGGCGCACTAAAAGCACCAGCGCTACCTTCAGAGGGTGTTCCCTCATTTGCATAGGGGCGTGCCCTATGCAAATGAGGGAATTCCTTTGACTCTGCGCCTGCGCCATATTACAGAAGCAGGCGCAGAGTCAAAGGAGCCCGCAGGAGGCGCACTGACAGTGTGCCATTTGAAAGGTGGCGCACTGTCAGTGCGCCTCCTGAGAGCAGCCCTCTGCAGGCGGTAAAGGGGGTCCCATGGACCCACCCCCCCGACATCCCCTTACATGCAGGTGCAGTCACTGACTGCACTTGCCTGCAAGGGGATCTCTATTACCCTGTAAAAGTGCAGGCGGGTGCCGCCTGCACTGTGAAAACACGGAGCAGCTGCTCTGCGTTGTCACATGAATGCGCTGCCCTGGGGGCATTGCGAGTTCGCGGCTGCCATGGGGGCAGTGCATACATCATAATAGGGCGCATTGTGATTGTTGAGGCCCCAGGCGTATTCATACGGCCAGATATGGGGACCGTTCCTTCTCTTTCTTGGCCTCTAAATACTGGAACCAGCTACCCTGCAGCTACGTTCTTGTTTGGACTTACTTTCATTTAAGAAATGTTTAACAACATGGTCGTTTAGTCTCTAAATTCATAATGAATTGCGACCTGTGCTGGCTACTCAAGTGCCTAGAGATTCCCTCGGGGGTGAGTTGTGCGCTTAATAACTTTACATAACATAACATAAGAGTCACACCTCTGATGTCCGTCACGTGTTGGGCTCCTTCATGTCGTTCATGTAAATTGGCAAATAATTACCATGAGATGCAGAGAGGGAGGTCTGCTATGGCTGCCAGCCTCATTAGGTCTAGGACTTGTTGCAAGCTCCCTAGCATATGATAGGGCTGGGAGACAGTGGTAGAAATATGAATCTTTATTACCCCATGGCGTCCATGAAGGGAAGGGTAAAAATGAGCATTAAGGAACATCCTTCACGAGTAGTAAAACCCTACTTCCCGTCCTTAACTATTGTGTCTACGATGTACAACATTTTGGAATGTTAGTGAGGAAATGAGAATGATGTGAAAAATTCTAACAAGGCCTTTTCACTAGAAAAACCAACTGGGAGCAGGTTGTGATACCATAGTAGTCAGAAAATAAACTACACAATGGAATTGTCGCAGAAAGCATACACCTCTGAGAAAGGTATTATCCACTATATTTGAGCAAAGGAGGGCCGAGGCATCAGTTGGTGATATTCATTGCATTATGTGCCCCAGATTAGACCACTTTATGGACATTTTGAGCAATTGTGTTATAATTTAGATTCACTCATGATGCATTAAAGAACTGCACTTCAAATGTATGCAAGAATATCACAGATTTGGGCCTTAATGAATTTTACTCAGGTTCCAGAAAATGAAATTGGATTTTCGGGATCTTGGTGTGACATCTCGATGATGGAGAGGCAATATGAGCTGTCTGATTTCATAACTCAAGAAAATGAAAGACTAATTGCACGGCTGGCAGCCACACAGAGCGAAAGTACACCGCCTGAACTTATCCCCCATGCTGCACGTCACATGCCCACCCTGAATAGCAATTCTATTCAGATGGGCTATGCCACATCTGCATCTCTGGGCAGACATACTAAGAATGAAGGGGATGTGGTGAGATTTGTGCAGTGCTCAATATTATCCATGCATGGATTTTACTCTCTCCTTATTAGCCATAAAATACTAACTCTGTGTATTTAAGGACTCTTGTCTCAGTAAAGGAATATATGTTAAATAGGTTGCTGCCAAACTAGCTGCATTAAGAGCCATTTTTATACATTATTATTTTGCAGAACATATGCTACTGTATCTAAATATTGTTGACATCTATTCAAAAAGCATTGAAATAAAAAAGCAATAATTGTGAAAATTGTTTTTCAATTCGGATGACGGGTATGTAGAGAAAAGTCAAAGGCGGAGATTTATTGTTTCTTTGCGTTACTCATGGCAGCTCTCCTGGGCGCAAACGGCAGTGCCTGTCAGCTTTTGTGTGCAAAAACTGTTCATATAACTACTAACCAGAGCAAAAACATTTCCAGAGCTTAGACTTTCCATCTAAACCCCAATATGATAAAGGAAACTTTAAGGGCCCGATTCCCAAACTGCATTTTGAATACAGTAGGACTTCTCATCAACTGCAAAATGCACTCTTATCTTCTGTGTGGAGATCTCTTCCAAGTGTGCAGGGATCTCCAGGCGTGTGAGCCTCCATGTTAGTAATAAATATGGGAGGGACCTGCGCAGTGGCTGCAAAATTGGGAATGCATCCACCTAAACAGGTGGGGTGATGTAAGGAGTGGTTTAGGGAGTGATATGCAAATAGAAATCCCCACCCTCAAATGATTAAGTCTATTGCTATTCTCAAACTACACTAATACAGCCAAAAAGGTCCTAAATTACTAGTAAATGTACTCCAGCTCAGTCTTGAGTAAGTCAAGCACCACACATGGCCACTCGCTGGTACTGCAACACGCCCTCATAGAAAATTATGGAGTTAGACACTTAAAATAATAGCACATAGGGACTAAAGTTAAATAAATACAATTATTATGACATTTAAATGACAGACAGGCAGGCAGGCAGGCAGGCAGACAGACAGACAGACAGACAGACAGACAGACAGACAGACAGACAGATAGATAGATAGATAGATAGATAGATAGATAGATAGATAGATAGATAGATAGATAGATAGATAGATAGATAGATAGATAGATCTGTTAAGCTGTTTTTAACATTTTTGCATTTACATAAATACCCGGGTTGGGTATGAAGGAGTTAAAATGTTAGTTATATCTGGACAGTTGGTTACCAGATATGCTCTGATTGGCCAATTTAAAGGGTACTAGTAAATCCTGATTAGCTAGCCACAACATGAATAATAAATTGTTGCCGTCATTACATGATTCAGGGACATGGAGGCTGGGAATCTCACCTTGACTCCCAGGGGCATGATTGGCTGGCACAACATGGACAACATGTTGCGGCAATAATTACAGGACTCAGGGACATGGTCCACTCATACTGATGAATTTATTAGTTTATTACAACACTCAACATGATGAAAGCACACAAATTGACAAGCCAATAAGATGTAAATAGAAACTCTGTTAGGGTAATAAATACTTTATGTGAGGGTGATGTGGATTGCCTGATGTCCGTAAAGGAGTTCAATGTAGAAATGGGAAATCCAACAGATGGAATACAAGAGAAAATATAAGTTCCCCTAAAGTTAGGACTTCAAATCGATACAACGAATGACAGTGTGGTTAAGCTCAATCCTACATTGAATCAAATAGTACCACATCATAATATTGAGACATATCATGAGTTAGTAGTATGTGAGCTGATGAAAATAAGGAATAAGAAAGAGAGAATAACTAGGGGAAATTTAGGTACTAAGTTACGAAATGCTATTAAGGTGCGAGTAGATGACCCCTCTATGATTATTAAGACCTTTGAAATGACCCCTATATGGTTATTAACTCCTCAGATGAAGGAGACAATATTGAGTTGATGAATGTGGAATACAGAGATGAGGCTTCTATCAAATGTGTGACTCTAGATGTTGTGAGGTAATTGATGTGTCTGAATATAGGTCCACCAACATGAAAAACACAAGATGTTATGGGTTTTGAGGAATGGTGGCTGCTGTCAACGAAAAGTGGCGGGGCAGCACTGGGGAGAATAAAGAAAACATTAAAACAGAACTTACCTGACGCCTGCCGCCTCGATGCTCTTCTGCTCATCTGTCTCTGTCCCGGGAGTCCATGGGCTGGTGCACAGGCTCCCAGACTCCCCTACGCCAATGCTTCTCTCATGTTGGTAATACTATTATCCAGCATGAGAGAAGTGTCGGGATTGGCCTGCGCTGGTTGGTTTGGCACAACACTCGGGGACAGGGAGCCTGTGCCTGTTCTCCACCCAGCTGTGCAACACAGCTCAGGTTGGAGAAATTTAAGTGTGCATGTTGGTTTGACTGTCCTAAGACAGCCGGTCAAACTGACGTGCACTTGCAGTGCCCACCACTTCTCCTCCCTGCTGCCATCGGTCAGGATGGCCCTGCCCCAAGACTCAGCTCAGTGACAGCGATGAAAAATTAAATGATAATAACATTGTTTAGTATAATTATATTTTTCATGTTTGTATCTGCTAACTCTCAGCAGTGGAGCGACACTCCTCTACCCTAACAGATGAGCCACAGCTGGTTTTGAGAGATAAACCTAGTATACTATGTTTCTCCTTATTGCATAAAGTGCGTAAAGACCCATCAGTCTTCACTGTAGACCTATTGCTTACTCAAGTAAAAGTCTGTTGGAGAGTACAGCAATCTGTGTGAATCACTTTGTTTTTCCTTTTATATAATCTGTATGCTCCTATTGTAGGGACAGTACAGATTTTCTGAGACATCATGTGGGAAGCCTTGCTTTAAATGGTTACCTTTGATTTCAATTCCCTATACACAAGTATTGAATAGAGCCAGGGAATGAGGGCCTGTGCACATTATATAACAGGAAGTGCAATTAACATTGCACAATGAGCACGATAGGATGTTTTAAAAAAATATATATATATTGTTTGAGTGAGAGCATATTTGTGTGAGGATGTCTACTTCAGACAATGGACAGGAACTGTGATGTGCATCTGCTTTGTTCCCAGCTGCAAACTTGTTTATGGGCTGGTGAGAGAAGCAAATGGTCTGGATACAAAATAACAAGCCTCTCAGTCAGCACATCCATCTTAAAATCCATTATATTGATGACCTGATCTTTAAATGGGATGGTGAAATGGAGGAAGCAGCAAAATCTACACCTTAACTATGGGTGAATGATCTTAACTAATCATTTACGTACAAGATGAGCCTGCAGACTGCAGCACACATAGAAAAAGCAAAAACAAGGAGAAATAAAATAATTTCTTTTCGTTCACCAACATAAAGCCTGCTTTTGCATGGTGTTAGATTTTGGCGCTGCCACAGATTTACAGATCCTTGTAAATCTGGGACAGTGTCAAAAAGCAACTAGTGTTGTGGTGGAACACCCACAGCAACACCCATTGCATGCCCCTTTCACGCAGAAAACTGAGTGAAAGGGTACCATATTTACAAAGCGGTGTTCAGCCATGCAAAGTGGCTAAACGCCACTTTGTAAATATGGTACAGGGCATTGCGCCACAGGAATGTCGTAAAAGTGACGTTCCTGTGGCACCATGCCCTTGTAAATATGCCCCAATATACCACATGGTGAGATCCTGAGGGCATAGTCAAGCTTATGGAGGAGGAGGGGAGGGTTGGACGTGCTGCAACAAGAGGCTGGAACTTGGACTTTCTGAGACAGAGGCCCCCCAGCATGGGCCCTTCCTCAAAAAAGCTGATTAGCCATTCTGCAAGCAACCAAATAACCTCATGGATCCAAAAGCACATGCCTATCCAGAGGTCATAAAGAAGCCAGGAGCTTCCTTCCCTTTGCTGACTTTTTGATTAGATCTTCTAGCTAAGGGCCAAAACACTTTTATCCTGTGAATGGAAGATGTACCTGAAGGGACGTTTCGCAAGTGCATCCAGATGTGTCTCCTGCTGGTCATAGATGATCCATTTGCCACCACTGCTGCATAAAGTAATTCAAAGCGACAGCCCGGGAAGCACATGGAGTGAAAGTTAAGTCTGATTTTTACTGCATCTGGTCAGCTAAAGTCTGAAAATCCTTCAACAAAAATTGTATAGAATAATTTGCATATGTTTCAGCATGAATTGAAATATTTGATACTGAGTAAGCCCACTTCACAGCCACATCCACCATCTTGTCAACTGTGTCAGCTGGAATGGCATACTCACTAAATATGGTCCCCTGGGAATAGATAGCTATCAACATGGAATCAACCTTAACGACTGAGGGAAATTTGTGTGCAAGGTTCAGTAAAGGATGCCTTTTGCTAAGGAATTACAGAAAAGAGTGCTTCTTCAACTCTTTCATTCATTCTCTAAGAATTTACAAACTGCTTCATGAAAGGAAGGAGATTCCATCTCCCTCTGGTACTACATAAACACAGCATTTCTGCTTGTAATATTGCGTGGAAAGGCCAGATTGATTCTCAAATTATACAACACACATGAAGGCCAAACTCTTGAATAAAGTGACATCCTCCTCCTCAGAATCCTCCTTAACATCATCAGTCACTAGACTGTCCTTAAAAGGGACCTGGGGATCTGAGATGTGGTCTCTCAGGTCACTGGCAGAATATCGGAAACAGAAATAGCGTGTGGCCATAATATCGAGGACAAAAATATCGAGGACAAAAATATCGAGAAGGTAAGTGCAAAGAGGTAAGTATAGATTTACTATTCTTAACTCCACATATATATACCTTGAAGATATATATATATATATATCGTCAAGGTACGTAAATGTGGAGTTATAGGTAGTAAAATGTTGCTTACCTATAAAAACTTACATTCATGATATTTTTTTCCTCAATATTCTTGGTCCACAAGAGAAATAATGTTATTGTGCATTAATAGTAATTAACAGTGAAAATGGGGTCATAACCATGGCAACGAAGCTTCGCTCTTGAGACCAACCACCTGTCACAGATTGGCAGTGCTGGGAGCCATCAAAACCCAACAATTTTCACACAGGACTGGTCATGGCTGAGGCGATCATGGCACAGACGCTTCTGGTCCAAAAATACCAGCCCAGGGCGGTGGCAGGGTGGGGACTAGCCATGAGTTGAGTTGAGACCTTGCACCACAGTGGGAGCCACCACAGGCTTACGACACCTCCCACACTCAGTGGCCACAGATACTCCTGGTCTGCCATCCACTTAAACTCGCTGAGGCCTGTTGGAGTGCCTCGCCTGATATCATTGTTGGGTGCTCCTGGGGCATAGAGGGCCATGCAGCTCCAGGCCTCACTGCTGCGGCCTCACAGAGGGCAGTGTACTGGCCCCAAGCAGACCTCAGACATCTGCAGAGGGACAAGTCACAGACCCGGGGGCCAGCACTCAACACCAGGGCCCTTGATGGCGTGTGCCGCAACTTCCGTGACTGCTACTGCCGACAAAGCATCTCACTCCATTGCACCTTCATCTGCGAGACCCGAGGTGGGTGCACTGAAATTACACAGCCCCTTAAGCGAGGAGCATCTCTGGACCTATGTCTGACCACACTGAGAGCGAATCAAGCCCACCAGCAAACCAACATGCCGCCAGGGAGGTGCCTCCCTCCTTCATGCTTGCTTTCCAGACTGTGAACTGGGCCCCCTCACAGGGATGCATGATAGGCCTAATGGCCCCTGAGACCCAGCAGACAGACTTCTGCGGAAACAGACATTCCGGACATGCCCCCAAGGATGTTACACGGGGCATGCAGACCCACACTACTTGGGACACAACTACCAACATCATGGTCGGGCTTCTTGTGCTGCAGGTGCAACCTCTGTCAGACTACAAGCGGGCCTGACTGCAACGTTCTCCCTGGTCATCCACCTCTTCCCACTGCAATGGGGAAGCCCCACACAACTGTCATGCCACAGACACCTGGACGACGGGCAGATCCACCTTAACCCCTTCGGTGCTCATGACAGCCGGGAGCCGTCATGAGACACGCTGGGCGTGTGCTCATGACGGCTCCCGGCCGTCATGACACTGGGCCACAGAAATCCCTTCCAGAGGGATTCCCTTTACACCCTAAGAGCCTCGGGAGCTGGGGAAGAGCTTCCCCAGCTCCCGAGGCCCCCTCCCTGGCTTCCCTGAAATGACGATCGGCGCGCACGTCGTGCTGACGTCATTTCAGTGAAACCGAAACTGAAATGAGCCAAGAGGCAGGTGCAACCTCTGTCAGACTGCAAGCGGGCCTGACTGCAACGTTCTCCCTGGTCATCCACCTCTTCCCACTGCAATGGGGAAGCCCCACACAACTGTCATGCCACAGACACCTGGACGACGGGCAGATCCACCTTAACCCCTTTGGTGCTCATGACGGCCGGGAGCCGTCATGAGACACGCTGGGCGTGTGCTCATGACGGCTCCTGGCCGTCATGACACTTGGCCCCAGAAATCCCTTCCAGAGGGATTCCCTTTACACCCTAAGAGCCTCGGGAGCTGGGGAAGAGCTTCCCCAGCTCCCGAGGCCCCCTCCCTGGCTTCCCTGAAATGGCGATCGGCGCGCACGTCGCGCTGACGTCATTTCAGTGAAACCGAAACTGAAATGAGCCAAGAGGCTCATTTCAGTTTCCCTTTCTACGTGCTCAGGGGGCTATCTCAGCCCCCTGAGCACGTAGAAAGACGGGAGAGGTATCGTTGGAAAGGGGAGAATCTCCCCTTTCCAATGGTACCCCTCCCCAGTGGATCCCTGCTTGGGGATCACCCCAGGAGGGCGATCCCCATGCAGGGATCCACCCACTAGACACCAGGGAGGGGGGAGCAGCCCCTTGGGCAAGGGCCTTTGCTCCCCCCAATTAAATTTGGCACAAGTTAGTCTTTTTGCCCCCCCAGGGGGGCAAAAAGCCCACTAGAGACCAGGGATTTTTTTTTTGCATATAAAAATGGGGGCTGGCCAAAATGGGCATGCCCATGCCCCCACCCCCGCAATCATTACAGCCTTTCTGCCCCCCGGGGGGGCAAAAAGCCCACTAAACGCCAGGGATTTTTTTTTGCACAATTTGTTTTAGGGTGGGGGCTGCCCGAAACGGGCATGCCAATGCCCCCACCCCCCTGCTACCATTACAGCCTTTCTGCCCCCCTGGGGGGCAGATGGGGCATTGGCCCCTAATCTGTCCCCCGGGGGGGCAGAAAGCCCACTAAATGCCAGGGATTTTTTTCTGCACAATTTGTTTTAGGGTGGGGGCTGCCCAAAACGGGCATGCCAATGCCCCCACCCCCGCCACCATTACTGCCTTTCTGCCCCCGGGGGGGGGCAGAAAGCCCACTAAATGCCAGGATTTTTTTTTTTGCGCAATTTTTTTTAGGGTGGGGGCTGCCTGAAACGGGCATGCTAATGCCCCCATCCCCCCCCCACAAAAATGACAGTCTTTCTGCCCCCCGGGAGGGAGATGGGAGCTGTAGTGGGAAAGTTGTGGCATCACCGGGCTGACACAAATTTCCTACCACCCAGCGTTCCCCCAGGTCTCCCGATAAAAATGGTGCCTCACTCATGTGGGAGGACCAAGTACCTGCGACAGGCAAGGGCCCAAAACGTATTGAGGCAAAGTCAAAATTGCCTATCACAAAATGTTTTGGGCCCTTGCCTGTCACGGGTACTTGGGCCTCCCACACGAGTGAGGCACCATTTTTATCGGGAGACCCGGGGGAACGCTGGGTGGTAGGAAATTTGTGTCAGCCCGGTGATGCCACAACTTTCCCACACAAAAATGTGCGGTAAAAGTGATTTATTTCAGCTAAATTTGAGGTTTGCAGGGGATTCTGGGTAAGGAAACGTTGGGGGATCCATGCAAGCCATACCTCCCTGGAATCCCCCGGGTGTCTAGTTTTCAGAAATGTGTGGGTTTGGTAGGTTTCCCTAGATGGCCGCCGAGCATGGGGCCAAAAACCCAGGTGACCCCCCTTGCGAAACCAGGTCGTTTTGAGATAGGCAATTTTGATGTCGCCTCAATAGGTTTTGGGCCCTTGCCTGTCGTGGGTACTTGGGCCTCCCACACGAGTGAGGCACCATTTTTATCAGGAGACCCGGCGGAACGCTGGGTGGTAGGAAATTTGTGTCAGCCCGGTGATGCCACAACTTTCCCACACAAAAATGTGTGGAAAAAGTGATTTTTTTCAGCTAAATGTTAGGTTTGCAGGGGATTCTGGGTAAGGAAACGTTGGGGGATCCACGCAAGCCATACCTCCCTGGAATCCCCCGGGTGTCTAGTTTTCATAAATGTGTGGGTTTGGTAGGTTTCCATAGATGGCTGCCGAGCACGGGGCCAAAAACCCAGGTGACCCCCCTTGCAAAACCAGGTAGTTTTGAGATAGGCAATTTTGATGTCGCCTCAATACGTTTTGGGCCCATGCCTGTCGCAGGTACTTGAGCCTCCCATACGAGTGAGGCACCATTTTTATCAGGAGACCCGGGGGAACGCTGGGTGGTAGGAAATTTGTGTCAGCCTGGTGATGGCACAACTTTCCCACACAAAAATGTGCGTAAAAAGTGATTTATTTTTTCAGCTAAATTTGAGGTTTGCAGGGGATTCTGGGTAAGGACAATTTGGGGGATCCATGCAAGCCATACCTCCCTGGAATCCCCCGGGTGTCTAGTTTTCAGAAATGTGTGGGTTTGGTAGGTTTCCCTAGATGGCCGCCGAGCACGGGGCCAAAAACCCAGGTGACCCCCCTTGCGAAACCAGGTCGTTTTGAGATAGGCAATTTTGATGTCGCCTCAATACGTTTTGGGCCCTTGCCTGTCGCGGGTACTTGGGCCTCCCACACGAGTGAGGCACCATTTTTATCGGGAGACCCGGGGGAACCCTGGGTGGTAGGAAATTTGTGTCAGCCTGGTGATGCCCCAACTTTCCCACACAAAAATGTGCGGAAAAAGTGATTTTTTCAGCTACATTTGAGGTTTGCAGGGGATTTTGGGTAAGGAAACGTTGGGGGATCCACGCAAGCCATACCTCCCTGGAATCCCCCGGGTGTCTAGTTTTCAGAAATGTATAGGTTTGCTAGGTTTCCCTAGGTGCCGGCAGAGATAGGGTTCAAAAACTACAGCTAGGCACTTTGCCAAAAAAGGGTAATTTTTCACTGTGAAATTGTGGTGTGTCCACGTTGCGCTTTGCGCCGTTTCCTGTCGCAGGCACTAGGCCTACCCACACAAATGAGGTACCATTTTTCTCAGAAGACTTTGGGGAATGCGGGGTGGGTGGAAATTTGTGGATCCACGCAGATTCCAGAACTTTCCACCACAGAAATGTGAGGAAAATGTGGTTTATTTGACAATTTTTTAGGTTTGCAAGGGATTCTGGGTAACAGAACCTGGTGAGAGGCAGTCAAGTCACCCCATCCTGGATTCCCCCGGGTGTCTAGTTTTCAAAAATGTATAGGTTTGCTAGGTTTCCCTAGGTGACGGCAGAGCTAGGGTTCAAAAACTACAGCTAGGCACTTTGCCAAAAAAGGGTCATTTTTCACTGTGAAATTGTGGTGTGTCGACGTTGCGTTTTGCACCGTTTCCTGTCGCGGGCACTCGGCCTACCCATGCTAGTGAGATACCATTTTTCTCGGAAGACTTTGGGAAATGCGGGGTGGGTGGAAATTTGTGGATCCACACAGATTCCAGAACTTTCCACCACAGAAATGTGAGGAAAATGTGTTTTTTTTTACATTTTTTAGGTTTGCAAGGGATTCTGGGTAACAGAACCTGGTGAGAGCCAGTCAAGTCTCCCCGTCCTGGATTCCCCTGGGTGTCTAGTTTTCAAAAATGTATAGGTTTGCTAGGTTTCCCTAGGTGCCGGCAGAGCTAGGGTTCTAAAACTACAGCTAGGCACTTTGCAAAAAAAGGGTCATTTTTCATTGTGAAAATGTGGTGTGTTCACGTTGAGTTTTGAGCCATTTCCTGTCGTGGGCACTATGCCTACCCACACAAGTGAGGTACCATTTTTATCGGGAGACTTAGGGTAATTCAGATTTGTAAAGCAGCTGTTATTACCTATTGACTTTTGATGCATTTCTGCCTTCCAAATGAAAGACAATGTGTAAAAAAGAAGTAATTTTGAAAAATGATCGATAATTTTCATGCAAGTATGAGTATTCCCAATTTTGGAAATGTGCAAATATCTACTGTTTCTAAACTCTATATTTTGTTCCCATTTCAGAAATACATAGGTGTCTTTCATACCGATTTTTCCATGTTTACATTTTCCCAGAATAATTGCTATATACCCGGTACATAATAAAAAACCATTGCAAGTCGCTGCTCAGTTTTTGGCTCTGGGTTCATCGGGTTCTTGGTGAACCTACAAGTCCTATATATCCCCACAACCAGTAAGGTCCAGTGGATGTAACGTTATATTGCTTTCAAAGTTCTGTCATAATTAGAAGGAGTTACAGGTGAAAACGTTGACACCAAAGGCTGTTTTTTCCAACTACTTTTAAATTTTTCCTATATTTAACTGTTAGTTTCTATAAAGAAACCTTGAAGGATCTACACAAATGACCCCTTGCTGAATTTAGAATTTTGTCTACTTTGCAAAAATGTATAGCTTTCCAGGATCCATCATTGCTTTCATACCCATGTCTATCATTAACTGGAAGGAGGTTGAAAGCACAAAAAATAGCAAAAATAGGCTATGTCCCAGAAAAATGCCAAAACTGTGTAAAATTTTTTGGTTTTATGACAAAAGTCTGTCATTCCCTAAAAGCTGGGAAAATTGTGATTTCAGCCCCACAAACCCTTTTTTGATACCATTTGTAGGGAAAAACCCAGACGCTTTCATTTGCAGCACTTTTTTCCCATTTTTCCCAAAATGTAGCTGTATTTTGGCAAATTTCTGGGTCCCCTCCAGGGGAATCCACAAACCCTGGATACCTTTAGAATCCCCAGGATGTTGGAAGAAAAGGACGCAAATTTGGCATGGATACCTTATGTGGTCAAAAAGTTACAGGGGCCTAAGCGCGAACTACCCCAAATAGCCAACAAAAGGCTTAGCACAGGGGGGGGGGGAAAGACCTAGCAGCGAAGGGGTTAATATACCCCCCACAACTCTGCACCTCTGAGGAACTGGGCACTATCCTGGCCGCCATGAAGCATACATCAACATCATTGGAAAACAAGAAAAACACAGTTGCCATGGACCTCAGCCTGTTCTGCAATGATCATAGGAAACTTTCAGACAGAGTTGCACAGGCAGACAAGTCACTCTCAACTTTGCAACCGGAGGCGACTGATGTGCACCACCTGTTCGTGGAACTCCGGACCCACGTGGAGCACCTGGAGGAGCACATGGAAGATGCGGAGGGCTGGTCCTGAAGGAATAACCTTCGTGTGGTGGGGTTGGCAAAGCGGGTGGAGGGCCAGGATGCAGTTTCCTACCTGGAGACATGGATCAAGAGCTTCATGCTGGTTGGCAGCCTGTTCCCCTTCTTTACCATACAACAAGAACACAGACTTCCAGCACGACGAGCCCTGCCCCGAGAACAGCAATATGGCCAATGAGAGCTTGGCTCTTACACTACAGGGACCGAGACGCGGTACTACAGGAGACCCACAAATAGTTGCTGCTGTGCTTTCATAACACTCACATAATGCTTTTCCTGGACTATACCATTGCTGTCCAGAAACAACAGGCATCGTATACAACAGTAAAGTGCAAACTTTGAGATTGAAACCTTACCTACGCCTTAATATTCCTGGCCAGGCTCTGCATAGTACACACCAACAGATCATGCTTTTTTGAGGGCCCGAGGGATCCTGGGACTGGGCGGGAAAGCTCTGAGACTCTGCCCAGGCACTCCCACGGGCAATCAACCCCCGCAGAGAGACACTACTGCAAGTGCTACCTCTCCTTAAGGGGAAACAGCAATTACAATGACGGCTGAACCATGCTTTGCCTTTGCAACAGTCAGAACAATGAATGCGTCTTAACCTCGCATTCCTTTACTACGCATGTCGTTACAACGACATGCCTTAGGTAAAGTGGCGTTGGACTTTAAAGTCTATACTTTCCCTACTGTTGTGCGGACTGGAGTTGATATAGTAAATTGTACTGTTCCAAAGTCCAGCGCTTTCCCTAAGGCAAATCATTGTAAAGACTTGCGTGGTAAAGGAATGCATAGTTAAGATGCATTTGTTGTTCTGACTGCGTTGTTAAGGAACGTGTGGTTTAGGCATGCGTGGTTGTGTCTTACAACCCGCCTTATTACGTCCTGGGCCCCTCTGACACACAGCTGGATGACAACTGAGGATCGGCCTTGGAGACGGCATCAGACCTTTGCGGTTCAGCCTCGCCATACATGTCATGACAGCAGGACCCAGCCAGCAACTCTGATTCCTCCATCTCCCTCAGCCCGACACTGGGGTCACCATCCCCCCTGATGTCTCGCCACAAACTGCTGATGATTTAATGTGATTTGCCATGCTGTGATTTGACTTGTGCAAGCACCTGTGGGGTTGGTCGGAGGGGGAGCGGATAACACTCCAATCATGCTTTGGGAGAGCCTCTGCCCTCCTTTTCTCCCCCACCCCTTCAGCAGTACCCCTCCCTTTAACATGGCACTGTTTTGCTCCCTTCCAACACATGCCCCACCTGGATTCTCTCTGCCCCAGCCAACAATAGCGCACAAGCCTGCATCTTCCTGGTTGCCTGACACTACCCACCTCCCCAAACAGACGGTATGGTTTCTAAGTTTTGGCAGCAGAGATTTTGCCTCCTTCCCCAGATATTGCCTTCTGACCCAAGTATTCCTTCCAGGGAGCTCTGTTCTCGGACCCTTGTTAGTGAGTTCTCAAATTAAGGGAGATGGCTACTCCTTCCCTCCTCCTCCTACAACCCCTGGTTCCGATGACCGTACCCTTTTGTACAACCCCCACTATGCCCTGTGCCCATGGCAGCCAGGGTGACCCTTTCTGAATAGATCCTGATGGCCCCTTGCTCTCATTAAATATATGGGGCATGCACACACCAACAAAACACTACATAATTCCATTCATTCTCTGTAGGAGAGGGGTTCATATTGCATTCCTCCAGGTGTCCCACCTGATGCAGCATGAGGGTAGAAGCCTACAAAAGCATTGGAAGGGTAAGGTATATACCACTAACTACACAGTGCACACCTATTGGCCCACTCATAGAAAGTTCCTTGGCTGTGAGCTCAGCTCAACTTTGGCCTACATCAGGACAGATGTGGGAAGACGTGTGTCTGTTTAAGTGCACCACACTGGTTTGTATGTTAGCCAGTGTGTGCTACAGTACATGGAGACAGTGTGTGCATGTTTGAGTGGACCACACTGAGATGTACATGAGTCAGTGTGAGCTATAGGGCATGGAGACAGTGCATGCATTTTTGAAGCCCTGACAAAAGCCAATGACCTGTACGGGCGCAAAGAAGAAGGCCAAAGCATGTTGGATAGGTACAAGTGGGTGGATGATTCATTGTAACTCGCCTTACATCCTTGTCTTATGGTTTTGATTATATCTAGGGGACCCCACTATTAAAAGGGAAACATGTGATGTGGATCCTGAGATATTTTTTAAACAAAATCTGGAACCCTGCTATTTTAAAGTATAACATTATCAGAAAGCCTGCTTACCAGTTGAGTCAGCCAAGGTGGTACTCACCTATCTTATTGTGGATAGGTCACCAATGATGAAGCATTCCACCACAAAAATCAGTGGGTGACATGACCTATATATTTCTGGACACCTGCAGATGATTTGAGGTGAAACAATTGTCCTTTGACCCTTGCACGTTTGGTGTCATACTCGATATTTGGTACCAACATGCAGCTCACCTCCTTTCAGTAAACATTGTCTGATTGACCATATCTATCACTGAGGGACATAGAAATGAAGGGGGTTTTGCATTCTGTGTTTGGGGGAAAATGCATAAGCACCCATGGGCTCTGGACAACCACTGCAACGCTTTGATCCATAATGGTGTACCATTATGAAGAATAGACAGTTTCACTTTTGACAGATCTAGGCACTTCCTACAACTAACAGGATCTGAAGAAAAAGTCAGATAGGGCTGCTATCTTCAAACTGGTGGATCCTGGTTTTCTCTGTGTCTATCTCTTGATTAGTCGTTTACCTTATGTTCTTGTCACTTCTCATGCACATCTTTTATGAGACTATCTTCAGGCTCCTCTTGTGACTTTAATGTTCCATTCCTATTGAGACATGTAACCTCTGCCAGACAATTAGAGATGGCTTGGGTGTTATTTTGTGAGAATTTTACTTTTCATGGATTGCTGAGGTCATATTATGTGAAGTGTCCTGTGGGCTCAATGGGCGTATGCACCCTCTTTTTGCACCCTGGCAACATTTTGAAATTGCAGAAGGGGATGCAGATGCTTGTGCGGCCCCTTCCAAAATACAGATAGTGCCTGGGCACATGTAGCACTTGCGCTATCCTAATGAAGCATTCCCTCATTTGCATTGGGGGAGAGGCCCCATACAAATGTGGGAAGCACTTTCCCTCTGTGCCTGTGCCATATTATGGACACTAGTGTAGAGGCAAGGAAGCCATCTGAGGCAAACTAACTGTGCTTCAAAAAGAGGTGGTTCACAGTCAGTGTGCCCCCCTAAGGACACACTGACTGTGCCCTGGAGGGAAAAAGGGGGCCCCATGGACCTCACAGACATCCTCCTGTAGGTGGGTGCAGTCACTCATTGTACCCACTTGCAGAGGGATCTCTGTCCACTCTTTGAAGTGCATGTCGGTGCCATATGTACTCTGAAAAGCAGGGAACTGCTTCAATTGGCAATTCTGTCTTTCACTAATACGCTGCCACCAGGGCAGCCACAATTTCTCTTTCGCCCCAAGGGCATCACTTTATCTGTAATAAGCTGCAAGGTCTGTTTTTGTCCCTTGCAAACAGAGACAGTGCATCTTCCACATAATATGGCCCCTGGTGTTTTGCATCTTACTGAGCATTGTTGTGAAAAGGGCCTTTCTTGTTTGAGACTGGAGGTTTCCTATTACTTGTGGGGTCCCTTAATGAGCATAGGTGTGATGGTGCCATGTGAGAGCGTATCTATTTCTCTGAAATTGTCTTTCATCACCCCGATCATGGAATGGTGCCCTGCTGTTTTCTGCATATATGGGTATGGATACCCTTTGGTGTCTGCTATGGTGGGTGATTCTGTTTCCCAGTGTCACTTCTTGGTGGAGCGAAGATGGGCATGTACGTGCAGGATGTGATAAGTATGTTTAGTTGAAGCATCCACTGAAGTATCCACAGGGACATACTTGCAGAGGTTGGATGTGTGATTGCGCAATTAATCGTGTATTGTGGATTGCCTGTTCTTTACGCATGCACTGTGTCAACTCTGAATGCACACATTTAAATGAGGGGCAAACGCATTTTACATAATATACTAAACCATGTTGGCATGAGTACGTATTAACTGTTTGAGCTTTGAAAAACCGTACTAATGTATGTTTATGCTATGTTGTACATTGCACATTTTGCATGTTGTGCACAAATAAAGAAAAGGTTGCTTTAAATTAATAGCTTTCGCTAGGATTTAATTAACACAGGGCATTAGTATGGTGGGAGGTAATCATAATGGGTTTTATTTCATGAATTAATATTCTTTTGTGTTTGTTTATTTTAGTACGGGATTGGGCCTGCATGAAAATGGCCTCTCGTTTAAACCAGTATGTGGTTGGCCTGGTCGGTATGAAGCGCGCATGCACCAGGATGGGTTGCCTGCTTGCAGACTGCAGAGTGTACCAGCTGATGCAATCCGTGTGAAGGCCATGTTGACCGGTGTCCTATTGTTTATGTGCCAAGACGCGACAGCGACTGTGGGAACACTCATCACTACGTGCAATTCGAATGAGAAGCGGATATCATAATGTACAAATTGACAAAATGTATAATTATGAATGCTAGTGGTATACGAATGTATTGGTCTTAAATTCTTCCTTTGTTAGAACCGGTATAGGATGGATTTGTGGGGAGAACTGGATGAGGCGACCCTAGTATGATTTATGACAACCAATCACAGACCGAGTTTCTACCGATACTGCAACATTGTAAGATAGTGTGTTAGACAGAAGGGAATAACTGATATCCCAATTAGGGGTGTGGGAGAGCAGACGAGATGCAGATGGAGAAGGGTTCAGATCAAAAGACGCAGATCAGACGAGACGAGACAGATCAGATGAGACGGAGAGAGAAGGGTCGGAGAGAGATCAGACGAACCTGAGGCAGTGCGGTCCGGTATAGCAGTGCAGGCCGGGGTGGCAGATCCAAGACAGAGAGAGCAGACCAGCACAAAGCCAGAGAATGCTTTAGGTACGAGAACGGTGCGGGAGTGCTTGGGAGGAGACTGCGTCTAAGGAGAACTAGATCAAGGTAGATTGATTGGGAGATTAATTTTAGCAGTTAGTTTATGGCAAACTTCGCTGCATCTGTCCTGTTAACTTTGTCCTCTGAGCCTATCTCTGGGGACCTCTTGCCACAACCTCGGCCAAAGAAGTGGTTTTCCTGATTCTTTGGTGGGTATCACCCTCCTTGATTGCTTAATTTTGCAAATATATTTCTGCAAGTATTTATGCTGTACCTTCTCTTCCCCATTCCTATGCATGCTTTGATATTGATGCAAATGATTCATTTTGATTACATTGCTTGATAATTTGTTCTCTTATATGTAATCTTGTGTGTGCACTGACAATCTAAAATTAAGAGCATTTAATAAGATAAAATCATTAACTGAAGAAATGACTCTCTGGTTATTTAGTTAAATATTAAACTGTTTAGTTAATCATAGTCACCATCAACTCTTAAACTAATGGTCCATTCACCAAAGGAAGAAGAAAGTTGAGATTACGAATAGTTAGAATTATATACAAATATTATTAATATGAAGCATAGTACTTACTAAAACTGACAAATTAAACCCCCCAAATACAGCGCCTGTCTTCAGGGATCATTTATGGGTAATGTGTGATGGGCTCCGTTGTTTGGTAAAGCAATTTATGTATGACGAGATTTCCTTTGGTCCCTGGCTCATGAATTTAGGGGTTGCGCTGGATCAGTTTTTCTGGTAGCAGAATGATGGTTATTATTGATTAGTTTGGTGATTTATTGATTATTGATTAAATGTTTAACATTCTATGTAACGTGAATTAGTATCGTGTTTTTATGTAGTCTTTGGAACACATGTACAGAAGGGTTTCTGGGAAGCTGGCAAAGTAAAAGTTAGCCTGAAATAAAGCAGAAGAAAAGTGTGAGAAGTGAAATCACACGGGAATAGGTGCATTGCCTGTTTAAATTAGTGATAACACTTATGTGTTATTCTAGGGACTATTTAGCGTGTATGGAAAAGAAGAGTGAGATAGCGAAGGGTCCACCTGTGAAACTTTGGCCTTATCCCTGGAAGAGTAGCGAGACCTCCTTTTAATAAAGGGTCCTCCTGTGAAATTTTGGCCTTATCCCTAAAGAAGTAACAGGTCCTCTCCTAGCTTGGGTGAAGGGAAGGATAGCGGAATTGTTATACTTGCCCGTATTGGAAGGAATGTTCTTGAGAGTGAAAAACTATCTCTTTATTTAGTAAACAGACAGTGTGGTATTGTTTTATGTTGTGACTAATAAGTTATTGTAAAGAAAAAAGGACTTAGAAAAGTGCCGATAATTTTGTAAAGGGAAGGTCAGCAGCAGGAGGAGAGGCTGACTGTGGAATTTTCATACATATGGAATGTAGGCTTGTTGCTAGGGTAGAATGTTGTTGTTTGAAGTAGCTGACTTAGAGCTGTGAAGCTAGAGGAGGAAGCTGGAGGTACCTGTTCTTATCTTCTACAATAAAGACTACTTTCTTCATATCTTGCGTGGAGAAGATCTTTACATTGGCGACGAGCGGAACCCATTCTGCGCAGGGGGCCTTGGTCTCATCAATGCATGCATGGACATCAGACCCCTTAACACTCATATCCTTTGATATAGAATCTTTTGACAATATTGAATTACTACATTTATCCATCTCTTTTATCCATAAGTCAGTGTGTTCAAGACCCTTGGCTATCTGTATTGCTTCCTCCAACATAGAATCTTTGATGAGCAATTTCTCACGCACTCTCTTATTATTTGTGCATCTTACTATTTGATCACGTATAAGAGAATCACCCAAATTCTCAAAACAACAAGTTAAAGAAAGCCCTCTAAGAGCAGCGACATATGTTGCAATGTCCTCATCTACTTTTTGCGTTCTACAGAAAAACTTATGCCTCTCGAGCACAACATTCACTTTAGTAACGAATCTCAACTCTAGCATTTGCATAGTCATATCGTAAACGTTACTAGGTTGACCATCACCTACACCAAGAGAAACCTCAGGAAGATTTTCATACAACCGTCTCCCCTCAACACCTAAATGATGGAGTAAAATGGCTTGTTTGTGTACTGGACCATACTTATCTGCACCAGTTGCTAGCACATATGTTAAAAATAACTTTTTCCATTCCTTCCAGGGAATGACAGGATCTCCAGGGGTAGGAAGGAAAGAAGGAGGAGCAGCTAGACTTTGAGCACCCATAACAAAATGCTAAACACACTCTAAATACAATTAAGTATAAAAAAAAAAACTTGTATGATGGAGTAACACCAGCACGCTCAATCGGCCAATCTTATTTCCAGCTCAACCGGATGCGCGATGGAAAAGTACTTCGTTGAAGAGAAAATGTTCAAAACAGCACAAACGTCGTAAATCCCATGTGTAGAAAGAGAGAGTCTTTCCAGTCGCCGATAGTCAAAAGAGCATAAACGTCGTGAATCCTATGTGTAGAAAGAGTGTCTTCCCAATCTCAAAAAATGGCCGCCACTGTGCGTCCTTCACGTTGCTCACGCCTTTGACGCTTACGTTCTTGGGTCGGACTCTGCACAGCGCGTAGATGAAGCACTTGGCAACACCCACGAGACAAAAAGTCACAGTTCTGTCCGTTGAAGCGTAAGTTGTTTTTATTTAAACTTTTCACCACTTGCATTCACCGTGGACCGTACAAGTAATAGCGATTAAATCAAATCCTTTGAGTAGCTCCACAGCACTTTAGTCACTCGGCGGCATTTTAATCCTTTTACAGCTTCACAGTACAGTTTCCAGTATTTCACTCGCTTTATAGCCCTTTAAATTGCATTCACTTCGGGTCACGCTTACGGCAACAGTTAAATCCAATCACTTGCGCAGGTCCAGGGCGAGAATAAAAGTACTATACTCACAATGAGGAAATAAAAGTTCCTTTTAAAGGATATATCCAGGGGTGGAGGTACGAGTTGATTGACGTTCCTGACATCAAGGCTGTGGGATATGAGGCAAAACCATTGACATTTTGGGACTTAAGTGGATGGTGATTTGTTTTGAAGGAAAAAAAGTGTATGGACGTGTCTATCTAACATAACAAGGTTTTAATTTATTAGGTTGGCGTCACCAGAAAGATTTGGGGATTATATTGAATCCTAACCCCACTGAGCCTGTCACGTCTACCATTGTGCATTATATTGATAATTATGATTCATATGTAATGGAGAAATTCCCTAAAGTTTTCTCTGATGAATTGGGAAAGCTTTTAAATTTTTCTCATAAAATTATCCTCAAAAGAAATGCTGTGCCCGTTGTGCATAAGGTGAGGTGTGTACCTCATCTCATGGGAGGTCTTTTACAGGAGGAACGTGAGAAATTGCTAAAACAGGGAATCATAGAACCTATCGAAGCCTCAGAATGGTTGAGTCCGGTTGTGGTCGCACCCAAGGATGGTGGAAAAATTCGTTGTGTGTCGACTTGCGCCATCTGAACAAAAATATATGGGTCGACCGGCAGCCCCTGCCTAATATTTCTGAAATGTTGACTGCAACGGGAGGTGGGGCTATATTCAGCGTAATCGACATGTCTGCAGCTTATCACCAGATTAATCTCAGTGAGGAATCCAGACATCTCACGTCTTTTGTAACACCGCTGGGTGCGTTTTGTTATTGCAGAATGCCATTTGGTTTGGCGTCTACCTCAGCGGTGTTCCAGAGAGTTATGGAACAAATTTTCGTAGGGTTGGATGATGTTCTGTGTTTTCAGGATGATGTATTGATTGTTGGGAAAAGCTATGAACATCATGACAAAATTATGGATGAGGTCCTTACTCGTATGCAAAAGCATGGATTGACCATTAAGAAAGAAAAGTGTCAGTTGAGGAAAGTGTGTGTGACATATCTGGGACACGAGATATCTGAAGCAGGGATTAAACCAAAAAAAAGTATTGTTTCTGCCATCAGAGATCCTCCCGTTCCCCTTAATAAGGATCATCTAAAATCTTTCTTAGGACTAGCTGAATACTGCTCTAAATTTGTGAGCGGTTTTACAGAAATTGTGGAGCCATTAAGGCTATTGATGAAGAATGGTGTTATTTTTAACTGGAATGAGAATTGCGATAAAGCATTTAATATAGTAAAAGCTGGCATTCTTCATGCGCCGACTTTGGGACATTTCAACGTCAAAGCTAGAACTTTCATTACAACAGATGCGAGTGCAGTAGGAATTGGTGTTGTTCTAACCCAAGTGAACGATGGGGAAGAGAGGATCATTGGGTTTGCTTCTAGGAGACTTCAAGGAGCTGAAAAATCATATTCTGTCATTGAGAAGGAGGCCTTGGCGTGCTGCTGGGGAATTAAACACTTTAGGTATTTTGTTTGGGGTTTGCCATTTAAAGTGCGAACTGATCATAAACCTTTGGTGCATTTGTTTAAAGGAGGTAGAGGTCTTGAAGGGAGCGTAACTCCTAGGATTTCTAGGTGGATTTTATCAGTGCTTGAATACAATTTTGAGATGGGATACATGAAAGGATTAAAGAATGTGGTGGCTGACTATTTGTCTAGGATGCCAGTAGAGGTTACTAATGAGGAATTAGAAGTTATTGTGGACGTGATCAAATGCAGTGAGGAACAGGCCTTTGATAAGGAGGAGTGGAATGCTGCCATGTTACAGGATGATGTCTTACAGCGTGTCATGAAGGGTGTGTCTGAAGGATGGAGAGGAGATTTTGTTCAAGATGCTCGCTTCAGGAGCTATTGCCATGTTGAAACAGAATTGAGTGTAAGTGAGGGAAAATTGTGGAGAAGGAACCAGTTGATACCACCAGAGGTTCTGAGGACTAAGATTATAAAAATTGCTCATGAGGGATACTTGGGAAGGAACATGACTAAAAGGCGTGTACGGCAGTCATTTTGGTGGCCAAGCATGGATAAAGATATTGAAGTAATTGTTAAAGATTGTTATGCGTGTACCATGAGTGATAAAACAAAGATTGTGAGGCAGACTCCTCTTGCTTGTGTTGAATTTCCCAAACGTCCTTGGGAAAGGGTGGCCATTGATTTTCTTGCTCCTATTTCCAAACTTGGTTCACGTTGCAAGTTTTTAATGGTTCTGGTGGACTACCATTCCAAGTGGTTTGTTGTTGAAACCACTAATAGTATTCATTCTGAGAAAGTTATTGGTTTCATGGAGAGAATTTTTATGAATGAAGGGATCCCCAAAATACTTGTATCTGATAACGGAGTCCAATTAGTATCTAGAAGGATGCAAGAATTTCTCAGCAAGTTGGGTGTGACGCATGAGAGAGTTGCCATGTTCAGGCCTCAAGCTAATGGTCTAGTTGAGAGAATTAACAGATTGATTATGGAAAATATTCAACTCTCGATTGCTAATGGGATGTCATGGATGGAGGAACTTAAGAAATTGGTGTGGTCTTACAGGGTGACGCCTCATTCAGTCACTGGAGTGTCCCCATTCGTTTCTCTTAAGGGGCGGGAACCGGGTGTAAAAGAGGTTCCAGGATGGCTTAAGAGTAAGGATTGTGTGTGGGTTGATCGTGCTGCAATTGAGAGTGATGTTACCAAACAACAAGTGACTGCTGCAAAATACTACAACTTTAAGAAGGGTGTCAAATCTGCTGACATAAAGGTTGGTGATTGGGTAGTGGTAAAACGTGGGGGTATAGTTAACAAAGGTAATAGTAAATTCTCCAAGCCTATACAAGTCAGAACAGTAAAAAAAAATGTTCTCATTTTATCTGATGGATCTGCTTGGAGTGTTGGCAATGTATCTAAATGTTGTTCTACCCGACCAGTTATTTGTGATTAATGTTCTTGCTGTGAATTTCATATTCTTGTACAGTATTATTAAAGTGATATTTTTGTTCTTATTCTGCTATGTATAAGGGGGGAGATGTGTGGAGTTTTCATACATATGCAATGTAGGCTTGTTGCTAGGGTAGAATGTTGTTGTTTGAAGTAGCTGACTTAGAGCTGTGAAGCTAGAGGAGGAAGCTGGAGGTACCTGTTCTTATCTTCTACAATAAAGACTACTTTCTTCATATCTTGTGTGGAGAAGATCTTTACACTGACATCACAAAAAGCTGCGCTGGCATTGGTCAGACTGCAAAGACAGAGTGAGCTCAGATTGGCTGGTTGGTGTGAGCCGCGCTGGTATTGGACAGGATAGCGGAGACGTAGAAAGCTCCGATTGGAAGAGTTAGAGTGTGTCGCGCTGACATTGTTCAGGTGTTTAGGGAAGCAAAGGAGTTCGATTGGTGAATTATAGTGGATTGTGTTGACAAAGATTTGCATTGAGTAAAGTTGTTGACTAGCAACAACAACAACAAACATTTTTTTATTTTGAACAACCGAAACAGAAGAAATTGACTTTGTTTGGCAAAATTAAAAGATTCTTTAAAAAGGACAAACCAGTAATAATGAGAGAAGGAGTTCCTATCCCTCCACCAAAGACACCAGCGTCTTATATGATGTTAAAATATGATTATCACACATGTACTTGGCTAGAAAATTGGGTAGGATATACGAAGAATGATGGTATACCAGCTTTCCCAGAGCATGGTTCTTTTAATTTGGCGGTATTGCGTAATTTGAGAGAAAAGATGATGGCATTAGACCCCAGACCTAGACCTACACAGTTTGAAGCACTAGTAGAATGGGAGGATGAAATGTATGAAAGAGAAAGACATAGAGGTGGTAGAGTTCATAGATTTATGTTTGGAAGATTTCATGATGAAAGACATGAAGACAGAATGAAGAGATGGAGAAATGGAGAGATAACTGAAGGATTGTATCCAGTTTTAATGGTGGGAGAGACTGCAGGAAACAAATGTAAGGAGAAAAAGAGACATTTAGAGCAATTTTGTTATGGATATAACCCGAATGAATCTGATGATGAGCTGCTGGATGATATATTAGTTAAACGACCACCACCTTATCAGGAGAATTCAGCAATGGTGACACCAAATGCACCGTCAATGGAACTCCCAATGACACCTCAAACAACACCAGTTCTAACTGTAAGCGATGTAGAGCAGGAAGGAGAAGTAGAATTTGCCATACAAACCAAAGAATTAGTTGACAAATTGAATCAGATGAATATGAAAATAGATGCAATAACTGTGCCAGTAACTATAGGTCCAGCAATACCTGTATTCGAAAACAGACATATCCATGAACCTTCCTTAACCGTCCCATTAAATTCTGCTATAACATCAGCTAGTAGTAGAATTAACGCTGTAAGTGTCCAAAGTGAACAGCCCACTACAGTTACTAGGTCAACACCTCCGACTAATTTAACAATAATTGAAACACCTAGGGAAATAATGCAGTTGCAGCCCAAAAGAATAGAGTTGGATGAGATTCCCAGAAGTGAAGTTTCAATAGGTCCAACCACTGAAGAATTAGATGATTGGGTGAAAGGGTTACAAAGGAGAAAAACACAGCCACAGCCTATAGATGTTTGTAAGTTGAGAGTAGATCTGGAAGAAATGATCATTGGGACCATAAGTCCAAACAGGCTAAAGACTTATCAAGATGATGAATTGATGTATCTGTGTAAGAGTATTACTTGGAAAGCGAAAAATCGACATGAAAGGTTAGTGGAAGCTGCAGAGGAGTTGGGGCTGGACATAAGAAGATCAAAGGTGTTGCAGAAGACATATAGAGTAGATTTTACTGAAAAGGATATAGAAAATATGAATACGTCTGGTAGACGATTGCAGATAAAAGAGTTAATGGTTGTTTTGAGAAAATGGGGAGACGTGGTAAGATGGAAGGGTAGATGGATGAGGAAGAAAGAAGAATTGGCTGCTAAAGAAATACATTTGCGTCCAGTAAGAGAAGGATAAAATGTAGCTCTGGAATGTTCCATGAGAGAAGTTCCAGGAGGAGGTTATGTGCATGTTCCGTGGTCTAGACAGGATATATTGTCTTTCACCAATGAGTTTCCCAGGTTGAGAGAAAAACCTGTGGAGTGGTATAAACAAGTTGAGAGGTTTGTGAAGGTCTCAAAAGTATTGTTAAAGGATTTAGATGGATTATTTGAAATTGTTGTCCCTGCAGATTTATGGACTGAATGTAAGATCACAGTTGATTGGCCAAAAGATGAATATCCTAGGGATGGCAAAACAGGAGCACCTTCTGATGAGGTGATGAAAAAATATCATCAAGTGATTACTTTCTTGAAAAGCAAAATTTCCCCTAAGGAAACTGATTGGGTAAAAATTGATAGAACAACCCAAGAGCCGAAAGAATCTGTGCATGCATATTATGAGAGGTTATTACAAGTTTTTAAGCAGTACAGTGGTTTTGAGAATATTGGCGACAAAGATATGGGTCATTTTGTGTATAGGTTTGTGTATGGATTAAGACCTGAGATTAGTCAAATGATACAGCAGCATATGTTGTGTTGGCAGGCCAAAACGATCGATGAGATTTTGAGGTATGCGAAATATTGTAGTGATGACATTGAGTCCCGCCATCGCAAATTAAAAGAAAAGATGATGTGGGCACAAGTAAAGGTAGCAGAGCAGCAAGAAACTCAGTTGAATTCTCAGGCTATAAACCAAATGAGAGGAGTTAGTCAGAATGCTCAAAAACCCAGTGGAGGTAGAGTTAGAGGACAAATGAGCAGAGAAGAGGCGAAAAAGAAATTTCCTTGTCATGGGTGCGGAAAGTATGGACACTGGAAGAATGAGTGTAGATCAGTGCAGAGGACTAATGGAGGAAATCAAATTTTAACCCCACAGGTGCAGAGTGAGATAGTTGTGCAACAGACACCGCAGCAGCAGGTAGTTACTACCCAATATCAGGTCCCGCAACCACCGTTACCACATAATATAAATGCTCAAAGATACAGTGCGGATACAGGGTTCCACGGAGGAGACCAGGTTGGTAAAAATACTAACACAAATGTGATTCCCCAATTTTGGATGCAATGTGATGGAAGTGATATTGAGTCGAATCAATGACGGTTCCTGAGGGGGGAGGAAGAGTTCGTGCTTGGCGCTACTCTAGAGGTAGATCAGTCAGGTCCATTTGTTGATGGAAAAGTGGAAGGTAATGATATCACCTTTCTTGTGGACACTGGTGCTACCCCTTCTACTGTGAGAGCAGCAGAAATTCCAAACCTACCCCTCTCGGGAGAAACTATCCAGGTAGTAGGAGTCTCAAATAAACAGATAATTACTCCAGTTACTAAACCAATTGAAGTACATATTGGCTCCTTTAAAGACATGCATCGGTTTGTAGTGTGTGACTCGAGTCCAGTGAATTTGTTAGGAAGAGATTTGCTGTGCAAGATGAATTGCGCAATTTACTGCACAACGGATGGTATTGCATTTCAGACACCTGATGAGGATGTCACATTTAAAATGGTGCTAACAAAGCAGGGAACAGAAGTGAATGAGTTATTTTCGCTTCTTACAGACAACAGTGTGCCTGAAGAATTGATGAAGGTAGTGAATTCAGAGGTGTGGGATTTCACAGGACAGGAGATTGGGTTGATGAAGAAAGTGGATCCGATTAGAATCACAGTGAAAGATGGTATTGACTATCCAAATACACCACAGTATAAAATGAAGCCAGAAGTTATAGCAGGAATAAATCCTGTAATTGATCAAATGATTGAACAAGGAATTTTAAAAGAAATAATGAGTAGTCCTTGTAATTCACCTATTATGGGATTGAAAAAGCCAAATGGAACCTATAGAATAGTACAAGATTTGAGAAAGGTAAACAAAATTGTTGTGCCTTGTTGTCCAGTTGTGCCAAACCCAGCAGTGATTCTATACCAAATCCCACATGATGCGGAGTGGTATACTGTGATAGATTTGTGTCATGCATTCTTTTCGATTCCCCTGCATCCAGATAGCCAGTATTTATTTGCTTTCCAGTTTGGAGATTGTGTTTTGGCATGGTGCCGAGTTCCTCAAGGCTATACTGAGAGTCCTTCAATTTTTAATCAGATATTGAAAAAGTATCTGGAAGATTTGAGAATGTTTGAAGAGTCTGTTTTGGTTCAGTACATTGATGACCTACTGGTGGCATCAAAGACTCGAGAAGCCTGTGTTGCAGACACAGTTGCTTTACTGAACCATTTAGCAGAAGGTGGACATTCAGGGGTCGATTCCGATTCGGGCCGGAAAAAGCACCGACCGACTCGGATCCGGAAAAAATACCGACCGACACGTACCAGTGGCGCCCGACACGCCAAGTACGATGCAAGCCGCGATAAATCCGACCGACACGTCAGGAAACCAAGCCGACCGACCGAGCCGCTCGGAAAATAGCAATCCGGCCGGAAAAACACGCGAATCCAACCGACCGACACGCACCCGGAACAAATCCGACCGAATCGTACCCGCCAACTCCAACCTGCAAAGTACGATGCAAGGCGCGAAAAACACGACCGAGTCGGACGGAGGACAAGCCGTACGACCGACACGCATACAAAACCGAGCCGAAGCAACACAATACACCGCGACCGACGCGTACGCAGCATACAAAACTGCACAAACACAGCGTGAACGAAACGGAAAACACCGTACGAGACCAATGCAGGGTCCGACTCGGTCACAAGAACGTTTCCAACATACACAAACAGCACAAAGGAAAAATCAACCAAAAAAAGGCCAAACAAGCAATTACCAAGCCAATAAATACTGGGGGGTGGGGACAGAGAACAAAGACACACCCACAACTCCACCTATATAAAGGACACAAATCACTACCATGAGCCTTTGCAAATGCCATTCCACTGCCAGCACCCAAGAGAAAGCAACCACACACCCACAGCTCATCCCTCACACAAGCCACACACCATCAGCACACCAACAAATACCTACCTCACATACACCCAGCACAACACACACCCACACACCCTCACCTGCACACCAACACACACATCACCCACCATCACCACCCATCACCATGCCCCCCAAGAAGAATCCCAAGTTCCTAGATAGTGAATTGGAAGTCATGGTAGACGAGATCCTCAGGGTGGAGCCACAGCTGTTTGGCACTCTGGTCCAACAGACCCCCATGTCGCAGAAAACCAAGATGTGGGAGAGGATCATCAACAGGGTGAACGCCCAATCACCATGTCGGCGCACAAAGACGGACATCCAGAACAGGTGGTATGACGTGCGCAGGAGGGTCCGGGAGCTGCTCAAGAAAGACTACCACCTGAGCCAATACACCGGCAGTGGCCCTCCTGCCAAGCCAGTATACCTCAGGCCCTGGGAGGAGAAGGTGCGGGCCATCCTTCCGCCAGTGAGCGTATATGGACTAGAGGACATCCCAGAGCCTGGTGAGTACACAACAAATGTACACAATAAACTGCCACAAAACACACACATCACTGTCAAGGGGAGAGTCAAACCATGCACTCATAGCAATTACACAGCAACTAGAACAGAATCATCCCAAAATGTGTATGTCAGTCAGATAAACACAACACATGCCATCAAAAAAGTCACATCCAACTGTGCCAACACATGTACAAACACAACCACAACTACAGCTAGGCAGTGGCACAAATAGAACTAACACACACATCCACACATGTAGCCACCACAACAACACCAACACACAGTGAAGACCACTCAAAGGAAGGAATTCTGTGTATGCTGGCCAAGTCAGTGTAGCCAATAGCATCATGGGAGTCGCAGTCACACATATTGCCCCCCCCACAACTGTCCCATCAACACCACCCTGAACCATGCTCACATCACAGGGAGTGGAGAAGGACTCACAAGATGGCTGACACTGGCTACTGCTGTGGGGAGCACAAGGCCCTGCTGCCAACTGTGCACCAACAAACAGCAGGACACCACTGACTGACATCCTGAGAGACAACTTACACTCCCTGCAATGCAAGCACGTTCCATGGTGGGATATCTGGCTGGCTGGCTGGGTGGGAAGGGGGACTTGCAGCACTGACCATAGTCACCAGCACCTCCCCTCACACCCCCCCCAACACAAACTCCACAGTACCCACCTGGTAGAATGCAATGCCCTCCATCCTAACACAAGATCCCACAAAGCACCACCACCCTGGGTTATGTTGTGTGAAGCACAGGGACACTCTTGGGACTCTTAGCCAAACAACTGCCAGGACAACACTCCCAGCCATCCTGTCAGCACAGCCAGCCCACCCCACAGGGAAGCAGAGTCAAAAGGAAGGAAGCATGGGCATGCTGGGAAGGGGGGTGGAGGCAATAGCATGATGGGAGTCGTAGTCACAGACATTGCTCAGCCTCACAACTGGCCCATCAACACCACCCTGAACCATGCTCACATCACAGGGAGTGGAGAAGGACTCACAAGATGGCTGACACTGGCTACTGCTGTGGGGAGCACAAGGCCCTGCTGCCAACTGTGCACCAACAAACAGCAGGACACCACTGACTGACATCCTGAGAGACAACTTACACTCCCTGCAATGCAAGCACGTTCCATGGTGGGATATCCGGCTGGCTGGGTGGGAAGGGGGACTTGCAGCACTGACCATAGTCACCAGCACCTCCCCTCACACCCCCCCAACACAAACTCCACAGTACCCACCTGGTAGAATGCAATGCCCTCCATCCTAACACAAGATCCCACAAAGCACCACCACCCTGGGTTATGTTGTGTGAAGCACAGGGACACTCTTGGGACTCTTAGCCAAACAACTGCCAGGACAACACTCCCAGCCATCCTGTCAGCACAGCCAGCCCACCCCACAGGGAAGCAGAGTCAAAAGGAAGGAAGCATGGGCATGCTGGGAAGGGGGGTGGAGGCAATAGCATGATGGGAGTGGTAGTCACAGACATTGCTCAGCCTCACAACTGTCCCATCAACACCACCCTGAACCATGCTCACATCACAGGGAGTGGAGAAGGACTCACAAGATGGCTGACACTGGCTACTGCTGTGGGGAGCACAAGGCCCTGCTGCCAACTGTGCACCAACAAACAGCAGGACACCTCTGACTGACATCCTGAGAGACAACTTACACTCCCTGCAATGCAAGCACGTTCCATGGTGGGATAACTGACTGGGTGGGTGGGTGGGTGGGAAGGAGGTCTGGCTGTCAACCAAACACAATCAATGCAGACCATGTTCACACCCCAGAGAATACATAGAAATGCCCAAATAATGCAGGACAATGTGCCACACCAATATCAACCCCTGACTGTGACGACTTAGGACAATACAATGTACAGGCCCGCACCCCGAGGCACAGTCACAACTGTCAGGTGTGTCAACCACTGATGCCTGCAGAAACATGACATACATTGTTTGTGTCTCCCAAAAACAGGTGATGATAGGGACACAGCAGCAGACGCTGAGGAGTCCCAGTCCCAGGCTCAAGAGGATGCCGAGCTCACTGGCGTCGTACAGCCTCTGTCCTCCTCGGACGATGAAGAACAACCTGGCACATCCGGTGCAAGTCAACATGCTGCACCAGCAGGACCACCAGCTGCAGCACCAGCAGGTCCACCAGCTGCACCCCCTGCACCCACCCCTCCAACGACTGTCACCACGAATACCATCCCTGCCGACATGGACAGAATAAGGAACAACACCAGCGCAGTGACCCTGGACCAACCTGGGGCCATGGACACCACCACCACCACCAACCCCCGAGGTGGACCAGGGTTATCTGTGCGTGCAACTGCACACACTGCACATGTCAGCAGGGGTGGTGGGAGGGGTGGGAGACAGAGGTCGCTGCTTGCAGACGTTGCTGGTGTGCATGAAGACCCACAACTGGTACGCATAGCTGATGCGTACCAGTCCAGCACCGGAGAGCTCAGCCAGGTAGTGGGGCTCCTCAGAGACATCAAACAGCAGCAGGCTGCCCATCATGCCCGCTTGGACTCCCACATGTCCCATGTGGAGTCACACATGTCACGTGTGGACTCCCACATGTCACGTGTGGACTCCCACATGACCCGCGTGGAGTCCAAGTGGGATGTACTACATGAGATGACGGCGGTGCACAGGGACATTTTACAATGCCTCCGCCAGATGAACAGCAACCAGTCCACACCTCCCTGTGTGCCAACAACATCTGGTACCGAACAAACTGCAACTGCCACAGGGAGGGAGGAGGACTCTGGCGGAGAGTCCCCTGCACCGCAGCAGCCTGCACTTGAGGGCCCCCCCCCAAGAAGAGGGGTCGTCCGAGGAGGGGAAAGTGAGAGGCTGATGGCCAAGCGCAACTCCCAGGAAGCCTGAACCTGTTCTGGATTTTCGCCTTTGTGCACAGACTGTTCACCCTGTTGATGGCAACACTACTCCCACACATTGCATGGGGAGTACAAGTTGGAACAATGTGTCAGACAACTGTGGCCCCGATACTGGGGATCCTGTCTACCTGGACTTTCTATTCATCTAGGAACTTGGGATTGCAAGATTCATGTACAGCACAATCCATCCTATGCACTATTATCACAGATGTATCACAATAAACACAATAATACACCATACTTGCCTCTGTCGTGATTCCAACGTGGGTGCTGTTATGGGGATGATGAACAACAAAATTACACTGTGTATGCGAACTGCAACAGCAAGGACAACACAGGCATGTGAGTACAGGCAACGTGACACATATGAGGGAGACACACCACCAGGGCTACACAACACATACACACCTAGGCCATCTGACTCATTGCCTACACTGATGTTGCCAGGGAAGACGGTGCAATGCACAGACACCACACCCATTCCCAGTTGTAGTCAAGTAGCCCACAGGTGCAGTAAGCAAATGGCAGTCAAATGTGTGACCACAGACAACGCACATCACTAAGTGAAGCACAGGTTTATTACACAGTAGCAACATGCCGTAACCACTACAGATGCAAGGTAACCCCACCTGGTAGCGGGCACACAGTCAACAACTGTAGACAGAAGGAAGTCCATGGGTGTGGCGCACATCACCTGTAGGGACACAACAGCTACCAGCCTGGATGTGCAATCACGTTGTCGGTGGACACAGTTGACCAAACGAATCTGAAAGTACCCTGTGAAGGACAGAAATGACACACAGTCAAAAGCAATGGAGTACAGGACAGAACAGCAAAACTCATGCACAATACATGTTACAAGATACCCACCCAGAACCAAGTTAGCATGTCAACACTGTTGGGGAGTACAGCCCACCTGTAAGCACACATCGCAACACACATCCAGTCAAGTAGCCCATGGACACACTCCAACAGCACCAGAGCACCACCCACACATCATGCCAACTCACATCATTGACATGACACCTCAGGATACTCACATTCAGCTAAAGAAGTTGGTGATGAGCTGTGTGCGGACATCACCATCACCATCATCATCATCATCGTCACTGGCATCGTGTTCCAGGCCAGGATCCTCCACAGGTGGCGGATGTTGGTCATCGTCATCCTGGATGAGAGGCAACTCCTTCCGCACTGCCAGGTTGTGGAGCATGCAGCAGACGATGATAATCTTGCACACTTTCGCAGGGGCATATGGGAGGGACCCTCCGGTCTTGTCCAGGCAGCGGAAGCGGCTCTTCAGGAGACCAAAGGTCCGCTCAATCACTCTCCTGGTCCGACCATGTGCCTCATTGTAGCGCATCTGGGCAGGTGTCACAGGGTTCCTGAGGGGTGTCAGCAACCACGGCATGTTGGGGTATCCCGAGTCACCTACGGACAGACAAGTGCACATCAGCTGACTTGGAAAAGTGGGCGGAATACTACAGATCAGATCACACACAATGGCACAAAGTCAGTACACACCGACAAGCCAGGCACGCTGGTTCTGCATCTGTGCCATCAACCTGGGGATGCGACTACTCCTCATCACAAAGGCATCGTGTGCTGAACCAGGGAAACGGGCACACACGTGTGTGATGGTCATGTCTGCAAGACACACCACCAGTGCATTGACCGAGTGGTAGTGCTTGCGGTTCCTGTAGGCCTGCTCCTGGGCCTGTGGTGGTACCAAAGCCACATGTGTCCCATCAATGGAGCCAATGACATGCGGCATCCTCCCCAGGGCATAAAAGTCACTCTTCACGTCAGTGAGTCGTCGCAGTCTAGGGAAATAGATGTACCGGTTCAGGAAGAGCAACATTGCCGCCAAGAAATCGCGGAGCACACGGCTGAACATGGTCTGTGACATCCCACCAGCAGACGCCACAGTATGTTGGAAGGTACCGGTGGCAAAGAAGTGTAGGGCTGCCATCACCTTCACCTTGGGGGTCAGCGCTGTAGGATACGGCCGGCCAGGCTGCAAATGTGGGGACAACTGCACTGCCAAATCCTCAATCAGCTGCCTGGTGAAGCGGTACCGTCGGATGCTGTCCCGTTCCACCATCGTTGCCAGGTCTGGGAATGGCCGATGGACAGCAGGAGCCCTGCAGTGCAGAGGAGAAGTAAGCAAGATCGTCAGTCACCCCACATATGCGGCATTGAACACACTCAAGATCCCAACATACATCATCATGAGGCACAACTACATGAAGTGTGCAGTACCGGAACGACATGTATGGTACATACATGGCCAACATCTGTCAACACGGTCCTACAGGTGGCATCAATTTGTCCCAGGTTGGCCCATTGGATATCATGATGCTGTGTCACAGTCACCCCCCAGTGACATGTGAGGACAGATGTGCCCCAGGCACCACAGCTCAACGACAGGCACATTCCCAGGGACCCTGTAATGCCACATGGACACTGGCATCACCTGGAGTATCATGTGTACACCACAACAAAACAAACATGACCCCCACAGGTAGTGGCCACACTTGCCATGGCAGGAGAGCCATGGACGTCTGTGACACACACGCACAACATCAGAGTCCATGCACACACAACGTGGATGTGGAGACTGTCTCCCATTGTGCACATGAAATCAGAGACATTGTAAACACTACATGCACAAAGACTGTGGAGGGCCATCACTATTGTGCCACTGGGACACCCTGGCTCAAACATACCGTCCCACATGGGACTCACGGGGTATGTGACATGACATACACAAACACCACTGTGAAATGTGACCATGGCACATGCACAGATATGAACAGTTGCACATCACAGTGGTCACGTACACGTAACACCCAGGATCCTGTCCCCATTAACACGTGCACAGCCTGGGGGTGGCTGCCCACAGGTGACACCCACAGGACAATATGTACACCAACATACACACAATAGGAAATGCAGCCTTACATGCCTTATGATAAGGTTTGGACAGGCTGTCGTGATGTAGGTGTGCCCCTCACTCCCTGGGAGCTATCTGTGGCTGGCATATGTCCATCTGAGACAGGCATGCTGACATATGCCAGTCACATGTACAGTGATGCGTTGAACAGCAATGGACCGATCGGTGCCTCCGGCCGGCCCATTGCTTTCAATGTGTGCGGGTACGCGTTGTACCCCTGTGCGCGTTGTACTGCAATGGACCGATCGGTGCCTCCGGCCGGCCCATTGCATTCAATGTGTGCGGGTACGCGTTGTACCCCTGTGCGCGTTGTACTGCAATGGACCGATCGGTGCCTCCGGCCGGCCCATTGCATTCAATGTGTGCGGGTACGCGTTGTACCCCTGTGCGCGTTGTACTGCAATGGACCGATCGGTGCCTCCGGCCGGCCCATTGCATTCAATGTGTGCGGGTACGCGTTGTACCCCTGTGCGCGTTGAACAGCAATGGACCGATCGGTGCCTCCGGCCGGCCCATTGCATTCAATGTGTGCGGGTACGCGTTGTACCCCTGTGCGCGTTGTACTGCAATGGACCGATCGGTGCCTCCGGCCGGCCCATTGCATTCAATGTGTGCGGGTACGCGTTGTACCCCTGTGCGCGTTGTACTGCAATGGACCGATCGGTGCCTCCGGCCGGCCCATTGCATTCAATGTGTGCGGGTACGCGTTGTACCCCTGTGCGCGTTGTACTGCAATGGACCGATCGGTGCCTCCGGCCGGCCCATTGCATTCAATGTGTGCGGGTACGCGTTGTACCCCTGTGCGCGTTGTACCTCAATGGACCGATCGGTGCGCACCCATTGACAATGGGCTTGCCTGGCAACGGACGCGTTTTCGAATATTCGAACGAGTCGGTTGCTGGAAAATCAGTTGGTCACCCACAACAATGTTGCAAAATCATGTATGTCATGAAGTTGAAATTTTGAAGGATGCTGTGGGCGTGTTTTGGTGCTGCTATTCCATGGATTGGCCAGATTCAGAAGATGCAAACGACTTGGACCTATCACTTTGGACACAAGGGACAGTATCTGCCTCTCCAGCACATATATATTGCTGCATGTTCCCCTGAGAGCCCACTTGCCTGCACTACATGCTCCAGGACGACATCTGCCACTGCACTGCTGCTGTCTCTGCCCCTCTGGACCCTGCAATGGCACGTACTGTGGAGAGAGCCCCAGCCTTCAGCCTTGAAGAGAACCAGGCCCTGCTGGACAGCCTACTTCCACAGTACAGCAAGCTGTATGGGACACCAGGGGAGCAGGTGAGTGTTCTGTGCACTGCCTTTCTGAATGTGCATTTTGTCTGACTAGCAAGGCTGAGAGTCAGCACACCACTGGCTAGCAGGCTCACTGAGTAGTTGTCACCCCCCATAGTGTGTAGTGACTTGCACTGGACAGGTATGGTGCAGTGACAGTGCTTCTGAACAGGGTTTTACTCCCCATGCTATGATACCATGTAGTGACTTCTGGAAAACTGTCCATGGGCAGCCGTGCACTGCCTGGGTACACCATGTGCCCCTGTGATTGCGACATGTATATGCAACTGTGTCATGCACGGATATGTTGCATGTGTAGTAATGGCCTTATCACTTTGTCATCCTGACAGGCTTCTGCCCATCGGAAGCATGAGATCTGGAAGGACATCGTCCGGGCTGTCCGGTCCGTGGGGGTCTACAAGCGCCGGATCCGCAACTGCCAAAAGAGGTGGCAGGACCTTCGGGGCTGGACCCGGAGGATTGCACGGGTCCAGCTGAAGCTGTCGCCTCCTCGCAGGAGGGGCGGAACACGGACCCTGACCCCCCACATGCTCAGGATCCTGGCGGTGGTCTTTCCAGACCTGGATGGGCAGCTGAAGGCCAGAGAGCAGCAAGGAGGGGGTGAGTCAAAGACTGCACTGTGTACTCTGTCTAACATGTTATGTGCCCTCCTCGGGCCAGGTTGAACTGCCACAGTACAGCAGTCATGTTGTCCAGGAGCCATGTCCCTCTATTGTGCACTGCCCACTCCTCATCTGATACCCAGGTGTGGCCCTTACATGCAGGGAATTCTGTCACTTAGGACTGTGTCCTTGCAGTTTGCTTGACTCAAGGTGGGAGACAGCATCTGTTTCCCTGACTCTGTGGTGGGCATCATGGGTGGGTCCATTGCTTACACAATGCCTGTATTCTGACATGTATTCAGCGTGTTACTTTGATCTGTGGTCCAATTGCTGAGCTGATCCACCACATGTGGCTGGGGTACCTGGCACACACCCATGCTGCGGGTGGGAACAATGTTTGGGCCCCAGGAGTATGTATATGACGTGTGTCACACATACTTAGCCAGCTGCCTACAGTCCAGGGCTCATCCCTCATTCATGTGGGGCTGGACAGTCATGCCTACTCCAGGCCATACAATACACTCTGTACTCCCACTCCCGTGTATCAGAGGACACATTGTGCACAGTGATTTGACCCCTCAGGTGTCTGCCTCTGTGTCAGTGTGCTGTGGATTAGTCGCCAGGACTGCTGTGGAGTTTCTTGGTAGGGGCTCAGCATGCCACTGGAGATGTGACCATAGGAGACGATACTTGTGTGACACATAGGTGTCTGATCAGCTGCCCATGCAGACTGGGGCATGTAAATGTGAAGTTCAGGCAGCTGTTCCCCATGCACAGCAGAGTGTGAGGGGCTCAGGTTCAGAGGGTAGTGTCACAGGTCTCCCATATGTCCAATAGGTATGACCTGGACAGATGAGGGTTAAGAGGATGTGTTGTGGGGGGATGTACATGTGCACTTGTGCAGCTCCAGGACTTGCATTCCCCATGACCTACTATTGTGACACAGTGCAGAGTGTTGTTGTCTGGCTGCAAAGTCATACATCACTGAGCCAGTGATGTATGACTTTGCAGTCATGCCTCCGCCATGGCATGTGTCTACTGATTGGTGATCCTGCAGGGGAGTGACATGTGCTACATGCACACCATAGTGGCGCTGGCTATCAGGACATGGGTGCATCATGGTGTCTGTCGCTGGTATGCATCACATGCATTTCCTATTTGACTCTGGGCATCCCTTACATCCGTAAACCTGTACTGACTCAGTGGCAAGAGCTGTGATGTGTCCACACCGTGTCCTCTGCACTGTCCAACTACTGTGTACTTGGTGCATGTGTCAACACTGGGGTGTTGCAATCCAACAGACACCAGACAGATGGGTGCAAGGCCATGTGGGATGTGAGTGCCATGCTTGGCATCAGACTGACAATTGACTTCTCCTGTTCAATTAGGGCACTTTTAGCAATGTACAACTAATGATGCCAGGGCTTGCTCTGTAATGTGCTGTGCTCACAGTGGTGTGTGCGTTTGGTGCAGGTGACTGATGTCTGTCTGTTTCCCCATTGTTTGCAGATACATCCACGGCCACGGAAGGGGACAGCTCCACGGACCAGGAGGAGCCGGAGAGCCAGACTGGGTCAGCAGCCGAGGAGTGGTCGGAGGGACCCAGTGGCACGGAGGGCGAGGGGAGCCACACCGAGGAGTCCTCAGCAGCATCCACCTCAGCTGAGGACCAGAGCAACTCGGAGGATGACTCCCTTGTGGAGGCGGGTGTCAGCAGCCACCACACCCCAGCTAGTGTTGCTGTCCCCGCCACCACCAGCACCACCACCGCCCTCCCATCGGCTCCCATTCCCCAGGTCCGTGGAGGCTCCCATGTCCGGGAGCGTGTCTCCTTTGGGCCAGGCACCGCACCCCTGCCCCTGTGTCCCCTGCTGCCCTGAGTGAGGAGTCTGTGTACCTCCTTCGCCAGCTCCATGTAGGGCAGACAGCCATGCTGAGTGTCCTCCATGCGCACACCGCGCTGTTGACTCAGCTGGTGTCGTTCATGGAGGGCATCTCATCGGGCATGTCTGACCTACAGAGGGGCAATAGGTCCATGGACTCCTCCCTGACGGCAGCAGTGTCCCTCCTCAAACGGTCCCTCACCCCTCCTGCCTCTGCTCCATCCACACTCCCCAGCACCTTACCCATCCCAGGCACACACACACTGGCACAGGCACACACCAGCACACACACATCCAGCACACTGACACACACGCCAATGACAAAACGCACACGCACGCACATTCAGGGGACTGAAGCCAGACTCACAGGGGATGGGGCCCTGGAACACACACACGCATCCACATGCACTGCGCAGTCCTCAGTTCCCTCTCCCTCCAAAGCACCCTCCCTTGCCTCACCTGCAACCCCAAAGTCACAGCAGCTCTTCCTCTGTGACCTCGGCCTCTTCCCCACCGATGAAGCTGCTCCAGCATCCCGGGGGAAGAGGAAGCCCACCCACACGGAGCAGAGTGCCCCTCGCCCCCGGACACCCTCCCCCAGGCGCAGACGGACTGAGGCCCCCACCCGCAAGTCCCCCGGAGTGCTAAGAGCAAGACCCCGCCACCACCCTGCAGCTCAGGCACAAGGTCTCCGTCCTCCATCCCTCAGGCCCCCACTGCACAGGTGCCCCCACCACACCCTGCCCCAGGTTCCCCCACCCACAGATATACCATCCCCAAGATGCTCCGGCCTTCTCCCCCTGCCACTTGCTCTCCCAGCACCACACCCCCGCTGCGCTTGTCTGTGCCACTGATGTGGTGAGGGTGTCCCCCCCTCTGTCCAACCCACCTTGCCTGTTCCCCATTCTCCTCCCCTGGAGGTAGGCACTGCAGTGGAGTCCACTACCGCCCTGTCTGACTTGGGCACTGCAGTGGCGGACCTGTCCACCCCATCTGCAGGGTCCACTGCAGTTGTGCCGGCACCCACGACATCTGTGTCATGCCCCCCAGTTGTGCCGGCACACACCATGTCAGACACCTCCACTGCAGTTGTCAGTGGCTCTCCTGCACCCACCACCCCTTCCCTGACTCCCCTGGTGAGCCCTGATCCTGTCCCTGCGGTGCCTGGCCTGCCCCCCGGTTGCCCCTCCTAGTGGATTGTCCCTGGTATTGTGCAGGCATGCGTAGGGTGACATCTGCCAGTGTCACCCTGTTTGAACTTTGACAATGGACTGGCCATTGGCCTTTGCTCTTTTTTCAGGACTTCGTTTGGCCTCAACACAGATGCTGAATAAAGCAACTTTCTTTTCTCTAGTGCTCATGCTTCAGATGTACATGTTGTTGGTGCAGCTAACCATGCCCTTGCTGCAGTGATGGTGATATCTGGTCTCATGATTATGAAGTGTTACTGTGCAGGAACCCATGTGGTCCAGGGGGAATGTGTCCTATCATGTGGTGTATCCATGTCATCAATAGCAGCATCTGAGGGTGTCATGTGTTCAGTATTTGGCAATGGGTTTCCTACTTACATTGGCAATTTCATATCTGTGGCTTCCACCCCTGCACATCTGTTGTGCCTGCCATCGTTGCATTTGTCTACTTCCCTGACCGTGTTGCCATCTCCAGTGGACATGCAGGTTTGGGCATCAATGGGGAGGGACTCATCCGTGTAGTCAGTGCAACATTGCTATACAAGTGTGTTGGATCTGTGCTGATGATTCCGTTGGCACATCCATGACCAGGCTGATGTGATGGGAGCCCTCATTTGGTGCTAATTGTTGATTGTGTGACCAAGTGCTCAGCTGACATGATGGGGCCCTACTGAGGCAACATATGGCACAGCTTTCCTCACACAGGAGTGGAGTCCCCTCATGGCAGTGTGTACACGTGTGACATTGCCTGCGCCCAAGGTGTGTGTTGTATGTGCATGTCTGTGTGTTCACTTCCATTCATCTGCGCATGCTGTGATCCCTAGTGTTGTACCTGTTTGTGATGCTTGCTGACTTGAGCTATGTTCCCCCAAAGTCTTCTCCCTGTGTTCTCTGTGATGTGGGTGCATGGCACATTACTGGTCATCAGGGTGTCACCCATAGGTGTGTTTGCTGTCAGGGCAGAGTTTGTGTGCTGACGCAGATGGGTCACAGTCAGGTTTCCCTTTGGCACTTGTTGTTTGCCCCTGTCATGTGATTTCCAGTTTGTGTTATCTTTCAGTGATTGTGACACGTTGTGTGTGTGACTGCTGGCACTCCTTAGGGTCCGGGCTGCAATGTTGGTTGTTGTCTATGTGTGTTCTTTGTGGGTGACCTTGGCTTCTTCATTGGTGTGTGACTGTGGCTGGGATCCCATTGGTCGGTGTGGTATTGCCGTCATGTCCATGTACAGAGTAGTGTGCAGTGTGTCAGACATTCAGGAGTCTTGTTGAGTGTCCATGTGTGATGTGTTTCTACACCTTGGTTCCCACCCACCACCCTGGAATAGTCATGGGTGCATGTGCAATGTCACCAGTGCATGTGTACTTCACTGCTGCACATTGTTGGAGGTCGAGGGGTGTGGTGTTGAGTGTGTGCAGATGAGAGTTGTTGCCCGGCTAGTCCCCTGCCTCCATGTTGGCCTTGGCTTACTGGCCATGCTGATTGATTTGTGCTTGTGTAGGTGTGATGGTAGTTAGTTGCTCAGGACACCTGACTGTGGTTCACAGTGTGAACGACATTTAGCTTTGTCATCACAGTGGTATTTTTCTTCAGCCCAGGGTCACCACATTGTGGGGGCCCTGGGGGTGGTGCTGTGGTGTGTCTGTGACTTGCTGTGTCAGTTGTTGTTCCTACGTGCCTGTGTGACATGTGTGTTTTGTGCTCCCTCTCACCTGTCAATGCCTGCTTGCCCACATAGGGGATTTGGATCCATGAGTTAGCTTAGTGTGGCAGTGTATGCACATCTGTATGATTGGTATTCAGCTCTCCTCATGTGTTGTGTTGTTGCCTGGGGACACTGGCACCCCCACCCCTCACCTGCTGTGTATGATGACAGTGTTGGTCTGCCTGTTTGTGTTTGTGCATCTGCACCACTGCATTGGCATATCTTGGGTGTGCCATTGGCTGTATGTTGTTTGGTGTGTTTCCCCTGCTGTCCCTGGGACTCCTAGGTCATCGGTCAGCACAGTGATCATGGTTTGTGTGTCCCATTGCTGCCATGGTATGGTATCTGTTCACCTCACATCTGCTGTCTCCACAGGGTATCTGCATTTGTGTGCCCATTGGTGCAGATATGTGGTTCTGCATTCTGATGGTCACTTCTGTCATTGTGTCATTGATGACTGTTGACGGTCTCAGCCCCCATGGGTGTTGTTTGTCTGCACATGGCCAAAGGAATGTTTCATTTGCACTGCAGTATTTGGCTCCCCCAATTTATGTTGCAATGGGACACATACACTACTTTGCCACAGATGAGTTTTTGGTTCTGTGACCAGGAATGATCCATGCAGTTTGGCAGTTGCAGCTCTTTCTTTGTTAACAATTACCTTTTGGTCACTGTGATGATGAGGGTGTAGACCCCATTGCCACAATGGTCAAAATGTGCTTCAGCTATGGACCCCACACTTACCTTTTGGTCACTGTGATGATGGGGGTTTAGACCCCATTGCCACAATGGTCAAAATGTGCTTCAGCTATGGACCCCACACTTACCTTTTGGTCACTGTGATGATGGGGGTTTAGACCCCATTGCCACAATGGTCAAAATGTGCTTCAGCTATGGACCCCACACTTGCCTTTTGGTCACTGTGATGATGGGGGTTTAGACCCCATTGCCACAATGGTCAAAATGTGCTTCAGCTATGGACCCCACACTTGCCTTTTGGTCACTGTGATGATGGGGGTTTAGACCCCATTGCCACAATGGTCAAAATGTGCTTCAGCTATGGACCCCACACTTGCCTTTTGGTCACTGTGATGATGGGGGTTTAGGCCCCATTGCCACAATGGTCATGGGCTGCTTGCATTGTGGGTGCCACACACATATATGTGTGGCACATGTGCTAGGGGGTCACATTGTATGTTCAATGTCATGTTCGGTGTTGTAGGCATTTGACACAGCCTGCTCACACGCTTGTCATGGTGGTGGGGGGATGTCTTAATCTTGCATTCCCTAGGTTGTGGTGTGCTTGTTGTGTCATGCATTGTCCATCCTATGAGTGGGGGTGGTAGTAGTGGTAGGCATCCAGCCCCCCTGGCTAAGGGTGGTAGTAGTGGTAGGCTTCCTGCCCCCTGGCTAAGGGTGGTAGTAGTGGTGGGCATCCTGCCCCCCTGGGTGAGGGTGGTAGTAGTGGTAGGCATCCTGCCCCCTGGCTAAGGGTGGTAGTAGTGGTAGGCATCCTGCCCCCTGGCTAAGGGTGGTAGTAGTGGTAGGCATCCTGCCCCCTGGGTGAGGGTGGTAGTAGTGGTGGGCATCCTGCCCCCTGGCTAAGGGTGGTAGTAGTGGTGGGCATCCTGCCCCCCTGGGTGAGGGTGGTAGTAGTGGTGGGCATCCTGCCCCCCTGGGTGAGGGTGGTAGTAGTGGTGGGCATCCTGCCCCCTGGCTAAGGGTGGTAGTAGTGGTGGGCATCCTGCCCCCCTGGGTGAGGGTGGTAGTAGTGGTGGGCATCCTGCCCCCCTGGGTGAGGGTGGTAGTAGTGGTGGGCATCCTGCCCCCTGGCTAAGGGTGGTAGTAGTGGTGGGCATCCTGCCCCCCTGGGTGAGGGTGGTAGTAGTGGTGGGCATCCTGCCCCCTGGCTAAGGGTGGTAGTAGTGGTAGGCATCCAGCCCCCTGGCTAAGGGTGGTAGTAGTGGTGGGCATCCTGCCCCCCTGGGTGAGGGTGGTAGTAGTGGTGGGCATCCTGCCCCCTGGCTAAGGGTGGTAGTAGTGGTGGGCATCCTGCCCCCTGGGTGAGGGTGGTAGTAGTGGTGGGCATCCTGCCCCCCTGGGTGAGGGTGGTAGTAGTGGTGGGCATCCTGCCCCCTGGCTAAGGGTGGTAGTAGTGGTGGGCATCCTGCCCCCCTGGGTGAGGGTGGTAGTAGTGGTGGGCATCCTGCCCCCCTGGGTGAGGGTGGTAGTAGTGGTGGGCATCCTGCCCCCTGGCTAAGGGTGGTAGTAGTGGTGGGCATCCTGCCCCCCTGGGTGAGGGTGGTAGTAGTGGTGGGCATCCTGCCCCCCTGGGTGAGGGTGGTAGTAGTGGTGGGCATCCTGCCCCCTGGCTAAGGGTGGTAGTAGTGGTGGGCATCCTGCCCCCCTGGGTGAGGGTGGTAGTAGTGGTGGGCATCCTGCCCCCCTGGGTGAGGGTGGTAGTAGTGGTAGGCATCCTGCCCCCTGGCTAAGGGTGGTAGTAGTGGTAGGCATCCAGCCCCCTGGCTAAGGGTGGTAGTAGTGGTGGGCATCCTGCCCCCCTGGGTGAGGGTGGTAGTAGTGGTGGGCATCCTGCCCCCTGGCTAAGGGTGGTAGTGGTGGTGGGCATTTGGCACCCCCTGGCTAAGGGTGGTTGTGGTGGTTGGCATCCAGCCCCCCTGGGTTGGGGTGGTGGCGCGCATTCAGGCCCCTGTGTGCATATGTGGCATTGGTGATGGGCATCCCGCCCCTATGGTGCTGCTGTTGCAAGTATATTCAGATTCCCCGTGTATGTGTGTGATGTGTCGTGTACGTGTTGTATGTGTTTTGTGGTTGGTGTCTGACTTACCTTCTGCGCCGTACGCGTCCGTGCCTGTTCCGGTAGTAGATGTAGAATATTGGTATGATCGGGACGAAGGGATTCATGGTTGGTTCGTGTCGTTCGTCCTTCTCGTTGCTTCGCGTCGTCCTCGCCGCTTGGCTTCGTCCTCGTCGCTTCGCTTCGTCCTCGTCGCTTCGCGTCGTCCTCGTCTGTGCTGTGTTCGTCTCGTAGCCGTGGATCGTGTTGTGGCGCGATTCGGAGCTTATGTGCGCCTCTCCCGGATGCTTTGACGTGCCGTGCGTAGCGACGGGTTCGGCGCGTACGGAAAGCGCATCGTACTTGTCCGGCCGGACGGGGCTGCATTTTCCCTTCCGTGCGACTCGATTCGGCGTTTCCGGATTCGCCTCGGTCGGAGAACAGGACCTGGTTTGGGTGAGTACGGCTCGGCCGGAATTTTTGCTGTTGTGCGCATCGTACTTGCTCGTTCGGTGTGCTGTACGGATCGGTCGGGAAACTGGCTTTCGCATGGCTTTTTTCCCGACCGAATAGTATTGGGTGCGCCTCCGACCGAGATCGGAATCGGCCCCAAAGTGTCCCCTGCGAAATTACAATTCTGCCAGCGAGAAGTCCAATACTTAGGTCACAAGATTGAGAAGGGAGTCAGAAAGGTAACATCAGAGCGTATTCGATTGATTAAGGACATGAAACCGCCAACGACACAAAGGGAAGTGCGAATGTTTTTGGGAGTGGTTGGATATTGCAGACAGTGGATCAGTGGATTTTCACTGATGGCAAAACCTCTACAGAGGTTGACGAGGAATGATGTGAAAGACCCAGTTAAATTAGATGAAGAAAGTATGGATGCTTTTGTTAAACTGAAAGACAGTCTGTGTAAGGCTCCGGCATTGGGAATGCCTGATTATTCAAAGGATTTTGCATTGTATTGTAGTGAAAGAGATGGGTGTGCACTTGCAGTTCTAACTCAAAGGCATGGAATGTCAAGGCGACCTGTGGCATATTTTTCAGCTACTTTAGATTCAGTGGCTGCCGCATTACCTGGATGTTTGAAAGCAGTAGCTGCTACTTGTGTGAGTCGGGAACAGAGTGAAGGGATCATAATGGGTCATCCTGTGAGAGTGTATGTGCCACATTCAGTTGAGATCCTTTTAACAAGAACACGGACTCAGCACCTCACCTATAGTCGGCTGACTAGGTATGAGAGAGTAATTCTGGGAGCAGAAAATGTGACACTAGTGAGATGTACAAATGTGAATCCTTCTACTCTATTGCCAGATGTTTGGGATGAAGAAGTAAAGGATGAAGCTCAACATGATTGTTTGGATGTGACTGAATTTTGTACCAAACCCCGTCCTGATATTAAGGATGTTCCTCTTGAGGAATCTGATCGTGTGATGTTTGTTGATGGTTCTTGTTTGCGAACTGGAACAGGTGTGTTAAGTTCTGCTTATGCTGTCTGTACTGTAGCGGAAATCCTGGAAGCATCCTGTTTAAAAGGGGTAAAATCTGCACAAGTTGCTGAATTGATAGCTCTAATTCAAGCCTGTCAATTGGGAAAAAGTCAGAAAGTGACTATAATTACTGATAGTCAATATGGCTTTGGCATTGTGCATGATTTTGGAGAACTATGGATGCAGAGGGGATTCCTCACCTCTTCGGGGTCCCCCATCAGGAATAGTCAATTTGTAAAGGAATTGCTGGAAGCATTACAATTGCCAAAACGAATTACAGTGGTCAAATGTGCCGCACATAAGTCAGGAGATGGTTATGTGACTCAAGGCAACAGATTTGCTGACCAAATAGCACAATATTGTGCAAAGAATGAGACTTCCATAAATCGGGGAAAAGCAAAAGAACATACGGTTTGTCAACTTATGTTTACTAACACCATTGAAACATGGGATGAAGTGAGGCAATTGCAGGAAGAGGCAGGTGATGAAGAGAGACAGGAATGGGAAAAGACAGGATGTAGGAGATGAGAAGATGATGATGTGTTAGTATACATTGATGGAAGACCAGTCATGCAAGATAGTTTACTTTCTCATATGGTAAGGATGTACCATGGAATGACACACATTGGCCGAGACGCCATGGTCAGATCATTCAAACAAACGTGGTTTAATACTAAGTTCAGGACTATTGCAGAGAGCCTTTGTCAGAGATGTTTGACGTGCCAACAGCAAAACCCAGGAAGAAAGACAATAGTTAGTCTGGGAACAATAGGGAGGGCAGGAGGTCCTTTTACCAGACTACAACTCGATTTTATTGAGTTGCCTCTATGTAACAAGCTCAAATATGTGTTAGTAATTGTGTGTTTGTTTTCCCGATGGGTAGAAGCTTATCCCACAAGGAGGAATGACAGCCTGATGGTGGCAAAACTTTTGTTGAGGGAATACATTCCTAGATATGGTTTTCCAGTCACTATGGAAACAGATAGAGGAACACACTTCACTAGTGAAACAATCAAACTGATTTGTGAGGCATTGAGCATTCAACCAAAACTTCATTGTGCTTATCGTCCAGAGGCTTCTGGAACAGTAGAGCAGATAAATGGCACAATCAAGAGAAGGTTAGGTAAAGTGTGCAGATCCACAGCACGGAAATGGCCTGATGCTTTACCCCTAGTTTTGATGAGTCTCAGAAGCATTCCTGACAAAAATACAGGATTGAGTCCACATGAGATCTTGATGGGAAGAGCAATGAGACAAGCATTTGTACCTGCCAACAAATTAATAAATACATCTGATGATCTCATCCTTGACTATTGCAAAGAATTGGCTGATGTAGTACGTTCTGGGTTTCATCAGGTTGGAGCTGACGCGACCACAACACAACAGACTCAAGCGCATGATCTGAGCCCTGGTGAGTGGGTTCACGTGAAAAGGCATGGAAGAAAAACTTGCCTATAGCCCCGCTGGGAAGGACCCTATCAGGTCATATTGGTGACGACGCTGTAAAGTGTGCTGGCCTACCAAATTGGATCCATGCCAGCCACATTCAGCGAGTCCCAAATCCACTTGAACCATGAGTAGAGCAGCATCTGGAGATCTCAAGTCCGAGCTCTGAATCAGAGGCTGAAGTAAAAGAAATTGATGAGGCTGGAGCAATAGACTCTGAAACTGGTGAACATAAACTGAAAGACTCTGAAGAGCGCCTTGATGAAGAATTGCTTAACACAGGTCAAGTAAAGTGGGTACCAGCTACTGGGACTGAAGAAACTGCTGTTGAACAAGAAGAAAGACAACTCCTCGATAAAGAGCGAAAGGATGGAGAAGAAATAAGTGAAAGAAATACAGAAGAAGAAAAATAATATCTTAAAAATAAATAACTTGACAGGCCCAAGGGTAGACACTGACATTAGGCAAATTCCTATTACTCACTTGAAACAGGTAGGCGCTAGTAGTTTGCATCATGATAGATCAGTTACTAATTTTTCCTTGAATGTTTTCACTAAACTACTCTACGAATATGTGGAAACAATGGATGTGAGGGATTGTTATGTTTGTATACAGTTACCATTGTCTGTTTCAGAAGGTGTGACTTATCATCACCTTCCTTTGACTTATAGTGTGACCTGTAGTGTTTTATCAAGTTTATTGTATAGAACAGGAAAACTAGATTATTATTATTCCAATGTAGATACGATCTTCTCTAAAGTCCCAGTAATACCTGAGTTGAATAAGATAGCACATGCAAATGTCATGGGAGATTTTTTCCTGACAACAAAGCCTTTAGATATAGCATACGCTAATAAAAACAACCTAACATGTAGATTGAAAAGGGAAGAGAAAATCTTTTTGGAGATGATAGAAGAAAGAAGGGCTAAGTTTCAGAGAAAAGCTGTTGAAGAGAAATTGAAAACACCACCTTGGGTTTTCAGAGAAGGCAACTATGACAAAGGCGAGACTTATGCTGCAATGGCTCTGGTTTGGTCGCAGAAGGGAAAATTATGCTTACGTGGGGAGAAGACTAATTACAACCATTATTTCATCAGTTCCAGTGAATGTGAAGATACCTATAACATTATTGGGGGTTGGGGATTAAAGGGAGGAACTGACCCTGTCTTGCCAGGCATATATTATGTCTGTGGGAGGAAAGCCTATTATCGGCTGCCAGATCACTGGTATGGAACTTGTTATCTTGGGATTGTCTTTCCAAAGGTCTACCATGTAGACAAACGTACAAATGGAATCGATGAAGTAAGGCAAGGACTAAACCGTGTAAAAAGAGAACGTTTTTCAGAAATTGTAGGCAATATATTTGGAGCATTGATACCTGGAGTTGGGGTTACATTGAATGCATATAAAATTCGACAATTGTCCACAGTGGTTGATCGTTTATCAACTGATACTGCTGGAGGATTCTTGATGATTGACACTGAAATGATTGCCATGAGATCTATGGTTATGCAAAATCGACTTGCCCTTGATATATTGTTGGCAAAAGAGGGTGGAGTCTGCGGAATGTTGAAAGTTCAACATTGTTGTACTTACATTCCAGACAAAAGTAAGAATTTGGAAGGATACATCCAGAATATCACTGATTTGCATAAGGAAGTAACCCAACTAGAGGTTGACGGTGTCTGGGAGAGACTAAGTAAGAGTTTCTCTACTATAAGCAATTGGTTTTCTTCTATAGGTAGTTCCTTAGTAGGAAAAATAATAGTACCAATAGTTTCTGTAGCCACTATGATACTCATGATACGAATGACCTATGTTTGTGTGAAGAAAAGTCGCAAAGGAAAGAAAGAAAGGAAATTAAGTAAGGAACATAAAGAAAGGGAAAGAGAGATAGATGAGATAGAAATGGAAATGTTTAAAGAAAAATTGTATGAAAAATGTAAGGAGCAAGGATCAAAAGACAAAATAACAACTATATAACTTGAAAAACCATATGTTTTGGGATTTTATGATGGTAAAACCATCAAAGGGGGATTGATGGAGTGAGGTTTGTGAAATACATCCTCATGAAATTAAGTAACCCCATAATAATGTATTGACTGCATGAACTAATCAACTCTGAATGCACAAATTTACACGAGGGGCAAACGCATTTTACATAATATACTAAGCCATGTTGGCATGAGTACGTATTAACTGTTTGAGCTTTGAAAAACCGTACTAATGTATGTTTATGCTATGTTGTACATTGCACATTTTGCATGTTGTGCACAAATAACGAAAAGGTTGCTTTAAATTAAAAGCTTTCACTAGGATTTAATTAACACAGGGCATTAGTATGGTGGGAGGTAATCATAATGGGTTTTATTTCATGAATTAATATTCTTTTGTGCTTGTTTATTTTAGTACGGGATTGGGCCTGCATGAAAATGGCCTCTCGTTTAAACCAGCATGTGGTTGGCCTGGTCGGTATGAAGCGCGCATGCGCCAGGATGGGTTGCCTGCTTGCAGACTGCAGAGTGTACCAGCTGATGCAATCCGTGTGAAGGCCATGTTGCCCTGTGTCCTATTGTTTATGTGCCAAGACGCGACAGCGACTGTGGGAACAGCCATCACTACGTGCAATTCGAATGAGAAGCGGATATCATAATGTACAATGTGACAAAATGTATAATTATGAATGCTAGTGGTATACGAATGTATTGCTCTTAAATTCTTCCTTTGTTAGAACCGGTATAGGATGGATTTGTGGGGAGAACTGGATGAGGCGGCCCTAGTATGATTTATGACAACCAATCACAGACCGAGTTTCTACCGATTCTGCAACATTGTAAGATAGTGTGTTAGACAGAAGGGTATAATTGATATCCCAATTAGGGGTGTGGGAGAGCAGACGAGATGCAGATGGAGACGGGTTCAGATCAGAAGACGCAGATCAGACGAGACGAGAGAAGAGACGAGACAGATCAGATGAGATGGAGAGAGAAGGGTCGGAGAGAGATTAAACGAACCTGAGGCAGTGCGGTCCGGTATAGCAGTGCAGGCCGGGGTGGCAGATCCAAGACAGAGAGAGCAGACCAGCACAAAGCCAGAGAACGCTTTAGGTACGAGAACGTTGCAGGAGTGTTTGGGAGGAGACTACGTCTGAGGAGAACTAGATCAAGGTAGATTGATTGGGAGATTAATTTTAGTAGTTAGTTTATGGCAAACGTTGCTGCATCTGTCCTTTTAACTTTGTCCTCTGAGCCTATCTCTGGGGACCTCTTGCCACAACCTCGGCCAAGGAAGTGGTTTTCCTGATTCTTTGGTGGGTATCACCCTCCTTGATTGCTTAATTTTGCAAATATATTTCTGCAAGTATTTATGCTGTACCTTCTCTTCCCCATTCCTAGGCACGCTTTGATATCGATGCAAATGATTCATTTTGATTACATTGCTTGATAATTTGTTCTCTTATATGTAATCTTGTGTGTGCACTGACAATCTAAAATTAAGAGCATTTAATAAGATAAAATCATTAACTGAAGAAATGACTCTGTGGTTATTTAGTTAAATATTAAACTGTTTAGTTAATCATAGTCACCATCAACTCTTCAACTAATGGTTCATTCACCAAAGGAAGAAGAAAGTTGAGATTACGAATAGTTAGAATTATATACAAATGTTATTAATATGAAGCATAGTACTTACTAAAACTGACAAATTAAACCCCCCAAATCCAGCGCCTGTCTTCAGGGATCATTTATGGGTAATGTGTGATGGGCCCCGTTGTTTGGTAAAGCAATTTATGTATGACGAGATTTCCTTTGGTCCCTGGCTCATGAATTTAGGGGTTGCGCTGGATCAGTAGCATCACTTTTGTGACGCTAACCCAGCGCAAAATGTTTGAAAATCTACCCCCAAAAGTAAAACCTGTTCTCTCCATTCACCATAACCTAAACAGAAAAAGTGTGCAAAATAGCATTTGCAAACTTTATACAATCTAGCTACGATGCCTTAATTAGAAGAATAGGAAATAGCATGTATAAAAGAGGTACAAACAAGCAAAAGGGAGTAAGATGCAGAACATAGCAGCTTAAACAAGGCCAAATGAGATGTGGGTTCTGGAACCTAGAGTCCACAGCACAACTCCAGCTACTTGGGTGACAGATTGCTCCACGTGGATCTGTTAAATATTACACATCGTCGTCTACCAAATGAAGCTTGTGACAAGTGAAAAATGGGAAGGAACACCAGAAAAAGTGCATAAGTAATGAACGGAATACTGCTTAAATCCATACAGCACCTGCGTCTCATACATATAGAACACTGATTTTTATGCAGAGGTTGAAATTGTATTTAAGGTGCTTATTAATAGTACATTCCGATGGACCATGAAGCCATCTCTTCACGTATGACCTCACCAAGAGCTTTACTAAAATACATTTGGTCCGGTGAGCAGATATTTTTCTTATAAATGTCAGCTGTCTGAGTCAGATTTCCACCATGCTGGTTCTTCTGCCCCTGCTGGCTTCCCAGAACTGCAGGATAGTGCCTTTGAACAGCACAGCTCTTTTCATCAACCCACCTCCCATGTTAGGGGCAATGCCCTCTCAGTGATGTTTGTTTCATTGACCTCACCACTCTATCCCCCCCCCCCGTCACTTGTTAATTTACCTTCTGAGGGGGGTAATAATATGAGAAAGCCATCAGTCTAGAACGCTAGAATACAACAAGAGCTACAGAGGTACAAATAAAACGTGCCAAAGACTTTTGGACAGTTGGGGTCCTGTGGTAGCCTGAATTGGTTTGTCATTTAGTAATGGTGTCTATTTCGTTCTTTCTGGAAGGTGGCCTCTCTGTCCAGAAAGTAGCTTACCATTAGGGTGATGTTAAAATGAAATGGAAACATAATCAAAATTTTGTTAACCTTCCTGGTGCATTTCAAATAGTTTGCTGAGAGACCAGTTCTGTTTAAAAGTAAACTATGTCATCGTTATGGTACAATGTATTTGTTCCCTTGTCCTACTATTAATAGGCCTGATCTGCAAAAGGTAACGTAAACACTTTCTTGCCTAAGAAAGCAAGAAATATGGCAATGAATAAACTGATCCATGGTGGTGGTAATTCATAACTCTTCCAGCTTTTAGTTTGAGTATCTGTGCTATGGACAAAATGTGTTTTTAAATGCCCAGGGAAGATCGGAGGAGTGAGTTCATCCCACAATGCACAAAAAATCACACGATGAGACCATCCTTTTAAGGATGTCTGAAGCAACTGAAAACGTGACTTTTACATATTATTGAGAATATAACATAGCTCACTATAAGCATTGTGAAAAACAGATATTTCTGCACATTTTCAAAATATGTTGGCTTTTAATTTTCTAAATTGAACCTAGAAAATGTACGTGCGTTTTCTTTTATTGAAGGTAGTGTGTGAAATCTGGAGATCAAAGCTTTATCACGTTCTGCATTGTCATGTTGCGATAGTGATAGGCGTTATGGAAAATAACTATACAAAGGCTCACCTGGAGTACTTCTCTACACTCCACGTCCTTTCGTTAAGGCCCGTTTCGTATTTGTAGTGCATGTAGAGTGTCAACATTGTTTCATTGTTCTGAAATGGCACGTGCATGTGAATGTTCACTTATGCTTTGTGTTCTTGTTCTGGAAGGGAGTGGTAACGGTGACTCTTCCCAGTCACGGTTGAGATCCTGTGCTGACCAGTCCATCCAGGTCGAATAAACTGCCTTTGAATATTGCAGCTCTTTGGTGTCTGTTTTTCACAGCATTCCATCTAGAACATTATGCATAAACAATACGGTGCAAAGCCGAATCGCACTTTCCTAGGAAGAAATAACAAGTCATTGCTGAATCTGTGCTCAGCAGTATACAGTTTCCATTTTGATCATCACAGCTTCTGCTGCCAATTCATCCTTGTCTCAGAGTTGATACAGATAGTCCCTGTACCAGCAAACTATAAAAATGTTTATCTTGTTGAATGAAGTATGTATTCGTTCTATTTCTCGTTTAAAAAAAATCCCAGACTCATGCAGGGAGTTATAAAGCGAAATAATACATCTGAAAAAACAAAGGGCTTAATTTAGCGGGGAATAAAATTGACAGAGGCAAAATAGTTGAAAACAGGAAGTGAGGCATTTCTGAAACAGAATCCCTGTTGGCAAAATGATCCTTATGCAATTAAATTACATAATCAGTTCAATTTAAAGAAAATGAAAGACCATCTTTGGCATCCTCTGTTTTCAGTACATGCTGGGGTATATTCACAAGAACGTGTGATAACTACCGCAAGAGTAGCGTAACGCAACTTTCAATATCGCAGCCCATCGCGGGAAAATAACCCTGTGTCAACGTGGAATTCACAACAAGGCAGTACCATGCGATAATTTGCCGAAACCGCGGACAATGTCCGCGACACAACCACCACGATGGAGATAAAAACACAAACGACAACACCAAAAAACGTGCGATGAGCCCATTCGCGATGAGGAAATCAGCGATAAGCAGCGCCAGGCCTGCAACACACACCTGGCAGGCGTCAAAAAGCTCCATAAAAGTAGAAAAACACCCACACACAAACTGACCAACACACAAGCACCATGGAGGCAGCCGGAGCAGGCGCAGAGGACGAGCGCAACCCCACAAGCACCCCGGACGACCAGCCTGGGACCTCAGGGGCAGGGAAGGGCAAGGACAAGAAGACGAGGAAGACCAAGTTCAGTCCGCAGGCGAACAGGATCATAGTCACGGAGGTGATGGAACACCATCAACAACTCTTCGTCACCTCCAACGTGTCATTGGGCACCAAAAATGGAACATGACGGGACATCGTCGACAAGGTGAATGCCGTCAGAGAGCACAAGCGGACAATGGACGAGGTTAAGAGGCGATGGAATGACATCAAGCGGAAGACCAAGGAGAAACTCTCCGCCAACCTGAAGGCAGCAACGCAGACCGGAGGTGAGGGCCCAGCACCACAGCTGGAGCTGGATGACATGGAGGAGCTGGTGTCGACAGTCATCAGTATGGATACTGTGGCCGGAGTCGAGGGACCGGACACTGCTCGACAGGACACAACACAACCGCAACAGGGTGAGTGACCACCAGGTACTGGGGGGACGGGGAGAGATGGCCACAATGGCACACATGCACAAGCAAGCAGGGCACAGTGCACACCCACAATCACTCTGGGTCCTCGCCCAGACCCACAGACTGTCACAATGTACAATGCCATGCTGTTTAATGTCAACCTGTACCATGCGGCTACATACATGAGGACACATTGTAATGCAATAAAGAGGGTATGCAGTTCCTGAAGTGAAAGGCGGGAAAATAGCGATGGAAGTATCAATAACTGGCTAACAAAAAGGAAGGATGGGGAATCCTTCCTTTCGGAAATAGTGCCCTCACACACCCAGCCCGCTGGGTGTCATGCTTCATCATTGGGCATGCTCCTCGTCGGGTCGGCGCTGCAATACCCGACGGGCACCCTCAGTGGGGCTCTTTGGCGGAGATCTTTATTCCTGCCGTTTGGTGAGGTGCGTGTGAGGGGCCCTATAGTGTAGAAGTGCAGTGAAGTGTATAGTGCTCAATGGAGACAAAGTGAATTAAAACAGGTCTGGGAGAAACCAGGGCAACTAATTTAATATTCCTGACTCCCCACCTGATTAAAACTAGAAATGTGGCAACTGTCTCAAGTAATGTGAAAGGCAGTTGCACTTTAAATCATACGGTCAACATGTTTCTTGCCCTAGTAGTCCCTAATGGATCAAGCGGCAATTCATCAGGACCTAAATCTGGGTTGGAAATCTACACTAAACCATTGGTAATGGGGTATGTTAACCTAGATATTACCAGTCTTGTCACATCGGTGACGTGCAATGTTCATGGGTGCTGTAGCCAGTCGAAAATTAGTTAAAAGCCAGCCCCATCAGATACCGGCAAGGAATGGACACGTTGATTCAACATGTGTCAACAGCTCGCGCCCACTCAGCGGAGGACCTAACCTGCAATGCCGGTTCCGGGAAGGTAACTGTTACCTTCCCGGAACCGGCATTGCAGGTATCTGATGGGGCTGGCTTTTAACTAATTTTCGACTGGCTACAGCACCCATGAACATTGCACGTCACCGATGTGACAAGACTGGTAATATCTAGGTTAACATACCCCATTACCAATGGTTTAGTGTAGATTTCCAACCCAGATTTAGGTCCTGATGAATTGCCGCTTGATCCATTAGGGACTACTAGGGCAAGAAACATGTTGACCGTATGATTTAAAGTGCAACTGCCTTTCACATTACTTGAGACAGTTGCCACATTTCTAGTTTTAATCAGGTGGGGAGTCAGAATATTAAATTAGTTGCCCTGGTTTCTCCCAGACCTGTTTTAATTCACTTTGTCTCCATTGAGCACTATACACTTCACTGCACTTCTACACTATAGGGCCCCTCACACGCACCTCACCAAACGGCAGGAATAAAAGATCTCCGCCAAAGAGCCCCCACTGAGGGTGCCCGTCGGGTATTGCAGCGCCGACCCGACGAGGAGCATGCCCAATGATGAAGCATGACACCCAGCGGGCTGGGTGTGTGAGGGCACTATTTCCGAAAGGAAGGATTCCCCATCCTTCCTTTTTGTTAGCCAGTTATTGATACTTCCATCGCTATTTTCCCGCCTTTCACTTCAGGAACTGCATACCCTCTTTATTGCTATTGATGCTAGGGCCCGTATGCTGGACCTTTATTGCCCTTTTGGTCTCTCTTTGTTGTTGACAGACACATTGTAATGCACCATCTCCCCTTCACATCGCAGGGGCATCGTCAACACCTCCTGCAGAGCAGTCACAGCCACTCTTCACTGATGACGAGGAGGAGGACAACACCAGCATCGACACCCAAACCATCCAAGACCTCATTGACCTCATCCGCAACTCACCTCCAGGATCAGGGCAGCCCAGCTACATCCATGAGACCCCACCCACCACCCAAACCACCCAGCAGGAGGCACTCACAGCCCTGGCACCCTCCCAAGTCCCCCAGGAACAACACATGGCCTTCGAACGCTGTGTGCTGGAGGGCCAGAGGGAGACAGCCGAGCAGGTGCGGGTGGGGTTCGAGCTCATGGCTACCAAACTGGACGCCATCCTTGGGTGTCTATGTCCGCCCCATGGGCTCCAGAGAGCTCTGACTGACATCTCTGGAGTCATGACGTGGAGGGAAGAATACCTGTCTGCTCAGAGTGGCCCCAGCGATGCCAGCCGTGAGCTGGCACACATGCGGAGGCTCATGGAGGACATGGTGCGGATGGAGGCGGAAAGGATGGCAGCCGCCGCTGCACATCAGCTAAATGTAGCTGGGATCTACTGTGCCCTGCAAGTCCTCATCATGGCATTGCTGCCACAAGGCATGGCGATGATGAATGCTGCTGCCCCCACACCATCCACATCTCCGCCCCCTGGTGTGTCAGTGCCTCCCAGTGCGGCAGGCATATCCACTCCGGCACCTGATGTGTCACTGCCACACAGTGCGGCCGACAATCCTCCTCCGGCCCCTGATGTGTCAGTGGCACACAGTGCCGCAGCAGGTACTGCAACACCCACAGGTGGGGCAGGGCACACACCCGGGGATGAGTACGTGGATGGGACTGTGGTCAGGAGGGCCAGGCACTAGCATCCATTTCCGCCACCTTGCCTGTTACTGCTTGGTGCCCCAGATGGCCTCAAGACCTATCACTGACCCCCGATGCACTCCGATGCACTTACCTCAGACAGCGACATGGACTGCCACATCCTGTTTGACGACCAATGACACGGGGGACAGACTGCGGACTGTACCCTTCCTCTTCCGCAGTACAGGTCATCCCCAGATGGACACTGGCTGGCCCTCCACGGGCCCATATTGTGTAGTGTGCTCGGCATTGCCCTGTACAGCTCCAGCTGCATGACTGCACTGGATGTGCAAATAAACATCCAGTGACGCACTGCTGTGTAATGTCTTACGTCATTCATATATGGATGTGTGGATGAATGTGGGGACAGTGCCTTCCCTTGCGTCAATGATGTTCATCCTGTGGGATGCCAGTCAGAGGGTGCGACATTGCATTTTGTGTACCGGGTTCCATGAACACTACAACAGGGACACACGCATCAGTCACTTACTTGTCCGGACATGGACTGGACCACGCCCAGAGCCCACGAGTCATTGTTGCAAGCCCTGCGCTGGTCGGGCGTACGGCAGGCCAGACCACTCTGCTAACGCCCCGAGGGGGGGCCCTCATTGCTACCCGTCGCTGGCGTACTCGCTGGTGGTGTGCAGGTCACTGGTCTAGTTGTCAGCATGTCACAGCCACTCCCTGAGGGCAGGTTTTCACACACACCACACCCATCCGGCACAGGCATCACAGGCCATGTGACTCCGCCAACATAAGGGGCCGACGACGTCACATTCCCCTCTTCCGGTGGTGACTGGATGACGGCCGCTCCACAGTTCTCACTCATGTAGGGCCAATGAGTTGTTGCGCACAGGGTTAGTGGCATCCGAGGCCCTGAGTAAGGCACGGGCCTACCACCACATGGCGCAGACTGGGGTTGCACAGGGTTAGTGGCACACGAGGCCTTGAGTAAGGCACGGGCCTACCACCACGTGGCACAGACTGGGGTTGCACAGGGTTAGTGGCACCCGGGGCCTTGAGTAAGGCATGGGCCTACCACCACGTGGTGCAGACTGGGGTTGCACAGGGTTAGTGGCACCCGGGGCCTTGCGGACGGCACAGGCACCCCGCCACGGGACAGTGACTTGGGGTGCACTGTGTCAGTGGCACCTTGAGCTGCTGAGCAGGTGTGCAGCCTGCGATGATGCCCCGTCCCGGCGGTCCGGACAGCTCAGGTTTTGTGTGCCCTGCTGGACCGCAGTGTAGGCCAGAGCCAGCGGCCATCGCGGGCCTACCGCCCCATGGCGTCGCTTCCGGGATGCCAGAGTTGGTGGCACCCATTGGTCTGAGCGGGTGTGCAGCCTGCGATGGTGCCGGGTGCACTGGTATATCCTCTGCCATGGAGTAATCAAGACCCAGCACCAAACGTGAGACCTGGTGGCCTGCGGAGCGGGGCTGCATGATGTGGAGGGTGCCATGTCTGTGGGCCCCGGGCTTGTGTCTTGCAGCGGGACGTTGTGGGACCTCCTGTCTACGCGCCGGTGGCGGAAGGTGAGCATTGAGGCCTGGGTGTGCATGGGTGGGCATGCTCCGATGGGCGGCGGGAGAGGTTGGGGTGCCTCTGCCTGGGTGTGCATGGGCGGGCAGGCGATGTTGTCTTGTGCAAGTGTGTGTACTGTGCCAGTCATGTATCTGGGCTCTGTTTCAGCTGGCGGCTCTGAATCAGATGTGTGACCTGGTGAACTGCCCTACATACCGGCACGTGGTTGGAGACACACCGGTGGCAGCAGGTGAGCAGTGTGGCCTGGGTGTGCAGGGGCGGCACTCTCTCTCTCTCTCTCCCTCTCTTCCTCTCTCTCTCCTCTTCTCTCTCTCTCTCGCCCTCTCTTCCTCTCTCTCTCCTCTTCTCTCTCTCTCTCTCCCTCTCTTCCTCTCTCTCTCCTCTTCTCTCTCTCCCTCTCTTCATCTCTCTCTCCTCTTCTCTCTCTCTCTCTCCCTCTCTTCCTCTTCTTTCTCTCTCTCTCGCCCTCCCTCTCTTCCTCTCTCTCTCTCCTTCGCTCTCTCTCTGTCCTCTGATGTGCACAGGACACACCTTCTCATCATGTTTTTTGTCTTACAGGCTGTGACCTACGTATTGTCCGGAATGGAGCGGCCATGTGTCTTCATTTCATTTCGTTGTTCATTTTAATAAAGTTTCATTTATTGATTCGAAAGTGAATGTGTGCTGGTCATTTCTGTGACAAATGCAAAAAACAACAGTTGATGGACAGAATGCAGAACAATGTCATACATTCACCCCAGTACAGAGATCTGGGCCTAAATCCATCGTTTTTTTGCTCACCATGCCATTCCAGTTTGAACCCAGCCATATGCAAATCAGTCTTGACCCTGTGCCTCATGGGAACAGTCCAGCCCGAACTGCCAAGCCAGGTCCTCCCTGGACTGGAAACAAGCATCCTAGGACCGGTTTCGGGGTTTCACCCCTCTTCAGCCAGGATAGCTTGATTCCAGTGGCATGGAGAGCACTGGACCCACGTCTGGGCATACCCGTCCACTCGGGGTGACAAATGCAAAAACAACAGTTGATGGACAGAATGCAGAACAATGTCATACATTCACCCCAGTACAGAGATCTGGGCCTAAATCCATCGTTTTTTTGCTCACCATGCCATTCCAGTTTGAACCCAGCCATATGCAAATCAGTCTTGACACTGTGCCTCATGGGAACAGTCCAGCCCGAACTGCCAAGCCAGGTCCTCCCTGGACTGGAAACAAGCATCCTAGGACCGGTTTCGGGGTTTCACCCCTCTTCAGCCAGGATAGCTTGATTCCAGTGGCATGGAGAGCACGGGACCCACGTCTGGGCATACCCGTCCCACTCGGGGTGACAAATGCAAAAACAACAGTGACGACACATCCATGTCACCAGCTGTGATTGTGCGGCATCAAGCGGAATATTTTGTACATGTTTAGGTGTGGCTGATGTGGCATGTCTTTGGTCGGGGGGGTGTCAGGTAGGGGTGGTACTGGGGTTGTGGAGGTGGGTGTTGTGGCCCTCTTGGGTGTCCGGGCCGCATGATGGGTGGCTCCATGGCATCTGTTGCCCTTAGGATGTGGCCCTGTGCTGTGCTCCCTTTTGTGGTGCTGGCTGCCGTCCGACTTTACACCAGGTCAGAGCAGGTGTAGATTTCCTGGTGCTATCGCGCCTTATTGCCTGTTTTGTGTTTTTATCGCGGATGTGGCTGGTCGTTGTGAATGTTGAGGTGTGCTGTTGTCTCGGCTTTTGTCATGGGAACGCCTACTCTGCATCTCATTAGCGATATTTGCTGGGGTCCTCTGTGGCGATGTTTTTTGCGGCTGCTATCGCGGGTAAACTGGTGCTGTGGGCTGTTTACACCGGCTTGTGAATGGGGGGGTAAATTTATCACGACTTTGGCTGCGATAAAGTGCCGTTAATTCGGCGATAGCTCCTTGTGAATATGCCCCGCTGACTATCTTTTTAAAATAAGCAGAATAACGCCTAAGCATGTGGAGGAGTTAGGTTTAAATGGTGAACGGGTAAAACTGCCCAATTAGTTGAACTAGTTTGAATATTTCAAAGGATGATCAACCACTAATAAATATATTAAAAGAAACGGAAGGGATTGATATCCTTTCGTTTGTTAGCCGGTTTAAAATATATTTCTGTTGTTAGCGTAGATTTGGTTAACACCTCATAACATCACTGAACTAGCATGCATGACTTTCATTGTTGAAAGTCTGGTAGAAAAGAATGGTAAATAAATGCACGAAGACGTGGTAAGATTATTACTCCACCTTGTTTATTTGCTGAAAATACTGGGGGGGATATTCTCAAGAACGTGCCATAAACATCGCCAAAATAGGCTAACGCAATTTTTCATATCGCCGTCTATCGTGGGAAAATAACTCTGTGTCAACGTCGTATTCACAACACGGCGGTAACATGCGATAGTTTCCCGATAACGCCTCAAATGTCCGCGATACAACTACCGCAACGGCGATAAAAAAGGAAACCCAAACGCGAAAAAAGTTGCGATGGGCCCAACCGCGATAGAAAAATCGGCGACAAGCAGTGCCAGGCTTGCAATTCCCACGTCAGGCGGGAAAAATCACCATAAAAGCAGCAAAAAATAAATAAAAATCATAACAACTGCGAAGCACAATGGAGGCAGCTGGAGCAAGTACAGAGGACAACTCGAACCCCACAAGACCCATGGAGGACCAGCCTGGGACCTCGGGGTCAGGGAAGGGCAAGGAGAGGAAGAAGAGGAAGACGCGGTTCAGTCCGCAGGAAAACAGGATCCTGATTACGGAGGTGATAGAACACCATCAACAACTGTTCGTCACCTCCACTGTGTCATTGGCAACAAAAAATGGAACATGGCAGTCCATCGTGGACAAGGTGAATGCAGTCGGAGTGCTGAGGAGGACAATGGATGAGGTCAAGAGGCGCTGGAATGATGTGAAGCGCAAAACCAAGCTGAAACTCGCGAACAACCGCAAAGCAACAATGCAGACTGGGGGTGGGAGCCCTGCGCCACAGGAGGAGCTGGATGAGATGGAGGAAATGGTGTCCACAGTCATCAGTGTGGAGACGGTAGCAGGAGTCGGGGGACCGGACACTGCTCAACATGACCTGACACAACAGCAACAGGGTGAGTAACCACCAGGGACTGGGGGACAGGGGAGATGGGCACAATGGCACACATGCACAATGAAGTATAGCACACTGCACAACCACAATGACTCTGGATCATGTCCCTGATCTCCTTGCCATACTGCAGCAGACATAGAAACAGCAAGTAGTCCCCCGTCCACAATGTGCCCAGAGGGGGCCCTCCCCACACATCACCAATCTCACAACAAACACATGCACATGTGCTGAACCCAGCAAAGCTGTGGATCCGTGAGCCCCACTGACAATGCAAGTGACACTGCATGACGATGAGCATGTCTGCAGGCCACTCATCATGACATGTTGCATGCCACGACACCGAGGCGGCTGAGTGTGGTCCACAACCGGAAAGGAGCAGCTTACACACTGACACATCCACGTGCACAAACAACCCCTGACGGCAACAAGACATCTGCGAACAAACCATGCCCAAGAGTCCCAACTCCCACCAAGAGTACAATTTACCCAAGTATGCAACATCTGAGCACTGCATAAGCACAGAAGTCAAAGGCACACCGCCTGAAAGGGAGAAGGCCAAGCAAAGTCTGAGCTGCAGGGGCGACTCTCCCACAATGCAGCACACACACAAGAATCAGAGCACATCAACATTGACAACAATGTGGTACAAACTGCAACACTTTCACAACAGAACAGAGGACACAACTGCTGCCGCTTGTGTGTAGAAACTGGCCAATCACATTTGGCATAGCAGGAAACTGTGGCATGATAATGGACAAGTACAACCCCACATCCCTGATGGTGCACACATGTCCACTGTCCCGCTTCAAATAGGCAGCTCCTCCTAAACAGTCACTATGTACATTGTCATGCAGTCTGTTTGGAAACTTGGCCAATGCATGAACATACATTGAACACACTGTTAAACTGCATCTCCCCTTTACATTGCAGAGGGAGAATCATCACCTCCTGCAGAGCAGACCGAACACCTCCTCACTGATGGCGAGGAGGACCTCCCCACCTTCGACACCGACGCCCTCCAAGAGCTCATGGACAGCTTCGGCACCCCACCTTCAGGAGCAGGGCAGCCCAGCTGCATCGAGGAGACCCCACCCCCTGCACAGACCACACAGGAGGAAGCACCCACCACCCCAGCTGTCTCCCAGGATCCCCACGACCAACACATGGCATTTCAACGCCGTGTGTTGGAGGGCCAGAAGGAGATGGCTGAGCAGGTGAAGGTGGGGTTTGACCTCATGGCAGCCAAACTTGATGCCATCCATGGGTGTCGACGTCCCATCAGGGACCACCTACAGTCCCTAACGGACACCCACAGTCCGCTCCATGGTCTCCAACGAGCCATGGCTGACATCGCTGGAGTCATGACTCGGAGACAAGAACACCTGTCTAGTCAGAGTGGCTCCAGCGATCTCAGCTGTGAGTTGGGACACATGCGGAGGCTCATGGAGGACACGGTGCGGATGGAGGCGGAAAGGATGGCTGCCACGGCTGCACATCAGCGAGATGTTGCTGGGATCTTCCATGGCCTGCAGATCCTCATCATGGCATTGCTGCCACAAGGCCTGGCGCAGATGAATGCTGCTGCTCCTACACCATCCACATCTCCGCCCCCTGATGTGTCAGTGCCCCACAGTGTGGCAGATATTCCACCTCCGGCACCTGATGTGTCACTGCCACGCAGTGCGGCCGACAATCCACCTCTGGCCCTGGTGTGTCAGTGCCACACAGTGCTGCAGCCGAAACACCAACACCCACAGGTGAGGCACATCACACATCAGAGGACGATGATGTGGATGAGACTGCCGTTGTGGTAATGAGGAAGCGGTAGCATTCATTTCCGACATATGGCCTGTTTCAGCTTGGTTCGGCCCTTTGCATCATCACCTTCCACTGTCCCCCGATACACTCTGCGGCACTCACCTTGGACCTCAACATGGGCTGCCATATTCTGTTTGGTTACCAATGACACAGCAATCAGACTGCGGACTGAACTCTTCCTCTTCCTCTTCCGATGAACTTGTCCTTCCCTAATGGACTCTGGCTGGCCCTCCACGGGGCAACAATGTCAAGTGGGGTGTGCATGGCCCTGTACTGCTCCAGCTGCAACACTCCACTGGATGTGAATAAAACATTCAAATTCACACAGATGTGTCATGTCTATGATCCTTCAAGTATGACAGTATGGATGAATGTAGGGTCACTGATTCCCCCTCACGTCCATTTTGCACATGTTGTGGGGCTTGGGTCACAGGGTGCAACATTGCCGATTGCGGTCCGGGTGGCGCAGACACTACAACGGAGACACACCCATTGGTTACTTCCTTGTCGAGGCCAGAACTGAACCACGCCCAGAGCCCTGGGCTCATTGTTCACACCCCTACGCTAGACTGGCATACGCCAGCCCAGCCCACTCCGCTTATGCTCACAGGGGGTGACGACACAGCTACATGTCCCAGGTCTTCCCTGTAGTGATCTGCTGGTCACTGGTCTAGTTGTCAGCATGCCACAGCCACTCCCTGAGGGCTGGTTTACACCCACACCACACCCATCCAGCACAGGACATGTGACCCTGCCAATAAAAGGGTCCCACCACAGCACATCCCCCACTGCCGGAGGTGACATGATGTCGTCCGCATCCACGGAACTAAATCATGAGGGGTCCGTGACTTGCGTTGCACAGAGTTAGTGGCACCCGATGGCCTGCGTCCAGCACGGGCCTACCGCCACGTGGCGATGACTTGCATTGCACAGAGTTAGTGGCACCCGATATCCTGCGTCCGGCACGGGCCTACCGCCACGTGACGATGACTTGTGTTGCACTGAGTTAGGCCCATCTGAAGAGCTGAGCGGGTGTGCTGCCTGCGATGATGCGTTGGCCTCGATACGGAGTCCAGCAAATCAAGACTCAAATTGAATTGTGAGCCCTGCTGGACCGCAGTGTACGCGCAGGCAGCAGTCAGCACACATATGACTCCGCGGTGCGGTGCCGCAGGGTGCGCTGGGGGCCTGTGGCGTGGAATCCAGCGATCGGCTGAGGAGGTTGCACTGGCACGTGGAGGGCCCTCTTGGAGACATGCCAGTGGTGACAGGTGAGCATTGAGGCCTGGGTGCGCGGGGCGGGCAGTCATCGCTGGGCGACAGACCGGTCTGGGGACCAGGGCTGGGGTGCAGCAGGCGCACAGGATCGCGCAGGCACCACCGGTCATGGCGGCGGCCTTGTGGCTGGGTGGGGGGCGCCGCCCTGGCAGACATGACCCTGCATGTGCAACGAGATGTGCGCGGGTTGACTTGGGACATAGTCACCTCATCTCCAGTGTGAATACGGCTCTTGAATGTGGTCGGGCACGTGTGTGTAGGCCTATGGTCACGATATGGCGGACACAGAGACACACGCAGTAGTTACTGTGGTGGCCATCCCTGAACTGGACCATGCCCAGGGCCCCGGGCTATTCATTCGCGACATACGCTGGCCAAGGCCGCTCCGCTCAGGCTTACAGGGGGGGACCACATGGCTACATGTCCAAGGTCTTCCACACTGCCTGTGGTCACCTGTTTGCGTCCACTGTCCAATACACTGCAAACACCAGCAGTAGATGTCCACATGGACATGTCTGTGCTCTGCATACTGCAGTCTGTCCAGCACATCTCCGCCACACTTGGCATTGTGTCCTTTCTTATTGCTGGGTCACTTGCCTCCTTCGCACATTCTTGGTTCCCACCTCTCCCCACCTTCTGCAATTGTGTGGCAGAGGGGCTCTGCCTTTGTGGATGCTTTGTCTACATGTCTGGCCCCTGTTACCACGGTTACTTGTGTTGTCGTGTCCGGTAGTTGGGCATGTTGGTTGGCATGTTGTATGTGATTTTGTTACGTGTGATCTCCCACAGTTGTGAGTTGTGTGATTGTGGAGTTGAGGTGTGTGGTGTGTTCAGTTAGTACTTACCAATGAGCAGTGCATTGCCATGGGTGCCATCCTGGAAGCGCTGGTTGATGATGGACTGTCGGAAGATGTATGCATCATGCACACTGCCTGTGAAGTTGGCGACGACATTGGTGAACTGTCCCCGGTGGTCCACTATTGCCTGCACATTGATGGAATGCATGTGCTTTCTGTAGCGGTAATTGTGTGCAGGGTTGGCAGGGGGCACAAGTGGTACATGTGTACAGTCAATTGCCCCCGACACGTGCGGTAAGGCAGCTATGGCGTAATTCCCTTGCATGGTCTCCAGCTGTTCATGCACAGCGTGGGGGAAGTGAAGGTGCAGGGGTATCAAGATGATACAAACCGTGATGTTTACAGGTATGATTGATCCTGCATGAAGAGACCGTAACAGATGTTTCTGTGGTCGTAACCTTCCTTTTCTTTCCTGCGGAGGTTACGTGCACACGGACTTCTGTTACAGTATGTTTGGACTGGATTCATCATACCTGTATGCATTCCGGTTTGTCCAAGTGCAATACACTGTACCAGATTATGTTTGTGACTATGAGGACGCTTGACTATTGTCACCATTTCTCCAACAGGTTTCTGACTACTGATTTCGGGATATGGAATGGTATTGGGGAGTTCCCGCAGCATTTGCAGTTTATTGGATCCACACGTTGCCCTGGTGAAGTTCCCCGTTGGGAATGGAACGCGTTGGCTGAGCTTTTCGTCTTGTTGTTTATGTATTTGTAATAAAGTTCTGTTTTTTCACTACCGTTGACTACTGGACTTCATGACCTGGGGGGGAGGGTCCAGGGGGTGGTTGCGGTGGGTGTTGTGGCCCTCTTGGGTCTCCAGGCTGCATGATCATTGTCTCCATGGCATCTGTTGGTCTTCAGATGTGGCTCTAGGCTGGGCTCCCTTTCATACTGCAGGTTGTCGTCCTGCTTAACAGCAGTAAGAGGCAGATGTTGAATCCCTGCTGCTAACGCGCCTTATCGCCTGTTTTCGGATCGCATCACTGATCTGGCTGCTCGTTGGGAATATCGCGAAGTGGTGTTTTCGTGTGTTTTTGCACGGGAACGCCTACTCTGCATATCATTAGCGTTAGTTGTTGCTCTCATCCGTGGCGATGTGTTTTGCGGCAGCTATCGCGGGAAAACTGGCGATGTCGGCAGTTTGCACCAGCTTGTGAATGGGGCGATAAGTCTATCACCACTTTTGCGGCGCTAAAGTGCCGATAAATCAGCGATGGCTCCTTGAGAATATGCCCCTGAATCTAGTGGTGATTTCATGTGGGCATGGTATCACCACTTCATATATCCCATTGATGTAGCATGAGGCTGTCAATGAGTGCATTAGAGGGCTATTTCAAGACAGTTATGACATGCTGATGAATATGCAGACCTATTGGCGAAATTCAGCTGACAAAATAATCAGTGATAGAAATAGATATATATCATTTACAATTTCGTTTTCGAACTTGCAGCTAGGAATTTTGCCACAAATTTGACTCCATTCTCGTCTACTGTTTTTTAAAAACTTTATTTATGTAAAAAAAATCTGATTAAAAACAATTCAGCCATAAGAAGGTGAGTGATTTACTCGGCGGAAGGGAGGTTTTGATTACAATGTTTTCCACAAAATGTCTTGCAGAAAGAGGGAATGCACAAAGTTGGCAAATACACAAAAATACAAGGCCCTCAACCCAACACATAATCAGAAGACGTCTGACTGCTATGAAGAAGCAGAGGTGCAAACAATAGAATGTTTAAAAACATATCGGCAAGTATCAGATTTTTCTGGTCTGTTTGCTTCTGTCGCACAAAACTGGGGGGCGTATATACAAGCCCCTATCGCTACCACAACGTCACTTTTAGCGACGTTGTGGTGGCGATAGGGGTTTAGCCTTATTTACAAGGCAGCGTTAAGCCACTTAACGTGGCTTAATGCTGCCTTGTAAATAAGGCCCCCTTTCACGCTATGGTTAGTGTGAAAGGTGTGGGCAGTGGGTGTTGCAGTGGGTGTTCCACCGCAACACCCATTGATTTTGACGCCGCCCCCTATGTACAAGGGTAGCGTACATAGGAGGCAGCGCCAAAATTAAGACCAGGTAAAAGCTGGTCTTAACTTGCCGAAACGAGTAGAAATGCATTATTTCTCCTCGTTTTTGCTTTTTCCATGTGTGCTGCCTTGTGCAGCACACATGGAAAAAGCAAAATGCCATGGATTGTTGATGTACAGTAAGGTCCCCCTTCCTGAACATAAACAATCTAAAAAAAGAAATGCCATTTTGTGATTTTCATGTGTGCTGCATTAAGCATTTCAGAATTGCTATGTGCAGGAAGGGACATTTTCCTACACATAAACAATCCTCCCCTGCACGCAGACACCCTTGCACTATGGTGCAAGGGTGCCTGCGTTGGCGCTACACTGCTAAGTGTAGCGCCATCGCAGGGGGAAATGCAAGGCTGCACCATATCCTTGTAAATATGGTGCAGCCTTGCGTTTCAGAAGTGGCGGAGTGAGGCGTTAAGCCATGACGGCTAACACCTCACTCCGCCACTTCATTGTACATATCGCCCTGGGTGTCTACCTTTCCTTTAAATGTTGTAGGTTTCCTCCAAAAAGAATCACAAGCAATAGCTGACTCCTCCCTCTAAATGGGGCCCGCACCAGGACACCACAGCTAGGCCACTGAGGCACACCTGTCCTCTTGTGCTTCATGCATTTCCAATTGAAAGAAAGGTGTCTTGTTGCAATTGGGACTAGGAGAGGGAGGGGCCTCGCTGCTATGGTGTAGCAAGGTGATGCCAAGGGGAGGAGGGCCCTCTCCTATGGTCCCAGTTGCAAGGAGACACATTCTGTAGGTTTGTCCTGCAATTAGGCCTCCTGCCCAGCTGGCCTCTGAGAGGCACTGTCAGAAACATCTTGTCCTGCAGTTTACCCCCAACCCAGTATTAACACATAAGCATCTCTCATACCTTCAGCCCTTTATGACATGTAAGAGGTGCTTGTAGGTGGCTGAAAGGGAGGGGCTGCAGCCCAGGAAGGGTTTAGGAGCAGAGGAATCTATTGAGATGCCAACAGTCCTGAATGTGTCATGTTGCATGCAAATTAGAGGGGCGCACACATTCTTTTTCTGCCCAGGGCTCTAAATAGCCTAGGACCATCCCTGATTTGATTTGATTGGTATATTTGTACAGCGCAATGAATGCTCGAGGGCGTCTTGGTGCTAAAGTCGGTAGATCTGAGCGGTGCTGGCGGGGTATACGGGATGGATCAGTTGTTAAAGAGCCAGGTTTTTATAGCACCTTTCTAAAGGACAGAAGCGATGAGCTGCTCTTTATGGAGATTGGAAGTAGGTTCCAGGTCTTAACTGTCCCTAACAGGAAGCTTCTTCCACCCTAGCGGGCCTTCTTAAACTTAGGTGTTTGCAGAAGTTTGGTATGGGCAAATCTTAGACTTCTGGCTGGCGCATACCATTTCAGGTGCATCCTCAAAAATTGCGGCCCTGTATCATGTAGAGCTTTGAAGGCCAGGCATTGGGATTTAAACTTAATCCTTTTGTCCACCGGGAGCCAGTGGAGTGCTCTTAAACCGTGGGAGACTGACTCAAACCTCGGAATAACTAGCACTATTTTGGCTGCCGTGTTCTGCAGACGCTGCAGTCTTAGTAGATACTGGGATTGGATCCCCATGTATAGGGCATTACCATACTCCAATCTGGAGAGGGCCAATGCTGTAACCAGAGTTTTGAGTGCATCGGGAGGGATGAATTGACAGATTTTTCTGATCATTTTTAGAATGAAATAGATGGTAGAGGAGAGCCTGTTGATCTGACTATTGAATGTTAGTTTATCATCAAAGATGACTCCAAGGTGTTTAACATTGGGCACTGGGGTTGGGCAGTCGCCCAGATTGGCAGGCCACCATCCGGGTGACCAGAAAGTTGAGTCACAGCCCAACAGCAAGACTTCAGTCTTTCCGCCGTTCAGTTTCAGGCAGTTGGACTGCATCCATTGGCTGACCTGCGACATACAGCCGTTGAAACAGTCGGCGGTCTCCTCCACGTTGCTTGAGACTGACACCACCAACTGGGTGTCGTCTGCATAGGAGACAACCGAAAACCCAAACTGCCTAATGATCGAGGCCAGAGGAGCCACATATACATTAAATAATGTGGGGCTCAGAGATGAGCCCTGAGGCACCCCACAAGGCAGTTTGAAAGATTTGGATGAGAAGGCTCCCAGTTCGACGGAGAAGGTTCTATCGGCTAGGTAGGATGATAACAGTGAGAGGGCGGTGTCTCGGATCCCCAGCTCCGCTAGTCTACTGGCTAGTATTTCGTGGTTCACTGTATCGAAGGCTGCCGATAGATCTAGCAAAATCCTCAGCCGCCATTACCAAAGCTGTCTCCGTTCCATGTCCCTCCCGGACCCGTATTGTGAGTGATCCAGGAGGTTCCTGGAAGAAATATATGCAGTAAGCTGTGCATTGAGTAGTTTCTCGAGTACTTTAGCCGGAAATGGAATTCTGGAGATAGGACGATAGCTGTTGGGGTCCTTAGGGTCAAGGTTCGGTTTTTTTAAAAGAGGAAGAATTGAGGCTATCTTCCAAGCATCTGGGAAGAAGCCTGACTGAATTACCTTATTGAACACCAAACTTAGGTGTTCACTTAGTATTTCCGGGAACAGATGTAGTACTTTAGGAGGGCAGGGGTCTGTTGGGGCTCCTGATTTGGATGTTTTCACCACCTGAATGATTTGTTCTAGTGTGGGGGGGGAGAAGGTGAAAGCTGAAATGGAGGTAGTGGGATCTGAGGCTGTCGAAGTGATCTTGGCGATGGAGCTAACACTATCCCTGAAGGATTTATACACCGTCTCAACTTTATCTATGAACGACTGTCCCAGTATATTGCAGAATTCGGCGCTGCTTTCCACCCGTGCTATTACTGGTAGTTTAGCTAATTTTTTAACTGTTGAGAAGAGCTCTCTGCAAGAGTTCCTTGCCTCAAGAATCTTTGCCGTAAAGTATTTACTTTTTTCCTCTACAATCATATTCTTGTAAGCTGCCAATGCTTGTGCATACTTAGGGCCATATTATCAAGAACAGCGATAACATTATCGCCGCTTTAGCGGCAGGAAACTGCCGCTAAAGCGGCGATAACGGGCTTGATAATATGCCCTATAGAATTCCAATAGAAGCCCAGGTTCTGGTGTGAAGGACATCAAACCTGGGCTTCTAGTGGAATTCTATAGAGCATATTATCAAGCTCCCTTATCGCCGCTTTAGCGGCAGTTTCCTGCCGCTAAAGCGGCGATAATGTTATCGCCGTTCTTGATAATATGGCCCTTAGTTTTTTCATCCAAATCATAGTTTGCTCTCCACTTTCTTTCTGACGTTCTACACGCTTGTTTTTGCGCTCTAAGTTTATCCGTAAACCATGTTTCAGAAGGACTTTTCTGCCGGGATAGGCAGCTCTTTGTAGGGGCTAGGATGTCTACCGCTGTTTTGATCCATGAGGATAGCCTATGGACAGAAGCGTTGATGTCTGTCATAAGGTCTGGTTTAGTGCCTAATAATAAAGCTTGTAGGGTAGGAGGGTTAATGTTGGCCCAGTGTCGGCGGTTGACAGAAGCAGGTGCGTTTACGAATATCGGAGGGTGCTGATCTGCACTTAGGGAAAACATTATAGCTTTATGGTCTGACCAGGGGACAGGAATTACTTCTGATATTTTAAGCAAAGGATTTGAAGTGAAGATACCATCTAGGGTGTGTCCAGCAGCATGAGTATCTTGCTTGACGATCTGTGTTAGTGAAAAACTAGCCATTGAATCGACTAGTAAGGCCTTATCACGATCTGCCAACTTTTCTAGGTGATAGTTAAAGTAACCTAGTATCGGGAAATCAGATGGATCTAGACTGGATTCAAGGAAGGGGCTGATAACATTCAAAAAAGAGGTCCGTGCCCTTGGGGGCCTGTATAAGAGAAGGCCTTTTAGTGTGTAATTCTTACTGAGTGAGATCTGAAATGTTAAAGTTTCACAGTCTTGGGAGCTTCCAGCTGAGGATCCAGTCACATGCATGACTTTTCTAAGGATGATAGCTAATCCCCCCCCCTCGTTTGGTAGCTCTATCTGCTCTGATAATGGTATACCCTGCTGGTAGTGCTAATGCAAGATCATGGTCTGACGACTCATCTGCCCAAGTTTCTGTATTGAATGCCAAGTCAAACTTGTGTGCGCCTATCAATTCTGCAACCTCGGTGTTATGTTTCGGTAATGACCGTGTGTTGATCAACATAGCCTGAAAGACTTTAGTAGATTCTTTTGTGCGATGGTTTTTGTTGCGGTGTTAGAGCCTTAACTTTAGTGAAACTGAGCTGTAGTTTGCAGTGCTGGCACTGCTTAGGCTCATTCTGGAGATCTAGTGGAGGGCAACAAGCGTGTATGTAGTTTGTATTCAGCCTGAATAGTTCCTCTCTGGTGTAAATTATACTCTTTGCTTCCCTGGTCAGGATGCTTCAAGATATGGCTGGATACGAAGAGCCGATGGCAGACAAGAGTAGATGAGCAACCAGGCTCCTATTAAAGCCAGTTCAGACCTGAGTCAAGGCCCTGTGGGTTTGAAACTGGCAGACAACAGAGGTAGTGTCAGCCAAGGGAAGGGGAAAGGAAAAACCAATGCCACAAACTCCCAAAAATTGGTGTGTGAACCCACCCATCTTTCATAAGAGTCTCAGGGTGGGGTAGCAGTGCCAAGGACAGGTGTCTCCAACCAGTCCACGGTGAGCTACCAGCAGCTCCTGTTGGACGTGCCCCTTTTTGCAGGGTTATTCCCAAACGTTTTGCCTTCTTCCTCCTGTTTTTCTGACCCTCTTTTTGTTTTCTTTAGGACTCTGGGCATTTTACCACTTGTAATCAGTGCTAAAGTGCATATGCTCTCTTCTTTAAAACATGGTATGATTGGTTTACACCTGTTTGGCATGTTTAATTGACATTTTACATGTAAGTCCATTGCACAGTGGTATCCCATATACCCAGGGCCTGTAAATTAAATGCTACTGGTGGGCCTGCAGCGCAGATTGCGCCACCCACAGAAGTAGCCTTTCAAACCTGTCTTAGGCATCTGCTACAGCAGGGTCTGCATGCACAGTTTACTGCCTCCTTGACTTTCTATTTAAAGATACATGTCAAGCCTGAAACTCTCCTTTCACTGGATATAGGTCACCCCTAACTTAGGCCCTAGGGAGCCCTATGGGCAGGGTGCTGTGTAAGTAACAGGCAGGACATGTGCCTTTATTGTGTGCCATATCCTGGTAGTGACAAACAGCCTATTATGTTTCTCACTACTGTGAGGCCTGCTCATTCCATAGGCTAACATTGGGAATCCCCTTACATGTGTTTAAGTGGTAATTCCTGATCTGAAAGGAATAGCACTGTAATATTTGGTATGTTTAGAATGGTAGTGAAAAATCATACTTACTGGTGTAGGTCGATTTTTTATCACTATTTTAGAAATGTCACTTTTAAAAAGTGGGCATTTCTCTGTGCTTATAACTCTATGTGCTTTGCAGCCTGACTCCAAACCACGTCTAGGGTAGGGTGACAGCTGGGCCTGTGCATACTTTCCAGACAGCCAGGGGCCGGGTGCATCTCAATACTGATAGTCTTCCTGGACTCGGACAGAGGAAGGTGGGGTGCACTTACCTTTGTATAGGCTGGGCCCTCCCCTCACACAAAGGGCTCATTTTCCCTCCAACTGATGTCTGGAGCCAGGGGAGGAGGGAGACTTCTGGAACATCACAGATCTATCTGGAAACTTCTCCCACCTTCTAGAAGCAGGCACCAGAGTATAATTACAGGGGCTCTTACCCCACATTTCTAGAGCACTTCTGGAACTAGGACTGAAACTCTGTCAGAAGGACAGCCTGTGCTGCACAAAGGACTCAAATAGACTGCTCTTCGGTTGCTGCCCTGCTTCCTGCTACCGGTGGGTGGCACAAAGGATTTACTGGATTGCTTTTCTGCTTTTGTCTTGCTGCCAGCAACTCCCTGACTTTGGATTCCCTAAGGAACTGTGGTGATGTGAGGAGGAACCGCCATCCCTGCTTTCTACCTGCCTGGATGTGCTGGCCTGCCTGCCTGCTTTGTGCCCCCACCGGTGTTCTCAGCATGTGGTGAGCGCTTTATTTTTCACTTGAAGTGCAGGCTAACTTGTTCCGTGTCCTGCAGATAGCGTGAGGTGAGCGCTGTGCTCCGCACCTCAGTATCTATGCCCAGTGTGGGTTGAAGCATTCCCTCGTGTTCTGCGAGGTAGACGCCTCAGGTTTTTCCTAGTACAGGCACCGGGTGCCTCAGGAAGAGCCAGTCTTTGCATGCCTGCAGCAGACCACAACAAGGAGAATTTGGGATCCCTACTGCTTCTAAAAGTCCAACCTCGTAGTGAAGCGCTCCCACGCATTACCTGAGCGTGTTCTTGGGTCTGTCATCACTTCCCTTGCCAGCAGGATGTTCCCATTTGTCATAAGAGTCTCAGGGTGGGCTAGCATTGCCTAGGACAGGTGCCTTCAACCAGACGAGTGTGAGCTACCACTAGTTCCCAAACACCTTCAGAGTAACTTGCTGCCTTGAGTTCATTTTGAAATCAGCACAAGGTAACATTTTCCTTTTAAAGTCAAGGGAAGGCTTTGTTTATTTTACATTATTAGCATCAGGCTGCAGATAGCAGGCCCCGATAATGAGCAGTGCTCAGTCAGATTTGTGACCCAGGCTGGGGCACAGAGGTGAAGAACTGAAACAATGAGGTATTTAACTCTTAAATAAAAGTTCTTGTCAACTCAGTATTAGAGTGTGAGAACAAATGATGTTTCTGAATGCTTTTAAATGGGAGAACATTAAAATTAAAAGTTACCGCAATAAGTAAATTAACTCTTCATATAAATTTTCTCCCATTTTAAAGTGTCACAATTACAAATAGAAAGCCTTTAGCTCCCTGTGGCCATAGACACTGTGCCATAGTTATAACTGAAAAATTATAATTTTTTTGAATGGGAGAAATTTAAAGTGAAGAAAAATATTTCTATGAAACATTAAGTCTTAATGTTTTTCTCCACTTTTGATTAAGCCAATTACATCTTAACGTTTTATGAAGCATGTTTACATCTTAATGTTTTATGAAGAATGTTTCTGCACTTTAAATTCCTCCCACTTAAACAAATGGCTGTATGTTTTCTGTTATGAATATGGAACTGTGTCTCCAGGCAACTAAGAGCAAGATGCCTGGTGTTTGTAAATGTGACATTTGGAAATGGGAGAACATTTAAATAATGAGTTTTATGGAATCCATATAAACATAAAGTTAACTCTTCAGTTTCATTTTCTCCCATTTCAAATTGTCGCCTTGACACATGGCAGGCATCTTTCTCCAAGTGGCTGGTAGACATGGTGCCATATTTATAGCTGAAAAATATAGCCATTATTTTAATTGGGAGAAATTTAGAGTACAGAAAAATGTTCCATATTATGAACATTTTTGCACAACATTTTTCTGCACTTTAAATTTTGCCCATTTAAAACAATGGTTGTATGTTTGTGTTATACATGTAACGGTGCCACATTGTTGTAGGGATTCTGCACATACACAGAGCTATGCACAGGATAATAGGACCTCGGAGTATAGTGGTGAACCAACCATGCACCTTAGTACCCACAATCCCAATCCGACTAGCTTTAGCGTCTCATTCGCAGCGAAGCTACCAATGATTAGACAACCCAGAACACGGTCTCTCTCAGGACTCGCGGGAGCAAGAACACTCTTTCATAACTCACTCATACTTGTCCACAACGTGCGTAATAAGAGACACAGTATAGTTTAAAATGTTTATTTCAACTATCGTGCTCTAAGATACAGTACACGTGCCAGTACTATCAGCATAATGCATAATGATAAAATAAGAAGCATAGTTACAATTCCATTGAATACAAACGGGAAAGCATTTCATAAAGCAGTGGATATAGGGCTACATGGCCTTACCACCCTCCCCGTGCTATTAACTAGTTTATTATAAAAATAGAAGACCTCTGGGCTTTGCCAGGCGGACCCTCATAGCTCAATATCTAGATGCAAGGTTTACATCATCAGACAAGCACAGCTCTTCTCCCTGGAAAGGTTTTTCTCCGAGTGCCACAAACAGCGAGATCACAATATTAAAGGCACACAAATTTCTCCAGTGCAGCTGTATGTTGTGTTATGTCTAAGTGCGAGGGGCTGACCAGATCAGCAACAACAAGGGACGTTGTTTTTCGACCTTGTACATGGTGTGCAGACGAAACCCACAGGGAACAGGAGAAAAGGTGAAAAGCAAAAAGGCAGACAGTTCTAATATAGCCGGGCACAAGAAGAGGCTGGAAAAACAAAGTCAAAGAGTAACGTGTGCAAAAAGGCATCATGGCAGCCAGGCCTAAGCTAACTTAGCAAAGTAGACAAAGAGGCCACAAACCACACTACACCCTCCCCTGGTCAGTCCATAGGCCAAGACATAGGACGAAAACAGAGTTCAAATAGATGGAGCAGAATGTAAACGTCTATGCATGAATAGTCCCCCATGAAGGACAGTGAATGGACAAAATCGCAGGACAAAAAAAAAATCCAGATAGGGGCAGAAAAATTTATAGAGTCAGGATGCTGAAAGCAGAGGCCCCCTAATCCAATAGAGAGTGAGTGCAAAAAACCGCCACACCTTCCAAGAGGACATTGTTGGAATCGTCTGAAAAAAGAGACGCCATCCAGTTCAACAAATCAAAACTGCATTCATGTTCCTCACAAGAGGGAGCATTGATCAGCATTGCGGGACAACCTGCGCGATACTCTATGTAACTTCGTTGTAGGATATCCTGAGCAGCCGCTCAGATATCCCATTGCGCCAAAACTCCAAGTGCAGCCGCAAACGCCATCAATTCTGCGCCGGAACAGTCCCGTTCATGGGCCACTAAGGGGCCCATCAACTGGCCAAAATCCGGATCCAACAGAGAAGTATTGGAGAGGCAAACATCCAAGGACCAAGAGAAAGGACATCGTAAGCCCGACATCACAGGTTGCACGCAAGTGAAATACGCAAAGCGAAAGGAAAGTCTATAGGACACGCCAAGTGTCGCCAGTGGCAAGACGCCGAAGCTGATGAGCATGCGCTCACGGAGCATCTGAAGTCGACCGTGGTCGAGGAGACCCCCAGGAAGTGCAGCCATTGCGCAGCAAACAAATTAAAAGTAATATTCCAGCAGCTAAGGCGAGGAGCAGTGGAAAGTCGCCAAAGACGCTGGAAAAAATAGAATGAATAAAAGCCGGTATTACTCCAAATATAGTCTGAAAGGAGGTAACAAGGCCAGAGCCCACAACTTTAAAAAAGTGCACAAGACCTTCGGTATTAGATGCATTGAACACCCGGTGAATCAGCTCACCGAAATGTTGTGGGAGGTTTGTGCTCAAAAGGGCCTGTATCTCACTGTGGGTACTAGCCACCTGGAGGATGAATGTCTCCCGGGCGGATGTGAGCATAACCTCCTGGTTCAATAATAGCGCCTTTATTCTGCTCAATTTATTGAAATCCGCCTTCAAAGTCGGAATGGAAGGCCAAATGGAACTATCTAGTATGTCGTGCGGGGGAGGAAAAAGCACATTTTTGCAACACACAACCCGGTGGGAAACTGTTACAATATAGGGGATGCCGGCCAGCATCCCAGAGCAGTCCTGATTATTCAGAAGGAGATAGCTACCATTTGCAAGCACAGTAAAAGTAGGTGATATAGCAGGAGCAGGAATGCCCTTTAAAACACAAGCAAGATTCGGAGCCGAAACATTACAAGCCCCGTGCAATTTAATGTTTTTACAAATCAGGGAATGACCCACAGTTGAATCGCATGACTCCTCTGTGAGAAAAACTTATTTTCCGTCCCTAAGGCATCTATACATGAAAGGCTGGGACCAAAGTTCATGCAAGAAGGCACTGCCTAAAGGCTGAAAACGGCTAATGTTTCATGCAGGAACTGAACTCAAATAAAGAAAAAGGCAAAGGGATAACCCCGTGTACTAGCCCACTGCAGAGTCTAACTCCGCCACAGAGAATGGTAATGGCTCTATCTTTTCGATATGCAAGAGAGAGTATGTTGCATCTTTCATGGACATGAATTGCTGTTTGTCAGTTAAATTAAACGGCAAGAATAAGGCAGAGGTGTTCAAAAAATGCCAAGGAACTTTCCCCATTTTTAGTGTCTGCAACGTCCACGCAAACTGCATTACTGAACGCAATTGATTTTGACCATGATATAACACAGACACATCATCTTGTACAATATCAACAACAGAGGAAACAATATTTTCTAACATGTAAATGCGGGAAGACAGGGTATTAATACTATTGTCAACAACAGCAAGCACTTTTTCTAGATTTGCTTGATCGATTTCCCGAAGACGGGAAGCAGCTTCAATTTGCGAAAGCTTCCAGAGTTCATTGTAAGTTTCATAAATGAATCTCTTAGGTCGAGGACCACGAGGCCCCAGAACAAAATCGGACAGATCAATGTTGCCTGATAGGAGTGATAAATGTTGTTTTACAGAATCTAATGAAGAGTGCTGCAACCACTGTTTACACAATTTCCCAACAGAATACGTTGTAACAGTACAAGAGTCAGAAAACCTCGGATCTGGCCTATCCTGTTTGTAACCAGGAGATGAGCCATGAAAACACTGTTGGCAGGCATTCGATGCAATGGGCCAAGCCAACCAGGGTGACTGAACAATCGTAAAGACATTAAACGAATTGTTTTGAAACAAAGCTTTCAAATTGGCTAGGGAAATATTAAAACGCAAGCTGTCGTTGGGAGTGAAAGACAAAGCAGGAATGGAGGGTGCATTCAATTGTTTAGAAGTAGCCAAACCCCAACAGGTCGTTTGATAGATCGTATGATTTAAAAACAAAATTTGGACTGGGATGAGGCAAGCACGGTGTAAGGCTTCAGTGCCTTGTACCTGCCACGATTTGGTGCCCCAAATAGACTTTAAGTCAATGGTGTCCTGCCAGTGTTCATAACCACCCACTGCTAATGCGTTCAAGAAAGAACCCGAATACAGCAATTTGGTGTGGGTCAACATGATCTTCTGAGTGGACGTAGCGTTCAATTTAAAATAATAGGACCCAGGGTTTGATCTATCAAAGTCAGTAAAATAAGTACATTTACTTCTAAGAGTTTGGGAGCTACCTGGCAAAGGGGTCGGACAATGTTCCCATTGGGTGTAATTAAAAGGACCCCGAAGAGCACTTGGTTTATGGAGAAAGTGGTTGCCCCAATGCTGGTAACAATATAAGTCAGCATAACTTGCAGAATTTAAATACAGATCTTCAGCATTAAAAGCAGCATAATATTTTAAATCAGAAAATAACGATTCAACGGCATCGACATCCCAATCGTCAGAATGAATATTACTTTTTACCATATCACCCATTGAAACACGGAGGACATTCGGTACATTAATTATCTAGGTTGGTCCATGAATTTGGAAATTTACTGCATCCCATACGATGCCATCAGCGACTGGGAAAGCTGAAATGTTCACAAATGTGCGGTCACGCTTCATGATGTGAGATGAAGAATGCGGAGCCAAAGTTCCAGCGACACAGTTCACTGCAGAGCGGTCTGGTAAATAGTGACCATTTATGAGCAAGAAAAAAACTGTCACAAAGCCAATGGACATGAAGAGGAAAATCAGGAACAGTACCAAGCAGATGTATGTCCATGGTGGGACTAAAAATTGTCTCTGAACCAGGATATAAAAATACTGAAGCTGGATGGGATGAGTGATGAGGTGGAGGCCGAATCAAAGGAAAAACGGGTTGGGCTCAGTGGTGTTGTAGGTAAATGAGCCACCGACTCATTGGCGGGGTATGCATACTCGGTCTCCTCGTTGCAGGAGGAAGCCGGGAAGTGGAGCAGGCGATCAAGCAAATCAACCATCTCAATGGCAACATCAGTGTCTGTGGAAGGTGCAGGGCCACAAACAGGAGTCCTTGAAATGGCTGGACGTGATACCGCAGGTGTCACGCTATTCAGGATCGGCCAGTTGTTGTAGCTTGACATTGTCCACTGAGATGTATCTGTTGTCTTTGCGACCAGGAAGCGGTGGTAAGATGACAGTACGAGTACCCTTCAAGCCAAGGACAGGAACTGGTGCACGATAAGAGGGGCCAAATTCTTTTTTGTTCTCCACCTTCTCTCGGACCAGATCTCCAACCTTTGGAAGCCAGCCGGCAACCGGAATCTGCAACGCAGCGTCGGTGGCTGAAGGCAAGTGTTTGTTTGCAAGTTTGTCACGGGTCTCTTGTAAGTCCTGCAACATAGTAGAATGATTATCTACGTCAAAGATTGCGGCACTCGCCGCTATGTCTAGACCATCAAGGTCTGGCACAAACATTTGGATGCCAAAGAGCATTTCGTATGGGGTCCGCCCACCCAGAGGTCTTCTAGGGAGGTTATTAAGTGCACGTTGCACGCTATACAAGTGGGCCAGCCAGTTCCTGCCAGTACCTAAGACTCTAGCTGTCAAGGATTGCTTTAAGTCACGGTTCATTCGCTCCACAATTGAATTACCCTCAGGTCTATATGGAGACGAAAATTGCACCCGCACCCCCAGTGACCCCATTGCGTCCTTGTACGCCTTAGAGGCGAACGCTGGACCTTGGTCGGAATAGAAGGTGCCACAGGCAAAAATTCCCACAAAGACGCGCAAATCCCTTATGACATTTCGAGCGTCAGCACTCCGTTGTGGCCAAACCCAGATGAAACGTGTGCACGAGTCCACCGCAACTAAGATGTATTTATATGCAGTGTCAGAAGAAAATGGACCGCAGTGATCCAGGTAAACACACCCAAAAGGTTTGTTTGAAATGCAGAGCTGTGTTTGTGGTGGTCGTGTAACCGTCGAAGGCTTAATTTGCTGACAAATGTCACAAGAAAGCACATAAGTACAGGTTTGTTTATATAAACCACGCCACCAGTAACGCTGCTGCAAGATGGAAACAGTCACAGACACGCCAGCATGGGCTGAAGCCAAGCCTTCGTGGGCGGCCGTTATCAAGGAAGTTCTGCGGTCCGCGTTGGGAATCAGCTGATCACCAACGTTTGGTATTTTTACGTAAGGAACCTGATCGGGACTTAAGTGATAAGAGTACTTGGAAGGGAAACCCCGTGGGTAATTAGCACCTTCCTTCGTTGCAGCAATAGCTGCCAAAATCTCATTATCTATTTTTGTCATGGATCTTGTAACTGCTGCTACTGAGCACGTGGCTACTGCAGATTTGGCAGCTTCATCTGACAAACTGTTACCGACAGCGTGTGCGCCCACACGCTGGTGGCCAAGAGTGTGAATCACCTGTGTGAGAGGCAGACGTTGTTTAAGATCTGCCACTCGAACCCAAAGCATTTTATGCTTAATTGTGCTGCCTTTAGCATCTCTATAGTCGTTTTAAGACCAAAAGAATAAGTTGTCATTGAAAGTATGAATCGCATACAATAAGAGTTGTCACGTCTGGATTCGCGAACTCAAGTGCGAGCACCAAAGCACGCAGCTCGGCTAATTGGGCAGTACTGTCTCCTAGTGCTTGTGTGTGCACTACAGTCGATTTGAACTCACCGTTCACCATATTACCTGCAACAATAGCACATGCTGCTGAATAAGCATGCTTAGAACCCGTGGCCGGTTGCCCCGAACCATCGGTGTAAATGATACATTTGTACTCCTCAAGCGGCAGCAAAGACAGAGGAGGAGGATGAACAAATTCATACTGTAAGAACTCCTGTGTCTGAAGAGAGGAATCAAAGATAAAAGTGACATCCGGGGACGTCAGAGATGTAGCCCATTGTATCCAACGAGGGTGCAAAGCCTTAGAGTTCGGTACACTTGCCTTTGTCACCGCCTCAAGGGCAGGATATGGTGTTACCACCAAAATGCGTTTTCCCTGTGCCAGTGCGCGTTCCTTAAGAATCGCCATCTGCACTGCAGTCAAAACTTTCTCCACAGTGGAAAAGCGCATTTCCGCTGAAGTGTAAAGATGCAACTTGTATGCAATCGGTACTGTGTCACCTTCGTTAAAGGTTAAGTACGTGAAACCCACTGCCCCTGGCACAATTCTAATGACCAGGTTGATGTGGTTATCACGAGTCAACAAGAATTTAGATTCAAGTAGATCAGACTGCAAAGAGTGCAGTATAGAGGAATGCTCAGGAAGCCAGCATGACTTCGAAAATGTAGGTTGTATCAAGGCATATAGAGGCTTGATACGCTGGGCATATTCGGGAATGTAAGTACGCCTGAAGTTTAGAAAACCCAGTAATGACTGAAGCTCCTTCAGGGTGGTTGGAGGGTGCAAAAATGAGCACTTCTCCAAGAAATGGGGAGCTAAGCCCTTACCTTCATTGTTGAGCTCATAGCCCAAAAACAAAACGGTAAATTCAGCGATGTGTGATTTGGCAAAATTAAATTTGTATCCTAAGACCGCAAATTCAAGAATAATGCGGTCCACACGCGAAAGATGCTGCCATAATTAGTCGTCTGTCAGATAGATATCATTGACGTCCGAACACGCATCTGGGTCTATGCTGTCCAACAAAGAGACAACACGGGCGGCGAAGACACCTGGGCTGTTCTGATAGCCCATGGGCAAACGCCTACATTTGAATTGTTTACCACCGGAAGTGAAAGCGCTCCATTGGCTGCACTCCGGGGACAAGTTGTGCGTGTAAAATCCATTGGATAGGTCAAGTGTCGTTTTATATTTTTTACGAACAAGACTGTCTACAAGCGCAGAACTGTGGGTATTTTGTACCGCAAAGGTCCGACAATGAGAGTTCAAGTGTCGGTAATCCAAAACTAGGCGGTACGATCCATCGGGTTTAGAAACCGCAAAAGGGGATTATTCATTGGTGATACGCATGTTTCAATTACTCCTTGATATTCTAACTGTGTCAGAATGTCGGAAACAGGACCTTTAGCTTCCCGCCGGATGGGATATTGGGGTTGTGGCTGTGGCAGTGACCGCAAGGGAATATCATGGGGGGGAGAGTCTTCATCCCAGCCCACGTGATTACGGTATAACGCCGGAGCCAGGGCCCCAGCCCATTCAGCTGTGAGAGCCTCCGCTTTGTCCTTGGGGACATGACGAGAGAAGCTCGGAAGGATTACCTCCTCCCCTCTACGAGCAGCAAGTACGAATGAGGGCGGCCAATCCGCCTCTGCCAACAAAATGTCGTACGAAGAGGTCAGATTCTCCCAAAAAATCCCTTTAATAACACGTTCTATGTCACCTTCTATTTGAATGACAATATTAAATAGTCTGTCAGGGGGTGCCACTCGGGTGTCAGCTGTCTCGGCAGTAATGAATGTGTCAGTTGCTGTCGCCTCCACATGTGGACGTAGTGCCTCCCACACTATGGTAACTTCCGCGGCGCTGTCTAGCAGCGTCACTGCCCACGTCCAATTCAGGAGTCTCGTTCTCACCGTCTGTGGCATACCTCGCTGTTAGTGCTGCAACTTTTTTCTTCTGAAACTGTGGGTGAGAACGTGGAAATTCTTCTGGTTTCCCTCGGACTGGTTGTCGAGGTTGGTCTCGTCCTTGTGGGGCCTCACGACCCCTGCCTCTATCTTGGCGATCTCCTCCACCAGTCTGGGAGGTCGATGGTGCTTGTGAAGAACGAGGAGAACGCGGGTCAGGGACTTGAAACCTATCTGGAGATTTAATTCTCGCTCTGTCGCGCAAATCATAAGTGCGTTCAGAAGATATGGAAACCGGGGCCGCGGCACACGACCCTGGTTTTTTCTGTTGCTTACCCTGTTTCTTCAACCTCCAGCTCTTTTTAGTAAAGAACGGTTTCTCATCTGTCTCAGATTGAGTTTTTTGTTGTGGCTGTGATTGAGTTTGCGTTTTAGCAAAAGGCTTAACTCCCAGACTATTGCGGTCAATGGTTTTATAAGCCTGTGCAATAATTTTCGGTAACTCGCGTGGCTTGTCCGGTTCTGGGACCAAAGCCAAAGCATTAGCTACTTGAAAGTTAACTGCATCGCCCTTGACGTTCGCAAGGATTAGATCAGCCACTACATCGAACACTCCCACCAGTCTCATCCCCAATTCCACAGCCGCTTCAGGGCCATGCTCATCCTGCACTCGTTTAATTACAGAGGGGAGTACTGTCATGGAAGGAGTGCCGAAACACTTCGCATATACTGCTGTGAATACCTTACCCCAGTTGTTGCATTCTGCCAACTCGGGAATTAAGTCTTTCGGCAAACTAATCGTCAAAATCCTGTGTTTTTCCACAGGAGAAGTATTCGGAAAAACTGCCTCCAGCTGGTCAAATTTTTCTGCAAGCCAATAAGGCAAATCATCCTTATTTTGTGGGCGTTTGCCCATCACCGAATTAACCATGACGGGACTTATGGTTACACCGCCCGTCCCAGCTGGATGCACCGCAACTCCAGGAGGGGTTCCCTGGACGTTGCCAGTAACATATTGTACCAAAGCTCTGTGAACGCATATCAAAGACGTATGCAAGGCATGCAGTTCATAACCGCAAACGTCAAATAACGTGGATGTGGGGTATACCCGGCCAAGACTGGCCAAGTGGCCCCGTCTATTGATAGGGGGCCTAAATGAACCGGGGTGACCGGATGTGGGAGGGCGCCATTAAACCAAATACGGTGTTGCCATGCCGTAAGTGGTACTTCAAGAGCCTGATAAGGCCGATAAGCATTGGGTAGGGCAGTGAGAGTGTACACATGAAACAAATTGTCCACTCCGTCCACCGCCGGAAAAGTGACCCAAGAGTAAAACACCTCAAAGTGGTGAGCCGGGTCAGCCTGCAACACAAAGATGAGTGCAACACCCGCGTCTGGCACTCCATAAGCCAGTAAATGAGTCCGGAGCGCAGCGCGGCTATGTGCCGGTATATTTACATCCGCCATTAAGACTGGGAATGTTCGACAACTTAGTATGAGGCAGCACAATATAGGGTTAACCTAAACACCTTTTAATAACTTCAAGCTTGAAAGAACCTATAAAAACATCAATATAGGAGGTATCATCCTCACACACGTTTCCGGAAGCGTATGCGAAGGGTGTTGTGGACAAGCACAAGCACTACTCAAGCGTCTCGCAGATAAGAAGCCCACCACGTTGATGGCGCCATGTTGTAGGGATTCTGCACATACACAGAGCTATGCACAGGATAATAGGACCTCGGAGTATAGTGGTGAACCAACCATGCACCTTAGTACCCACAATCCCAATCCGACTAGCTTTAGCGTCTCATTCGCAGCGAAGCTACCAATGATTAGACAACCCAGAACACGGTCTCTCTCAGGACTCGCGGGAGCAAGAACACTCTTTCATAACTCACTTATACTTGTCCACAATGTGCGTAATAAGAGACACAGTATAGTTTAAAATGTTTATTTCAACTATTGTGCTCTAAGATACAGTACACGTGCCAGTACTATCAGCATAATGCATAATGATAAAATAAGAAGCATAGTTACAATTCCATAGAATACAAACGGGGAAAGCATTTCATAAAGCAGTGGATATAGGGCTACATGGCCTTACCACCCTCCCCGTGCTATTAACTAGTTTATTATAAAAATAGAAGACCTCTGGGCTTTGTCAGGCGGACCCCCATACCTCAATATCTAGATGCAAGGTTTACATCATCAGACAAGCACAGCTCTTCTCCCTGGAAAGGTTTTTCTCCGAGTGCCACAAAGAGCGAGATCACAATATTAAAGGCACACAAATTTCTCCAGTGCAGCTGTATTTTGTATTATGTCTAAGTGCGAGGGGCTGATCAGATCAGCAACAACAAGGGACGTTGTTTTTCGACCTTGTACATGGTGTGCAGACGAAACCCACAGGGAACAGGAGAAAAGGTGAAAAGCAAAAAGGCAGACAGTTCTAATATAGCCGGGCACAAGCAGAGGCTGGAAAAACAAAGTCAAAGAGTAACGTGTGCAAAAAGGCATCATGGCAGCCAGGCCTAAGCTAACTTAGCAAAGTAGACAAAGAGGCCACAAACCACACTACTACATATGACAAAAGTTATGTCCTGTGCCACAAGCATTTACAACACAGGTTCTCAGTCAACCATACACATATATCCCATTTGTACGCACACATGTCCATTCATCCCCACCACCACACTTCACTGAAACACATGGCAGCCCTGGTACTGTGCTCCTAGTCAAGGGATTTTGTTCAAACCATAGTATCTGGCTCTGTTGAAGTTGGGTTTAAGGACAATGAAACTGAGTGTGTGAGTGTCTGAAAACAATGCACGAGTTGCTTAACCTTCAATAGCTCACAATCATTTTCACTGATCGGAAGTAGCGCTCTCTACGGAAAAGGTTAGAGACCCCTGGCCTAGGACTTCCCAAAACATCTATAATTCTCCATATTCCTACTCACAGGCACTATCCTCTAGCTCCACGTCACTGTGTCCACCCTCCATTGTGAGCCAGAGTGGGTTGAGCGTGTAGCAGGGTGACAGAGCTGGAATAGTGAAGCAATCCAGACCAGCGTGATATATTATAAAAAGCTTTATTGATTGCAGCACAGTGCCAGAGGATTGCAGCAGGCAGATCCTCCTGGGCAACCGACCAATGGTGGAACTTAGAGAGAAACAGCTCCTTGACAATAGAACACAAGGACACTTAAAGCAATACAACATTACCATCATTAACACAAGAAAGTGGAACTTAGAGTCAAACAGCTCCATGGCAATAGAACACAAGGAAAGTGAAAGCAATACAACAGTAGCATCATTAACACAAGAAAGAACAAGGAAGAGGGGATATAAGACATCCTTCTGTTGTGTATTGTTTTTACTTGAATGCTCTTCCTCGTGCTGTTCCCTGGTTACCCCTGGGGATTCTAGATTGTGAGGACAACTGTCTGAGGAGTCGGCGGAGCAAGAGGGCATTCAAGCTGTCTGTCTCCAATCTTTCTTTGGTGCCTCCAGCATAATTAAACCTTTAAACTTATTTCATGGATCGTCATTCTTTACAATTTGGCGACGATTACTTCCACGCTGGAGCACCAAGAACCTACGCATGAAGGAGTACAGCGCGTTTATCGTATGCCGTGAAGGATCCTCATCGTCATTTAAGCACCTTTCTGAAGCTGCATTCAAGGACCGTACTTTACTGAACCTGCACTCGAGGACCGCAACCTACTTTGGGATCCGCGTTGTGTACTGGCCTGGATAATTTTACTTTGCATGAATTCAATGCGAAGGATTTGTTTTTACCTTCAAAGCCAGTCAACGCTTATCCTAGCAACGTTCCAACCGTCGTAAGGAATATGCCTTTGAGACAAACCTTTTAAAGAAGCGTCTCCTCCTTGCATTTGCTTACACGCTGTGGATTCATACTTCGCGTACACGCTTCAAATTTTAATTTCAAACGTTTGCTGTGACTTCAATTTTCTTTCAGAACGTAACGTATATTTATTGTTCTTTTTCTTCCTTGTGTTCATGTTCACAAATTCCACAAGCTGATACGCACAGCTACTTAATTTTTTTATTTTTTCTCAAAGCATGTCTGCTCATTGCTGATAGGCACAGCTATTCTTTTTCATTACATAACTGTACTTTCTTCATATTATTCTTTATTCTACAATTAAATTTTTACAATACTAGGCAATTAAATATAATCAATAATAATGAGTACACAAAATTACATTAACTCCTCCTCAAGCATTTTGGCCAGCTGGTGGAGAGCCCTGCATGAAATGGCCGGATTGGAAATCTTATTTTCAAAATTACCTCAATACCATTGATTTAGAAAGCAAAATGCAACCAGAACAATAGAAACACAATTTGTTTACATTCTATTGGGCCTATGGGTTTGAAAGTCTTTGAACAACTATCAAACGTTTTAGGTGTTGGTGACATTAATGTTTTTGATACAGCTACTGCTGCATTTGATAAATATTTTGCTCCTAATGTATGTATTGGTATTGTTAGGTACAAATTTTTTAAAAGGAAACAGAATGCAAATGAAAGTGTGGATAAATACGTGGCAGCTTTACGCAAACTTTCCCTAGATTGTAAATTTGAAGGGTTGCAAGAACAGTTCATTAGGGACCAAGTTGTGATGCATGTGAATGATCCAGCTATTCAAGATAGACTCTGGATTAATGATGATGCCGATTTATCTGACATCTTAGCTATTGTAAGAAAGGCTGAAATGTCAAGCCGCAGTTTGAAGGAGGTGAAAGGTGAACTTTCTAATAAACAAGATGATATAGTGGGCAAAATAAAAAACAAGGAAAAGAGTTACATTCCAACTGATAAAACTAATGACAGAGAGAAAGTTGGGAAAATTTTAAAGTATCAACTGAACAAAAAGAAAGATGTCTTAAGATGCTATTGTTGTAACAGTGAATCACATTTGACACACAGTAAATCTTGTCCCGCTCTTAAAGTGAAATATTCTGGTTGTGGAAAAATTGGTCATTATACCAAAGTATGTAGGTCTAGAAAAACATCTAAAGTTAAGTATGTTGAGGAAAGCGATGATTCTGATGTTGAAGAATGAGTCAATAGGGTCTTCCATACTAAAGACTCATTTTTATTGATGGTCAATGATGGTGTTTTTAGGAAAAAACCTATGTGTTTAATGAAAATTGGTGGGGTTGAAATCAACATCTATGCTGATTCAGGTTCACCTTATACGATAATTAATGAGGAGGTGTGGAGGAACAATTTTGTAAAACATATTGGTAAAAAATTGTTTCCTACAAATATTAGGCCAGAAAGTTTCTCTGGTGAAAAGATCAATATGCTAGGATACAGATTATTACTTTTCAGGTTCAAGGATAGGGAGAGTCAAGGGCATTTGTACATTGCAAAAAAGGGTCCATCAGTATTGGTGTGGCATGATCAAGGCAACCTTGGAATGATTTTAAATCCCAATGGCTTTGAGCCAGTCATGATCGTTGACGATGGAGAAGGACTAGGGAAAGTAATGCTAAAGAAATTTCCAAAGGTATTTTCAGGTAAAATTGGCAACCTTATTAATTTTAAACATTGCATCATCCTGAAGGAAACTGCTCAGCCTAAAATTCATAAGGCCAGAAACATTCCGTTGTTATTGAAGGATGAGGTACAAACGGAATTGGATAAATTATTACAAGCAGGTATCATTGAGGAGTTTGGAGCAGCGAAATGGTTATCTCCGGTGGTTATTGCCAGACGGAGTAATGGTAAAATTAGGCTATGCTTTGACTTATGCTACCTGAATAACAACATTATCATTGACAAATTTCCATTACCCAAAACTTAAGAGATGCTTGCCTCAGTGGATGGTGCCAGATGGTTTACTTCCCTAGATTTATCCTCTGCATATCATCAAATTTCATTACAACATGATTGTAAAAAATGCACTGCATTCATCACACCCATGGGTTGTTTCCAGTACAAGAGGATGCCTTTTGGGTTGGCATCTGCAGCTGCAGTTTTTCAAAGACTGATGCATCACCTTTTCGGTAAAATCAAAAACGTTAAATGCTTTCAGGACGACATCTTACTTTATGGTAAATCCAAAGAAGAACATGATTCAACCCTAAATGCCGTAGTAGACATTTTGAATGATAGGAACCTCACTGTTGATTTTTCTAAGTGCAAATTTGGACATGTCTTGAGTGCAGAAGGTATTTCACCTAAACCAGAATTAATTGATGCCATTATCAAAGCACCAGCTCCATCATACAAGGAGGAGTTGAGATCCTTTTTAGGACTCGCGGAGTTTTACTCCAAGTTTGTTAGGGGAGTTTCTAGCAAAATCTATAATGTAATGCAATTGTTAAAACAAAGAAGTAAATTTTGTTGGTCCTCTGAGTGTCAGCAGGAATTTGAACAGATTAAAAAAGACATTGCCAATGCTCCTTCCTTAACAAAGTTTGACCCTGATCTTGATAATATTGTTACGGTAGACACAAGCAATAACGGGTTAGGTGGTGTATTGATACAGAAAGACTCCAAGGGACTGGAAAGGACCATTGCTTTTGCATCTAGGGCCTTGTCGCCTTTAGAAGAAAAATGTTCTGTAATAGAAAAGGAGACCTTGCATGTGTTTGGGCTCTCAACGTTTTCGACCGTTCGTATGGGGTAAAGTATGTGTGGTGAGGTCTGATCACAAACCTCTTGTCAAGTTATTAACTACTGAGAGCATGTTCAGGGCAACGGCTAGAATAGCCAGAATGTCCATGAGACTCCAGGATTTTATTTATACTGTTGAATACGTTCCTGGAAAAAGCAATGTTGCTGCTGACTTTCTTTCCAGAATGCCTTCGGATATAGAAGAAGGTGAAGTGTCTGAATGGGAAGATTTTAGAATTGCATATATATTTGATCAAGGTATAACGTGCATTAAGAAGGAAGAATGGATTGAAGAATGTACTCACGGCATGGTTTTAGTGAAACTGGGGGAGTACATTAAATATGGTTTGCCAAGTAAGTCTAACCTTACCAAAGAGCTAAGGCAGTTTTGGGAGGTGAGAAGTGAATTGGCGGTTGAGGATAATATAACCAAAAGGGGAGAAAGAGGAATTCCTCCTAGGAGTCTTAAGATGAAGATGGTCACCCTATGTCATGAAGAACACTTCGGTATTGTTAAAACTAAACAGAAAGTTAAGCAGTGGTTTTGTTGGCCTGCAGTTGACTTATTTATGGAAAGATATGTGAGAAATTGTGTTGCTTGTGCCAACTCAGACAAGTCTTTGAGAACATTGAAACCGTTCATGTGTGAACCTATTGTTCCAAATGGCCCCTGGGAAACTTTAGCTATAGACATCACAGGCCCCATTGGAGAGAATCATAAGTTTGCTATTGCCTTAATTGATATTTTCTCCAGATGGCCTGTCATCAAAATTATTGAAAGAGTAGATTCGGATGCCGTTTTGGAATTTTTAGATAAAGTTTTTCTCAACGAGGGTATTCCTAAACTTGTAATTAGTGATAATAGAGTACAATTTGTTTCTGGTATGGCACAGGATTATTTTGCTAAAGTGGGCATCACACATAAGACTACGTCCCTTTACAACCCCAGTGGTAATGGCATGATAGAATGCTTCAACAGGGTGTTTAAGAATGCTGTTCAACTGGCCATGAAAAACAATGAGAACTGGAAATTCAAGTTGTGAAGGCGGTACGGGTGTACAGAATTTCTGTTCATGGTGCTTTAGGTGTTTCTCCTTTTGTGGTCATGAGAGGCAGGGAAGCTAGAACGAAGCGAATCCAGATTGGCTTTTGCATCCTGTCAATAATGGTATTTCCATGGAAGATATTAGAAAAAGGATTGTGAACACTCATTTGAAGTACAAGGAGCAGTATGATTTGAAAACGAATTCCAAAGTTATTAAAATGGAAGTAGGCATGTTGGTAAAAGTGAGGAATCCTAGTAAAGTTAAGAAGGGCTAGAGTCAATTTTCTGAACCATTGACTGTTGTTAAGGTGTTATGCAATGCTGTTTTGTTAAGTGATGGCAAGGTTTGGAACCTAAAATGATTGCTGTTGTCAATCAAGACTTAGTAAGGGATGATAAGTTTACTAAGAATTTGGACTTGTTTGGTGATTATGACATTTGTGGGAGTAGTGTAATTAATAATATGGCGAACGATGGTGTTGGTGGTAATGATTCAAGTGTGGTAAGACAGGATGGTGAAGATGTTTCCGTGGATGTGGATGAAAATTTTGAAACCGGTTGCAGCAATATGTTGCCCGAAGGGAGCAGTGAGAGATCCTCTGATGATGGCAAACGTGTAAGGAGCAAACCCAGATGGTTATCAGACTAAGAATGTGATCTAGATGCAGTATAGCTTTGCATTCATTATTCCTTTGTTGTTATTATTATGTTTTTTTTTCTCTTTTGTTATTTTTGTATGGGGGAAGATATGTTGTGTATTGTTTTTACTTGAATGCTCTTCCTCGTGCTGTTCCCTGGTTACCCCTGGGGATTCTAGATTGTGAGGACAACTGTCCGAGGAGTCGGCGGAGCAAGAGGGCATTCAAGCTGTCTGTCTCCAATCTTTCTTTGGTGCTTCCAGCATAATTAAATCTTTAAACTTATTTTGTGGATCGTCATTCTTTACACCTTCCCCTTAAAACTCAAAAAACACATAAATTAAACATAGTCCCTCATTTTCACGGGAGGGTTAATAAATGTGTCTCCTGTTTTAACCCTTAAAGCCACAGATTCTGTAACAAGATCATCATCAACATTACCACCTGAATTCTCATTATTCATGTCACAGTTAGGACAACCATCCTCACAAATTCCAAACCTTTAGACCATATTCTGGTTTCGGGCTTCAACATCCTCATTAGTACAATTAGGGCACTTAACAACTCTCCTCACATTCCAGACTCTTCCATCTTGCGTCACCACACTGTTCTTGTTAACTTTCATCACTTTAATAGGACAGCCATATTAAGAAACTCCTTTAACCTTCAAACCTGGTTTAAGAATTCTCACCCAATCACCCACTTTGAAGGTAGGCACTCTCACTCTCCACTTCGTGACATATGCTTCTTTCATCTTCTCCTGTTTCTGTTTCACCTTCACAGAAATATCCTGCAAAATCATGAGCCTTAATATCAGGTAATTTTCTTTTGATCCACCATGGACATAACTTAGACACAGGCTCTCTTCCTTTTAACAAACGAAAGGGACTCAATTCTGTAACTGAATGGGGAGTGATGCGATACATCCATAACCTTTGCCTCAACACACCTTTCCAATCTCTACCTGATGTCCTGCCCATTCTACCCCATCTTTAAGCAGGCTGTTAAATCTCTCAACCTGACCATTGCCTTGTGGTTCATACAATGCAGTAGTAACATACTTAGTACCACAGACACTCAAAAACCCTTTCATCTCACCTGACTTCAAATGTACACCATTGTCTGTAACTAAAACTTCAGGACTGCCTTCACGGGCAAAAACCTCTTTCAAAAATTCTACAACAACTCTTGAAGTGACCTGAACAACAAACTTAACTTCTGGTCGTTTGGAGTGGTAATCAATAACAACTAAAGCAAAACGTGCATCCTGTGGCAAACAGTTGTAAGGACCAGAAATGTCAAATGCTACTTTCTGCCATGGATATTGTGGCCATGGCACAGGCTTCAATGCAGCAGGACAAGGCTTCAACATCTTGTCACTCCTAATGCACTCACTACACTCACTACACTCGCTTACAACTCTGTCTGCTATTCTATCCATACCCGGCCACCAAAAATTAGCTCTCACCAGTCTTTTCATTGAGTACATACCGGGATGACCTTCATGTGCAAGTCTCAAAATTTCCTCCTGCATGTGTTCAGGAGGTACACACTTACCCTCCTTGAAAATCAATTCTCCTTCCACCTCTAAATCACACAATACTTGCTGGAAGGGTATCAATTCAGAAGGTACTTCTTTTCCCTTGAGCCAACCTTCATTGATATACTTCTTAAGTAACTTCCATTTATCATCCTCATTGACACAATTATTCCACTTTTCTTCACAAATGCTGCTAAACTCTTTCGACACAAAATTACCGGCCGAGGCTGCAATCTCAATTGCATCATCACACACTTCCAACTTATTATCACTCTGACATGGAAGGCGTGAAAGGCAATCAGCAGTTACATTATATCTTCCTGGAACATACTCCACATGGAAATTATACTCTTGCAAATTGGAGGTGAGTCTAGCTATGCGGGCTGTGGCATTCCAGCCCCCTCCAGGTGACAGAATCAATACCAAAGGTTAATGATCTGTTCTGAGTGTGAATCTACTTCCCCATAAATAGTTACGGTAGTGTTCTACTCCCCACAAACATCCCGAAAGCTCTCTCTCAATAGCAGAGTATCTTCTCTCTGTATCACTAAGAGTATGGGAAGCAAATGCAACACACCACTCATCTTTGCCACACTTTTGTGACAAAACTCCACCCACCCCACACAAACTGGCATCCACCCTAACAATGCACATTTTATTCACACAAATGTCAGAGCTTGAACAATTTCATTTTTGATTTGCTGGAAAGCATTCTGTTGCCTCTCTGTCCAACAGAAATCAGCTTTATGTCTAATAAGTTCTCTAAGTGGCTCCATTTTGGTAGCAACATTCTTAATGAATTTGTTGTAATATTCGTATAATCCAGCAAATGACAAACCTTTCTCTTTGTTGTCAGGCGCAGGAGCTTTAACCCCTTCGCTGTAGGCCTTTTCCCCTCCTGTGCTAAGCCTTTTTTTGGCTATTTGGGGTAGTGCGCGCTTAGGCCCTGTAACTTTTTGACCACATAAGGTATCCATGCCAAATTTGCGTCCTTTTTTTCTAACATCATGGGGATTGTAAAGGTACCCAGGGTTTGTGGATTCCCCTGGAGGGGACCCAGAAATTAATCAAAATACAGCTAAATTTTGGGTTTTTTTGGAAAAAGGCAAAAAAGGGCTACAGATGAAAGCGTCTTGATTTTTCCCTGCAAATGGCATCAAAAAGGGGTTGTGGGGATGAAATCACCATCTTCCCAGCTTTCAGGGACAAGCAGACTTTTGTCAGAAAACCAACTTTTTTACACAGTTTTGGCATTTTTCTGGGACATAGCCTATTTTTGCTATTTTTGTGCTTTCAACCTCCTTCCAGTTAATGGTAGAAATGGGTATGAAAACAATAATGGATCCTGGAAAGCCATACATTTATGAAAAGTAGACAAACTTCTGAATTTAGCAAGGGGTCATTTGTGTAGATCCTTAAAGTTTTCCTTATAGAAACTAACAGTTAAATAAAGGAAAAATTGAAAATTAGTTGAAAAAAACAGCCATTTGTGTCAACGTTTTCACCTGTAACTTCTTCTAATTATGACAGCTATTTGAAGGCAATATACCGTTATATCCGCTGGACCTTTCTGGTTGTGGGGATATATAGGACTTGTAGGTTCACCAAGAACCCGACGAACCCAGAGCCAATAATTGAGCAACATCTTGCAATGATTTTTTTTAAGTACCGGGTATATAGCAATTATTTTGGGAAAATGTATACATGGAAATTTTTTATGAAAGACACCTATGTATTTCTGAAATGGGAACAAAATGTAGATTTTAGAAACAGTAGATATTTGCACATTTCCGAAATTGGGAGTACCCATACTAGCATGAGAATTATAGGTCATTTTTCAAAATGACTTATTTTTTACACATTGTCTTTCATTTGGAAGGCAGAAATGCATCGAAAGTCAATAGGTAATAACAGTTGCTCTACAATTCTGTGTTACCCTAAGTCTCCCGATAAAAATGGTACCTCACTTGTGTGGGTAGCCCTTGTGCCCACAACAGGAAATGGCTCAAAATGCAACGTGGACGTACCACATTTTCACAATGAAAAATTACCCTTTTTTTGCAAAGTGCCTAGGTGTAGTTTTTGAACCCTAGCTCTGCCGGCACCTAGGAAAACCTAGCAAACCTATACATTTTTGAAAACTAGACACCCAGGGGAATCCAGGATGGGGTGACTTGACTGCCTCCCACCAGGTTCTGTTACCCAGAATCCCTTGCAAACATAAACAATTGTCAAAAAAACCACATTTTCCCCACATTTCTGTGGTGGAAAGTTCTGGAATCTGCGTGGATCCACAAATTTCCACCCACCCCGCGTTCCCCAAAGTCTTACGAGAAAAATGGTACCTCACTTGTGTGGGTCGGCCTAGTGCCTGCGACAGGAAACGGCGCAAAACGCAACGCGGTCACACCTCAATTTCGCAGTGAAAAATGACCCTTTTTTGGCAAAGTGCCTAGCTGTAGTTTTTGAACCCTACCTCTGCCGGCACCTAGGGAAACCTAGCAAACCTATACATTTTTGAAAACTAGACACCCAGGGAATCCAGGATGGGGTGACTTGACTGCCTCCCACCAGGTTCTGTTACCCAGAATCCCTTGCAAACATAAAAAATTGTCAAAAAAAACACATTTTCCCCACATTTCTGTGGTGGAAAGTTCTGGAATCTGCGTGGATCCACAAATTTCCACCCACCCCGCGTTCCCCAAAGTCTTACGAGAAAAATGGTACCTCACTTGTGTGGGTCGGCCTAGTGCCTGCGACAGGAAACGGCGCAAAACGCAACGCGGTCACACCTCAATTTCGCAGTGAAAAATGACCCTTTTTTGGCAAAGTGCCTAGCTGTAGTTTTTGCACCCTACCTCTGCCGGCACCTAGGGAAACCTAGCAAACCTATACATTTTTGAAAACTAGACACCCAGGGGAATCCAGGATGGGGTGACTTGACTGCCTCCCACCAGGTTTTGTTACCCAGAATCCCTTGCAAACATAAAAAATTGTCAAAAAAACCACATTTTCCCCAAATTTCTGTGGTGGAAAGTTCTGGAATCTGCATGGATCCACAAATTTCCACCCACCCCGCATCCCCCAAAGTCTTACGAGAAAAATGGTACCTCACTTGTGTGGGTCGGCCTAGTGCCTGCGACAGGAAACGGCGCAAAACGCAACGTGGTCACACCTCAATTTCGCAGTGAAAAATGACCCTTTTTTGGCAAAGTGCCTAGCTGTAGTTTTTGAACCCTAGCTCTGCCGGCACCTAGGGAAACCTAGCAAACCTATACATTTTTGAAAACTAGACACCCAGGGGAATCCAGGATGGGGTGACTTGACTGCCTCCCACCAGGTTCTGTTACCCAGAATCCCTTGCAAACATAAAAGATTGTCCAAAAACCACATTTTCCCCACATTTCTGTGGTGGAAAGTTCTGGAATCTGCGTGGATCCACAAATTTCCACCCACCCCGCGTTCCCCAAAGTCTTACGAGAAAAATGGTACCTCACTTGTGTGGGTCGGCCTAGTGCCTGCGACAGGAAACGGCGCAAAACGCAACGTGGTCACACCTCAATTTCGCAGTGAAAAATTACCCTTTTTTGGCAAAGTGCCTAGCTGTAGTTTTTGAACCCTAGCTCTGCCGGCACCTAGGGAAACCTAGCAAACCTATACATTTTTGAAAACTAGACACCCAGGGGAATCCAGGATGGGGTGACTTGACTGCCTCCCACCAGGTTCTGTTACCCAGAATCCCTTGCAAACATAAAAAATTGTCCAAAAAACACATTTTCCCCACATTTCTGTGGTGGAAAGTTCTGGAATCTGCGTGGATCCACAAATTTCTACCCACCCCGCGTTCCCCAAAGTCTTACGAGAAAAATGGTACCTCACTTGTGTGGGTCGGCCTAGTGCCTGCGACAGGAAACGGCGCAAAACGCAACGTGGTCACACCTCAATTTTGCAGTGAAAAATGACCCTTTTTGGCAAAGTGCCTTGCTGTAGTTTTTGAACCTTACCTCTGCCGGCACCTAGGGAAACCTAGCAAACCTATACATTTTTGAAAACCTACACCCAGGGGAATCCAGGATGGGGTGACTTGACTGCCTCCCACCAGGTTCTGTTACCCAGAATCCCTTGCAAACATAAAAAATTGTCCAAAAAAACACATTTTCCACACATTTCTGTGGTGGAAAGTTCTGGAATCTGCGTGGATCCACAAATTTCCACCCACCCCGCGTTCCCCAAAGTCTTACGAGAAAAATGGTACCTCACTTGTGTGGGTCGGCCTAGTGCCTGCGACAGGAAATGGAGCAAAACGCAACGCGGTCACACCTCAATTTCGCAGTGAAAAATGACCCTTTTTTGGCAAAGTGCCTAGCTGTAGTTTTTGAACCCTACCTCTGCCGGCGCCTAGGGAAACCTAGCAAACCTATACATTTTTGAAAACTAGACACCCAGGGGAATCCAGGATGGGGTGACTTGACTGCCTCCCACCAGGTTCTGTTACCCAGAATCCCTTGCAAACATAATAAATTGTCAAAAAAACCACATTTTCCCACATTTCTGTGGTGGAAAGTTCTGGAATCTGCGTGGATCCACAAATTTCCACCCACCCCGCGTTCCCCAAAGTATACGAGAAAAATGGTACCTCACTTGTGTGGGTCGGCCTAGTGCCTGCGACAGGAAACGGCGCAAAACGCAACGCGGTCACACCTCAATTTCGCAGTGAAAAATGACCCTTTTTTGGCAAAGTGCCTAGCTGTAGTTTTTGAACCCTACCTCTGCCGGCACCTAGGGAAACCTAGCAAACACACACATTTCTGAAAAGTAGACACCCGGGGGCTTCCAGGGAGGTATGGCTTGCGTGGATCCCCCAACGTTTCCTTACCCAGAATCCCCTGCAAACCTCAATTTTAGCTGAAAAAAATCACTTTTTTCACACATTTGTGTGTGGGAAAGTGTGGCATAACTGGCCTCACACAAATTTCCTACCACCCAGCGTTCCCCCAGGTCTCCCGATAAAAATGGTGCCTCACTTGTGTGGGAGGCCCAAGTACCCGCGACAGGCAAGGGCCCACAACGTAGTGAGGCGACCTCAAAATGGCCTTTCACAAAACCACCTGGTTTTGCAAGGGGGTCACCTGGGTTTTGGCCCTGTGCTCGGCGGCCATCTAGGGAAACCTACCAAACCCACACATTTCTGAAAAGTAGACACCCGGGGGCTTCCAGGAGGTATGGCTTGCGTGGATCCCCCAACGTTTCCTTACCCAGAATCCCTTGCAAACCTCAATTTTAGCTGAAAAAATCACTTTTTTCACACATTTGTGTGTGGGAAAGTGTGGCATCACTGGCCTCACACAAATTTCCTACCACCCAGCGTTCCCCCAGGTCTCCCGATAAAAATGGTGCCTCACTTGTGTGGGAGGCCCAAGTACCCGCGACAGGCAAGGGCCCACAACGTAGTGAGGCGACCTCAAAATGGCCTTTCACAAAACCACCTGGTTTTGCAAGGGAGTCACCTGGGTTTTTGGCCCTGTGCTCGGCGGCCATCTAGGGAAACCTACCAAACCCACACATTTCTGAAAAGTAGACACCCGGGGGCTTCCAGGGAGGTATGGCTTGCGTGGATCCCCCAACGTTTCCTTACCCAGAATCCCTTGCAAACCTCAATTTTAGCTGAAAAAATCACTTTTTCACACATTTGTGTGTGGGAAAGTGTGGCATCACTGGCCTCACACAAATTTCCTACCACCCAGCGTTCCCCCAGGTCTCCCGATAAAAATGGTGCCTCACTTGTGTGGGAGGCCCAAGTACCCGCGACAGGCAAGGGCCCACAACGTAGTGAGGCGACCTCAAAATTGCCTATCTCAAAACCACCTGGTTTTGCAAGGGAGTCACCTGGGTTTTTGGCCCCGTGCTCGGCGACCATCTAGGGAAACCTACCAAACCCACACATTTCTGAAAAGTAGACACCCGGGGCTTCCAGGGAGGTATGGCTTGCGTGGATCCCCCAACGTTTCCTTACCCAGAATCCCTTGCAAACCTCAATTTTAGCTGAAAAAATCTCTTTTTTCACACATTTGTGTGTGGGAAAGTGTGGCATCACTGGCCTCACACAAATTTCCTACCACCCAGCGTTCCCCCAGGTCTCCCGATAAAAATGGTGCCTCACTTGTGTGGGAGGCCCAAGTACCAGCGACAGGCAAGGGCCCACAACGTAGTGAGGCGACCTCAAAATGGCCTTTCACAAAACCACCTGGTTTTGCAAGGGAGTCACCTGGGTGTTTGGCCCTGTGCTCGGCGGCCATCTAGGAAACCTACCAAACCCACACATTTCTGAAAAGTAGACACCCGGGGCTTCCAGGGAGGTATGGCTTGCGTGGATCCCCCAACGTTTCCTTACCCAGAATCCCTTGCAAACCTCAATTTTAGCTGAAAAAATCACTTTTTCACACATTTGTGTGTGGGAAAGTGTGGCATCACTGGCCTCACACAAATTTCCTACCATCCAGCGTTCCCCCAGGTCTCCCGATAAAAATGGTGCCTCACTTGTGTGGGAGGCCCAAGTACCGCGACAGGCAGGGCCCACAACGTAGTGAGGCGACCTCAAAATGGCCTTTCACAAAACCACCTGGTTTTGCAAGGGAGTCACCTGGGTTTTGGCCTGTGCTCGGCGGCCATCTAGGGAAACCTACCAAACCCACACATTTCTGAAAAGTAGACACCCGGGGGCTTCCAGGGAGGTATGGCTTGCGTGGATCCCCCAACGTTTCCTACCCAGAATCCCTTGCAAACCTCAATTTTAGCTGAAAAAATCACTTTTTCACACATTTGTGTGTGGGAAAGTGTGGCATCACTGGCCTCACACAAATTTCCTACCACCCAGCGTTCCCCCAGGTCTCCCGATAAAAATGGTGCCTCACTTGTGTGGGAGGCCCAAGTACCGCGACAGGCAAGGGCCCACAACGTAGTGAGGCAACCTCAAAATGGCCTTTCACAAAACCACCTGGTTTTGCAGGGAGTCACCTGGGTTTTGGCCCTGTGCTCGGCGGCCATCAATGGAAACCTACCAAACCCACACATTTCTGAAAAGTAGACACCGGGGGCTTCCAGGGAGGTATGGCTTGCGTGGATCCCCCAACGTTTCCTTACCCAGAATCCCTTGCAAACCTCAATTTTAGCTGAAAAATCACTTTTTCACACATTTGTGTGTGGGAAAGTGTGGCATCACTGGCCTCACACAAATTTCCTACCACCCAGCGTTCCCCCAGGTCTCCCGATAAAAATGGTGCCTCACTTGTGTGGGAGGCCCAAGTACCCGCGACAGGCAAGGGCCCACAACGTAGTGAGGCGACCTCAAAATTGCCTATCTCAAAACCACCTGGTTTTGCAAGGAGTCACCTGGGTTTTTGGTCCCGTGCTCGGCGGCCATCTAGGTAAACCTACCAAACCCACACATTTCTGAAAAGTAGACACCCGGGGCTTCCAGGGAGGTATGGCTTGCGTGGATCCCCCAACGTTTCCTTACCCAGAATCCCTTGCAAACCTCAATTTTAGCTGAAAAAATCACTTTTTCACACATTTTTGTGTGGGAAAGTGTGGCATCACTGGCCTCACACAAATTTCCTACCACCCAGCGTTCCCCCAGGTCTCCCGATAAAAATGGTGCCTCACTTGTGTGGGAGGCCCAAGTACCCGCGACAGGCAAGGACACAAAACGTTTTGAGGCAACATCAACATTGCCTATCAAAAATGTTTTGGGCCCTTGCCTGTCGCGGGTACTTGGGCCTCCCACACAAGTGAGGCACCATTTTATCGGGAGACCTGGGGAACGCTGGGTGGTAGGAAATTTGTGTGAGGCCAGTGATGCCACACTTTCCCACACAAATGTGTGAAAAAGTGATTTTTTCAGCTAAAAGTGAGGTTTGCAGGGGATTCTGGGTAAGGAAACGTTGGGAGATCCACGCAAGCCATACCTCCTGGAAGCCCCGGTGTCTACTTTTCAGAAATGTGTGGATTTGGTAGGTTTCCCTAGATGGCCGCCGAGCACAGAGCCAAAACCCAGGTGACTCTGCAAAACCAGGTGGTTTTGTGAAAGGCCATTTTGAGGTCGCCTCACTACGTTGTGGGCCCTTGCCTGTCGCGGGTACTTGGGCCTCCCACACAAGTGAGGCACCATTTTATCGGAAGACCTGGGGGACGCTGGGTGGTAGGAAATTTGTGTGAGGCCAGTGATGCCACACTTTCCCACACACAAATGCGTGAAAAAGTGATTTTTTCAGCTAAAATTGAGGTTTGCAAGGGATTCTGGCAAGGAAACGTTGGGGATCCACGCAAGCCATACCTACCTAAGCCCCTGGGTGTCTACTTTTCAGAAATGTGTGGGTTTGGAGGTTTCCCTAGATGGCCGCCGAGCACAGGGCAAAACCCAGGTGACTCCTTGCAAAACCAGGTGGTTTGTGAAAGGCCATTTTGAGGTCAGCCTCACTACGTTGTGGGCCCTTGCCTGTCGCGGGTACTGGGCCTCCCACACAAGTGAGGCACCATTTTTATCGGGAGACCTGGGGAACGCTGGGTGGTAGGAAATTTGTGTGAGGCCAGTGATGCCACACTTTCCCACACAAAAATGTGTGAAAAAGTGAATTTTCAGCTAAAAGTGAGGTTTGCAGGGATTCTGGGTAAGGAAACGTTGGGGGATCCACGAAAGCCATACCTCCCTGGAAGCCCCCGGGTGTCTACTTTTCAGGAATGTGTGGGTTTGGTAGGTTTCCCTAGATGGCCGCCGAGCACAGGGCCAAAAACCCAGGTGACTCCCTTGCAAAACCAGGTGGTTTTGTGAAAGGCCATTTTGAGGTCGCCTCACTACGTTGTGGGCCCTTGCCTGTCGCAGGTACTTGGGCCTCCCACACAAGTGAGGCACCATTTTATCGGGAGACCTGGGGGAACGCTGGGTGGTAGGAAATTTGTGTGAGGCCAGTGATGCCACACTTTCCCACACAAAAATGTGTGAAAAAGTGATTTTTTCAGCTAAAAGTGAGGTTTGCAGGGGATTCTGGGTAAGGAAACGTTGGGGGATCCACGCAAGCCATACCTCCCTGGAAGCCCCGGGTGTCTACTTTTCAGAAATGTGTGGGTTTGGTAGGTTTCCCTAGATGGCCGCCGAGCACAGGGCCAAAAACCCAGGTGACCTCTGCAAAACCAGGTGGTTTTGTGAAAGGCCATTTGAGGTCGCCTCACTACGTTGTGGGCCCTTGCCTGTCGCTGGTACTTGGGCCTCCCACACAAGTGAGGCACCATTTTTATCGGGAGACCTGGGGGAACGCTGGGTAGTAGGAAATTTGTGTGAGGCCAGTGATGCCACACTTTCCCACACAAAAATTTGTGAAAAAGTGATTTTTTCAGCTAAAAGTGAGGTTTGCAGAGGATTCTGGGTAAGGAAACGTTGGGGATCCACGCAAGCCATACCTCCCTGGAAGCCCCGGGTGTCTACTTTTCAGAAATGTGTGGGTTTGGTAGGTTTCCTATGTGGCCGCCGAGCCCCGGGCCAAAACCCAGGTGACCACTTGCAAAACCAGGTCATAATGAGATAATGTGTTGTTTATTTCTGCAGCGTGAAAATTTTGGCACAATATTGCAAGGAAAATGTGACAGACATATTGCGGTTTGCAGGACATTGTGGGTACCATAACTTGTTGGGATCCACAAGAGAGATATCACCATGTACTCCCATGGGTGTTTCGTTTACGACAATATCTACAGTTGGTAGGTTATTCTTAGACGGAATGTACACCTTGGCAGACAGACTAAAAAGACAAAGATTACTGCACAGCCATCTATTCCTCAAGCACACACACATACTGGTTGGATTTGGCACGAGGGCAAGTGATGGTTCAGTATATACAATTTTATTAACAAGAGATTTCACAAAAATGAAATGCACTGTCAATAATTGAAAGGACAAAAACGGAACCAGTGACTCGCAGCTCGTGAGCTGTAAAGCCACGTCAAGGCCCCAACCGCTTTACAGGCCATTCACACACCTTTCATACGTGATACACACAAGACCATTCACACCCCCAGGCACGAAACAAACACATTACAACATTCACAAAAAGGGACAAGGTACACCCTGCTTGAGAAAGACAAAAAAAATATTACTGCACAGCCATCTAATCCTCAAGCACACACACACATACTGGTTGGATTTGGCACGAGGGTGAGTGATGGTTCAGTATATACAATTGTATTAACAAGTGATTTCACAAAAATGAAATGCACTGTTAATAATTGAATGGACGAGAAACTGAACCATTGACTCACAGCTCGTGAGCTGTAAAGCCACGACAAGGCACCAACCTCTTTACAGGCCATTCATACACCTTTCATACGTGTGACAAATACAAAACCATTCACACCACCAGCCGCGGGCCCATCACATTACAACACTCACACCAGCAGACAGCGCCATTCAAGGGCCCATCACTTTCACACGCCCACATTCCTAACACAGCAACCACACAAGCTGATGGATTGCGTGGAGTGTCGCTCGGCTAGCAGTGTGTGTAGTGACCAGCAGCAAGTCACTACTCACACACTGCCAGCCGAGCGCCACTCCACGCACACCGCCAGCCAAGCACCAGCCTACACACACCACCATCACATTTAGGATTTTTTTATACAAAAAAGAAAACACAAACAAATTGCAAATAGATACAAATCTACTAACACAAAATCAGAAACATTGCACTAATGCCAACCTTGAAACAGAACAACAATTCTTAAACATTACAGACCAGGCAGTTCACTTTACCACTCATGGTTGCTCCCAATAATTCTTTTGCTTGTGGTACGCTCTATAACAAGCAGGCACACACAGCCCAGGGTTAGAAGGACACTCAGGGCAGTACATACGAGTCTCCTTCCGCGTACCTCTTCACCAACAGACTCTACATCTCCTAGTGGGAAAGTCTTTTGAGAGTGTAGGAGGAATGTGATCAGGAAAGTGGCGATCTTTCAATCGAGCCACATCCTCCACCACTCCAACTCTAGGAACACTTGCCTGTTCCACAACAACAAGGCTGCCTATGACAGACTCCTGAAACTGAACAAAAGTCAACTTTGACGCAGGAGAACACTCCTTGAACACAACAAAAGCATTGAAAGTTGCTAAATTGAAGAGATGGATGGCCAACTTCTTATACCAAATGTAAGACTTACGAATAGCAGTGTAAGGTTCCAACCTCTGATCTACTCTATCAACACCACCCATGTGCTTATTGTAGTCTAAAATGCACACAGGTTTGCGCACTTCAGCAATCTGACCCCAAACAGCCACAGGTGAAGTACTCTCATCATGGATGGTAGTCAGCATGTACACATCCCTCCTGTCCACAAATTTCACAGCTAGCAGTTCCTCACTACGCAAGGCACTGCACTGTCCCCTGAAGTTTTTTGCAAACAAGCTCTTTTGGATAACCTTTACGGTTAGAGCGGATTGTGCCACAAGCAAAAGTGTCCACTTTGAACAATTCCTTAAACAATTGCACAGCAGTGTAGAAGTTATCAAGGTACAAATGGTGGCCTCTGTTAAACAGTCCTCTAGCAAGTTCCCACACAATTTTCTCTGAAACTCCTACTAAAGTGGACGGACAACCAGGGGGTCAATAGTGGAATCCCTACCAGTGTACACACGCAAATTAAAAACATATCCTGTCCTACTCTCAGACAACATATACAGCTTAATTCCATAGTGTGCCCTCTCGCTAGGAATGTAATGCCTAAAAACCAAACGGCCCTTGAACAGCACCAAAGACTCATCAATAGATATTTCTTTCCCTGGAGTATAGATCTCTGAAAATCGATCTACAAAGTGATCAAGAACAGGCCGAATCTTAAAAAGACGGTCACATTCAGGGTGATCTCGTGGCAACGCCAAACCATTATCAACAAAATGCAGCATCCGAAGCAAAAGTAAATACCGATCACGAGTCATAACTGCAGGAAATATGGCCGTTGCCATCAAGGGACTGGTAGACCAATATGAACCCATGGACGGCTTCCTTATCAAACCCATCAAAAAAGTCAAACCCAAAAACTTCTTCATCTCTTCCAGATTTGTGGGACTCCACCGGGTAGCTCTAGAATGGGGCCTAAGTCTGGCACTGTTGTCCCTCAAAAACTGTTCAGCATACAAATTAGTCTGCTCAACAATCTCACCCAAAAATACATCATCCATAAACAACTGAAAATACTGTATAGGCAAATAATGTTCACAATCCACTCTACACCCTGCATAACCACTAAAGGCAGGCAACACCGGCTGCACCATGTTTGGATCAACCCAGAGTCCAGCACTTCCAGTAGGAAGCCTAGCAGCCCCAGGCTGCAATCCAGATGCCTCTTGCACCATCGGCACAGTAGTATCCTCCTCTAAATCAGGCACTTCATCTGCACTGAGAGTACCTTCATCATCCGATGATTCCATGTGGAGAGAAAACTCACTGCCTGAATCTTCCCTCCCTCCTCTCCCTCAGACGCACTGTCAGTCTCATAATCCTGCTCAGAGGAAGATTCAAGAAGCAAACCAACCACCTGCTGAGCAGTAATTCTACGGCTAGCCATAATGCTTACTAATAAAGGTTACTTGTCAAACAAGTCAACAACAACAAACCCTTTGTAAAAAAAGAAATAAACAAAATGTAGCTTTATCACAAAGACCTATATACTCCAACACTATACCACTCACGTGACAGAAGCAGCTAGACTCACCACCACCTACTCTGCACAGACACAGTAAGGATCAACAATATCCCACTGTTAGAAATGGGATCTCTGGTTGGCTAAGGCTTGCGCCAAAGCCAGGCAGAGACCACCACTCTAGTCAGGGCGAGGGAGTTACACGCCGACGATAACCCCTGCTCACCCCCTTGGTAGCTTGGCACGAGCAGTCAGGCTTATCCCGGAGGCAATGTGTAAAGCGTTCGCGCAACCCACCCACAGCAACAACATACTAGGCACACCACAAAAAGGAACTCCACACAAGGTTATATCAAAAATAGCCTTTGTATTATCATAAAACACATTAGAATAGTACTCACATAATATACATCATGCCACCTGGCACGGGGTCATATTTACAAGGGAATTATTTACACCTGACAGGGCCAACTGGACCACTGTCAGGACCAGCACAAAGCGAACTTAGTATAGGTAGTACTTATAATCAATGTAGAACACATCATGAACGTACAACCAGTAATCACTGGTAACCACTGTACTTAGCATCAGCCTGTAACATAAACTACATTATGCACAGTATCACATCAGGCGCGAATTACATTCTGCGCCAACCTCACCAGCATAACCACAGTATGCAAATAACCTCATAATCATAATTACATTAGAGGTATAAACCAGGGTGCGTAAATCATACTACATGAATTACATTTCCTAGCACCCAAAATCACATTAGCACATGAATCACATTAGGGCCTGGCGCCTATAAACCTTACATTCCCCTTGGGCCAACTGGCCATCTAAAGGGGCTCAAATGCCCTATGTCCAAGAGTCAGGGCTGCTGCCTAAGCAGCGAAAGTCAAGGGTGCGCCACTGTGCAAACCTAAACGTAGCAGCTGCCCACTACTTGCTGGGCAGCTGTGAAAGTCAGGAGCCACGGAGTGCATCTCACTCCTAAATTTAAAACATGTGTCCCCCTAAGAAAGAATAACCTACACGGTGCAGCTGCCCACTACTTGCTGGGCAGCTGTAAGTACCCATTGAGGCCTGGACGCTCAATGTGCCCTCTGAATCAATGTGCCACCAAGGTTGCAGCTGCCCGCTCACTCTCGGGGCAGCTGTGGAAGGAACTGGGACCAACGCGGGGAAAAGCACGGGCCCCTCTGGGCCCTCAAACAATACATCTGCCCCTCGGGGGAGCCACGACGCAGGACTCCTCGGGTCTCCTTCTCGCTGGAGCCGCTTCTCCTCTCCTGGCTTCACCCGGGCCCCCTCCTGGGACCCGGGACTTCTCCTTTTCTCGCCGGCTCCGGGGCTCCCAACAGCTCACGGGAGCCCCGCTGGACATTTCCTGTCTTCCTCGCTTCACCCGGGCCCCCTCCTGGGACCCGGGACTTGGATGTGGAGCCCGCGAGGCTCCAGACGCACTGTTCTTCTGCCTGGGCCCTCTCCTAGGGCTCAGGACTTCTCCAGTGCTTTGCCGGGAGGCGGGGTGGGCTCCCGTTCTCCCTTCCTCTGCACACCGGGGCTCCCCTCGGCTCATGGGAGCCCCGCACCGGTACCGCCAGCACTTCCGGTCCTGCCGCCGGCCCCGCCCACGTCGCAGGCAAGGTTGCCTGACTTCCGGGTCGCGCTGGCAGCGGCCCGGCAACGTTTCTTCTCGGCTGCAGCCATGAGGGTAGGCTCCCTCGGAAATTAAAATATAGAGCGGGTGGGCTCCCGCTCCATCAATAAAGGCAAAGACGCGGGGTGGGCACCCGCGCACTGGAGCATCACGGGGAATCCCTCGCATCGGGATTCCCTCCAACGAGGCGAACAGCATCGCGCTGCACAGCCCCCGCTCCTGCTCAGCTGGGCAAATAAAGGATAGCGCTTCCAGGCGCTAGAGGAAGCAAAAGTCCTCAAAGGTGAAGGGGCAATGCAGGGCCCAGGGAGGCAAGCCCTCCTGGCAGCCCCCCCCTGGGCCCCAACAGCAGCACGCCCCGTAGGAACAGCAACCAGGAACTGCACTGCAAGAGTGAGCATTTACATGGGGTCACAGCCCCTTCTTTTATACACCCTTTTCCTTTGTCTAAAGGTGTAGGGTTTAGGGAAAACCAGATGCAACTGGTTTGGGGGAGCTTTGGAGCACTTTGTTTTGCTCAGCTCCTCTCTCCTTTCACAGGACAGGCTAGGGACATCAGACGCACCACAGGGGGTGGAGCCAGCATTGTGGAGGGAAGGCACAGCCCTATTCAGGTCCCAGGTGCAACTCCTCCCTCCCATCTAGATGCAGATCTCTCTATTCACCACTGCGCTGACTCACCCTGCCCCTGTCACTCACAAGCCAGACATGCAATTCACATCAGGCAGGCAGACACAGAGCACACATAAATGCCAACTTCTAAAAGTGGCACTTCCACACCAGCCATAATAAATCTGCGCACACCATTGCGCAGCATTTATTCTCACGAGTTCGCACATACTAAACTCGCCCCTGCACTCCTCTCACACCAGGAATTACCATGGACACACATATCCCCCATGCATTCCTATGGGAGGGCAGGACAATCTCACCACACGCACTCAGCGCGCACGCACTTTACACTGGCCCACAGTGCTAAAGTGCCCAGAGACTTAAAACTACTGACATACAAGGCAAAAAGTTTAGGGGTGAACCGGCCAAAAGGGCCAAGTCCAACACAACCCCCTTCCAGCCAAAACGCAGGGCAGACCAATCACCACCGTGATGGGCTTCCCTGCTTGGGGCGATAGAACACGGACGCGGGCCCGCACTGCAGGGACACCCTCCGGTTCTACGCCACTTGGAACCCATGGAATCCATCTAAGAGAAAAAAACTCAGGACCAACTAGGCTACCCCACCGGTACTCCTTAGTTGTCCACGGCCAGGACCAGGCCCTAGGCCACCCAGATGCCACTGGTCCTTGCCAATCCAGAGTGGGGGCAGTAACCCCTGGCATACAATAGCCATTCTCCACTCTCCCTCTCAGTGTAGTTCCAAACTACCACTGATCCTTCAACCTAGGGTCCGCACCCTCAGGCTGACCAGAGGTCACGGGCGAAGCATCCTCTTCCCCTACCTCTATTTCTGACGTTTCGCGCTCTCCCAGGAGAAGCACCTACCAGAACACAACTCTCCCACCAGTTCAGGACCTCTCTCCATCACTGGTCTACCACCTGGGAAATAAATTCACCGGCTGCACCGGGGTCAGAGGCGAGGACTCCCTCCCTCTGCACCCCCTTCCAGAGTCCGATACCCTCCCAACTGAAGTGGTACCCCCTAGAAGGCAAAACCGGCCAGGACACTGATTACAGTCGCCCTGCCGTCCAGATCCGGAAACACCGGCTACTGGCTCCCCAACCCAGGGACGTACCCTTTGGTCAGATGCCCGGCGAACCAGGACTTCACGAGGGTGACACATAACTAATGGGTCGTGTGACAGTCTGCCCGGCGCAAACCCAGGGCAGAAGTGGCATCACCATGGTCACTCATTGGCGACTCAGCCCTGCTGGCTGGCCCCTGACCCACTGGCTCTTCCACTGGGTACTTTTTCCCCCTCTCACCCCTCACTCTGGACTTCTGCACCCTCCCAAGGGGAGTGGTACTACCAGACACTAGGACTGCTGGAGCTCTGATTACAGACGCCCCACGTCCTCTAGACACTGGGAGATCCTCCTCAAATGGCCTACAAGTACAGCCTAGGCCCCCAACCTGATGTTCCCTTTAAGAAACAATCCAGGTCCTGAGACTGGGTTTCGGGCACTTTGGGACAGAACCACTCACTCTTTCTCCTCTTGAGACAAGATGTGAGCCCCTACACCGGGACCTAGCTGGGCTACACTGAACCTCCTCCACCACGGAAGACACCTGAGCCACTCTTATTGGAATCACTTCCAGCTCACCTACCACGGGGAGGTCCCCCATACAGAACAGTCCAACAGGACAGACTAGGTTCCTTTCCTGGTGTTCCTTCTAAGAACCATCCAGTACCGGAGACTTGAGATTGAGGCTCGGAATACGGCCCAGTCTCACACCTTCCTCGCAGGACATGATGTGAGGCCTTGCAACCTCCTCACTATAACGGTTCCTAGTTGGGTTCCTCTGAACCATCTCCGCCACACGGGTTGGGAGACACCTGCACCATCCCTCAAGGTTACTCCCCAATGCAAGTTCCTTATTTCAGAGAACTCACACCCAAGTATTCAGCAAGCTCCTTATTTCAGAGAACTCACACCCAAGTATTCAGCAAGCTCCTTATTTCAGAGAACTCACACCCAAGTATTCAGCAAGCTCCTTATTTCAGAGAACTCACACTCACTCGTCCAGTGCAACACACCATTTATCCACACACACCCCCCCAGACCGGTGAGACAGTATCTACTGTCCCTGAATCTCAACCTGCACCCCTCTTACTGAGCGCCAGGTACCATACTCTGGGAACGGGACGGGGAATTCATGCACTGGACACACACTTCGCTGCCACCACTGGATCCCACCCTTACTGGTGAATCCAGAAAACTCACACTGCACTTAGGGGATAATCTACCCTCCCGAGCTAGTGACTCCATACCAATTAAGTCCCCACTGTAGGCCAACCCAAGAACTAGCAGACAGCACAGGGGCAGTCCCTCCCTCAGCTGCAGGCCAACCCAAGAACCAGCACAATGGCTCAAGGGCAGTCCCTCCTCCAGCTTTAGGCCAACCCAATAGCAGTCTGCACAAGGGCAGTCACTCCTCCAGATTCTCTGGTTTCTGTCCTTGGCAGGACACCCAACTCATAGTGCAACATAAAACACATTTCAAAAGAAATGACACTTAAAACAAACTCAGAAGCAATAATCCCTTTCCATGTGACTATCTAAAATGCAGAGTTTTGTAATGCAGCCAGTTGTCGCTGTGGTATTGCGCAAACGCAAGTCCTAATCCCCACCGCTGACAACCAATGTTAGAAATGGGATCTCTGGTTGGCTAAGGCTTGCGCCAAAGCCAGGCAGAGACCACCACTCTAGTCAGGGCGAGGGAGTTACACGCCGACGATAACCCCTGCTCACCCCCTTGGTAGCTTGGCACGAGCAGTCAGGCTTATCCCGGAGGCAATGTGTAAAGCGTTCGCGCAACCCACCCACAGCAACAACATACTAGGCACACCACAAAAAGGAACTCCACACAAGGTTATATCAAAAATAGCCTTTGTATTATCATAAAACACATTAGAATAGTACTCACATAATATACATCATGCCACCTGGCACGGGGTCATATTTACAAGGGAATTATTTACACCTGACAGGGCCAACTGGACCACTGTCAGGACCAGCACAAAGCGAACTTAGTATAGGTAGTACTTATAATCAATGTAGAACACATCATGAACGTACAACCAGTAATCACTGGTAACCACTGTACTTAGCATCAGCCTGTAACATAAACTACATTATGCACAGTATCACATCAGGCGCGAATTACATTCTGCGCCAACCTCACCAGCATAACCACAGTATGCAAATAACCTCATAATCATAATTACATTAGAGGTATAAACCAGGGTGCGTAAATCATACTACATGAATTACATTTCCTAGCACCCAAAATCACATTAGCACATGAATCACATTAGGGCCTGGCGCCCTATAAACCTTACATTCCCCTTGGGCCAACTGGCCATCTAAAGGGGCTCAAATGCCCTATGTCCAAGAGTCAGGGCTGCTGCCTAAGCAGCGAAAGTCAAGGGTGCGCCACTGTGCAAACCTAAACGTAGCAGCTGCCCACTACTTGCTGGGCAGCTGTGAAAGTCAGGAGCCACGGAGTGCATCTCACTCCTAAATTTAAAACATGTGTCCCCCTAAGAAAGAATAACCTACACGGTGCAGCTGCCCACTACTTGCTGGGCAGCTGTAAGTACCCATTGAGGCCTGGACGCTCAATGTGCCCTCTGAATCAATGTGCCACCAAGGTTGCAGCTGCCCGCTCACTCTCGGGGCAGCTGTGGAAGGAACTGGGACCAACGCGGGGAAAAGCACGGGCCCCTCTGGGCCCTCAAACAATACATCTGCCCCTCGGGGGAGCCACGACGCAGGACTCCTCGGGTCTCCTTCTCGCTGGAGCCGCTTCTCCTCTCCTGGCTTCACCCGGGCCCCCTCCTGGGACCCGGGACTTCTCCTTTTCTCGCCGGCTCCGGGGCTCCCAACAGCTCACGGGAGCCCCGCTGGACATTTCCTGTCTTCCTCGCTTCACCCGGGCCCCCTCCTGGGACCCGGGACTTGGATGTGGAGCCCGCGAGGCTCCAGACGCACTGTTCTTCTGCCTGGGCCCTCTCCTAGGGCTCAGGACTTCTCCAGTGCTTTGCCGGGAGGCGGGGTGGGCTCCCGTTCTCCCTTCCTCTGCACACCGGGGCTCCCCTCGGCTCATGGGAGCCCCGCACCGGTACCGCCAGCACTTCCGGTCCTGCCGCCGGCCCCGCCCACGTCGCAGGCAAGGTTGCCTGACTTCCGGGTCGCGCTGGCAGCGGCCCGGCAACGTTTTCTTCTCGGCTGCAGCCATGAGGGGTAGGCTCCCTCGGAAATTAAAATATAGAGCGGGTGGGCTCCCGCTCCATCAATAAAAGGCAAAGACGCGGGGTGGGCACCCGCGCACTGGAGCATCACGGGGAATCCCTCGCATCGGGATTCCCTCCAACGAGGCGAACAGCATCGCGCTGCACAGCCCCCGCTCCTGCTCAGCTGGGCAAATAAAGGATAGCGCTTCCAGGCGCTAGAGGAAGCAAAAGTCCTCAAAGGTGAAGGGGCAATGCAGGGCCCAGGGAGGCAAGCCCTCCTGGCAGCCCCCCTGGGCCCCAACAGCAGCACGCCCCGTAGGAACAGCAACCAGGAACTGCACTGCAAGAGTGAGCATTTACATGGGGTCACAGCCCTTCTTTTTATACACCCTTTTCCTTTGTCTAAAGGTGTAGGGTTTAGGGAAAACCAGATGCAACTGGTTTGGGGGAGCTTTGGAGCACTTTGTTTTGCTCAGCTCCTCTCTCCTTTCACAGGACAGGCTAGGGACATCAGACGCACCACAGGGGGTGGAGCCAGCATTGTGGAGGGAAGGCACAGCCCTATTCAGGTCCCAGGTGCAACTCCTCCCTCCCATCTAGATGCAGATCTCTCTATTCACCACTGCGCTGACTCACCCTGCCCCTGTCACTCACAAGCCAGACATGCAATTCACATCAGGCAGGCAGACACAGAGCACACATAAATGCCAACTTCTAAAAGTGGCACTTCCACACCAGCCATAATAAATCTGCGCACACCATTGCGCAGCATTTATTCTCACGAGTTCGCACATACTAAACTCGCCCCTGCACTCCTCTCACACCAGGAATTACCATGGACACACATATCCCCCATGCATTCCTATGGGAGGGCAGGACAATCTCACCACACGCACTCAGCGCGCACGCACTTTACACTGGCCCACAGTGCTAAAGTGCCCAGAGACTTAAAACTACTGACATACAAGGCAAAAAGTTTAGGGGTGAACCGGCCAAAAAGGGCCAAGTCCAACACCCACTAAAAAAGAAGAAGAAGAAAAATTACACATAAGACAATGCAAAACATCGCAAAGAATTTCATGCTCTGAACACTAACAAATATGCTGCCATTATGGCACCACTTACAAAAAAATTCATTCATGCATGACAATAATACTCATTTGGAGTACACACAACAAAAATATTTTTCTTACCAAATAAATGCAATTACGCAAAACTGCAGAACCACAACTGCCGAAACCGCAAACAGGAATCAAAAGCTTTACACTAGAATAAAAAGGAGGAAAAAAACATTACAATCACATATGCAAATAATGCACCAGTCCACACACAATCCACCAGCCAAGCTAAGGGGTAGGTGGGCCTAACAGTATAAATAAAATATTCACACCCGTAAAAGGGGAGCAACCCTTGCCCTTTTGGCCACTCCCCAACACAAAAATAAAAAAACCCTGGTGCCTAGTGGGCATTCCTGCTGCACGATCACATGATCGTGCAGCAGGAATGCACAAAAGAGGCATCGGGGAAAGAAAACCCTTTCCTTTCCCTCAATGCCTCTTTTGATACAAACCCCCCCTCCCGAGCCAAACCTCACCTGATTTCCCCGACGCGCTGGAAGCAAATGGCTTCCAGCGCGTCGGAAGAAAGGGAAACCTCAATGATGTCAGCGCACCTCGCGCGCTGACGTCATTGATGGGCGTGGGGAAGCCCTTCCCCTGCCTCCCCAAAAAAAAAAACCTAACGATCAGATTCCCACCGGGGAGCGCCAGCGCTTCCCCGTGGGTGGTCTTATGATGAGCTGGACTCGTCACGAGCACTGTGTGCCATGACGAGTCCAGCTCGTCATAAGCACCGAAGGGGATAAAGGGTCAGAGCAGGATCTCAGCGGCAGACGAGGAGAAGGAACCTCCTGGTCACAGGAACTACACGAGCATTGCGCTCGAGAAATTCAAGGATGCAAAGACCTCAATCAAGGATTACAGCTAACTTTTCAGGGTGTAAATGGAGAGAAGGCACATCTGCCCTGCATATTTATCCACGAAGATGCCACCGTTTTGTGCAATACCTCTACTCAACTGGAGTACTTTCTACTGGCTAATCAGTAAGTGCTACCTCGTTGGGTAAATGTATAGTGCCTTTCCTACACTACAGCTGCGTAAAGGACCAGAAGAATTGTCTCCAGTGACCTGTGTGTCTGTAACTTTGCCACCGCGCCGAAAGCGCCGGGGTCCTTTGAGTAAGCTGTCCATCATAGTGGGGAAAGGGCGGGCATACGTTGCATACCGCTAGTGTATGTGTGGCGGGGCCAAACGAGCGGGGCTTCTAGGCCCGTTCACATGCCTCTTGTTTATAAAGGGTCAGAGCAGGATCTCAGCGGCAGACGAGGAGAAGGAACCTCCTGGTCACAGGAACTACACGAGCATTGCGCTCGAGAAATTCAAGGATGCAAAGACCTCCATCAAGGATTACAGCTAACTTTTCAGGGTGTAAATGGAGAGAAGGCACATCTCCACGCGCACGAATTCTACACGAGAATTGCGCTCGAGAAAATGAAGGATGCAAAGACCTCCATCAAGGATTACAGCTAACTTTTCAGGGTGTAAATGGAGAGAAGGCACATCTGCCCTGCATATTTATCCACGAAGATGCCACCGTTTTGTGCAATACCTCTACTCAACTGGAGTACTTTCTACTGGCTAATCAGTAAGTGATACCTCGTTGGGTAAATGTATAGTGCCTTTCCTACACTACAGCTGCGTAAAGGACCAGAAGAATTGTCTCCAGTGACCTGTATGTCTGTAACTTTGCCACCGCGCCGAAAGCGCCGGGGTCCTTTGAGTAAGCTGTCCATCATAGTGGGGAAAGGGCGGGCATACGTTGCATACCGCTAGTGTATGTGTGGCGGGGCCAAACGAGCGGGGCTTCTAGGCCCGTTCACATGCCTCTTGTTTATAAAGGGTCAGAGCAGGATCTCAGCGGCAGACGAGGAGAAGGAACCTCCTGGTCACAGGAACTACACGAGCATTGCGCTCGAGAAATTCAAGGATGCAAAGACCTCCATCAAGGATTACAGCTAACTTTTCAGGGTGTAAATGGAGAGAAGGCACATCTCCACGCTCACGAATTCTACACGAGAATTCCGCTCGAGAAAATGAAGGATGCAAAGACCTCCATCAAGGATTACAGCTAACTTTTCAGGGTGTAAATGGAGAGAAGGCACATCTGCCCTGCATATTTATCCACGAAGATGCCACCGTTTTGTGCAATACCTCTACTCAACTGGAGTACTTTCTACTGGCTAATCAGTAAGTGCTACCTCGTTGGGTAAATGTATAGTGCCTTTCCTACACTACAGCTGCGTAAAGGACCAGAAGAATTGTCTCCAGTGACCTGTGTGTCTGTAACTTTGCCACCGCGCCGAAAGCGCCGGGGTCCTTTGAGTAAGCTGTCCATCATAGTGGGGAAAGGGCGGGCATACGTTGCATACCGCTAGTGTATGTGTGGCGGGGCCAAACGAGCGGGGCTTCTAGGCCCGTTCACATGCCTCTTGTTTATAAAGGGTCAGAGCAGGATCTCAGCGGCAGACGAGGAGAAGGAACCTCCTGGTCACAGGAACTACACGAGCATTGCGCTCGAGAAATTCAAGGATGCAAAGACCTCCATCAAGGATTACAGCTAACTTTTCAGGGTGTAAATGGAGAGAAGGCACATCTCCACGCTCACGAATTCTACACGAGAATTGCGCTCGAGAAAATGAAGGATGCAAAGACCTCCATCAAGGATTACAGCTAACTTTTCACGTTGGAAATGGAGAGAAGGCACATCTGCCCTGCATATTTATCCACGAAGATGCCACCGTTTTGTGCAATACCTCTACTCAACTGGAGTACTTTCTACTGGCTAATCAGTAAGTGCTACCTCGTTGGGTAAATGTATAGTGCCTTTCCTACACTACAGCTGCGTAAAGGACCAGAAGAATTGTCTCCAGTGACCTGTGTGTCTGTAACTTTGCCACCGCGCCGAAAGCGCCGGGGTCCTTTGAGTAAGCTGTCCATCATAGTGGGGAAAGGGCGGGCATACGTTGCATACTGCTAGTGTATGTGTGGCGGGGCCAAACGAGTGGGGCTTCTAGGCCCGTTCACATGCCTCTTGTTTATAAAGGGTCAGAGCAGGATCTCAGCGGCAGACGAGGAGAAGGAACCTCATGGTCACAGGAACTACACGAGCATTGCGCTCGAGAAATTCAAGGATGCAAAGACCTCCATCAAGGATTACAGCTAACTTTTCAGGGTGTAAATGGAGAGAATGCACATCTCCACGCTCACGAATTCTACACGAGAATTGCGCTCGAGAAAATGAAGGATGCAAAGACCTCCATCAAGGATTACAGCTAACTTTTCACGTTGGAAATGGAGAGAAGGCACATCTGCCCTGCATATTTATCCACGAAGATGCCACCGTTTTGTGCAATACCTCTACTCAACTGGAGTACTTTCTACTGGCTAATCAGTAAGTGCTACCTCGTTGGGTAAATGTATAGTGCCTTTCCTACACTACAGCTGCGTAAAGGACCAGAACAATTGTCTCCAGTGACCTGTGTGTCTGTAACTTTGCCACCGCGCCGAAAGCACCGGGATCCTTTGAGTAAGCTGTCCATCATAGTAGGGGAAGGGCGGGCATACGTTGCATACCGCTAGTGTATGTGTGGCGGGGCCAAACGAGCGGGGCTTCTAGGCCCATTCACATGCCTCTTGTTTATAAAGGGTCAGAGCAGGATCGCAGCGGCAGACGAGGAGAAGGAACCTCCTGGTCACAGGAACTACACGAGCATTGCGCTCGAGAAATTCAAGGATGCAAAGACCTCCATCAATAATTACAGCTAACTTTTCAGGGTGTAAATGGAGAGAAGGCACATCTCCACGCTCACGAATTGCGCCTCGTAGACATTCCTGCTGCACGATCACATGATCGTGCAGCAGGAATGCACAAAGAGGCATCGGGGGAAAGGAAAACCCTTTCCTTTCCCTCGATGTCTCTTTTAGAATCAAACCCCCCTCCCCGAGCCAAAACTCACCTTATTTCCCGACGCGCTGGAAGCAAATGGCTTCCAGCGCGTCGGGAAGAAAGGGAAACCCTCAATGATGTCAGCGCGCCTCGCGCGCTGACGTCATTGATGGGAGGGCGGGGGGCGGGGGGAGGCAGGGGAAGTCCTTCCCCTGCCTTCCCTCAAAACCCGACGATCGGATTCCCACGGGGGAGCGCCAGTGCTTCCCCGTGGGTGGTCTTATGACGAGCTGGACTCGTCATGAGCACACGAGCACTGTGTGCCATGACGAGTCCAGCTCGTCATAAGCACCGAAGGGGTTAACAACAGCATCAACAAGCGATTTTTTGGAAACTACCCCATTGCCAGAAAGGGTGTGTCCTAAGTATTCAACAGAGTCACAAAACATTTTACACTTGTTCTCTTTAAGTGTTAACCCATGCATTTCCAAGCATTTGCAGACCTCAATAACATGTCTTCTTGATTACGAGAGAAGACAAGTATGTCATCTTGGAAACATTTTACAAAAGCATCCAAGTCCTTGAAAATATGGTACATTGCCCTTTGAAAAACAGACACAGCAGAGGCCAAACCAAAAGGCATCCTCTTATATTGAAATAGCCCCTGCGGCGTGAGAAAAGCAGTAAATTGTTTAGAATCATCTGTCAATGCTATCTGATGAGAGACTGAATGTAAATCAAAAGTAGAAAACACTTTAGCTCCTTCCAACATGCAAACAACTTCGGTAATGTTATGTAGAAGGTGAAATCTAGAACCAAATTTGCATTTAACGCCCTCAAGTCCACACATAGGGGTCGATTCCGATTCGGGCCGGAAAAAGCACCGACCGACTCGGATCCGGAAAAAATACCGACCGACACGTACCCGTGGCGCACGACACGCCAAGTACGATGCAAGGCGCGAAAAATCCGACCGACACGTACCGAAACAAAGTCGACCGACCGAGCCGCACGGAAAGCAGCAATCCGGCCGGAAAAACACGCGAATCCAACCGACCGACACGCACCCGGAACAAATCCGACCGAAACGTACACGCGAACTCCAAACCGCAAAGTACGATGCAAGGCGCGAAATCACGAGCGAGTCGGACGGAGGCCAAGCCGTACGACCGACACGCATACAAAACCGAGCCGAAGCAACACAATACACCGCGACCGACGCGTACGCAGCATAGAAAACTGCACAAACACAGCGTGAACGAAACGGAGAACACCGTACGAGACCAATGCAGGGTCCGACTCGGTCACAAGAACGTTTCCAACATACACAAACAGCACAAAGGAAAAATCACCCAAAAAAAGGCCAAACAAGCAATTATCAAGCCAATAAATACTGGGGGTGGGGACAGAGAACAAAGACACACCCACAACTCCACCTATATAAAGGACACAAATCACTACCATGAGCCTTTGCAAATGCCATTCCACTGCCAGCACCCAAGAGAAAGCAACCACACACCCACAGCTCATCCCTCACACAAGCCACACACCATCAGCACACCAACAAATACCTACCTCACATACACCCAGCAAAACACACACTCACACACCCTCACCTGCACACCAACACACACATCACCCACCATCACCACCCATCACCATGCCCCCCAAGAAGAATCCCAAGTTCCTAGATAGTGAATTAGAAGTCATGGTAGACGAGATCCTCAGGGTGGAGCCACAGCTGTTTGGCACATTGGTCCAACAGACCCCCATGTCGCAGAAAACCAAGATGTGGGAGAGGATCATCAACAGGGTGAACGCCCAATCACCATGTCGGCGCACAAAGACCGACATCCAGAACAGGTGGTATGACGTGCGCAGGAGGGTACGGAAAATGCTGAAGCAAGACTACATCAACAGCCAACACACCGGCAGTGGCCCTCCTGCCAAGCCAATATACCTCAGGCCCTGGGAGGAGAAGGTGCGGGCCATCCTTCCGCCAGTGAGCGTATATGGACTAGAGGACATCCCAGAGCCTGGTGAGTACACAACAAATGTACACAATATACTGCCACAAAACACACACACATCACTGTCAAGGGGAGAGTCAAACCATGCACTCATAGCAATTACACAGCAACCAGAACAAAATCATCCCAAAATGTGTATGTCAGTCAGATAAACACAACACATGCCATCAAAAAAGTCACATCCAACTGTGCCATCACATGTACAAACAACTACAACTACAGCTAGGCAGTGGCACAAATAGAACCAACAAACACATCCAGACATGTAGCCACCACAACAACACCAACACACAGTGAAGAACACTCAAAGGAAGGAATTCTGTGTATGCTGGCCAAGTCAGTGTAGCCAATAGCATCATGGGAGTCGCAGTCACACATATTGCCCCCCACAACTGCCCCATCAACACCACCATGAACCATGCGCACATCACAGGGAGTGGAGAAGGACTCACAAGATGGCTGACACTGGCTACTGCTGTGGGGAGCACAAGGCCCTGCTGGCAACTGTGCACCAACAAACAGCACGACACCACTGAATGACATCCTGAGAGACAACTTCCACTCCCTGCAATGCAAGCACGTTCCATGGTGGGATATCTGGCTGGCTGGGTGGGAAGGGGGACTTGCAGCACTGACTATAGTCACAAGCACCTCCCCTCACACCCCCCAACACAAACTCCACAGTACCCACCTGGTAGAATGCAATGCCCTCCATCCTAACACAAGATCCCACAAAGAACCACCACCCTGGGTTATGTTGTGTGAAGCACAGGGACACTCTTGGGACTCTTAGCCAAACAACTGCCAGGACAACACTCCCAGCCATCCTGTCAGCACAGCCACCCCACCCCACAGGGAAGCAGAATCAAAAGAAAGGAAGCATGGGCATGCTGGGAAGGGGGTGGAGGCAATAGCATGATGGGAGTCGTAGTCACTGATATTGGTCACCCCCACAACTGTCCCATCAACACCACCCTGAACCATGCTCACATCACAGGGAGTGGAGAAGGACTCACAAGATGGCTGACACTGGCTACTGCTGTGGGGAGCACAAGGCCCTGCTGGCAAATGTGCACCAACAAACAGCAGGACACCACTGACTGACATCCTGAGAGACAACTTCCACTCCCTGCAATGCAAGCACGTTCCATGGTGGGATATCTGGCTGGCTGGGTGGGAAGGGGGACTTGCAGCACTGACTATAGTCACAAGCACCTCCCCTCACACCCCCCCAACACAAACTCCACAGTACCCACCTGGTAGAATGCAATGCCCTCCATCCTAACACAAGATCCCACAAAGAACCACCACCCTGGGTTATGTTGTGTGAAGCACAGGGACACTCTTGGGACTCTTAGCCAAACAACTGCCAGGACAACACTCCCAGCCATCCTGTCAGCACAGCCAGCCCACCCCACAGGGAAGCAGAGTCAAAAGGAAGGAAGCATGGGCATGCTGGGAAGGGGGAGGAGGCAATAGCATGAAGGGAGTCGTAGTCACAGCTCTACATCCCCCACCACATGGCCCAGCAAGCTCACACTCACGCATGCACATCCCACAGAGAGTGGAAAGGCCCATCAAAGATGTCTGACACTGTTGCTGTGTCGTGGGGAGCACAAGGGCATGCTGGGTACTGCACACCAACCAACAGCAGGACACCACTGTCAGCCATCTTGCCATTGCTCTCACACCCACACACACTGAACTCCACACAAAAGCAAGTAAGTATGGGAATGCTGGGAAGTGGGGTGGAGGCAATGGCATGATGGGAGTCGTAGTCACAGACATAGCTCACCCCCACATCTGTCCCATCAACACCACCCTGAACCATGCTCACATCACAGGGAGTGGAGAAGGACTCACAAGATGGCTGACACTGGCTACTGCTGTGGGGAGCACAAGGCCCTGCTGGCAAATGTGCACCAACAAACAGCAGGACACCACTGACTGACATCCTGAGAGACAAGTTACACTCCCTGCAATGCAAGCACGTTCCATGGTGGGATATCTGGCTGGCTGGGTGGGAAGGGGGACTTGCAGCACTGACTATAGTCACAAGCACCTCCCCTCACACCCCCCCCAACACAAACTCCACAGTACCCACCTGGTAGAATGCAATGCCCTCCATCCTAACACAAGATCCCACAAAGAACCACCACCCTGGGTTATGTTGTGTGAAGCACAGGGACACTCTTGGGACTCTTAGCCAAACAACTGCCAGGACAACACTCCCAGCCATCCTGTCAGCACAGCCAGCCCACCCCACAGGGAAGCAGAGTCAAAAGGAAGGAAGCATGGGCATGCTGGGAAGGGGGTGGAGGCAATAGCATGATGGGAGTCGTAGTCACTGATATTGGTCACCCCCACAACTGTCCCATCAACACCACCCTGAACCATGCTCACATCACAGGGAGTGGAGAAGGACTCACAAGATGGCTGACACTGGCTACTGCTGTGGGGAGCACAAGGCCCTGCTGCCAACTGTGCACCAACAAACAGCAGGACACCACTGACTGACATCCTGAGAGACAACTTACACTCCCTGCAACGCAAGCACGTTCCATGGTGGGATAACTGACTGGCTGGGTGGGTGGGAAGGAGGTCCGGCTGCCAACCAAACACAACCAATGCAGACCATGTTCACACCCCAGAAAATACATAGAAATGCCCAAATAATGCAGGACAATGTGCCACACCAATATCAACCCCTGACTGTGACGACTCAGGACAATGCAATGTACAGGCCCGCACCCAGAGGCATAGTCACAACTGTCATGTGTGTCAACCATTGATGCCTGCAGAAACATGACATACATTGTTTGTGTCTCCCAAAAACAGGTGATGATGGGGACACAGCAGCAGACGCTGAGGAGTCCCAGTCCCAGGCTCAAGAGGATGCCGAGCTCACTGGCGTCGTACAGCCTCTGTCCTCCTCGGACGATGAAGAACAACCTGGCACATCCGGTGCAAGTCAACATGCAGCACCAGCAGGACCACCAGCTGCAGCACCAGCAGGACCACCAGCTGCACCCCCTGCACCCACCCCTACAACGACTGTCACCACGAATACCATCCCTGCCGACATGGACAGAATAAGGAGCAACACCAGCACAGTGACCCTGGACCAACCTGGGGCCATGGACACCACCACCACCACCAACCCCCAAGGTGGACCAGGGTTATCTGTGCGTGCCACTGCACACACTGCACATGTCAGCAGGGGTGGTGGGAGGGTGGGAGACAGAGGTCGCTGCTTGCAGACGTTGCTGGTGTGCATGATGACCCACAACTGGTACGCATAGCTGATGCGTACCAGTCCAGCACCGGAGAGCTCAGCCAGGTAGTGGGGCTCCTCAGAGACATTAAACAGCAGCAGGCTGCCCATCATGCCCGCTTGGACTCCCACATGTCCCACGTGGAGTCACACATGTCCCGTGTGGACTCACACATGTCCCGCGTGGAGTCCAAGTGGGATGCACTGCATGAGATGACGGCGGTGCACAGGGACATTTTACAATGCCTCCGCCAGATGAACAGCAACCAGTCCACACCTCCCTGTGTGCCAACAACATCTGGTGCCGAACAAACTGCAACTGCCACAGGGAGGGAGGAGGACTCTGGCGGAGAGTCCCCTGCACCGCAGCAGCCTGCACTTGAGGGCCCCCCCCCAAGAAGAGGGGTCGTCCGAGGAGGGAAAAGTGAGAGGCCGATGGCCAAGCGCAACTCCCAGGAAGCCTGAACCTGTTCTGGATGTTCGCCTTTGTGCACAGACTGTTCACCCTGTTGACGGCAACACTACTCCCACACATTGCATGGGGAGTACAAGTTTGACCAATGTGTCAGACAACTGTGGCCCCGATACTGGGGATCCTGTCTACCCGGACTTTCAATTCACCTAGGAACTTGGGATTGCAAGATTCATGTACAGCACAACCCATCCTATGCACTATTAACACAAATGTATCACAATAAACACACTAATACACCATACTTGCCTCTGTCGTGATTCCAACGTGGGTGCTGTTATGGGGATGATGAACTGCAAAATTACACTGTGTATGCAAACTGCAACAGCAAGGACAACACAGGCATGTGAGTACAGGAAACGTGACACACATGAGGGAGACACACCACCAGGGCTACACGACACATACACACCTAGGCCATCTGACTCATTGCCTACACTGATGTTGCCAGGGAAGACGGTGCAATGCACAGACACCACACCCATTCCCAGTTGTAGTCAAGTAGCCCACAGGTGCAGTAAGCAAATGGCAGTCAAATATGTGACCACAGACAACGCACATCACAAAGTGAAGCACAGGTTTATTACACAGTTGCAACATGCCGTAACCACTACAGATGCAAGGTAACCCCACCTGGCAGCGGGCACACAGTCAACAACTGTAGACGGAAGGAAGTCCATGGGTGTGGCGCACATCACCTGTAGGGACACAACAGCTACCAGCCTGGATGTGCAATCACGTCGTCGGTGGACACAGTTGACCAAACGAATCTGAAAGTACCCTGTGAAGGACAGAAATGACACACAGTCAAAAGCAATGGAGTACAGGACAGAACAGCAAAACACATGCACAATACATGTTACAAGATACCCACCCAGAACCAAGTTAGCATGTCAACACTGTTGGGGAGTACAGCCCACCTGTCACCACACATCGCAACACACATCCAGTCAAGTGGCCCATGGACACACTCCCACAGCACCAGAGCACCACCCACACATCATGCCAACTCACATCATTGACATGACACCTCAGGATACTCACATTCAGCTAAAGAAGTTGGTGATGAGCTGTGTGCGGACATCACCATCACCATCATCATCATCATCATTGTCACTGGCATCGTGGTCCAGGCCAGGATCCTCCACAGGTGGCGGATGTTGGTCATTGTCATCCTGGATGAGAGGCAACTCCTTCCACACTGCCAGGTTGTGGAGCATGCAGCAGACGATGATAATCTTGCACACTTTCGCAGGGGCATATGGGAGGGACCCTCCGGTCTTGTCCAGGCAGCGGAAGCGGCTCTTCAGGAGACCAAAGGTCCGCTCAATCACTCTCCTGGTCCGACCATGTGCCTCATTGTAGCGCATCTGGGCAGGTGTCACAGGGTTCCTGAGGGGTGTCAGCAACCACGGCATGTTGGGGTATCCCGAGTCACCTACGGACAGACAAGTGCACATTAGCTGACTTGGAAAAGTGGGCGGAATACTACAGATCAGATCACACACAATGGCACAAAGTCAGTACACACCGACAAGCCAGGCACGCTGGTTCTGCATCTGTGCCATCATCCTGGGGATGCGACTACTCCTCATCACAAAGGCATCGTGTGCTGAACCAGGGAAACGGGCACACACGTGTGTGATGGTCATGTCTGCAAGACACACCACCAGTGCATTGACCGAGTGGTAGTGCTTGCGGTTCCTGTAGGCCTGCTCCTGGGCCTGTGGTGGTACCAAAGCCACATGTGTCCCATCAATGGAGCCAATTACATGCGGCATCCTCCCCAGGGCATAAAAGTCACTCTTCACGTCAGTGAGTCGTCGCAGTCTAGGGAAATAGATGTACCGGTTCAGGAAGAGCAACATTGCCGCCAAAACATCGCGGAGCACACGGCTGAACATGGTCTGTGACATCCCACCAGCAGTCGCCACAGTATGTTGGAAGGTACCAGTGGCAAAGAAGTGTAGGGCTGCCATCACCTTCACCTTGGGGCTCAGCGCTGTAGGATACGGCCGGCCAGGCTGCAAATGTGGGGACAACTGCACTGCCAAATCCTCAATCAGCTGCCTGGTGAAGCGGTACCGTCGGATGCTGTCCCGTTCCACCATCGTTGCCAGGTCTGGGAATGGCCGATGGACAGCAGGAGCCCTGCAGTGCAGAGGAGAAGTAAGCAAGATTGTCAGTCACCCCACATATGCGGCATTGAACACACTCAAGATCCCAACATACATCATTATGAGGCACAACTACATGAAGTGTGCAGTACCGGAAGGACATGTATGGTACATACATGGCCAACATCTGTCAACACGGTCCAACAGGTGGCATCAATTAGTCCCAGGTTGGCCCATTGGATATCATGAGGCCGTGTCACAGTTCCCATCTCCTGCTGCCGTGTCACAATAACCCCCCACAGGGACATGTGAGGACAGATGTGCCCCAGGCACCACAGCTCAACGACAGGTACATTCCCAGGGACCCTGTAATGCCACATGGACACTGGCATTACATGGAGTATCATGTATACACCACAGCAAAACAACCATGACCCCCACAGGTAGTGGCCCCACTTGCCACGGCAGGACAGACATGGACGTCTGTGACACACACGCACAACATCAGAGTCCATGCACACACAACGTGGATGTGGAGACTGTCTCCCATTGTGCACATGAAATCAGAGACATTGTAAACACCACATGCACAAAGACTGTGGAGGACCATCACTATTGTGCCACTGGGACACCCTGGCTCAAACATACCGTCCCACATGGGACTCACGGGGTATGTGACATGACATACACATACACCACTGTGAAATGTGACCATGGCACATGCACAGATATGAACAGTTGCACATCACAGTGGTCACGTACACGTAACACCCAGGATCCTGTCCCCATGAACACGTGCACAGCCTGGGGGTGGCTGCCCACAGGTGACACCCACAGGACAACATGTACACCAACATACACACAATAGGAAATGCAGCCTTACATGCCTTATGATAAAGTTTGGACAGGCTGTCGTGATGTAGGTGTGCCCCTCACTCCCTGGGAGCTATCTGTGGCTGGCATATGTCCATCTGAGACAGGCATGCTGACATATGCCAGTCACATGTACAGTGATGCGTTGAACTGCAATGGACCGATCGGTGCCTCCGGCCGGCCCATTGCTTTCAATGTGTGCGGGTACGCGTTGTACCCCTGTGCGCGTTGAACAGCAATGGACCGATCGGTGCCTCCGGCCGGCCCATTGCTTTCAATGTGTGCGGGTACGCGTTGTACCCCTGTGCGCGTTGAACTGCAATGGACCGATCGGTGCCTCCGGCCGGCCCATTGCTTTCAATGTGTGCGGGTACGCGTTGTACCCCTGTGCGCGTTGAACTGCAATGGACCGATCGGTGCCTCCGGCCGGCCCATTGCTTTCAATGTGTGCGGGTACGCGTTGTACCCCTGTGCGCGTTGAACTGCAATGGACCGATCGGTGCCTCCGGCCGGCCCATTGCTTTCAATGTGTGCGGGTACGCGTTGTACCCCTGTGCGCGTTGAACAGCAATGGACCGATCGGTGCCTCCGGCCGGCCCATTGCTTTCAATGTGTGCGGGTACGCGTTGTACCCCTGTGCGCGTTGAACAGCAATGGACCGATCGGTGCCTCCGGCCGGCCCATTGCTTTCAATGTGTGCGGGTACGCGTTGTACCCCTGTGCGCGTTGTACCGCAATGGACCGATCGGTGCGCACCCATTGACAATGGGCTTGCCTGGCAACGGACGCGTTTTCGAATTTCGAACGAGTCGGTTGCTGGAAAATCAGTTGGTCACCCACAACAATGTTGCAAAATCATGTATGTCATGAAGTTGAAGATTTGAAGGATGCTGTGGGCGTGTTTTGGTGCTGCTATTCCATGGATTGGCCAGATTCAGAAGATGCAAACGACTTGGACCTATCACTTTGGACACAAGGGACAGTATCTGCCTCTCCAGCACATATATATTGCTGGCTGTTCCCCTGAGAGCCCACTTGCCTGCACTACATGCTCCAAGACGACATCTGCCACTGCACTGCTGCTGTCTCTGCCCCTCTGGACCCTGCAATGGCACGTACTGTGGAGAGAGCCCCAGCCTTCAGCCTTGAAGAGAACCAGGCCCTGCTGGACAGCCTACTTCCACAGTACAGCAAGCTGTATGGGACACCAGGGGAGCAGGTGAGTGTTCTGTGCACTGCCTTTCTGAATGTGCATTTTGTCTGACTAGCAAGGCTGAGAGTCTGCACGCCACTGGCTAGCAGGCTCACTGAGTAGTTGTCACCCCCCATAGTGTGTAGTGACTTGCACTGGACAGGTATGGTGCAGTGACAGTGCATTTGAACATGGTTTTACTTCCCATGCAATGATACCATGTAGTGACGTCTGGCAAACTGTCCATGGTCAGCTTTGCACTGCCTGTGTACATCATGTGCCCCTGTGATTGAGACATGTATATACAACTGTGTCATGCACGGATATGTTGCATGTGTGGTAATGGCCTTTTCACTTTGTCATCCTCACAGGTTAATGCCCATCGGAAGCAGGAAATCTGGAAGGACATCGTCCGGGCTGTCCGGTCCGTGGGGGTCTACAAGCGCCGGATCCGCAACTGCCAGAAGAGGTGGCAGGACCTTCGGGGCTGGACCCGGAGGATTGCACGGGTCCAGCTGAAGCTGTCGCCTCCTCGCAGGAGGGGCGGAACACGGACCCTGACCCCCCACATGCTCCAGATCCTGGCGGTGGTCTTTCCAGACCTGGATGGGCAGCTGAAGGCCAGACAGCAGCAAGGAGGGGGTGAGTCAAAGACTGCACTGTGAACTCTGTATTACATGCTTTGTGCCCTCCTCTGGCCTGGTTCAACTGCCACAGTGCAGCAGTCATGTTGTCCAGGAGCCATGTCCCTCTATTGTGCACTGCCCACTGCTCATCTGATACCCAGGTGTGGCCCTTACAGTCAGGGAATTGTGTCACTTGGGACTGTGTCCTTGCAGTTTGCTTCACTAAAGGTGGGGGACAGCATCTGTTTCCCTAAATCTGTTGTGGGCATCATGGGTGGGTCCATTGTTCACACAACGCCTGGGTTTGGACATGTGATCTGCGTGTTGCTTTGATATGCGGTCCACTTGCTGAGCTGAGCCACCACATGTGCCTGGGGTATGTGGCACACGCCCATGCAGCGGGTGGGAACAATGTTTGTGCCCCAGGAGTGTGCAGATTACGTGTGTCACACATACATAGCCAGCTATCCACTGTCCAGGGCACATCCCTCATTCATGTGGAGCAGGACAGTCATGCCTACTCCAGGCCATGCAATGCACTCTGTACTCCCACTCCCGTGTATCAGCTGACACATTGTGCACAGTGATTTGACCCCTCCGGTGTCTGCCTCTGTGTCAGTGTGCTGTGGATTAGTTGCCAGGACTGCTGGGGTGTTTCTTGGTAGGGGCTCAGCATGCCCCTGGAGATGTGACCATAGGAGACGATACTTGTGTGTCACATAGGTGTTTGATCAGCTGCCCGTGCAGACTGGGGTATGCGAATGTGATGTTCAGGCAGCTGTTCCCCATTCACAGCAAATTGTGAGGGGCTCAGGTTCAGAGGGTAGTGTCACAGGTCTCCCATATGTCCAATAGGTGTGACCTGGACAGATGAGGGTTGAGATGATGTGTTGTGTGGGGGATGTACATGTGCACTTGTGCAGCTCCAGGACTTGCATTCCCCATTACCTACTATTGTGACACAGTGCATAGTGTTGTTGTCTGGCTGCCAAGTCATACATCACTGAGACAGTGATGTATGACTTAACAGTCATGCCTCTGCCATGGCATGTGTCAACTTATTTGTGGTCCTGCAGGGGAGTGACATGTGCTACATGCACACCATAGTGGCGCTGGCTATCAGGACATGGGTGCATCATGGTGTCTGTCACTGGTATGCATCATATGCATTTCCTATTTGACTCTGGGCATCCCTTTCATCCGGAAACCTGTACTGACTCAGTGGCAAGAGCTGTGATGTGTCCACACCGTGTCCTCTGCACTGTCCAACTACTGTGTACTTGGTGCATGTGTCCACACTGGGGTGTTGCAACTTGCAATCCAACAGACACCAGACAGATGGGTGCAAGGCCATGTGGGATGTGAGTGCCATGCTTGGCATCAGACTGACAATTGGCTTCTCCTGTTCAGTTAGGGCACTTTTAGCAATGTACAACTAATGATGCCAGGGCTTGCTCTGTGATGTGCTGTGCTCACAGTAGTGTGTGCGTTTGGTGCAGGTGACTGATGTCTGTCTGTTTCCCCATTGTTTGCAGATACATCCACGGCCACGGAAGGGGACAGCTCCACGGACCAGGAGGAGCCAGAGAGCCAGACTGGGTCAGCAGCCGAGGAGTGGTCGGAGGGACCCAGTGGCACGGAGGGCGAGGGGAGCCACACCGAGGAATCCTCAGCACCGTCCACCTCAGCTGAGGACCAGAGCAACTCGGAGGATGACTCCCTTGTGGAGGCGGGTGTCAGCAGCCACCACACCCCAGCTAGTGTTGCTGTCCCCGCCACCACCAGCACCACCACCGCCCTCCCATCGGCTCCCATTCCCAAGGTCCGTGGAGGCTCCCATGTTCGGGAGCGTGTCTCCTTTGGCCCAGGCACCGCACCCCCTGCCCCTGTGTCCCCTGCTGCCCTGAGTGAGGAGTCTGTGTACCTCCTTCGCCAGCTCCATGTAGGGCAGACAGCCATGCTGAGTGTCCTCCATGCGCACACCGCACTGTTGACTCAGCTGGTGTCGTTCATGGAGGGCATCTCATCGGGCATGTCTGACCTACAGAGGGGCAACAGGTCCATGGACTCCTCCCTGACGGCAGCAGTGTCCCTCCTCAGACAGTCCCTCACCCCTCCTGCCTCTGCTCCATCCACACTCCCCAGCACCTTGCCCGTCCCAAGCACACACACACCGGCACAGGCACACACCAGCACACACACATCCAGCACACAGACACACACGCCACAAACTAAACGCACACGCACGCACAGTCAGGGGACTGAAACCAGACTCACAGGGGATGGGGCCCTGGTACACACACACGCATCCACGGGCACTGCGCAGTCCTCAGTTGCCTCTCCCTCCAAAGCACCCTCCCTTGCCTCACCTGCAACCCCAAAGACCCAGCGCCTCTTCCTCAGTGACCTCGGCCTCTTCCCCTCCGATCCAGCTGCCCCAGCATCCAGGGGGAAGAGGAAGCCCCCCACACGGAGCAGAGTGCCCCTCGCCCCCGGACACCCTCCCCCAGGCACAGACAGACTGAGGCCCCCACCCGCAAGTCCCCCGGAGTGGTAAGAGCAAGACCCCGCCGCCGCCCTGCAGCTCAAGCACCAGGTCACCTTCCTCCATCCCTCAGGCCCCCACTCCACAGGTGCCCCCGCCACACCCTGCCCCAGGTTCCCGCACCCACAGATATACCATCCCCAAGAGGCTCCGGCCTTCTCCCCCTGCCACTTGCTCTCCCGGCACCACACCCCCCGCTGCGCTTGTCTGTGCCACTGATGTGGTGAGGGTGTCCTCCCCCTCTGTCCAGCCCACCTTGCCTGTTCCCCATTCTCCTCCCCTGGTGGTAGGCACTGCAGTGGAGTCCACTACCACCCTGTCTGACTTGGGCACTGCAGTGGCGGACCTGTCCACTCCATCTGCAGGGTCCACTGCAGTCGTGCCGGCACCCACAACATCTGAGCCATGCCCCCCAGTTGTGCCGGCACACACCATGTCAGACACCTCCACTGCAGTTGTCAGTGGCTCTCCAGCACCCACCACCCCTTCCCTGCTTCCTCCTGGTGAGCCCTGATCCTGTCCCTGCGGTGCCTGGCCTGCCCCCCGGTTGCCCCTCCTAGTGGATTGTCCCTGGTTTTGTGCAGGCATGTGTAGGGTGGCATCTGCCACTGTCACCCACTTGTGACTTTGTTGATGGACTGGCCATTGGCCTTTGTTTATGTTCTACCGGACTTCTACTTTTAATGCCACATATGCTGAATAAAGCAACTTTCTGTTCTCTAGTGCTTTTGCTTCTGATGTACATGATGTTGATGATGCTAACAATGCCCTTGCTGCAGTGATGGTGATATTTGGTCTCATGATAATGAAGTGTTACTGTGCAGGAACCCATGTGGTCCAGGGGTTATGTGTCCTATCCTGTGGTGTATCCATGTCATCCATAGCAGCATCTGAGGGTGTCATGTGTTCAGTAGTTGGCAATGAGATTTCCTACTTAGATTGGCAAACTTCACATCTGTGGTTTCCACCCCTGCACATCTGTTGTGCCTGCCATTGTTCTATTCGTCTACTTCCCTGACCGTGTGGCCATCTCCAGTGAACATGCAGGTTTGGGCATCAATGGGGAAGGACTCATCTGTGTTGTCAGTGCAACATTGCTATACAAGTGTGTTGGATCTGTGCTGATGATTCCGTTGGCACTTCCATGACCAGGCTGATGGGACGGGAGCCCTCATTTGTTGCTAATTGTTGATTGTGTGTCCCATTGCTGCCATGGTATGGTATCTGTTCGCCTCACATCTGCAGTCTCCACAGGGTATCTGCATGTGTGTGCCCATTGGTGCAAATATGTGGGTCTGCATTCGGATGGTCACTTCTGTCATTGTGTCATTGATGATTGTTGACGGTGTCAGCCCCCATGGGTGTTGTTTGTCTGCACATGGCCAAAGTTATGTCTTATTTGCACTGCAGGATTTGGCTCCCCCAATTTATGTTGCAATGTGACACATACACTACTTTGCCACTGATGTGTTTGTTGTTCTGTGACCAGGAATCATCCATGCAGTTTGGCAGTTGCACCTCTTACTTTGTCAACACTTGCCTTTTGGTCACTGTGATGATGGGGGTTTGGACCCCATTGCCACAATGTTCGAAATGTGCTTCAGCTATGGACCCCACACTTACATTTTGGTCACTGTGATGATGGGGGTTTGGACCCCATTGCCACAATGTTCGAAATGTGCTTCAGCTATGGACCCCACACTTACCTTTTGGTCACTGTGATGATGGGGGTTTGGACCCCATTGCCACAATGTTCGAAATGTGCTTCAGCTATGGACCCCACACTTACATTTTGGTCACTGTGATGATGGGGGTTTGGACCCCATTGCCACAATGTTCGAAATGTGCTTCAGCTATGGACCCCACACTTACCTTTTGGTCACTGTGATGATGGGGGTTTGGACCCCATTGCCACAATGTTCGAAATGTGCTTCAGCTATGGACCCCACACTTACATTTTGGTCACTGTGATGATGGGGGTTTGGACCCCATTGCCACAATGTTCGAAATGTGCTTCAGCTATGGACCCCACACTTACATTTTGGTCACTGTGATGATGGGGGTTTGGACCCCATTGCCACAATGTTCAAAATGTGCCTCAGCTATGGACCCCACACTTACCTTTTGGTCACTGTGATGATGGGGGTTTGGACCCCATTGCCACATTGTTCAAAGTGTGCTTCAGCTATGGACCCCACACTTACATTTTGGTCACTGTGATGATGGGGGTTTGGACCCCATTGCCACAATGTTCGAAATGTGCTTCAGCTATGGACCCCACACTTACATTTTGGTCACTGTGATGATGGGGGTTTGGACCCCATTGCCACAATGTTCAAAATGTGCTTCAGCTATGGACCCCACACTTACCTTTTGGTCACTGTGATGATGGGGGTTTGGACCCCATTGCCACATTGTTCAAAGTGTGCTTCAGCTATGGACCCCACACTCACATTTTGGTCACTGTGATGATGGGGGTTTGGACCCCATTGCCACAATGTTCGAAATGTGCTTCAGCTATGGACCCCACACTTACCTTTTGGTCACTGTGATGATGGGGGTTTGGACCCCATTGCCACAATGTTCAAAATGTGCTTCAGCTATGGACCCCACACTTACCTTTTGATCACTGTGATGATGGGGGTTTGGACCCCATTGCCACAATGGTCATGGCCTGCTTGCATTGTGGGTGCCACACACATATATGTGTGGCACATGTGCTAGGGGTCACATTGTATGTTCAAAGTCATGTTCGGTGTTGTAGGCATTTGACACAGTCTACACACGCTTGTCATGGTGTTGGGGGGATGTCTTCTTCTTGCATTCCCTAGGTTGTGGTGTGCTGGTTGTGTCATGCATTGTCCATCCTATGAGTGGGGGTGGTAGTAGTGGTAGGCATCCAGCCCCCCTGGCTAAGGGTGGTGGTAGGCATCCAGCCCCCCTGGGTGAGGGTGGTAGTAGTGGTAGGCATCCAGCCCCCCCTGGGTGAGGGTGGTAGTAGTGGTAGGCATCCTGCCCCCCCTGGGTAAGGGTGGTAGTAGTGGTAGGCATCCTGCCCCCCCTGGGTGAGGGTGGTAGTAGTGGTAGGCATCCTGCCCCCCCTGGCTAAGGGTGGTAGTAGTGGTAGGCATCCTGCCCCCCCTGGGTGAGGGTGGTAGTAGTGGTAGGCATCCAGCCCCCCCTGGCTAAGGGTGGTGGTAGGCATCCAGCCCCCCCTGGGTGAGGGTGGTAGTAGTGGTAGGCATCCAGCCCCCCCTGGGTGAGGGTGGTAGTAGTGGTAGGCATCCTGCCCCCCTGGGTAAGGGTGGTAGTAGTGGTAGGCATCCTGCCCCCCTGGGTGAGGGTGGTAGTAGTGGTAGGCATCCTGCCCCCCTGGCTAAGGGTGGTAGTAGTGGTAGGCATCCTGCCCCCCTGGGTGAGGGTGGTAGTAGTGGTAGGCATCCTGCCCCCCTGGCTAAGGGTGGTAGTAGTGGTAAGCATCCTGCCCCCTGGCTAAGGGTGGTAGTAGTGGTAGGCATCCTGCCCCCTGGCTAAGGGTGGTAGTAGTGGTAGGCATCCTGCCCCCCTGGGTGAGGGTGGTAGTAGTGGTGGGCATCCTGCCCCCTGGGTGAGGGTGGTAGTAGTGGTAGGCATCCTGCCCCCCTGGCTAAGGGTGGTAGTAGTGGTAGGCATCCTGCCCCCCTGGGTGAGGGTGGTAGTAGTGGTAGGCATCCTGCCCCCTGGCTAAGGGTGGTAGTAGTGGTAAGCATCCTGCCCCCCTGGCTAAGGGTGGTAGTAGTGGTAGGCATCCTGCCCCCTGGCTAACGGTGGTAGTAGTGGTAGGCATCCTGCCCCCCTGGGTGAGGGTGGTAGTAGTGGTGGGCATCCTGCCCCCTGGGTGAGGGTGGTAGTAGTGGTAGGCATCCTGCCCCCCTGGGTGAGGGTGGTAGTAGTGGTAAGCATCCTGCCCCCTGGCTAAGGGTGGTAGTAGTGGTAGGCATCCTGCCCCCCTGGGTGAGGGTGGTAGTAGTGGTAGGCATCCTGCCCCCCTGGCTAAGGGTGGTAGTAGTGGTAGGCATCCTGCCCCCCCTGGGTGAGGGTGGTAGTAGTGGTAGGCATCCTGCCCCCCTGGGTGAGGGTGGTAGTAGTGGTGGGCATCCTGCCCCCTGGGTGAGGGTGGTAGTAGTGGTAGGCATCCTGCCCCCCTGGGTGAGGGTGGTAGTAGTGGTAAGCATCCTGCCCCCTGGCTAAGGGTGGTAGTAGTGGTAGGCATCCTGCCCCCCTGGGTGAGGGTGGTAGTAGTGGTGGGCATCCTGCCCCCCGGGTGAGGGTGGTAGTAGTGGTAGGCATCCTGCCCCCCTGGGTGAGGGTGGTAGTGGTGGTAGGCATCATGCCACCCCTGGGTAGGGGTGGTGGTGCGCATTCAGGCCCCTGTGTGCATATGTGGCATTGGTGATGGGCATCCCGCCCCTATGGTGCTGCTGTTGCTGGTGTGAGTATATTCTGCATCCCTGTGTGTGTGTGTGATGTGTCGTGTACGTGTTGTATGTGTTTTGTGGTTGGTGTCTGGCTTACCTTCTGCGCCGTACGCGTCCGTGCCTGTTCCGGTAGTAAATGTAGAATATTGGTATGATCGGGACGAAGGGATTCATGGTTGGTTCGTGTCGTTCGTCCTTGCGTCGTCCTCGTCGCTTCGCCTCGTCCTCGTCGCTTCGCCTCGTCCTCGTCGCTTCGCGTCGTCCTCGTCGCTGCCGTGTTCGTCTCGGAGCCGTGGATCGTGTTGTGGCGCGAATCGGAGCTTATGTGCGCCTCTCCCGGATGCTTTGACGTGCCGTGCGTAGCGACGGGTTCGGCGCGTACGGAAAGCGCATCGTACTTGTCCGGCCGGACGGGGCTGCATTTTTCCTTCCGTGCGACTCGATTCGGCGTTTCCGGATTCGCCTCGGTCGGAGAACAGGACCTGGTTTGGGTGAGTATGGCTCGGCCGGATTCTTTGCTGTTGTGCGCATCGTACTTGCTCGTTCGGTGTGCTGTACGGATCGGTCGGGAAACAGGCTTTCGCATGGCTTTTTTCCCGACCGAATGGTATTGGGTGCGCCTCCGACCGAGATCGGAATCGGCCCCATAGTCTCAAACTTATGTCCAATTTTCTCGCCAAAACTATGGGAGAAGCCCACTCAGAAGATTCAATCTCTTCAATAATATCTTCTTCAATAAGTCCTTGTAATACATTTTTTTGGTCTTCTCTCACATTCACTGGAACCTTTCTGAGCTTCTGTTTTACAGGTATAGTTCCTTTTTTTACTCTAATCTTATGACTGAAACTATTAAGCTTCTCAAGTCCTTCAGAAAACACTTTGGGAAACTGATTAACAATTTTACTTTTGTTATCACTTTCCAAAATTACCAAGACAGGATCACCCTTCCTGGGGTTGAATATTATTCCTAAACTCCATTGATCTCTCCAACCAAAACATTCACTCCTTTGACTGCCACATATAATTTAATATGTTCAATACGCCCCTTAAATTCAACATCCACTTCTTCATACCCCACCATGTCAATTCTGGTCCCATCAAAGGCTCCTGCAACAATTCCAGATTTCTTCAAATTTTCTAAACATAACAATCCCTCAAAGCAATTAAGAAAATAATACTCCATAACTATTGTCCAGGGTGACCCCGAATCTGCCAAAAGTTCTATTTCCACATTCAAAATACGTCCAGTACACCTAGGTGGTTTCAAACCACCATGATCATTATTCATTCCTTCCACATCACTAATGGATAACACAATGCCGATAAAGCTTGCACCATCATCATTCTCATCACTCCTAACACAGGAAATCTTACTCCTATTGAATCCTGCCTGATTTATTATTACCTTTGCCATTTCTACATACGATGGCAAAATGCCCAATACGTACACATTTCTTGCATTCTTTACCCAATGCGGGACACCTGGGAAAAGATGCCCCATGACTTACACTCCCACACCTAAAACAATGAAAATCCTTGTCAAACTTCTTATACACTTTTTGTCCACTACGTGAATTCCCATATTTTACATTGCACACTTCCTCCATCACTCATTTGTTGTCCTTATTTAAAGACTTCATCCACTTTTCAGATTGTTCCATCGCTTTGGCAGTACTGATGACATCACGCAAGTTAGGATCTCCCATTATCCATAACTGTTCCTGTACTTTTTTACTTCTGACGAGAACAATGATTTGGTCTCTGGTCATTTAATCTGTAATAGGCTCAAAATTGCACTTTACAGAAAGTGCACGTAATCCAGTAAGAAAATCATCAAATGTTTTGCCATCCTCTTGAGCCCTGGTATAAAACTTAAAAATGTTGAACACAATACTGGAAGTAGGTTTAAACCTGGTCTCAATACGCACCATAGCCTCTTCGAAAACATTCCTGTCTCTACTCCCTTCAGCTTGCGGAAGAGTTCTAAACACTACTTGACCTTCAGAACCCAAGCAGTGTAAGAAAATATTTTTTTCCTTTCAGCAGCCAATCTTTCTCCATCGATAGCCTTAAGATAGGTCATGAACTCCTCCTTCCATCTGACCCACAGCACAGGTGGTTCTCCTTTAGCTTGGAGAAACTTAGAAGGAGGCTCAAATTGCACAGTAGTGTATAGCAGATGAAAAAAGCTACTACATTTAAGCAAAAACTTCAAAATAGTGAAAATGGAACAGCAAACAAAACAAAGTCTTTCAAAATAAATAATGCTTACTTGAATAATCTCCTCTGCTATGAATGAAGACGCTGAGGGGAGGAGCACGCAGTGAGCAGAGCTTGTGTAAGAGGTGGAAAATGCAGGACAGTTGTAGACATTTGAAAAGTAGGTGAGAAAATACTAGTTGTAATTAGCAATGACAACGAGTGCAAAGTTCAAAATCCAAAAATGAAATACAAGAAGTATTAAACCATGATGAGTAGGAGTACAACTCCCCAAAAAAATCCAATATAGTAGCACATCGAACGAAGTAAAATCCAATGTAGGTTCTTGAGAATGAAGACACGATCGCTCCTGTGCCACAGACAGAGAAGGGTAGCAGAGGTGTCTTCAAAATCGTCGCCAATTTGTAGGAATCCAGAGCAACGTGATATATTATAAAAGGCTTTATTGATTGCAGCACAGTACCAAAGGACTACAGGAGGCAGATCCTCTATGGCAACTGACCAAAGGTGGAACTTATAGAGAAATAGCTCCATGGCAATAGAACACAAGGAAACTTAAAGCAATACAACATTAGCATCATTAACACAAGAAAGTGGAACTTAGAGAGAAACATCTCCATGGCAATAGAACACAAGAAAACTTAAAGCACTACAACATTAGCATCATTAACACAAGAAAGACCAAGGAAGAGGGAATATAACACACAGTGAGACTGTTGTCAAGGGGGTCATAGGCTATCTACTTATAAGCCTAGCCCAGTCCTTGGGGCAAGTTTAATTCACACAATTTTCGTTCGACTGGAGTCGGCGAGGCAACACAGGTGACAAAATGTTAGCTCAAGCCCATAAGGGCATATAAGTTCTTAAGAAGAATGCAAGAGGAAAAAGAAAAATCCCAAAGAAACATCTGTGCTCCAAATGCACAAAGGTGGAGGCAACAGCTGTGATAAGTAAGGACAGCAAACTCTTGGGGGCATATTGTAATTTATTTTAACTAGACTTTATGTGGTCAAAAATTGGCTACTAGGCCACCTGAACTACACCATGTACTACAGTGAAGACCAGAGAGTAACCATCATTGCGGAATAGAAAAGCAGGAACATTTCAGGGAAAGAGATCAGTTGACATCTTGTCAGCACTTTTTAGAAACTGACATAGATCCAATCCTATCTTAGGCAGGAAAGACTTAACCACTCCAAGCCTTTCAATTTAATCTTAAAGAAATCTCATCTCAGTAACATTGCTAGGCATTTTTTCTTTAGGCACACTAGGTTTCCACAAGCAGTATCAAATAGAGTCACTTGGAAGTTGCCTTACAAGCTCTTTACTCTAATAAACAATAGTGACATAATGTAACATGGATGCAAATCTTCAAACATCAGACCTCAAAACTGACCTATCAGTTTCCAAACACAAAAAACACAGTTAAAGGTAAGTCTGATGTATTATACAGTCACTTGTTGAAGCCACTGCCCAAATGTATCATATTCCTAAAGGTAGCTATCCATCATAGATCTATCCACTTCGCCCAACCTTCAGTCAAGGAACATTCTAACTCACTGAAGTTTCATAAACTAAATAATTCTGGAAGCTTTGTTTTGGACAACCCTGATGCCCAACATTTAGATGACCTGTTCATAAACAATCCCATGCTAACTCATGATTCAACAAACACAAATGCCAGGATGTTCATCTCTATTTATTCTTTACTGGTGACAGCCATTCAAGCACTAAACTGACAATCACACAAGTAGGAAGTTCAAGTTGAACTTTTACAATCTTTTATCACTTGCATTGCTCAACTGGGCAGCAACCATAATAACCTTCAATATAGAATAGATTCTGTATCAACATTACATGCCAATCAAAACACTACCTGCGCATGGACCCTCATTGTCAACAAAATTTGCACTCTACTAGAAATCTTGAAACAGCTAAGACACATCATTAAAACCTTGAACCCACTATGTGCAAAAACCTCATTAACAATAGCTGAGATTACACCAAGCTCAGACAAACCCACCTTTACGGCAGGCCCTTAAAAAATCAGCAACTGATGCATCATAAGGCAATCAGAGGGAGCTTCTAGCACTGGCCACCTAATAAAAAAGATTGATAGATTTACCACAGGGGAAAATCAAATTATCAATAATGTAAGCCCGACCCTGAAATTCTTAAGCAAGAGGAAAAAAGAAGAAATTAAATAAACAGTATAAAAGAAGCATTATATTCTATACTAGATTATACATATGTATCATGTTCTCTTTCTTCAAAATTGCTCTGATTTCCCCATAATAGATACATCTGACAGTGATCATCAGTCCTAATTACTCTGAACCTTTTATAAAATATGCTGAAAACCTAACGCTCATAAGAAACAGTGAGGGTTAAGAGGATAGTGCAAACATGACGGCAGGCCTTCCATTTGTAGCCTGGCTGTCATACTTTTAAACAGCATATTTGACCTGTCAATATAACCCATTTTGTCACATTGAAACCTTCCTTTTAAATATTTGTGACTCACCCCTATGTAGGCCTTAATACCCATACAACAGGGAGCATGGTATTTAAAAGTAGGAAGTGTAGTAATTTAATGTTAGACATACCCTTACAGTGAAATGCCCCAAAGCTATTTTCACTGTAGTAAGTCTGGTTGTTCCATAGGGAAGCACTGGGTTAAATTATTTCATTTATTAATGTTTATTTGGTTAGGAATCAGCTAGAATTTTTTTTAAAAAAACATTTAATAGTTAGCAAAAATCCAAATCAATGGCGATGCCAGAGTTTTGACATTTTTTGGGAAAAGATACTATTGGAATTTACTTTTCCATGCCTAAAGCCTCTGGAGGCCCATTTGTATGTGTTCTCCCACTTCTGCCAGGCAGTAATTGGCATTTGAAGAGGTGTGAAAACTGACCTCAGCAAGATAACAATGGTGTGGGTGTGAGGAGGTGTTGTTGTTCCCCTGACAGGATGAACATGAGGTTGGACCCAGGAACTGAGTTAACTTCAAAGACGCCTCCCTTATCAAAGGCAAGCTTTAGCTAACACTTGGGGATGACCATTCCGTTATCTGCCTAGCGACCAATTGCAGTGGACCTCTTTTGACTTTATAGTGTCAACTCCTGCCTGAATGTAAAATTTTGCTTGACGGGTCTGCTGGGGTTTTGGATAAATGCAAGAAGAACAACTGATGGACGGAATGCTGAACAATGTCAAACACTCACCTGCAGTCAGAGATCTGGTCTTAAATCCATCGTCTTTTTTCTCTCCACTCCATTCCGGTTTGGACCCAGCCATATGCAAATCAGTCTTGACTCTGCTCCCCATGGGAACAGTCCAGCCTGAACTGCCAGGCCAGGTCCTCCCTGGACATAAACAAGCATCCTAGAACCTGTTTCGGGGTATTACCCTCATCAGCCAGGATAGTTTGAATCCAGTGGCATGGCAGGCACGGTACTCACTTCAGGGCATATCCGTCCCACTTGGTGTGGCCAATGCTAAAAGAACAATTGATGGACGGAATGTTGAACAATGTCAAACACTCACCTCCAGTCAGAGATCTGGTCCTAAATCCATCGTCTTTTCGCTCACCACTCCATTCGAGTTTGGACCAAGACATATGCAAATTAGCCTTTAGCCTGCTCCCCATGGTAACAGTCCAGCCTGACCTACCAGGCCAGGTCCTCCCTTGACCGGACACAAACATCTTAGAACCTGTTTCGGGGTATTACCCCTCATCAGCCAGGATAGCTTGAATCCAGTGGCATGGCAGGCACAGGACTTTACTGTTAGGTGTGTAAGGACACTTGGATTACTATAGTATACTCCCCCCACACACCCAGACTTCAGAGCCAAAATTTAGTGTGCTGAAGACTTTACCCATCTTGAAAATGCCCAAGGTTGGTGGAATGTACCTGGGAACGTTTACCTCCTTGGTTAGGGCATGCCAAGGTGTCATGCCCACCCACTAGCTTGTGCAAAGCATAAATGTGGCATCTCTAGGAACCCACTTCAGAACAACCCTGAACTTGAAGAAGATCAGAAAAAGACTGAACCTGCTGTCTGTAACACGAGAAGAGATGTGAAAGGACTGGGCCTGCTCTCTCTTGGACAAAGGAGTGGGCATACCTCCTCCTAAAGCTACAGGGACACAACAAGGTACAAGACGCCTTTGCCTGCAACTCCCCAGCTGACCATTTTCAACAGGATCTGGACTGTGCCCTGCTGTTTGGCCTCTGCCTGACACATTTTTAGTCTCTAAGGGCCAGATGTAAGAAAGCATTCACCATTTCTTATCAGACTGAATCGCTGTTTTGGGGCCGTTAGGAAATGCTAAATGGCCTTTCCATATGTACAAAGGCTGTTTGGGAATCACAAAATGTGATTTCTATCAAATAGAAATCACATTTTGCGATACCGAAATAGGAAGTCGTAAATAGGGATTTTCTATTTGCGATTTCCTAAGCACATGTACAAAGCATTTCCTAAATGCGAAATGGGTATTTAGGAAATACAATTACCATCCACTCCAAATCAAGGGTAACCATATGCAATTTTTAAAAAGCATTCCAAAATGCTTTTTTAAAGTGCTCTAAAGTGCAAACATGCCCATAGGGCATGTTTGCACTTTACATGTGTACCACTTTTATTCGGGGTGCATCACGGGGCCTTAGGCTGATAGTTACCCTTGCTTTAGCATTTCCTAATTTGCAATTTCCTATTAGGAAATCACAAATTAGGAAATGCAAAACAATCCGTACCTATGGTACTTTAGGCCCATAGAAACGAATGGTTTAGTATTTCCCAAACAGCGATTTCTAATAGCGATTCCTACTCTGTAGGAATTGATATTAGTAAATCTCTATTTTTGTACATTCCATTTTGCATTTCCTAAATAGCGATTTCTTAGGATTCGCTATTTAGGAAATGCAAAAATTGAATTTTGTACATCTGGCCCTATGTGCCTCCCTTGATGTCTGGGGGCCTTTGACGAACCTGGTTAGTGTATCCGACCCGTGCTCCATCAGTGTCAGCTTCAAATAGCACCTAGTTTGTGGTCTCCCATGACTGTTAACTATGATTGGTACGTTATGCTTCTTGGCTCTATACCTAATTAAAACTTTAAAAACTCATATATCTTGCTCACCTTATTGGATTTTTGTCATGTTGGTGTTTTTTTGTTTACTAGATTTTAATCTATTTTTCTAACTCAGTTTGGGATTTTGGAATATTCACTCTGACAAGAGTTGTGATGATTCTTTGAGGTAGGTAGTCACCCCTCAAATAATCATCCAATTTATTAAGTCATGATGTTTTAAAGCAAATAAACACTAATAGAGGCCTTAAGCAAGGATGTGTATGAGCCCCTGCATTCTTCACCCTCTACACTGCTGATATTGGTAACACACTAAATGAAGCAAGATCATTCACATCCACAAAACAAAATCATCGACTATAAATTTTGCAGTATGTAAATTTGCTAACGACATTGTATTATGGGATCAAACTTGCATAGGCTTGCAGAGAGCTCTAAACAAATTGCGCGTTTGCAGTCTAGAAAGCAAGTTAGAATTATATCAGCTTCAATCCAAGGTAATGATTTTTGGATCATGGATTCTGGCTTATCTATCTTGGGGTATGTCATAGCCTATAACTATATCAGAACATGTCTATCTTAAAAAAGGGCACATCCAGATACCAACTAGCAATCATAAGACACAGAGCTGCCACTCTCACATTTGGATTGTGCAGACTCACTGCTAAATTACAGCGCTAGTCACAAAACGTCTGACTGCATTGATCTATGGACACTAAGGATTTCGTGGCCACTTTGCACTCACTTTGGGCTTGATATAATGTGTCACTTTTAGAAAGTTTTTCCTTCTGCCAAAGAACACATAGAGAGCAAAGTTACACCTGGAAATTGGCCTACCCAGACAGGATTTAGGGCCTAATTATGAGTTGGGTCCGACTGCCATAGTACCGCGTCCACCCCTGCCAACAGCCTGTGGCGCTGGCAGTCCAAAGACCGCCGTATTATGAGTCGGATGCACATATGCATGATATATGTGGAAAAATACCATATACCTATTAGCAGAGTTCAGCCCATTTGTGGGACGTATGCATGATATATGTGGAAAAAAACCATATACTCACTTGTGGGGTTCAGCCCATATGTGGGCAGTCCTGATAATGGGTATCCCAGGGGACCTTTTCCGATCTGACAGGGAGAAATGGGCTACCTATATGTCCATGCTCTCTAATGACATCGCTCGTGGGGGAGGATCCCAGAATCGTGGAAAGGGGCCGAAGTGATTCCTATTTTCAAAAAGGGCGATAGGTCCAACCCTGCCAACTATCGACCAATTAGCCTGATCGATTGTGCCCAAAAAGTCTTTTGCCGCTATCTTTTAGCTAAAATCCAGGATTGGATGGATGAGAATAATATCCTCCCCCCCTCCAAGCGGGCTTCCGATGGAAGACTGGCACAATCGATCAAGTCTTCCGCCTCCTTATGTTGTACTGGAAGGTGGTCTTGCTGGGGAAAGGGAGCCTATATATTGCATTTATAGACTTAAAATACGCATTCGATCTCGTTCCCAGGGACAAACTCTGGCGGGTCCTTGGAGAGATGGGCATGCTCCCAGGTATCCTTGCACTCTTGATCAGGCTACACGAAGGGAATTTTGCTAGAGTAAGATGGGGTAGCCAGGGACAGGTAACGACCCTATCAAAGTAGAGCGGGGGTCCGACAGGGCTGCGTCCTTGCCCCTACCTTGTTTTTACTGAACATTAATTATGTGGCTGAGCTTCTATCTGCCATTCTAGCTGACGCCCCCTCCTTAGCTAACCAAAATAATCACTACTCTTTTATTCGCAGACGATACCCTTCTTGTCTCGAAGACACCAATGGGCTTGAATATATTATTAAACCAATTCAAGCTATTTTGTGATGAAAGGGGGCTCGAAATAAATATATCTAAAACCAAATTAATGCTACTAAACCCCCACAAGTCCTTTAAGGACAAACTGCTCCTAGACAACATCCCCTTAGAGAGAGTGGGATCCTTCGATTACCTAGGAATCAAATTGTCTGAGGACATGGCCTAGAAATTTCATCTTAATAAGGCCCACCTCAAATTTTCCCAGGTTACAGGGGCTCTGCAAAAGGAACACCGCCTCTCCCACACTAAGCCAATTGCACCTGCTCTGAAACTTTATAGCTGCAAGGCTGTGAGCATTGCCCTTTATGGGGCTAAGTTGTGGGGTATGACAAAAGTAAGTGAGCTGACAGCCCTGGAGAACAAGTTCCTTGAAAATCTGTCTTCTCTCCCGCAAAGTACTCCGCTTAATCCACTAAAGCTTGATATGGGCATCAAACCCATTAGTGATTTAGCAAAGCTTCGACCCCTGTTGTTTTGGCAGCGGATGGTCTCTAGCCCGGAACTGACACCTTATGCCGCCGCCTTCAAGGAGGTCACTGCCCTAGACACTATGAACAAAATAGGCTGGATTAAATACGTTAAAAGTCTCATGTCCAGCATAGGCCTCCCAGGACATAATGTTGCTTGCCCACCAACCCACACTAGAAGCCAGATCAAAGCACTCTACTGGGAATGGGTTGAGCAAAATGCATATCTCGATAGCAGCCAAGTCAGACTATCTGAAGAATTAAGAGACTTCAAAGTCAGCCGTTTCCTAGAAAGTTACCTTGACATAATCAAGATGCCGGCTGACAGGAAGCTCTATATTCAATTCAGGTACGGTAGTCTGCCAATTAACGCCTTCACGAATTCATGGTCGACAAATAGAGCGCAGTTAAAGGGTTGCCCCTGTTGCCCCTGCCCACATGAATCCATTGGCCATGTCTTTCTCGGCTGTAAAGCGTACGCAAAACCTAGGAGCAAATGGCTGACTCCAGTTTGCAGACAACTTGGAACTCGCGATTCTAGAGTGGCCCTGCGCATACTGAAATCTGATGTAAGACCTTTATTTGTGTGCGCAATTGCGAAATTCTTGGGCCACTCATGGGCGATTAGAAGGAGGGCAGGAGCAGCTCCCCCGACTAAATCCCGAGAGCTGCAGTTATGATCATCTGACTTACCAAGATTATCTGTTAAGATGGCCAACAACCCTATAATGTAAATCGTTATTCTTTTATTCTTGTACATAAGTATATTCAAACTCTTTCTTAATCGTTCTTATTGTGAAGATGGGCATTTTTTAAATCTTGATCTTAACTCAGATATGTATAATCCATGAATGTAATCTCACGTTTTAGATGCACACCTAAACATTAACTATCGCATTTGCACTTTAGACAAGGTATTTGCCGCTTTGCACTGTAAATCTTGATTGGACCTAGGAATGGAAATTATGAATTGTATAATATTTTGCTGTTTTTAGGCGTTTTATTGCAAGTCGTTATAACTCCGACATGGACTGTCACTTTTTAATTGTATTTTTCTTTTAAAAACTATAATGCGAATACGAATTGTCTTGTTGCTTAATATTATGCAGAAGTCCACCTTCTATGCTTGTCTCTTTTATGGTATTTTACCGAAATAAAGAGTTTGATTGGATATATGGTACGAAATAGACTTACCTGTAGATCGTCACAAACAGGGTCTTAATCCTCTACCTGAGATCCTGCTGTGAAGGGGGGACCTGGAGAAAGTGATCCAAGTCGGACTCTGCCTGGAAGAACATGAAAGGGGTGAGTACGCACCCTAATTCCTTCATCACCGCAGCCTTGAAGCAGGTCGTTTGACCTCACAGTCCGCTTGTGGAACAGGCAACTCATAATATGGATGCCGGTGCAGCTCCTCTGCACCGCCCCATTGGTGGCTGCCTTTCCCCGATCGCGATCCCGGCAGTCTGCTGGTAGTCTCAGCTGTCCAGCAGCGGTCTTCACAAAGACGATCCGCCCACCTCATAATATGGCGGTCAGACTGCCGAGCCCTCCACGCTCGGACCACCACCGCCAATATGGCGGTCCACAGGACCCCCAAACTTGCAATAAGGCCTTAGTTTAAAAAGCCAACTTTTAAAAAAAATGTCATTTAATAACAACTAAAAAAAGGCAGTCTGAAACATGTCATCAGCTTAATTTTAGAGGATTGCAATCATACCAACAAGCCGTAGTCCAGGTATTTTTCATACAAGAGCCAAGATATTGAAGTAGGTACTGTCTGGAGAAGCAAACACCAAAGTCTGGCACGCAGAACGACAATCAAGTCACAAACACAGTTAAGGTGCACTGTGAATACCCTTGAACTGACCAAAAATTATATGTAAATTTCATTGCGGAATCTTGTAGCTCCCTGCACTCTCAATGCTAACTAATTGTCAGTTTGCCAAAAAGTGCTCTGAATGTGGTTTATGCTCTTTCCTATAAGACAATTTAGATTACATCACTACGGTCCAATAAACGATTCATAAATCCAAGATGTAGGCTGTGTGATTACAAATACAAATTGATACTTCAACTTTTGTCCTGTTGTTCCCAGGGCCAAGCTTTAAAGGAAAATCTTTAGTAAACAGATCTTTCTTGCAAATAACCTAATTTGATGTAACGATGCCTTAAAGCACGGTTCTCCAAAGTCGGTCCTGGAGGGCAGGATCCATGTCAGATTTTTAAGATAACTACATTTATCTAAATGGGGATATGTTAAAAATCTGGCATGGATCTGGCCCACCAGGACCGACTTTGAAGAACCCTGCCTTAAAGCACTCCTCAACACAAGGAGCATTTTGGAATGTTGCTGTGCTGAGAACTTTTTTCGAGCTGTTTTTTTAAACTTTCAAAATTATCTTAATGGTTTGATTTGATTTTAATTATGTTCTAGCATAACATTTGTCAAACTTTGTTTTTGCTAATGTTGATTTTTAAATCTTGTCAGTTTATTGACTTTTTAGGTTACTAACTAATATTTATTTTGATTGTTGTGGTCAATAGATGCTTCTTTTACTTCTTTGAAATCTTGTAATGATATTGATTAGTCAAAAACAATAAATGTATTACTTATCTAGTCAGCTCTATCAATAGCGTGTGTTCAGACTACAGGAAAACCATGACAGTTATCGCTCATTTTTTGGCACAAAAAAGGATTTGCATGGTTTCTATTGTCAATTAGGGCAACAAAATCTATGTGTAGCCATTTTAACAAGGGACTGAGACCACTGTGGATTGTGAAGGCTGCTAAAAAAACAAAGGGCTGATTTAGAATTTGGCAGAATGTCGCAATGGCAACAGCGTACCCTCTCCACCAAACTGAAGGTTGGCCACCTAATGTACAGTCGGGCAGACCTTAAATATTTCAGTGATGGAGCCTACTCTAGCTCTTTCACCGCCCTGTTGGGTTGTCGACGGTTCACATTTAAGACCGTCCACCCAATTTAGAGTTGACACGGTTATATGTTTTATTTGCTGTTCATCACAACCATGTAATACCAGGCAGTGAGGGACAGTGGCAAATGAATATTGACCCCCCCCCATGGTGTGGGGGGCCATTACTTTTACTTTTTTTTTTAAAATCATGTTTGACGGAGTCGTCCATCAAACATTTATAACATTGAGAGGAACCACAGTGACATCGATTTCTGCCAATGTTTAGAGATGTCCGCAGGGTTGGTGGGCAACTCTAATTCTGGTGTGGGGAGGACTCTAGATTAATTTATCTCCACCCGCCATACTCTAAATCAGCCCCAAAGCCTTAAACTGTTAGCTAGCAGAGGCATAGCCAGCAGCTTACAGAGGGCAATCTTTCCTACAGCTTTCTGCAGGCAACAGAGGCCAACAGAGCACAATGCTCCTCCAGATTGAAACAATCTATCCAATGAAAAATTGAAATATTACCTCCTCTCTTCAAGAAACTCATGTCTGCTGAGCACATTGTGTTATCTGATTAACACTTTATATCCTTTTTGCCACAGCGCAGAAATATTTTTCAAAAACACAATTAACCTAACAACTTCAACATTACGTTGATTATCACAGTTTACTGCACAACCACCAGAGAGATCAGACAGTGGAAATAAGACTGCACTCGCTAAAATGATCATCTGATCACGCTGCATGATCATGATCATATTACTCGAATACACATTGACACATTGTTAGCCTATGATGCTGGACACCACAACATTTACTTGAAAACCACCAGAGTGGAAAATATATCAGGGTAGTTGTAAGTCATAACACCATTAGTAATCATATTGACTGACATACACATAGTGGCCAAAATGTTGTTTAAAAAATATCACTTCATTGGGTATTCATTTTATTTTATCAATTCCAATGCTCTGTGATTTTGTAAACAATATTTATGACACAATACTTTTAGGCAACAAATTCTAACACCATACTATCAAGAATGTGCTAAGATGTACATAATTCTTCCTTCAAAACAAGAGGTACAATTTAGATTTGGATAATCTTTTTTAATAGGTGCCCTCTGCACAGCTATCGAACTCCATCAGTAGCAATTCCAAATATACCTTAATTACATAATAACAAGAAGCAGAGTCTGCTGTCAGTTCAAACAATAGATGGTGAAATAAAAAGGGCGGATCAATCAATCAGTCAAAATATTTCTCAATTTTGCTCTCGGTGGTATCTTGCCAGAGGACCAGACACTGACCTGAGCGGGTGCTTCAGGACCAGGCAGGCCTGCTGCTTGGCAGTATACATGTAGATAGATGAGTGAGGGGAGACAATCTCTGTAGTCAGTTGTTCATTGTCACTTGTTGACCACTTTAACTGTGCAGGTACACCTAGTAATGATCAGTGTTACTGTTACTTTTTCATCTATGTTGTCTTTCTAAAACATATATTTTGAACTACAAGGATTGAGCTTTTTTGTCAATTTTATCATATATGATACCACCAGCGATGTCATCGAAGATATCATTTGTGATTGAAAGCGAAAGATAGGTTTGAAGCAATACGAAATGCATTTGAACGTAAGTTAGAGCTGTGCAATCCATTATAACTGGAAAGTGTCAAAGCTTTTTTCAGGTTTTAGATAATAAGTATAACGTCATTTATTTCAACTGAGGAATTTCAAGCAAATATATTTGCTGTGAAAGGGGAATGCACAAAAGTTAAGATAGTGTGAAAGTCACGAGTTATAAAAATGCCTTAACCCTAGCTCTAAGTTCGATCCCTGCAGTCAAAATTAACTTCCATCCCCATAGTACAGTGTATTCAAAATCAAGCTTGATTTCACACATGCAATACCACATTACATGAAGTGATGGAGGGGGGTTGGGAGCCAAGGTAAGACTTTAAACTAAATCCCACCCCAGCGTCCTCAATGACCTTTAAATTCCACCACAATTGGGAGACTTTATAAGTAAGTGGATGAGTGTCTTTTCTTTCTCAATGTAATTCACAGTATTTTCCTATGATGTATTGTGACAGTGTATGTCTGAAACATTTTGATGTTGAGAATACTGTATGCAATGTTACTTTACATTTTGTGTAGAAGATGATATGTTTTGTAGCGGAAGTATGTAATCTAAAATAGCCATGTTTTAGGTTTTAATATTTTCTATTATGTCTTTTTCCAGTTGATGTAAATAAGCTGTCAACTAAACATTGGAACTTGGACAAAAAGAAAAATCAATAACACCCCCACCCACACTTCCCTTCACCTTCTCACATGATAAGTTTCCCCATTTCCACAAAAAGCCTGTCATATTAGTATAAGTCTCTTTATCCTTCTTCACAGGGGTAGCCAGTGCTGCTGAACAAGACAAACGTTTTTCCGTACTCCGCGGATCGGGCGCTCTCAGACTTAGGGCATTATTATGAGTTTGGCGGTTGACCGCTTGAACACTGCGGCCGCGGTCTCTAGAACACAGCAGTGTCAGTGGTCTTCCGACCGCCATATTACGAGTTTTCTGCGGTGCGGTTGTGGAGATATTGTGGCGGTGGTGATTAAGTTTCCATACATATCGATGCCTGTGTGAGCATTTTGACTGCATATGTGCAGAATGTACACATATTCATGATACATGTGGAATAATACCACCTACCCATTGCCGGAGTCCAGCCTATATGTGGGCAGTCCAGGCAATGGGTATGTGGTACAAAAGGACTTACCTGTAGATTGCAGCAAATAGGGTTGTATTCCTTGGGGTGAAGATACTGCTGTAAAGGAGGGACCTGAGAAAGGGATCCACGTCAAACTCTGCCTGGAAGAACAGGAAAGGGGTGAGCATACATCCCAAATTCGTGTCTGCCGACTTGAAGCTGCCGGTCCCACCACCGCAGTCAGCTCATTGAAAAGCAACTCATAATAAGGACGGTGGTTAAACTCCTCTGTACCCCCCTATGGCACCTTTTATTCCCTCGACCGCGACCCTGGCATGCTAGCGGTGTCGGCGGTTCAGCTATGGTCTTTGCAATAGCAATCTTCCTAACTCATAATATGGCGGTCGGATCGCTGAGCTCGCGATGGTCAGACTGCAGTTGTGGAGGTTCACAGACCGCCAAACTCGTAATAAGGCCCTTAGTGGACAAATGAAACCCCAGAAGTCCTGAGTCAGATATTCCAGGGTGGAGTTCCACAGTTTTTGGAAATTTCTCTATTGGACTAAGGCACAGTAGGCAAGTGTGATCACTATCCAGAGTCTTTCAATTAAAATTTCAAGAGTTGGTAGATGTGGTTTTCCCCAAAATGCTACGATTACTTGTTTGTCTGTCAATGAGAAATGGTTTTCCCCATACTGGAATACAGTGGATAATATCCCTAAAATGGATACCACAAGAGGGTGATTTCTGGATATTTGTCAATTTCTGACCCAGTTGCTTGGTAGGTCCCATTCAAAATGTCTGACCAATATTGTGTTACCTTTGGGCTTCTCTAGATGGGTATGGGACTACCTGACTATCCACACTTTTGACAACACAGCCAACTATATAATGGATTTAGTTTGTGCAGTTTAGCAGGTGAATGGTGCCAGTGATGGAGTAGCTTTTATGAATCGCTTCCCTACCCTTGGAGTGTTTCTTAAAGTTAAAAACTCCTATGAAATTTTCATCCTATTTTTATGGTTGAATTTGAAACCTAGATTTGATTCCTACTGTTTAAAAGTAATGTGATAGAAGCAGGTGAGACACGTGTGTTCTTCAGTCCTACTTCCCAAATTGGGAACTCCTCTCATTTTCAACAGAGTACATGTGGAATGGCCTAATAAATAGATGTCAAAATCCGCTCTACAAATCGAAAACAAATGTGAGGATATGGAAAAAAGATGGATTTCATTCCATCACCTATGGAAGTAACTGGGAAAAGAGGTCTTTCATGGGACTTAAAAGGGCCTTCCAGAGCCCAAGAGTGCTGGGTGAGGTCTGTTTAAAAAATGCCTCTCTAAGTCATTCCTATAAATTGGTAGTAGCTGCATCCAGAACAATCTCTTCTGAGAAAACTCATCTTAGTATTGGAGTGACAATTTTAACACATTTGAGTGTATCTTTTGCATTCCGGTATCAGAGAAACTGTTGTCATTTTTCAGTGTAGTACATAGAGTGGAAACACTACACTACGTAACACAGGCCGAGCATACCTCAAAAATTGCATCTGCTTTCACAAACCTTCCAGAAACCTCCACTCATCCAGATTCCTACTTGCACACATTCCATGCAAAATAAAAAACAATATCTGGTGGTCGTGCCTTTTCCTACATCACTCCTAATAGTGTGGAATGTCCTGGCACTACAGATTAGAGCCTCCTCCTCACTTATTCATTCCCACAACAAGCTCACATTCAGTTTTTTTGGGTGCTGCCATTAGGCTCTATGTTTGGCTAGACTCCCATATGCTCAGCTCGAAGATACCCTCCCAAGTGATAGTGCGCTCTACAAGTCAGCATAACATACTATAACATATTGATCCCTTTTAGTCATATCCTTAGAGCACAAATTTGTTGTGAGAACTAATTTAAGAACAATTAAAACAATTGATTTAGCAATACCAAACTTATGTTTTTCAAATACTTGTAGGTATCTGATTGTTCTTGCCTGTCACACCAAACTTCAGAATCTGCTCCAGGAATCTCCTTTTATGAATCTAATGGTAAAAAAAGATTTTTCAACTATTTCAAACTGTTATAACTGCTTCTTTTTGGCTAAAGAGTTCTATCTTTTTAACTGGAAACAGAAACAGGCACAACGGTTGAGTACTGTACACAACCAGATATCTAACTTATAAAAGCTATGCAAGACCTCCACTGGCATGACACCAACAAGTCTCAAAGCATGGCAATACAGCATATTACTCAATTTTTATATTACAGCAACTCTGATAGCAAATCGCTATTAGAATGGAGCGTGAAAGAGATATGAGAGTATCCTCCGTGTTCAGGTCTGCCAGACAATACATTGCATAAATTTGCCCTGTTCTGCAGCCATAATGAAAAGCGATTTTTCCCAATATTGAAAGACAATGTTACACAACACAATACAACTTGTGCAACTGTCTTTCTCATCAGCCTGACTGATAAAATTGTTTCACAATAATGTTGTGTTAAGCCTCCAAGCTCACCCACCGCAGCTGAAACAAAGGGGCATATTTACAAAATAATGCCAGAGGGTGGTGCTACGCCAAATTTGGCAATACTGCACTATGACATTTTTAAAACACAGGGACTGGGCGTATTCACAAGAATACGGCACACGCCTGGGTTTCCCCAAGCACTGGGGCACAAAAAGCTGCCTAGTGCCAGTGCAGGCACCCTGTCACCATGTTGCAAGGGTGGCTGCACTGCAGGGGCTATTGTTTATGTGCAGGAAGGGACACCTTCCTCCACATAGACAATCATTCATGGCGATTTGCTCTTTCTATGAATGCAAAGAGCAAAAAACTAGGAAAAATTAAAAATTTAGCCTTGTATCGCCATGCTAAGACCAAGTTTTCCCTGGCATTAGTTTTTGGCGATGCCTCAGCCTTGTAAATTCGGGGCAGCGTCAAAAAGCAATGGATGTTGTGGTGGAACGCCCATAGCAACAACCATTGCAAGCCCATTTGCCGCAGGGGACTTCGGCAGAAAGGGGAATATTTACAAGGTGGAGTTAAGCCACGTTAAGTGGCTTAGAACCACCTTGTAACTATGGGGAATGCCGCCATGCCACAGGAGCATCACAAAAAGTGATGCTGCGGTGGCAATATGGGCTTGTAAATATGCCCCAAAGTGTCCAAGACCCAATGGATGGATGCCCTCAACACCACCCACCACGACCACGCAATCAACCTCAATCAGGCCATCGAGAACCTCACCAAATGCACAGACAGAGTTGCCCCCTCAGGCCATCCACAACCAGTACATCCACCAGAAAATCCACCTGGTACACACCAGAAATCAGGACCTCAAAACGCAACTGCAAACATCTAGACAGACAATGACGCATCAGCAAAGATTTGACAGACCAAACCACCTTCAAATCAACCCTCAACAAATGCAATCAACCCTTGAAAGACACAAAAGAACACATCCTAGCAGACCACATCGAAACCAGCTCTAACCACAGAAAGGAACTCTTCAACATCGTCAGAGAGTTCTCCTGCCTGTCAGCCTCTGAGAACACAATCCCCCCTTCCCAGGAACTCTGCAACACCCTGGTGGACTACTTCTATATAAGTGCCTTTGAAGACAAGCACATCCTCAATAATTTGAATCCCCACAAAACCAGTATCCATTTTTTGAAGCTATACATTGATGACATTTTTATAGTCTGCAAGGGCTCATCTGACACCATTCCAGACTTTTTAGGATGGCTCAACACCCGTGATGAATTTCACAAATCCACGTGCACAATGCACAAAAACACGCTTGATTTCCTAGATGTTACCATCTTTACTGATGGCACTGAGCTTAAAACTAAGACATTTTATAAACTAACTGCCAAGAAAAGCCTTTTCTCCTTCAAAAGCTTTCACCGACGCCCAATAAGTGAGAACCTCCCCTACAACCAGTTCTTACTAATGCAACGCAACTGTAGCAATATAGATGATTATAAAAAGCAAGTCTCAGCACTACAGTAAAAACTGAGGGTGAGGTATTACCCCAACCAGATTATCAACAAATGCCAAAAGAGAGGCAGGAATAAGAATAGGGATAACCTCCTGAACAAACAGAGAACACAAGGGATAATGAAATCCTCACATGTGTGACCACCTACTGCAAAGTGTCCAACAGCATTAAGAAAGCCATCAACAAGCGTTGGCACATTATAACGTCTGGATTTTTAAAATGGCCACAGCCTAGATTTGCCAACAAAATGAGTAAAAACATCAAAGATCTCTTGGTACACACACGACCCCCTAAAAAGAAAGAGAAAACAAATACGATGTTCTCAACTTGTGGCCTACCACCTGTAGCATGACATTACTCCTGCAAGTCATATTCAGTGTGACATTTGACAAAAGTAACAAAAACCCTCATATTGAGCGAGAACTTGGAGTAGACTCTAAAATGACATACAAATTGCAACACCACACATGCCATATACATGATCACATGTCCATGCAGACTAAGATATATAGGCATGACTTGCCGCAAAGTCAAACCACGGATTGGAGAACACCGTAGCAATATTAGATGCAAGAAAGCCACCACAAGGATGAGTAACCACTTTTTTAATTCTCAGCATACAGCCAACAAACTTGAATGGGTGATTTTGGAAACACTGGATGGATGAGACAGACGGAGATGCTGAACGCATTCTCTTCCAAAAAGAACAAAGATAGGTCTACCATCTGAGAACCTTTGACACGGGACTAAATGTACCCTGGTTAGCGTTTGGTCAGTAATAATATTAATATGTATTATTATGATATTTATAAATGTATGAGCCATCAAGACTAGTGATAATAACCTGTGAGTTTGGAGACTTCATCCCTACAGCTTATACAACCAGTAAAGGATGACCATATGCTGAGAACAGCAACTTTCGCTCTTGGGTCCACACGCAAATACTCACACGCATAATGTTGTGTCATAAACCTGAGAGACATAAGTTAATCTTATAATATTCTTCAGAGCATGTCCACGAATATCTACTTTTGAAGATAAGCTTTAAATTACATATGTGATTTCCATCACCGTGAAACAAGATTTCTACAGTTCACCACCACCAACAATGTTGACACTGACCACATTAGCTCTATATCTTTTCTGCTCTTGACTCTAAAACTAACATATATGTATATCACATGCCTAAAAATAAGAAACACAAGTTAACGCTATAGCACTTTTTTAAAAGTGCTCATGAATCTCTTTTTCATGTACAAAAACCCCTATATTTGAACTGATTTGCACCATGAGATTTGAGACATAGGGTGTCTGATATGGTTTTGAAAGTCCACTTGTGCATGTCGCACTCCCATTTTAGTTATAACTTGCAAGCAAATATTATGCATTTATCTCCTTATTATGTCTACACCATAAGGGCAACAGAGACTTGCCAGGACTTTAACAGCATGTGCGCATTTGACACAGCTTACTCGTAGCAGGAGTCTTTCTTTCTTACCTTTTTTAAAAAGTTCCTTTTTTTAAAACTCCCAGAAATTGATTAAGCACATTATGAAAAACTTCAGTAATTGTTTCTTCTTAACAACTGATGAAGCATGACACCCCCAGGGGTGTGTTAGGGCCCTTGCTCCTAATTGGAGCTACTCCACTTCCACCCTTTTTCCCTTATGGACACCTGGTAACCTGTCCCCCCCTTTCCCTCTAGGAACTGCACACTCTTGTTTCTGCTACTGCTACAAGGGTCCTGGGTGAGAACAACCCCTACCAGACCAATATTTTGGTCTGGCGGAGGTATATTGATGACATACTCATCCTGTGGCAGGGTACCTTGATTACCTGTTTGGATTTCTGTGAATGGATGAACACACTAGACCCATATCTGAGGTTTAGCAAGAATCTTTCCACCACAGAATTACCATTTCTAGATCTACTGATTTCACTCCCAGGTAGACACCCCAAGACTAAAACATACAAAAAACCCACAGACAGCAATAGCCTACTCAGGTATGATAGTCATCACCCGAAACACTTACTTGACAACCTTCCCTTTGGGCAGTTCTTACGACTGTGCCGCAATTGCAGCACCATTGATGATTACAAACATCAAGTTCAATCCTTGAGCTCCGATTTAGTGGCAAGGCAATATCCCCAAAACATGGTACAAATGGCCCACAAGAGAGCGAGAAACAACAATAGAGAGGCACTCTTAGAACCACGTGAGGGGGTACCTAACGATATGATCATCTCTGTCACATCCTTCACACCTCAGTCAAACTACATACAAAAGTTCATTAAAAAGCACTGGGCTATACTGCACACAGGAGTCATGTCCCCCGCCATCCCACGGTTTGCTTTCAAACAAACTAATAACATTAAGGACATCAAAAACCCAAGCAACAAAAACCGCTGTGGGGCCTCCCTCCTGTGACAGGCCACTACCGCTGTGGCTCATGCAGTGTGTGTCCTCTAACACAACCCTCTAAGCAGGTCGATTCGAGTCCCACAGATGTTTGGATCCAGAATTCTCATACGAACTGTAACACTAGAAACTGCGTACATATCATTACATGTCCCTGTCTGAAGCGATATGTAGAGATTACGACAAGGGCAGTGAAAACCAGATTAATGGAACACTGCAGCAATGTAAGGTGCAGGAAGACAATGACAAAAATGCTTACCCATTACACAGAAATGGGCCACACACTGGAAGACATACATTGGACGATACTTGAGGCTCATGCCAGCATAACTAAAGATGCCCTTTTTTCTAAAGAGCAAAGAAGGGTGTACTGACTTGCCACACACCCTACAGGACTTAATGATGACATACCATGGGTGGAGGTATCACGGTAACATGCCCCCTGCCCTACAATTTAAGTAACTTTGGCATACTATAGTCACTGCATGTGTCCCTGCGACTACTACCCCACTCTCTACCCTGACTGGTTCCCGGCCGAGGTGGTGTAGTACCGTTCTCCCTCCACTGGGACTACCCTGGTTACCTGTTGTACCGCATATTTTAGCCGGTGCCATACCCATCATTCGGTTTCTACTCCTGGATCCACCGCCAGTGTTAGTTGGTCTCACTCTCCCTTTCCTGACATCCCCTTGTGGTGACCCTTGAGCCCATCTATAGTTTCTTATATTCCCAGCTCCCTCAGCAGAACATGCACCTTCGGGGACCTATCCAGACTACAGTAACAGCCCCCCTCTCTTTTTCTGCCCCCCTGCAGGCATGTACTCAATATCTACCACCACGCGACAAGAAACTCTGAGTCTGTGAATCCTACAGACCCTTACATTTTTTCTTCTAAACCTTCCCTGCTTTTTAATTTCATTTTTTTAGGAGCAATGAACATTTAGCTACACACTTCCATACCAGAGATGCCCCCGTGTACCTGGAGTCTTCACTACAAGCTGACGCCTGCTTTTGGAATTCCAACATGGCGCCCGGGCCATGACTCCACTGATACTTCGAGTGCGTTCTAGCTCCGCCAAATATGCAGTGCCTAACAGAGTTAAGACCCACGCTCAGTGGGCTACTGAGATTTCCAGTGACCACTGGACGCTGGTAAGTCCTGCACCACAAAGACCTCCAATACGAGTAGGTACCCCCTGGGGCTGAGTGTAGATGGGTGGGCGCACACACCTGGGAGCCAGCAAGAAGACTTTAACCTGGCTGCCTCATTGTGTCTCAGCCTCCGTGCTTGCTTTTGATCCCATACCATGCAACCATCGGGGTCTGTGCCAGCCACCCACTGATCCTTCGTTTTTTGGGGCTGCTTGCCCTGTTCCTCACCATGGCTATTGAGCAATTTCTGCCTCTAGATATCTAAAGTCAACTTCTACTTAAGACACCGAACAATTCCCTTTTATTCCCGATCCCTCCTTACTCACTACGGCCCCCCGGGGCTCCTAATTTACACATCTCGTTACAGGTTCCGATCTCGCCATTTTGCGAGCACCCTGAATGTCACTGCTGGGGCCAGTACATCACTGCTGGGGCCAGTAGCCTCCCCCCCTAGGTGAGTCCACATATAGCGTAGACAATCTATTCCGTGGCTGGGACATAAGGAACACATGCATTGGGACACTCCTGCGGGGGCTCACCACCCACCGCCCCCGCCGGACAATCCCTTTTAAAGGGCACATTCACCAGCGGTACTGCCATTTAGATATTGACTACCTGCATGATTGTTTAAGGAATGGATCTCTCTGTACCTATAGGGACCTATCCTCCACATATCGAATCTATACAAATGTTTTGTTTTTGGTATTATCGACCACCATTTTAAGGTGTTCTGCTACAGTGCTCTAACCAACATTGGGTACCTGACCTCCCGATTATATGTTACTGTGGTTGTTTAACCATGTTGATGCTTGTGTTTTTCCCCCAGGTGATTCCAGAAGGTATATAAATTATTTTTCCTTACACGCAGTACTACCACACGAGTCCAAGCCATAGGGGACGGCACCTTACAGACACATACCCACACCGTCCCTACTAGAGCAGACGAAGTTCTCCTGGTCCTGATGAAATACAAAGATCCCCTGGACCGTAAGAGGCATGAAACATGTTGACCCCCCTCACAATACACACATAATCTAGAGCTCGATAGGGTATAATCACCCCTCTTTAGCCACGACTTTATAGTCTTTTGTTTTTATTATAGCATAGGAACCCAGCCAATAAAGATATCCTGTGGGACTCCTAGAGCTATTTTTAATTCACACTCACTCCTTCCCATCTCTACTCTTTACACATATGCCTGACTACTGTTTAAACTTCACATTGGCAAAAAGAGAAGACTTACGGAAAAGAGCCCCCTCGCGGGGCCCGATGGGCAGCGCTGGCCCAACAAGGAGCTGCCTGATGATGAAGCATGACACCCCCCGGGGTGTGTGAGGGCCCTTGCTCCTAATTGGAGCACTTCCACCCTTTTCCCCTTATGGACACCTGGTACCCTGTCCCCCCCTTTCCCTCTAGGAACTGCATGCTCTTGTTTCTGCTACTGCTACAAGGGGCCCGTATGCTGGACTTGTCAAGCCCCAGTCCCCCTCCTGAGGTTAATTTCTTCTTAACAAAAACATCTCTGAGAGTTTATTTGTGCATTTGACACAGCTCACTCTTTTTGAAACTTCCTATTTTTGAAACTCCCAGAAATTAATTAATCACATTAGGGCAACTCCAGCAACAGTTTCTCCTTAACAAAAACATCTCTGAGAGTTCATTTTTATAAACAGAAATGTTCCTCACTTGTAACTTTCACTTCAGACAGTGATTTACCTTCTTTTCAGTAGCTGATCACAAAACATTGTTTTTTTCCATCGACAACAATCTAATCTCAACCACCTGTTCTCAATTATTCAATTAAAAACTGTGTCTTTCCAGACCACCTTCAACATTTGGTTGGAGAGAGATGTATGCAGGCGCATCACGCAAGATGGTTTAAAGCCAAGTAAGTGCAATTGACAGAGATTACAGAATTCACCCCTTTTATGGTTTTGTTTTCAATTTAAAGGTACATATGGATTTGATGCCTTACGTATTTCATTTTCCCTTCAGGCTTAAACCCATATCCTACAATGCTCCACACCATGATGCACCCCGTTTTGGGTTCTTCAAACAGCCTAATATTGTCATTTCACTTGTTCAAATAGAGATATTTTTGTCCCCTAGTTCTGCCAGCATGTTTGCCAATATTGAACACAGGGATGATTTATCAATACACTATCATTATTATTTAACAGAGATTGCGCTATGCTTTATCTCACAGTTCTCTATAAACAATTGCCAAGAGCAAGGCGGTGTCCCTGTTATCCCTGGCTGTATCTTTCTTTCACTAATGCATACATATAGGAAGATAACCATGCTTTCACCAGCGACATCGCTGCCCATGGTTTTTCAATGTCACACTGGGTGAATTGGGAAATTGACAATGTTAGTTTCATCATGCATTTAAATTTCCTTTTTTTCCCTCAAAGTTATAGACCGTAAGACTGTACCTATGAAACATGTTGACCCCCCTCACAATACACACATAATCTAGAGCTCGATAGGGTATAATCACCCCTCTTTAGCCACGACTTTATAGTCTTTTGTTTTTATTATAGCATAGGAACCCAGCCAATAAAGATATCCTGTGGGACTCCTAGAGCTATTTTTAATTTACACTCACTCCTTCCCATCTCTACTCTTTACACATATGCCTGACTACTGTTTAAACTTCACATTGGCAAAAAAAGAAGACTTACGGAAAAGAGCCCCCTCGCGGGGCCCGATGGGCAGCGCTGGCCCAACAAGGAGCTGCCTGATGATGAAGCATGACACCCCCGGGGTGTGTGAGGGCCCCTGCTCCTAATTGGAGCACTTCCACCCTTTTCCCTTATGGACACCTGGTACCCTGTCCCCCTTTCCCTCTAGGAACTGCATGCTCTTGTTTCTGCTACTGCTACAAGGGGCCCGTATGCTGGACCTGTCAAGCCCCAGTCCCCCCTCCTGAGGTTAATTTCTTCTTAACAAAAACATCTCTGAGAGTTTATTTGTGCATTTGACACAGCTCACTCTTTTTGAAACTTCCTATTTTTGAAACTCCCAGAAATTAATTAATCACATTAGGGCAACTCCAGCAACAGTTTCTCCTTAACAAAAACATCTCTGAGAGTTCATTTTTATAAACAGAAATGTTCCTCACTTGTAACTTTCACTTCAGACAGTGATTTACCTTCTTTTCAGTAGCTGATCACAAAACATTGTTTTTTTCCATCGACAACAATCTAATCTCAACCACCTGTTCTCAATTATTCAATTAAAAACTGTGTCTTTCCAGACCACCTTCAACATTTGGTTGGAGAGAGATGTATGCAGGCGCATCACGCAAGATGGTTTAAAGCCAAGTAAGTGCAATTGACAGAGATTACAGAATTCACCCCTTTTATGGTTTTGTTTTCAATTTAAAGGTACATATGGATTTGATGCCTTACGTATTTCATTTTCCCTTCAGGCTTAAACCCATATCCTACAATGCTCCACACCATGATGCATGATGCACCCCGTTTTGGGTTCTTCAAACAGCCTAATATTGTCATTTCACTTGTTCAAATAGAGATATTTTTGTCCCCTAGTTCTGCCAGCATGTTTGCCAATATTGAACACAGGGATGATTTATCAATACACTATCATTATTATTTAACAGAGATTGCGCTATGCTTTATCTCACAGTTCTCTATAAACAATTGCCAAGAGCAAGGCGGTGTCCCTGTTACCCCTGGCTGTATCTTTCTTTCACTAATGCATATCTATAGGAAGATAACCATGCTTTCACCAGCGACATCGCTGCCCATGGTTTTTCAATGTCACACTGGGTGAATTGGGAAATTGACAATGTTAGTTTCATCATGCATTTAAATTTCCTTTTTTTCCCTCAAAGTTATAGACCGTAAGACTGTACCTATGACCATGTTCCATCTCAAGCAAAGTGTGCTCACTGACAAAGACGGGTGAGTGCTTTCACTCAGTAATAACACACTATCCGGGAAGCCCTGAAGTATAGTGCCTCTACATATATTTTTTTGGTCCTGACGAAGGCCATAGATCCATAGGGGCTGTTCCAGGCCGAAACATGTTGACCCGCCCACTAGGTGTTGTGGACCAGTGACTCATCCACTAAACACCTCTTTTGTTTTTAGACTTATCCCTATCCTATTCTTTTCCATGAATAAAGATTCACCTGAGGATAGGAGATAATTTTAGTTCACTCACCACTGTCAACATCCAGACAGTCTCCCTCCTGGTGGAGGTTTTGATGTCGCTTGTAGAACGAGATACTCAAGTGACAAGACCCAATGTTGATGCTATCCACTGAACCACACTAAGCGGCGAGTCAAAGGGATTTCCTCATTTGCATGGGGCACGCCGCCATGCAAATGAGTGATTGACACCTGCAGATAGCACTGGCACTTTATGTGTGCCATATAGCTTTCAACAAATGTTCACAAGGAACTTATTCTTCAGAAAATTAAACTCGAGCAAGTGTGTGATCTCGCAAGGATTCAAACTTAAACTGAAGAGATAAGCATAGGGTAACAAAATCAATTTGGAACATGTAGTTTCATTCAATATTCACAAAATCAGAACCATAGGTAGCCCATGAGGTTTAACTGGTTTCTCTCACTTCAGCCGAAAATGAGTAACATATTGATTGATTTATAAACAAAAAAATAAAAAAATTACAAAAAAGAGAGAGTTATTTTTTTAAAAAGCAAGTGTGCACACAAAGAATATATACAGTACATTAATTCTTCATATATTTGTGGCATATGTGACCCCAGTGAGGTGACCATTTCCGACTTGATATTCAAATAAGGTGATTTTCTATACAAAGGGTTATTGGGAAGAAAGGATGTCTTTAGATTCTGATTTGGTTTCCAGATCAAGGACCAGATTCGTTTTCTAGTGCTTAAAGACTATCCTTATTTAATGTCGACGACTTTTCGACCCAGTTGAGGATATTAGGGTCTCTTCAGGACAAGGGATTCCTGGGGACTCAAGACGATCAGTTAAAGTGTCCGGTGTAGGATCAATGTTCAACGTCTTGCTAATGGCAAGGAAAGGACCTGTATATCGTTTAATATCAGGATAGGCAACCGAGAAGGGTCCGTCTTCTTGTGGCAACCTGTAATCTTTTACCTCCAGGATGGAATTGATACCTAGTAGGCTGGCTACACTAGTGATTCAAATAGAAGTAGTTGCAAAGATCTATAGCTGCTCAGAGTGAGCGATTCCAAGGTAATATAGAAAAATAGAGTCCAGAAGGTGCGGGGTGCTTAATAAAGAACTCACCGCAGATCTGTCATTGTGAGGTCTCGTGACCGGATAATTTGGTCCGAGAACCCAAGGAGAATCCCTTCCGGGATGCGCCAGAGAAAACAGTGCTCCGTGTGAACTGTGTGCCACTGCTATCGGTATTACAGAAGTGTGTGCAACCCCTTCTGTAATACCAAAGTGCCCTGGGGCACGCAAAGCGGGTGCAAACGCTTGTTGCGTACCCAGGGCACTCTCTGTAATATGGCCCCAGGTGGCCTTCAGAACTTGGACTAACACCCACACTGACAGACCACACCCGCAACCTTGGCATCATCCTGGACAGCAAACTCACCATGAAAAGCCAGATCATCGCAGATACCTCCGCTTGCTTCCACACCCTGTACATTCTCTGAAAGGTATTCAGATGGCTCCCCGTTGATACAAGAAAACCGTTACACAATTCCTGATCACCAGCCAACTCAATTATGGCAATGCGCTCTGTGCAGGAATCACCACCCAACTACTGAAAAGACTCCAGACGAAACAGAAAGCAGTGGCCAGACTCATCCTCAACCTCCCCAAACGGACCCACATCACCCCCCATCTCAGGAACCTCCACTGGCTCCCTGTCCAATTGTCAAATTCCAATTCAATGCCAATTCAACATGCTGATAGATGCCTACAGGGCCCTCCATGACCAAGGACCAGCATGCATTAACCACTGCCTGAACTACCACCAACCCTCCAGACACTTGCGCTCTGCCTCCCATGCTCACACACCCCACATACGTCAAAGCCACAGCAGAAGACGCTCCCTTTCCTACCTCGCTGCCAAATCCTGGAACTACCTGCTTCTCGACCACTGAACACCATCCTCCCTCATGGAATTAAGAAAGGGATCCAAACCTGGCTCTTTGACTGATCACAGCAGGATCCTAGAGCCTGGATACCCTCATATGTGATTAGCCACACTCTACAAATCACGACTGATTGTTAGCTAGGGATCTCATTGCCTGAGAGTGGAAAAGAAAAGAGGCCTCTTCTTTCTGGAAAAGTAAAAAGAGTTTTTAAAAAGGCGCATTATTTGAATATCAAGTCGCCATAGCAAGAAAGAGTCTCAGGGCATATTTTCAGACATTCACAATTAACTATTACTCTTTCATGATTTTGAATATATTCAATGGTTATTGATTAATTCAGTTCTCCTTGAATTTTTGTAGCACCGTTATATCAAGTAATGAAATTCATGTACATGAATCGATCAAGTAAATAAAGGGAAACAAAGAAGAAGTAAATGATCGATTGAGCTTCCCTCAAAGCATTAAGTTACATCTTTTGCCTCTTGATACCCGAGCCATCGTTAATTTTCCTATATCCTGTTCAGCATTTTCCTTGTCAAGTACTTCTCATCTTGGACAAGCCATCCTTCAACCATCCAAACTATTTATAGTTCTCTCAAAATCTTTATACTCCAGTACACATCAGCAGCCGCAATGTGTCAGTGTTGCATGCACTGCAATTAAGTGGATAGGGGTATGGAACAAGCAAGGGACAGTTCAAAATGAGGAATGAATAGAGACTGTGAAAGAAAAATATGTATGTCAGTTTGTTACTTACTTGTTCAGTTTGTTTTTTGTGCGTATGAAGAAATTCATTAATCTGTGATTTAAGTCCACCAGGGTTTCTAGGTTATTTCTACATGTGTTGCTTCAGAAGTTTTGCTTCAAAGTTTTTAGTTCACAAAAATATTTTATCCATTTCGTGTTCTTTTAATAGTTGCCAAGTTTCCTTCTTCCTGTTGTTGGAATAAAATCTTCTACTGGGACCCAGAAGACACACCTTGTCAGACCCCATTCAGGGGTTTACTGGGCTGAAAGGGCCTACTGGACCTCAACTTTAGGGTCTGAGGCAGTTAGCCAATGATGTGCCGGGACTTGTCCTACAATGGCTCTGCAAGCTGAGCCAAATACAACCCTTTGTGCTCTTGACTCCCAGGGTAGCAAGTGTTAGCTGTAGGTAATGTGAGGATGCTTGAGCTCAGAGACCAGCAATCAACCAACTCACTCAACATAATTTATGTCCAGCACAGTGTTTATCACTCAGTTGCACTAACTACTACCCACTTTAAAACTCATAAAATAGCTTGTGTCTCTGGGCACTACTCTTGTAGGCACTGAACCCACCCCTCTCCCTCTCTGTAATGCTCTCAGACTCTCTCCCTGTTTCTAAGTTTCCCCTTTCTCTAAGGCTTACCAGTAGGGTTGGGTGAAATTTTTGTTAAACTGGTGTATTCTCGTGTATTTTCCAGCATTTCATATTAAACTTGTTCTTTCACATTATTGAAGTCTGTTTGGGTAAATATCTTATTGCAGTAGCATGGGAACAATAGCTTCAAACAAAACCCAAGTGGTTTGATGCAAGGGCACATTTTTCACTAAAATACAGAGCTAAATTCCAGATTTACATTTTATATAATTTCACATAATTTTTTTAAAATGTTGCATAGTTACCAAATTGAAATTATATCAACTTCCCACACCCATAGCAGTCAGAAGTTGATTGAATTAGACTCAGGTGCTATTCAATCACCCACAGTTCAAAGTGTGATAAGACTCAAGTCTTACCCCTTCACGGAGTGGAAGAGACCTTTCAAGATCTTTTGAGAGCTGCACTTCACTGGCAATCTTCGGTGGAGTTCCTCAGTGCTGGGCAGAGTTATACTCACAGCTGTGTGCCCGTTCAATCATTGTTTTGTGGTAACAGCAGAATGGATGGAGCAGCTCCACAAAGAGCAGTGCAGTTGCTCACCTGACAATTGCCTGTCCCAAAGAAGGTATGGCCCCAACGAGACCATATGTCAGTACAGTTCCAGGGAGTCCCTCTGCGATCGACAGTAGTAGCCCACTTATAGTTAAAGTGGACAGCAGGTGTAACCCCTGAACAGGCCTTCAACATTTTGGCATATGTAGCCCTGCACAGGCCTTCAGCACATCAGAAGATGCTGCCCGGCTCACACAACTCACTCTCATTTTGTCAGCTTTTTCTAAGCACTTCACAGTCACGAGGCATGCACTAGACAGTGCAATTTCCTGGACAGTCTATCTTCCAGCAAGGTCAAGCAGACTTCTTCACTTTCTCAGCAGACAACAGGCTTCTGGTGCTTCAGGACACAAACACGTCTTCAGCAAGAGATCCAAACTTCAGATGATGTTCCCTCACCTCTTGGAGACTGGCAAACAGGCATATAGTGATCCTGGTTGCAGAGCAACCCACTGAGCAATCTTCCTTCATCACAGAGGACTTGGAACTGGAATCAAGGGGCATGGTTTAGGTTCCATTTCTATACACAACTTTCAGACAGGAGATGTGGATTCATTGTCTCAAACTGTAGAACCATTTTGGGGTAGTTCTTCTTTCAATTGTTCTTTGTAGGCTGTTCTACAGAAGCAGCCTTTGTGTAGATTGATGCTTCTCATAGCAGGTTTGTCTCCATCCTTGAGCACCCACACACAGACTGAATGAGAGGTGAGCTTAACGTAACTAGATCTCACCAGCACACCTGAAACAGTAATCAGTGTAGGACATAAAAGCCCTCACCTAAATGTTTCCTCACCTTTCACAACAGAGTCTGCAGCCTCAACCCTCATCTCTATCATGCACCAAATGGCAGAGATCAGAACAACTAGCACTTCTACAAGCGAGGACTTCAATCCACACCCTTTACCTTGTGCAATGCCAGGACACTGGCACCCAACATGGATCCCACTAGACACCTTGACTCTGGATCACCCACACAGGCAATGCATGCAATACACTGAGCACACAGACAACATGCTTAAAATGCATTAATCATTTTAGGGTAAAGAACTGGGCAAGTTCATACAAGAAGAATCTCACACTGGTTGGGCTGGCCGGCCTCCACACCAGTCACCCAGATAACAATTCCTGGTCACATTATTGATCCTTAAAACATGGTGTGGCAGCATCACTTTTACATGTACTAAGCCCATGAGAGGGAAAGTAGGCCTTTGTGACAAATGAGGACATGCTTGGAGCAGCCTTCCAAGTCACAGGACAGGTCCATGATCTCTCATAGTCAGGGACAGGTCAAGGCCACTCCACACTGGCTTAATCTAGTGTGATGTTGGGGTCACACTTAAAATATCAGGATACCAGATTTGTGAAGTTAGGCACTAAGGTAAGGAGAAAACGCCCATTTACCATTACCATACACAGGGCAGTTCTGTGCCAACAGACAACACCTGGATCCTTACTCCATCTTTGGAGACTTCAGGTCATTGGAACAGCAACACTAGCAAGAAAATTTCTGCATTGCCATGATTCATTCTGGCTTTGTGTTCCTCTGTAACATCTAGACCCTGCAATGAAATATACCATCTCAGCAACTTAGGATTCTCAGCTTTTATTTCCATCAACCACTTTAGTGGTTTGTGATCTGTCTGGATCAAAAACCTGGGACCAAATAGATAAGGTCTGAATCTCCTCAAACCCCACACTATGACAAAGCATTCTTTCTTCATAACTGCCCAGTTCTGCTCTCTAGCGTATAGTCTGGGAGTGATGAAGGCTACTGGATACTCCCTTCTCGTGTTATAAAGTTGAACCAATAGCACTCCAACTCCTTTGTCTGAGGCTTCTTTTTATACTATCAAGAGCTGACTGTATTCAAGTACCTTCAGTACAGGTGCATTGAATAGTACACTCGTCAGGCCCTCCAAAGCCTCCTGCCCTTCCTCTGTCCACATCACTTTATTCCGGTGGTTCTTGGATGTCAGGGCTGTCCGTGGGGGGTTGTATGATGGAACCCCACAAGCATTTACCCCACATGACTTTACAACACAGTAACTGCCCCGACTGCGACTTTGCCAACCAAGTCATTACAATGAATTGCTTTAAGGGGTGCTGGACTTTGGAGTAGTATAAATTACTATTCCAACTCCAGTCTACGCAACTGTAGGGAAGGTGTTGGACTTAAAAATACAACACCAGTCCAACAGTGCGCCCCCTAAAGCAAGTTGTTGTAATGACTTGCTTGGTAAAGTAACACGTGGTAACTTTGCAGTTGGGGTAGTGACTCCATTGTAAAGGCAGGTCATTGTTGTGACTGCAGGGTAAAGGATGTTTCCCGTCAGTGGGGCAACTATGGTCCATAGTTAGCCACTAAGTTCCAAGAGTAATAAATGAATCCTAAAAAACGTCTCATTTGTGTATTGGTGTTTGACACCTTATACTCTAACACTGACTGAATCTTGGAATCCACTCGGTGGACCTACCTGTTACCCATATGATGCCCAAGGCAGACTACAGTGGACTGCCTAGCCTGGCATTTGGCTCGTTTGATGATAAGTTTTGTGCCCATGTTGTGACCAAACCTTTTTCTAGGTGACTCAGGTGGTCCTTCCATGAATTGGTTAACACTACATTTGCATCGAGGGAGGCCACATAGAACTCTTCTAGCCCTGACAGAACAAAATTCAGCAGGCACTGGAAAGACACAGGAGCATTCTTCACCCTAAAGAGCATTACCCTAAACAGGTATAATCCCTTTGGCATAGTGAATGCAGTCTTTAGCTTGGCACTGGGTTCTAAAGCTATTTGACAGTAACCACAGATCAACACAAGAGCACTCTGATATCTGGTGGCATTCAACCAATCCCCTAGCTTAAAAGCTTTTGAGATTGGATGAGAATCTGCCTTAACAACTTTGTTAAAGGCCTCCTTGTCCACATAAAACTACAAGTCTGTGGATTCTTGTTTGGGTACCAACAACACTGGACTGGTTCAAGAAATATCGGATCATTAATCTCTCCCAGGTTCAACATCTTGGACACAACTGTATGATGCATTCTGGGACTCGGTCAGACATCTGATAAATTATGCTTTTCATTAGGAGATAATTTCTGCTGTCTTTGTCATGAACGCAGGCAGGTGTCAACACTGAAATCAGACAGAGGGGACAGGAACATTTTTCCAAGACATCTCTCTCTTTCTGCTACTCAGGCGTTAACTAAGGGCAAGCTGCGTTATATTCCATATAGGTACCACAATATAGGCTCAGGTAACATCCTAGCTTTTCACCTATATTCTCCCCTACATTACACACATAACGGTTCTTGGGGACTGACCTTTTACCTAAATATGACACTGCACACAGAACGCGGAATTTTCCCTGGTAAAAGCCTCATACATTATGCATCAGGATTCATGGAAACTCAGCAGGACTACCATCTCCTGTATAATAACTATGTATAAAGTTCATTCCTGAAGTCATCCTAAGTCTGACAACGGCACAGCAAGGTAGAACCCCTGGGGAGACCTTTGGCTATATAAACATCACATCTTGCTGAGATAGGGGAGGAGAACTAGGACTTCCATGCCGACACACTGACGCGAGACGCTGATGCTCCTGCATGCAGATACTCCAGCTCGCAGTGGTCTAACATCCATTGCGGGGTGTCCAATTCCAGACCAAAACGGGGTCCCACAGTCTCTCATTTCAGGTAATGGGGTTGACTTTATCCTAGAGAGATTCTTGGCTTAACACCTACACACATGCTAGGTACACTTAGGTACATCTAGTTAGGATTGCATCCTAGGAGTACACAATTTACTGTCATGTATTTTATATACCTGCCTGTATTCATGATTTGAGCATAATGGTAGAAATCTACCATCCTTTTACTTTCCTAGTGCTTCTATTAATTTATATCTGTTTCTGTCTAGTGGTTGTTTCAGCACACCGATTTTACACTAGAATGACGACTGTTAAATAAATGTTTATTGAAAAACGTCCATATAGTTTATTCTGTGTATCTCTGTGAAACGAAGTAAGCATGAGTGACTGAGCGAAAAGTATTGCACTGTTTCCATGGTCCTGAGAGATCAGGGTTGTCATGTTCGATAGTTGCCAAGAACTATTTTCTCCTTGGTAAGAGGGGTTTCTAGTGGCATTGTGAGCTAGCTGGTATACAGGCTAACATACCTGGTAGGGGTGTCTAGAATCAGTCTGACACTACTCCTACAGTGTATGTTGTCTAAACGCGCAGATCCTATATAGGTTTTATAGGAACTATACGACATGGCGCCGCCAACTTTGGTTGGGTACTTATTTAACGGTCAAATCTGAGTAGTTCAGTCGTGCTATTCTCAAAGACCCCTACTCACATTTCCCAAGAGATGTCTGGAGTGGGAGGGAACAAAAATCTGCCGCAGCTGAGTAGACAAATCCTATGTATTGGCTGTTGGTTAATCAAGCTTGAAGGACACATTGTTCCTATTGTGCATAAAACCTTATCAAAGTTCCCTTGAAATACTCTTCTAACTAAGAACAATGACTGAGCAGGAAGATGTTGTGCGTGCACTACATATCACAGTCCAAGATGAGGAATATGCAGATGCAATACAAATTCCTGAGAATGTTACAAATGCCATCACCCTAAAACTAGCAGCATATGGTTTATCAGCTAGGGGTGGGCCAGTAACCTTCGTGATTGAGGCACACAAATCATATAGAACAGAGGTATTCTATTCATGGGTTAAATTCCCACTAGCAGATGCACGAACAAACACATTCCATTTTTATATGGAGGATATTATACCAAACGAATACTCTCCGTATGAGGACATTGAAGTTACGCTCACTTACCAGGTGCATATAAACTGGTTTAAAGGCGCCCTTCCCTATACAAGAGATGAAGAAAGACTCAGTCCGCTCGGAAGAGACGGAGCAACATGGCCAGTACTAGTGGCCTATACACCACATCCTGAAATTGACACAATACCAGTAGGAGACTTACGTACACTTCATAAAGAACTAATAAGACTTTACAGAAACATAACACAGTTTGTGATTAGAACACTCACACTTCAGCCAGCCACAGCTATACCAACAGGACCAATTCAAACATCCACAACTAAAATAACACCACAAACATTACATGCAGTCATGGGTAAGATGCCCACTAAACGTGAACAAATGCCATTCTGGGTAGCTCAAAAAATAACACAGCTAGAGGCAGTATTTCCACACACCAGCCCACAAGAAAAACACAGAATGTTAACAATCTGCTTGCCCATGGGGATAACTCCCCAGATAGAGGATTGTACCACTTGAGGTACAGTCTTCGCTGCCATATATACCAGGACTCATGGTATCCCGTCATTAGCAGTAATACCAGATGTTTTAAGACAAATACAGAATGAGTATGGAGCAGAACCTGCTCTAAACTTAGGGATGAAATTACTATGGACACCGAGCAATCCCCTTTTCTTACCGATCCCTCCTTACCCACGGCGGCCCCCCCGGGCTCCTAATTTACAAATCTCATTACAGGTTCCGATCTCGCCATTTTGCGAGCACCCTGAACGTCACTGCTGGGGCCAGTACGTCACTGCTGGGGCCAGTAGCTCCCCCCCCCCCCTTCTAGGTGAGTCCACATTTAGCGTTGACTATCTATTCTGTGGCTGGGACATAAGGGACACATGCATTGGGATATTGGGACACTCCTGCGGGGTCTCACCACCCACCGCCCCTGCCGGACAGTCCCTTTTAAAGGGCACATTCACCAGCGGTACTGCCATTTAGATATTGACTACCTGCATGATTGTTTAAGGAATGGATCTCTCTGTACCAATATGGACCTATCTTCCACATATCGAATCTATACAAATGTTTTGTTCCTGGTATTATCGACCACCTTTTTAAGTTGTTCTGCTACAGTGCTCTAACCAACATTGGGTACCTGACCTCCCGATTATATGTTACTGTGGTTGTTTAACCATGTTGATGCTTGTGTTTTTCCCCCAGGTGATTCCAGTAGGTATATAAATTAATTTCCCTTTCACGCAGGACTACCACATGAGTCCAAGCCATAGGTAACGGCACCTTACAGACACATACCCACACCGTCCCTACTAGAGCAGACGAGGTTCTCCTGGTCCTAATGAAATGCAAAGATCCCCTGGACGATAAGAGGCATGAAACATGTTGACCCCCCTCACAAAACACACATAATCTAGAGCTCGAGAGGGTGTAATCACCCCTCTTTAGCCATGACTCTATAGTCTTTTCTTTTTATTATAGCATAGGAACCCAGCCAATAAAAATATCTTGTGGGACTCCTAGAGCTATTTTTAATTCACACTCACTCCTTCCCATCTCTACTCTTTACACATATGCCCGACTACTTTTTAAACTTCACATCGGCAAAAAGAGAAGACTTGCAGCAAAGAGCCCCCTCGTGGGGCCCGATGGGCATTGCAGCGCCAGCCCAACGAGGAGCTGCCTGATGATGAAGCATGACACCCCCCGGGGTGTGTGAGGGCCCTTGCTCCTAATTGGAGCACTTCCACCCTTTTCCCCTTGGGGACACCTGGTACCCTGTCCCTCCTTTCCCTCTAGAAACTGCATGCTCTTATTTCTGCTACTGCTACAAGGGGCCTGTATGCTGGACCTGTCAAGCCCCAGTCCCCCCCTCCTGTGATTAATTTCTTCTTAACAAAAACATCTCTGAGAGTTTATTTGTGCATTTGACACAGCTCACTCATTTTTTAAACTTCCTATTTTTGAAACTCCCAGAAATTAATTAATCACATTAGGGCAACTCCAGAAACAGTTTCTCCTTAACAAAAACATCTCTGAGAGTTCATTTTTATACACATAAATGTTCCTCACTTGGAATTTCACTTCAGACAGTGATTTATGTTCCTTTTCAGTAGCTGATCACAAAACATTGTTTTTTTCCATCCACAGCAACCTAATCTCAACCACCTGTTCTCAATTATTCAATTAAAAATGGTCTCTCCAGACCACCTTCAACATTTGGTTGGAGAGAAATGTATGCAGGCGCATCACGCAAGATGGTTTAAAGCCAAGTAAGTGCAATTGACAGAGATTACAGAATTCACCCCTTTATGGTTTTGTTTTCAATTTAAAGGTACATATGGATTTGATGCCTTACGCATTTCATTTTCCCTTCAGGCTTAAACCCATATCCTACAATTCTCCACACCATGATGCATGATGCCCGCCGTTCTGGGTTCTTCAACCAGCCTAATATTATCATTTCAATTGTTCAAATAGAGATATTTTTGTCCCCTAGTTCTGCCAGCATGTTTGCCAATATTGAAAGCAGGGATGATTTATCAATACACTATCATTATTATTTAACAGAGATTGCGCTATGCTTTACTTTACAGTTCTCTATACATATTTGCCAAGAGTAAGAGCAAGGCAGTGTCCCTGTTCCCCCTGGCTGTATCTTTCTTTCACTAATGCATATCTATAGGAAGATAACCACACAGTCACCAGCGACATCGCTGCCCATGGTTTTTCAGTGTCACACTGGGTGAATTGGGAAATTGGCAATGTTAGTTTCATCATGCATTTAAATTTCCTTTGTTTCCCTCAAAGTTATAGGCCTAAAGACTGTACCTATGACGATGTTCCATCTGAAGCAAAGTGTGCTCACTGACAAAGACGGGTAGTGCTTTCACTCTGTAATAACACACTATCAGGGAAGCCCTGAAGTATAGAGCCACTACATATATTTTTTTGGTCCTGACGAAGGCCATAGATCCATAGGGGCTGTTCCAGAGCTAAACATGTCGATCCGACCACTAGGTGTTGTGGACCAGTGACTTATCCACTAAACACCACTTTTGTTTTTAGACTTATCCCTATCCTATTCTTTTCCATGAATAAAGATTCACCTGAAGGATAGGAGATAATTTTAGTCCACTCACCACTGTCAACATCCAGACAGTCTCCCTCCTGGTGGAGGTTTTGATGTCACTTGTAGAACGGGACACTCAAGTGACAAGACCCAATGTTGACGCTTTCCACTGAACCACACTAAGCGGAGAGTCAAAGTGATTTCCTCATTTGCATGGGGCACGCCCCCATGCAAATGGGTGATTGACACATGCAGATAGCACTGGCACTTTATGTGCGCCATATAGCTTCCAACAATTGTTCATGAGAAACTTATTCTTCAGAAAATTAAACTTGAGCAAGTGTGTGATCCCGCAAGGATTCAATCCTAAACTGAATAGATAAGCATAGGATAACCAAATCGATTTGGAACATGTAGTTTCATTCAATATTCACAAAACCAGAACCATAGGTAGCCCATGAGGTTTAACTGGTTTCTCTCACTTCAGCCGAAAATGAGCAACATATTTATTCATTTATTTAAAAAAAATTACAAAAAAGAGAGAGTTATTTTAAAAAAAAGCAAGTGTGCACACAAAGAATATATACAGTACATTCATTCTTCATATATTTGTGGCATATGTGACCCCAGTGCGGTGACCATTTCCGACTTGATATTCAAACAAGGAGATTTTATATACAAAGGGTTATTGGGAAGAAAGGATGTCTTTAGATTCTGATTCGGTTTCCAGATCAAGGACCAGATTTGTTTTCTAGTGCTTAAAGACTATCCTTATTTAATGTCGTCGACGTTTCGACCCAGTTGAGGATATTAGGGTCTCTTCAGGACAAGGGATTCCTGGGGACTCAAGACGATCAGTTAAAGTGTCCGGTGTAGGATCAATGTTCAACGTCTTGCTAATGGCAAGGAAAGGATCTGTATATCGATTAATATTAGGATAGGCGACCGAGAAGGGTCCGTCTTCTTGTGGCAACCTGTAATCTTTTAGCTCCAGGAGGGAATTGATACCTAGTAGGCTGGCTACAATAGTAACTCAAATAGAAGTAGTTGCAAAGATCCATAGCTGCTCCGAATGGGCGAGTCCAATGTGATATAGAATAGAGTCCAGAAGGTGTGGGGTGCTTAATAAATAACTCCCTGCAGATCTGGCATTGTGAGGTCTCGTGACCGGATAATTTGGTCTGAGAACCCAAGGAGAATCCCTTCGGGGATGCGCCAGAGAAAACAGTGCTCCGTGCGAACTGTGTGCCAGTGCTATCGGTATTACAGAGGTGTGTGCAACCCCTTCTGTAATACCAAAGTGCCCTGGGTGCACGCAAAGCGGGCGCAAACGCTCATTGTGCACCCAGGGTACTCTCTGTAATATGGCCCCAGGTGGCCTTCCGAACTTGGAATAACACCCACACTGACAGACCACGCCTGCAACCTTGGCATCATCCTGGACAGCAAACTCACCATGAAAAGCCAGATCATCACAGATACCTCTGCTTGCTTATACACCCTGTACATGCTCTGAAAGGTCTTCAGATGGCTCGCCGTTGACACCAGGAAAACCGTTACACAAGTCCTGATCACCAGCCAACTCAATTATGGCAATGCGCTCTGTGCAGGAATCACCACCCAACTACTGAAAAGACTCCAGATGAAACAGAAAGCAGTGGCCAGACTCATCCTCAACCTCCCCAAACGGACCCACATCACCCCCCATCTCAGGAACCTCCACTGGCTCCCTGTACAATTGTCAAATTCCAATTCAATGCCAATTCAACATGCTGATAGAGGCCTAAAGTGCCCTCCATGACCAAGGACCAGCATGCATTAACCACTGCCTGAACTACCACCAACCCTCCAGACACTTGCGCTCTGCCTCCCATGCTCACACACCCCACATACGTCAAAGCCACAGCAGAAGACTCTCCTTTTCCTACCTCGCTGCCAAATCCTGGAACTACCTGCTTCTCCACCACTGAACATCATCCCCCCTCATGGAATTAAGAAAGGGACCCAAACCTGGCTCTTTGACTGATCACAGCAGGATCCTAGCGCCTGGATACCCTCATATGTGATTAGCCACACTCTACAAATCCCGATTGATTGTTAGCTAGGGATCTCATTGCCTGAGAGTGGAAAAGAAAAGAGGCCTCTTCTTTCTGGAAAAGTCAAAAGAGTTTTTAAAAAGGCCCATTGTTTGAATATCAAGTCGCCATAGCAAGAAAGAGTCTCAGGGCATATTTTCAGACATTCACAATTAACTATTACTCTTTCATGGTTTTGAATGTATGCAATGGTTATCAATTAATTCAGTTCTCCTTGAATTTGTGTAGCACCGTTATATCAAGTAATGAAATTCATGTACTTGAATCGATCAAATAAATAAAGGGAAACAAAGAAGAAGTAAATGATCGATTGCGCTTACCTCAAAGCATCAAGTCACATCTTTTGCCTCTTGATACCCAAGGCTTCCATCATTAATTTTCCTATATCCTGTTCAGCATTTTCCTTGTCAAGTACCTCACATCTTGGACAAGCCATCCTTCAACCATCCAATCTATTTATAGATCTCTGAGTATCAAATCTCTCAAAATCTTTATAATCCAGTACGTATCAGCAGCCGCAATGTGTCAGTGTTGCATGCACTTCAATTAAGTGGATAGGGGTATGGAACAAGCAAGGGACAGTTCGAAATTAGGAATGAATAACAACTGTGAAAGAAAACTATGTATGTCAGTTTGTTACTTGTTCAGTTTGTTTTTGTGCGTATGAAGAAATTCATAAATCTGTGTTTTTAGTCCACCAGGGTTTCTAGGTTATTTCTACATGTGTTGCTTCAGAAGTTTTACTTCAAAGTTTTTAGTTCACAAAAATATTTTATCCATTTCGTGTTCTTTTAATTGTTGCCAGGTTTCCTTCTTCCTGTTGTTGGAATAAAATCTTCTACTGGGACCCAGAAGACACACCTTGTCAGACCCCATTCGGGGGTCTACAGTGCTGAAAGGGCCTACTGGACCTCAACTTTAGGGTCTAAGGCAGTTTGCCAATGATGTGCCGGGACTTGTCCTACAATGGATCTGCAAACTTAGCCAAATACAACCCTTTGTGCTCTTGAATCCCAGGGTAGCAAGTGTTAGCTGTAGGTAATGTGAGGATGCTTGAGCTCAGAGACCAGCAATCAACCAACTCACTCAACAAAATGTATGTCTAGCCCATTGTTTATCACACAGTTGCACTAACTACTACCCACTTTAAAACTCATATAATAGCTTGTGTCTCTGGGCACTACTCTTGTACACACTGAACCCACCCCTCTCCCTCTCTGTAATGCTCTCAGACTCTCACCCTGTTTCTAGGTTTCCCCTCTCTCTACGGCTGACCAGTACGCTTGGGTGAAATTTTAGTTACACTGGTGTATTCTCGTGTAGTTTCCAGCATTTCATATTAAACTTGTTCTTTCACATTATTGAAGTCTGTTTGGGTAAATATCTTATTGCAGTAGCATGAGAACAATAGCTTCAAGCAGAACACAAGTGGTTTGATGCAAGGGCACATTTTTCACTAAAATATAGAGCTAAATTCCAGATTTACATTTTATATAATTTCACATACTTTTTTTAAAATGTTGCATAGTTACCAAATTGAAATTATATCAAATTCCCACACCCATATCAATCAGAAGTTGATTGAATTAGACTCAGGTGCTATTCAATCACCCACAGTTCAAAGTGTGATAAGACTCAAGTGTTACCCCTTCACGGAGTGGAAGAGACCTCTCAAGATCTTTTGAGAGCTGCACTTCACTGGCAATCTTCGGTGGAGTTCCTCAGTGCTGGGCAGAGTTATACTCACAGCTGTGTGCCCATTCAATCATTGTTTTGTGGTAACAGCAGAATGGATGGAGCAGCTCCACGAAGAGCAGTGCAGTTGCTCACCTGACAATTGCTTGTCCCGAAGAAGGTATGGCCCCAACGAGACCATAGGTCAGTACAGGCCCAGGAGTCCCTCTGCGATCGACAGTTGTAGCCCATTTATAGTTAAAGTGGACAGCAGGTGTAACCCCTGAACAGACCTTCAACATTTTGACATATGTAGCCCTGCACAGGCCTTCAGCACATCAGAAGATGCTGCCCGGCTCACACAACTCACTCTCATTTTGTCAGCTTTTTCTAAGCACTCCACAGTCACCAGGCATGCACTAGACTGTGCAAGTTCCTGTACAGTCTATCTTCCAGCAAGGCCAAGCAGACTCCTTCACTTTCTCAGCAGACAGCAGGCTTATAGCTGCTTCAGGACACATACACATGTCTTCAGCAAGAGATCCAGACTTCAGATGATGTTCCCTCACCTCTTGGAGACTGGCTAACAGGCATATAGCGATCCTGATTGCAGAGCAACCCACTGAGCAATCTTTGTTCGTCACAGAGGACTTGGAACTGGAATCAAGGGGCATGGTTTGGGTTCCCCTTCTATATACAACTTTCAGACAGGAGATGTGGATTCATTGTCTCAAACTGTAGAACCATTTTGGGGTGATTCTTCTTTCAGTTGTTCTTTGTAGGCTGATCTACAGAAGCAGCCTTTATGTAGATTGATGCTTCTCATGGCAGGTTTGTCTCCATCCTTGAGCACCCACACAGACCCTGAATGAGAGATGAGGTTTACGTAACTAGATCTCACCAGCACACCTGAAACAGTAATCAGTGTAGGACATAAAAGCCCTCACCTAAATGTTTCCTCACCTTTCACAACAGAGTCTGCTGTCTCAACCCTCATCTCTATCATGCACCAAATGGCAGAGGTCAGAACAACTAGCACTTCTACGAGCGAGGGTTTCAATCCACACCCTTCACCTTGTGCAATGCCAGGACAGTGGCACCCAACATGGATCCCACTAGACACCTTGACTCTGGATCACCCACACAGGCAATGCATGCAATACACTGAGCACACAGACAACATGCTTAAAATGCATTAATCATTTTAGTGTAAAGAACTGGGCACGTTCATACAAGCAGAACCTCACACTTGTTGGGCTTGCAGGCCTCCACACCAGTGACCCAGATAACAATGCGTGGTCACATTATTGATCCTTAAAACATGGTGTGGCAGCATCACTTTTACATGTACTAAGCCCATGAGAGGGAAAGTAGGCCTTTGTGACAAATGAGGGCATGCTTGGAGCAGCCTTCCAAGTGACAGGACAGGTCCATGACCTCTCATAGTCAAGGACAGGTCAAGGCCACTCCACACTGGCTTAGTCTAGTGTGATGTTGTGGTCAAACTTAAAACAGCAGGATACCAGATTTGTGAAGTCAGGCACTAAGGGAAGGAGAAAATGCCCATTTACCATTACCATAAACAGGGCAGTTCTGTGCCAACAGGCAACACCTGGATCCTTACTCCATCTTTGTAGACTTCAGGTCATTGGAACGGCAACTCTAGCAAGAAATGTTCTGCATTGCCATGATTCATTCTGGCTTTGTGTTCCTCTGTAACATCTAGACCCTGCAATGAAATATACCATCTCAGCAAATTATGATTCTCAGCTTTTATTTCCATCAACCACTTAAGTGGTTAGGGATCTGTCTGGATCACAAACCTGGGACCAAATAGATAAGGTCTGAATCTCCTCAAACCCCACACTATGGCAAAGCATTCTTTCTTAATAACTGCCCAGTTCTGCTCTCTAGCGAAAAGTCTGGGAGTGATGACGGCTACTGGATACTCTCGTCCCATGTTATCAAGTTGAACCAATAGCACTCCAACTCCTTTATCTGAGGCATCTTTTTATACTATCAAGAGCTGACTGTATTCAAGTACCTTTAGTACAGGTGCATTGAATAGTACACTCGTCAGGCCCTCCAAAGCTTCTTGCCACTCCTCTGTCCACATCACTTCATTCCGGTGGTTCTTGGATGTCAGGGCTGTCAGTGGGGGGGTTGTATGATGGAACCCCACATGCATCTACCCCACATGACCTTACAACGCAGTAACTGCCCCGACTGCGACTTTACCAAGCAAGTCATTACACTGACTTGCTTTAAGGGGCGCTGGACTTTGGAGTAGTATAAATTACTATTCCAACTCCAGTCTACGCAACTGTAGGGAAGGTCTTGGACTTAAAAATATAACACGAGTCCAACAGCTCGCCCCCTAAAGCAAGTTGTTGTAATGACTTGCGTGGTAAAGTAACACGTGGTAACTTTGCAGTTGGGGTAGTGACTCCATTGTAAAGGCAGGTCGTTGTTGTGACTGCAGGGTAAAGGATGTTTCCGTTAGTGGGGCAACCATGGTCCATAGTTGGCCACAAAGTTCCAAGAGTAATAAAAGTATCCTAAAAAACGTCTCAATTGTGTATTGGTGTTCAACACCTTATATTCTAACACTGACTGAATCTTGGCATCCACTCGGTGGACGTACCTGTTACCCATATGATGCCCAAGGCAGACTACAGTGACTGCCTAGCCTGGCATTTGGCTCGTTTGATGATAAGTTTTGTGCCCATGTTGTGACCAAAACTTTTTCTAGGTGACTCAAGTGGTCCTCCCATGAATTAGTTAACACTGCATTAGCATCAAGGGAGGCCACACAGAACTCTTCTAGCCCTGGCAGAACAATATTCAGCAGGCACTGGAGGGAGACAGGAGCATTCTTCACCCTAAAGAGCATTACCCTAAACAGGTATAATCCCTCTGGCATAGTGAATGCAGTCTTTAGCTTGGCACTGGGTTCTCAAGCGATTTGACAGTAACCACTGTTCAACACAAAAGCACTCTGATATCCGGTGGCACTCAACCAATCCCCTAGCATAAAAGCTTTTGAGATTGGATGTGAATCTGCCTTAACAACTTTGTTAAAGGCCTCCTTGTCCACATAAAACTACAAGTCTGTGGATTCTTGTTTGGGTACCAACAACATTGGACTGGTTCAAGAAATATCGGATCATTAATCATTCTCAAGTTCAACATCTTGGACACATCTGTATGATGCATTCTGGGACTCAGTCAGACACCTACATGCTTTTCACTAGGAGATCATCTCTCCTGTCTTTGTCATGAACGCAGGGAGGTGTCAACACTGAAATCAGACAGAAGGGACAGGAAAATCTTTCCAAGACATCTCTCTCTTTCTGCTACTCAAGCGCTAACTAAGGGCAAGCTGTGTTATATTCCATATAGGTACCCCAATGTAGGCTCAGGTAATATCCTAACTTTTCCCCTATATTCTCCCCTACATTACACACATAACGGTTCTTGGGGACTGACCTTTTACCTAGATACAGCATTGCACACAGAACGCAGAATTTTCCCTGGTAAAAGCCTCATACATTATGCATGAGGATTCTTGGAAACTCAGCAGGACTACCATCTCCTGCATAATAATTATGTATAAAGTTCCTTCCCGATGTCATGCTAAGTCCGACAATGGCACAGCGAGGTAGAACCCCTGGAGAGACCTTTGGGTATATAAACATCACATCTTGCTGAGATAGGGGAGGAGACTAGGACTTCCATGCAGACACACTGATGCGAGACGCTGAGGCACCTGCATGCAGATACTCCAGCTCGCAGTGGTCTAACATCCCGCGGGGTGTCCAATTCGAGACAAAGACGGGGTCCCACAGTCTCTCACTTCAGGTAATGGGGTTGACTTTATCCTAGAGGAATTCTTGGCTTAACACCTACACACATGCTAGGTACACATAGGTACATCAAGTTAGAATTGCATCATAGGAGTACACATTTTACTGTCATGTGTTTTATATACCTGCCTGCATTCATGATTTGAGCATAATGGTAGAAATCTACCATCCTTTTACTTTCCTAATGCTTCTAATCATTTATATCTGTTTCTGTCTAGTGGTTGTTTCAGCACACCGAATTTACACTAGAATGACGACTGTTCAATAAATGTTTATTGAAAAATGTCCATATCGTTTATTCTGTGTATCTCTCTGAAACTAAGTAAGCACGAGTGACTGAGCAAAAGGTATTGCACTGTTTCCACAGTCCTGAGAGATCAGGGCTGTCTTGTTCGATAGCTGCCAAGATCTATTCTCTCCTTGGTAAGAGGGGTTTCTAGTGGCACTGTGAGCTAGCTGGTATACAGGCTAAAATACCCGGTAGGGGTGTCTAGAATCAGTCTGACACTAATCCTACAGTGTATGTTGTCTAAACGCGCAGATCCTATATAGGTTTTATAGTAACTACACGACATGGCGTCGCCAACGTTGGTTGGGTTCTTATTTAACGGTCATATCTGAGTAGTTCAGTCGTGCTATTCTCAGACACCCCTACTCACATTTCCCCAGAGACGTCTGGAGTGGAAGGGAACAAAAATCCGCTGCAGCTGAGTAGGTAAATCCTATGTATTGGCTGTTAGTTAATCAAGCTTGAAGGACACATTGTTCCTATTGTGCATAAAACCTTATCAAAGTTCCCTTGAAAAACTCTTTTAACTAAGAACAATGACTGAGCAGGAAGATGTTGTGCGTGCACTACATATCACTGTCCAAGATGAGGAAGATGCAGATGCAATACAAATTCCTGAGAATGTTAGAAATGCCATCACCCTAAAACTAGCAGCATATGGTTTATCAGCTAGGGATGGGCCAGTAACCTTCGTGATTGAGGCACACAAATCATATAGAATAGAGGTATTCTATTCATGGGTTAAATTCCCACAAGCAGATGCACGAACAAACACATTCCATTATTAAATGGAGGATGATATACCAAACAAATACTGTCCGTATAAGGACATTGAAGTTCCGCTCACCTACCAGGGGCATATAAACTGGTTTAAAGGCACCCTTCCCCATACAAGAGATAAAGTAAGACTCAGTCCGCTCGGAAGAGACTGAGCAACATGGACAGTACTAGCAGCCTATACACCACATCCTGACATTGACACAATGCCAGTAGGAGACTTACGTACACTTCATAAAGAACTAATAAGACTTTACAGAAACATGACACAGTTTGTGATGAGAACACTCACACTTCAGCCAGCCACGGCTATACCAACAGGATCAATTCAAACATCCACAACTAAAATAATACCACAAACGTTACACGCAGTCGTAGGTAAGATGCCCACTAAACGTGAACAAATGCCATTCTGGGTAGATCAAAAAATAACACAGCTAGAGGCAGTATTTCCACACACCAGCCCACAAGAAAAACACAGAATGGTAACAATCTGCTTACCCATGGGGATAGCTCCCCAGATAGAGGATTGTACCACTTGGGGTACAGTCTTCGCTGCCATATATACCAGGACTCATGGTATCCCGTCATTAGCAGTAATACCAGATGTATTAAGCCAAATACAGAACGAGTATGGAGCAGAACCTGCTCTGAACTTAGGGATGAAATTACTAGGTCATTTTGCCCAGGTATCAGCTATAATATTAGGAAACATTAAAGGGGAGGCAGCAGCGGTGGCAATACGCCAACGCCTGAGGGATTTCACTCCTTTACAACAGGAACGTGAATTACCTAAAATTATTGAAACCGCATATGCAGAACTAGGTAGAGATAGTTTGGGAGCTAGAGCAGTAAAACCTCAACTGATGGGTGGTCCCGAAAAGGATACCACCAAGCAAATACCTGCTTCTTCAAAGAAGAAATAGGATAATAACAAACAACAAAAGAATAAAGAGAATAGATCTCAATCCAGAGGTAGGTCTCCTCAACAGGAGCCCTCAGAAAGGAGATATAAACTTAGGAATAGAGATAACATTAGAAAACCTGACAGGTATCAGGACACTGATACACGTCCCTCTCGTTCATTTCAGGGTTCATCGAGAAACTCCGAGAGGGAAGGACGGTCAGAACACAGACAAGAATAGCATACAAAGTCCAGAGACATGCAACGCGCTCCGGATTACACTTCAAAGAAAGAAGAAAAACCAAAATCAAAACCTCAAATTAAAAAGAAGAAAGTAGCAGGTCTTAAGATCAGACATGCCCAGAATACTGAGGACTCAACTATTGAACAGGAAATGGGCTCTGACGATGCTAGACAGTGCAGCAGAAGAAACAATAGCTCGCCAGAACCTGGTGGAATTTCTGGTGACAGCGGAGCTGAATGAACATATCACGGTGGAAACACCTGATACTAGGGTGAGCGTCCCACATAGGTTGCATGAAATAACTCTCCAAATGGAGGGGGACAAGCACGGGAAAATTAAAGGTCTTTTTTGGAAGAACTTAACTTTTGGCTATGACATTCTTTTAGCTGAAAGAGATTGGCCGTCTGAAATTGTTATGGATTGCCCAAAGGGAGAAACGGTAATTTTGCCGGCTTTTTCTGACCTCATTCCCAAATACTTAAAACATACATATGCACGGGAGTGGGCGGTAGCCCTTGCTCCAGCACTATATCACAACCATGTTGGGTGGGATGAAGAGTCAACCCACCACCTGTTACCATTAAAATCTACTCCAACTCCACAGAGACAGTATCCAATAAAACAAGAAGCTAAAAAACAGGTCAGGGAGATCTTAGATCAACTTGAGTACCAGGGGGTGATTGAAAGTTGCTCCTCTTCAATGAATAATCCTTTGTTTCCCGTAATGAAACCTGACAATACATATCATCTAGTTTAAGACTACAGACATCTGAACTCCTGCACAAAAACATTTGCAGTCCAGAACGCACACAGTGCCGCATTAATGAAAAACATTGTGTGGAAAAAATTCAAAACAACACTAGATGTCTCAAATGGATTTTTCTGCCAAAATATAGCGCCTGAGAGCAGATATTTGACAGCATTCTCAGCGCTCGGGTCCCAGCGTCAATTTTGTCGACTCCCCCAGGGGTATAAGAACAGCCCAGGGTTGTTCTCAGCTAGAGTAACCGTGTTATCTCAGAATCTGGATGAGGAGGCTTTGTCCTATGTAGATGACATTTATCTGACGGATGATGACCTAGAGGAACACTTGACCAGGGTGAGCACCATAATTTTGGGATTCGCCTCTGAGGGCAACAAATTCAACTTTAAAAAATCAAAAATAGCCCACAGCAATGTCCTATTTTTGGGATATGAGCTTTCAAGTGAAGGGAAAAGCTTGGCAGCCAACTTTTTAGAATAGTGTGCGCTGCTCGAACCTCCAAAATCATTGAAAAATTTACAATCCGTACTGGGATTCCTGAATTTTGGTAGAACATACATTTTGGATTACGCAGAGAGGGTTAAACCTTTCTACGACCTCATAAGACCTGATTTTTCAGTTAGGCAATGGACACAGGAACACACAGATATCCTTCGTTCCCTACAAATTGACATGATAGCATCTAAACACTTACAGACATGTATAAATGTCCGCAAACTGGTGATCCGTATAGTTGCAGGTCAATCTGGGTACACCTACCTAACATACAATGAAGGTGAAACAGTACCCATAGCATACAGATCACACTTACACACAAACGCTGAGATGTGTTTTGCATCCACAGAAAAAATTCTGACAGCAGTACAGACTGCTGTAGTGAGAGAAAGAGCACTTGCTCAGGGGAAACTAATAATTGTCGTGACTCCGGTACCGGCCTTAGAGGCTGCTACAAAGGCAAGTGTTCCAAATGCTAAAGCCTTACATCCAAGATGGATATAATGGGCTAATTCTCTCACTGCAACAGATGTAGAATACAGATATGACCCAAGTCTGAAGACACAAGCATTTCTGCAATATGAACAAGAATATCCTCTCCCAAATGAAATAATGCCTCTAGAACTGTATGAATACATAATTTACACTGAGGGATCTGCTCAGCCGGCCATTGGAAGTAAACAACAATACAATGCTGCATGTGTGATTGTAAAAGGTCGTATGCAGGACGGCAAGTTCCATCCAAGCTGTACAAAAACACAGTCTCTAGGAGACTGCACAGCTCAGCTGGCCGAATTAAAATCTCTATTACTGGCACTGATAAATACGGATCGAGAATTCCCCACACTAATTGTGTGTGATTCTTTTTACTGTGTCAAGTCATACAATGAATATCTTCACTACTGGGGACAAAAGGGGTTTAAGGCCTAAAAGGTGGCACAATTAAGCATAAAATGCTATGAGAACAGGTAGCTGAGTTGAAAAACACACTACCAAGAGTTCACGTGATACACACCCTGAGTCATCAACAGTACGTCCTTGTTTTCTGCGTACAATCTGATGCAAAAACAGATAACAATGGCACAAAGAGGAGCAAAATATACAATGCTACGTATTGAAAAATTGGACAAGTTACCTTTTACTGTGGCGGAATCGCCATCCACAGAGTGGTTAATCCATGCCATATAACACTACTGGTCACAACTTTCCAGTTCCAGTATTGCCTAGAACAACACAGGGAGGCAGATATGAAGAAATGGGTAGGGAATTCATCAAGGAATCTTGGGAATTACCGTACAGATTTTGATGCATGAGTGGGGATCTAGAAGTGTTTCTAAGTGGTACAAACTGCGAGAACACTTTAAGTGGATCTCTCATATGCCAGGATATTATGCTACACGGGGCCTGTAATGGTTCCGTGGCGAACCTATCCTGTCACTTGAGAGGTTCCCCAGCAGCCGTGATTACCTTGGTATTCAAGCTACTTTTGAATGGGAGTTACTTGATGCTGAACGAACAAGGTTGTTGTGGGATGCTTCCGGGCATCGCATATCTAGTCACCGTGAGCTCCAGGGTTACTTGCTGTATGCAAGTGTTCTTTCCGCCGACACACACAGTAAGGGAGGCGCCGCTATGGCCTTCGTTGAATGTTTCTTTTATACGGTTTGCTACTCTGAGCAGAATGAAAGCCATGCTTCTACAGAAAAGCGTGCCCTTAACCTCAACCCGGGAGACTTTTGATCTCCAGATTGCAAGGTCCTCGGCTGAGATACAGGCACTCATATGTACAAACTGTCCCTTCCATTTCACAGAAATGGTAAATCGTATCTTTAATATGTCTGATACGACGGGTATAGTCCACCTATTTAAGACCATAGGTTCGGGACTGTTAAGCACCTTCCAGACGGTCCTTGGAGTTATACCAAACTTTATACACTCCGTATTCGGAAGCATTTTTGGAGGGCTTCCGCTGATCCTGTTTCTAATAGCAGGTATCCTGATTGTAATTTTTCTGCTACGCAATGGACGTCCCAGTCACCAAGGAGATGGAAAAAGCACTCCTGGAGCGTAAATACCGTGACCGCATGGTACAACATATGGGCATACCTCGCCTACGGGAACTAAGCGCCTCTTGGTTCCTGTCATTTAGACCAATCTGGATGGACTGTGTCCTACCTGTTCTTCGATGCCTGTTCTGCAGAGAAGAATGCGTGTTGGATCTCTGTCTGACACTTCCATCAGTTGCACAACCGAACTTCGATGCTTTACTGGACCCGATAACGGCCCATCTTCTGCAGTGTCCCCAGCGTATTCCCATGTTGATGGCGGCATTCTTAGAGCCACCACAGGAAGTCTCTGCTCCTGCTGAAATGGATACCGGCTCCTCCACTGACAACCAGGCCTTGGATGGTGCACAGGCTGCCCCAGCATTGGCTGCAGGCAGTACAGAAGATCATCTGTGCTCAATTGACGTAATCTGCGACTTGTTACAGGGGTAGTCATCTGCGAAGGCGGGCAAAAGCAATGTTGCGTCTACCAGCCAGGACACATAAATATTTGGCCCGTCGTGTGCTGGGAAAAAATTCAGCTTCTTTTTAAACAAACTCAAATTGAAACTCCAAAACAATTGACACTTTTTATGACCTGCATGGATTTCCGATGCTTGCAGTCATTCGAACTATATATACAGAAACGTTAGAGCTATTGCTTGAGTGACAATTTTTCTTTTTTTAGCATTGTTTAAAGTTTTTAGCAAAACTATTGTTCTTACTGTAGTTGTTTGTGTACCAGTGCCTAGACAGCCTAGTAGTACGTTAGAATTTAATTATGTTGTCCAGTCGGATGAGGAGTGGGTGTTATATTACATATAGGTACCCCAATATAGGCTCAGGTAACATCCTAACTTTTCAACTATATTCTCCCCTACATTAAACACATAACGGTTCTTGGGGACTGACCTTTTACCTAGATACGACACTGCACACAGAACGCTGGATTTTCCCTGGTAAAAACCTCATACATTATGCATGAGGATTCTTGGTAACTCAGCAGGACTACCATCTCCTGCATAATAACTATGTATAAAGTTCATTCCAGACATCATGCTAAGTCCGACAATGGCACAGCAAGGTAGAACCCCTGGGGAGGCCTTTGGGTATATAAACATCACATCTTGCTGAGATAGGTGAGGAGAACTCGGACTTCCATGCCGACACACTGACGCGAGACGCTGAGGCTCCTGCATGCAGATACTCCAGCTCGCAGTGGTCTAACATTCCTTGTGGGGTGTTCAATTGGAGACCAAGATGTGGTCCCACAGTCTCTCACTTTAGGTAATGGGGTTGACTTTATCCTAGAGTGATTCTTGGCTTAACACCTACACACATGCTAGGTACACTTAGGTACATCTAGGATTGCATCGTAGTGGTACGCATTTTACTGTCATGTATTTTATATACCTGCCTGTATTCATGATTTGAGCATATTGGTAGAAATCTACCATCCATTTACTTTCCTAGTGCTTCTAATCATTTATATCTGTTTCTGTCTAGTGCTTGTTTCAGCACACCTATTTTACACTAGAATGACGACTGTTCAATAAATGTTTATTGAAAAACGTCCATATCGTTTATTCTGTGTATCTCTCTGAAACGAAGTAAGCACGAGTGACTGAGCGATAAGTATTGCACTGTTTCCACGGTCCTGAGAGATCAGGGTTGTCATGTTCGATAGTTGCCAAGAACTATTCTCTCCTTGGTAAGAGGGGTTTTTAGTAGCACTGTGAGCTAGCTGGTATATAGGCTACCATACCCGGTAGGAGTGTCTAGAATCAGTCTGACACCAATCCTACAGTGTATGTTGTCTAAACTCACAGATCCTATATAGGTTTTATAGGAACTACACAACAGCTGTACCCCATTTTTAGAACCATCTGTCAAATCACTGTTCAGCAGGTCAGGTAGAGGTTCACTGTATTCCTCAATCTCCTCTGCCACAGCCATGATGTTAACTGTGTAATCTCTCTGGACGTATGGCTTAAACGGGTTGACATTGAGCACCCTCTTCTTTTGTGTTCTTTTGTCGCACTTGTGTCCACCAAATAATTAACCTCAGAAATCAACTCCACTACCTTGTATGACCACCATTTATCCTCCAGAGATTTAGGACAAATGGACTTGAATCATCTACAAACCCTCTGGGTACCCACACTTGTGTGGCTCTGTGTGGCTTTGTCAAACCAGAGTAACGCAAGGCAGCGTAAATCGCTGCCTTGCATTACTCTGCATTGGGAAGGTATTCCATGGGAGGTGTGTGGTGTTCCCATGCATCCACCCATGGATTTTGATGCATTCCCAGATTTACTAAATGTTGTAAACCTGGGAATCCATCAACATGCTGTGCCATCCCACCAGAAGAGTAAAGAGGGAAATGTATGCATTTCTCCTTGTTATTTTCTCCTTTCTAAGAGCCTTATTATGACTTTGGTGGTGCAGGAGTGGGCCGCCACACTGTCACCCCACTCCCACACCACCGAAGCCAAAACAGACCACGAGCCAGATTACAACTTTTTAGGTCACTGGCGGGCAGTTCTTTGGTGTTCCCATGGTGGTGCCTTTGAAATAGCCATCTGCAATGGGAAAGTCAAAGCATGTTCCTGCATGGACCGAAATGCACAATGTTGTGAATTTCGTTCCATGCAGGAACATGGAGGTGAAAACAGACAGGGGGGCATATCATATGCCCCCTTCCATGCACCCCATGGTGCAGAGGCACAAGGGGGTCCAGTACGGCCCCCTTTGCTTCCTCATCGCCACACTTTTCATGGTGATCGCACCGCCATGGCAAGTGTGTCAGTGAGGAGACTCATAATATGCCTGGTTCGGGCCACAGCAGCCCCCCCAAGCATATTGCGGCCTCAAGGCGCCGTTCCACCGTGGTTGCGGTGGTCCCAGGGTGGCCTGACCACCCTGGCCATATTATGGCAGTCGGAAGACCTCCACCGCCGCACCCCCATGAGTCTGGCGGTCCATGGACCACCAGACTCGTAATAAGCCCCTTAGTGTCCTGCATTCTGCAGCACACATAGAAAGAGGAAAATGCCTCTGAGGATTGTTTTTGTGCAGGAAGGTATACGATCATGCACAAAAACAATCCTGCCTGTAACGCAGGCACTCTTGCATCATGGTGCAAAGGTGCCTGCACTGCTGGCGCAACACTTTTTGTGATGCTCCAGCGGTGCAAATTACTGTATCATATCTATAAGGCTACGCAAAGCCACTATGTGATGACATATGATATGGAGTAAGGCAAGGCAGCGCAAAGCGATGAGATGCCTTACTCTGCGCTCTAGAGATGTTCCATGGGCGTTGCAGTGGGTTTCCCACCTAACACTCATGGATTTTGATGCTGCCCCAGATTTACAAGATCACGTAAAACTGGGGAATTGCCAAATCCTTACACCACCAAAACATCTAAGTGCGGCTCATAACAGCTCCAGAGGTCTCTGAAATTCAGAGGCCCAGAGTGGCAATCGGAATCATGAAAGTTTGCTTTTCCAAGGAGGCCAAAAAAGAGGTCTCATTTCCTGTGATTATCAAAGATGACCCAGAGGCCAGCATGTCACAAGGACTCAGAGATAGTTTGCATAAACAAGATCACCCAGCAACAATGGAAATAACATTACTTTGCACAACAGTAAGTTCCACCCACAGTTATAATGCTGTCGCCTTCTTTAAACCACCACCGCCATTTGATACCGCCAAAAAGCTGAGACAGATGGACTACCGATATAGAGACATTTGACTTTTTCATTGATGCAATAGATGAAGTAGATAACAAGAAGGTTATCAAATACCTCAAGAATCTTGCTGGTGAAGGTATAAAAGAAGTCATCAAGAAAATGCCCCAAGCTGACAAAATTACATACTGTCAAATCAAAGCAGCCTTGAATCTCAAGTTTAATCCAATGCCAACTGTAGATTACAAAAGATACATTTTCAGTCAGAATGACAGGAGTTTGGTGAAGCCATTGACGAATTTGTTGAGAGACTAGATACGCTCATCAAACACTGTAAGCTCTATTAATTTAATGATGAGGAAGCTATATGCCCCAGTGTGATTGACGGATGCTTGTCAGATTTGTTCATATGATGAATGCTGAGAGAAACTCTTAGACTAGATTGAGTTCTTATGGCTGCCAGAGCTGAAGATCATGCTTATTTGAAAAGCTCAGAGTGAGTCAGTCATGAACGTGAAAAGTAAGCTAAAGCACAAGGCAGAGGGACACACAGTGATTTCTCCACAGAAAAATAAGTTGTGCTTCAGGTGGGGATTTTCGTTTCCACACGAAGGTAAATGTCATACCACTGGGCATATCTGCAAAGGCTGTGGGAAGGAGAATGACTTTGTAATGGTCTGCAAGGTGAGTTTGCTAAAGTTGCACTGTGTGCAGTGGGAGTAGTACATTTTATCCCTCCTCAGTCCAATACTTTGCCTACTTTTGTATAAATTGTAGTGGGAATAGTATATGTATTGAATGCAAAATGTTCTATCTTATTTTATATTGTTACTATTTATATTATTATGTTTTTGTTTATTTAAAATTATAATATTCATAATTATTGTTTTTAATGTGTTAAATATTTTTAGCAATTTGCATTTTTTTTTGTTTACTTTTTTCTTTGTAATTAAAATGGTTTTTTTATTGTTTTATGTTAGTGGGTATATATATATATGTGATCAAGACCGTTTGTTCGGTCGAAACGCGTCATGCTGGGCACTGGCCAAGGACTGACTGGTTGCTTTGTTATGGACTTTGAGGAATAAAGCACTTCATCACTATCATCCATTGTGTGGTCAGTACCTGATTTGCCTGCACGAGATTGCGGCAAGCCTGGATTGTTCTGTATATATATATATATATATATATATATATATATATATATATATATATATATATATATTCACTAAAAAAACCATAGGTTTTAGGGACAGTTATAGTTAGTTGGACATTGCACTCGTACAAAACCCGTGAAATTCCCCGTTATAGTTTGTTCAGCTAACTATAACTCGCGCCCCGCAATGCACTGCTGATGACGTCACATATTACATCACTCATGACATGGTCAGTGACATCACTGATGACATCACTGATGACATCTCAAATGACATCACTGATGACATCATCCAGTGACTGTGTGTTTCTGTAAAGTTTAAATATTTTTAATATATATAGGGAAAGGCGTATTGAAGAATGAGTGGGTGTATAAGTGTCTGTATGGATGATTTAGTAGGTGCGTGACTAACTCTATAAGTGAGTGATTAAACGTATCTTACTGAATGCATGGGTTAGTGACTAAACTGGGTGAATGTCTGTATCCGTCTGTCTGTTGCTGTGTAAGTGGCTGCATGGGTTTGTGAATAGCTACATAAGTGTCTATATGAGTTATTGATTGGTTGTCTGAGTATCTGTATGGGTGCCTGAGTGTTTGTGTGGGTGGGGTGTGTGTGACTCTGCATAGATGTGTGAGTGGGTGATTCACTGGGTGGATGGTTTCAAGAGTGCATCTGTGATAGACTGTATGGGTGGGTAAGTGTGTGTAAGAGTGTGTTAGTGAGTGAATGTATGTCCCAGTGGTACATGTGTGAGTAACTACATATGTGAAAGGCAGTATATATGTGTGTTGGAGTATATAAATAGCTATAAGCGTAGAGTGTGGGATTGTGGAGAGTGACTGTATGGATGAGTGTGTGCTTGTATCAGTGATTGTATAAGAGCGTAAGAATGTGCTAGTATTTGTATGAGTAAGTGAGCTGGTGTGTGTATAACTGTATAGGTGAGTAAATGGCAGTGTGTTTAATTATTTGCATGACTGACTAGGTGTGTGAGTACCTCTATGGATGAGTGGCGGTGTTTGAGTGTCTATATAGGAGTATGAGTGCATATGATAGTCCTGTACTGAGTGACCGTAAGTATGAGTGACTGTAAGGGTGAGTGAGTGGATGTGTGTGTAGACCTAAGAATCAGTGAGTGGGTATGTAGTTATTGGTGTTGGAGTGTCTATGGTTTTGCGAATGGCAGTCTGTAATTTAGAGTGGGTGTATCAAAGGTTATATTAGGGTGTGAGGAGGTGCATCAGATTATCACGTGGATGATGTCATCAGTGATGTCATGAGTGATGTCATTTGAGATGTCATCAGTGATGTCATCAGTGATGTCACTGACCATGTCATGAGTGATGTAATATGTGACGTCATCAGCAGTGCATTGCGGGGCGCGAGGTTATAGTTAGCTGAACTAACTATAACGGGGGAATTTCACGGGTTTTGTACAAGTGCAATGTCCAACTAACTATAACTGTCCCTAAAACCTATGGTTTTTTTTGTGAATTTGTAAGGTTTTTTAAATGCTAATTTCTAACTATAACGTGCCTGAAACCTATGGTTTTTTCAGTGAATTTCAAAGGTTTTTTAAATGCTAATTCCTAACTATAACATGTCTGAAACCTATGTTTTTTTCAGTGAATTTCAAAGGTTTTGTAAATGACAATTTTTAAATGTATTAATTGTTATATTTATTTTTTTGATACTGATTTACTACATTTTTGTAAACTATTTATTTTTAGATATTTTCTTTTTAAATTACATTGTAATTACATTATACATTACATTACAAAATATACTTTCTCAGAATGAATTACTTTAGTTTAAATACTTTGCAAATAGGCAATAGACTTTTAAGTACAGTAGTTACAGTTGTTGCAATGGGCAACACAATTTCAAACACAATGCAACATTGAGCTCAATGTGAATTTCTAGTTAAATGCAATTAGTTACTTTATGGATTACTTTTCTAACCACAGGACTGGATCCTAGATTCAGTCATGGGACATCTCCTGTAAACAGTTGAGTAAAAGCGTTTTGGTTACAGTAGTGATTTTTAAGGAATATTATTGTATTTTAAAAGTTGACACTTAGAAACTTTTTCACATAGAATCCCCAATGTTATCCTACGGGAGGAAATTCACTTAGCAGGTAAGAAGTGTTATCGTTACTTTTTCTTACTCAGTGGTGGATCCTGGATCCAGCACTGGTGCATCTCCTGTAAACAGTTGAAAGAATGCGTTTAAGTCATACAGGCGATTTTTAAGGAATATTTGTAGTTTGTGAAAATCGACACTTTGAAACTTTTCTGCTGAAAACCAGACAATGGATTCCTATGGAAGGAAATACAAGTTACTGGTAAGTACGGTTAGAATTACTTTTCAGGGTCAGTGCTGGGCTAAAAGATGCAGCACTGGGTTCTCTCCTGATAACAGGTGAGTAAATCGGAATTCGTAGTTCGGCTGATTTTAGAGGAATATTATAAAGTTCCAAAACTCCACACACAGAAGAATTTCCAAGTGAAACCAGTCAATGTTAGCCTATGGAAGGAAATTCAAGTTACTGGTAAGTACGGTTAGAATTACTTTTCAGGATCTGTACTGGGCTCAAAGATGCAGCACTGAGGTCTCTCCTGATAACAGGTGAGTAAATTGGAATTCGTAGTTCAGCTGATTTTAGAGGAATATTATAAAGTTCCAAAACTCCACACTTAGAAGAATTTCCAAGTGAAACCAGTCAATGTTAGCCTATGGAAGGAAATTTAAGTTACTGGTAAGTACGGTTAGCATTACTTTTCAGGATCAGTACTGGGCTCAAACATGCAGCACTGAGGTCTCTCCTGATAACAGGTGAGTAAATCGGAATTCGCAGTTCTGCTGATTTTAGAGGAATATTTGTATGTTTCAAAAATCGACACTTAGAAACTTTTTCAGCAAAAAGCAGGCAATGATATCCTATGGAAGGAAATTCAAGTTACTGGTAAGTACGGTTAAAATTACTTTTCAGGATCAGTACTGGGCTCAAAGATGCAGCACTGAAGTCTCTCCTGATAACAGGTGAGTAAATCGGAATTCGTAGTTCGGCTGATTTTAGAGGAATATTGTAAAGTTCCAAAACTCCACACACAAGAATTTCCAAGTGAAACCAGTCAATGTTAGCCTATGGAAGGAAATTCAAGTTACTGGTAAGTACGGTTAAAATTACTTTTCAGGATCAGTACTGGGCTCAAAGATGCAGCACTGAGGTCTCTCCTGATAACAGGTGAGTAAATCGGAATTCGTAGTTCGGCTGATTTTAGAGGAATATTTGCACAATGGTGAAGCAAGGGGGTGGGGCCTGAGGTGACATGTCTGCAAACATGCCCTGTGGCGCGTTTTAAGTTGGAGAATTAAGTCCTCCTCAATCCCAGGGTCCCTAGGGGCCAACTAGCCCACCAGATACCTCCAGTATGCGCCAGAGAGCTGCGTTGCAGAGAGGTGTTCAGAGGCCACGCCCCTTTTTGCACCTCTCTGCAACGCAGCTCTGTGGCGCTTTCTGGACGTACCTGGTGGGCTAGTTGGCCCTCAGGGACCCTCAGGATTGAAGGGGATTTAATTCCCCATCTTAAAACGCGCCACGAGGCCTGTTTGCACACGTCACCTGAAGCCCCGCCCTCTCCTTCACCACTGTGCAAACGCGCCCGTGGCGTGTTTTAAGTTGGGGTATTAAGTCCCCTTGAATCATGAGGGTCCCTGGGGTCCAACTAGCCCACCCTGTACCTCCAGTATGCGCCAGGGAGGCTGCGTTGCAGAGAGGTGTTCAGAGGCCACGCCCCTTTACACCTCTCTGCAACGCAGCTCTGTGGCGCTTTCTGGATGTACCTGGTGGGCTAGTTGGCCCCCAGGGACCCTCAGGATTGAAGGGGATTTAATTCCCCATCTTAAACGCGCCACGGGCCTGTTTGCACACATGTCAACTTTAGCCCCGCCCCCTCCCTTCACCACTGTGCAAACGCGCCCCGTGGCACGTTTTAAGTTGGGGGATTAAGTCCCCTTGAATCCTGAGGGTCCCTGGGGTCCAACTATCCCACCAGGTACCTCCAGTAAGCGCCACAGAGCTGCGTTGCAGAGAGGTGTAAAAAGGGGCGTGGCCTGGACCACCTCTCTGCAACCCAGCCCTGTGGCGCTTACTGGAGGTACCTGGTGGGCTAGTTGGCCCCCAGGGACCCCCAGTATTGAATGGGAATTATTTCCCCAATTTAAAACACGCCACAGGGCGCGTTTGCAGAGTGGTTAAGGGAGGGGGCGGGGCCTGACGCTGATCTCGTCTTTTCTTTCTTTTTTGTTTTTTGAAGGGGGCTGTGTGGCCCCCTTCTTTTACTTTTTGGGGCCCTGGGGACCCCATCCCCCAGGGCCTGATGCCTTTTTTCTTTTCTTTTTTTTTAAAACTGTAGTGGAAGGGGGCCTCGTGGCCCCCCTCCCGTGGCCGATTCCGGCCCCGGAAACCCCATCCCCCGGGGCATGGCCACTTTAAAAAAAATAATTTTGGAGGAGGGGGGCTGCGTGGCCCCCCTCCTAAGGCCTCTATTGGCCCCGAGGACCCCATCCCCAGGGGCCGGCCTTCATTTTTTTTTTTTTTTTTGGGGAGGGGGCCGCGTGGCCCCCCTCCCGGGCCACTACTTGCCCTGGGGACCCCATCCCCAGGGCTGGCCCTATCCTTTGGGGTCCGTGGGGGGACCCCAACTCCCCCACGGACCCTGCCGGCTTCCCGCCTCCTGCGGGAGCCGGCATTGCTTTTCCACATGGGGAGCTGCTAAGATGCAGCTCCCCGTGTGGAAAAGCAATCAGCTTTGGTTTTTGGAAGAGAGAGCAGGTTTCCTGCTCTCTGTTCCAAAAACCAAAGCAGTTTGCTATGACAGGACGGGAGCCGGGAGGCTCCCGTCCTGTCATAGCAAACTACAGTGTCTCGGGGGTAGGCACCCCGGGACACTGCAGGAGCCGGCCCTGGGGGGTGGTGGTCCCCAGGGCCATCAAGGGCTCCAGGAGGGGGCCGCGCGGCCCCCTCCCTCCATTGGCAAAGCCCCGGGAGGTGGTGGTCCTCGGGGCTCGGGGTCCGTAACGGACCCCCATATTGAAATATTTAGTGCCCCGGGGAGGTGGTGGTCCCCGGGGCGTGTGGGGGGGCATGAGCCCCCCCCCACACAGGTTAATTTTTTTTTTTAAAAGAAGCCCCGGGGGTGGCGGTCCCCGGGGCTGCGGGAGGGCCGAGAGCCCTCCTGCACCATTATTTTTTTAAATCCCCGGGGGTGGCGGTCCCCGGGGCTTGGGGGGGCCTTAGAGGCCCCCCCACACATAAAACTTAAAAAACCCCGCATGCCCCTGGGACTTGGCCCACCCGGGGGCCAAATAGCATCGATTTTTTTTTTATCGGCTGGATCCGCGCACCCAGCGCGTTTTTGCCGATTTTTGTGATGTCACTGACCATGTCATGAATGATGTAATATGTGACGTCATCAGCAGTGCATTGCGGGGGCGCGAGTTATAGTTAGCTGAACTAACTATAACGGGGGAATTTCTAAGGTTTTGTACGAGTAAAATGTCCAACTAACTATAACCTCCCTGAAATCTGTGGTTTTTTCAGTGAATATATATATATATACACACGTATACATAAAAACCATAGACTACCAGTTTATTGGGACCAAAGTGATGACTATAGTGGGCTCATGTGACGAGATGAGACTAAGGCCCGCAATTCTACGATGCTCTAGGATGAGAAACGAATGTAAGATAGCGGAGCCAAGTTCACAGTTTTAGCTACCGGCTGGTAGCTAACCTGTAACCTTTGACCCAGGAAGAGCCAGTATTTATATCCGAGTGAAAGGCCCAGACAAAACTGAATATGAAAATGTGCTGAGGATTATGAACGCGTCCCGATACCCTCCAGGTAAGGAGTATTCCATGAATCGTTTCCCCTCACTTTTTTTAGGAAAAAGTGAAATGTTACCACATGGCGGACGGTAATGTTAATAAGTTAGGGCAGTATGCGCATAATCCATTGGATAGGATATTATATGAGTCGCTTCGTGTTTTGGCGATATTTATCCGCGTTAAGTGAGGAGGGATGAGATACTACCACTCCCGTTGTATAATAAATAATAAATATTTTTGTTTGCATAATTTGGATTAGAAAATGGTTCATCTATATATTTCACTGTTATGGATGACCCTTGAATTAAAAAATGTAAAAATTTAAAAATTTAATATATATGGAAAAAAAAGTTTTGGGGGAGTGACATTAAAAGTCGCTAAGTAAGGAAGGATAAGCTCCCTCATTTTTTTAAATTACGGCCCGTATCAATGCAATTAGGACACTGGTCGATCACATACTTTTGTGAGATGGATGGGTTTTAAAATTGAAAATTTAATAATTCCAATTAAGTATAAATGGAGAAGTCTGAGACTAACTAGTGAAGCAACCGCACTATATCTACTGGAAAGAGACATGTGGGGCAATTAACTATCTAACTGAGGGTTGCACTTAATATAAAGTATTTATTATTGCGCAACTGCGGAGAGAGGTTATATGATACACACTAATGTGATATAAGGTATATATGTTCGCTATTTGTTAGGAACAACACTGACTTAGAAAGGATCCCCATTACACCTGGAAAGAGAGAAGAAAAAGAGTAAAAGGTAGGGATCGGGTGATATATTTCCTGAACAGGAAGAAAATTGGATATTGTTTGAACCCCGTATATTAATGAACGATTTCACCCAACAAGTGATAGAATAACAGAAGATAGGAAAAGGACGGGGTACCACAATTGTGATCAGGAGGAAGTTGGGATTCCAAGAGAACGTTCTGAAAAATTATTTCCTTATATCACAGAAACATTACTGGTCCACAGTAACATGGGTTCTCATGGGCACATAAAGCAATGAAAATTGTTTGAGCTTCAATTATACTGAAAAGTGAGTCTATAAGGCCCATTAAACACTTTTACTTAAAGAGGAGGGTTGTAGACCTTCTCTAAATAGAATCAGAAGACATAGCTATTGATACTCTTTCTTTAATATTATTGTGCCCCGGAGGGTAACTATACACTGTGAGCGACTATATATAATTATGAAAATAATATATGGAAAGAGTGGCTGATTGTAAGAATGTATGTGGGAATTTGGTCACGACAACACCAGATCACTAAGATGTGGTTTGATATGCCTTGGAAGAGGGATAAAGATATGAACTTAGGGGCTTATTTATGAGCCCTTGCGTCACTTTTGCGCCGCTGGTGCGTCACTTTTTGTGATGCACCAGCGGCGTAAAAAATGCACCATGTTGCGTCATATTTACAAAGTGACGCATCTAGGTAGATGCGTCACTTTGTAAACCCCTGCGCCACAGTATACCTGCGCCAGGTATAATATGTGCAGGGTGGGCGTTCCGACGCAAGTAGGCTTTGTAGAAGTGACATTTCACTGCGCCACTTCTAGGACGCAAATGCGTCAATATCTTACGGCTGCCTCACAGCAGGCGTAGGACTGACGCAGGCACATTTGAAATGGGACTTGCCCATGAGAAATGACCGATTGCTGGAGTTGCGTCACTTTTGTGACACACTCCAGCAATGCGTCATGTTTGTGCCTACAGATACGTCAGAAATACTGACGTATCTGTAACTCCTTGCGACATGATGCGTCATACTGTGAATATGACGCATCCAGCATGTCACAAGGAGGGCGCAATGAAAAGTGACGCATCGCTGTTTTCACGCAGCGATGCATCACTTTTCATAAATGAGGCCCTTAGTGTATTGGGGGTAAAGAAAATGTACGGGCATATGCAAAGAAACATATTGGTCATATCATTGTTTTTATGTGTTATGTTTTTTATATAGATAAAAATGTTTTTAATGGTGGGAGACAGCTACTTATCCTGAAGAAGGTGGTTGTGAATAGTGGGAATCCACCGAAAGTCGTCAATGCAATTTTTTATATTAAATTGAACAGGCATTGAGTGACACAGTAGATATAACGATTCAAAAATACTCTTCCCTTTGAAAAATTACCATAATCGATTAGTTTCCAGAAAGACATATATGATTGTCCCGGTTTAACTATTTATTTATGCGTTTGTTTTTATGTATTCGATCTATGAATTGCCCTTGTATTGTTGGTTGAATTGCTGTTTCTTTTGGATTGATAAAAAAGAAAAGTAAGGGAAAAGAGTCCTTCCCTATACTGTAGATGAACATGGTTTTATTGTTATTGCTTTGATGAAAATAAATCTTTTTTTAAATGAGGGTAGCTTTGACCTTACAATCATTTGCATATATTGATTGATTTGTAGAACAGATAAAATGTTTTTTATGAATAAAGCTGAATAGTTTTTCCAAATATACATTTTGAGGTCCTATTTTAGTGATACTGGGGGTGTATTTCAAGTAGTGAGTGATACTGTGAGAAGAGTATGAAACAGGTGTAAGAACCACTAAGAAACCCAAAGGGAATATTTTTCTGACTAGATAGCCCCATGGGAGCAGTCCAGCCGGAACTGCAAAGCCAGGTCTTCCCTAGATCGAAACAAGCATCCTGGGACCGGTAATACGGCCTGCATGATAGCCTAAATTTGAAGGCCTGTATTTCAGATTTCAGGCTTGAGGACACAAAACTATGTTATTATCTTTGGCATGTGTTGTTTTGTTTTCCCTTATAATTTCTAGTTTGTTTAATTCAAAGACCTTCAGACATTAGAGCCAAAACAGTGTTTACGCTCATGCTTTTATACTTCTCCCTCTATCTTTTGTCTTTTCACTGACATAAACTAAAATAACATATAATTTATACCATTTTAAATAAAAGGCTTATGCTTTATATTCTCATGTTGAAAAAATGGCGCCCTCCAAACGAGGAGTAAGCGAACTCAATGAGCACTCATAGCGGCATGATTACCGCTTTCAAATCTTCATCCAAAAACGATAATCCATGTTAAATGATTATTATATTCCTTTATTTTTTCTTTGTATCATAATTTCATACTCCATTTTTCAAAATTTGGTTCATACGATTCTTCTCATATGCATACCAATAGTGAGGTAAATTATCTCATTACACAGGTGCCCCAATGCATTTCGGGCGGCAGCCCTTCGTCAGGGGATCGGTCCTACAAAAATGTATAATGTGATTTACTAATCCAGGAACACATATGTACATTGCTTTAATACAATGTTCAAACCACCAATTCTATGCGTGTTGTGTCTAAAACTAAAGAAAAAGATGTGAGTACTGCAAAGTGAACAGAACCTCATGTCTCATACGAGGAATTTCATTCAGTAATAACTCGGTAAACACCCTGTGACAATGCTACTTTGTTAAACTGCGTGCTCCAGTAAAAAACGTCTTCAAGTGCATTATCATAAAACGCTATATACAAAATGTGACAAATCCATTTAACCGGTGCATAAAGTCACTGACATCAGTCCCATTATAACTGCTCTAAACACGCGTGCATCGTTCGTATACCAAAAGTGTCAATCGGCCGGCCACTACACTCTTAAAAATACCTGTTGTAATGTCGATCTTCTCTCCCTCTATCCTCTGCTCGTTAAGCTTCCATAGCTACACGTCTCTTCCCGGAATTAAATGTGAAAAGAAAACCGGAAGTAACAATAATCATAGAAAAAAGACTATGACGGCAATCCAACAGACGGTAAACTATTATAAGTAAAGTTGTTCAAAATTGAATATAACTGCAACCGAGATCAAAGTGTTAATAATACTACTCGATAATAGCTCCTAAAAAATTAAATATCACGGAAACAATCTCAGATCTTCATAAGAACGAACGCTAACCATGGTCTCAATAAAGCGTGTAGCGAAAAAAACCGTAGCAGTAACAACAAGGTCACCATGGTGACAAGCACCACCCTATCAACTGACGAAACTGTTCTTAAAGGTACATGACTGTGCAAGGTATAAAAACACGAACGGATCAAATATGTATTCGAGCTTGAAACAAACAATGAAAAAATGATGTGTACACGTCAACAATATGCAAAATCCCTGAAACCAACTCTAGTGCAGTATGGTGTGATGTGATTAAACATTGTATGCATTCAAATCTTTCTAATCAAAGGGTACACAAAATACACATGTGGTTATAAATACATGACAGCCGCAAATTATTACAGAAAACAACTAAATTCTACACGATCATTCAACCCTTTAGGGTGTATTGAGTTCAATTTTGAAATCCAGTACAGTTCACGTTGTAAAAGATATTGTCTATTATCCCTTCCTTCTTCAATGTTTACCTGTTCCAATACCATATATCTCAATTGGCTGATGTTGTGATTCATTTGCAAAAAATGTGTTGCCACGGTGGATTTCAAATTTTTTGTGCGGATATTACTTTTATGTTCCATGAGACGGGTTTTTACTTTTCGTTCCGTTTTACCGATATATGGTAGTCCGCATGGACACTTTATAAGGTACACTACATTGGTAGTGTCACACGTGGCTGTGACTCTCAATTTGATGGGGGTGCCCTGAGTAGGATGCGTGATAGTAGTGCCCTTAATGATGTTATTACAACTTCCGCAGTTGTAACATGGGATGGTACCTCTGTAATTTAAATCTTTTCTGCTAGTTTTTCGGTTGAGAAGTTGTTTCAAGTTCATGGTGCGTTGGTAAGCAAAAATAGGAGGGTATTGGAATATGCCTTTAAAATCAGGTTCAGCTTGTACCAACAGCCAATATTTTTGGATTGTTTGTTTGATCTTCGTGCTTTCTGTAGAGTGTTTGGATACAAACACCATTCTTTCCTCTTTTTTAGCATGTATCACTTTAGGTGTTAACAATTCCATTCTGTCCATCAGCTTCACTCTGTCAACAGCTTCTTGTAGAATTGGTTCCGGATATAATCTTTCTTTAAATTTTTGTAAAGTCCTTTTGCTGTTGTTGTTGTATAATTCTTCTGAAGATGAGATTATTTTAATCCTGAGCAGTTGCGAATAAGGTAAGTGACGTTTTAAAGACTTTTGGTGGAAACTGGAGAAATGTAGAAAATTGTTCCTATCCGTAGATTTGGTAAATATAGTAGTGGTCATGATGTTGTTTTGTAGCATAATGTCAACATCCAGGATCGCTATCCTTTCTGTACTGATGTTGTGTGTGAATTGAATTCTTTCCTCAATTGTATTGATTTCATGAATGGCTTGTAATAAGTCTGGTTGAGATCCTTTCCAAATCAGAAAAATATCATCTATATACCTGTGATAGGTAATCAGGTTGTCTTGCCAGGTCTTTTTGGATAAAATGTGATCAAGCTCAAACCGATGCATAAAGAGATTAGCATACGCAGGAGCTGCGCAATTTCCCATCGAAGTACCTGATAACTGTGTGTAGTAATTGTCATCCCAAGTGAAGTAGCTGTGATAAAGAGAAAAATGCATCAATTCTAACAGAAAAATTTTAAGATCTTCTTCTTTGTTACTATCGATCAGAAATGATTCTAGGGCATGAAGCCCCATGTCATGGGGAATTGAAGTGTACAAAGACTTCACATCTATGGTACATAAAATGAGTTGATCATGATCTCCAATCTTGATGTTGTTAATTTTAAGAAGAAAGTCGGTAGTATCGCGTAAGTACGTAGACATGCTCTGGACTATAGGTTGAAGATGTTTATCAATGTATTTCCCTATCGGTTCGTGTATGGAATTTCTGGTGCTGACAATTGGTCTGAATGGAGGTTTATTTAGACTTTTGTGGATTTTGGGAATCATGTACAGGTATGGTGTTTTTGGATTGTCTTTAATAAGAAATCTTTTGTCTTGCTCATTGATGGTACCCTTTACCAGTGCTGCATCAATGATTGTAACCAATACTTTACTGAATGCCTTTGTGGGATTTGAAATCAATTTCATGTATGTGTTTTGATCCGTCACGTGTTCCTCTACACTTTGAAGGTAAAAATCCGTATCCAGAATAACTATAGCGCCACCTTTATCCGCTTGACAAAACATTATTTCTTCTTCAGAAGCCAGATCTTTAATCGTGTTCCATTCCCTAAAAGATAAATTAGACTTCTTAGGTTCCTTTGTTTTGAATAGTTCTTGTAATTCTTTGCTGACTACCGTGTCCAAAGCGTCTAATATCTTGTGGCTGAGTGGTGCCATGAATTTGCTTTTTGGTTTAAGATCAAGTAAGGTTCCTGTCTCCTGGTTAGTTTTGGGTTCAATGATATTCTTGAAAAAATGCTTCAACCGAAGGTTCCTCATAAACTTAAACCAACTCACTTGAGTCTCCAACTCGTTTGTTTTATAAGTGGGGACAAATGACATGCCCTTTTGTAACGTGCGAGTTTGAAACAGTGTCAGTTCCTTCTTTGAAATATTTATTACAAGGCTGTTTGACTCCTGGTGGATTTGGCTATTGGTGTATCTTTGTCTCTTGGCGTTTGACCTCCGGGTTCTACGAGTGGTCTTTGACCTGATCCTAAAAAAGGTACCTGTTCCATGTTGCCCGCTTGAGAAATGATTGATTTAGTCTCTGTACTAAATTGCATGTTAGTATTCCTTGGTGGTCCTCTTTGTTGTGATTCATCTGAGGATGATGTTTCTCCCTCTGTTGTTCTATTACCAAATGGTCTTTGTTGTCTCCGTGCGGCGTACACCTCCGCCCAATTGTAAACCTCTCCCAACTTGTAATCCAAGGTATCCCTCTTGAATTTTCGTAATTTTCTCTCATTTATTTCTTTTGTGTATTTATCAAGCTGCATGTTAATGTCTTCTAATGATTTATACAATTCTTCTGCACTCATTTTGTCACTCAATTCTTGTTTGAGTTGTGATATCTCTGTATTTAGTTCTTCCAATAGTTTAGATAGTTCTTCTACAATTAAAAGGATTAAATCGAGTGAACACTTGTTAAGAATGGCGTACCACCGTTCCGTAAATCTAGCATTGTTTTTGCACAAAGTTGACTTGAGTGGTATACGTAGGCCCCTAGGTATTCGTTGTACTTTGTGGTAACGTATCAGTGTACTGGCGTGTAGTCTCTGGTTTATTTCACGTTTTGCTGTAAATAATAATTGCCTAATATTAGCCTGTGTAGATGATGTACTTGTGGCTATACATTCTGGTTCCTGGATTAGTGAGTAAATTCTCTGTGTTTCATCCAAAGAAAAACCGAAGGTGTCGGCTCTGTTTCCAGTTAGGTTGGCAATCTCTTCGTATGACATGATTCTTGAGGGCGGGGTGCTAACCGTTTGAGATCAGCGGGTAAATGTACAAAAAATATCTGTAACACGGTTGCACACCCTCGTTTTAAATTATTAATGAAAACAGTTATTCAGTGTAGTCCTCTTAGGTGCTCATGAGTATCACCTCCTGATCCTTGAGCTGTTGGGTACAATTGAAAAAATGGCGCCCTCCAAACGAGGAGTAAGCGAACTCAATGAGCACTCATAGCGGCATGATTACCGCTTTCAAATCTTCATCCAAAAACGATAATCCATGTTATATGATTATTATATTCCTTTATTTTTTCTTTGTATCATAATTTCATACTCCATTTTTATATATTCTCCTGTATCAGAGTAATAGGGGATATTTTCTCCAACATAACATCAGAGCACTTTTAATAACTGAGGAATCTGTATTGTCTTTGTATTAATAAATGCATTATAAACACTACTGAAGCTAAACAACTGACGTATTCATTAAGGCAGACTTTAAAGGCTGACTTTTTCTCGTGGTGGAATAGGGCTAAACAATGAATCTACTGCTCTCTTATTTTCATGACTACACTAAGCATGCTGCCATGTTGCATTTCACGCTCCATTTTTATAAATTAAATTAAGAGTTCTATGTTGCAACAGGATGTCCAGAACCAGCGTCTAATCACTTTTGATGGAGAGAAAAAGGGTACTTTTGTTGTCCCCTCACACCTTAAGTGAATCACCCAAGTTAGAGAATGAGGAGGCCATTCTAATCTACTCAGGTTCATCTAATTAATTTACTCCACCAGTCTCATAAGTGGAAGTAACAGCCCAAATCTGAATGCCATTTCATTATCTTTAACACTTTAAGATTCAAAGTGTGACAGAATTATCCTAGAACCCCAGAATATAGGAAGACCGTCCAGAATGCAGCACCCAGACTAATCCTCGATATCCCATGGCACAACCACATCACCCAACACCTCCGAGACCTCCACTGGCTCCCTGTCGAAAGAAGAATAACTTTCAAGCTGCTCACGCACAACTACAAGGCCCTCCACAACATCGTACCTCAATACCTCAACGACCGCCTTTCCTTCCATGCCCCCAAGAGAAACCTCCACTCGGCTGACCTCTCCCTAGCCACTGTCCCACACTTCTACAGGACCAGATCGGGTAGAAGGTCCTTCTCCTACCTTGCAGCCAAGACCTGGAACGATCTCCCTCTACACCTCCGGCGAAGCCCGACACTGCACCAATTCAGGAAAGAACTCGTGACCTGGCTCTTCGAATGATCCCAACAGAGCTGCTCGCACCCTCCCCTCAGCGCCTTGAGACACTAGCGGGTGAGTAGTGCGCTTTACAAAACCCTGATTGATTGATTGATTGAAATGATGTGCATAGCACTTTTGTGGTTGCAAGCCTTGAGATTTACAAAAGCACAAGGCTTGTGTAGGAAACTGGGTTGCTGTTTAAGGGCAACCACAATTCTGGTCGGGGTGAAACACAATCAAACCCCAAATTAACCTGTGTTTAACCCTCTGGTAGCCTGGCACAAAGCAGTCAGGCTTAACTTAGAGGCAATGTGTAAAGCATTTATGCAGCACTTCAAACAGTAATAAACTGAAAACACCACACAAGAAAAATTCTACACCAGTCTAGAAAAATAGAATAAAATGTAATAAGTTATTTGAGACCAAAACAATAAAAAATACAATGGGTAGAACCGGAGATATGCAATTTTAAAGATTTCAGGTAAGAATAACAGCACAAAGCACCACTCATAGGTATCTGGTCATGCGAGACCAGGTGAAAGTCATAAGTTCAGGCCGACTGCGATGGAATACAGGCCGGATACAGGGACCAGGTTAGCCTTGGTGAAAGAGATACCTTCAAAAGTCTGCATGAAGAGTTCTTGTTTGTGGTGGAAGGGGCTGCAAGGAAGAGGGAGAGCATTGTGGATGGTTGTCGATGCAGTGCGAAGAGGAGGCTGAGTATCACGGACAGTCGTCCCCGTAGTGCGAGAATCCTATTGGGCATCATGAACGGTCGTTGCTGGAGGTTCGCTTTGGTGGTCACCACGGGCAGCTGATGCTGTAGCATGAGGTGCAGGTCTCGCATTTCCGCGCCTTGCTGGCGCTCACTGTGGTACAATGAGTCAGGTTCACTGGAGCTTTACGTTGGTGGGTAGCAAGATCTTGGCGTGAACAGGCCCGGTCATGGTCGTGATGAGCTCAAAACCTCAGGATTTCTCCTTTTCTTGTGGGGAGACCTCTAATAATGCCCCACCAAGGGTCCAGGAGTTGAGGGGTACCTCTTGTAGATCAGGAAGTCACTCCAGCAGAGGCCAGCAGGACTCAGGGCAGGTCCAGTTGTAGGTCTAGTTGCAGGTCCAGGCAGCACGTCAGCTGAGCAGATGCCGGAAGGCCTCTGGAACTTGTTATGTCCCTGTAGCTCAGAACAAGAGGTCAGTCAGCAGACCCTTGGAGTCACTTCAGCCTGAGATAAAGGTTGTGAGTCCAGTCTTCCTTCTCAGCAAGTAGGCATCAGAGTAACAGGGTAGCAGAGTAGCAGTCTTTCTGGCAGCAGAGCAGCACAGCAGTCATTCTTCTGTAGTATTCACAGGATCAGAAGTGTACTCAAGAGTTGGGTCTGAGGATCCATAATTTATTTCTAGTGATTGCTTTGAAGTATGACAAGCTTCTAGGGGTTTCCACCCCAGAGGTGTTGGGAATTTCCTGCCTCCCTACCCTGGCACCAGCTTGTCTGGGACACAAAAGACTAGAGTCTAACCCTTTGTGAGTGTGCTCAGCCAGAGTCTTTGTGATGTTCAAGTGTGGTAGGTGATAGTTCTGCCCCTTATCAAATCAGAGATTGCCCATCCTGCCAACAGCTATTTCCCATTTTCCCACTGCCTAGGAGCAATACACAAAGAACAACTTCCAGCTACAACTAGTCATGTGACCCTGGATACAGACTGCCTGCAGCACCAAATGGTAAGGACAAGAAAATGCCAACTTTCAAGAGGCATTTTCAGAATTGTGACTGATAATTCGACTTTACCATTAAAGAGGGTTTTAAATTACAATTCTTTAGACACCAAACTTGACATTCTAAACTGCTCACATTTGAAAGTTAACAGTTATTATATGTAATAAGGCAACTGTTAGACCTAGTATTTTTGCCATGTTTTTGTCCCTTACTTTTTGCTTTCGGACCTCCTATTTTGCTGGCTCAAGGACTCTGCTCATTTTACTACTGCTAACCAGTTAAAGCCAAAGTGCTTGGGATTGCTCCCTAAAACATGGTAGAATTGGTTTATACCCAACTGACATATTTAATTTTCTTGTAAGTCTCTAGTAAAGTGGCACTACCTGTGCCCAGGGTCTGTAAATTAAATTCTACTGGTGGGTCTGCAGCACTGATTGTTCCACCCACTTAAGTAGCCTTACAAACATGTGTCAGCTCTACCATTGCAGCCTAATATGTGCAGTTTTAAGCTGCCATTTTGACCTGGAAAATAAACCTTTTACCAGGCCTAAATCTTCTTTTTCAATACATATAAGTCACCCCTACGGTAGGCCCTGGACAGCCCCAAAGAAAAGGTATAGTGAATTAAAAAAGTTGAACATGTACTTTTAAGTTTTACATGCCCTGGTAGTGAAAAACCCTTAAATTCGTTTTTCACTACTGCAGGGTCTGCCTCACCGATAGAATAACATTGGAGTTGCCTTATTACATTTAATAAGCTGTAATTTCAAAGGGGAACAGGTAACTCATTCATGTTTGGTGTCTTTGTAATTGTAACGAAAAATCTTAAATCATGGTGAACTCGGATTCTAAATTACAATTTTGACAATGCCACTCTTAGAAATTTGTCAAACACGATGGGGAGTGCTCCTGATATGGAAGCAGGGGGCAGGATCAGTGAACAGTCGATAAGCAAAGAGGGACCCCCATACCAACAATTATTCAGGAGTTACTTAGGCTGCATTACCATTCCGCGCCTGCTCTTACAAAAATGTTTCCTAGTATTTAGAAAGTTATTTAGATAACCTCACACATTTGTACCTCCACTGGAACATATACTGAATACATTTAAGTCAAAACATAACAAAGTAGACATGATCAAAACACAAACATTGTATACAAGAGGTGTTCTTTCCTGTGAACATATAGGGGCCGATTCCGATTCGGGCCGGAATTCTCTCCGACCGAGCCGGACCCGGAGAGAATTCCGACCGAATCGGACCCTAGCAGTCCGACCGAACGAGTACGATGCGCACGCATGCAATCGGACTCGATTCGGTTGGACTCCCATTGAAGTCAATGGGAGCCTGTCGTACAACGCGTACGCGGGCTCCCATTGACTCAATGGGTGCGAGGCGGACAAGGGCGCCCCCTACAGCGTGTACGCGTCCATGCGCATCGTGGCGTACATGCACAGGTAGGGGGGACCCATGGGTCCCCCCTGTGTGCGACTCGCGCGCCTACGCGTACAGGGGGGTCCGACGCGGACCCCCAAAGTCCGGCTCCGACAGCTTTGTCGAGCCGGACGGCGCGAGTTGATCGGACTGCTCACGGCGCGCATCGTACTTACCCGGCCGGGAAACGTCTCCATAGCGCGGTGCGAGTCGTGTCCATGCGAGTCGGTCGGAGCGTGTTGAAGCCGCGTTCGAGTCGGTCGGCGATTTCACGGGTGCTTGCATCGTACTCGCTCGGCCGGACCCGCGTACGATTCGGTCGGGAAACAGGGCTCCGAATCGGATCCGGTGAATCCGAATCCGATTCGGAGCACTACCGGCCGAGATCGGAATCGGCCCCTTAGTCTTTCCACAAAGTGCTTCTTTCATTTTAAAGTTGTTTTGGCATATTCATATTAATGTACAACATAAAGGGACAAGTGACTCCACGATCGAATGAATGACACAACGATCAAACATATACCTTACATATTCATGTAGTTCAGCTATATCCCTATCCACATAAACACGTGCCCAAAATACATTTTATCAGCAAAGGGGACACATCAGTATTCTCCTTATGAGCTGTCACAAGTACAACGAGGGGCCCTATGTGGCTGGGCACAATGTTACGCCCTTAGTTGATTGTATGAGAGGCTTCAATCCTCTTGGTTACTGTCCTCTGGCTTTTATTGGCCTTTGTGGGTGTGCCCTCAAAACACACTTTGTTACGCTGATGTGTTTCAACCTTCTCTGTAGGCCTGGCACAAAGGGTCTCATTTACAAGAGGCCTGCGCCCCCGGGTCACTTTTAATGACCCTCTGGTGGTGGAGGCCTCTCAATGATATCTACGATACCATGCAGAGTCACGCGCCGGATCGTCACTTTTAATGACCCTCCGGTGGTGGAGGCCTCTCAACGATATCTACGATACCATGCAGAGTCACCCTGCATGGCTTTTCATGGCCTCATAGATATGGTGTAAGGCAACACTGCGCAAGTCTCTGCGTTGCCTCCCACTGCATCAGGGAGGCGTGCCATGAGCATTGCAGTGGGTGTTCCCTCGAAACGCCCATGAATTTTGTCACATTCCCAGATTTTCAAAAAAGCGTAAATCTGGGAATGAGTCAAAACAGTGTGCCTCCCTAGGGCTCGCCTAATGAAGAGAAATAACGTTATTTCTCCTCATTTTCCCTCTCGCTTGGAGAGCGGAGGTGGCAAAAAACTCTGCAACCGCTGTGTGGCAGAGTTTATCGCCCACTGTTACTATTGACCCTATCCTAATGTTGAATTGTCCAGCCACACTTTGCAGTTATCAGTTTTGTCATGAAACAAAGACCTGTCATTGTCCCATAGCACCTCCCACCATGCAGCCAACTGTCTGCACAAGCAGTCTGGAAAGAAGACCAGAAATCACAACATGCTGTGGTCCTGAGACCCTGCGATAGTGGCTGGAGTGTTTGGTGTCTGAGACATTGGCAAGCCAACTAACATGCACAATGTTGTGTCAAGAGCTGCAGCCATTTTGTGCAGCTCCCAGTATAAAACGAGATGATGCCTGAAATCACACGCTCAGTACTCGTGCACTAACTTGCACTTACAATGAGGAGGGACATTGTCTATGGCGCTCGGACAGACTCCTGCACAGGCTGTAGGCTGTTGTTTACAGCACAAAGGTGCAGATGCCTCCAGATAGCCCTGGCACACACCTGAGCTTACTAATCCACCCAGCACAAGGTGTGCACCAGTCAACAAAATGTGGACAAGTTCCGAGAAAGGACCTGTTCAAGGCTGGCTGTGACTCCAAGGTTCAGCTTGTGACATGCTTCATCCAGTTTCCTCATGATGTTTGTTTCCAGGGCATTCAGGTAATTGTAGTTTATTTGCTTATGTGAATGCAGTATACTTAGATTGAAAAAAGGGTCTTGATGAACTCTTGGGACATGTTATGGTTCATCTTGAGATGTCTGACCTGTAGTTCAGCATTGTAACCCCAGCAAGTCCCTGACATAGAGAATGAATAGGGAGGTACTTTCTCTGAAAACGGTGTGAGGGAAAAGCTTGGCGGTGGCGCAGCAGGGGTGCCAATTGTCATAATGTAAAATAGGTCCCACTGCTTCATAGTTGGGCATGAAAATGTATCTTTTGGAAACAGAGGCAGTTATTCCCCCGTCTCCCCCCACCCCGGTTGGGCAGCCTTGCCACGCCCCCTACTCTGTGCTAGTACTGAACGGCGAGGGTCTGGGTGAATGCGCGGTGCTGGGTTGGTGTTAGCCCAGTTCTTCTAGCAGTGTGGGGGAGCCAGCAACACCGCCAGGCACAATGGTATCATGGTCAAATGGCAGCAGAGCGAGGAGCTCCGGGGAGCAGCTGGCCAAGGAGCCATGTGAAACTCATGAACCGTTGAACCGGGGAGGAAACCAGTAGACTGTATAACATCACATGCCATTGACTCTCATAGTTTTCTAGCGTTATAATAATGATGTGTGTACGTTTTAAAATAATATATGTGGATAATGCATATGTGGGTTGTGTTTGGTTGTTGCTTTCTAAATACGCGCCCCTTCATCCCCACGTTCTGGAGCTGTGTCTGTAAGCCTCATTGGCTCTGTTGCTGCCCCTCGGTCAGGTGAGGATGAAGAAAACAATTTCACAGTTGTTGTTCTTTCTGAGTCCTAGTTCAAGCTTTGACTAAGTTGCACATTTTCTTCTTTGTTCCTCCTCGAGCTTCACTCAGCCAGTTTGATTTGAATTTAAGGGCGGTGATCCAAATACAAGGAGCAGCAGTGCAGCGCCAGAGTCAGCCTCCTCTAGGTCCTGCTCACAATGAACGATGCATTCCCGCATTTGTCTGCTGGCTGCAACCCTATCATTTGGGGAAGATAAACCATATGTTTTTTCTTGCGTTGGAGTGCCTAGTGCTGAGGTAATGAGCGTGTACGCCAGACCGGCACAATTCTGCCACTCTCAGAACTTTGTGGAGTTTTCAGTGACTCAGTGGAACTCCGCAGAGTACAGCTCCGCGAGCTCCGCCCACCCCTAGAAATCACAAGGAGACGACAAATGTACCAATGGGGGTACCAGAACTAATCGCCATATACCACGTATCCAAAAGGCAATTGGACCAGAAATAACACGGTTATTCTGTCCTTTGTTCCAACCACCAAAATGGACTTCATGCAAATAAGACTGGAAACACTACAATTCTTCCGAACAAATGAGGTTAAAAGTCTTTTTTCATACCATATGACCATTAGAAAGTTTTCTGGACTAAAGGGACCATCCAGCTTTTATCCACCGATGTTAAATATGTCCATAGAACTACAAATGTTCTAAAGAACAGTACTGAGGGACATAGATGGCATCGGTCAAAAATAGGGGAAATATACCAGACACAACCTGCTGAGAGAAGATCCCTCTGCCCTCCTGATATTGAAATCATGCCAGGAGATAATCATTAAGCCGGCAGATAAAGGCGGAGCTATAGTCATCATGGATAGAGTGACATATGAACAGGAAATAATAAGGCAACTTAAGAACAAGGACAACTACAAAAAGATACAAGTTGACCCCCTACTAACAATCACAAGAAAGATCACCAAGCTCACAAACCTAGGAAGGAGTGAAGGATGGCTATCAAAAAAAGAGAAAGGATACTTGCACAAGAAAAATGCACATATAACCTCTCACATATATCGTCCCCAAAATGCACAAGGACCCACTAAATCCACCAGGGTAACCCATCGTTTCAGGTGTGAACTCCATACAAACCACCTGCGAAATACGTCAATGTTTTTCTCAAATCATCAATCGCCAACATCCCAATCTATTTGAAGGATAGTATGGATTCAATCAGTACACTGGAGGGTATGGAATTTGATAAAACTTGTGACACATTTGTCAGACTGGATATCGTGAGTCTCTACACGAAGATAACCCAAGACTGTGCCATGGAGGCTATGGAACATCTCCTCAATAAAAGGCAGTGACCATATCAGGTCCCACCGAATACATCCTGGAATTTGCTAAAATCTACCTTAAATACAATTTTTCCCAGTTCAATAAACAGTTCAACCTACTAACGAAAGGGACCGCAATGGGCAGTCCCTTCCTGTTGGAAATGGCCATTATGTGCATGAACCTCTACATAGATAAATTGGTCCTGGAAAGCACATCACCATATGGAAACAATACATTGATGAGGTACTGATATATGGAAGGGGCCCAAGGAGAAGATAAGAGACGTTGCCAACAGGCTAAACTCAAGAAGCCCAGACATACAATTCTCCATATCTAAACATAAGAAGGAGATCCATTTTTTGAGACATCACACTGCACCATGAAAACAATAGAATTTACATCTCACTATACACAGGACAGGAATACATTCTTATACTACTCCAGCTTTCACCAGAGGAATCTAAGGGATAATTTACACTACAGCTAGTTCCTCAGATAAGGAGAAACTGCATGAAGAAAGAGGATTAATTCACCAATGCCGGGAACCTACTCTCTAAATTACAACAAGACCTCCCAAGGAAACTACTCAAGCAAGCAATGAAACGTGCTTGGTACACTCCATGAGAAAATTTGCTACAGCCAGGAAACAAACAGCCAAACAATCTGATGGTATACGTAACAACATTTTCAGGAATAACCAACTCACTGAAGAGTTCAATTCGAAAGAACTGAAAAATTGTCACAGGTCTGCTATAATTTTAGAAACTGCCCATGTTTGCATTGAAATACAACAGATATATTCAAGAAAGTCTTGTTAAATCCAATACTACACTGAGAGCACAAACCCCTACTCTAAGTACTTTTTTTAACTTGCCCCTGTTGAGAGGCCACCATAAATGTGGTAACTGATTTATATGCAACAGCACCATAGAGGGTGAGAAATTCACCTACAGGGACACCGAGATCAAACATACAGAATTTACGAACTGTAACTCAAAGAATTGCGTGAATTGTGATGGTATGCCCTTGTGAGAAAGATTACATAGGGAAGAAAACTAACCAAGAGATAAAGAAACAGCACAAATCGCACATTCATTGCAAAACAATGCATGCACCCATGGTCCAACGTACGTGGAGACAAACCATGCACTGACGGACCTCAGATGGACAGTGCTGAGACATGTTAAAACCACAAACGAGAAATCTGTATTACTTTGCCTAGAGGCACAAATGATATTACGCATGCACATGACTGAAAATGGCCTAAACAAACTATCTGAGATTGGTTACTTCTTTGCCATTTGAGTTACAGTTTATAGGGCAGATCTACAAAAAAGTGCTGCAGCGAGGCACCGCAAGCCCTTTGGCTGCGCTATGCTGCGGCACTTTCAGAGCACAGGAATGCAACATATTTACAATGATATGTCGCATTCCTGTGCCCTCCACTGCGCTGGCGCACAAACAGCTGCCATGCGCTGGCGCAGGCACCCTTGCACCATGGTGCAAGGATGCCTGCGCCATTGGGAGATTGTTTTTCTGGAGGAAGGGGAACCTTCATGCAAAAAAACAATCTCTACAGGCATTTTCCTCTTTCAATGCGTGCTGTAGAATGCAGCACGCATTGAAAGAGGAAAAAAACGAGGAGAAATGAAAACATTTCTCCTCTTTGCGCCTCGCTACGCCACCCCTAGGGTGGTGTAGCATACTGACGCATTTCCAGGTTTACGATTCCTCGTAAATCTGGAAATGTGTCTTGTTCCATGGGTGTTGCGTGGGAACACCTACAGCAACACACATGGAACGCCCCTTTCACACAAAGTGCTTCGTGTAAAGGGGCCATATTTACAAGGACAGGAAAAGCCACGCAGGGTGGCTTTTCCTGTCTTTGTAAATATGGGGCAGGGAAATGCGCTTCCAGTGCATCACAAAAAGTGAGGTACTTTCAGCGCAAGGGGCTTGTAAATCTGCCCCTCTATACTTAAATTAGCTTTTCCAGGTGGGGCCATTCCGATAGTGGACACTTTCTTCAACAATCAGGGGACCCATGAGTAATCAAATATGAACTAAGACACCTTTTTACTGTATAAGCTCATGACAAAATGCTCCCCGACTTCCTCTGGATCACACACACAAACAAAGTGAAAATACATGACAATATAAGCATTATGGGGCAGATCTACAAGGAAGTGCCGCAGCGCGGCACTGCAAGCCCTTGGCTGCGCCATGCTGCGGCACTTCCGAAGCACAGAATGCGACATATTTACAATCATATGTCGCATTCCTGTGCTCTCCCCTGCGCTGGCGCACAAACTGCAGCCATGCGCCAGTGCAGACACCCTTGCACCATGGTGCAAGGATGCCTGCGTCATGGGGAGATTGTTGTTGTGCAGGAAGGGGCACCTTCCTGCACAAAAACAATCACTACAGGAATTTTCCTCTTTCAATGCATGCTGTAGAATGCAGCACGCTTGGAACGAGGAAAAAACAAGGAGAAATGAAAACATCTCTCCTCGTTGCGCCTCGCTACGCCTGCCCTGGGGAGGCGTAGCATTGACACGCATTTCCAGATTTACGATTCCTCGTAAATCTGGAAATGTGCCTCGTTCCATGGGTGTTGCGTGGGAACACCCACAGCAACACCCATGGCACGCCCCTTCCACGCAAAGTGCTGCGTGTGAAGGGGCCATATTTACAAGGAGAGGAAAAGTCATGCAGGGTGACTTTTCCTCTCCTTGTAAATATGGAGAAGTGGAATGCGCCTCCAGTACATCACAAAAAGTGACGTACTGGTGGCGCAGGGGGCTTGTAAATCTGCCCCTATGACTTTTAGCGTGCCAGAGACAATAAACCTAATTTGTCAAAAGATACAGACAATATTGATGTGGAAAGTGTAGCAATGTTCGGCAAAGCACCTTTAATTGTGTAATTTATACGGTGCCATGGCTGATGAGTAACTCTGTAATTTTGTATCATTGATCCAAATCATATGCAAATTAACTATGTGTAATTCCCCTGAGAGTTACTACTGTGTCCCTTGTACCTAATGATTTAATCGCATACATACACGTGAGCTAATCACAGAGTCATACCGCCAAAGGCCCTAAAAGCATCGCACTGCACCCCCCAAGATGCAACATCACAAGGCATCCACTGTAAGGCTACACTTTGAGCCTCCAGCCATCCTAGGCCTACTATCTATGATGAGGTTATTCTTGAAGCCAGTAGCGGCCCGTGGTGGGAGTGCTGCCGGGCGGTGACGTGGGCGGGGAGGGCAGGGTGGGGGTAGTAAGTACGAATACGGCCGTATAGAGGTAAGTAGACATATAAATAAATAAAACGAATTTCGTTGCGCGCGCTGCATCGCCAAATGCGATGCAGCGCGCGCAACGAAATTCGTTTTATTTATTTATTTGTTTACTTACCGCTATACGGCCGTATTCCGTACTTTACTACCCCCCACCCTGACCCTTCCCCGACCCACGTCACCGCCCGGCAGCACTCCCACCATGGGCCGCTACTGCTTGAAGCCCCCAACACAAATGCCCCCCAAATTTGAGTCCTGGGCCTCATGGGAGCTCCCAACAGAACAGGAGACATGGCAACTACATTTCCACTGCACCCGCGTGACCGTAGCATCGCTTCTGGTGGATAGCAGTTAAATACGCGAGGGACGAATCACCCGGCTTGCAAGCAGCAAGGAACGCTGGTACAAAGGAGGCAGCAAAACTTAAGGTATTCAGACAAGCACCCCGCACGGTAGCACACGCACCCGTCCTAAAGAGAGACATCTTCATTTGATTTCTTGATTTCTCAATTTCCATTTTTCCCTCATTCGCAGAGCAGCGTGAGCCTGCAACTCCAACAGTACATAAGTGTATAAGTTAGGAAACCAGGCAAAGCATTTTCAATCATGTGCAATGTGTTCCTTTGCCCTAATTAGCAGTGATCCTGACAATATATAATGCCATATATATTTTTGTAGAGGGTGCACTGCACAGCGCAAACCAGCACAGGTCTGCTGTGTCCGTCTCTACACCAGGACCCTCCATTCATCTAAGCTAAAGAAGTGAGGGAACTGTTTTTCAAAGTAAGGCCACTCTGCCCCTCCGAAACATCACTCACCTCACACAAGTAACAACTTGTAAACTAATCATGTGCCCTTATGTTCCCTACTTTGCCCCTTGTCCAGAAGCCACTTACAAGCGACGGAGTTCACCACCCACCTGATACAGATTTAAGATTGAATTTATTCTTTCCTGGGGTGATGCTATCATTTTACTTGCTTGCGCCTTAGCATAAATGACGTTAAATCATATGGTACGTAAATATTTAGGGCTACCCGATTGAATATAAAGGTATATATGACAAAGAGGTTTTACTTCCAAGGGGTGACATACAGTTCTTGTCTTTTGTCTTGTGTGTAGGGTCCCCCATGAGATTTCATAAGCCTTGAGGAAACCCCTAACAAACTAAGGGCCTCATTACGATGTCGTGCGGAAAGTAATCGGAACCAGCCGACTCGCGTTCGGCGGTTCCGCCCGACCGATCACGATGCGACCGAACACTGTTCAGTCGGATTCCCATTGACTTCTATGGGAGCCTGTGTTCCGCCCAACAAGATGGGCTCCTATGGGGAAATGGGGTGTGTGTGGAAAACCCTGCACCCTGTCGCGGGCACCCCATTGTGCCTGCCACACAGTGCAGGGTTTTACAGGGGGGACCCTTAGGTACCTCCTCAGCCCCAAACCGGAGGCCGAAGGATGAAGGGGGGCCTGCCTGGGGCCCCCAAAGTCACTTTCCGACAGCCTTTACGTGTCGGACAGGCCGACTCGGAAAGGCTGTTGGAAACCGGCATCGTAATCGCTCGGTCGGAAACGCTGTCCGTAGAGCTGTACGATGCGTTTCCAACCGACACAAATTCTCTGAGAGCTGGGCGGAACCGATTCGGAAAGACCGTGCGGTTTACAATCCGACCGCAAACATCGTAATCGGTCAGGCAGATTGTGAACCGATTGAGTCGGTTGGAAGGGTTCCTGTAGTAGTGAGCCTCAGCAAGGCCTACCAGTGCTTAAGGGTTCTCCCTTCTCTGCACAGAGTCCTCAGACACTTAGGAAGAAGTTGGCACAGAAACTGAAATAGAAAAGACAGAGTTTATTAAACCTCATGAGGTGGAGTTACATTCACACATCACCCTTCAGTAATGCATGAAGTAGCACCCTGAATGGAAGGACCTTGGTCCTTTTATACCCACACAGGGGCTCAAATGAAGGCGGTACAAACACAAATGCTGGTTTTAGATACATATAAGGTCATACAAGAAATGCACAGTCGACAAGTGGGTGGAGCTAACAGTTTCTACTTCTAGTAGACACATCCTGACATTTATAAACTCGGAACAGCTGCAAGCTCAACTGAGCATGTGCAAAGCAAAAAGAACTAAATATAACTTGTCTCTAGGCAGATTTCAAGAGCAGTTAACAGGAAGGTAGGACAGAGCACATGGCAAGCACATGGCAGCACATGGCAACCAAAATGGCTGCCAGAAATACAAAATGGATTCCACAAAGCGGACAATTCAGCCTCTGAATACAGGCTGTCTTCAGCTAATGCTTAACTTAAGTGCTGCCAAATTACAACAGACGACCCTTTCAGCATTGGCTGAAGACATTCGTTTATCTGGGGTAATCTAGATATTCATCCCGTACATCTATTAACATTATTTCGGCCACCTCTTTATTCAACATTTGTTGGGCCTTTGTTTCAGCAACGTTCCCTTTGGCAGGTATACAAGCAGAGATGCAAATGGAGCAAAGCATTGGACCACATTGGATACATACACAGCATGTAAAAAGTATCAATCATTACATACAGGATAGTCAGTAGCTTCCAGCCCCAAGCAGAAACAAGAGTCCAAAACCATCCAGTAAAAGTCCAAGTACCAGTCTCTGGATGAATTTCTGCAGCAATCTTATGCAGTTCTGATATTGCGCCACATACTGAAGGTGAGTGATCCGGTAGCAGATTCTTGACCACCCAACAGGTAATTTATAATATCCGTTATTTCCACACACAAAATACGTATTATGCGAGGCTGTGAAAGTGCTGTTATTGGCACCTTTAATGGTCAGGATTACAGTACACTCACTCCTCCCCACTGGAATTCTTCCAACGTTACAAATACACAAATCTGCTTTAGCTTTTGTCACAGAAATCAAAAAAGGTCCAATGTTCTCTATTATTCTCACATTTGTGAAGACATATGGTGTTGAAATATTGTCACTTTTCCCTTTCCCATTTAGTCCCTTTGGCTTGTGGATAACCTTCTTTATTTTGATAACACACTTTATTAAGTTGATCCCCCTCAAAAATGGGACGATCAAAGGGGTACATTACTAACAAAAAAGAGTCCTTGGGAAATTGAAGCCGCTGTACAACCATCCAGAGGGGAGTCTTCTCCCTGTGTCCGTTTGAGCCTCACAGGCAGGCTCTTGTTGTTCCCACGGTGGAGCTGCACAACTCGCAACTCAAGAATCACGGCCCAGTTTGAGAAGAAAAAGTCTTTCTTTCAGAATAGGGCAATCACCCCCCAGGGCAAATACCCTCAACGATCCTGTCCAGTGTCTCAGGCAGTGCACCAGTTTTCTTCACTTTAATCTAACAGGCACCAAGGGCACAGCACCTGTACCCTAAACTCAAGTCCTTCCCTAACTCCTGTATTGCACCGCTGGCGCACTGCTCTTTTGTTGGGGCCACTGATTGTAGCCAATATGCTCAGGCATCCCTTGATCAACAAACAAAGGCGCAGACTTGCATTCACTTGGGGACCAGGACGCAGAGGCCTGATGCTGGGATATGTGAAGCAACCCTTGTTTCAAAGGGGGTCACCTCAAGTAAAAGCCTCCTTGCCGTCCTTATCGGTCTGTGACTCTCTCAGCTGGGCATCAAAAACTGGATCCACAGAAAGATTTCTCCATCCTGATTTGTGACCCCGTCTTCCGCCCAAGACAGTGGCAGGGGTACACACTTCACGTCCCAGTGCTTCCGGCCTTCACTGAGGTCCTAGTTGCCAGCAACGCCTGTGCTGGTTCCCTTTATCTTGACTCCAAGCTGGACTGGTGCTGACTCCCAGGCTGGATCTGATGTCCGGGCCCCTCTGGCAATGGTTGTAGGGCAGCAAATATCTATTGGTGGGCAGAACAAAAGTCTTTAGACAAGGCACAGAAATAATCTATCAACAGAGAGGATAGTCTCAGAATACTTCCTTAGTCTTGGGATGCCCCATTCATTAGCAAGGCACCCAAGAACCACTTCACCTTATCTGAGAATAAAAAAAACACCCTAGACCTATTGGCAAGTATAAAAGGAACTTTTTGGTGAACTGACAAGAATAATACGTCACCCAATCCCAAGCAACCAAGGAAGTCTGTGTTCATTTACTAAATTCTGAGGAAAAAGAGAAAAACAATACAGACATACTCCAAATCCTTACATTTGTGCATTCCTATATTATTCATCTGAAGAACCTCAAGAAAAAGGAACTTTTCTACAGTTCTACTTATGAACCTTGCATTACTTGTACAGGACTGCAGACACTTCTAAAATAATTTCTCTTAATAAAAACACCTACATTTTACACTTAAGGTCATGCTTTCATGTTATAGGCGCAGCAGGAAAAACCTAAAACTGCTAATTTAACAGGGATTCTTATTGCAAAAAGAACTAAACTTCAACATAGTGGGTACATAAATTTCTCCAGCAGAACATGTCGTGACAAACAAACTCCTATAAAACAATATTTTCCTTCAAAGTGTTTGCTAAGGATCACATGAGCGTCTTTCCTGCATTCTACTTTTCACGATCCGGACTATGCAACATCATTTTCATAAGGAAAAACCCTATTCTCTAGCTCTAATAAGGGCTGTCAGCTCAATTACACAGACTAGCTAATAAAAGACTAGCAATGCCCTTGCAAAACTGTATAGAACATGAGAATAACATAAACAATAATGGTATTGCCACCTGAGATTTTTGAACAGAAACCCCCTCTATACAGTTCCCTTTAAAGGTCAAATAAGGGAACATCAATCTGTTCTACTCAGTCTTTCATACAGGATGGGCAGTAACATAGCATATATTTTCATCATTTTATTAATTCTAACAAATTTTAAAACAGTATTACTGAATAGCCAATGAAATATCTCATGGGCATTTCCTAGACAGCTTAGACAGACTCAAGAGAGAGTAAGAAAAAGAGAGAGAAAACATAAATTTGCCTACCCTTAATTTGCCCAGGAGCTAAACTCCTTCCCCCGTTTTGACAGTAGGAAACCTGAAACAGGTTTCACTTCTGTCAACACTTTCAACCCCTATTTGTAGCAACTGGGCATAAACAAACTCGGAGGAGGTAAATAGTACATTGAGCTAGCTAAAAAACATGAATAACCAACCACCAATCCCTTTAGCAAGTATACTAGTTATAACATGAGGGCACATGAATTCAAACTAAATCCCATTGCCTCAGCCCTTGCACAGTAATCTTCAAACTAAAAGCATTAGTGCTGTATACATGGCAGAGCTATCTGTTAATCAGAGCTCACATATACCATTATATTGCCTTTTGTTCATATGAGTGCATAAGAACTTGCTTTTGCCAAAAAAAAGGTAAGCAAAACTTCTCTTCCTCTCCCTGCGCTGTCACCTCGTCTTTCAAAAAGTTTCAGAGGTCAAAACGTTAAAGCAAACCTTGCTCTGGGCCCTGGTAGGCTTCTAAATGTAGAACTCGACCTTTAACCCTTTACCAGCTGTCCTATTTTGTGCAAGGCTTTCCATGCGGTCTTTCCAATTCAAAGCAACTCTGGAGAATCACAGCTGAAAGGCAGTCCTGTCCGGTCTGTTTGCCAGTAATTTAAAGGTAGGATAATAACGTCTGCTGGTTTCTGTATACTTATTTTCATTTGTGTACAGTGTGTGGTGTGCAGTAGGTCAGCTGTTTGTTCTAAACTTGCATGTGTACCGGCTCTGAAGCCTGAGATCAGTTTAAAACCTGCCCTGAGTGGCAGAACTGCTTTTAAATAGTGAATTTTGCTCAATTTCGACTTTGGTGGTAGGGGCACTTAAAAATGAATATCCTACAATATTTTTGCATAATAGGAACCCCCAGAGTGTTCTCTAGATAGCCCAGGAATGGGAAATCAGAAATGTATAAGGTATACCCTTATAAAAATGAGTTTTGTACGGCTGGGTAAAGTGACATTTCACATTTAAGTTTCCTCCTATTGCGGTACAGCACTGCTTAAATTCAACTTTGATGCTAGGAATTCACAGTATGATGATTAGGCTTTATAAAGATGAAAAAACGAATTTAAAGCATTTATTTTTAATAATATATATTTTTTCATATAATTAAAAAAAAAAATTTTTTTATAAAACCAACCATTTTGATGATTCCACATTTGAAAAGCAAGCTTCATTCCTAGCCTATCATATTTAAACGCATTCATTTATGACCCTAAGCACAGAAGCCTTACTTGAAACATGAAAAGTCTGCGCCACTTTTTAAAGGACAGTTATTATTTAACATCAGAACCACAGATGTACTTATGTAAAAAGGCAGTAAGAAAGGAAATCCCTACTTTCAATTTTGTTCTCTGTTATCCAAAATAATGAAACTGGTTTTTTAAACTTTTAAAATAATGCAGGCCTTTATACCAGTTTTACACTGACTTAAAATTTTGCTGACTCAGCATTCCTGTCTGTGGCCGTGATCAGGAATAGCCATATGCTATTTATGCAGCTGTTGTTTGTCTGCAGGCGTCGAATTTTCACGCCTTTCTCAGGAAAAAACCCTTTGTTATTTGTAATACCCTGACAGAGTTAAATCCCCATTTGCTGTGTCAAACAGCTTCTTTTCAGTTAGTCAGTTTAAACACAGCTGTTGGAAAGCTTATTTCTCTGGTGCTGAAAGAAAGCATGTCACAGTCTATTTAAAAACTGAGGCATTTCAATGCAGTCAAATCTATCTTTCTATAATGTGTATTTAGTTCAGCAACAACCAAATTCACTCAGATGATGTGAATGCCTTTTAATGTCTAATACAATGTATCTAAGGAAAATGCTGTAACATTTTGTATTTTAGTCTATTTATTGCAAAACACACAATTTCGTTTTTCTTCCTCTGTATGAGGCGTATTTTAATCCTATTGAATACGAATTCTAATTTTATCTTTAGCATTGTGGCAATTTGCACAAATGTATAGTGTCTTACTCTGTCAATTTAATAGTAACATGCAGCTGTTTAGCATATGTTATATAATTCATTTCTGGATTTTTATTTAATATGTAAGTAACTAAATGACATTTTGCATAACAGAATGATGACAGCAAAAAAATATAAGCAAACTCATTGAGCTCATTCCAGACATTTACAGAAGGGGGTCATACACTCAGAACACACAATACAGCGCGCTTAAGGCTAGCCATTCTTACACAAAGAGCGCAATCGCTATTTACTCACACAAATATCACCAATGTCAAACCACAAACCACATAGACATTTAAACACACATTTAACCCACAAATCAACACTTAGGACAGAAACAAAAGACAGCTTACAAACTGTACGCAAAACCAAACTATTTGTAAATTCTAATTGTAAGTCATATTTACAAGAAGAGCTCTCAAAAGTAGTCCAAAAGACTTCCATGTTCAAGAAGCCAAAATACACCAAATTCGCCAGTTTTGGCTGGTAGAACACTCAAAAAGCGCTCTGCATATCACCACTTATGAATGTTACTAAGTGCGCAGATCAGGATCCGTTTTATGTACATATTTAGTTCCATGGGGTACTTAGTCACCAAGAAAGAAATATCTTTTTACTATATCTAAACCTATTTAGGTATCCCCTCTGAGGGGAGTCAACTGAGTACTTACTAAATCCATATTGGTACCTCCAAAACAGCAACACTTTCTACGAAGTGTGCTAGAAGCAGGCATGCCAAAAAATAGTGCAGAATATGCAGTATTATAATCAAAGTAGCGCTTAAGGTAATCTTCGTACGTTGCGCTGTTCAAACAACTTAAAATAGAGAAAAATCTCCTCATTACCTGCCTATATGTATTGCAATACATATATAATTACAAAACAGATTCCAAAATTGGCCAATCATACAAACAAAGCCACAGTAAGTGTTACTAAAACTACCTTACCAATCAAAGGCATCAAACCAACAGCAAGTGCCGCAAAACGGCTCTTACCAATCAAATGGTGTCCAGGTTCCAACTGCCAAGTTCTCAAATCGACCAAATGGTCACTGCACGGCGAATCAACAGAAGAGATCTCAGTCGAGGACCGGCGCCGCCGGGATGGTCAGATCAGAAAGAAAGGAAAACGCCATGGGTGCCAAGACTCGGGTCTCCTCAGGCAGCGATCGCGTCCAAAAGCGAGATTCCAATCCTTCATCTCGACCAGTCCTTTGGGCATCCGAGTCGCCGATGAGCCCCGCGTTGGAAGCGCCAATTTGTAGTAGTGAGCCTCAGCAAGGCCTACCAGTGCTTAGGGGTTCTCCCTTCTCTGCACAGAGTCCTCAGACACTTAGGAAGAAGTTGGCACAGAAACTGAAATAGAAAAGACAGAGTTTATTAAACCTCATGAGGTGGAGTTACATTCACACATCACCCTTCAGTAATGCATGAAGTAGCACCCTGAATGGAAGGACCTTGGTCCTTTTATACCCACACAGGGGCTCAAATGAAGGCGGTACAAACACAAATGCTGGTTTTAGATACATATAAGGTCATACAAGAAATGCACAGTCGACAAGTGGGTGGAGCTAACAGTTTCTACTTCTAGTAGACACATCCTGACATTTATAAACTCGGAACAGCTGCAAGCTCAACTGAGCATGTGCAAAGCAAAAAGAACTAAATATAACTTGTCTCTAGGCAGATTTCAAGAGCAGTTAACAGGAAGGTAGGACAGAGCACATGGCAAGCACATGGCAGCACATGGCAACCAAAATGGCTGCCAGAAATACAAAATGGATTCCACAAAGCGGACAATTCAGCCTCTGAATACAGGCTGTCTTCAGCTAATGCTTAACTTAAGTGCTGCCAAATTACAACATTCCGACACAGTCTAGGGGAATCCAACTGTCGGGAGGAGGCTTTCCGCCCGACATCGTAATGAGGCCCTAAGTGTCAGATCTACGGAGAAGGTCGAAACGCATCAGTGTAACAAAGTGTGTTTTGAGGGCACACCCCCGATAAGACCAATAAAAGCTAGAGGACAGTAACTAAGAGGATTGGAACCTCTCATACAACCATCTAAGGGTGGAACATTGTGCCCCAACCACATATTGCCCCTCATTGTACTCATGACAACACATAAGGAGGACACTGATGTATCCCCTCTGCTGATAAAATGTATTTTGGACACTTGTTTTTGTTGATATGGCCATAGGTGAACTACGTGAATATGTAATGTATATGCATGATCGCTGTGTCATTCATTTGATCGTGGAGTCACTTGTCCCTTTATGTGGTACATTAATGTGGATATACCAAAATACTATATAATTAAAGAAGCACTTTGTGGAAAGACCATGGGGGATATTCACAAGAACGTGTTGTAGGAGAGTAGGATCTGCTTCACATGGGTACCCCCACTTTTTGCTGATGCTTCACTGTTTTTCGACATTAGTCTGGCTGGGGCCCTGCTAATCAGAACCCCAGCCTAGCTGCTTCCTCTCTAAAATGGTTTCCATGTGCCTTAGGCACATCACTGATTGGAATCTGGAGTGCCCTTATAAGTCCCTAGTATATGGTATACTATGTACCAAGGGCATAGGTACCTCAGAGGCCTACCAGGGGCTGCAGCATGTATTATGCCACCCCTGGAAGGCCATCCAAACTGACACCACAGGTCTGCTACTGCAGCCTGGGTAAGGTGGTGCATGCACCTCTTACTGTGATATAGGTTACCTATATCACTAAATACATACACACATATAAACCTATAAGTCACTCCTAAGGCAGGCCTTATCAATCCTAAAGGCAGAGTGCGTGGTTCCTATGTGAGAGGGTGCCCCTGCATGAGCAGGGCCCCTCTGCAGCGTTCGGAGACCCTTCTCTGATGCTGTTTGTAGTGCAGCCTGACCATATACTCTTAAGCGCATTATAACCTCGCGTTAAATGCTAACTTTGGAATGGCTGCACCTAAACATGTCGTGTTTGGTGTCAAACATCTTGGAATACTACCCCCCCGCCAATTCTGGCGGCGGGGGTAGCATTCCACCCTTCTAGAGGGAAAGACATGTTAACTCTGGCTAGCCCGGTAACTTCTTTCTAAAGCCCTGGCATCACAAAATGGATGCTGCCGCCACAGACACGAGTCTGGCCTCCTGCTGCTGGACGAAACTCCGGCAGGGGAGGCCTGGACAATAGGTTTCCTGTCCCAGGGAGGTGTGACCACCTCCCCAGACAGGATAATGTGTATTGGGGCTGGGCGGGAGCACTTTCGGGTGCTTTGAAGTCCTGCACTGGGGGCACATTTGGTGTCCCTGTGCATACCCCAGTTCAAACCGGATCAGGGGCTTGCAGCCCCTGCTTTGGCGCGAACTGGACAAAGGGAAAGGGGTGTAGCCACCCCTCTGCCCTGACCCACCCATAGGTGGGGCCACAGAGTAGTCCAACCCCTATACTTAGTATAAGTATAGGAACCCAGTCCTTATAACTTTAGATTATCCCTGGACGAAACTCTGAAACAGAATCCTGGACCTTCGACGCTCTACTCAAGATTAGAGGACAGAAGAATCTCCCTTGGGGTCAAGGAGTGACTCCCTGCTTGGCAGGCACCAAAGACGCATCTGTCCGGTCTGCATTTCTGAAGCTCCCATCGGACGCCGAAGTCTTCGCATCACCAGAGGTGGATTCTCAGACTTCCCCGAGGCTACCCTGAGTCCCCAGCAAAGCTGAGGCCCGTAGCTATTGTGGGTAACGTGAGACCGTGACCCCTGGACACCGAGCACACTTGCAAGTGCATCCTCTTCTGGGTCTTCCACGAAATCGTGCTTTGGGCTCCGAGTAGCCCTAGCCTCCAGCACCAACTGCACCGAAGATCACTGGCCTCCACTCCACGAGTGTCCTGTGAGCCAGAGCCACGTGTGACGTCTCGAGGCTCCTTCGCAATCGCTAGCCCATTGGCTAGTAGCCCTTCACGAAGGCCAATCTTTTTCTTCTTGGGCATCCTGGTTGCTCCAGGCCTGCCCTCACTTACCCTCGCTGGGTGAGTTCCACAGACCTTGCTGGTCTGCACCATCGATGATCTTCATCTTCACCGAGACTTGCCGTTGCTAAGGCTTGTTGGGTCCAATCCGGTCGCCGACACCTCAACACTCGACAGACATCGTGTACCAGCCAGATTCCTGCTCCTGGTTGCCGACAACGCCTCCTGGACCTCGTGGCTGAAGAGTCAAGATGACCGTCAACGCACTTGAAGCAAGCGACATCAGTGGGCATCTGTCCATCGCCTTCCTGGTCACTGTCTAGTGACCCAGACTCTGTCCCCTCTGCTTTCAGGTTCTTCAGATCTCCGATCCACTCTTGGATCCACCCGGACACTTTACACTTGGTCGCCAGCAGCACTTTGCAGCAGATCGCCATTCAAATCGACGACGAAACCCGACCCCGAAAGACACCTATGCACCCGGCTTCCCTGGGTGAGGTAACACGAGTACTCCGGTGCTCCCGTGGGTAGAGACTCTTCAAAGTACTAGTTCTCAAAGGGTTTGCTCCAAGTCCTCCTTTAAGTGTCCCTTTTCTTTAATTTCCTGATCGCGACTTTCTCCATAGAAGTCAACGGCGTATCGCGGTTGTGTGTTTACACTGCACGCGTCCCCCGTGGGTCCCCTGTGTCACTACCTTGGGTGGTTCCTTGTGGTCCAAGCATTTCTAGAGGCTCTAGGCCTAGTGTCTAGTTCAGTCGTGGTTCTTATACCACTTTATTGGTATATGGTTTGGTACGTCCCTAGGGCCCAAACGTGTATTTTTGCTATTACTGTGTTTAAATAACTTCTAACTTATGTACTTCGAACTCTAGCCTCATAAAGAGACTAGAGGGGTGTGTTTAGCAATAAATACATATATTTTGAATATATACCTGGTGTGGTGCTCTTTCATTTGATCACTCAAGAGATTATAGACTTGTAAAACAAGCTGCTTTACATTCCTTCAAGACTTAGCCTGAAGGCTGCTCTCCATAGCTACCACTAGGATAGCTTTCAATAAGGTTGTCTTTAACCTATCTCCAATAAGGGGTTGTTTGGACTGGTGCAAGGTGCCCACTATAATTAGTGGACAGCATATGCCAGGCCAACTTCTCACACGTGTGATAACCACCGCAAATTTAGCTTAACGCAACTTTGCATATCGCAGTCCATCGCGGGAAATTAACGCCTTGTTAACTAAGTATTCACAACACGGCGGCCCTATGCGATACCCCCAGATAACGCACCAACTGACCGCGTTAGAATAAATGCCACGCCGCAAAAATGCGAAACACCAATGCAAAAAAAGATGCGATGAAGCCAATCGCGATACGAAAATCAGCGAAACCCAGCTACAGGCCTGCAATCCACACGCGTCAGGCGGGAACAATCACCATAAAAGTAGAAAAAAAACAGACAAACAAATGCCAAACAAAAGCGAAGCACAATGGACGTTGCCGGAGCAAGTACGGAGGAGAGCCAGAACCCCACAAGCCCCCCGGAGGACCATCCTGGGACTTCGGGGTCAGGGAAGGGCAAGGACAAGAAGAAGAGGAAGACGAAGTTCAGTCCGCAGGAAAACAGGATCCTGATAACGGAGGTGACAGAACACCATCAACAACTGTTTGTCACCTCCACTGTGTCATTGGCAACAAAAAATACATTATGGCAGTCCATCGTGGACAAGGTGAATGCAGTCGGAGTGCTGAAGAGGACAATGGGCGAGGTCAAGAGGCGCTGGAATGATGTCAAGCGCAAAACCAAGCTGAAACTCGCCAACAACCTGAAGGCAGCAATGCAGACTGGAGGTGGGAGCTCAGCGCCACAGGAGGAGCTGGACGACATGGAGGAAATGGTGTCCACAGTCATCAGTGGGGAGACGGTGGCAGGAGTTGGGGGCCCGGACACTGCTCAACAGGACCAGACACAACAGCAACAGGGTGAGTAACCACCAGGGCCTGGGGGGACGGTGGGAGATGGGCACAATGGCACACATGCACAATTAAGTTGAGCACATCTGCGGACACACCATGCCCCAGACCACCAACTCCCACCAAGAGACCAACGTACCCAAGTATGCAACATGTCAACACTGTACAAGCACAGAAGTCAGAGGCACACCTCATGAAAGTGATAAGGGGCAGCAAAATCTGAGCTGCAGGGGCGACTCCCCAAAAATGCAGCACACACATCACATACAGAGCACATCTACATTGACAACGATGTGACACAATCCGCAAAACACCTACAACAGAACACAAGACACAACTGGTACCGCTTGGGTGCAGACACTGGCCAATCACAATTGGCATTGCAGGGATATGTGCGTTGATAATGTACAAGTACAAACACACATCCGTGATGTTGTCGAAATGTCCACTGTCCCCCATCAAATAGGCAGCTCCTCCCAAACAGCCACAATGTACCCAGTCATGCTGTCTGTATGTAAACATGTACAATGCGACAACATACATGTGGACACATTGTTAAACTGCATCTCCCCTTCACATTGCAGAGGGAGAATCAACACCTCCTGCAGAGCAGTCCGACCCTCTCTTCTCTGGAGACGAAGGACGACCACAGCTTCAACTCTGACGCCCTCCAACTGCTCATGGAGAGCCTCCGCAGCCCACTTCCAGGAGCTGGGCAGCACAGCTGCTATGAGGAGACCCCACCACCTGCCCAGACCACACAGCAGGCAGCACCCACCACCACTGCTGCCTCCCAGGACCCCCACGGAGAGCACATGGCCTTCCAATGCCGTGTTTTGGGGTGCCAGGGGAATCTGGCTGAACAGGTGCGGGTGGGCTTCGACCGCATGGCAGACAAACTAGATGCCATACGTGGGTGTCTAAGTCCCATCAGGGACCACTCACATTCCCTAACGGACACCCACAGTCCGCTCCATGCTCTCCAACGGACCATGGCTGACATCGCTTGAGCCCTGACTCAGAGAATAGTACAACTGTCCAGTCCGAGTGGCACTAGCGATGTCACACGGGAGTTGGGAAACATGCGGAGGTTAATGGAGACCATGGAGCGGGCGAATGCGGAACGAGCGGCTGCCATGGCTACACACCAGCGAGAGGTAGCTGGGTTCCTCAATGACCTCAGGACCCTCCTCATGGCATTGCTGCCACAAGGCCTGGTGCGGATGCATGCTGCTGCCACCACTCCATCCACATCTCCGCCCCCTGAAGTGTCAGTGCCACACAGTGCGGCAGACCTTCCACCTCCGGCCACTGATGTGTCACTGCCACACAATGCTGGAGACAGAACACCACCACCCACACGTGAGGCACATGAAACAGCAGAGAACGAAGATGCGGATGATACTGCCCTCATGGTAAGGAGGACGCAGCAGCATGCATCTCATCCATAGGTCCGGCTTCAGCTTGGTACTGCCCTCTGCATCATCACCTTCCACTGTCCCCCCCATGCACTCTGCGACACTCACCTTGGACCTCGACATGGACTGCCATATGATGTTTGATCGCCATTGACACAGCAATCAGACTGCAGACTGTACTCGTCCTCTTCCTTTGGACTTGTCATTCCCTGGAGGACCCTGGCTGGACCTCCACGGGACAACATCGTCATGTGGGGTTTGCATGGCCCTGTACTACTCTAGAGGCAACACTCCACTGAATGTGCATTAAGCATTCATATACACACAGATGTGTCATGTCTATGGTCTTTTAAGTGTGGAAGTATGGATGAATGTGGGCTCACTGGACTCCTCTTATGTCCATGTGGCTCATGTCGTAGAACAGGGGTCACGGGTGACACATTGCCCAATGCGGTCCGGGTGGCGCTGACACAACAACAGGGGCACACGCATGAGTTACTTCCTTGTCCAGCCCAGTATGGAACCATGCCTAGGGACCCGGGGTCATATACAGACCCTTACGCTGGACTGGCATACGCCAGGCCAGCCCACTATGCTTACGCTCATAGGGGGGGACGGCAACGCTACATGTCCCCTGTCTTTCCTGTGGTGATCTGCTGCTCACAGGTCTAGTTGTCAGCATGCCACAGCCACTCCCTCACGGCTGGTTTACACCCACACCACACCCATCCAGCACACGCGTCATGAGACATGTGACCCTGCCAATGAAAAGGGATGGGCGCACGTGCTCAACGCCATTTCCACTCTATATCTGGGTGCGTCTGTGTGGTGTTAATGTAGGCATGAGGGCCTCGGGCCCTGCAACATCACATTCCCCAGGACCGGAGGTGACATGATGGCGTCCGCAACATGATACCCAATCATACAGGGACCATGACTTTGGGACACAGACTTGGTGGCACTGGATACATTGCGGCCGGCACAGGCACACCACCACGGGACGGTGACTTTGGGTGCACTGAGGTAGGGGCACCTTAGATGCTGAGCGGGTGTGCAGCCTGCGATGATGCCCCGTCCCGGCCGTCCAGACTGCTCAGGATTTGTGTGCCCTGCTGGACCGCAGTGTAGGCCAGAGCCAGCGGGCAGCGCGGGCCTACCGCCACGTGGCTTCGCATCCCGGATCACAGAGTTAGTGGCACCTCAAGGGCTGAGCGGGTGTGCAGCCTGCGATGATGCTCGGTGCACTGGTATGTCCTTTGCCATGGCGAAATCAAGACCCAGAATCATATGTGAGACCTGGTGGCCTGCGGAGCGGGGCTGCATGATGTGGAGGGTGCCATGTCCGCGGGCCCCGGGCATGTGGCTTGCAGCGGCACATGGTGGGCCATCATTACTACACGCCAAGGGCAGAAGGTGAGCAGTGAGGCCTGGGTGCACAGGGGCGGGCATGCACCGCTGGGCGGCGGGAGGGGCTGGGGTACATCTGCCTGGGTGTGGAGGGGCGGACAGGCGATGATGTCTTGTGCAATTGTATGTACTTTGCCATTCATGTCTCTGGACTCTGTTTCAGATGACGGATCTGTTTCAGATGTGTGACCTGGTGAACTGCACTACATACAGGCACGTGGTTGGAGACACACCTGTGGCAGCAGGTGGGCAGTGTTTCCTGGGTGCGCATTGTGGGCACTCTCTCTCCCTGTCCATCTCTTCTGTTATCTGTGTCTCACTCCCCCTCTCTGTCTGTCTTTCTCTCGCTCCCCCTCTCTGTCCGTCTTTCTCTCGCTCCCCCTCTCTGTCCGTCTTTCTCTCGCTCCCTCTCTTTCTCTCTCTCTCTCCTTCGCTCTCTCTCTGTCCTTTGATGTGCGCAAGACACACCTTCTCATCATGATTTTTGTCTTGCAGGCTGTGACCTATGGATTGTCCCAAGGGGAGATGCCATGTGTCTTCATTTCTGTTCTGTGTTTCTTTGAATAAATTTACATTTGTTACATCGAAGGTGGATGTGTGATGCTCATTTTTGTGACGACACATGCATGCCACCAAATGTGATTGTGTGACATCAGGCGGATTATTTGGTACATGATTCTGTATGGTTGATGTGGCATGTCTTTGGCCGGGGGGGCGGGGTCCTGGGGGTGGTGGCGGTGGGTGTTGTGGCCCTGTTGGGGCTCCGAGCTGCATGATCAGTGGCTCCATGGCATCTGCTGCCCTTCAGGTGTGGCTCTGGGCTGGGCTCCATTTTGTGGTGCAGCCTGTGGTCCGACTTTGCACCAGGTCAGAGCAGGTGTTAGTTTCCTGCTGCTAACGGGCCTTATCGCCTGTTTTGTGGTCTTATCGCCGATCTGGCTGCTCGTTGAGAATGTTGCGGAGTGGTGTTTTCTCTGCTTTTTGCACGGGTACGCCTACTCTGCATCTCATTAGCGATAGTTGCGGGGGTCATCTGTGGCGATGATTTTTGCGGATGCTATCACGGGTAAAATGGTGTTATGGGCTGTTAACACCAGCTTGTGAATGGTGCGATGAATTTATCGCCACTTTGTCTGTGATAAAGTGCTGCTAACTACGCGATGTGTCCTTGAGAATTTGCCCCTATATGTTCACAAGGAAGAACATCTCTTGTCTACAATGTATGTGTTTTTATCATGTCTAGTCTGTTATGTTTTGACTTAAATGTATTCAGTATATGTTCATATGTTCTAGTACAGGTACAGATGTTTGAGGATACATAAATAACTTTCTAAATAATAGGAAACGTGTTTGTAAGAGCAGGTGTCGAATGGTAATGCAGCCTAAGTAACTCTTGAATAATTCATTGTATAGGGGTGTCCCTCTTGGTGTATCGTCTCTTAGAAAGTTGGCATTTTCCTGCAATAGCTATTTGGTGCCTGCAGCCTGTCTCTCGGTCACATGACTGGATGTAGTTGACAGTTGGACTTTGTGTATTCTCCCTAGACAACCACACACAATAAAGAGCTTAGGTGTGCCTGGATGGGTCATCATGAGCAAGATGGACAGGAGGAGCTGAGCAGCTCTAGTTGGACTTGAATGGGCTGTGTCCTGCCTCCACCCAAAAGGCTGCATACCACCTGTAATTAGTCTGGAGCTAGGTCAAGGTAGGCAGGGCACCTGTGCACCTCACAGGCCTGCCTCTGAAAGCATCTCCCCAGTTCAAAGGCACAATTGGGTATTCGTACTGGACCTCAGACACCAACTCTTCGGTACACTTCTGGTCCCGTGGAGACCCTGCCAGGAGGACGGACTGGTGTGCTGCTGAAAGGACTGCCAATCTGCTGGACTGCTGGTCTGAAGGACTGCTGTCCTGCTGTGCTGACCTGCTGCCCTTTTGCCTGGGTAAGAAGGAATGGACCTGCATCTGTTGAACCCAGAACCCCGGAGTGACTCAAAGGGCTAGTTGGCTGTCCTCCTGACTTGAGCCTCAGGGACAGAAGGCTCCAACAACCATGATCACAGCACCTGGACTTGGTAATTTGTGAGTCTACCCTGCTAAATAATCCCACCCCAGTCCTGGACCCCTAAAAGTGTGCCTAAGGTGCTCTAACTGCCTCTGTGGACCAGAAAAACCAACACATCTCTGCTGCTGCATAACAAAACCCTTAGCAGAAGCAACGCATCTCCGCAGGACTGTGGATCTGCACCACCGCAAAGACCCACGTCGCACAGCAACCCGTCGCCCCATCAGAACAACCACTGCGTGATGTAAACTAGGCGCAGGCCATCGTATCCCTCCTTGATGTCTGCCTCAACGACAAAGCCAGACTGCACATCGCAGCCTCTCGGTTTCTTAGAACAGACACTTCACCCTGACTGCGCAAAGCATCTTCGACACCGGAATTCACATTGTAAACCCTCGTCGATGGGATCCTCACGACAATACTGGAGCTCGAATTGAATCGAATGGAACAAGATTTGTCTATTTTACAACATGGGCAATCGCAATTGCGCTCCATTTTGCTTTTGAGCTGGACGCTACAATTGATGTGTTCTGGCCCGTGCCATGGTGGTACATTAACGGCTCAAATCTGTTTTCGGCTTTTAATATGACCGACAGACAGTTGACCCTGGCACGCAGGGATGCAAGGTACACCATGCTGCTCATTGAAAAATTAGAGAAGTTACCTTTTACAGTAGCAGAGTCACCGTCTACGGAATGGTTAATTCATGGCTATATCACACTGTCAATCACAACATTCTAGTTCCAATACTGCCTTAGATACATCCAAGCAGGCAGGTATGAAGCGTTGGGTGAAGGGTACATAGAGGAAACCTGGGAGCTACCGTCCAGATATAGGTGTAGAAATAAGGACACTGAAGTTTTCTTAAGTGGAACTGGCGGTGAGAAGGCTTTAAGTGGATCTTTAAGAGTGTAAGGAGGTCTCGCTTCAGGGAGCGTGAAATGGTTTGAAGGCAAACTTATCTTGCTACTTGAAAGGCTCCCCAGCTGCAGTGATTAATCCAGTTTTCGAGTTACTTTCGAATGGCAGTTATTTAATGCTGAATGATCAAGGCTGTTGTGGGATGGAACCAGGCATCGCTTATCTAGTCACAGTAAACCTCAGGGTTATTTGTTGTAAGCAAGTATTGTTTCCCCCGGCTCGCATAGTTGGGGAGGCACCACTGTGGCCTTCGTTGAATGTTTCCAGTATAAGGTTTGATTCACTGACCAGACTGAAAGCCATGTTGTTTCAACAAAATGTGGCCTTAACTTCAGCTCAAGAGACTTTTGATCTCCAGGTTGCAAGGTCTTCAGCAGAGATACAGGCCCTGGTCCGTACGAACTTCCCGATCCATTTCAGAGAAATGGTTAATCGTATCTTTAACATGTCTGATACGAGTGGGATCGTACACTTATTTAAGCACCTTCGATCAGGTCTCTTAACCACCTTCCAGACCATCTTTGGACTCATTCCAGCTTTCATACACTCCGTACTTGGAAGCGTTTTTGGAGGGCTTCCTTTGGTCCTGCTATCAATAGTGGGCATCCTGATTTTAATCCTATTGCTTTGCAATGTACGTCTCAATCCCTCAAGACATGGAGAGAACACTGCTGGAACGTATGGTGTTCTACCTGACTACGCCTCGGCTTCGAGAGCTGAGTGAGCATTGGTTCTTGTCTTTTAGACCAGTCTGGCTAGACTGTGTCCTGCCTGTGTTCCGTTGCCTCTTCTGTGGATTTGGCTGCGTGTTAGACCTGTGTCTGACACTTCCATCAGTTGCGCTGCCGGACATAGAAGTGCTCCTGGAGCCCTTGCAGGCCCACATGTACAGTTATCCACAGCGTATTCCCATGTTGATGACAGCATTTCTAGAGCCTCCAAGGGATACTTCCGCTCCTGTTGGAAGGGAAATCGGCACTGCTCCAGAGGTACAGGCATCAGGTTCAGGCATGCAGTCGTCTAATTCTTCCCCGGCAGCTGCTGTGGGAACCGGAAATGACCATCTTTGCTCACTCAACAAGATACTGGAAGTTCTGGAGGGATTGCCACCTGCGGATACGATGTTCAGCAATGTTGAGTCTTCAGCGCAGGATTCGTAAATGTTAGACCTGGCAACATTGGCGTGGGTCTCCCCTGCATTTTTTGCTTTGGCCTCCTCTGTTTTTGCTGTTTGTTGGACTCCGTTTTGCTGGTCTAGATGCTTAGGGCACTTTGCCACTGCTGTTCAGTGCCAAAGTGCAAGTGCTCCCTCTGTAAATTGCTGCTATGGATTAGTGATTCCATGATTGGCATATTTGATTTACTTGTCAGACCCCAGTACAGTGCACTGTGTGTGCCCAGGGCCTGTAAATCAAATGCTGCTAGTGGACTGCAGCACTTGTTGTGCCACCCACAGAAGCAGCCTGTAAAATGTAACTCTGGCCTGCCATTGCAGAGCCTGTGTGCAGTCTGGGACTGCCATGTCGACTGTGCACTTGCCAGTCCCTAAACCATCCCTTTTCTACATATTAGTCACCCCTAAGGTAGGCCCAAGGTACCCCTGTGGGCAGGGTGCATTGTATGTGAAAGGTAGGACATGCCCTGATGTGTGTGGCATGTCCTGATAGTGAAATACTGCCAATTTCGTTTTTCACTATAGCAAGGCTACCTGTTCCCATAGGACGGAATGGGGAGTTGTTTTATAACATCTTATAAACATAACTGGCCCTGGGAACGAGGTGGGAAAATGAAGTTTAGTATGCCTGAACTTAGAATGTTAAAGTGCATCTTTTAGTGAGGGTGATTTTTACCTTCTGTTTTTGAAAATACCACTTTTAGAAAGTAGGTATTTCCCTGCCTAACCATCCAGTGTGCCTCTGCTAGGTTTGTGTATTGCATGTCTGGCTTTTGGATGACAGGGGCTGGAGAGGGGCAGTGGCTCCAGAAGTCTGATGAGCCAGGGCTGGGCTGAATAGACCTGGGCTGCATTTAGAGTAGGGAGAGGGGATTTCCTTTCACCTAAATGGGCCTGGTCTGCCTTCAACAATACTGTTTCCACCTCCTGTCAGGAAGCTGCACCAGTGAGGACAGAACTGGTTTGGGCTGGGTACAGACCCTCTCTGCCTTCAGAGAACAAAAGATTTTGGTGTATAAAAAGAGGGGCCCAGACCCCAGACTTTTAGATCACTTCTGGGAATCAAGAGGAACCTTTGCCAAGAAGAACAGCCAGAGAAGCTGAGGAGGAATACTGCCCCTGTGCTGTTTGCTGTCTGGGGTTGGCCTGCAGTGGCTACTTGCTGCCAAGGAAAGGAGAAAGGACTTTGCTGCTTGCTTTATCCCATGCTTGAAGAAAAATATCTCCAAGGGCTTGAACCGAGCTTGCCCCCTGTTCTCGAGGTCTCAGTAACAGCAAAGACCTCACCGTGTCTGTGGGCACCGTCTCTGATCGTCCCCACAGAAGAAAAGGGTAACGGACTCTGTCATTGAGTCTGTCGCAGGATTCCGTGTCCTGAAAGCACCGTCGAGAGCAACGCCTCGCTTCGCAATGCAACCCTGGTCTCACCGACTCCGTCAACGAGCCGCTGCTTGCACCGCGTCCTGAGGGCACCACACTCAGCAACGCTTCGCTACACGCTGCAAAGACGTCACCGACTCCGTCGCTGCCCGACCCGAACATTTGCCCGGCTCCGTCGCCGCACCGTGACTTGCCAGCACCGCAGCGAGCACCGTCTCACCCTTCAATGCAAGCCCTGGTCTCACCGACTCCGTCAACGAGCCGCTGCCTGCACCCCATCATGAGGACACCACCTGGCGTAACGCTCCGCTTCACAACGCGACCGCAACATTTGCCCCGACCGACTCGCACCGACGTGTTGGTCGCAACAAGAAAGGTACTGTGTCCGAGTCTGTCGATGCTTTAGCTGGCCCGTATCAACGCGGTTGGCTGGAATTGTTAGACTCTGTCATATTCAGTATCGCGGTAGCCCCAGGAGGAGCTACCGAGTCGGAAGAACTGTGTTTTATTGATTTTCCTGCAATTTAAAGGTTATTTTGCACAAGTTCTATTTTTCCAGAGTATTGTATGTAGGAATTTTATCGTATTTGGTCTTGTTGGTTTAGATAAAGATTTACTCTTTTTCTAAACTGGTGTGTTGTCCATTTATAGTGTTTTCACTGTATTACTGTATGTATTCACAAATGCTTAACACACTGCCTCTGAGATAAGCCTGTCTGCTCGTGCCAAGCTACCAAGGGGGTGAGCAGGGGTTATTTTAGAAGTGTATCCCCCTTACCCTGACTAGAAGCAAGGGTCTCTATTTGGACAAAGGTACCTACCTAGAGACCCCCATTTCTAACAGTAAACAATCTGGCCTCTCCTGTTTTAAGAGTTTTTTCCTACCAGGACACATATAGGTTAGCAATACTGCAGGCCCACTAGTAGCATTTAACTTACAAGTCCTGGGTACATGTAGTACCATTTTACTAGGACGTACAAGTAAATCAAATATGTTAATTTGGTGTATATAAATGTTACCATGTTTTAGGGAGTGAGCACGTGGCCAACAAAAATGGAGGAGTAAAGGAAAAAGTTGGGGGGAAGGCCACCCGAAAGCTGAAAGGTCTACAGGTTGGGACAGCAAAATTCCTTTTTATAAAGTACTTAAACCTTTTTATAAATTAAAAAAAAACTTTATAACTCATAAACAGGAATTTACAATTTATACAGACCTAGTTAATATTCATTCGGCATGATGGTTTGTTTATTATTACAAAGGTCGCATAACAAATTGCATCCCTATTCACAAGCAAGTCAGTGAGCAAATTGCACTTCCCTGGTTTTTAAATGGGGATCGTCCTTCAGGCCAAAAGTCTCATAGAAATAAGGATCTGGTTTAAATGATGTTATAGGAGTCGGTAGAGGATAGCTTATGAACTCACTAGCTTTGAAGAAGAGTAGCATACGTCTGCAAGATAATAAATTGCTCTTTGGTGTGAATGGTCTGCTCAAAATCTTCATACATTTTATTTTTTATCTAGACTTACATTATCTCTGAACAAGCATGTGTTCCATGTTACATTAAAATAATTTCTCTGTTCTATATGACATTGACCACAGCCTAAAATACCTTTGCATAAACTGGACAGAAATCTCTTTAAAGGATTACTGATTTGATAGTACAATCAAGAGTTTCAGTGATGTTTTAGGAGTCCATTTACATTATAATCTAATTACTCTAATATTTACTTAGCTACACAGAGTGCTATGGAAGCTATTTCATTTACGTATAGTGTGTCTGCTGGCATTGGATAGGTGATGGCACTGTTATATGCATGCTGCTTAATTCTGGATTTCGTGTAAACTATCTGGGTTGAGATTTTCTGTATTATTCACAAGGAGGACTTTTATTCCAGCTCTGGACATCCTTTAGGTGGGTGTAATGTGCAGAAAGGATGGAGGTGAAAAACTAGTTAATATGTTTCTTAGATATGCTTCAATTCCGTATTAAGTAACTAGAATCATGTAGCAAAGGTATGAGCTCTAAGTCACCATGAGTTCTCAGTGGGAAGAAATGCTTCAATTACTGACCAGTAATTTCAATGCTCCCATTCTATTTCCTTGTCTCAATACTTACATCACGAGATGTGTCTACACCCTTAGACAAAAAGTAAAAAGAACAGATGATGGACAGAATGCTGAACAAATCAAACATTCACCACCAGTCACAGATCTGGGTTTAATCAATCACTTTTTTTGCTCACCACGCCACCTCAGTTTTTACCCAGCCATATGCAAATCAGTCTTGACCCTGTTCCCCATGGGATCGGTCCAGCCCGCACTGCCAGGCCGGGTCCTCCCTGGACCAGAAACAAGCAACCTTGGACCGGTTTTGCGGTATCACCCTTCATCAGCCAGGTTAGCTGGAATCCAGTGAGCACGGGACCCAAGTCTGGGCATACTCTTCCCACTTAGGGCAACAAAAGCAAAAAGAACATATGATGGACGGAATGCTGAACAAATCAAACATTCACCCCTGTCACAGATCTGGGATTAATCCATAGTATTTTTTGGTCACAACACTACCCCAGTTTGGACACAGCCATATGCAAATCAGTCTTGACCCTGCTCCCTATGGGAACAGTCCATCCCGAACTGCCGGGCCAGGTTCTCCATGGACCAGAAACAAGCATACTGGCACCGGCTTCAGGGTATCACCCCTCATCAGTCAGGCTAGCTTGAAACTAGTGCAAAAGAAACACTTGATGGATGGAATGCTGGACAATGCAACCATTCATCCCCAGTCACAAGGATCTGGGTTTAATCCATCATTCTTTAGCTTACCACACCACCCCAGTTTGGACCCAGCCATATGCAAATCAGTCTTGACCCTGTTCCTTATGGGAACAGTCCAGCCCGAACTGCCAAGCCAGGTCCTCCCTGGACCGGAAACAAGCATCGTGGGACCGGTTTCGGGGCATCACCCTTCTTCAGCCAGGCTAGCTTGAATCCAGTGGTGTGGTGAGCACGGGACCCATGTCTGGGCATACCCCTCCCACTTAGGGCGACATATGCAAAAGAAACACTTGATGGACAGAATGCTGGACAATGCAAACATTCACCCCCAGTCACAAGGATCTGTGTTTAATCCATCGTTCTTTTGCTCAACGCACCACCCCAGTTTGGACTCAGCCATATGCAAATCAGTCTTGACCCTGTTCCTTATGGGAACAGTCCAGCCCGAACTGCCAAGCCAGGTCCTCCCTGGACTGGAAACAAGCATCCTGGGACCGGTTTCAGGGCATCACCCTTCATCAGCCAGGCTAGCTTTTTTTTTTTTTTTTTGCAGAGTTTTATATAGCGCGAACTTGACCCGCAACCGAATCGGGTATCAGAGCGCTTTACATAGCACCAGTTACGTTACATGAGGACACACATTCATTTTTTGTTAGGCACGGGGAGATTAAGTGATTTGCCCAGAATCACAGGATGTTCAGCGTCATTACCGAGACTCGAACCCAGTTCCCCAGGTCCGAGGTCGAACGCCCTAGCCGTTAGGCCAACTCCTCTCCCATGAATCCAGCTTGAATCCAGTGGTGTAGTGAGCACGGGACCTACGTCTGGAGTCAAGCTATCCTGGCTGATGAGGGGTGAAACCCCGAAACCGGTCTTAGGATGCTTGTTTCCAGTCCAGGGAGGACCTGGCCTGGCAGTTCGGGCTGGACTGTTCCCATTGGGCGCAGGGTCAAGACTGATTTGCATATGGCTGGGTCCAAACTGGAATGGCATGGGGAGCAAAAAACGATCGATTTAGGCCCAGATCTCCGTACTGGGGTGAATGTATGACATTGTTCTGCATTCTGTCCATCAATTATTGTTTTTGCATTTGTCACCCCGAGTGGGACAGGTATGCCCAGACGTGGATCCCGTGCTCTCCATGCCTCTGGAGTCAAGCTATCCTGGCTGATGAGGGGTGATACCCCGAAACCGGTCCTAGGATGCTTGTTTCCAGTCCAGGGAGGACCTGGCCTGGCAGTTCGGGCTGGACTGTTCCCATTGGGTGCAGGGTCAAGACTGATTTGCATATGGCTGGGTTCAAACTGGAATGGCATGGGGAGAAAAAAAACGATGGGTTGAGGCCCAGATCTCTGTACTGTGGTGAATGTATGACATTGTTCTGCATTCTGTCCATCGATTGTTGTTTTAGCTTGAAACTAGTGGCACAGTGAGCACAGGACCCACATCTGGGCACACCCTTCTAACTTAGGGCAACAAAAGCAAAACAGATGATGGACGGAATGCTAAACAAAACAAACATTCACCCCAGCCACAGATCTGTGTTTAATCTATCCCTCCCATAAGACAACATTTGGATTGCATTAAAACATCTTTTAAGTGTAATTTTCAATTGTGAAAAGAAGGATATTTGCAGTTTGGTGTCTCTGGATTCACAATTTAAAATCACAACTTATGGTGAAGTCAAATTTTAAATTGTAATCCGAAATGCCACTTTTAGAAAGTTGGCATTTTCTCACTTTAACCATTCTGTGTCTCTGCCCGTCTCTGAATACTCCTATGGGTTGGATGACACCTGGGCTTTGTGAATTCCCTCTAGACAGTCAAACAAAGGGAGCTGGGTTGTGATATTTGCCTCCTCATGGCCCATTACCAGGCTGATGGGCCTTGCTGAGGTAGACTGGGAGGGAGGAGCTGACATTTGCACCTGAATAGGGCTGTGCCTGTCTCCACACAAAATCTGCATACCTCCCTTGTAGTGTGGTTTGTGGCCTCATTGTCTACATTGCTACGTTAGCTTAGGCCTGGCTGCCATGATGCCTTTTTGCACACGTTACTTTGTGACTTTGTTTTTCCAGCCTCTGCTTGTGCCCGGCTATATTAGAACTGTCTGCCTTTTTGACTTTCACCTTTTCTCCTGTTCCCTGTGGGTTTCGTCTGCACAACATGTACAAGGTCAAAAAACAACGTCCCTTGTTCTTGCTGATCTGGCCAGCCCCTCGCACTTAGACATAACACTAGGTACAGCTGCACTGGAGAAATTTGTGTGCTTTTAATATTGTGATCCCGCTGTTTGTAGCACTCGGAGAAAAACCTTTCCAGAGAGAAGAGCTGTGCTTGTCTGATGATGTAAACCTTGCATCTAGAGATTGAGGTATGAGGGTCCGCCTGACAAAGCCCAGAGGTCTTCTATTTCTTATAATAAACTAGTTCCTAGCACGGGGAGGGTGGTAAGGCCATTTAGCCCTATATCCACTGCTTTATTAAATGCTTTCCCCGTTTGTATTCTATGGAATTGTAACTATGCTTATTATTTTATCATTATGCATTATGCTGATAGTACTGGCACGTGTACTGTATCTTAGAGCACGATAGTTGAAATAAGCATTTTAAACTATACAGTGTCTCTTATTACGCGCGTTGTGGACAAGTATGAGTGAGTTATGAAAGGGTGTTCTTGCTCCTGCGAGTCCTGAGAGAGAGAGACCGTGTTCTGGGTTGTCTAATCATTGGTAGCTTCGCTGCTAATGAGACGCTAAAGCTAGTCGGATTGGGATTGTGGGTACCAAGGTGCATGGTTGGTTCACCACTGTAAACCGAGGTCCTATTATCCTGTGCATAGCTCTGTGTATGTGCAGAATCCCTACAACATGGCGCCACCAATGTAGTGGGCTTCTTATCTGCGAGACGCTTGAGTAGTGCTTGTGCTTGTCCACAATACCCTTCGCATACGCTTCCGGAAACGTGTGTGAGGGTGATACCTCCTATATTAACGTTTTTATAGGTTCTTTCAAGCTTGAAGTTATTAAAAGGTGTTTAAGTAAACCCTATATTGTGCTGCCTCATATTAGGTTGTCGATCATTTCTGGTCTTAATGGCGGATATAGATATACCGGCACATAGCCGCGCTGCGCTCCGGGCTCATTTACTGGCTTATGGAGTGCCTGACGCGGGTGTCGCACTCATCTTTGTGGTGCAGGCTGACCCGGCTCACCACTTTGAGGTGTTTTACTCTTGGGTCACTTTTTCGGCGGTGGATGGAACTGACAATATGTTTCATGAGTACACTCTCACTGCCCTACCCAATGCTTATCGGCCTTATCAGGCTCTTGAAGTACCACTTACGGCATGGCAACACCGTATTTGGTTTAATGGCGCCCTCCCACATCCGGTCACACCGGTTCGTTTAGGCCCCCTATCAATAGACGGGGCCACTTGGCCAGTCTTGACCGGGTATACACCACATCCGCGTTATTTGACGCTTGCGGTTGCTGAACTGCGTGAATTACATACGTCTTTGATACGCGTTCACAGAGCGTTAGTACAATATGTTACAGGCAACGTCCAGGGAGCCCCTCCTGGAGTTGCGGCGCATCCAGCTGGACCGGGCGGTGTAACCATAAGTCCCGTCATGGTTAATTCGGTGATGGGCAAGCGCCCACAGAATAAGGATGATTTGCCTTATTGGCTTGCAGAAAAATTTGACCAGCTGGAGGCGGTTTTTCCAAATACTTCTCCTGTGGAAAAACACAGGATTTTGACGATTAGTTTGCCGAAAGACTTAATTCCCGAGTTGGCAGAATGCAACAACTGGGGCAAGGTATTCGCAGCAGTATATGCTAAGTGTTTCGGCACTCCTTCCATGACGGTTCTCCCCTCTCTAATTAAACGAGTGCAGGATGGGCATGGCCCTGAAGCGGCTGTGGAATTAGGGATGAGACTGGTGGGAGTGTTCGATGTAGTGGCTGATTTAATCCTTGCGAACGTCAAGGGCGATGCAGTTAACTTTCAAGTAGCTAATGCTTTGGCTTTAGTCCCAGAACCGGACAAGCCACGCGAATTACCGAAAATGATTGCCCAGGCTTATAAAACCATTGGCTGCAATAGTCTGGGAGTTAAGCCTTTTGCAAAAACGCAAACTCAATCACAGCCACAACAAAAAACTCAATCTGAGAAAGATGAGAAACCGTTCTTTACTAAAAAGAACTTGAGGTTGAAGAAACAGGGTAAGCAACAGAAAAAACCAGGGTCGCGTGGCGCATCCCCGGTTTCCGTATCTTCTGAACGCACTTATGATTTGCGCGACAGAGCGAGAATTAAATCTCCCGAGAGATTTCAAGTCCCTGATCCGCATTCTCCTCATTCTTCACAGGCACCATCGACCTCCCAGACTGGTGGAGGAGATCACCAGGATAGAGGCAGGGGTCGTGAGGCTCCACAGGGACGAGACCAACCTCGACAACAAGTCCGAGGGAAACCCGAAGAATTTCCACGTTCTCGCCCACAGTTTCAGAAGAAGAAAGTTGCAGCTTTAACAGCGAGATATGCCACAGACGGTGAGAACGAGACTCCTGAATTGGACGTGGGCATTGACGCTCTTAGACAGCGCTGCAGAAGTTACCATAGTGCGGGAGGCACTACGTCCTCATGTGGAGGCGACAGCAACTGACACATTCATTACTGTCGAGACAGCTGACACCAGAGTGGCACCCCCTGGCAGACTATTTAATATTGTCATTCAAATTGAAGGTGATATTGAGTGTGTAATTAAAGGGATTTTTGGGGAAAATCTGACCTCTTCATACGACATTTTGTTGGCAGAGGCGGATTGGCCGCCCCCATTCGTACTTGCTGCTCATAGAGGGGAGGAGGTAATCCTTCCGAGCTTTTCTCGTCATGTCCCCAAGGACAAAGCAGAGGCTCTCGCAGCTGAATGGGCTGGGCCCCTGGCTCCGGCGTTATACCGTAATCACGTGGGATGGGATGAAGACTCTCCCCCCCATGATATTCCCTTGCGGACGCTGCCACAGCCACAACCCCAATATCCCATCCGGCGGGAAGCTAAAGGTCCCGTTTCCGACATTCTGACACAGTTAGAATATCAAGGAGTAATAGAAACATGCGTATCACCAATGAATAATCCCCTTTTCGCGGTTTCTAAACCCGATGGATCGTACCGTTTAGTTTTGGATTACCGACATTTGAACTCTCATTGTCGGACCTTTGCGGTACAAAATACCCACAGTTCTGCGCTTGTAGACAGTCTTGTTCGTAAAAAATATAAAACGACCCTTGACTTATCCAATGGATTTTACACGCACAACTTGTCCCCGGAGTGCAGCCAATGGAGCACTTTCACTTCCAGTGGTAAACATTCAAATTTCGGCGTTTGCCCATGGGCTATAAAACAGCCCGGGTGTCTTCGCCGCCCGTGTTGTCTCTTTATTGGACAGCATAGACCCAGATGCGTGTTCGTACGTCGACGATATCTATCTGACAGACAACGAATTATGGCCGCATCTTTCACGTGTGGACCGCATTATTCTTGAATTTGCGGTCTTAGGATACAAATTTAATTTTGCCAAATCTCACATTGCTGAATTTGCCGTTTTGTTTTTGGGCTAAGAGCTCAACAATGAAGGTAAGGGCTTAGCTCCCCATTTCTTGGAGAAGTGCGTTCTTTTGCGCCCTCCAACCACACTGAAGAAGCTTCAGTCATTACTGGGTTTTCTAAACTTCGGGCGTACTTACATTCCCGAATATGCCCAGCGTATCAAGTCTCTATATGCCTTGATACAACCCAACTTTTCGAAGTCATGCTGGCTTCCAGAGCATTCTTCGATACTGCACTCTTTGCAGTCTGATCTACTTGAATCCAAATTCTTGTTGACTCGTGATAACCACACAGACCTGGTGATTAGAATCGTGCCAGGAGCAGTGGGTTTCACGTACTTAACCTTTAACGAAGGTGACACAGTACCGATTGCATACAAGTCACATCTTTACACTTCAGCGGAGTTGCGCTTTTCTTCTGTGGAAAAAGTTTTGACTGCAGTGCAAATGGCGATTCTAAAGGAACGCGCACTGGCACAGGAAAACGCATTCTGGTGGTAACACCATATCCTGCCCTTGAGGCGGTGACGAGGCAAGTGTACCGAACTCTAAGGCTTTGCACCCCCGTTGGATACAATGGGCTACATCTCTGACGTCCCCGGATGTCACTTTTATCTTTGATTCCTCTCTTCAGACACAGGAGTTCTTACAGTATGAATTTGTTCATCCTCCTCCTCTGTCTTTGCTGCCGCTTGAGGAGTATGAATGTATTATATATACCGATGGTTCGGCACAACTGGCCACGGGTTCAAAGCATGCTTATTCAGCAGCGTGTGCTATTGTTGCAGGTACTATAGTGAACGGTGAGTTCAAATCGACTGTAGTGCATACACAGGCACTTGGGGACAGTACTGCACAATTAGCCGAGTTGCGTGCTTTGGTGCTCGCACTTGAGTTCGCAAATCCAGATGTGACGACTCTTATTGTATGCGATTCTTACTACTGTGTTCAATCCTTCAATGACAACCTATTCTTTTGGTCGCATAACGACTATAGAGATGCTAAAGGCAGCACAATTAAGCATAAGTTGCTTTGGGTTCGAGTGGCAGATCTTAAACAACGTCTGCCTCTCACACAGGTGATTCACACTCTTGGCCACCAGCGTGTGGGCGCACACGCTGTCGGTAACGGTTTGGCGGATGAAGCTGCCAAATCAGCAGTAGCCACGTGCTCAGTAGCAGCAGTTACAAGATCCATGACTAAAATAGATAATGATATTTTGGCAGCTATTGCTGCAACAAAGGAAGTTGCTAATTACCCACGGGGTTTCCCTTCCAAATACTCTTATCAGTTAAGCCCCGAACAGGTTCCTTACGTAAGAATTCCAGACGTTGGTGATCGGCTGATTCCCAACGCGGACCGCAGACCTTCCTTGATAACGGCCGCACACGAAGGCTTGGCTTCGGCACATGCTGGCGTATCTGCGACTGTTTCCATCTTGCAGCAGCGTTACTGGTGTCGTGGTTTATATAAACAGACCCGTACTTATGTACTTTCTTGTGACATTTGTCAGCAAATTAAGCCTTCAACGGTTACACGACCACCACAAACACAGCTCTGCATTTCTAACAGACCTTTTGGGTGTGTTTACCTGGATCACTGCGGTCCTTTTTCTTCTGACACTGCATATAAGTACATCTTAGTTGCAGTAGACTCGTGCACACGTTTCATCTGGCTTGGCCACAACGGAGTGCTGACGCTCGAAATGTCATAAGGGATTTGCGTGTCTTTGTGGGAATCTTTGCCTGTGGCACCTTCCATTTCGACCAAGGTCCAGCGTTCGCCTCTAAGGCTTACAAGGACGCAATGGGGTCCCTGGGGGTGCAGGTGTAATTTTCGTCTCCATATCGGCCTGTGGGCAATTCGATTGTTGAACGAATGAACCGTGACTTAAAGCAATCCTTGACAGCTAGAGTCTTAGGTACTGGCAGGAACTGGCTGGCCCACTTGTATAGCGTACAACGTGCACTTAATAATCTCCCTAGAAGATCTCTGGGTGGGCGGACCCCATACGGAATGCTGTTTGGCATCCAAATGTTTGTGCCTGACCTTGATGGTCTAGACATGGCGGCGCAATCCGCAATCTTTGATGTAGATAACCATTCTACTATGTTGCAGGACTTACAAGAAGCCCGTGACAAACTTGCAAACGAACATTTACCTTCAGCCACAGAGGCTGAGCTGCAGATACCGGTTGCCGGCTGGCTTCCGAAGGTTGGAGATCTGGTCCGAGAGAAAGTGGAGAACAAAAAAGAATTTGGCCCTTCTTATCGTGCACCGGTTCCAGTCCTTGGCTTGAAGGGTACTCGTACTGCCATCTTACCACCGCTTCCTGGTCGCAAAGACAACAGATACATCTCAGTGGATAATGTCAAGCTACAACATCTGGCCGATCCTGAATAGTGTAACACCAGCGGTCTCTTGTCCAGCTATTTCTAGGACTCATGTTTGTGGCCCTCCAGCCCACACGGTCACTGATGTTGCCATTGAGATGGTAGATTTGCCTGATCGCCTGCTCGACTACCCGGATTCCCCCTGCAATGAGGAGACCGAGTATACATACCCCGCCAACGAGTCGGTGGCTCACCTACCAACAACGCCACTGAGCCCAACCTGTTATTCATTTGATTCGGCTTCCACCTCATCACTTATCCCGTCCAGGTTCAGTGTTTTTATCTCCTGGTTCAGAGACAATTTTTTGGTCCCACCATGGACATACATCTGGTTGGTACTGTGTCTGATTTTCCTCTTCATGTCCATTGGATTCGTGACAGTTTTTCTCTTGCTCATAAATGGTCACTATTTACCAGAACGCTCTACAGTGAACTGTGTCGCTGGAACTTTGGCTCCGCATTCTTCTTCTCACATCATGAAGCGTGACCACACATTTGTGAACATTTCAGCTTTCCCAGTCGCTGATGGCATCGTATGGGATGCGGTAAACTTTCAAATTCATGGACCCACCGAAATTATTAATGTACCAAATGTCCTTCGTGTTTCAATGGGTGATGTCGTTAAAAGTAAAATTCATTCTGATGATTGGGATGTGCATGCCGTTGAATCGTTATTCACTGATTTGAAATATTATGCTGCCTTTAATGCTGAAGATCTGTATTTAAATTCTGCTAGTTATGCTGACCTATATTGTTACCAGCATTGGGGCAACCACTTTCTCCATAAACCAAGTACACTTAGAGGTTCTTTCAATTACACACAATGGGAACATTGTCCAGCCCCTTTGCCAGGTAGCTCCCACACACTTAAAAGTAAGTTTACTTATTTTACAGAATTTGATAGATCAAACCCCGGTTCATATTATTTTAAATTGAACACTTCGTCCACTCAGAAGATCATGTTAACACACACCAAATTGCTATATTCGGGTTCTTTTTTGAACGCATTAGCGGTGGGTGGTTATGAACACTGGGAGGACACCATTCACTTAAAATGTATTTGGGGCACCAAATCATGGCAGGTACAAGGCACTGAAGCCTTGCACCATGCTTGCCTAATCCCGGCCCAAATTTTGTTTTTAAATCATACCATCCACCAAACAACGTGTTGGGGTTTGGCTACTTCCAAACAATTAAATGCACCATCCATTCCCTTATTGTCTTCCACTCCCAACGAGAGCTCACATTTTAATATTTCCCTTGCCGACTTGCAAGCTTTGTTTCAGAACAATACATTTAATATCTCCACGTTTGTTCAGTCACCTTGGTTGTCTTGGCCCATAGCATCAAATGCCTGCCAACTGTGTTTTCATGTCTCAGCTCCTGGTTACAAACAGGATAGGCCAGATCCGAGGTTTTCTGACTCTCGTACTGTTACAACATATTCTGTTGGTAAATTGTGTAAACAGTGGTTGCAGCACTCCTCATTAGATTCTGTGAAGCAACATTTATCCCTCCTATCAGGCAATATTGATCTGTCGGATTTGGTTCTGGGGCCTCGTGGCCCTCGACCTAAGAGATTCATTTATGAAACTTACAATGAACTCTGGAAGCTTTCGCAAATTGAAGCTGCTTCCCGTCTTCGGGAAATCGATCAAGCAAATTTAGAAAAGGTGCTTGCTGTTGTTGACAATAGTATTAATACCCTGTCTTCCCGCATTTACACATTAGAGAATATTGTTTTCTCTGTTGTTGATATAGTTCAAGATGATGTTTCTGTGTTATATCATGGTCAGAATCAATTGCGTTCAGTAATGCAGTTTGCATTGACTTTGCAAACACTTAAAATGGGTAAAGTTCCTTGGCACTTTTTGAACACCTCTGCCTTATTCTTGCCGTTTAATTTAACTGAGAAACAGCAATTCATGTCCATGAAAGATGCAACATACACTCTCTTACATATCAAGAAAATAGAGCCCTTACCATTCTCTGTGGCGGAATTGGATTCTGCAGTATGGCTAGTTCACAGGGTTATCGCTTTGCCTTTTTCTTTATTTGAGTTCAGTTCCTGCATGAAACATTATCCTGTTGGCCGTTTTCAGCCTTTAGGCAGTGCCTTCTTGCATGAGCTTTGGTCCCTGCCTTTCCTGTACAGATGCCTTAGGGACGGTAAAGAGGTTTTTCTCACAGGAGAGTCATGCGATTCTACTGTGGGTCATTCCCTGATTTGTAAAAACATTAAATTGCACGGAGCTTGTAATGTTTCTGCTCCGAATCTTGCTTGTGTTTTAAAGGGCATTCCTGCTCCTGCTATTTCGCCTACTTTCACTGTGCTTGCAAATGGTAGCTATCTCCTTCTGAATAATCAGGACTGTTGTGGGATGCTGGCTGGCATCCCGTATATTGTAACAGTTTCCCACCGGGTTGTGTGCTGCAAAAATGTGCTTTTTCCTCCCCCGCACGACATAACAGATAGTTCCATTTGGCCTTCCATTCCGACGTTGAAGGCGGATTTCAATAAATTGAGCAGAATAAAGGCGCTATTATTGAACCAGGAGGTTATGCTCACGTCTGCACGGGAGACGTTCATCCTGCAGGTGGCTAGTACCCACAGTGAGATACAGGCCCTTCTGAACACGAACCTCCCACAACATTTCGGTGAGCTGATTCACCGCGTTTTCAATGCATCCAGGACCGAAGGTCTTGTGCACTTTTTTAAAGTTGTGGGCTCTGGCCTTGTTACCTCCTTTCAGACTATTTTTGGTGTCATCCCGGCTTTTATTCATTCTATTTTTTCCAGCGTCTTTGGAGGTTTCCCACTGCTCCTCGCCTTAGCTGCTGGAATATTACTTTTAATTTGCTTGCTACGCAATGGCTGCACTTCCTGGGGGTCTCCTCGACCACGGTCGACTTCGGATGCTCCGTGAGCGCATGCTCATCAGCTTTGGCGTCTTACCACTGGCGACACTCGGCGTGTCCTATAGACTCTCTTTTCGCTTTGCGTATTTCACTTGCGTGCAACCTGTGATGTCGTGCATACGATGTCCTTTCTCTTGGTCCTTGGATGTTTGCCTCTCCAATTCTTCTCTGTTGGATCCGGGTTTTGGCCAGTTGATGGGCCCCTTAGTGGCCCATGAACGGGACTGTTCCGGCGCAGAATTAATGGCGGTTGCGGCCGCTCTTGGAGTTTTGGCACAATGGGATATCTGGGCGGCTGCTCAGGATCTCCTACAACGAAGTTACGTGGAGTATCACACAAGTTGTCCCGCAATGCTGGTCAATGCTCCCTCCTGTGAAGAACACAAATGCAGTTTTGATTTGATGAACTGGATGGCGTCTCTTTTTTCAGACGATTCCAACGACATCCTCTTGGAAGGTATAGCGGTTTTTTGCGCTCACACTCTATTGGATTAGGGGGCCTCCGCTTTCAGCGTCATGACTGTGTGGATTTTTTTTTTCTTTTCCCCCTCTGGCGCCAGCAGGACTTTTTGTCCTGCAAAAAATGTTTTTCATTCACTGTCCTTTATTGGGGACTATTCATGCATAGACGTTTGCATTCTGCTCCATCTATTTGAACTCTGTTTTCGTCCTATGTCTTCGCCTATGGTCTGACCAGGGGAGGGTGTAGTATGGTTTGTGGCCTCATTGTCTACATTGCTACATTAGCTTAGGCCTGGCTGCCATGATGCCTTTTTGCACACGTTACTTTGTGACTTTGTTTTTCCAGCCTCTGCTTGTGCCCGGCTATATTAGAACTGTCTGCCTTTTTGACTTTCACCTTTTCTCCTGTTCCCTGTGGGTTTCCTCTGCACAACATGAACAAGGTCAAAAAACAACGTCCCTTGTTCTTGCTGATCTGGCCAGCCCCTCGCACTTAGACATAACACTAGATACAGCTGCACTGGAGAAATGTGTGTGCTTTTAATATTGTGATCTCGCTGTTTGTGGCACTCGGAGAAAAACCTTTCCAGAGAGAAGAGCTGTGCTTGTCTGATGATGTAAACCTTGCTTCTAGAGATTGAGGTATGAGGGTCCGCCTGACAAAGCCCAGAGGTCTTCTATTTCTTATAATAAACTAGTTCCTAGCACGGGGAGGGTAGTAAGGCCATTTAGCCCTATATCCACTGCTTTATGAAATGCTTTCCCGTTTGTATTCTATGGAATTGTAACTATGCTTATTATTTTATCATTATGCATTATGCTGATAGTACTGGCACGTGTACTGTATCTTAGAGCACGATAGTTGAAATAAACATTTTAAACTATACAGTGTCTCTTATTACGCGCGTTGTGGACAAGTATGAGTGAGTTATGAAAGGGTGTTCTTGCTCCGGCGAGTCCTGAGAGAGAGAGACCGTGTTCTGGGTTGTCTAATCATTGGTAACTTCGCTGCTAATGAGACGCTAAAGCTAGTCGGATTGGGATTGTGGGTACTAAGGTGCATGGTTGGTTCACCACTGTAAACCAAGGTCCTATTATCCTGTGCATAGCTCTGTGTATGTGCAGAATCCCTACAACACCCTGTAGTGAGTCAGGGCAGGACAAGCAGGGACTAAGTGTTCTTCAAAGGCCTCTTTGAAGTCTCCCCTGCTTTAAAGGCACAACTGGGATTAATTACTGGACCCCTGGCACTACCAAATCAGAACTTTTGCTGGAAGCAAGGACATTCTACCTAGAAGAAGAGCTGCTGTGCTGTAGAAGGGACTGCCACTTTGCTGACTGCACTGCTGTGCTGGCCTGCTGCCTGCTAATTGCTGTGCTGTAGGAAGGACTGCCACTTTGCTACCTGCTCTGCTATGTTGGCCTGTTGCCTGCTGCTTCTTGCTTGGGAGTGAGAAGGACTGGACCTGTTCTCTACATCCTTGAACCCACTTTTCTCTAAGGGCTTGTTGGCTTGCCTCCTGCTGTTCTTTGAAGTCTCAGGTTCACAAAAGACTTCTTGCAACTCTGCTGGTGCTGCTGGACTCTGCCATCTGTGAATCCTACCCTTGCTTGACATGACCCCTCCAGTCCTGGGGCTCAGAAGTGGGTTCTGCAGCAGCTTTCTGCAAAAATCGATGCAGTGACCCCTTTGCGCTGATCAGAACCAATGCAGTACCCTCTAACGTCGAAGCAGTGCCTATTCGACAATGAGGGTCCCGACTGCAAGTTTCGGCGACGACGCTGCACTGATCCGGACACACAGCTGTGTTGCTGGACTACGCAGCACCGATCCTTCAACACCAACTGCGAGGCTCAACTCCTATGCATTGGCCCGACTGTGTGAATCGACATCGATGCTTGCTCCATACAAATGTGCTTTTTCAGTGGGCCCTGCTTGGGTCCTGTAGCTGGTCTGCTCTCCATCCTGGTCAGTCTGGAACTTTGGATTTATCCCGGTCTAGCACGTCCTCAAGTAACCTTTTAGCACTATTGGCTTCTAAGCACTGTCTTTGGATTTAATCTTTAAAAACTCACATCTCATGTTCTTTTTTGATTCTTGTCATTTTGGTCTTGTTTTACTGGTGTGGATTCTTTTTGTGGTGTTTTCACTGTTTTTCTGTAATTAAGTGTTGCACAAATAGTTTACACATTGCCTCTTAGGGTAAGCCTGGCTGATCTGTGCCAAGCTACCAAAAGGTGAGCACAGGTTAATTTAGGTTGTGTATCTGACTTACCCTGACTAGGATTGTAGCTACTGCTTCGACAGGGTGTATACTCTGCTAACCAGAAACCTCAATTTCTAACAGGCACATATAAGTATTCCTGTCTCCTACCACCAGGTACTAGGTGGACCTTACAGACACAGGCAGGAATGAAAGTAGGAGAAGCATTGGCAAATCCAATCAGTCTTGTTTTACAAACAAGCCAGACAGAGTGGCATTTAGAATACTTTTGTATAGTAGTCTTTAATGTCTGTCAAGAATGACATTGTACTTTCCACATTTCTACTGCACTTTTTGTAGTGATCACTAAGTGGCATTTAAATTCAGCAAACAAGCTTCTGTTTTCTTGGATGCAATGCTACGTTCGGTGCAGGATAAATTACAAATTTATATTTCTGCCAACTTCAAAATAAAATTTGCTGTGTGATAAGGGGGTGTGGCATTGGGAGGGGCTTGATGCCAAGAAACACTTGAGAGGCAGCTGAGTGGCACTTTTACCCCCAGCCTCCGCCCCTCCCCCATCAAACTTCTTCCCACTCAAAAACAAAAAGGTAGCTGAGTCTGCCACCAATGTCTTGGGGTGTTTCTACACCCCTTAACAGATAGCAGCTGGGTGCAGTCTTCAAAGAAGTGGTGAAAGCCCACTGAGTGCAGGGGTTTTCTGTTTGCCTTGCCTGCCATTGTGTGATTTTGGCTCTTCACCTGGTGACCATACGAAGTCAGCTGACATCGGTGACACATGGTGGCACCGTCTGGGTTGTCAGGTCTGAATTTATCAACAGCAAAACAAAAAAGCAGCAGTTGGAGGATCAAACACAAAAATGGAGGAAAGCCACAAATAACAGCAAGACAATTGAGATTGACACAAAAGGCATCTAATCTTGAGCAAGGATTGGCTATACCATAAAATATTGTTTGCGACAGTAAGTAAGAGCTGTCTGTAGCAAGACCACAATCAAAAACTACACTTAGAGGCTCGACATACCTAATCCGGACAAAGAAAAAGGTAATTTTGCCGTAGTGTAGTTTTTATGAATGTCAGAAAAACGTTGGTCGTTTATAATTTGTCTCTTCTATCAAAGGAAGATTTAAATTGAAAGCTGAGCGTTTTCGTAGGAGCACTTTTATGTTTGCATCTATCTGTGGGGCATATTATCAAGCCCTTTATCGCCGCGTTAGCGGCACTTTTCTGCCGCTAATGCGGCGATATTTTTATCACACTATTAACAAGCTGCAGCTAACGGGCCTTAGCGTGAGTGTTTTGGCGATAGCGGCCGTTTTTTAATCTCTAAGCATGTCAGCGATATATATCGCTAATGACATGCAAAGTAGGCGTTTCTGACTTAAACTCCATTGAAACAGTCGCAAACACAACTTCCCTCTATTATCAATGCCCGCGAAGCGATAAGAAAAGTCGCGCTAACCGCGCTTATCGCTGGAATTTAACGCCTGAAAAAAACTTGCCTTAACCATCTTGTCAATGGGGGGTGGATTGTTAGGTTAAGTACACACTTGCCTATTAGCAAGCTTTTCATTAGCGCAGTTAATTTAGCGCTGGAATTCTCACGCTATTGCTGGTTTTACTCGCTATCGCTGGATTTCCTATCGCCTTTGCGATACGCGTTGATAATACAGCGCTATCACGGCGAGGAAATCCAGCGATGGCCTGCAATAAAAAAAACAGCGCTAAGCGCGCTTTGCGATACTTATCGCAGATCCTTGATAATATGCCCCTCTATTTCTTGCCTAAAATTAATGTTGTAGTAAGTTAACATATATTTTAATATGGTTCTCAATAATCCAATTAGATGATGCGAAATATGTGGCTATATGGAGAGCACAGGCAGACACTTGGAACTTTTCCACTTGAGAGCAACTGATAATAACAAAAGGAAAATTCAAGAGCCATTAGGTCTTAGAACCAATCGCACAAAATCAAAATGGTGGTGTTGCGAGACAAATGTTGAAAATGAGGATTGCGTTGTCTCGTTCTCTTCCCCAAAATAAAATAATTAAAAAGTGCTGAGGGGGAAAATGTAAAATGAGGTACGAAATACACCAAAGTCAAGAATAAACAATTATCGTGTCATACTTGTGTTGGAAAGTATATTTTTCACATTTTAGAAATCTTAAAAATGTTATGATTATACATGATTGTGCATAGTGGCTAATTAAGCAATGTGCAAAAGTGCATCTTTACCGATAATGGTGCAATTTGACACCGATATTTGCAACACTTGAGAAATGCAATAGTGACATCTGTACGAACCGTCCAGTACGAAAACAACATTATGTAACACTTGCTCCAGATGTTAGCACAAATGGTGGTGCAAACTTTCACCACTTCCAATGCAATCCATACAGTACGGACATATTGAAGAAGAATTGCACTGGGAAGCGTCCACCTCTTAAAGTAAGCTCCTGTGCAAAGGATAACTTGAAATCCAAAAGGACATATTTTTAATATATTGCATCGAAAATTCGAAACTTAGCTCATCAAACAATTCCATAGCACGAACATTGTAGGGCTCATAGTTGTTCAAAGAACAGCCCTCTACAATGCTGAGCGTTGCTCCTGTCGCCCAAAAAATGACATTTCTAAACTATTGAAGATTAAAATTATAATTTTAATATAACCATACATCATTTTCTTTTCAATGAACATTTATTTTACATGGATTATAAATCATTTATTTACGATGTATTTATTTCATATTTATAAACTCTTTTTTTTGAGAAACACAACACAGCCCAAAACTGAATCAACCATGATGTGCCGGCTGATCAAATATTACGGCTCAAATTTACTAGCTCTTTCAGCTGGGTTTGCATTACAAAAGCGACGCAAGCACAGCGCTGAGTGTTGGGGTAGGATTTACTATGCAATAGAAGCCAGGATTTTCGTTAGAAAGTTCCCCAAAGTAACACCAAGTTGCCATGTGCGCTACTTTGCTCTGCTTTGAGCCACTGGGGCGTTCCATGGATAGTACATGAGCATTCCCATGCAATCACCCATGGAGTTTGACACAAATTGCTATCTACTAACATTTGTAGACAGGGATTTCCGCCAAAACGTAATGGCTCCTTGAGGCTGGCGTAACGTGAAGAAATGTTTTAATTTCTCCCAATTTTCCTACTTTGCATGTGTGATGCACACATACAAATTTGGAAAAGTCTTTACAGGATAGCTGTGGTACTTTAAGGTTCCCCTTACAGAACCAAACCTCTACTTTAACGAACACACAAACCCTTGCGCTATGGCGCACACGTGTGTGCATTGGTGTATGGCAGCCAACAGTGCGCCACTGTTAGGGGAGAAAAAAATGCACCACATCTTAGTAGATATGGCACATTTTTTCTCTCTCACTTTGACACATGGCAGCATAGCAACTTCGGTTGCTGCACAGCTAAGCATCAAATATTAGTAAATCCGGGCAACAAGACTCCTCGTAGGAAATAAATATTTGGTGCAGTCACGTGACAGCGTAAAAACATCCCAGAATAATGTTTTGTTCTCTGATACTGCTGTGTCTTAGTCAATGCTTTAAATAGTGCTATAAAATGTTCTCTCCCCGAGGGATTAAAAGGTGGTGTTTCATTTTATTTATTAAAATCCCGGCAATGAAAATAGAGCTCTACACAAATGTCAAGAACAATAATTAAATTATTTGTTGATCATAAAAAAACTGGAGCTTAGCAGCTGAGTTCTCCCACACGGTGCACCACTTGACGTGCTGTGAAGTACATGTTTGCACGTGTCAATAAAGCTTTTCATTCAAAACATCAGTGGAAAGCATCTTGCGTCCAGATGTTGGTATTGATCTGATAATGCTGGAAACAATGGACTGGTCTAATTGCTTTGTAAATTGAGCCTTCTGTACTTGGAGAAGTCCAAAGAGCCTAAAGGAAAAAAAAATGTAATTAAAGATTAAAAGTAAGAAAATTGCTTTGATAATACTTTCAAACTAGAACAAAAACATTAGAACATATTTGCATTTTAATGGTTTCCAGCTTGTGCGGCTTTGCAGAGGTACTATTCATTTTTTTCAGAAATATGTTCGATGGTAATCTGCTTTTCCGCCTATTACCTTGAATCCCTGTCTTACTGAGACCAATAACAATGTTCCGCCCTTTCAGCACTTGCATCATATACTAAGAAGACCATAATTTTAAGGCTAAGGTAACACCTAATTAAAATATTATAATGCAGAGAGTTGGAAGATGAACCCAGGTCGGACTGGCCTATAGGGGCAGTCTGGCACTGCCCGAAGGGCGGGTTTGAAAGTGAGTGGTCCTTATTTTATTTATTTATTGGCTGTTTGAGGGCCCGTATTATTCTGCTGGTCCTTTTTAACTGTTGATTTCACTGATATCACCACAAACATTGCCTGCAGCAAGCACAAACACATGCAGTCTCCGATGTCTTCCAAAACTCTATACAGCGTGCCTTTACAAGTTCAAAACTGCCCAGATTCGCAAATGTGAACTACTTTTTTTAGCTAACAGAGCCACTTTTATTGTGGTGCCTGGGTCTATTTTCTCTAAAACAAGGAAAGCAGCTCTTTCATATGGAGATTTTAAATGATGCCACCTGCAGCCCACTTATGTGACCAAGCTCAAGAGAAGCAGGTGTGCACAACCCACAAACAACAACCAGTTGCCTTGGAGCGTCTTGCATTTGCATGACTGTGCCCCATGCAAAACCGAAACTGCCCATTGCACTGATGAGCTTATCTGTAATATCAACGAATGCCGAGTGCATAAAAAAGAGAATACATGAATTTGCATTGCATTGCTTTATGTGCTCAGTTTACTTTATGTAAAGTGGTTAAGCGCTTATTTATGTGTAGTAGGTAAAAAATGAAAGCACTCGCATTAAATCTTAAAAGAAAGATTTGTTCGAAGTTCTGAACTCTATCAAATTATCTTTAGTGCACAGAGGCAACAATGAAGGACTTTATGCCAAGCAAATCAAGCAAGACCTGTGGTCTCCAGCACATTCTCTCTTACAGAAGATGTTTCAAGGACCTGTCCTCTTCACTTGCAAATGTAAGTCAGAAAGACTACGCTTAAAGTGCTCAAAGTGCACTCTTTGCGGCGAGGCATTGGGGTCTTGACCCGAAGTAAGGTCCTTGGGGGTCTCTGTAAGTATTCCGATGGGGGATTAGAGTTATAGTCTGTGCAGTAGGAAAGGAACGGATTTAGGTGCCATTACACAAACAGACACATGCACTTAAATGGAGGCAGTCACATACACAGACACACACACATTCAAGCACACAGGGGCAGACACAGGCACTCTCTCTTAGGAAATGCTCCCGGAATAGGCTGTAGGTGTGTTTTGTGATGCAATGCTTCTTAACATGTATGGGGGAGACAAAGATACCCTTCCTCCAACACAAGCATGCTCACTGTCTTCTGCCCCTTCCTCTACTCAGCAATTTGCTTACCTCTGGTCAGGCTTATGATTTTCAATGATATTGTGCTTGGCACCCAGTTTAAATAGCCTTTGTTAGGTTGGCTTCTATCATTTTATAACTCCTTAAAAGCTTCAGTGAAAAGCTCATTTAGTTTTGATGCCTTCCCTTTTCTATTGGTTCTGCGTAGTCTTTCTGGGCCTACCTTCTGAACAGAGGTATACCGGGTTCCATTGGCCATTTTCTTAATTTTCCGCTGCTAGATCTAACAGGCAATTGGTAGTGTCTGGTACCTATTTTTTTGAGTTGGAGACATGCCTTGCATAATGACCATTAAAGAATTGATTGAAATAATGTTCTACACACACCTTTTTGTGAAATTTTTTAATCAAAATTTGTTACCTCTATTTTGGAGGAGCCTAGGATTTACAGTTTCCAAGCAGGCTTTGGAGTCTTTCACCAGTGCAGGAATCTCGAGCTCCATGTACTGCTTCAAGTCAAATTCCTCTTTTTAGAATTATACATTTCTTGTATGTCTATCATTGCTTTCTCATCTCACCTATTGTTGTTTTATCCAATATAGTACAATTCAACTGGGATTTCCATCTAAATATTCCCCTTTGCCCCAGCTATTTCCTGCTGGCAGTAACGGCTCCTGGAGGGAGTGCTGCGGGCGGTGAGGAGGCAGGGATGGGCAGGATGGGGGTAGTAAACTCTGGCATAGGACTGAACGGAGGTAAGTACATAAATAATTAAATAAAATGAATTACTTTGCGCACGCTGCAACGCCAAATGGCGATGCAGCGTGCGCAATGTAATTCGTTTTATTTAATTATTTATGTACTTACCTCCGTTCGGCCCTATGTCGGAGTTTACTACCCCTACCCTGCCCCTCCCACGTCCCGCCTCACCGCCCCGCAGCACTCCCTCCAGGAGCCGCTACTGCCTGCTGGGAATTTGAACAATCTGTTCTTCCTCCTTACCTAAATTGACTCCAGATCCATTGATAATCTCTACCAAATTCAGTCCATTCCCCTCTGTTCTTCATCTTTTTCACCTGTCATCCTTATAATAACATTCATGAATTATTTTTAAGTCATGTCTCAACTTACTCATTGACCCCACGCTGAGCCCTCCAAACCCCATGTGTAGGCTAAAACGAAGATCTCATGGTAATCCTACAGTCTGAAAAATGCTACTTTATATCTGTATGCAATTGCAAAAGTGATTCTTGCTGGCTATATCGCTATATTTCATGATTCTTGCAAAAAAGAAGAAGAGAACTCTGGGTAGTTCTCAAGTTTAGGTGGAAGGCAGCTTCTGTATAGCGCACCCTCAACACCAGCGACACTCTAGATTTGCTCACCTCAAATGTCTGCTTTTCTATCAAAGTTTTTAAGCATGGGATTAGCACAGTGCAATCCACGCCAAGATATATTTTATGATTCTTCTACTATGTTTGGGTTTGTTAAGGGCTCAGTTGTACTTGTGACAGGTTCCATACTATATAAAATGTAAAAAATGCATTAAATAAAACCACCCAAATGTACTGTATGTCTTAGAGGCGAGTGAAATAAAAGTCTCAAATTGATGCTACGTCTAGTTCAAAACTTTCCCCCCTTAGTGAAGTTTGTCAATTTCATGCACATTGAATTGGAAATTCCCTCAGAAAAAGATTTGGCTACTTTAGAATCCAACAAAATTGGTGAAGATTAAGGGCCATATTATCAAGAACGAGCGATAACATATCGCCGCTTTAGCGGCAGGAAACTGCCGCTAAAGCGGCGATAAGGGGCTTGATAATATGCCCTATAGAATTCCAATAGAAGCCCAGGTTTGATGTCCTTCACACCAGAACCTGGGCTTCTATTGGAATTCTATAGGGCATATTATCAAGCCCCTTTTCGCCACTTTAGCAGCAGTTTCCTGCCGCTAAAGCGGCGATAATGTTATCGCCCGTTCTTGATAATATGGCCCCAGAAATCATGTGAAATACCAGGTGAATGTTCCTTTTTTCGTCGAGCCTGGGCAGCGCATGCGCTGCTCTGCGAGGCATGCTGTATTCAGGTAGGGACTTGAAGCTCCGCCCACTCTCTGCCCATATTTTTCATTGACTTGTGTCATTGGCCTTTGTAAATACTGGCTTCTGATTCGTTGATAAGCTTGTAAGTCCCTCCTTAGTACCGCCTTATCTTCATTTGAAACCTCCCATGAGGACTGACCATTTTACTTCTGTTGTTACACGGTATGTTTTATTTAGTATGTAAGCACTATTTTCTTCAATGAGTTTTGCCCTACTGCAGGCACGATGTGCTTTCCAGCAACATTCAGTGCGCCATGCGTGCTTTCACATTCCAAGCAGCCCGGGACAATGGCATCTCGTATTTACGAGAGTTTGAGCTTTTGGCATTGTAAATGACAATAGCTTAAACTCTTGCAAATGCGAGACCTATTGCTTTGCAAATATTTATTTTTATCAAAGCCCCCAGTGCCGCACTTACACCTTAATGGAGGCTGCACCCTTTCTTTAGACACCAGTTACGGGTTTTCGGTTGAACCAGAGCCAGCAGAGCCAGCAGCTACCAGAGAAGCAGAGCGGGAGCAGGAGACGCCGACGGAAACGCCGAAAGAAACGCTCCGGCCGCTCTAACCGCCCCCCCCCCGCTGATTGCCCCGACTGCCTCGCACAGGGCTTACTCCTTAAATTAAGCTGAATTAAGCTGAAGTTGGCATCCGACGCCCGGAGTGCCCGGAGCACCCGGAATGTGAGGCGCGAGGCGGGCTCGGCGCTTGGTGCGTGCCTCCTGTCACCTCTATGCATGCCAGGCACCCCAGCAAGTTTGGCAGCCGTCGCGTCTGAAGCCTGAAGCCGAAGCCTGCCAGAGACGCCAGAGACGCTGTATGCTGTGCTCCGCGAGGGTAGCGTGAGGCCGAGCTGCTGTTACAGAGGGGGCGAGAGGCACTGAAGGAGAGGCACTGAAGGAGAGCTGGGTTGGGGGGCCTCACCAGTGCCTTGTCAGCGCTCTAAGATCAGTGTCTTCCAGCGCCTTCCCGGCGCTCTACCATCTTCCCGCTTTCTGGTTACCAGCGGTTCGGAGCAGGACCACGTTGCTCCGTCGGTAGCAGCCCACGACCACGCAGCGGCAGAGGCAGAGGTAGAGGCATCAGCTTTGAGGATTCCACTCTACTCAGCTTAAGACACTCCAAGACACTGCATCACTCGGAGGTAGGAACAGAGAGCAGTAAGGAACAGAGCTGGGCAGCAAGAGCGAGCAAGAGCGCAGCCACCACTAGTGGCGGTTGCAGAGTGTAGAGCCCAGGGAGCCCGCTGAGGCGGCCCAACTAGGTTGGGTGTGGCTTGTGGTGCTCCTAGTGTGCCCTGCTCTCCGGCTACCCCTCACCCTAGCCTCTGTCCCTTTTGTTAAATTGCCCCCTTTTTATGCTGACTTTGGCTGCTCCCTGTTGTCTCCCCCTTGCCCTGCTCTCCCCGGGAGGTGGCATCAGGCATCAGGTTTAGGCACCAGAAAAAAAAGGGGGTCTAAAGGGGCCAAAGGGCTTAAAGAGATAAAGGGTACAAAGTCCTTTGCCTTCAATCGGCCCATCTGCCCATCAACCCATCAACCCATTTATGAGACTCGTTGCCTCCAAGCCTAACAGTGGGATAGGGTGCGCAGAGAGAAAAACGTAGTTTTAAGAAGTCTCTCATCGATAATATCTCGCCAATACTGCACAACACCGCTCAAAAACACAATAGTACGAAGCACGAAGAAGAACGAAGAATGAGGTCAGGGAGAGAAAGACGGTCAGTCACCATTGTCCTCACGAACAGGAAAAAAAAGAGTAAAATATTGGCCGAGCCTGGCAAAGGACTAGCCACGGCAGGACTTTATACCCCCTTGGCAAACAACACTCTGGTGGCAATTGAAGGTGTATCACCAGGAATGACATCTAAAACCGGCTTTCAACCTAAAATATACACGAAATTCTCCTTCTTAAAAGATGCGGGGGCTTATTGAACATCAACAACCCCGAATCAAGAGGGCTTCTTTCTCCATTGCATCCGGAGGTCTTACCCCTGCCGGATATAGCAGCACTACCAACTACACTGCCAGATAAGGCTCAAAAACCGAAGCAAGACGAGGCGAGAACAGCACGAGACGTAGAGAGTTCTAACGCTGTTGAATATCAAGAACAACATGAAAATGATAAAGGAGCCGAATGGCAAAAGGAGGAAATAAAGGAGAGGGACAAGCAGGAGCCGGTCACAGGCGCAGGAGCTGGAGGCATGAAAGCACGGAGCCCATGGGCAAGCATGCCATTGCTTACTACTGATCAGGAAGGTGACCACCAAAAAATTAAAAACTCTAAAGATTCGGGCAAGTGGAAGATTCCATTGGAGCCAAACATTTTGATTGCTCCCAACTCGAACTTGAACCCATACCGGTCAGAGGAATTACAGGATCAACAGGACAGCAAAAAGGGCGATCCCTGTCCGCCCACCCGATCTATGCAAAAGTTTCCCCAAATATACAAACAAATCATAGAGCATCAGCTGGAGAACGCAGTGGAAGAGGCTGACAAAATGTTCAAATCCATTGGGCCATTTGAAATGGACGCACAATTATTAAATATGCGAGAGGAAATGGTTAACAGCCTGGAGAATAATACACAACGAGGAAGCCCCAAGGATGATGAAAATGAAGCGCCTTACCTCACTACTGAGGAATGGGCAAAGTTGGTAGCCTCTTATCTACCTGATGTACCTCAGGCCGAAGGGATCAAAACACAGCTAGACGTGCCAACTGAGGAACCCCCAATGGGCTCAAAGGATTTATGGGGATCATTCCTTAACACTATGCAGCTCTCGCTTAAGGCAATGCAATACCATTCAGATAAAATGGACATTCAATTATCTCTCCTCAATTTTCAGGCGGTCCACGTCTCAAATATCGACAACAGACTGACAGAGATGAGCAAACTCATCAAGAGAGTACAAGACGACACCCAAATTGTCCATCCGAGCTGCTCTTGCTTCACAATCATAGATAAACTTTCAACTTTACCGACACTCATGGGGGAGCTCCTCATCGACTTAAAAGAGACTAAAAAAGCTGCAGGACCGACAAATACCATAACTCAAGTCGAAACTATGGAGAAATACGATCTAGCAACAACACCACAGCAGCACCCAGCGCGAGGAGCCTCCAGTTCCACTGACAAAACCCAAGGGCCCCAGAGTCAAATCAACTTGACGGAGGTCAAGCCCGACATTTAAGGAGTAAAGGGGGCTGAATATCTCCCCGTAAAAGGGGCTCAAATCACTCAAGAGGTGGGTCCGGGACTGGAGCCTGCCCATAAGGAACTCATTAACTTAGAACAACAAGAAAAAAAGCTGGTACAAGAAGGGATCACAGACCAAGATACACCAGGACAAGTCCAGGGTATTGAGGTGATAGATAAAATAAGGTCTGGGCAGAAAAACCACCGGAAACAGAAGAGAAAGGGGAGAAATAAGTTAATTACCAACAAGAATGCTCCCATTAAGTCATATTTCCTGGCATCTGCCACAACTCAAATAGGAGATCAATCTGCGCCAAGCACAAACAGGGCATTGACATCCCCACTGCCCTCGCAAAGCTCAGAGATGCTCTCCAATCGAATAGACAGCCCCACCCTGAAGATCTCTTCTGCCCAAGGAAGTGGCAGGAACGAGGAGCACACATTGAAATCAAGCATGGAGGAAACACCATTACCCCAGTCAGGGACCACCTCAGCTACTCAGACAAACCATATGAGCAATGATAACCCAAGCAGCTTCAACTCAAACATCAGGACGGACAATCAGCCTACTGCTACTAGAGGAATCTCTGCATTAAGCCATATAGCAAATGCTTCAGCTAGGCCACGGACCGATGAATCAAGATTAATGGCTCCGACAAACTCTGGGATTAACGAGGAGCTGCAAGCCCCTGGGGTCCGCTACAGCGGCTCTCGACAGGAGTAATCAAAGATAATTCTGTTTATCCCAGAATACAAATCAAAAGGGAGAGGGGACATCTTGAATAGAGGCAATATTCTGCGACTACTAACTAGCATCAGTAATCTAACAGAAGTTGTCTCAAGCGACCTGGAGTCCGTAGAATTTGAATGTCAAAAACATCTGGCATACCAAGAAATATCAAAACCAACCTGGGCCACACAGGATACAGCAGAGAAAATAATGAGGGAAGAACAACAACTGAACGCCTGGGGGATCAGATTAAAACGCCAGAAAGAAATAGGTTACCCAGAACCTTTGTTATACGAGTTGCAGTCGTATGATGGTCATAAGCCAGGGCATATGGGTGATACAAGGCAAACCTATTCGGTCCTTAAAGAAGCTCGCAGCGCAGAATCCAACATCTGGAATCCCAGGCTAGCGGATGAGAATAAGATGTCAAACAAATGGTCCTGGATATCCCGAACTATCAATTCCCGACCAAGGAATACCTGACAGGGCAGGAAGTCAGTTAATAAAGCCCATCAATTAAAGCTTTGTTCATGGAACATCAACCGACTAGGGTCCAAAGCCATGGATAAAGAACTTTTGCTCTATTTCCAAGATTTTGATCTCATCCTATTGCAAGAGACCTGGCTGGTTGAGCCGCTGCAGAAGCAAGGATATAAGTCCTATCACCTTCCGGCCTGCAAGGAAGCCAACTTCGGTCATCCAAAGGGTGGTCTCTCAATCTTCACCTCCATCAAAACAATAACCAGAGCCAAGGAACTACTTAACACGGCAACAACAACTAACGGCATACAAGCAATTAAGTTGGAGTTAACGGGTCTTGCCGATAATCAGCAGTTAACACTTGTTAACATTTACCTCCACCCACGGCATAAAAAGGCCGGTGCTAAATTGCTGGCTTCTGATCTATCAGGACTACTTGAAGAAGAGGCCTCCTCGAATCTTATAGTATTGGGAGACTTTAACATGCTTCTAACTGGGTCTTACGAAAGAGATGAAATAGTGGAAGAACAGTTCCGGGTCTGGGGGATTCCACATCAGGAAGCAAGTAAGTGGGGCAAGCAAACCAGCTCAGCAAAGGAGCTCCTCAGGGATCTGGAAAATTTGAGTTTGGTCACGCTGAACGGGCGCTTCTTGGGAGATTGCCCACCGGCAGCCACGCTCCACAGTGCACTTGCAAACACAACAATTGACCACACTTTCACGTCATACTCCCTGTTTAGTAAAATAGTTGACTTCAGGGTAGGCAACTCAGACTATAGTGACCATCTACCACAAGAGATTACTCTGGATGCTTATGGCACTGCATCTACCGAGCAACCAGTCTGCTTAGGCTCGGTGTTCACGACCAACCTAAGAAGAATTAAATGCAAAATTCCTAACTTGGAGAACTTCCTGCTCAAGGCAAAAAACCTGTGGGAGGAAAAAAAGAAGGAGAACAAGGATGTGCTTGTAAGCTGGGCTAAATTCACCGAAAAACTTGGCACACTCCACTCAAAAGAAGAAGGGGGGGACGTAACCAGAGCAGTTATGGCCCGACAAAGGTCTTACTCCACACCGCTGAGCACGCAAGTCTACCATCTAAGAGGAGCGAAATTAAAACAACTAAAGCAATTAAAGCAAGGAATAAACAGAGCAATACGAAAACTCCACCAGGTAGGGCCAGACGTTAAACTCCAAGTTGAGCTAAGATTACTAAAAACTAGCAAGAAAAAATGTATCTGGGAAGCACGCCGCAAAGCCACAGAAACATCATGGGCCAAAATTCTCCACGATGCGAAAGCCAAAAACAGCGCCAAGTTCTGGCACACCGTGAAGAGACTACAGAATCCAAGGGCTCTTGGAATAAACTCTCACATCACCGAAGAGGAATGGTTTAAGTACCTATGGGATCACTTTAATAGTGGACAAACAAACAATACACAGGAAGCTCTGGAGTACAGTAGAGCCGGCTCTGGCCAATCAAAGCAAGACGATGAGGCTAACCATGGTTTCACAACAAAACAGATTATGAGTAGAATCTCCAAGGGCAGAGCCGAGGGCGCACCAGGCCCCAATGGTATACCACAGATTCTATACAAGCGAGACTCGGACTATTGGGCAGCTGAACTCCTGCCACTCTTCTCGCACATTAGGGAGACAGAAAAAATACCAGACTCTTGGAAGGGGTCCATTATTTCTCCAATATATAAGAAAGGCAGCAAAAACAACGCAGAAAACTATAGACTGGTTGCATTAATAGATAATGACGCCAAATATTATGCAGGATTGCTGTTGGAAGAACTTACAGAATGGGCATACGAAACAGCATCAATTCCAATTAATCAATCAGGCTTCCAGAAAAGCATGGGCACATCGACAAACATACTGGCACTATCACTTTTAATAGATGCTACTAAACATATCAAAAAAACGCTATATGTCTGCTTCATAGATTATTCGGCTGCATTCGACAGCATCGATAGGAATAAACTCTGGTTAAAACTCTCCATTATGAAAATTAATACCATACTTTTGAACCAGCTGATCTTACTTCACAGTGACACTTGGATACAAATTAAGCTAGGCGCTGGAGAAAGCATATCACGGAGAATCCCGACAACCAAGGGGCTGAAACAGGGGTGCGTGCTGGCGCCGATCTTATTCAACCTGTTTATGGCAGACCTCTCGCCAGAATTGGACAAGTGCAATCATCACGCCCGAACTTCGGAGGTTTCCTCTCTCGAACTTACTCTATGCAGATGATTTGGTTCTGATTAGTCGTACCCCAATTGGTTTACATCATCTGCTAAACATCACGAGTAATTTGGACTATGCATAAACTTGGGCAAAACTAAGGTGATGGTCATCAACCAAAAAAACAAATCACACTACTTCCAATGGGAGCTGGAAGGAATGAAACTCGATATCGTAGATGAATTTAAATACTTGGGTGTAATTTTAGACAACAAAGGCACGTTCCTTCCGCAAAAAGCATCTATAAAAGGCAAAGGAACTCTGATAGCAGTTGCATTAAAAAATATTAAACAAAAAATAAGCGGCCCGAGTTTCACCACCTTATTACAAGTAATCCGAGCAAAATTCCTCCCAACCGTCACTTATGGAAGTGAATGCCTTAGAGGGAGAGATGCCGACACCCTGGACAGGACGGTAACAAAGGCAATGAGAAGCATTTTTAACCTCCCACGGTATACATCACCAGCCCAAATCAGACTAGAGTTTGGCCTACCGAAACAACAGATAGCACGCAAGGGGGCATACTTGAAATGCTGGCACAAAATAAAAGGAGCAGAGCCAGGGTCATTAAACAAATTTTTATGGAATGAACTTAACCGGAAAAAAGAAAGTGCAGCTTTGACTTACCTAAAAGATTCCATTGACAGCATGGCCTTAGAAGCCCACTGGGGCACGATTGGGACCCACAAAACCTTTAAGGAGCTTGTTAATAAAACAGTAAAAATATTGTCCGTTCTCGAGGATAAAGCCTCCCTTTCAGAAAGGGCACATGAATGGTTCGTCATCCAGAGCTATAACAGTTGCTCCCCACAACCCTATCTGGGCACTGGGTTTACTAGGGCCAAAAAGGAAAAATTTCTGCACCTGAGGATGGGCATTCTACCAACACTGTCGCATTTACCCCCTTGGAAACGGCCACAATCGACAACATCGTGCAGACTGTGCGCAGAGGTAAAAGAAGACATTCTACACATTCTGTGTACATGCAAAGGTTTAGACAGGGAAAGAAGGTCCATGCTAAAGCCTGCCCTGAAAAGATTATGGATAAGAACATGTAGACAGGCAGTGAAGGCCTGTTTTGAGGGGGAGGACATCTGGCTGGCCTGCTGTCTGGTTCGTTTCTTGGACGTGGCCGGAATAAAACTAAGGACGGCGGAGCAGGATCAACAGCTAACGACCACCGTCTAGCTGCTCTTTTCCCTGATAAGCAACACCCTTTTCCGGCTTATAATATCACTTTAAAGGACAGCAATCTGTAACCTTTTAAGCATCTCTAAAGACCACGGTCATCTCATTAATAATGTTTTTTCTTTTTTTTTTAAACTTAGATCAAGGATTTTTAGACTTTAAGAGCGTCTTAACAGGAAAAGTATTATCTGATTTTAAGTATTTTAAACCAATGGCTACAAGTGCTTAATCTTTTTATCCACAATAACTTGATTTAAAACTAATTATGCTCAAGGGAAGAACAATGATAACTGAGATTGTGCTCATAGGTATACAGAATTGCTAAATGTGACTTTACCTGATAGGACTTGAGAGACGATCATGTATAGACGGCCTCAGCACCTTATGTGAATGAGTTAATAACGTGATAACAATGTGTGTTTTAACCAGTTATATATATATATATATTTTTTTCTTTTTTTCTTTTCTTAACAAGCAATTTTTATGCAATGGTTTTTATTAACTAAGCATATAATAAAATATTACTTACTTACTTTCTTTAGACGAGCCGCGTCTAAGGAAAGGGGTGCGGCCGCTATTAAAGTAAAACCGCGGCATGGGGGCTTTTACAAAAAAAAATCCTAAAAGCAGATCATAGCAGCGCATGCATGTCATGCGCACACTGTTGGCATGTAGTGCATTCCACACAGTGCACGCACAACAGTAGAGGCATAGAGGGCCACAACATGTGCCTTCAGTCACATAAAAGAATGGGCAACAATGCCCGGGGCCCTGTTTGGGGCTCCCTCCTTGCCGTTCTGCCTGCTTTTTCATGGTGGTATCACCACCATGAAAAGGCTTGTGGAAGGGCAAGTCATAACATGGATGGCAGTGTCGGGCTCAATACCACCTCCATTTCTCCCCACTCTGAACACAGCCAGCATTGCGGGATTCAGGATCATGGTGGTGCCGGCGGTGTTGCAGTGGCTGGTGGCGGTCCGACCACCAGACTTGTAATAAGGGGGTCAGACTGCCTAGGCTAAGGCGGTCGGACGGCCACCACGGGTACGGCAGTCTCAAGACTGCCGTACTCGTAATTAGAACCTTTGACTAGGTGGTGATGTTGACCAGTGTTTTGTACCATTCATGATAGTCTCAGAATGGGCTACAGCCAACAAACTTTTGTGGTTTATCTTGATCAAAAAATGTTACCATCAGGTTTAAAAAATATTTGTAGATGGTTAAAGACCTTAAGTAGGGCAAGGGGTGAGCCTAGGGCTAAGAAGGGCTCCAAAAGATTGAGTTCTTCTACTGAGCTGTCCAAGTTTAGTTTCGAACCTCACACCAAAAACTCAAATCAGGAAAGACACTAAGCTGAAGCCCTCAAGTTTGTGTTTCTTAATCAGGCTTTGCAGCTTGAAGTGGTCCATGATTCTTAAGAGGAGAATATTTTGATATAAAAGTGCAATTACTCTGGATCCCTGATGTAATATGTCTCTGCATGCTTTGGTGTTGTTCCTCAGTCACTATTCAACTAGTTCCAGTGATAAGGAACAGCTCAGCACCACGTGACTGTCTGCACCCTCCAGGAACAAAAGAGAAGTTCCACATGGTCAGGTAAATGAAATACCCAGTTGTAACTAGTGCAGTGGTTTCTTCGAGGCAAACAATAGTGTCATGTACTCAATAATATTCAGCACCTCCCAGCCAGGGGAGAAAGGTTTTACAAGGGCAAGCAGGTTTTACTAAAATGACCAGAACACTTGTGCCCCTAAGCCTCAGAAAGAAATGGGATGCATGAGGTTTTTTCGGGATGCAGGATAAGCCTCACGCCCCACTCTGCCTGTTATCTGGCTCTTCTTTAAAGCATCAGCTGCTAGTTCTAGCTGTCAAAGGTGTGTAGATGGTGTGACTAACAAGACTGAGCCAAGAAAGTGAATGACACTTGATAAGCACTTCTGCTGATTTAAGCAGACTATATTAATATTAAAAATTTACAAACTGTATTAAGCACTATATTCAATACATATCTGGCAACAGCAATTATCTTTTCATGCTAGATTCCCAAAATAGTGCAAACCTGCAGAAGCATAAACAACTTAAGCCCATCTTATATTTTATGGTGCACGTTTTAACTTATACTTATACAACTGCCAAAAACTTTGCGTGCAGATGGTTGATTAATCGAAGCGACATGTATGACAATCTTTACATAAAAACAGTTGTCTTTTTGGACAGAGGACATACGGGTCAGTTCTGAACAGCAGACCTCACCTACTGCGGAGGTAAAAAAAAAAATCAGAGTGAAAATAATGCACAAAATGGCATAAAAGGATTTAATCACATGCCCTGTTAATCACATGTGATGTGCAGTTTACATATAGCTATACGCGATATGGGGCATAGAACACATATGAAAGAATGAATGAACGAATGAAAGGAATTTATAACGTGTGAACAGCTGGTCCACCTGGAGCGTCCCGGCGCTAATTACAGGTAGGGAAAGCAGAACAACAAGCAATTTTCTGCCTAAAAGGAACAAAGAAAAGAGAAATTAAAGATTCATTAAAGAGATGAGTTTTTGAAATGGCTTTAAACATAACCTCTGACGATAGGCTCCTAAGGTGATCAGGAAGTGAATTCCAAAATTTAGATGCCAAAAACGAGAAGGCTTTACCTCCAGCTCTGGATTTGTGTATTCTGGGAATACATAAAAGGTTTTGGTTGGTGGACTGTAGATTTCTGTGCGGTTGATACCTTTTAATCTTGTTTTGAATATAACTTGGGCCTGTCGAATTCACCACCGGAAATGTAGATAAAACTGCTTTCAATTGTATTTGTTGGCTGATAGGAAGCCAGTTGAGTGTTTTCAGCTCCTTTCGGAGTGAATTGCATTGTGGATTGTTCAGCACAAGGCGAGCCGCGGCGTTATGAACCCACTGCAATGTGTTTACAAGCACTTGAGGGGCCCCAAGTAACAGGACATTTGAGTAGTCCAACCTAGAAGAAATTAAGACATGGGTAATGCATTTGCGTGTGTTAGCAGGTCGGATTTTGAAAGTTTTCTCTAATGATTTCAATAATGCAAAACATATTCAGACCGTGGCTTTAACTAGAGGTTTGAAGAAAAGAGAGGTATAGATTTTGATTCCTACATTTTTGACCACCATGGTAGGGGCTGGGGGAATTCCAAGCTCGGATGGCCAAATTCTTGCTGTATCCAATTGTGAGGATGTGCCAAATGCTAAAATCTTTTGCATGAGCTGCTCTGTTCTGCCTCTACCTTCATGCATGACAACGTTTTGAGTATGTGAAAAATACATTAGTAAACATTGGATTCCAAACATCACATGGGTGGGTTCAAGAAAGCGGGGTTTGCTGACATTCATCCACTTGGGTGAAGAAGTGTGTTTTCCAGTAAAGAATTTAAATGGCCCATTCAGTGCAATGTTACTGATTTCACTTAACCCGTAAACAGCAGAAAAGTAAGCAGTCTTCATCAATGGCAATGTCCTGCAGGAGCATTGGTAGACATGACTATTTCATTTTCAGCAGGGACATATTACTCTCCTGAGTGCTTTGTGCAAATTCCTACAGCAGCTCCTGACTGATATAGGCAAAGGGAAGACTGGCGTGAGCGCAAAAGCAAATGCATCTCTTAGGTAAGGGGAGCTGTGCCAGGACCTATTCCTGCCACACACCTCGGGGTGTATTACAGATAGTGCCACGGAGGTATAACAAGCTTGTGTGCCTGTTTTCTGTGCTCCCTGGCCACTATGGTATTACGAAAGGGGCTGCTATGGTATTACAGATAGTGTCTCCACACATGTAGCCTATCATGAGATGGTGTTCCCTCATTCGCATGGGGGTGAGACCCCATGCAAATGAGGGACTTTGCGTCTGCATCAGTGCTGTAGTATGGATGCCGCAAAGCAAACACAAGGAGATAATGTACAGAGTGCGGAATCTTTTCAAACACTCACCCCCAGGCACTATTAGATCTGGTTTGAAACCATCATCATTCATTTGCTCACTTCGCCGCCCCAGTTCAGACCCAGCCATATGCAAATCAGTCTTGACCCTGTTCCTTATGGAAACAGTCCAGCCCGAACTGCCAAGCCAGGTCTTCCCTGGACCGGAAACAAGCATCCTGGGACCGGTTTCAGGGTAACAGCCCTCATTAGTCAGGCTAGCTTGAATCCAGTAGCAAAGTGAGTAAGGGGCCACATCTGGGCATACCATGCCAACTTAGTGCGAAAAATCAAATACAAGGAGATGATGGACGGAGCGCTAAAACTTTTCAGACACTCACCCCCAGTCACTATTAGATCTGGTTTGAATCCATCATCATTCTTTAGCTCACTTCGCCGCCCCAGTTCAGACCCAGCCATATGCAAATCAGTCTTGACCCTGTTCCTCATGGGAACAGTCCAGCCTGAACTACCAAGCCAGGTCTTCCTTGGACTGGAAACAAGCATCCAGGTACCGGTTTGGGGTAACACCCCTCATCTGCCAGTCTAGCTTGAATCCAGTGGCAAAGTGAGCAAGGGACCCACATCTGGGCATACCCTGCCAACTTAGGGTGAACAAGCAAACACAAGGAGATGATGGACAGAGCGCTGAAACTTTTTATACATTCACTCCCAGTAACTATTAGATCTGGGTTGAATCCATCATCATTCTTTAGCTCACTTTGCCACCCCAGTTCAGACCCAGCCATATGCAATTCAGTCTTGACCCTGTACTCATAGAAACAGTCCAGCCCAAACTACCAAGCCAGGTCTTTCCTGGACCGGAAGCAAGCATTCGGGGACTGGTTTCAGGGTAACACCCCTCATTAGCCAGGCTAGCTTGAAACCAGTGGCAAAGTGAGCAATGGACCCACATCTGGGCATACCCTGCCAACTTAGGGCAAACAAAGCAAACACAAGAAGAGAATGGTCAGAGCGCTGAAACTTTTCAGACACTCACCCCCAGTCGCTATTAGATCTGGTTTGAATCCATCATCATTCTTTAGCTCAAGTTGCCACCCCAGTTCAGACCCAATAATCTACAAATCAGTCTTTTCTCTGTTCCTCATGGGAGGACCTGGCTTAGCAGTTTGGGCTGGACTGTTCCCATGAGGCACAGGGTCAAGACTGATTTGCATATGGCCAGGTCTAAACTGGGGTGGCATGGTGAGCAAAAGAATGATGGATCTAACCCAGATCTTTTGACTGGGGTGAATGTTTTGATTTGTTCTGCATTCCGTCCATCAATTGTGTGTCTTTTGCTTTCTCGCCCTAAGCGCACCGGGTATGTCCAGACGTGGGTCTTGGGCTCACTGTGCCACTGGAATCAAGCTATCCTGGCTGATGAGGGGTGAAACCCCAAAACTGGTCCTAGGATGCTTGTGTCAGGTCCAGGGAGGACCTGGCTTAGCAGTTCGGGCTGGACTGTTCCCTTGAGGCACAGGGTCAAGACTGATTTGCATATGGCCAGGTCTGAACTGGGGTGGCATGGTGAGCAAAAGAATGATGGATTTAACCCAGATCTCTTGACTGGGGGTGAATGTTTTGATTTGTTCTGCATTCCGTCCATCAATTGTGTGTCTTTTGCTTTCTCGCCCTCATGGGAACAGTCCAGTCCGAACTACCAAGCCTGGTCTTCCTTGGACTGGAAACAAGCATCCAGGGACCGGTTTGGGGTAACAGCCCTCATCTACCCGTCTAGCTTGAATCCAGTGGCAAAGTGAGCAAGGGACCCACGTCTGGACATACCCTGCCAACTTAGGGTGAACAAAGCAAGCACAAGGAGATAATGGACAGAGCAGTGAAACTTTTCAGACACTCACCCCCAGTCGCTATTAGATATGGGTTGAATCCATCATCATTCTTTAGCTCACTTCGCCTCCCCAGTTCAGACCCAGTAATCTGCAAATCAGTCAACTCTGTTCCTCATGGGAACAGTCCAGCCCAAACTGCTAAAGCAGGTCTTCCCTGGACTGGAAACAAGCATCCTGTGACCAGGTTCGGGGTAACACCCCTCATCAGCCAGGCTAGCTTGAATCCAGTAGCAAAGTGAGCAAGGGACCCTCATCTGGACATACCCTGCCAACTTAGGGTGAACAAAGCAAGCACAAGGAGATAATGGACAGAGCAGTGAAACTTTTCAGACACTCACCCCCAGTCGCTATTAGATATGGGTTGAATCCATCATCATTCTTTAGCTCACTTCGCCTCCCCAGTTCAGACCCAGTCATATGCAAATCAGTCTTGACCCTGTTTCTTGTGGGGTTCGGGTCCCTTGCTCACTTTGCCACTGTATTCAAGCTAGCCCGGCTGATGAGGGATGAAACCCCAAAACCAGTTCCAGGATGCTTGTTTCTGGTCCAGGGAGGACCTGGCCTGACAGTTAAGGCTGAACTGTTCCCATGAGGAACAGGGTCAAGACTGATTTGCATATGGCTAGGTCCAAACTGGGGTGGCTTAGTGAGCAGAAGAACGATGATGGATTAAACCCAGATCTGTGACTGAGGTGAGTGTCTGAAACGTTTCACCACTCTGTCCATCATCTCATTTTGTTTGCTGTATTATGGATACCTGCAAAAGAAACAATTGATGGACGGAATGCTGGACAATGCAAACATTTACCCCCAGTCACAAGGATCTGGGTTAAATCCATCATTCTTTTGCTCACCACACCACCCCAGTTTGGACCCAGCCATATGCAAATCAGTCTTGACCCTGTTCCTTGTGGGAACAGTCCAGCCCGAACTGCCAAGCCAGGTCCTCCCTGGACCGGAAACAAGCATCCTAGGACCGGTTTCAGGGCATCACCCTTCTTCAGCCAGGCTAGCTTGAATCCAGTGGTGTAGTGAGCACGGGACCCACGTCTGGGCATACCCTCCCCACTTAGGGCGACAAATGCAAAAGAAACAATTGATGGACGGAATGCTGGACAATGCAAACATTCACCCCCAGTCACAAGGATCTGGGTTAAATCCATCATTCTTTTGCTCACCACACCACCCCAGTTTGGACCCAGCCATATGCAAATCAGTCTTGACCCTGTTCCTTGTGGGAACAGTCCAGCCCGAACTGCCAAGCCAGGTCCTCCCTGGACCGGAAACAAGCATCCTAGGACCGGTTTCAGGGCATCACCCTTCTTCAGCCAGGCTAGCTTGAATCCAGTGGTGTAGTGAGCACGGGACCCACGTCTGGGCATACCCTTCCCACTTAGGGCGACAAATGCAAAAGAAACAATTGATGGAGGGAATGCTGGACAATGCAAACATTCACCCCCAGTCACAAGGATCTGGGTTAAATCCATCATAGGATGCTTGATTCCGGTCCAGGGAAGTCATGGCTTGGCAGTTCGGTCTGGACTGTTCCCATGAGGCACAGGGTCAAGACTGATTTGCATATGGCTATGTCTGAACTGGGGTGGCGTGGTGAAGCAAAATAACGATGGATTAAACCCAGATCTGTGACTGGGGGTGAATGTTTGCCAATGTGCAGCATTCCGTCCATCATCTTGTGTGTTTTGCATTTCGCCCTAAGTGGGAAGGGTATGTCCAGACGTGGGTCCCGTGCTTACTACGCCACTGGAGTCAAGCTATCCTGGCTGATGAAGGCTGATAGCCTGAAACCGGTCCTAGGATGCTTGATTCCGGTCCAGGGAAGTCATGGCTTGGCAGTTCGGTCTGGACTGTTCCCATGAGGCACAGGGTCAAGACTGATTTGCATATGGCTATGTCTGAACTGGGGTGGCGTGGTGAAGCAAAATAACGATGGATTAAACCCAGATCTGTGACTGGGGGTGAATGTTTGCCAATGTGCAGCATTCCGTCCATCATCTTGTGTGTTTTGCATTTCGCCCTAAGTGGGAAGGGTATGCCCAGACGTGGGTCCCGTGCTCACTACGCCACTGGAGTCAAGCTATCCTGGCTGATAGCCTGAAACCGGTCCTAGGATGCTTGATTCCGGTCCAGGGAAGTCATGGCTTGGCAGTTCGGTCTGGACTGTTCCCATGAGGCACAGGGTCAAGACTGATTTGCATATGGCTATGTCTGAACTGGGGTGGCGTGGTGAAGCAAAATAACGATGGATTAAACCCAGATCTGTGACTGGGGCTGAATGTTTGCCAATGTGCAGCATTCCGTCCATCATCTTGTGTGTTTTGTATTATGGATACCAGCACAGAGGCAAACATGCCCTTAGGAGGCACACTAACAGTGTACCACAAAAAGATGGTGCACTGTTAGTGTGCCCCCTGAGTGCAGCCATCTAAAAGGATGAAATGGGGTCCTATAGACCCCCGCACCTGCCTGCAGGGGAATCTCTCCCCTCTTCAAAGTGCAGGCAGGTTGCTACCTGCACTTTGAAACACAGAGCAGAGCTTTGAGGCAGGTGCTCCACATTTCATTTAATGATCTGTCACGAGGGCAGTGCGAGTTTGCGGGTTCCTAGGGGCTAGCGCATTCATTGTAATTGTGCATACTGTTCCTGTTTGGATGCGGTGCACCTATTCAAAGGTTAACTCTGGTGCAAACAAAGACAGTTTGCACTATCACTAATACGGGCTCTGGTGCAAATATAGCACAGAGTTCAGGTATATCATTTAAGTTAAATTTCAAATTTCATATCATGGTGAAGAAAAGTATAAATGGTTTGTTTCCTGAACTTGACACTACTCGCTTAAGCAACACATTCAATGTTCACTGAATATTGTGAGGCATATTTACAAATAGTTCACACAATGCAGCACAGCAAGATAAGTTGCTGCGCTGTGTTGCTTGGATGGGAGATAGCTAAACAGCACCATATTTACCAAGATATGGTGTTGTTCAGCTCCTTCTATGCACTGGGGCACTTGTGGCTGGCTAGGGCTAATATACAGACCCTTGCGCCATATTACAAGGGTGCCTGCATTACGAGCAGAATTTGTTTTGTGCAGGAATGTATACCTTCCGGAACGAATCAGTCCTTAGTGACATATTCCTCTTTCCATATGTGCTGCAGAATGTATCGCACATGGAAAGAGGAAGTAACGATGCGAAAAAAGGATATTTCTCCTTGTTACGCCTCTGTCAGGTTGGCGCACCATTATGGCACAAACCCTGGCTTACAAGTGGTGGTAATAATGAGCTAATTTCAGAATTCACAGCCTATTGGGCAGATAACTTGATTCACAATTATATTGAATCACTAACTAACTGATAATGTTGAGAATTCACGTGATATGTGGAATGCGCAGGTGGGACTGCACACATTGCTGCATCACATTTATACTTTAAAAATTGAAGCCCGAAATTCCCCTTATAACATTAATGAGAATAGAATCCAGCACATGATTGTGATAGTGGGATTTCCATATGCTAGGGTCTATAACTCAGAAACAAAGAGTTTGAACACCTCCTACATCAACGTGAAAGACAAGTGTCATGCTGCTAAGCTTTCTCGTGCATTTGCTCCACTAATTTAGAGGGTTTTGAGCAACGATAGATGTTTAGTTTTGTGATATTACTTTTTGCATATCATATTTGTGTTCCAGTAGACATTCTGATGTTTGGAAGCCAAACATGCATTCATGGCGCTTTCAGGAACATACTGCAACACAATCCGATAACAAGTTGGTTGCACTTTAATTAAAATGTCGCTGTATTAATATTTGCCATAATGAAAGCTAAGAATTACATCTTAGAAATTTTACCTCATCTAGAAAAGCAATTTAGAGTTATGTGTTGTAGATGATATCTGGTTTGTTCAATTAAAGAGCATCTGCTCATTCAAGCGTGAAATGAAAAGATGATAAAACCTATGCTGCATTCACACCTGCTTTTTTAGATTTATTTTTTTTACAAATAGAGGGGCATATTATCAAGGAATAGCGATATTTATCGCTAACCGCGCTTAGCGCGAATTTTTTTAACGCCGCCTATCGCTGGAAAATATCGCTGAGATAACACCCTATTAACAAGGTTTATCTCCATAGCGATAAAATTTCCAGCGATAGCGGCAAAATGTGACAATATCGCTGGAAAAGCAGCGATATTCTCGCATTAACGCAAGGATGGATTCAGCCTGACAATCCACCTCCTATACTTTAAACAGGTAAGTCATCCTCAGTAGCAGGTGTTAAAATCTAGCGATAAACGCGCTTAGCGTGATTTATTTTATCGCTTCGCCTGCCTTGTTAATAGGGGTTAGTTGTGTTAGCGACTGTTTACAGTCGCTTTTATTGGGGAACGCCTACCTTGCATGTCATTAGCAATAATTATCGCTGACATGCAAGGCGATGTAAAACCCGGCCGCTAACGCCTGAAAGCTGTCGCTAACGCCTGTTAGCGACAGCTTGCTAATAGGGCATTAAAAATATCGCCGCTTTAGCGGCAAAAAGTGCCGCTAAAGCGGCGATAAAGCCCTTGATAATATGCCCCACCATCTCTACAGTTGACCACCAGTACATGTTGATGAAGGATCAGTTTGAACCCTTATAGTGAGTGAAGGAACGAAGAAGTACACCAGTGCAACTAAGTGAAATGCCCTAATCAAGGAGTTTTTTTTATCATTGTAGTTAGTTGAATATTTCATCAAGTTTCTTACCAGATTGCAAAAAGACAAGAATTTGGGGGAAATGTGGGGGCATATTAGCAAGGCCCACGTTAAAATTATCGCCGTTTTAGCGGCAGGAAACTGCCGCTAAAACGGTGATAATGGGCTTGCTAATATGCGTTATAGAATTCCAATAGAAGCCCAGGTTAGATGTGCAGGACATCTAACCTGGGCTTCTATTGGAATTCCATAACGCATATTAGCAAGCCCATTATCGCCGTTTATCGCCGGTCTTCCTAATATGCCCCGTAGTCTATTTATTATGCTACTAAATAGTTTGGTTAGGTCAACTTTGAAAGTTTTACCGAAGGCCAAGTCATGTGATTACTCTGGGCACATATTTTGGGCACATGGAATAGACGCAGGCCATGCCCTGCCACCAATAACTAAATCAGTGGTTTGCCAAAAGAAATGTCAAGCAGTTATTTCATACTTAACACCTTGCTAACTTAGGACCCACAGTGTATGGCCAAAAACCCATCAATGCAAGTAATATGGGAATAGGTGGTGGGCACACTCTGTGGCCTTGTCTGCGGCTGCCAGTACCGCATGGATAGATAATGAGCAAATCCACTGGTGGCGCCAATATCTTTTACCCAGTAGACACAGAGCTTAGCCTTGAATAATCTGCAACAAACTCTCCAAAAATGTGCTACATTCACTTTGGTATTCCGTAATGTGCATAGTAAGGTCACGCGAAAGAAAGGCTATTATGAGTTCCCAAAACTAACATTTTGTACGGAGACAAGATTGGGAATTTTTTCTATGGAAAACTCAGGATACACTCAATGAAAATCCACCCCATTTGGAAGTCGTGAAGACACTGGCTTCGTTTGAAACTTTTCCCGTTTTAATTTTGGACCACCCATACTCAAAAAATGTAGCTGCCCCGAGTACATGCACGAGTTTCATACACTTCTGTTATACCAGCTCTGAGGTACGGATTCTGGCCAGTGGCGGCTGCCTCTGAACGGGGTTGGTGAGGTGGGGGGGAGGCGGGGATGAAAAAAATTAAAATAAACTTACCTGCTTTGTCGCCACATCTGCCGCACGCCTTTCCACTGTCTTCTTGTCTTTTTCCCAGGTGCTGCTAGCACCAGAAGAACCCAGGCTTCCGACTCTGCCAGCCAATCAAGACACTCGTGATTGGTCTGAGAGGCCTGTTTGGCCGCTCAGGCAGTGCCTGGGGAGGCTGGGCATGTTCTCCACGGGGCTGTGCAACACAGCCCAATGGAGAACATGCCAACTACGCATGACTGTTTGGCAGGCCCTAGAGGGCCGGTCAAAGCGCCATGTGCATGTACGGAGGGAGTGCAAACCACTCCAGCTCCCTCTGCGGTGAGCCAGCCCTGCCCAGCCCGGAGTCGCAAAGGAAAATAAAATGATAATAGCTTCTTGTTATTATCATTTTATGTTTATTTTCCACTGCTCAACGAGCAGTAGGGATGAGCTCCTCCGCCTTAGTGGAGGAGCCACCACTGGTTCTGGCACCCTCTGAGATCTTCAACAGAGACATCAATTAAGTATGTGCTTAGCGTTCATTCATTCGTATGCGGTTCCTAGAGATAAGTATACAATTTGAGTTCCTGTCACAATACATGGGATTTTCCAACAATTTAGCTCACAGCAGATGCAAGAAGCACTTTAGCCTCCAATGCTCCAAGGCTTATTTATGTTAATGTTTACGTTCGAACAGAAAAATCTGTGTAAACGAGTGTAGTCTTAGAAAACATGAGTAGATGTAGTGTCTTCTGTTCATGGTGGATGCCTGTTGGCCATTCTGAATATGCCAGGGAGGAACAAATCACATTCCTTTGTTCTCCTTTCCCCAGAAATACCATTGAGCTACATTTGAAAAGTCTGCCGGATCTTGCCAGGGCCGTGGACGACTTTGCGTGTTTCTTCCCTCTGTTCTCATCCCTTAGCCTCAACCATGGACAATGTATGGATTTGCCAGCCGCCATTATCTTCCCCTCTGACCTCTACCCTGAGGCTAGGAAATGACAGCTCTGATCTTCAGACACTGGAGCAGCTGATAATTGTGAGAGTCTTGGGAGACTGAAGCATCTGCCATCTGCGCCTCAAAAATAGGACACACCGACCCAGCCTACTCCAATTTATTGGATGAGATGAGGAGGATCAAGGGGTTACACTTGCACCATTCCCATTCACAATATTTATAGTTAAAAGCCAAGGCTAGCTATCATTTTCACAATAGCCAATAGCCATTGTTATTATTCATAATAGTCTTTCTGCCATGCCTATAACCAATAGGAGAACAAACTGAGTTTGCCTTTCTGATAGACATAGCAGAAAGATTAGAATGACTATTCTAAATAGAGAGAGAGTGCGAGAGAGAGACAGAAAGTAAACAACGGGAAACTGTGCAATGTGGGCATATATTGCTGTAAAGGTCTAGGTAATTTAAAAAATGTTACCTGAGCCCCGAGGTGGTTACTCACTATGTAATTTTTATATTATATGATGTATTAATTGATTTTCGTACTCTTTAGAGCAGTGTTTCCCAGACTGTGCGTCCTGACCAACTGGTGGGTAGGGACTAGGGAGCTGATTTTCGGTGAGTCACGAAAGTTCAAGCAAAACATCAGATGCCTTTAAATTCTAGATGTATCACGTTTGCTTCTCTTCAAAGATAGAGGTCAAATATCAGGATATTTTTTCTGACAAATTGCCACTTAATTTTTTTATTATGGGGATTGGTGTTTGCAAACTCCTCTCACTTTGCAGTCACAGAAACAAAAATAAAGTGAACTATGTAACAATATTGCTAGGAAACAGAGCGTGTGAAAGGAAAAGCCATAGGATGTTATTTTTTGTAACACACAACAAAATGTAAATGCCTGCAAATGATATGAACACCTTCTGCAGTTAGGAAAGCAAAAATGAAGCACTTTTTTGTAATTTTGAAGTGTGATGGAAGCAAAGGTTTTAATAGGATCAAACAAATCAAGACACTTGACTTGGTGATGCACACATGATAAATATTGGATAAAACCTGATTTCTACAAATTATCATTTTTGTGCAATAAAAGCTCTGCCACACGCATGGAAGTCGATTCCCCAAAATACCAGGGGTAATGGAAGTGACATCACATGGTCTTTGACCCAGATGACATCACAGGAAGTAATATCATATGACCTTTGACGATGGTGGTATTAACAAAAGTTTAATTAAAAAACCTAGAGAATATGGTAATGAAAAAAATATAAATATATTAAGGCAAAGTTTTCTCTTCAGTCAAAACTGTAAAATTACTGATGACCCTGAAACTGTGAAATACTGAGTAAACATCAAGGGGCAGCTTTACTAACATTTCACGCAATGCAGCAACCAAAGATGCTCTGCTGCCTTGTGTGAAAGACAGAGAGCAAGACAGCACCATATCTATTAAGATATGGTGCTGTTTTCCTCTCTCCCTGTGCTACTGCACTGTAGGCTGCCATTTATCAATGTACAAACTGTTGCACCATAGAACAAAGGTGTGTGCATTCTGTCAAGCATAGGTGTTGTACTGGAAGGGGAGCTTTCTGGTAGAAAACTATGCTTTAACAGATGAAAAAATAAACATTTGTAATCTTAAAGTTAAATTTTCATTCTCAGGTCTTCCATACATATCTCTGCTACATACACAGTGCTACTGTCTGTGCCTACGAACAGTGGGTTGTGACATAACCTCAGTTATGGATGTGGTGTTACGTGAGAGCTGCGGACTTTGGAACAGGGGAAGTGGGTTTGAGTCTTGGTGTTGGCTCAACATTCTGTGATTCTGGACAAATCACTTAATCTCCCAGTGCCTAAAAAGAATCTAACTGTGTGTAATGTAACTGCTGCTCATGTAAATTGCTCCAATGCCCTTGGGCCAAGATTGTGCTATATAAAACAGCAAGAAAGGAATCACAGATGGATAGCCTGAAAGGGTTAACAAGCTCGTCTTTCCCCAAATATTGGTGTTTCAATGCAAAGTAGTTAAAGGGAACAGTGAAAGTTTTCCCTAAGACTTTGCATAACTCTATTATCAAATGCCAAGAAAGATCTGTGCAGTAAGTTTCGTTTTCCAGGAAAAACTGAGCTAACATGTAAAAAATACATTTAACCCCTTGCATGCGCAGGACGGCCGGGAGCCGTCCTGCACCACGGTGCTCGTGTGCGTAGGACGGCTCCCGGCCGTCCTCGCACATGGCTGGGGAAATCCCTCTGGTGCGGGCACCAGAGGGATTCCCTTTTCCCCCTGAAAGCCTCGAGAGCTGGGGAAGGGCTTCCCCAGCTCCCAAGGCTGTCTCTGTTGTTTCTGTGCAATGAAGATCAGCGCGCACGTCGCGCTGACTTCATTGCACAGAAACCGAAACTAAAATGAGCCAATAGGCTCATTTCAGTTTCACTTTCTACATGCTCAGGGGGGTATCTCAGCCCCCCGAGCACGTAAAAAGATGGGAGGGGTATCATTGGAAAGGGGAGAATCTCCCCTTTCCAATGGTACCCCTCCCTAGTGGATCCCTGCTTGGGGATCATGCCAGGAGGGCGATCCCCAAGCAGGGATCCACACACATGACACCAGGGAGGGGGGAGCGGCCCCTTGGGCAAGGGCCTTTGCTCCCCCCAATTACATTTGGCCACTACAGTCTTTCTGTCCCCCCGGGGGCGGAAAGCCCACTAGAAACCAGGGATTTTTTTAAATTTCATGTAGGGGCTGCCCAAAATGGGCATGACAATGCCCCCGCCCCAGAGAAATTACAGTCTTTCTGCCCCCCCTGGGGGAAGATGGGGGCAGGAGCTCCCAATCTGACCCCCAGGGGGGCAGAAAGCCCACTAGAAACCAGGGATTTGTTTTTTTAGTAATGTAGGGGTGGGGGCTGCCCAAAATGGGCATGACAATGCCCCCACCCACCCACCCCCCATAGAAATTCCAGTCTTTCTGGCCCCCCGGGGACAGACGGAGGCAGTAGCCACCAATCTGACCCCTGGGGGGGCAGAAAGCCCACTAGAAGCCAGGGTTTTTTTTACACATGATTTAGGGGTGGGGGCTGCCCAATATGGGCAGGCCAATGCCCCCACCCACCCCCAAAAAATGTAACAGTCTTTCTGCCCCCCCAGGGGCAGATGGGGGCAGTAGCCCCTGATCTGCCCCCGGGGGGGGCAGAAAGCCCACTAGGCACCAGGGATTTTTTTTTTTTTATGATGTAGGGGTGGGGGCTGCCCAGCATGGGCATGCCAATGCCCCCACCCCAAAAACAATTACCACAGTCTTTCTGCACCCTCCGGGAGGCATATTGGGACAATAGCCCCTTATCTGCCCCCCCGGAGGGGCAGAAAGCCGACTAGGCCTCAGGAATTGTTTCTTTTTTCAATTCAGGGGTGAGGTCAGCCCAAAATGGGCATGCCAATGCCCACACCTCCCCAAAAAAAATGTTACAGTCTTTCTGCCCCCCCCGGGGGGCAGATGGGGGCAGTGGCCCCTGATCTGCCACCCGGGGGGCAGAAAGCCAACTAGGCGCCAGCGATTACGCAGGCTTTTTTCGTTCGTGGGGGCTGCCCAGAATGGGCATACCAATGCCCCCAACCCCCCAAAAAATAGCCACAGTCTTTCTGCACCCCTTGGGGGCATATCGTGGCAAACCCCCCCCCCCCGATTCCCCCCCAGGGCGGCAGAAAGCCCACTAGGCACAGACTTGTTTTTAGCAATGTGCCTACCTGTGGATTTTGGGCCCTAGCGCAGCCGGCACATAGGGAAACCTAGCAAACCTGTACATTTTTGAAAAACTAGACACCAAGGGGAATCCAGGATGGGGTGACGTTTGTGCCTCTCACCAGGTTATGTTACCCAGAATCCCTTGCAAACCTCCAACTTAGTTAAAAAAACACATTTTCCTCACATTTCTGTGATCGGAAGTTCTGGGATCTGCGTGGATCCACAAAATTCCACCCACCCTGCATTCCCCAAAGTCTTTCGACAAAAATGGTACCTCAATTGTGTGGGTAGGCCTAGTGCCCGCGACAGGAAATGGCCCAAAACGCAACGTGGACACACAACATTTTCACAGTGAAAACTGACCCTTTTTTTGCAAAGTGCCTAGCTGTAGATTTTGAACCTTAGCTCTGCCGGCACCTAGGAAACCTAGCAAACCTATACATTTTTGAAAACGAGACACCCAGGTAAATCCAGGATGGGGTGACTTGTCTGGCTCTCACCAGGTTCTGTTACCCAGAATCCTTTGCAAACCTCAAAATTTGTCAAAAAAACACATTTCCCTCACATTTCTGTGGTGGAAAGTTGTGGAATCTGCGTGGATCCACAAAATTCCACCCACCCCGCATTCCCCAAAGTCTTCTGAGAAAAATTATACCTCACTTGTGTGGGTAAGTCTTGTGCCCGCGACAGGAAACAGCCCAAAACAAAACGTGGACACACCACATTTTCTCAGTGAAAACTGACCCTTTTTTTGCAAAGTGCCTAGCTGTAGATTTTGAATCCTAGCTCTGCCGGCACCTAGGGAAACCTAGCAAACCTATACATTTTTGAAAACTAGACACCCAGGGGAATCCAGGATGGGGTGACTTGTCTGGCTCTCACCAGGTTCTGCTACCCAGAATCCCTTGCAAACCTCAACATTTGAAAAAACCCCACATTTTCCTCACATTTCTGTGGTGGAAAGTTCTGGAATCTGTGTGGATCCACAAAATTCCACACACCCCGCATTCCCCAAAGTCTTTCGAGAAAAATGGTACCTCACTTGTGTGGGTGGGTCAAGTACCCACGACAGGCAAGGGCCCAGAACCTATTGAGGCGACATCAAAATTACCTATCACAAAACAACCTTGTTGTGCAAGGGAGGTTCCATGAGTTTTTGGCCCCGGGCTCGGCGGCCATCTAGGGAATCCTACCAAACCCACACATTTCTGAAAACTAGACACCCAGGGGAGTCCAGCAAGGTATGGCTTGCATGGGTCCCCCAACATTTCCCTACCCAAAATCCCCTGCAAACCTCAAATTTAGCTGAAAAAAATCACTTTTTTCTCAAAGTTCTCTGTGGGAAAGTTCTGGAATCTGCGTGGATCCACAAATTTCCTACCACCCAGCGTTTCCTCAGGTCTCCTGATAAAAATGGTTCCTCACTCGCGTGGGTGGGTCAAAAGTGGCTAAAATTTGAGGTTTGCAGGGGATTCTGGGTAGGAAAACGATTGGGGACCCACACAAGCCATACCTCTCTGGACTCCCCTCGGTGTCTAGTTTTCAGAAATGTGTGGGTTTGGTAGGTTTCCCTAGATGGCTGCTGATCCCGGGACCAAAAACGCAGATGCCCCCTATGTATCCTAAAATGACCTGGTTTTGCAAGGGGGGTCACATGAGCTTTTGGTCCCGGGCTTGGCGGCCATCTAGCGAAACCTACCAATCCCACACATTTCTGAAAACTAGAGACCCAGGGGAGTCCAGGAAGGTATGGCTTGCGTGGATCCCCCAACGTTTCTCTACCCAGAATCCCCTGCAAACCTCAAACGTAGCTGAACAAATCACTTTTTTCTCAAATTTCTGTGTGGGAAAGTTCTGGAATCTACGTGGATCCACAAATTTCCTACCACCCAGCGATCCCCCTTGTCTCCCGATAAAAATGGTACCTCACTCGCATGGGTGGGTCAAGTACCCGCGACAGGCAAGGGCCCAAAACGTACTGAGGAGACATCAAAATGACCTATCACAAAACAACCTGGTTTTGCAAGGGGGGTCACCTGGGTTATTGGCCCCGGGCTCGGCGGCCATCTTGGGAAACTACCAACATATTTCTAAAAACTAGACACCCGGGGGAGTCCAGCGAGGCATATGCGGCTTGCGTGGGTCCCCCAACATTTTACTACCCAGAATGCCCTGCAAACCTCAAATTTAGCTGAAAAAAACACATTTTCCACATATTTTTGGGTGGAATCACCGTGCCGGCACAAATGTCCTACCCCACAGCATTCCTCTCAGTCTCCCGAGTAAAATGATACCTCACTTGTGTGGGTGGGGCAAGGGCCTGTGAATGGGAAGAACCCAAAACACAGGGATTTCGGGTATAGCACAGAGAATTCTAAGCACTACATTTTTTTAAAAATACGTTTTTAGCCAATTCTGCATTGGACACCCACACAAGTGAGGTATAATTTTCCTCGGGACACTAAGGAGAATGCTGTGGGGTAGGACATTTGTGCAGGCACGGTGATTCCACACACAAATATGTGGAAAATGTGGTTATTTCAGCTAAATTTGAGGTTTGCAGGGCATTCTGGGTAGGGAAACATTGGGGGCTCCACGCAAGCCATGCCTCATTGGACTCCCCAGGGTGTCTAGTTTTCAGAAATGTGTGGGTGTGGTAGGTTTCCATAGATGGCGGTGAGCCCGGGGCCAAAAAACCAGGTGCCCCCCCAAAAGCAGGTAGTTTTGCTATAGGTAATTTAGAAGTCTCCACAGTACGATTTGGGCCATTTCCTGTTGCAGCCACTATGCCTACCCACACATTTGAGGTACCATTTCTATTGTGAGACCTGGGTGGTAGGAAATTTGTGTCAGCCCGGTGATCCTACAACTTTCTCACACAGAAATGGGAGAACAAATTGATTTTCTCAACAAAATTTGAGGTCTGCAGGGGATTCTGGGTAGGGAAATGTTGGGGGACCCACGCAAGCCATACCTTGCTGGACTCCCCCAGGTGTCTAGTTTTCAGAAATGTGTGGGTTTGGTAGGTTTCACTAAATGGTCACCGAGCCCGGGGCCAGAAACTCATGGGACCCCCCTTGCAAAACTAGGTTGTTTTGTGATAGGTAATTTTGATGTCGACTCAATAGGTTTTGGGCCCTTGCCTTTCGTGGGTACTTGACCCACCCACGCGAGTGAGGTACCATTTTTATCGGGAGACCTGGGGGAACTCTCGGTGGTAGGAAATTTGTGGATCCACACAGATTCCAGAACTTTCCCACACACAAATTTGAGAAAAAAGTGATTTTTTGCAGCTAAATTTGAGGTTTGCAGGGGATTCTGGGTAGGGAAATGTTGGGGGACCCATGCAAGCCATACCTTGCTGGACTCCCCAGTTGTCTAGTTTTCAGAAATGTGTGGGTTTGGTAGGTTTACCCAGATGGCCGCTGACCCCGGGCCAAAAACTCATGGGACCCCCCTTGCAAAACCAGGTTGTTTTGTGATAGGTAATTTTGATGTCACCTCAATAGGTTTTAGGCCCTTGCCTGTCGCAGGTACTTGACCCACCCACACAGGTGAGGTACTATTTTTCTCGGAAGACTTTGGGGAATGCGGGGTGGGTGGAATTTTGTGGATCCACACAGATTCCAGAACTTTCCACCACAGAAATGTGAGGAAAATGTTTTTTATTTTTACAAAAGTGGAGGTTTGCAAGGGATTCTGGGTAACAGAACCTGGTGAGAGCCAGACAAGTCAACCCATCCTGGATTCCCCTGGGTGTCTAGTTTCAAAAATGTATAGGTTTGCTAGGTTTCCCTAGGTGCTGGCAGATTTAGGGTTCAAAATCTACAGCTAGGCACTTTGCAAAAAAAGGGTCAGTTTTCACTGTGAAAATGTGGTGTGTCCACGTTGCGTTTTGGGCCGTTTAATGTCGCGGGCACTAGGCCTACCCACACAAGTGAGGTACCATTTCTCTCGGAAGACTTTGGGGAATGCGGGGTGGGTGGACCTTTGTGGATATACACAGATTCCAGAACTTTCCACCACAGAAATGTGAGGAAAATGTGTTTTTTTGGACAAATCTTTAGGTTTGCAAGGGATTCTGGGTAACAGAACCTGGTGAGAGCCAGTCAAGTCACCCCATCCTGGATTTCCCTGGGTGTCTAGTTTTTAAAAATGTATAGGTTTGCTAGGTTTCCCTAGGTGCTGGCAGAGTTTGGGTTCAAAATCTACAGCTAGGCACTTTGCAAAAAAAGGGTCCGAATTCACTGTGAAAATGTGGTGTGTCCACGTTGCGTTTTGGGCTGTTTCCTGTCGCGGGCACTAGGCCTACCCACAGAAGTGAGGTACCATTTTTCTGTGAAGACTTTTGGAAAGCGGGGTAGGTGGAATTTTGTGGATCCACGCAGATTCCAGAACTTTCCACCACAGAAATGTGAGGAAAATGTGTTTTTTTGGACAAATTTTTAGGTTTGCAAGGGATTCTGGGTAACAGAACCTGGAGGAAGCCAGTCAAGTCACCCCATCCTGAATTACCCTGGGTATCTAGTTTTCAAAAATGTATAGGTTTTCTAGGTTTCCCTAGGTGCTGGCAGAGTTAGGGTTCAAAATCTACAGCTAGGCACTTTGCAAAAAAAGGGTCCGTTTTCACTGCGAAAATAGGGTGTGTCCACATTGCGTTTTGGGCCGTTTCCTGTCGCGGGCACTAGGCCTACCCACACAAGTGAGGTACCATTTTTCTTGGAAGACTTTGGGGAACGCGGGACGGGTGGAATTTTGTCGATCCATGCAGATTCCAGAACTTTCCACCACAGAAATGTGAGGAAAATTTGTTTTTTTTGACAAATTTTTAGGTTTTCAAGGGATTCTGGGTAACAAAACCTGGTAAGAGCCAGTCAAATCACCCCATCCTGGATTTCCTTGGGTGTCTCGTTTTCAAAAATCTTTAGGTTTGCTAGGTTTCCCTAGGTGCTGGCAGAGTTAGGGTTCAAAATCTACAGCTAGGCACTTTGCAAAAAAAGGGTCCGTTTTCACTGTGAAAATGTGGTGTGTCCACGTTGCGTTATGGACCGTTTCCTGTCGCAGACACTAGGCCTACCCACACAAGTGAGGTACCATTTTTCTCGGAAGACTTTGGGGAACGAGGGGTGGGTGGAATTTTGTGGATCCACACAGATTCCAGAACTTTCCACCACAGAAATGTGAGGAAAATGTGTTTTTTTGGACAAATTTTTAGGTTTGCCAGGGATTCTGGGTAACAGAACCTGGTGAGAGCCAGTCAAGTCACCCCATCCTGGATTCCCCTGGGTGTCTAGTTTTCAAAAATAGATAGGTTTGCTAGGTTTCCCTAGGTGCCGGCAGAGCTAGGGTTCAAAATCTACAGCTAGGCACTTTGCAAAAAAAGGGTCAGTTTGCACTGTAAAAATGAAGTGTGTCCACGTTGCGTTTTGAGCCGTTTCCTGTCGCGGGCACTAGGCCTACCCACACAAATGAGGTACCATTTTTATCGGGAGACTTAGGGTAACACAGAACTGTACAGCAACTGTTATTACCTATTGACTTTCGATGCATTTCTGCCTTCTAAATGAAAGACAATGTGTAAAAAAGAAGTCATTTTGAAAAATGACCTATAATTCTCATGCTAGTATGAATACTCACAATTTCGGAAATTTGAAAATATCTACTGTTTTTAAACTCTGTGGGGCATATTCTCAAGGAGCTATCGCCGAGTTATCGGCACTTCATCGCAGCCAAATCCGCGATAAATTTATCTCCCCATTCTCAAGCTGGTGCTAACAGCCCATAACACCAGTTTACCTGCGATAGCATTCGCAAAAAACATTGCCACAGAGGAGCCCGGCAACTAACGCTAATGATATGCAGAGTAGGCGTTCCCTTGCCAAAAGCCGCGACAACACCACTCCACAACATTCTGAACGACTAGCCAGATCGGCGATAAGATCACAAAACATGCGCTAAGGCGCGTTAGCAGCAGGAAACTAACACCTGCTCCTACCTGGTGTAAAGTCGGACGACAACCGGCACCAGACAAGGGAGCACACCTCAAAGCCACACATGAAGAACAACAGATGCTCTGGAGCAACCCATCATGCAGGCCTGAGCCCCAATAGGACAACAACACCCACCGCCACCACCCCCAGGATCCCACCCCCCACCCCCCCAGAGAGAGGGAGAGAGGGGGAGAGAAAGAGAGAGGGAGAGAGGGAGAGAGAAAGAGAGGGAGAGAGTGCCGACACTGCGGACCTAGGCCTCACTGCTCACCTGCTGCCACCGGTGTGTCTCCAACCACGTGCCGGTATTCACAGCAGTCCCCCAGGTCCCTCATCTGAAACAGTTTACAGAGACATGAATGGCAGAGTCCATACAGTTGCACACGCCATCATCGCTTGCCCGCCCCTGCGCACACAGGCTGCTGCACCCCTGCCCCTCCCGCCACCCAGCGGTGATTGCCCACCCCTGCGCAACCAGGCCTCACTGCTCACCTTCCACCACCGGCGTGTCTCCCAGAGGGCCCACCACGTTCCGGAGGGAACTCCAAGCCCGGTGCCCACGACCATGGCACCCTCCACATCATGCAGCCCCGCACCGCGGGCCACCAGGTCACATACCTGACTCTGGGTCTTGATTACGCAATGGCAGAGACCACATCAGTGCACACTGCATCATCGCAGGCTGCACACCCGCTCAGCGCTTGAGGTGCCACTAACCCTGTGAAGCGCAACGCCACGTGGCGGGAGGGCCGCACTGCCCGCTGGCCCAGGCCTACACTGCGGCCCAGCAGGGCTCACACTAATCCTTGCCAGTCCAGACCGCCAAGACGGTGTATCATCGCAGGCTGCACACCCGCTCAGCACTTTAGGTGCCCCTATCTCACTGCACCGCAAGACACTGTCCCGTGGCGGGGTGCCTGTGCCTGCCACAGTGTATCCGGTGCCACCAAGTCTGTGCTCCACAAGCCATGGACCCTTAATGATTGAGTCCCGTTGTGCAGACGCCATCATGTCACCCCGGCACTGGGCAATGTGAGGTGGCAGGGCCCTAGGCCCTCATGCACATATGAGAACTACACGGAGACAACCAGTCAGAGAGAGTGGAAATGGCGTCCAGCACATTCACCAGGCCATTTTTATTGCCCGGGTCACATGTCCTGTGACGCCAGTGCTGGATGGATGTGGTGTGGGTGTACACCAGCCATGAGGGAGTGGCTGTGGCATGCTGACAACTAGACCTGTGAGCTGCAGAATCCCACAGTGAAGACCTAGGACATGTAGCGCTGTCGTCCCCCCCTGTGTGCGTAATCAGAGTGGGCTGTCCTGGCGTATGCCAGTCCAGCGTAAGGGTGTGAACAATGACCCCAGGGTTCTGGGCGTGGTTCAGTCCTGGGCTGGACAAGGAAGCGACTAATGGATGTGTCTCCATTGTAGTGTCGGCGCCACCTGGACCGGAATCGGCAATCTGTCACCCTGTGACAATAGTCCCACAACATGGGCAACATGGACATAAGGGGGAATCACTGACCCTACATACATCCATACTTCCACACTTGAAAGATCATAGACATGACACATCTGTATGGATATGAATGTGTATTACCCATTCAAGGGAGTGTTGCAGCTGGAGCAGTACAGGGCCATGCCAACCCCACTTCACATTGTCGGCCCGTGGAGGGCCAGCCAGAGTCCTTCAGGGAATGACAGGTACATCAGGAGAGGAGGACTTCAGTCTGCAGTCTGATAGCTGTGTCATTGGCGACCAAACATAATATGGCAGTCCATGTCGAGATCAGAGGTGAGTGTCGCAGAGTGCATCGGGGTACAGTGGAAGGTGATGATGCAGAGGGCAGAACCAAGCAGAAACAGGCCACATGGCGGAGATGAATGCTACTGCGTCCTCCTGACCACGAGTGTGGGTCCATCCGCATCTTCGTCCTCTGCTGTTGCATGTGCCTCACATGTGGGTGGTGGTGTACTGTCCACAGCACTGTGTGGCACAGACACATCAGGGGCCGGAGATGTGGATGGGGTGGTAGCAGCAGCATGCATCAGCGCCAGGCCTTGTGGCAGCAATGCCATGAGGAAGGTCTTCAGGGCATTGAGGGACCCAGCTACCTCTCGCTGGTGTGCAGCCGTGGCAGCCGCACTTTCCGCCAGCATCCGCTCCATGTTCTCCATGATCCTCCGCATGTGTCCCAACTCCCGGGCGAGATCGCTGGAGGAACTCTGGCTATTCAGTCGTTCTTGTTGCAGAGTCAGGACTCTGGCAATGTCTGCCATGGTCCATTGGAGAGCATGGAGTGGACTGTGGGCGTCCGTTAGGGACTGTGAGTGGTCCCTGATGGGACTTAGACACCCACGTATGGCATCTAGTTTGGTTGCCATGTGGTCGAACCCCACCTGCACCTGTTCAGTCAGCTCCTCCTGGCACCCCAACACATGGCGTTGGAAGGCCATGTGTTCATCGTAGGGGTCCTGGGAGGCAGCTGTGGTGGTGGGTGCTGCCTGCTGTGTGTACTGTGCAGGGGGGGGGGGCTCCTCGTGGCAGCTGGGTTGCCCTGATCCTGGAAGTGGGCTGCGGAGGCTCTCCACAAGCTGTTCGAGGGCGTCTGAGTCGAAGGTGTGGTGGTCCTCTTCGTCATCAGAGAAGAGAGGTTCGGAATGCTCTGCAGGAGGTGTTGGATTTCCCCCTGCAATGTGAAGGGGAGATGCAGTTTGACATTGTGTACACATGTATGTTGACGCATTGTACATGTCTGCATTCAGACTGCATGACAGTGTACATTGTGACTGTTTGGGGGGAGCTGCCACTTTGATGCGGGACAGTGGACTTTCAGACTACATCACGGATGTGAGTTTGTACTTGTACATTGTCAACTCACATTTCCCTGCAGTGCCATATGTGACTGGCCAGTCTCTACGCACATGCGGCACCTGTTGTGTCCTCTGTTCTGTTGTGGACGTGTTGGGGTTTGTACCACCTCGTTGTCAATGTTGATGTGCTCTGCATGTGATGTGTGTGTGTCGCATTTTGGGGGAGTCGCCCCTGCAGCTCTGATTTAGCTGCCCTCCTCCCTTCCATTCGGTGTGCCTTTGGGTTATGGTGCATTTTCCCGCATGACGCATGGGAATTGCAGGCCTGTGTCTGGTTTTCGCAGATTTTTGTATCGCGATTGGCGTCATCGCGACTATTTTTGCGTTGGGGTTTCGCGTTTTTGTGGCGTTGCGTTGTTTCTAACGCGTTCGTTTGACGCGTTGTCCTGTGACTATCGCATGGTACCGCCATGTTGTGAATACCACGTAAACAAGGTGTTGTTTTCCCGCGATGTACTGCGATGTGTGGGGTTGCGTTAAGCTACACTTGCGGTAGTTATCACACGTTCTTGAGAATATGCCCCTATATTTTGTTCCAATTTCAGAAATACATAGGTGTCTTTCATACCGATTTTTCCATGTATATATTTTCCCAAATTAATTGCTATATACCCGGTACATAATAAAAAACCATTGCAAGACACTGCTCAGTTATTGGCTCTGGGTTCGTCGGGTTCTTGGTGAACCTACAAGTCCTATATATCCCCACAACCATAAAGGTCTAGCGGATGTAACGGTATATTGCTTTCAAACAGCTGTCATAATTAGAAGAAGTTACAGGTGAAAACGTTGACACAAATGGCTGTTTTTTTCAACTAATTTTTAATTTTTCCTATTTTCAACTGTTAGTTTCTATAGAGAAACCTTGAAGGATCTACACAAATGACCCCTTGCTGAATTCAGAATTTTGTCTACCTTTCTAAAATGTATAGCTTTCCAGGTTCCATTATTGCTTTCATACCCATTTCTACCATTAACTGTAAGGAGGTTGAAAGCACAAAAAATAGCAAAAATAGGCTATGTCCCAGAAAAATGCCAAAACTGTGTAAAACGTTTTGGTTTTCTGATGAAAGTCTGCTTGTCCCTGAAAGCTGGGAAAATGGTAATTTCAGCACCACAACCCCTTTGTTGATACCATTTGCAGGGAAAAATTAGACGCTTTCATCTGTAGCCCTTTTTTCAAAAAAAATATTTGCTCTATTTTGGCTAATTTCTGGGTCCCCTCCAGGGGAATCCACAAACCCTGGGTACCTTTAGAATCCCCATGATGTTGGAAGAAAAGGACTCAAATTTGGCGTGGATACCTTATGTGGTCAAAAAGTTACAGGGGCCTAAGCGCGAACTACCCCAAATAGCCAAAAAAAGGCTTAGGACAGGTGGGGTAAAAGGCATAGCAGCGAAGGGGTTAAAAAAGTGGAATTTCAGATACACATATTCAGCCCTGCAGAGCGGGATCTCAAGGAACCTGCCAGGGGTCGCAATGAATCTTCCAGGGGTTGCAACTGCAGCCCCTGTCAACCCTTTAATGAAGTCTATGATTTAGTTATAACCTATCTCTACCATTACAACTAGACAAATCTGGTATTTTTGAAAGAATTGCATTGGTTTTCACTATTATTGTTACTATATTACATTCTCACAGTACTAGAGTAAGTAAGATTTACACTAGAACATTTTGTTGTCATCTCAGCATTTTTTAATCTATTAACGTGTGTTATTTAACATGGTGGCAGCGAGCATGTCGCAACCCCCTCCATTCTTGAATGAAGGGGTGAACCTAATCTTCCTTAGAAACAATGGACTAAATTGAGTCATATCTCATAACTGTAGGAGATGAAAATTGTACACCCTTACGGAAACAGCACATTTTACTTCACAACCTAAGGGCTGAAGGTAGGAAAACATGAAAATTTAAAAGAAACATCAGAACAAGAAGATAGTGATGGTGACTCACAATTGGATGTGTATCAGATTAGAAGAGCATTTTAGAAAGAATATAAATGTGGTTCTACAGAGACACACATTTTTTGGAAGAGTACAAGGTAAAAATGAAAAAGTGAATGCGTATATTTCTGCTCTGAGAGGCTTTACTAATGCCTGTGAACTTGGATTGCTCACTGATTCCCTAATTCTCATATATGTGACCAATTGGTGAGATGCACCAATAGTACATGTGTACAAGTAAAACGTCTGGCTGAAACTCCTGACCTCAAACAAGCAGTAGGCACACAGCTGATTGTATTAAAGAGATAAAACCAGCACAGAAATTAATTTAGATGTAAAAAACATGTCAACCAGCAGTTGATGAGATACATCGATGAGAAAGAGATTCTGCATGAGACTCAGTCAGGATTTAGACCACATTATAGTACACAATCCACACTTTTGTTAGCTTCAAAGTCCCTGAGACCCTGAGACAGTGGCCCTGGTCATGTTGGACCTAAGTGTGGCCTTCAACACCATATAATTACAAATAATCACAAGAGGGAGTTATCCCAAGCAAATTCAGCAAGGAATGCGAACGGCGAAAAATAAAAAATAAAATAAATCAAAAGGGAAAAATTATTCCTTTTTTCTAAAAAGAACCCTTACTCACCAACCTAGTTGGTGACATGCTTCATCATCGGGTTCCCACCCGAGTAGCCGAATGCCACTCGGGTGTGCTTCGACGCCTGATTACAGCAGAGCGGGTTAGTATTTGGTGAAAACAGTGCAGGTGCATGAAGAGAGAAAGTGAATAAAATTGTCTTTATTGTTCCCAAAGATTTATATAATGGAGCAATAAGACAAGGTTAAAAGCAGAGGTGGACGTCTATGTAGGTTAAATTGACCTATTGCATCCAAGAAGTGAAATAAGTGAAAAAATGCAAGGTCTACATGTTTCAGCCTTCCAAGGTCAGTGCAAGGCTTTCTTCAGGACCACGAGAGTGACACGAAGGGTATGCACAAGCTAAGGTGCACCCGTCTCTGAGTCACACACACATACATTACCGCCTACTTACGGTACTCCTTTCAGCCTTCTGTGAAAGGCGCAGTTATCTGGAAAACAAACGTTGCAGAATTATCTGTCATCATAATAGTGTATTGCGCTGTATGGTAATACAACACAGACCAATCCTTACGCATCAAACGCATTCCAATGGACATGCAAGAAACCCATGGCTATGGTGGTAGATGTACACTTCGTGCATACATACCATGCATGTAGCTAACATGGTGACTGGTGGTTTTCAACACACGTAGTGGTTAAGTGGTCAAAACCCACGTAGGGGAGTAGTATTCAGCCCCCATTTAAATCACATACCCACACTTATAATTCACATGTGGATGTCAGTGCGCTCACGTTCAGTGAGCAAAGCAATTACTGGAGATTATGTTTTAAAATGAACACACACGTGCCCTAAGTACAACCGTACTTGTGCCCATGTATATATGAGAGACAAACATGGGGGAGAGTTACAATGAACCAAAGTAGTCATAGCTTACAAAGGACTGAAGTTAGTCGGACCCCATGGATACCGCGGGGGCGTCGGTTATAGTCAAACTCTGCGGGATAAAGGAGACAATGCGTGGCATACTGTTAGTTGTCATACTTGGTTGGAAACTAGATCAAGATCAAGGAGGCAACACCCAGCGTAGCGTTAACTTACTTCGTCAAACCGGACTGCCCACCATCCTACCTAGTGACCGTCAGCGCGGAATCCCGAGGATATCTCGGTCCGTGGTTGCAGCGTTTTTAAATGTGAAGATGGAGCACTTCCGCGTTTGTGATGATTGCCCCCACGTGAACGCGTAGTGGGCGTGTCCTCGCAGTTGCGAAAAAACGAGAGTGCAATAGAAGAAAGAAAAACCTTCAGTAGATGTTGACAGAATGTACAGCAGAATCCATAAAATAATATAATAATCAAGTTGGAGGGAATTACACAGCGTGTGTTGGATTTGTGTCAATAAAAGGATGTTGTTATGACACATGCTACTTGTTGCAGGGGATTACACAGCGCGTGTTAGATTTCATTAAAGTTTTATTGTGTTAAAAAAAAAATTTAAACAGCAAAAAGGAGCAGTATGGTATCCTCTAAGATAGCCCATGATTGTTTCTAAGAGACCTAAGTGTGACTTATGTATAAATATACATCGTGTGTAAGTTATACAGGAGGGTGTTACAGAGGTGTGATAATGGGGGGCAGTGTTCCTACCTGACCCAACCTAGGGTGGTGGATCATTTTAGGGAGGCACCTCATGCCAAATGCACCTTACCCAGCATTAATCTGTCAGGCAAAACTCAAACCGTGGGTGCATTAATTGTGTTTCAGAGAGTTCCACGGAATGTTGTCATTTAAACCTTCCTTGTGGGTTGAAAGCCTATATACCCAGTGTTGTTCTTTCTCTAGTAGGCGTTGTTGGATGTTTTCTTTTGCCTTCACTGTCTCTATGATAGTCCACTGTATGTCATTAGTGGTGTGGTTGGCCTGGAGGAAGTATTCTGTGAGTCTGGTTGTGATTTTTTTACACCTGATCGTGCTCCGGTGCTCACAGATTTGTTGTTTCACCTTCCTGCCTGTCATGCCTATATAACGTAGGCCACATGGGCATGTTATGAGGTACACTACATTCATGCTATTACAGTTGGTATGCGCCCTCAGTGTCCAGACTTTTCAAGGTTCCAAACTTAGTGTTTTAGTGGCTGGTGTTAAATGGCACACACTGCAATTTCCGCAGGGGTAGTGTCCAGTAATGTTAGGGAGGCCCCATGCATTCAATACCGTGGGTGTCTTATCCTTCTCCCCCCACCTAGTGCGGGTAGCGACAAGGGAGTCCTTCAAGCTCCTTGCTTTTTTAAAAGAGAACAAGGGTTTCTCCCATCTGAGGTTGCCAGTCTGGAGGTTCTTCCAATGTTTATTGATTGATTTTGTCACCTGATTGGAAACCGTGCTGTATGTCACAACACAAGTCAGTGGTATATCCTTCTTGGATACAGTTTTTTCTTCCAAGAGGGCCTCTCTTGGTTGGTTCCTGGCCCGTTTCTGACATTTATTTAGTATCTTGTCAGGGTATCCTCTAAAGGATAGTTTCTTTGATAGGTCAGCTGCTTGTGTCCGGTAGTCAGAGAGTTTACTACAATTTCTCCTTAGTCTGAGAATTTGTCCGTACAGGAGATTTTCCCTGAGGGCCCTGGGATGAAAACTATCAAACCTAAGGAGGTTATTTTTTGCGGTTGGCTTGTGGTGTGTCTTAGTCTCCAACCTGCCATTCTCTTTGGTGATAGTTATGTCTAAGAACACCATGGCGCTGGAATCCATAGAGTGAGTGAACCTAAGGTTTTTGTCACAGTTGTTGATCCAGTTGAAGAAGTCTAACAACATCTCCTTCGGTCCTTGCCAAATGACAAGGACATCGTCAATGTATCTCTTCCAGAAAGAGATGTGGGGGCTGTACGGGTTGTTCTCTTGTAGGATGTATTTCTTTTTTAAATCAAAAACGTAAAGCCCAGCCACACTCGGGGCAAATGTGCTCCCCATGGAAGTTCCCATGGCCTTCTATTGGAGCGGCTGTGGCAACACAACATCGGGGGCTGTACTATTGAGTGGCTGGTAGATTATCTCCCGAATCACAACTTTCAAGTGCTACAGCAGCCATGCACTTCTGAGATTCTTCCTCTACAGCAGGAAGTGCCACAGAGTTCGGCCCTGAGTCCAACCCTATTTATCCTCTATATGCACCCTCTTGCTGAGGTGAGCGAGAGTCATGGGGCCAAGATTGTGTCATACGCCAATGACAGTCAGTTAAGAATCACTCTGGTGCAGGATGAAGGCACCGCAGCGGCTAGCTTTAGATTTTTTGGGGTGGATCTAGCCAAATGGAAGGATCTCAGTTGTTTTAGACTCAACGATGAAAAAACTGAAGTCATGGTGGTGGGGAAACAGCCCTCAATATGGTCCTCAACCTGGTGGCCAGACAATCTAGGTCCAACACTGACCCCCAAACCAAAAGTAAAAAATCTGGGCATTGTGTTTGACTGTACCCTTTCCTTCGATAGCCAGGTCATTGTCATGGTCAGATCCTGTTTTGGCAATTTAAAAATGCTCAGAAAGATACTGGGCTTCCTACCTGAGGCAGTAAAAAAGACAGTTGGTCAGGCTCTCTTGGTGTCCATATTGGACTACTGCAATGTGCTATATCTTGGGGCCTCCTGAGGTAGACTGAAAATGCTTCAGAGGGCTCAAAATGAAGCTGCACAGATGCTTTTGAACATTCACAAACATTCTCGCACTGGCTCAGCTCTCTCTAAGCTCCATTGGCTGCCTATTAAGAAAAGAATCTCATTCAAAGCACTTTGTTTTTGTCAGAAAATCCTGAATCAGAAAGGTCTGCGTTATCTCTTCCCCTGATTAAACAATACCTTCCCAATAGGTTCCTTAGGTCCTTGGGGACAGCACTAGTTGTGGCCCCTAAGGTAAATAGAGCATGTTTGGGTGGCAGTTCTTTTAAATATCTGACTGCTAAACTCTAGATTTCTCTCCCGTTGGAGTTGAGACTGGAACGTTCAGAAGCCATTTTCCGACTAAAACTTAAAACCTGTTTTTTTAAACAAGCTGAGTGAACAGAGCTGTGCGCGGTTTACCTGAAGGTGCATGGAAGCCTAGCACGGGGACACTCTGAATGGAGTACCATGCGTTCTACAAATTCCTATCATAACAGAACATAAATGTCATAAACAAACAAGAAAACACTAAAAGTAGAGAAGCTACTAAACAGATACATAAGGACAGACTGAAGTGTTATAGATGTGGGAGTGTACCACACATGGCCAACAATATTTTGATTGCCAAGACAGAATTTCTCATTTTTGTAAATGCTGAGATGTTCAGGTTTAGGGACATGAACGTCAAATGGGTCCAAATGGTTGAACCTTTGGTGCAAGATGAATAGACACTGGTATTTCAACTACAAGGTAGTGATGATAAAGTAATTTCCCTTCTTGTGACATTGCTATAGACAACAAGACTATTACAGTATTTGCAGACTCATGTTCCTAATACATATTATTAGACACAAGTGTACTTATAATATTGTTCCCTGAGAGGCAAAGTGATTTAGAGAAGCCAGACATCAACTTGGGAGGGTACAATGGGAATCCTATTCCCTTGTAGGGAATAGTGAGAGTGAGAATTGATTTCAAAGGGAGGAGCACGATTAGATAAGTATATGTGGCAAGGAAAGGTTAAAATCTTTTGGGGTGGTGCCATCCGAAGGCTCTAGGAATCAAACTAGATCTTAAAAGTGCAGACCCGGTTCTGTTTGTGGACACTTCCCTGTGTGGCAGTGAAATCTGTGATGAATTTCCAGATGTATTCACTGACAAGTTAGAGCTATTGGATAATTCCCACATCACATTAAATTGAAGTCTAAAGCCAAGTCAATACCACACAAAGTCAGACCCATTCCTCATCTCCTCCACAATCCCTTGAAAGAGGAACTGGACAGGCTATTTGAGTCAGGAGTTATAGAACCAACATAGAATTTACAATGGCTAGCTCCGGTTGTGTGTAGATCTATGTGAGTTAAACACAAATATATGGGTGGACAGGCACCCACTTCATCGCATTAATGAAATTCTTACATTAGGATGCCAGTTCTTTCGGTATTCTGGATCTCTTATCGGCATACCACTAAGAGGAATTGCACCTGTCTTCACAAAATTTCACCTCATTCGTGACTTCCTTTGAGCATTCCAGTATGTGCGTATTAGCCTCAGTGGCAGCGACCTTCTAAAGGTTTATGCAGCATGTATAATTAGGAATTGCCCACAATTTATGTTTTCAAGACAACATTTTGGTTTGTGGTATGAATAAGAAAGAACACAAAAGTACATTGAGAGAGGTGTTATTCAGACTCAGAGGCAGGACTTACCATAAAGAAAGATAAATGTTATATAGGGGTGGGAGCCATAGAATACTTGGTTCATACAATATCCAAGCTAAATCTGGTCGAAGCACTAGAAAGAGTGGTGGCTCCAGCTAATAAGGAAGATCTAAAGTCATTTCTCGGGCTCTCAGAGTATTACTCCAAATTTGTTCGTACTTTTGCAAGCATAGTGGAGCCTTTAGGCACCCTGTAAAAAAAAAAAAGCTTGTGTACTCATGGAGAAAGGAATGTCAAGAAGCATTTGAACTGGTCAAATCTGCCATAATCACTGCACCATCCTTGAGAAGGTTTGATCCCAACAAACCCACGATACTGACCACGGATGCCAATAGCAAAGGGCTTGGAGCCAGTCCCACTCAAATAGATAGAAGGGTAGAACAAGTAATAGTGCTTGCTTCTTGCGCTCTTAAGGAGCGAGAAAAACACTACTCCGTGGTAGAAAAGGAAGTTCTTACTTGTTGTTGGGCCCTGAGGCACTTTAAGTTTTTCATTTGGGGAATTCCATTTCTCATTAAGGCTGACCACAAACCCTTGATATTCGCCTTCACCACAAAAGAGTCAGAGAGAGCTACACCCCGGATATCTTGCTGGGTGGTATGCAGGAGGATTTAATTTCAGACTCCTATATGTGCCAGATTCTCAAAACATAGTCGCTGACTACTTATCCTGCATGTCTTTAAACCAATCTACAGTGGAAGAAGAACCAATAGGAAAAAAGTTGCTTTAGCAATGAATCTAACAGGTGTGAATGAGGAGGAGTAGATAGAGAAAATGGAAGTAGATAAGGAAATGGAAATGTTAACCAAACAAATACAGGAAGAGTGGGTCAAAGTTTGCCATGAATTTCCCGGGGATTTAAATAAATATTGGGAAGTTAGATTTGAATTGAGTATCATTAATGCAGTGGTATGTTGTGGAGACAAGATCATTCAACCAGAGAGCATGAGGCAGAGAATAGTAGATTTATCTCACTAGGGCCATTTAGGCCATTGCCGCATGAAAAGCAGACTGCGATCAGAATATTGGTTTCCGTGCATGGATATTAAAGTGGAAGATATGATGAAAGTATGTCCAAGGTGCATCAGTAGTGACAAAACTAGTCAGATAAGGAAGCCACCCCTTTCCCCTTTGAATGTACCTAGTAAGCCTTGGGTCAAAGTGGTTTTGGATACCATTGGTCTACTTAACCTCAAAATGTAACGCAAAAGGTTTATCATTGTATTGGTAGACTACCATTCACACTGGGCGGCTGCGAAATATGTTCACCAAGTAAAAACATCCGCTATCATTATCTATCAAATGGATACTTTTTATGAAGAAGGTACCCCTGAAATGATTGTCACAGGCAATGGAGTACAGTTTATTTCTGAGCAGATGAAGGAGTTTTTGGAGGAGGGGTCCATTAAGCATTTCAAAACCGCTCTTTATTGCCCACATGCAAATGGATTAGTGGAAAGAATGAACCTTATGGTAAAAGAGTGTTTGCAAAGATCTGAGTGGGTCGGAAAATAAGGTCTTGCAAGAAACCATTTGGATGCATCGTACCACACCTAATAGCATAATAGTGGTTTCTCCTTTTGTGTCTCTGAAGGGTAGGAATCCGCATACTAAAATCACAGCCTCATGAGTTAACAGAACTGAATCAGTAAGTGTGAACAGATCTGGCATTGCAGAAAGAATATCTTCTCATCAGAACAGGTATAAGGATGGATACAATACTATGAAGTTTGTGAAAGAACCTACCTTTAGTAAAGGAGAATGAGTTTGTGTTGATTTGCCCAAAAGGAGAATGGTGAGTGAAAGTAGATTCTCTTCACCTATGAAAATTGACCAGGTGTGTAGGAATGTTGTAGCACTAGAAAATGATCAAGCATGGGGAATGGAGATGAATAGCATGTGTAATTCTAGTAAGGAGTGTTACCAATTGCAGAATAATCCTAGTCGCAATACTGTGAAGGAAAGATTTATCTGTAACAATAAAAGGAAATGTTCGGCACCAAAGTAGCACAAAGAATTCGATATGAAGTGAATTCATAGGGGTGTATTATTTGTTCTTACCATACTTGTGCAGTAGTGCATTGCCTCCTCACACCTGTAATGTACATAGGAAAATTTTATGAAGTGAATGTTAAGGGAGTATTGATTGTTCGCACCATTTTGGTGGAGCTATGCATTATTTCTTCAGACCTTTGAATTATAAAAATCGTTCTTCCTTCTTAAGCAAAGAGGTGTGTTGTGACCTGTTTCCTTCTCCCTAGTTGGTATCTCCCTTTCCCTCCCCTCAGTTGTAACTATGGAATCGTCCTGCTCTTCATCTGTCAGTCCTTAATATTCTATAGTTGAATGAAAATTTGATGGTGGCAATAAAGCAGCGCTGAACTCTACGTACCTGAGAAGCGTTACACACAACAATTGACGGCATACATGTCTATCAATATTTTGATACATTTGTTTATTTGTTGGGTATAATGTGTTAATATTTATAAATCAAATTTTAAATACAAAGCTCACAAATTAAAAGCATGTTTTCTAAAATTGACAATATAAAGTAGGACATATAAAAAGAAAGAAGATAAAGTTTAAAGTGGAATAGTGTGACTTTTTGCTGACAGGGTTCTGCGTTTACAATGTTTATTTTTCACACATTGTGGAGGATTAATTGGTAGATGCTTGCATCAAGGATATGCTTGTCAGGTGTGCTGATTAATGGTGTAAGAGCAGCACGGTCATTGTGAAAGTGTTTTTTTTGTTTTATCAAAGCATTGAAAGAAATGCTGTATTTAACTTTTTTATTTGATTAGGGAAGCAAAATATACTTAATTTAGGACCATGTTTCCACAGGAAATTGATCTTATTGATTGCTTATCTTACAACTTCAGTTCAGTTTGTCGAATCTTCATGAAACTTTTGTTTTTTAAAGTCTCATCTACCTCAGCTCCAAAACAGCTAAATGGAATTACACAAAATTTGGCAGAAAGCTAGATCTTTACCCCAGAAACGTGGTTTTCTGATTTGGTATAAATCCATAAAATAGTTTTCAGAAATCAAAGTTTAAAACGGAAGCATATTTCACACTGCAGATAATGATCTGATTGGCTGCCACATTAATAAAGACGTCTCAGCAGCCTTTTTAGGACTCAGGGAATATGTCCCTGTGTCCTGAAAAAATGTAAAACAAACATATTGGGGCACAGTAGGAATGTGGAGAATTTGGCAATTGTTATTAAAACGGATGGCATCTCAGAGCCTCTGTTGTGATTCTTGTGTAATACTCCAGTGGCATTTACATTTACAGCTTGAATAAAAAGGAAAATAAGTTATTTTAAAAAAAAATATTGATGGATTTGAGGTTATCTCTAGAAATGAATCTGGTCCTAACCTTTTGGAGGTAATCTATACGAGACAGGGAAAACCCACAGGACTTTCTATCTGTGAGCAACAGGTGCACTTACAAAAAGAAATAAAAAATTGCAAAACTTGTATCTAATCTATTATTAAAGAGTACATATCTGACAAATTATAGGAACAATTTTGTGGTAAAAGTATCTCTACAGTTTTGACAACTATCTTGTGCAACAATAAGTCCATGGTGCCTTATCCCCTACTGAAACATATTTATTTTATGGTTTTGAAATGGTTCATGTTGTTGATGCTTATGAAGGCTTAACATATTTTTGTAATTTTTAAAATGTTGTTAATCCTGTGAAATACTAGATCCTATTGTTAATGGTGATTTGGGGGAGGAGATGTGGTTCTGGTGGCTAAGCTGTCAGCTTTGGAGTCTGGGAAACTTAGTTATGATCCCACCCACAAGACAGAAAAACAAGTTAATCTGGGCAAATTGCCTAATCTCACTGAGCATAAATTGCAACTATGTTAAATGCAACTGTAAAGGTGATATGTGTTGTAATTGTGTAATTCAAATAATGAAATTCACATTGGATCACCACCCGCACTACACAACAATCTAATTTCACATTATATATCAGTACACATACAAACATACAAAGCTGACGGTGTAAAACAGATACAGAACCAGAAGCATAACTAGTTGCATTTCCTTAGTATAGTGATAGAGTTTAGTCTTCTGCTTCTCCTGAACATTGGATTAGGTGTAAGAGAAGAGGCTATCCAGATTTATGCACATAGCATTTTACAGACCTTGGAAAATGTAGCCTGTAGGCCAGCAGAGTCAAGTTGAAGTATAGGAATGAGAACAGGTGTTTTCACCTGGGCTTAATTAACATACATAGGTACATTTGTTTGCAGTACTAGGACCAGATACCTTGACAAATACATAGGTTTCACCCCACAGGAACTGACATTAGGGTGTGCATGGCCTGCAATCTCTCGGTACTAGAGGGTGGAGGAAATAGTGTTTCCAAAGGTCATCCCTGCGCTTAATTTCAGTTGTGTACCCAAGCCTGCACTGCAGACTTTGGTCTGGAATAGGGTGTGACAAAATATACAACCTTATCCCCTGCCCAGACCTTGATAAGCATGAGTTGAATGTCAGGACCCGCAGGCTCTTTGGGGCAGTGTTCTGGCTGCTAGGCATGGACAAAGCCCCAATGGACCATATCTGCACTCGAATCCCTCTGTGCAGAGTTAGAGGCTGTGCCCTGAAGGCTTAATGAGCAGAGAGAGAAGTCAGGTCATTACTGAACCCTGTACCTAGAAGCCCCAGGGAATGGAACGGCATTGTGATTGAAAGCAGGAATTTGTAGGAGACCAAGCAAATTGTCTATAGCCCAATGAGCACTTTTATGGCCAAAGGCTGTACTATGTGTACTAGGGGCACATGGTCATTATGTTCACAGAGCGCATAATGACCATGTGCCCCTAGTCCATTGTGCATGGTTGAAGCCTGTGCCCTGCAAGTTCAAGTAACTGGGGGTTAAATGCAGGGCACAGATAATTAACTTGCCCTAAACACCTAGAATTTTGTGTATAATTACAAACACTTGCCATTCACTGAAAATCCTTTCCTTACATTGCAGAAAACATGTGTTGGTAAAAAATGATCAAAGTTATGAGCCAAAACCTGACATGATAAGACATTGTTTACACAACACAAAACATAAACATCCTTGAAATTCACCAGTTGAGGTAGCCAGACAAATTTTACCCCCTCATTCACCATTCATTGTTCCTGACTTCACAAGAAATCCCAGAGGACAGCACAAATGACATAATGGATGTTGGTATTTATGACGCCTTCTTTCCTATCGTGCGTGTCAACATGTAACCTGGCATATAGCACTTTTTTTTCGCAAATCGCAAATTGCGATTCGCAATTAAGGAAACCCTCCCCATTCATTCCTATGGGCCTAGAGGCCCATAGGAATGAATGGGAAGACATTCTCAATTTGCGATTAGCAATTAGAGAATCGCAAATTGAGAATGCAATTTCAAGGGTGCAAGGGTGTCAAAAGGACACCCTATTGCACCCCTGAAAGGAGCATGGGTGCACATGTGGCGCACATACATGCCCCATTGCACTTTGAAAAATGCAAAAGTGCATTTTTCAAAGCAATCGCAAATTACCACCAACTTGAAGTTGGTGGTAATTTGCGATTCCTTAAGGCCAAATTGCACTTTTTTGTGTGCTTTTTACATTGCATTTAAGGAATCGCAATTTGCGATTCCTTAAATGCATTCGCAAAATAGGGAATCGCAAATTTTGCGAGGCAGTTTTGCCTTCATACATACCACTTAGCCAAATTGCGATCGCAATTTTGGTTGATACATATGGCCCTTAGGGCCATATGTATCAAAATGTACATTTGCGATTCTCAAATAGCGATGTTTTGCGAATCGCTATTTGAGAATCGCAAAACGCTATGTATGTAGGATTTGCAAATAATTTTGCGAATCCTACATATTCCTTAATTGCGAATCGCAAATTGCGATTCGCAATTAAGGAATACCTCCCCAAATTGCACTTTTTTTGTGCTTCTTACATTGCATTTAAGGAATCGCAATTTGCAATTCCTTAAATGCAATCGCAAAATAGGGAATCGCAAATTTTGCGATTCCTTGTTTTGCGAGGCAGTTTTTCATTCATACATACCACTAAGCCCAATTGCGATCGCAAACGCTGAAATTCTGCGAATTTCGGCGTTTGCGATCGCAATTTGGAATGATACATATGGCCCTTAGTCTCTTATTTCCTTTACACATTTTCTCCCCTGATCATGTTTCAGTTTCGGGTAAGTTGTTGCTCTGTATCAGACTTTGTCAGCTGTACCTATACACCCCGGATGTTTGAACTATGAGACGCTGAGCTTTAAAGTTTCTACAGGTGGTACATGCGTTGTTTACAAGAATAATTTTTTTGCGATCGACTTCAGCCGAGCAATCTTGTTCCAATATGGCCAGGTGCAATTTTACAATCAAGCCCATTACCACTGGTCTATATCTTTCCATCATCCATCATTGTTTAATAATGTAACTGACACATATGAAATTATTATTTGATCTCTCTATAAAGTAAGCCTATACTGACCAAGAAAGGTGAGTCAAGGTGAAATTGGCATCGATTATTTAAGACATTCATCATTTATTTACCAAACTACACCATTACAGAAAATGTTTTGCTTACAGATATTTTCAGGAGATTGGGAATTGAACTGTGTCTGTTTTTGGTACCAGGAATCCAGTCAATTGTAGTCCTTGACAGTAAATTGAAGATTTAAATTGCATACTCTTGCCTTGTGTTGCCTTGTGCTGAGAATGTGTCAGAATGCTACGCCTTCCCCAGTGAGGCGTAATGAGGAGCAACATCTTTATTGCTCCTTGGCATTTCCTCTTTCTATGTGTGCTGTATTCTGCAGCTAGAAAGAGAAACATGCCATTATGGATTGTTTTTGTGCAGGAAGGTGTCCCTTCCTGCACAAAAACAATCATACCTGTAATGCAGGCAAAGAGTGTCCCTGTTACAGGTAGGATTGTTCTGGTGCTAGACAGAACACAGTGCTAGGAGGCAGCAGAAATGCACCATTTCATAGTTCTGCTGTCTCCCTTTCCCACAACACAATGCAGCAAATTTGCTTGCTACACTGCGTTGCAAGAAAAATTATTAATTATGCCCCATGATCTATGACTAAAAATATTTTAGAGACAAGCTCAGAGTAAAAGTGAGCCGTTTTAGTTTGAGCAGTTTTAGATGACTATCAGATAACCTTAAGGCACAGAGCGCGACCATTCGTTAAAACACTCTCATGAATTTGAGGCCATTAAAAGTAATGTTCTAATGAAGTATATCTTGCTTCAAAGGAAACATCAGCCACAAATAAGTAAAACGATTTTTAAATAGATCTTAAGGTAGATTGACACCGAAGTCCTCAGAAATAAAATCAGCAAATCCTTTTCTGTTTAAGTAAACTCTAGAACTTCAACTAAAGGATGTGAAGACTGTTTTTGATAATTCAAAGTCAGGAAAATGCCTTCAGTGCATATTGGCAGACAATTACCTATGCTATAAAATAGTCATGCCCATAGTTAGTGCTCTCCATGGATTCGTCAATGTAAAAAAAATAGGTTACAGCCTGCTATCTGAAAGAAGAATAAAGGAGTAAAGTGGGTTATGCCTTTCAAGTGAGTACATCTCTGTAAACTCTAGGATATAACTAGACCTCTCTTTGATCAGTTTTATTTGCTTTGTCTGATGGTCAAACACCGAGGTCTCTGAGGTCCATGTGTGAGCACCTCCTGTCTCTCGCCTTGCAAACTGTGACTTTTTGTTCTAGATATCCCGCATAAAATCAGGACTACAAGTCCCAGAATACTTTTTTCATCTGTCAGAAACTCCCTGAGTAAGCCTTAGACTGTTCTGCCTCATTTGCCTGGAAGGCAAGTAGTAAAAGGGGTACTTGGTCTCTAATTTGGGGGTCCACAGTACAGGGGTCCCAGGACACCTGAAGCTAAAAATCCTGGTTGACACAATATGGGTCACATACCTTCTGATTCTGATGCGAAATCTATATTCTTAACTCTTTCCAAACCTGAATCTGTCTTCTTGGTAGCCAAGCTGGACCCTATCTACAATAAGAAAATCCTGCACCTCCATAAAATACCACTTTCAAGAGGATGGAAGCCGATGAGTCTGAACAGGATCCTGCTCAAAAATGAGGTTAGTGATACAAAACAAATTCACTGGATACTGCCAAGTTAAACTCAGCTTAAGAAGTTCCCCCACCTGACATCACGCCCTTATGAAGAACGCCTGCGAAGCTCAGCAGGGCCCAAATGGTCAAAGGGGTGTCGTCAACATACATTAATAATAACCTCCGTTAGTCAGAAGTTCAATTTAACATTCATTCATCTTGACTGGAAAAATACTACAAAACATAACATCTCTCTTATGTCAGAAAAGGTAATACATATTTGAATTCTGTATTACGATTTGGTTGCTTTGGCCCAGATCACGTGCACCTTTAAAAAATAACCTCCGCAACCATGACCAGATCTCCTGTATTAACTATATTACAAAATTTAGGTTTTGATTAAAGTATAACTAGATTTAGCTCAGTTAGACTCTCTCGGCTTTCATTGCTGCTCTCACCCTGGGTTGCTGTACACATTTCATGATGTGGGCAAATTACATTTTCACTGCTGCCCTAAATACTAGCGCAAAGGCAGCCGAACAGGAGTGACCCAGCACGCGCATTTATTTCTATTGCGTGAGGAATTAAAACCAATACAGGCAATAATAATACATACAGTTGTGGATACAATTTAAAAACGATTATGGTTAATATTAACTCATCTATTAAAAAAGGGTCATTTACTAGCTTTCTAAAACTGCTGTAAAAAATACAGTCAATATAAAACTCAAAAAATATGAATAGGGTACACTAGTAGGCAACTCATTAACCGTATAAGTCAAAACTTTCACTTTGCTATCAAGGTCTCTAGTACATAACTAAAGGAAGCAAGCACACAAACAGATGATATACAATAAACTGCTTATTAATAATTAACAACTCTCAGCAACACCCTAATGCCATTTCAGGCCAGCTGGACAACTGCAGAGGGTATCCATTTTGCACAAAGAAATGGGGCTGAAGGCTGTTTAGAAGGCCTCAGACTTCATAGAGGTCCAATATTTGAGGTTCAAAAAGTGAAAGCCTGAGACAGGCGGAATTTCTCACAGAGCTTTGAGCTTTCTTGTTACTTGTTGCTATTTGATTTACTGTAATGAATTCCACTGCTCACTTCTTTTTCTTATTGGTCCTACTGTTTAAGGGTTTTAGAGCTCACAAAAAATCGTAATATAATCAGGGGAGGCTCCTCTGTTTGAGTGGAGGAGCGTCGCCCTGCCTGCTGCGAGCGCAACAGGCATGCACGAATGAGTAAAATGGCATGTCATTGCCATTTTACTTAAACCCGCAGTGCGAGGGCAGGGGGCGGGGCTGATTCCGGCAATTGCAGGATTACAGCTCTCCCCTGCAGTGCGCATGTCGGGTTGGCCAGCTCTATTGCTACAGCCTGACCGACATGTGCACTGTAAACCTAGTAATCCCTGGCTGTGAAACAGCTGGGGGTTGCTGGCACAGGCTCCCAGCCCCCCTTAAAATGAGCGCTGGGTTAGCCTGCTCCCACAAATCCTGGAGCTGCTCACAGCATGAGAGCAGCTCCAGGATTGGAGTATTGGTGTCCAATGAGCAGGAAGGAAGTTTTGGGGAGAGAGGTGTGCACCCGGGGGAGCAGTATATGGTGAGTTTTGCACCGTAGCGTCCCACCATATTTTTATGCCGCCAATTAATATAATGATAATGAACACAGGAAGTGAAGGGATTTTGTAGTTAGGGAAAAGCACATGGTAGGAGTTTATCATTCACTTGCCAATGGTCACTGGTAAGACTCTCATACATTTGTCCGTCTCGCCTTATCTTTTGACTCTCAACACAAGTGAGTGGCGGTAGAATGTTATGATAATTGAGAAAATCAAATGTGATACTTTATTCCATTTCTCGCACTTTTTTTTATTTTTAACCCTATCCCTTTTTGATATTTTAAGTGCGTTTCAGTTGATCAATTAAGCCTTAAGCCACAGCTTGTCAATAGCACTGTTATATTCTACCCATTAAACTCGCAGCACACCAGCCATCAAAGACCCTATCTTTCTGTTCGTGTCTCTGTGAGTAATTTCCTTTTGTTGACTGTTAAACGACTTTACTTGTTTAAAACAACGAGGCCTTCACAACGGGAAAAGAAATTTCAATTTTCAATTAACCAAATGAATCTCTGGACTCCCAGTGGCTGCGCAGCAGTTGTAATATTAATGTAAGGATTTTTGCAAATTGCGATCATTGGTATTATGTGTCAGGAAGTCAAAATGATTTGCTTGGTTGTGGGTGATTACAAACATAATAACTTCATTAAAATGATATTGCGCGAGTAAATGCTGTTCTATTTTGAACAATTTTGCATTACACTAATATGTGTCCCACATGTGCACGTCCCTCCTGTAATCCGAGAGTGTGTACGGGAGCGGGCGGTAAAACAGGCAATTAATAGCACATTGGTATGCTGGCAGGTAGCTGTAATTATCTTTTCTGTTGCTGGAGGCATTTGAGAATCGTTTAAGGGTAAAAGATGAATGGTGTTCCACTAAATCCTATTAAATCAAGACACTGGCACAGCAGAAACAGATGTAAATATACCGGCAAAGTCTGTGTGACAAAACCGAAGATTAAAAAAGCGAGCTTTTTTTTACAAGCACTTACATCATGGCCGACAAATTCAGTCTGCGTGGATTTATCCAGTCGGTAGACGAAGGGCTTTTGCGCATGCCGAGCTTTCTCCTGAAAAATCAGAGGAGTACAGACAAGTTATTCAATTACACAGTATGGATGGAAAATAATAGTTCTTCAAGTGTTTCAACAGTGCATTAGTACCTTGTAATTTAGTATATTCGCGGTGCGCGGTCACATAAAATGGCGATGTCCTGGTGTCGTTTTCTGCGTGATGACACATTTTTCCAGCCTTTAGACAGCTGGAATCCATTTTAAAGTAGCCCAAAAATGCACTCACCCAAAATTGTTTATCATTATAAAGTGCAAGGGGCTTATTTACAAGGCCCTTGCGCCACTTTTGCGTCACTTTTCCCATGTTTAAAAGTGACGCAAAAGTGGCGCAAGGGGCTTGTAAATCTGCCCCCAGATATTGAAGGTGCGCCACACTGCAGGCATGAAAAAAAATCGACCAAATGCGTTCTGGTCACAATATAGGCACGGTAGCATTTTGATCTATGGTGGCTGATGGCAATTATTATTGAATAATACAGGGCCAAGACATCCTGCATTACAGGCATCAGCGTCCCACATTAGCAAAGCAGTGTGTCTAGCAATGACATCTATTTCCCAACATCGGATATTTTCAAAGCGGTGGCGGCCCATTCATACTTCCCATAACATCAAACATACAAGGAGCAGCTGTGACTCGAGTAAATGGTCTTTTCAGCTAGCACATTCCAGTCCATATTCTTACGCTACAGGCCAGATTTACTTATATTTGATTGCATTGCCATTTCGCTACCAAAGTTACGGTGCCGCGTTGTGTGAAAGGGAGAGAGCATAAGATATGGCGCTGTATCTCTCTCCCCTATTCTTGCGTACTTAAGGGCGCCTTGTGACACACACATACTCTTGTTCCATAATCTTCTAGAACAAAATTCTATGCTTAGACATAGGGGTATATTTACAAAGAAATGGCGCAGCGCGACGCTACAAGTGATTTAGCTGCGCCTTGCCATTTAAAAAACGCAGGGATGCGCCATATTTACAAGAATAAGACACGCCGCTGTGTTTTACCCTGTGCTGGCGCTCAAAGAAGCTGCCTAGCATCAACGCAGACAGCCTTGTGCCATAGTATAAGGATGCCTGCATTGCAGAGATGATTCCCTGCAATGGAGGCACACTTGAAACATGGTGCAATTGTGTCTGTGTTGCAGGGATTATTGTTTCTGTGCAGGAAGGGGCACTGCACAGAAACAATCTTTAAAGGTGATTTGCTCTTTCTATATGAGATGCAGAATGCAGCACACATAGAAAGAGCAAAAACGAGGAGAAATAAAAGTATTTCTCCTTGTTGCGCCAATCTAGCGCCTGCTATTCAGTGGCGTTAGTTTTTGGTGCTGCCTCACATTTACTGATCCTTGTAAATCTGGGGCAGCATCAAAAAGCAATGGGTGTTGCAACACCCATTGCACACCCCTTTCACGCAGATATCTGCATGATAGGGTACGATATTTACAAAGCGGCGTTAAGCCAAGCAAAGTGGCTTAACGCCGCTTTGTAAATATCGAGCAGGGCATTGTGCCACAGGAGTTTTGGAAAAAGTGACGTTCCAGTGGCGCACTTCCCTTGTAAATATGCCCCATAGTTTAAAACTTTTTCAAGTCTGTATGTGTGTGTACAGTATGTGTTGTGCCAAAGAGAGAGAGCAGAATAGCCATATATCTGCTAAGATATGGCACTGTGTCTCTGCCCCCCTCCACTAGCACACTGAGTGCTGCCTTGTGCCATGCGCATACACTTGTGCATTACCCTTCTCTTTCAGTACAAAATTCTATGCTTAGGCTTAGTTTAAAACATTTAGAAGTATATATGCGTGCTGTACAGTACAGCAAACATGTAAAGTAGGAAGGGTTGGGAGAAAAGAACACTTTTCTCTAACTTCACATAAATGTACGGTGCAAATTCCTGTCCAACATTTGTAGTGGGTATGGCTCTGCATCAAAAACCATAGGTGGTTGCATGGGAACACCCATGAACCACCTGTGGTAAGCCCCTTAGTGCAAAGTGGCGCTTAGTGCTGCTTGGTGTTACTTTGCATCACTTTAGAGCTACTTTCCAGGGTAAAACAAGTTGACAGAACAAGTTTTTACATGGAAAGTAAATCCCAATTCAGCATTCTGCACCAGTTTGTGTCACTTTTGTGACACACACTGGCGCATGGTGTTAGTAAATCTGGGCCCTTGTCTCAAAGTCTGGGATCATGCAGCTGACCCATAAATGGGATATATCACTCCTAGCAACCATCAACCCTATATTGCAAAGATAACATGCTGTTTTAGAAGATAGAGTTAGAGAAGATCTTATAGTCTTCGACAAATACTTCACTGTTTGGTTCCAAAAGGTAGCTATCAAGGGACAATGGCGCAGTATGTTTACACCAACTCCTCTCTTCCGCAGCCCCTAAATCTCAAACTGTCTGGTATCCTCCTAAAGGGTTTAAGTTGAGAATGGGTGAAGTAGTCGCAATGGAGGATTCTGAGCCAGATTAAAAAGAATCCAAATCTAATTGCAACCTCTTTTGTATATCTCAGAACTTCCTATCATTCCCCACCTTACAGAGGACCAATACCACTAATACACTTCTCTCGCAACTTGAACACATTTTCTGAAGTATTATTGATTAATGTCTTACATTACATTAATGTCTTAGGAGGGCTTCCCCTCTGAGAGGGTCAGATAACACTCAGAATTCCAAGTAGAAGCTACCAGGAAGACCAAAAAGTCAATTAATATATTTGTGAAGAGAATTTTATAGCTGAAGATGCCTAAGCAGTTGCGAGTCAGCCAACAGAAAAGAATCACAAATCTCTAGGAAAGGCTTCAATGCATCCAAGACCTCAGCCATACCCTAGCTCTTGAGACACCAAATATATTGCAATCTCAGAAATCCCAAAGGGTCTCACATCAGGCAGTACATCACAATCACATAGTTGGAAGTCAATAGAATCATGGCAAACACAAGGAAATGATGGACGGAGTGATGAAACTTTTCAAACACTCACCCCCAGTCACAGATCTGAGTTGAATCCATCATCATTCATTAGCTCACTTTGCCACCCCAGTTCAGACACAGCTATATGCAAATCAGTCTTGACGCTGTGCCTCATGGGAACAGTCCAGACCGAACTGCCAAGCCATGTCTTCCCTGGACCGGAATCAAGCATCCTGGGACCGGTTTCGGGCTAACAGCCCTCATCAGCCAGGCTAGCTTGAATCCAGTGGCAAAGTGAGCAAGGGACCCACGTCTGAGCATACCCTGCCAACTTAGGGCGAACAAAGCAAACACAAGGAAATGATGGATGGAGTGCTGAAACTTTTCGAACACTCACCCCCAGTCACAGATCTGGGTTGAATCCATCATCATTCTTTAGCTCACTTTGCCACCCCAGTTCAGACACAGCTATATGCAAATCAGTCTTGACCCTGTGCCTCATGGGAACAGTCCAGACCGAACTGCCAAGCATTGTCTTCCCTGGACCGGAATCAAGCATCCTGGGACCGGTTTCGGGCTAACAGCCCTCATCAGCCAGGCTAGCTTGAATCCAGTGGCAAAGTGAGCAAGGGACGCACGTCTGGGCATACCCTGCCAACTTAGGGCGAACAAAGCAAACACAAGGAGATGATGGACAGAGTGCTGAAACTTTTCAAACACTCACCCCCAGTCACAGATCTGGGTTGAATCCATCATCATTCTTTAGCTCACTTTGCCACCCCGGGTCAAACACAGCTATATGCAAATCAGTCTTGACCCTGTGCCTCATGGGAACAGTCCAGACCGAACTGCCAAGCCATGTCTTCCCTGGACCAGAATCAAGCATCCTGGGACCGGTTTCGGGCTAACAGCCCTCATCAGCCAGGCTAGCTTGAATCCAGTGGCAAAGTGAGCAAGGGACCCACGTCTGGGCATACCCTGCCAACTTAGGGCGAGCAAAGCAAACACAAGGAGATGACGGACGGAGTGCTGAAACTTTCAAACACTCACCCCAGTCACAGATCTGGGTTGAATCCATCATCATTCTTTAGCTCACTTTGCCACCCCAGTTCAGACACAGCTATTTGCAAATCAGTCTTGACCCTGTGCCTCATGGGAACAGTCCAGACCGAACTGCCAAGCCATGTCTTCCCTGGACCAGAATCAAGCATCCTGGGACCTGTTTCGGGCTAACAGCCCTCATCAGCCAGGCTAGCTTGAATCCAGTGGCAAAGTGAGCAAGGGACCCACGTCTGGGCATACCCTGACAACTTAGGGCGAACAAAGCAAACACAAGGAGATGATGGACGGAGTGCTGAAACTTTTCAAACACTCACCCCAGTCACAGATCTGGGTTGAATCCATCATCATTCTTTAGCTCACTTTGCCACCCCAGTTCAGACACAGCTATATGCAAATCAGTCTTGACCCTGTGCCTCATGGGAACAGTCCAGACCGAACTGCCAAGCCATGTCTTCCCTGGACCGGAATCAAGCATCCTGGGACCGGTTTCGGGCTAACAGCCCTCATCAGCAAGGCTAGCTTTAATCCAGTGGCAAAGTGAGCAAGGGACCCACGTCTGGGCATACCCTGCCAACTTAGGGCGAACAAAGCAAACACAAGGAGATGATGGACGGAGTGCTGAAACTTTTCAAACACTCACCCCCAGTCACAGATCTGGGTTGAATCCATCATCATTCTTTAGCTCACTTTGCCACCCCACCTCCTTGTGTTTGCTTTGTTCGCCCTAAGTTGGCACGGTTTGCCCAGACGTGGGTCCCTTGCTCACTTTGCCACTGGATTCAAACTAGCCTGGCTGATGAGGGCTGTTAGCCTGAAACCGGTCCCAGGATGCTTGTTTCCGGTCCAGGGAAGACATGGCTTGGCAGTTCGGGCTGGACTGTTCCCATGAGGCACAGGGTCAAGACTAATTTGCATATAGCTGTGTCTGAACTGGGATGACGAAGTGAGCTAAAGAACGATGATGGATTCAACCCAGATCTGTGACTGGGGGTGAGTGTCTGAAAAGTTTCAGCGCTCCATCCATCATCTCCTTGTGTTTGCTTTGTTCGCCCTAAGTTGGCAGGGTATGCCCAGACATGGGTCCCTTGCTCACTTTGCCACTGGATTCAAGCTAGCCTGGCTGATGAGGTCTGTTAGCCCGAAACCGGTCCCAGGATGCTTGTTTCCGGTCCAGGGAAGACATGGCTTGGCAGTTCGGGCTGGACTGTTCCCATGAGGCACAGGGTCAAGACTGATTTGCATATAGCTGTGTCTGAACTGGGGTGGCGAAGTGAGCTAAAGAACGATGATGGATTCAACCCAGATCTGTGACTGGGGGTGAGTGTCTGAAAAGTTTCAGCGCTCCGTCCATCATCTCCTTGTGTTTGCTTTGTTCGCCCTAAGTTGGCAGGGTATGCCCAGACGTGGGTCCCTTGCTCACTTTGCCACTGGATTCAAGCTAGCCTGGCTGATGAGGGCTCTTAGCTCGAAACCGGTCCCAGGATGCTTGTTTCCGGTCCAGGGAAGACAATGCTTGGCAGTTCGGGCTGGACTGTTCCCATGAGGCACAGGGTCAAGACTGATATGCATATAGCTGTGTCTGAACTGGGGTGGCGAAGTGAGCTAAAGAACGATGATGGATTCAACCCAGATCTGTGACTGGGGGTGAGTGTCTGAAAAGTTTCAGCGCTTCATCCATCATCTCCTTGTGTTTGCTTTGTTCGCCCTAAGTTGGCAGGGTATGCCCATACGTGGGTCCCTTGCTCACTTTGCCACTGGATTCAAGCTAGCCTGGCTGATGAGGGCTGTTAGCCCGAAACCGGTTCCAGGATGCTTGTTTCCGGTCCAGGGAAGACAATGCTTGGCAGTTCGGGCTGGACTGTTCCCATGAGGCACAGGGTCATGACTGATTTGCATATAGCTGTGTCTGAACTGGGGTGGCGAAGTGAGCTAAAGAACGATGATGGATTCAACCCAGATCTGTGACTGGGGGTGAGTGTCTGAAAAGTTTCAGCGCTTCGTCCATCATCTCCTTGTGTTTGCTTTGTTCGCCCTAAGTTGGCAGGGTATGCCCAGACGTGGGTCCCTTGCTCACTTTGCCACTGGATTCAAGCTAGCCTGGCTGATGAGGGCTGTTAGCCCGAAACCGGTCCCAGGATGCTTGTTTCCAGTCCAGGGAAGACATGGCTTGGCAGTTCGGTCTGGACTGTTCCCATGAGGCACAGGGTCAAGACTGATTTGCATATAGCTGTGTCTGAACTGGGGTGGCGAAGTGAGCTAAAGAACGATGGTGAATTGAACCCAGATCTGTGACTGGGGGTGAGTGTCTGAAACGTTTCAGCGCTCCGTCCATCAACTCCTTGTGTTTGCTTTAGTCAATAGAATCATGCCAACCCAATCTTCACAGGAAGGTTCACCAGTCCTACTTTGGTAGGGTGAGATAAGAATTCATGCATGCCCTTAGAATACAGAGACATAAGGTAGTTAAGACCTCCCAAAGCATGAAGAACCACCAATAAAGGTGGGTCCTGCATGGGGTGTATGCCCGTTTATTCACTAATTTCAATTGGGAGGCATATTCTTATTACTGTAAATCTGAGAGGGCAATAACCCCATCATAGATGCTACTACACTGTGTCAAAAGAGCTATTCTAGGTGCACTTCTACCCCATACCAAAGTCCAAACTATAATATATATCCTAACAAAGCATTCCTCAGAGATCCAGAATGGCAAATCATGGAACATATACAAAATATGGGGAGAGCGATCATATTTTAAAACACCTTACAATACCAACAAGGAGCAGGAGCATTTCCACCAGTTTCCACCAGCATGCACCTCCTCTTCCAAATGAGATAGAGTCCCACCAAGATTTTTTCCAAAAGCAGGCCCTTGGTCTCTAAATATGTATATGCCTAGGTGTTTAAAAATACTCTAGAAATCCAGAAAGAGCAAACAAACTTGTGACCATTGGAACAAAGATTTTGTTCCAATGGACCCAAAACCCAGAGTAACTACCATATATCCCAAAATATAAGAAAACCTAGAGATTGAGGATTCTGAATTCACGCAGTACAGAAGATCATCTGAAGTAGCAAGATTCTTTCACACCAGGCTTAGTCTCACCAAATCCTCCATAATTGAACTTCCCACCTGATCCACCAAGCTAAAGGTTCCAGATTAAGAGCTAAAAATAAGTATGAGAATAGTCAACCTTTTTGAGTCCCCCAGCCCAGGTCAAATGGCTGCAACATGCCACCATTCACTTTCATCCTAGCTCTCGGTTTAGAAAATAACAATCCGATAGAGGAGATAAATGCAGGGCCCAGGCCCATCTCCTCAAGAACAGAGAACATAAAGTCCAATGTAACTGAATGAAATGCGTTCTGACAGTCAAGTGACAATACTACAGCAGTGAAGACTACAAAGAATAAAGCATGTTGTGCATGGCTGACTTGCCTGGCAGGTCGGACTGGACTGTTCCTATTTGAGCAGACTTAAGGCTGATTTGCATATGTCTGGGTCAACACTGAGGTGGCATGGTGTGCAAAATAACCATGAACTGGTATGTGGCCCGAGTAATTACCAGTGGCTGAGAATAATTCCAGCATTCCATCCACCACTTTTTGTATACTTTAGTATGTTGAGCGAGCTGACATAAAAATGGTTGGACTGGTGTACAGTGTCCCCACAATCCCATATAATTGGTTAGTCTTAGTTTCATTATTTAGTATCACAATCAGCCAATATGAGGCACACTTGTCTACAGGCTTACCTGACTTAACAATTTTATTAGACTGCCGGTCCATCAGTTTGGGACCCCACTTCAGCAGCTACACAGAAAAGGTTAAGGAGGTGCAAAGCTAACTGAATTCATATGCACTTATATAATTCTTCAGGCACACCACTGGGTACTGAGACTCTTAACTCCTTCAGTTGGCCAATCACAATAGAGATTTCTCCCATGGCATCTTCCCAATCTAGCAGGGTTCTAGTTTTAGGTTCAATTCAATCCTTTATATATTGGTCTATGTTATCAAAGCACTTGAGAATACTCACTTCTCTTTATTGTTCTCTGGGTATATGTGAATTTGAATATCATCCACGTTATTTGGAAGTACACGTAATAGTGCATACATGTTTTTGTCAAAGACTTCATGGATATCTTTAAAAATTAAAAGTGAAATGGAGGAGCCCTACAAAACTCTATGTGATATTACACAAGAAAATCATTCTGGTGTGCTGATTTGAATTTGCTTTCTCTGATTGGAGAGGATAGATAAAATGCTTTTTAAGACCAATGCTTCCCTTATCATCAATCTTCAAATCTTTAAAATTATTTGAAATTCTCTTGAGCATCATAGGCTGCTGTGAGGTCAGGGAGTATTAAACCAGCTTTTATTAAGTTTGAAGAGAAGACCCTGATGCTTGCAACAAGGGATCTGATCAACTCATAATGATGTAAGATATGGGTTTGTTTCCATACTGTTGCATCTATCTTGTAATTTTGCATTCCCGAAGTTAGATGGGTATGGAGAGTTGGACATCATTCAGTATACTATCAAAACTCTGCTGTTAAGTTCTTCACATGGAGCGGTGATCATAGGTGTCAGTGAGTGAGAATTAATTCACGTCTAGAGGAAGAATCAATCAAATTTGCTTCATGAGCTGATAGTGTTTGGAAAGAAGTCCTTCGTGCAGCTGAGAATGGTTCCCCTGCACCATGTATTTTATTGGGTGACCTTTCCATGTTTTCCTCAGCCCTGGAATTGAAGGTAGTATTGAAAGCTCAATGTGGATGGGAAGTAAAGCTGTGTACGATGATAATTCTGTATTGTTCACAGTGGATTCACAGATTTAATAAATGTTGTCCTTGATGTATTCTAAACCGCTTTGCAGCATAGCTGGGTTGTGCAGGGCATGTTTTTTGGACATTCTCTGCTGGATCTTGTTTTAAAGATGATGAGTTTGGGACCTCCTTAAAACAATCTGGGAAATATGCATTTTTTCATACTTAGTGGATATTAGGTGTTCTCTCCTGTGACTCTTACAGAGTGCTCTGTCTGATTCAGAAACTGGTTTGCACCACTAAATGATTTAGGATGAGACTCTCCTTTTTGACTTTATGCAGTTTGGGAATTACAGCCTATAGGCAGATTTAATCCTGTTGTGTCATTTAGCTTGTCAAGCATGATTGAATTATTGTAGTAAATAAGAACTTTCAGGACCACAAGTTTCCCATTATCTTGTGTTATTTTTGATGTGCTACTTTGTCAAAATATTCTACACTAACTTAGAGGACTCTGAAAAACTTCATTTGTGTGTGTTATTCTGTATTCTCTTCTCTCATTCTCTACAGTCTGTTATAGTGTTATATATAATATCACATGATGTTAAATTGAGTTTGTTTAAGCAACATGTACAGCACTTAGGCAGCTTTTGGGATAAAAAAAATGTTTTGTCCAGCAATCTGTAGTAAGGGTCTTTCTGTATTTCAGTGGCTGTTTGTTCCATAGAGATGCTCCACATTGTATACCCGCATTCTGACGCATTTATAGTAAGTTTGACTCATTAAGTACAGGTGAGAAAATATATTGGGAGATGAGTCCGTTTGCCTAAGGTCATCTGGTTACAAGTGCATTTGGTGCAAGTTATCCTTTGAAGGTAGTATCAAGATTTTAAATGGATTCTGTGGGTAATGGAGAGCTAATGCATTTATCTTACAATGCAAGTGATATATTTTCTTCATTTGTAGCACTGGATCAATTATTGATTTTTAGACTAACTGCACCAACTTTGTATTTGAATCATTGCAATTATTATCAATTTCTGCAATGAGAATTCCGTCAAAGGTTTCATTAGAATCTGTGGTAATTCACCTGGAACAATACCTCTAGGTGGAATTCTGCATCTCACAGTTCCAAGTCTTTCCAGGCCTGGAATTATTGGGTTTGAAAGTCTTGAACTGATAATTAATTCTAGGCCAGGAGACATTGGACCTGTTTTTACTGCTGCAGGGGCTGTGGCCAGCATCACAGCTCAGGTACTCGCCCGACCCCTGCAGCAGTACGGGAGGAGCAGACAATTTTCTGCACAGACAAAAGCAGACATGCCCCTGCCACATCCTCCACAAGCCCTCCCACTGACACATTCTGTCAGTTCAGAGCAGATTGATAATGTTAGTGATTTCCCCCCAGAATCTGGGGAATCGAGCAGCTAAGCTACGTTCCATGCAAAACACTTGCAATCGCTGGAATTTGGTGCAGGGATACTGGATGGAAAATTTGATTCTGGATCCCTGTTATTCCTTTACCAAATTATGTGATAATTGTAACAAGGGCTCAAGCATTCAAATAATGGGTGTTTAATGTTGATAATTGTATGAGCTTCTGAAAAATGAAAGGATGTTTTGCCTCTGCCAAAATTTTGACCTTTGGATGTTTACAGTACGTGTTTTGTTTTATTTTCTAATTATAAACACCATAATCAAAAACCTGAGAATAACAGCAGTCTAAGATTGGTATACATAGTACATGGAAAAACGATCAAGTAACTTGATTTTTGCCTTCCATGGAAAAGACAGATTTTAATCAAATTGAATTCTCAGCACTAAGGGCCACATGTTTGAAGCCTTTTTGAGTACGCAAATATTTACGAACGCAAAAAAGGCTTTTCGCATTCATCAAACCCAAATTGCGATCCGGTAACCTGTTACCGAATCGCAAATTGGGTTTTGCGATTCAGTTTTAGGAAGGGGCGTGTTAAGTGCATCCCTTCCTAATACCGAATCGCATCGTTATGTCTGAATGCTTTGTGACCGAAATGCAGTTGCAAAACATTTGCATTTTACCACCTACTTCAAGTAGGTGGTAACCCATTGCAAATGGGAAGGGGTCCCCAAGTAGGTGGTAACCCATTTGCAAATGGGAGGGAGTCCCCTAGGAATCGCAAAAATCACAGGAATGGTGGCCACCATTCCTGTGATTTTTGCGATTCCTAGGGGGTTGCAAATTGCGATCTACCTCATCAATATTAATGAGGAAGGTCGGTATGCGACCCACTACGAATCGGTATGTGAAACTCATGGAGTTTCATACATTGGAAATTCTGATTACCTAATGGTGATTCTCAGAAAATCGCAATTGGGAAATCACAATTTCCAATTTTGATACATGGGGCCCTAGGGGCCCTATTCACAAAGGTACATTTACATCTGCATATTTACTCATGTGTAAAAATACTCCTGCATCTAGTTGTAGGTCTACACTATTTTTTGCTGTTCCCCATTTTAGAGTGTAGATTTACAACTACTATGTAAAGGCTTACAAGTCTCCACCCCCACAGTTTAGAGGTGGAGACATCTAAGTCTAAATTTATGAATGTAAAAATATTTTTACATAAAATAGAAATGCAAAATAAATTCAAATAAATATTGTACCCTAGAACTTATAAAATAAAATGTTAGACATCATTAAATCTTCCGAAATAAATGTTTATTAAAAATTATAAATAATAAAAACAACCTCATTAGCATGTTCAATTCTATTTTTATTAATATTTAGTTAATTTAATCAAAAGTTATGTTTAGTTAATGTGTGTTTTTAATTTTAATACATTAAAATATAATATATACATTAACTATTGTATGTAATTACAAAATTCATATACTTTTTGAGATAAAACAATTAATATATGTGTATATCATTAAAGTTGCAATAATTAAATTGCTTTAACATTGTTTCTGATGGGGTGTTATATTAAGTCCATGCATCCATTATTTTCTATGTGACTGTGTTGTAGTACCCCTGGGTGCTAATGTGTGGTGATTGATGTACTTCAAGGCTGGGCTGAAGTACATTTACAGCTATTTTGTGACCTTTAAGGTTGTAGTAACTTTAGAAGTGTGCTTGTGAAGAGCAATGGTGTTACTCTTTGTGAGTGGGTATTTGTATTAGCATGTCCCTCCCTAAAACCCTCTTTACCCCTCCCTGAATGCCTCCTTAATTTTTATTCAACCTCTCTCAATTAGTAGAAAGAATTAACTGATTTACAGCCAGTACCCCAGTCCCTCCCACACTCACTACAAAAAAAGTATGCCTATGTTTGCTGTGATCTACACCATGTTGGTGGAGATCTCTATACAGAAAACATAGAACAGTGTGAAAAAAGGACTACATTTGGCTAGTTCACCCCCATTTATTGTGGAATGATGCTGCTGACTTTTGAACTCTGGACATAGGGGCACTGCTGTCCAGTCCACAATGTATATTCTCTGACCCCTAAAAAACATACATGGCATAATTGGCTAACTCCTAGTTGGCATATTTAACTTTCTATTAAGGCAATAGTATATGGGGCAGGACAATTCACCAATAACATGGAAAGTTAAATGTTACCTGTGGGCTGCAGCATATATTGTACTATCCACTAGGTTGACAAGTAAAATATGGTTTCAGGCCTCCATGTGTAGCCTGACTGTTGCAGCTTTTAAAACTGCATGTTAACCTGTCAAAATAACTCATTCTGACAGGAAATATTCACTACTTTTAAATATTAAAGAAGTTATCTCCAAATAGGTCTTGTAGATTACAAAAGTAGTGTGGCTAGTATTTAAAAGTGGTACATGCAAGAACAGCTGTAGTTGATCGTAAGATGAAAACTAAAATACAATTAAAACATTATTATTACTAACTCTGATTTGGGGTAAGTTATAGAAATGATTCAACCACTGTTTTTAATATTTATCCAAATCCATTTCAATTGTGAAGTTAGATTTGTGGTAAATATACTAGGAAAGCAACTTTTAAAAAGTTAGACTTTACATGCCTGACACTGCTTAGCATTAGTCTGCCAGTTGCAGTCCCTATCATTGTGTTCTCCTTAATGAGTTGTGAAACCTGCTCCCAGGGCAGAAACAGTGGTTAGGCCTTTCGAAAGTAAAACATGGATGTGAAGTATGTGACCCTTCTTAGCTCTTGAAGGGCAGCTGGGGAGGATTAAGGAACTTCATTAACTTGAAAAAGATTTAGGTGAAGCCTGCCCATTCATAGTCATGTGTAAGGAGAAGCCTGGGGAAGAGAAACCCTTTGATCCCTGAGAATAGTGTACCCAACTTGGCACCAGCCTAGTGGGTCTGGAAACTGGTCCCAGAAACAGTTTGGTGTGGTTGAAGAAAAAGGGATGCCTCATTTCCCTACACAGGCCCCTGGCTGAGATACCGACCAACTTCAAGCTCAGAAGGGTTCTGCTACTGCTTTGCAGTAAGGCAAACAGGATGTGGTGCAAAAGTGGGAAGGTTTGCCCTTGGTAAATGGTTAGAGAGTTTTCAGGAGTGCATTCTACCGGGAAAAACATGTAAATGCTTCAAACCTGGTGGAAATGTTTATTTATTGTTCATGCATGAAGTAGTATTATACAGCTCATGGTGTAACGTTTTGTTCACTTCTGATCACTGACATTATGTCACAGTTTGATGCAGGAGAATCTATTTGGGCAAGCAAGAGCCCCAAAGCAAAATTCTTCATTTCCAATTCTTGATTCAATGGAATTTAGTTGAAGGCTCGTAGAGAACATTTGGTTTTATTTGTTTTTCCTCAAGTGAAGAGTGAAAAACCTTAGAGGAACAGAAGAGGTGAGCTTGGAAGGTCAATGAATGCAGGATTCTATGGATTTTACATTTTTATTGCACAACAAATGTGTATGCTGGGTGATCACAATCTGCCCTGCAGTGATTTCAGTGGGTCATCATCATGGCCCACAGAGTCAAAGGCCAAGAGCGGTTGAGTGAATCTGATATAGCTGAGAAAAATTATGTTTCCTCATTGTGCAAATTACCTCATGCATGGGGACTTTTTTCCTTCTCTTATTGTGAAAACACATTTCAAAACTGTGCAGAATGCCATAGTCTTCAAGGTACATTTTAAGATGCCAAACCTCTTGCTCCTTAAATAACTTTTGAAGTCTTGGACAGAAGCTTGCGAATATGAATGGATCTCATAGAACAAAAGAACTTTTGTTTTCTTCAAATGCATTTTTCAGGAGATCAGCAGCTTGAGAGTGACAATGATAATGAGAGCATTATCATCAATATAATAGTGACTGCTGGGGATATGATCAGTTGGCAGAATAGATGACTTACGTATCTGATATGATATGTTGACTAGAATGTAATATGACAATATTATGAATGTGTTTAGGAAGGCATAACTGTGGCTGAGGAATAGTAAATGTTATTTAGAGACATTGTGATCAGCAAGATGTATGTACATGTTAGGAATCTGCCTTAACTATGTACATGCTAATACTATATTAATCCCTATGAGGGAGAGGGTAGCACATTTTTAATAAGTATGCAGTGATGAGTTTATTGTTTACTTTAAAGAGATCCATGTCTTAATATTGAAAATTAGAATACACATTTTTTCCCTTTGCTTTAAAACATTGACCAACCTCTAAAAATTCTGACTGTAAAGAATATCTACAGTGCTCCAGACGTTTAGAACACAAACGATGCACAGAGAACCAGTTAATATTAATCAAATCAAAATTTTTTATTTGATTCAGACCTCGTCTGAGGTCAACAAATACATAATTTAAAAAATTGTATTTATACTTTTGAATTTTCTTTAAAAAAGCGTTGTAAACATGGTAATTTAAATAGTACAAATACATAATCTGTGGATATTAAAATTGTAGCATTTTTTTACAACTTTAAAAAACTCTTTAAGAACTTGTACAAGTTATAGCAAATAAATTCATTTAGAGGAGATTTACACAATGATATTAAATCTTGAGATATAATAGCGTTATATCTGAGGCAAATAGGTTTTATGAAACGTTGCCGGGCTTCTACCAGGGTCGAATGTGGCCAAATTAAAAGTGCATGGTGAAGGTCTTGCACTCCACCGTTACACAGGTCACAGATTCCTGATGAACATTCAGAGGAATTCCATCTGGAAGAGTAAACTCTTAATGGAAGAGTTCCTAATCGCAGGAGAAGGATACAACCCCTTACTCTATGTTCAAGCTGAAACTTTAAGTAATGCTCAGGAGTTTTATATACTATAGTGTCCGCATATTTTTTGTAATGTTTTAATTGAGTACAATACTCCTTGTCTGCGTCAAAACTTATTCTCGGCATCATATGTTTTAAAAAGAGCTTCAAATGTGCGGGGGCCAATCCTGCAAAAGTGCTATAGTGCATTGTGATGCCTCTAGGGCTGCTTTAAGATTCCTATTGAAAGTATGCAGAGCCGATTCTTCTCTAAAAGTCTCTAGTTTTAGTATATGTCTTAAAGAGCCAGGATCCGCATGTAAAAGATTAAAAGCCTACCTTCTAATATTAGAGATTGCTCGATCATATGTACTTATTAAAGAGAGCTCAAGGCGTAGGGCTTGTGCAGGAACAGATTGAGAGACTTCCAACAGTTTCCTTAGGATAATCCCTTCTTTCACTTTTATTGGTTGCCAGGTTTTAATCTGTATATATTCCAGAGCATAAGATAGAATAGGTGGAATTTTCACGCTATAAACCTCTAGCAGGGATTTAAAGTGTCTCTTCCCAGTCGAGGAATAAAATCTCTTTAAGGCCCCAACATGGGAGTCTGCCTTTCGTGCCAGGTGATGAAAATGAGAAGCATTTTGGATATTATTTGAGAATATTCAGCCCAAGTAAACGTACTCTTTCACTACCTCAATTGGTTTACCTCCCCAAAAAAAAAGTAAATGGCGAAAATGTCCTTCTTCCTCTAAAAGGTAAAATTTTAGTTTTAGAAATATTAGGGACCAAGAAGATTTCTTTTTGCGTATCTATTTAATTCAGTTAGGTTTCTTTGTAACCCAATTGGGGTGCGATCAAATAGAATAATATCGTCTGCGTACATTAGGCTATTGATGTCACTTTGCGCTAATTTTAGGGAAATTTATTAATTTGGGAAAAGTACCCCAGTAGATCGCTTATATAAATGGAGAATAACAAGGAGGCGAGAAGGCAGCCTTGTTTCACACCATTCATTGTTAGTATTAGATGGTCTTTAATTCTGGGAATTTATATCATAGAGGAGATGAAATGGTAAAGGGGAAGCATAGTTGGTTTGAGAGTTTGAAAATGAAAAATAATTATGTGTGGATAAAGGAATCATCATTGGTAGGGTTTAGGAAGAACAACTGGCAAAGTGTTCAGAAGTAAGTTTTTTAACTTTTAAATGTGGACATTCTACCATGAGTAGAAATAGAATTTTCACTTGACTTTTACTTGAACTTAATGCTATCTGAAAAACTGAGCAATAATATAACATGTCCTGATTCTTTATGGTGATGTTGAATAAATCCCAAGCAAGATTCAAGTATCCACCATTTATGTGTCAGGACGAATGAGATATCGAAATCAGTAAGAATCAGGATGCATTGTGACTTGTAATCACATTATAGTAAGGACATCCAGTAAATAATCACATACCCCACCCTATTGCTTTTGATTTAGTTCTAAGGAGAAAATTTCTGAAATGCGAAGCAAAGTAATGTCTTCTTGTCACAAATCTTATATTGTGATTACAGTGATACAAAAATGATTTTTCGAACCAGCATTGGTCATTCCACACTTAATTATACTGTGACAGTGTGAAACAAAATCAGATTTTGGCTCAATTTAAAAAAAAAAAAAACACGATCGACCTCCGACCTTAAAATGTTATATTATTTGTTTATCATCTATTATTTATTCATACACTTGTATGTGCCATGAACATAGCCAATGGGCAATAGAGCATTTTATAACAATAGTGGAGTACGAGTGAGATATTATGTTTACATATACCAATAATTGCTTTACTAGGACAGTATATTATACATTAGTACAGTCATAGATAGTAATAATAGTGTGTATGACAAAAACCCAAATTTAGGGTGCTTTTGAGTAATGAGAGACGGGTGTGATAGAAGCAACTACAATGCAAAACATGAGTAGTAAAAAAGTATAGGAACAGCTCTATAATGCAGGCTTTTGAGGGAAGGTTGTTAGTAAACAAAAAAGCTCACGTTGAGAAGCAGAATTTCAAGGATTGAAAAACATTATGTTCAACATAGGTGCAGAAGCGGATTTAGGTTGGATAACTAAAATGGGGATTAAAATGGGATCCTTCTTGCAAGGGGTAAAGGATACAGAATATGTGTTTTATACATTCCCAGGTAGGAACAATAGAATGTATGACAAAAAAACAAAACAAAATTACGGTGGATTAGAACAGTGAGAAGGAGGTGTGAGGCAAGTATATATAAAAATGAATTATTCAAATATATAGGATGTGATCTTTTCAGGGAAGTTTGTTGTTGATTGGAAAAAAAGTCTTATTGAGAAGAATTGCACGAGCTAAAAAACTTTCAACTGCAACTTTAGACAGTGTCTGAACCTACACATTTCATACTACTGCTGCTAACAGTTCAGTCGTCTTTAATTGTGCAATTATTTTATGACAAATATCGCATGCATATGCGATCAAGCTCAAAACGTATTGTGCCTACAGGTATTGGCTTTTAAAATTAAAAATGACAATTGACTCCAAGTTCCTCTTTGCAAGTCTGGACATGATTTTTAGATGACCCTGGGCCATCTGTCAGAATCTTAAAAATAGAGAGGGTGACCAGAATATCTTGTCACTTTCTGAACATAAATTGTAAGATGAAGAATGAAGGTGACATCTTTGCTGGGAGCCTTGAGAAGTGTATGGGAGCCTTATCATGAACAATCCGAGCGTTTGCAAAAAACTCCTTTAACACTTTAGCACTTGCAGTTGCACAAGTAGGCTACGTTTCTGTGACCTAAATGAGTAAATGTAAATGACCAGTTTGCGTACTTACCATCTGCTGTGATTAGCCCAGATGGGCCTTTACATTTTTCATCAGTTACTACACATTTTATGCAACTGTTCCTGACAGAGAATATGACAGAAAAATTCTAATTGAAGTAGTGAAAGCTTTTTAAAATATGGAATGTTACCGAGCTCGGCAACACTTTACAGTACAGTAGCAACTCTGTATATATTTTACATTTGAACATATCCTAAATAGAAGCCGAAACACAATTTTGCACTGCTTTAAATTACATCAGAACATTTTTGTTTAATTCTTGCGTATAACTTCATGCAATGCGCTCTGCGTTCATGAAGCAGAGATGTGAATCTGAGTATTGTCTGTCCCAGTCATACCCTATGAGCAGCCTGCCAGTTGGGTGTATGATAGCAATTTACTAGGGTTCCAGACACCCAGAGGAATATTCATAAACTGCATATATTAGTACTACTCATGTATTACAAAATGCTATTCACTAAACTGCAGGCAGAGAGCTCTGACTCTCCTATTTTTTCTGTACGGAGATCCCCAACAAAGTGGCAGATATCTCTCACATGTAAGTATATGTTTTTTGTAAATGTGGTAGGGATCAGACAAAATGGTGGGAAAATGAAGGATACTTACTACAGACTAGGAGGGGTTTAGAGAAGGGTATGGATGGGTTTGAAGGAGGTAAGGGGGGATTTAGGGACTGAAATGCTAATACAAACATCCACCAACAAAAGAGTAAGATTAAGACCATTGCTATTCACAAAGTACACTTCTAAATTTACTAGAGGACAAAAGGCAATAAAACAGTTGTACATGTACTCCAGCTCAGCCTTGGAGTAAGGTACTAACTACATATGGGTTTTTGTTTTAGGTCCCTCCCTCATTATTATCTATGGGACTGTGTTGCAGTACCTCTCAGTAGTCATGCATGGTGCTAGACTTACTCCAATCTGGATTAGGGCCTTGTTGGGTACTGCACAATTCATGGGACAGAATTAGAGAGGACATCAACTTTTCATGGCCTAAGGTGCTTAGTTGGGGCATCATCTAGTTAGAGCTGCTGGTGATTGGCATATCTTTCTGGTGTGCCACTCTACAGAAAGACTGCATTGAAAAAGCAAACCAAAGGAATCCCAAAGACCATGCAGGGCCTTAATATGTGCATCACAGGATCCATGGGAACACCACATATCCTGTGCATTTGCTCCAGAGATGTTGGCTGCTGAATGTAGCTTGTACCTTGGGGTGAAGTACTGGGGAGAAATATGATATAATCAGAGGCTTTGTCCATAAAATAATCAACTCCATCAGTGATTCTTAATTTGTAAGGTGACAGTCAACATCCACCTTGTAATCCATGTTAACCGCACCCCCTAGAGTCACTTGTAATCCCTGGTATTGATATCTCTAAAAAGGAGGACTAAATGTGGAGAGAAAGGGGCCTTAGAGTGATACTTATTATCGCAGGAGTTGTTAACCTGTATCTGACCTGCAGCTGATGCCAAATGGAATGGAAAGCCAAATACATTTTGTTTCTAAATCCTGTTTTCTGCATACTGCAAGGGTGATTTCATTCAATTTGTTTCCAGAACCTCCACTATTTTTGTGTGGACCTAAAGATGCTACATATAACTTAGTAAGTGTCCTGCAGCCACAAACAATTCATGGAAGAAATCTTATGGCTACGCGGCAATAGTTAATGAGGCAAGGATTTCTGAAGAAAGGGTTTTAAACATCTCCTCCAATTCTGCTTCTGGGACACAATGTGAGTTTTTCTTTAAAGAGTAAGTCAAGTCTGCCCACTAAATTGGTCTTTTGCTAATATTATGAGAACGTTAAGACCTTTTACTTCTGCCCCATGTGGGAATATACATTGTGTTTGTCTTATTTTTATAAGTTTCTGCACCTTCTTGCATGTAAAATGAAGAACAAAGTGACTAAATACATTTCATTCAAACTTCTAAGGAGGGGTCTCCAACCAGTAGCTCGTGAGCTAATGTAGCTCTCCAGCCACCTCTGAGTAGCTAACCTGTGTGCAGCTGAGCTTATTAAATTAGAAAGCTTTTGCTTTGTTGAATTAATATGCATATAACAAAATTGAGATTATAGAACACTAATAATATTAATAGCTCTCGATGCGTTTCATTGAACATAAGTAGCTCCCATTACAGAAAAGGTTGGAGACCCCTGATCGAACCTAGACAAAAGGGATCACTAAAACCTGGTGGACATGAGGAGCAAGCTGTCAGAACAGACATTAATAACCTAGGACTGTCAGGAGCAGGCACATTGCTGTTGGGAAAGTGTTGCTTTAAGGAAATTTAAACAGGGTGATGCTGTGGTGAGTGTTGCGTTTACCCTAACAAGTCCTCCTGAGGTTGTTGTAGGGTGTGAAGGAGAAGGCAGTAGTCAAACTTGTACATCAGAGACTGAGGGGCTTATTTACAAGCCCCTTGTGCTGCCGGTGCGTCACTTTTAACATGGGAACAAGTGATGTACCGGCGGCGCAAGGGGCTTGTAAACAAGCCCCTGAGTCTCTCCTAATACAAAGCTACCAAGGCTACTGCTGGGTTCATAACTTGTGCTGCCACACCAGCCTTGACATCAGAAGTGGAGAGAAATCCACCCTCTTGTCAATTTCACACCATGTGGGAACTCCCCACAGCTTCAATGTGTTTGTCACATTCACTCAGGGCCGGACTGGCCATAGCGGGCACCGGGCGTTTCCCCGGTAGGCCGCTAGGGTGGGGGGTGGTTTTGGGCCCCTGGGGGGCCGTTTTTGTTACCAGGGGTCGGCAATATCGGTCCCCTGTAACAAAATCGGCCGAAACCGGCCCTCGCAAACTGCTCGGCTGCACTCCCCCTCACCCCAGGGGGGGCCGGCTGAGCAGTTTGCCAGGGCCGGTTTCTGTTCCCAGTCCGGCCCTGCATCCACTCCAGGCGAGGAGAGTATGTTTAGGAAGTGTTGTCATAAACTTTAGGCTAAACCAGCCAATCAAAGAGAACGGTATGTTAACCTAATTGTTTTATAGACGGATCCCAACTGCTGTTTGCAAAGAGATATCTTCAATTTCATCACAAATGTTATTAGTTGCAAGCAATACTTTATTTTCTTTAAATCACTGAGGGGTGCCTAAGTTCACAGTCATTCATAAGTCACTGCAATCCATCACTACCGTATTATGGACATGTATAAAATGCAGAAAGGGGCACCCTGCTACCTAGTCTCAGGGCAGCTTTAGCACTGGCGTCACTATAATCGGACAAAAAGTCAGCCTGCGACGAGTATAGAAAAATGTACTTGTGTCAAATTTTGTAATTTGGCCAATCCATCAGCAACTGTGCGGGCTTTCCTCAAAAATGATTCATGCAGAGAGTTTCTAGACTGGGCAGCGTATGTGTGAATGGGTTGCAGCAGGGGGGGGGGGCGTTTGCAGCAAACCATCGTTTTTTTTCTCTCCTTATAAATATGATTTAAATATAATGAATTTCATAAGAATTAATGTAGGTCTTGTGAAAATCCTGCATCAGCTGGCCTCTCAACATCATAAAATTCCACACGTCACAGGTGGTGTTGAAGCACCCACTTTTAAAGCAGATTTGTATCTACAAATATTCTACATTTGCAGAAAACCAATGTTTCCCTTACTTGGCATCAACCTCTCTTTTCTCCTTCTCAAGCAATACACACTATTCGAATTTGGACTGAAAGGATATCAGGACATATGCAGACACATATTAATGTCTGATTATAGAATACCGTGCTATCAGTATACTGCATGCTATATTTTGCAGGCCACATTGTTTGGTGCCATTGTGTGATGAGCTAATCCTAGCAGGGATTACATGCACAGCCTCCATCTTCTGTCCATATTGTCTCTTTATTGTTTTCTTCTTCCCCCAGCGCCAGGGATTTGCTCAGAATCTCCTCTTCTCAGTTTACAGCTTTGATAAAGACAGGCAGAAATAAATGAATGAAGCATTTTTGCAGGATAGCAAATGAAGAAAAAATGAGATACAAGACGTGTGTGCAACATAATCATGAACAGCAGGCGACAAAAAAAAACCAAATATGACCTTCGTTCACGTCGAGATCTAAAAAATCAATTATCCACTCATTTTCACCCAGTTGTAGCGTTTTGTTTTCAGTCCAGAGTACATCTATTTTTTATCATGCCTAAATTGGTAATTTTCATTACGCGCTGATGTTTTGCATTTATTTACAGCCGCTCTCCGAGAAGCAAAGCACCATGCAATGCAAATTTGGAAACCCCTCGAACGTGGCTGTCAATGTTGATCTTGATTAAGAGGGGAGAGTTATGGCTTCGGCATGCCAGGATAGAAACATCTTGAAAAGTGCTTGGGGACGCCATTGCTGCCCCAGCAAAGAAACCTGATTTTCTGTCACCCAGGCTTGGGAGAGCCGAAACAGGATCCATTAAACTCGTCTGCAGGAACAGTAAATTGCTAGGCCTTGAAAGAAGTTCTATTACTAGGAGATAAGCCTGCAGCCCACTTCCTACAATAAGCAAACACGAATTGCTTCTTCAGAATATGCCTTTAAAAGGGCCATCCAGTGAAGAGAAATAAAATATTTCTCTCTAGTCCTGCATCACTAACAATCACCAACATTGGCCATTCCAGAAAGTTCCTTTATTTGATGACGCATCCTTGGGTTTGAAACCTGTTATAAGACCCTTCACGAGAAGGCTTCTTTAAAAACTTTTCAAAATATAACATTTTGTTTTCATTCTGACAGGTGACACTGCTCCATTTGTGCATTGAGTCCTGTTATATCACAGCTGTGTGCAGCTACCCTGCAGAATTATGTTATTTTATTTATCTTGATTGATTTTATATTGCACATTTTAGACCCATCTAGGGTGGCAGTGCCTAGTAAGTCATTAAACAAGAAGACTAAAGGGATTTACAATAAATGCCAGTGAGAAGAGCTCAGGACCATCAAAGAATGCTAAGCAATAACACGGATGTGCGCATTTGAAGTTGGGACACAAAGCAAACTCATAGGTGAGATGTAGCTACTGTTTCTGTGGAGGTTCATATTGAAATCTGTGGTTGATATGTGTTCTGATATGTGCTCTAGGTGAAAGAGGGCACATTTTCAAGCATTATTGGCACAAGGTTAGAAGCTGATGTTTTAACTCTTTGAAATTTCCTCAACTAATGTTATCTCTTTCTTCAACAGTTGGATAGGAAGTAGCTAATATTATACTTCATTTTTACAGCCTATCAGGCAAAGAAGTACTACATAAATATTGTCTCATTTCATACTTCATGCTGTATAGCGCCATAGCTGATATTCTTCTGTTCATGTGCTCCATGTATTTCTTCTATTTCTATGACTCGTGTTTGATCTAGGACAGGGTTCTCCAAAGTTCGTCTTGGAAGGCCCGTTCCAGGCCGGATTATTAGCATATCCTCATTTAGATAAATTTAGTTATCTTAAAAATCTGGCTTGAATCCAGCCCTCGAGGACTGCCTTTGGAGAACACTGATCTAGGATAAATGTATATTTTCCTTTTTTTGTACAAATGTGTGGATGTTCTAGACTATCATGTTAAAAACAATGGTTGGTTCTACACACTGCCCTCCGAGCTTAAAAATACCACAGCATGTCTCACGAAATTGAACAGTATAAGTGTAAATATAGCATTTCAGCAAGATATATAAAGACTAAAATGCTTATCAACCCCTGACTAGCAATATTTGGTTGATTAAGCCCTTGTAAGCAGCTAAGAATTAGCATGGGTACTAAGAATAAACCCTCCCAAAAATAAATAAAATGCAAATATGTTTTGGTAAAAACTGCAATATTTTTGGGAGTCACTACTTGGTGGACTTCTGTAGACCCCAAAGAAATTGTCATCTTTGCAAAAAAAATGGAAAAGGACTGGAGTTTAGCACCCCTAGCTCTGGGTATACTTATAAGAGTGAAGGGGTGTTTGGAGTCCAACAGACCTGTCAGATAATTTCCTATTCTCACAGGCAAAAGATAAAGGGCCCGAACCAAATCAAGAACAACTATGCACAAGTAAATATTGGTGTTCTATTATAAATAATACCTATTATGTTCTATTGTTCTGCAACTCATATGAGAGAAAATGACTATCAAAATCAAGAATAGTTTTGCACTGAACGTATTATAAAGATGAATTAGAGCTAAATCCCAAACACTTTTCACCAGGCAAGCCTATAATTAGTCTAAAACCTCAGTTGTCTTGTGATATAATATTATTATTAGGGCCTTTTATGTACACTTAGCATTTTAATTACATAAAAAACAAGAGCTGCACATGAAAGTACCAAAAAGGTATGTATGCTCAGGGTATGAACGGGCTTGGAGGGTCTGTGTATGCATGGGCCAAGGGGCCTACCCTTAGAATGTTAAGTGCGGTTGTTGAGAGAATGGGATGGTGCCTGAAATATGGGGGCGTGTGCTGGGGGAAGTCTATCAGTTTATTACAGCTGGAATGAGCATTAAGGCCTAAGAGGAGCTATAATGATGTGGCTATAACTAAGGCCTCATGTAGAGCAAAGAAATTACCCCCTATCTAAGTGGCTCCATGAACATTTGTACGAAGACCAAGCACACCAGTCTCTTTAAAGCTAAAGTAAAAGGTGCTAGGGTGCCAACTTATTTGGCAGCAGACTAAATGAACCATTATCTTACCCCTAGGTGGGGCATGCGTGATGGCAATGGAGGTGTGGGAGTCATAACTAAAATGTGGGGGAAGAAGGTCACTGGTGTGAGGGGCTCAAATGTTGCCAATGTCTGTGAAGAAAATCCAATGTAAGTGGTGTTGAGAATGCCCGATTGGGTATGCCCTTATTGCAGTGCTTCACGTACAAGCCATGTGAGTATATGAGGAGTCTAGGACAATATTCTTCTCAGTTTAGCAATGATAGTATAACTCAGTTGAGCTATTTTGCATTTCACAAAGACGCTGATACAAGCGACATTGGATTTCCTCTTGATTCCATTAAGAAAAAATAAATTTGGTAGAAGTTTGTTGTACATAAGTACAGGTTGGTTCTAACATTTTATCCTTTGATATAACGGAGCAGTATTAGCCTCATGGTGTGACATAAAGGAACAGCATCAGCTTGATTTCAAATGCAGAATTACCCCATGTACTAATAGTGCTCAAGTTAGAAGACTATTGTGCTAATGTCTCCATATTCTCACATAACTAATAATGAATTGATATTAGGAAATGTAAAGAAAATGGAGGTTCTGAGAAAAGAAGGAAAGACTGTAAGTGAGAAATAAATTGCATTCCACAAGTAAAAATCATGCAACATGTATTAATCAACACTGGCGTAAAAGGCAGAGCAAAATAATTGTATTGAACTTGCCAAAGGAACGGCAGGTGTAGGTGTTCAGGAGGTAATCTGATGTACATGTCATCTTCCCTTCAGTGTGAGGGTCTAAGTTGAAGTGTATGTAAGATACCAAAGGAATAAGTAGCCAGCACAGAGGCTGGCAATGCAGGAATTGTGCTGGAAGAGAGAGGTCTGTTAAATGATTGACGCAGCCAGGCTGTGACCTGATTACACCGGCACCAGGTGGAATCCTGTGATGTTTGTAAGTGGCTTCAGAATCCACATCTAGAGATTCAACTATTCGTGAGTCACGAAAGGTAGCCATACTCCAAGTGAATTAGCCATCAGACTCGCAGTTCTCAAATCAGTGGCTTGATTCCAAGTGTGTCTCCTGATAATACTGCTCTGAAGATCAAGAACAGGAAGTCAACAAAACATTAGCATGAAGCGTCAGGTTTTAGCAATCATGGCCATAATAAAGTTGCTGCCTTATGAAGACAATTGCCTTAGCACTGGTGAATAATGAGCCGTATCTGGCACATTTGCACAGCGCACCTGCTTGGATGCTGATCGCAGTCTGTTTCCTTAAACAAGATAATCACAACAGATGCCCCGCCACTGCAGCGCCTTTGTGGATGAGGAAATGCAGAATCAGAAAGGGTGCCAAAAATTCAATGGCACAAAAGCACAGATTCTTCAGAGAACAATAGACTTTGTGCTGAAGGAGATTTTTTAAACTGTGTTTCCATTGTCTGGAGCATTTGTTTCTGAATTTCTTCTTATTCAATGTAAATGTATGGTTGCATAGTTTTAAAAAGAGCTGCATAAGGCCAGACCCAAAGAAACACAGCGATTTCTTACAAAGCGGTGTTGATGGTGTTAATACGTGTTTCTACCTTTTCTTGAACGTTATGAGCATCATTTTCTCTCATTTACGCTTTTGAAACCCTGACTCCGACAAATGGCAGCAAATTATCCTGTTTAAGTTTTATGAGCATACTGCTCCATATCTTTACCATTTTGTCATCCTTCTCTACCTCTCCCTCCTTTCTAAAAGTCATCTTCACCATCATCATCATAATCATCATCTCCATCATCATTCTTAATGTTTGACAACTTCACATGCCAGCACAAGAGGACTTACCCGTTGAAACTATATCTCAAATTCCCTTTCATAATCTTTCCCTTTTAGTCTCACTTCAATTTCTCTATACGTTATTTTTTTAATCCCTCTACAGCACTCTTATTCACTGCACTACCTTTTTGCGACAACTGTCTCGATTACAAACATAACAATACCAATATGTGATATAAACGAAAACATAGTGTGGTCCCTGAGTCTTTCTGTTAGGGCCATCGTTTTTGGCACTATCCTACAAAACACTGCCCTGTACATTCCATCTATAAAACTGGTGGACGATATTTAAATGAAGCTTGAGAGGGATGTACACACAGGTGATATTGTTGACCTGATTCCCAAAGAATCTGACAATTTTTATAAACCCTTCTTTGCTGATTTTCTCAAAACATTTTCATAGATTTTTGGCTGTCACAAAAATTCTAGAGAGTGCTGTTGAAAATCTATCCAAGCAGTAGCATCCCTGTAATACTCCTGATATGAACAATTACCAGGAGCATGTAGGCCATGAAGATGACATTTACACATCTAAGTTTTAACCACAATTGTGTGTGATCTCTAAGGGCCTGATTATGGGTTTGGCATTGTAGGAGCGGGCCGCCACTCCACCGCCCCGCTCCCACGCTGCCAAACTTGTCCACACATGCCTGCCAGTTTATGAGTTAATTCATGGTCTGCTGGGCAGTGCTTTGGCGGTCCCAAGTTTCCTCATCGCCACAGTTTTCATGGCAGGCTCACCGCCATGAAAACTGTTGCAGTGAGGAAACTCATAAAATGCTGAATTGAGGCCAATGATATTTCCTGTATGGAAGCTATGCGAGATATGTGTGCTTTATACCTCGCCCTTCTGTCATTATTTTCACACACAATTTGTACTGGAGGGTGGACGTCAACTCCAAATCCTATTCCAAACACTGGCGGCCATCTTTGTTCCATTGTGCATGACTGCTTGGCAAAAACGAGCCTTTTTTATAATGACATTATCGGCCTTTGACTCTTGTACTGCTGCACAGTTTTCTAACCAATGCAGCGCTACAATTTTTCACGCTGCACGCCACTGCGTGAAGGATTGAAATCTACATCAGAGTTTTGTTCTGACTCAATCCTGTACAATATATTGGTTCCTGCTGCGGGTTAATAATTCTGGCCTATCCGCCCCTAGACACTTCTGTCGTATGCAAGCCACGGCTCCCTCCCGTACCTTTACTAAGCCAGAGGAGGAAGCCTGACCTTGCACTGTTCAAACACATCAGCTGGAGTGTATTACAAACCCTTCGCCGCGTGCCCTCCGTCTGATGTGTGTTCTTTTCATCACTTAAGGACTTTTTTCTGAGGCGCGTTCCTCTCTCCACAGCGGAGCGCGGGAGAACGCCGGTGCCTCTCAAATTAGCTACAAGAAAGGATACAATTACCCTAATTTCTAAAATGGAAATGACCTCTAAGACTGCAGTCGACTTCAGCCAAAAATGGATCGGGATGAAAGTGGCTGGCGTGGACGTGCCTCTAGTGCAACCCAGTGGGCAGACGCAGCCATGCAGAGGCAGTCAGTCTGGCTGGAAGAGCCGGGTGTCGAAAATCTTTACATTCTTTAAAGCGTGTCAATGTTTAAGGGTAGAATGCGTTCCATTTCACATGTGTCCGATTAATATGTTTAATAGTCGCCGTCTCCATCAGAATATATGACTTGTTTAATGCAAAAGATACACAGAGCGATTCGAAGTGAAGGTCAATGTTAGCTTGAATAATGCCTCAGTTTGCAGGTTTTTTTTTATGTATGGTATGTTTGACAGTATGCACAAAGCCCCTAATTAACTAGAGACCAGTGGAGCGCTGTGCATGAAAGGGGACGCACCGTCGAGCCTTAACTAGAAAAAAGTACATGAAATACCAGCATTTGTAAAGCGCACAGCTACCTCCGGAGAGGTGTCAGGCGCTGGGGCCATCGGGAAGAATAAGCGAGCTATTGCCCAGAGTCACATGGTGCTGAGCTAATCTGCCAGCGCCGGGGATCGAACCGTGAACTCTGTAGTCTGGAGTCAGGTACCCTGGCTGCTGCACCAAACCTCATCCATCTGTAGGCTTTCAAATATTTCATATCACCGAGTACCCTGTTGCATTTGTAATGCTTTTAAATACAGGGCTATTAAGCGAGTAACCCACAAATACTATTTTTATGTGAAGCGTGCCGCAATGGAACCCCCAATTCCAGTTTCTAATGTCAGAATAGTTATGCAATCGGACCTTCCCACACTGAAATTTCTAATATGCAACTCTCGATCAAAGGGCACCACACGGCATGCCAATCGTATGCATTTACCGTGGTATATGTGTATATGTGGACATTAAAACTTTGCAGAATACCTGCAGTCTATTAGCTGAAACACTACGGGATTTTCAGCGTTCCAAAAGCCACTGAGTGGCCGTGCTGAAGGCTTTCTTGCACGTGTCTGACAAACGTACGCTGACGCAATGGAAGCCATCTATCCAATGTGATATATATTCAGATTCTGCAGTTTGTATTCGCTGCCTGATGGCGTCACAGATTGGAAATGCGCCTGGATTCTTGCGATGAGTGATAAACTCCATGATGTATTTTACCCTTTCAATTATATCATTATGGTTTAACATATCTGAATTGTCACTGCATGTATGCCTATGATGTTAAGAGTATTTTATGATATGCAAGGAATGTATTAACTCCCTGGCAGTGAATAAACATTTAAAAGAAGTAGCTTAAAATACGTGGAAGCAAAATTAATGTTTTGTTATCCACATTTGTACTTTTATCATCAAGGCAATGGCATGATCTTGAAAATACATTGTTCTTTCCCTTCGAGCCCATCTTTGCTCTCCAATGATCCTCGGACGCAGCTGCAGAAAAATGTGCAGTGTAATAAAAACAATAGCAACAGTGCTGTGGCAGTGTTCAGTCCATTATTAAGCGAGCCTATAGATTCAATAAAATAGGTACAAACTAGTAACGGCTAAAAATCCTGATTTTGAAAAAGTGGAAACTCAAGCGCCCACAGGAGACAGCAGGCCACACGGGGGAAGCAAACAAAGCCCTACCAAAAATGTTCAAAGCATATCCATCCACCCCCGGACCCATCCATCCATCCACCCAGACCCACCCATCCATCCATCCTCTCTTCTACCTCTCTGATCGCTTTCTTTCTACCTCCCTTCTTCTCTCTCTCTCTCTTTCTCCACCCCCACTCTCGAAGCCCCCTTTGCCTGCTACAGTTAACCTCTGGGAGCTTGAGAGAGTGGCCGAGGCACCAGGAGCAGTCCTGACCTTTTAAAACCGGCCTCCAATAGCACCAGCCCAGCAGGGAAATGCCCAATGGAATAAAAGCAAACAGTACAATTGATGGACAGAATGCAGAACAATGTCATACATTCACCCCAGTACAGAGATCTGGGCCTAAATCCATCGTTTTTTTGCTCACCATGCCATTCCAGTTTGGACCCAGCCATATGCAAATCAGTCTTGACCCTGCGCCCAATGGGAACAGTCCAGCCCGAACTGCCAGGCCAGGTCCTCCCTGGACTGGAAACAAGCATCCTAGGACTGGTTTCGGGCTTTCAGCCCTCATCAGCCAGGATAGCTTGACTCCAGTATGCCCAGACGTGGGTCCCTTGCTCACTGTGCCACTGGATTCAAGCTAGCCTGGCTGAAGAAGGGTGACGTACCCTGAAACCGGTCCCAGGATGCTTGTTTCCGGTCCAGGGAGGACCTGGCCTGGCAGTTCGGTCTGGACTGTTCCCATGGGGCACAGGGTCAAGACTGATTTGCATATGGCTGGGTCCAAACTGGGGTGGCGTAGTGGGCAAAAGAACGATGGATTTAACACAGATCTTTTGACTGGGGAGAATGTTTGCATTGTCAGCATTCCATCCATCATCTGTTTGCTGTAACACTTTTCGCCCTAAGTGGGATGGGTATGCCCAGACGTGGGTCCCTTGCTCACTGTGCCACTGGATTCAAGCTAGCCTGGCTGAAGAAGGGTGACATACCCTGAAACCGGTCCCAGGATGCTTGTCTCCGGTCCAGGGAGGACCTGGCCTGGCAGTTCGGTCTGGACTGTTCCCATGGGGCACAGGATCAAGACTGATTTGCATATGGCTGGGTCCAAACTGGGGTGGCGTAGTGGGCAAAAGAACGATGGATTTAACCCAGATCTTTTGACTGGGGGAGAATGTTTGCATTGTCAGCATTCCGTCCATCATTTGTTTGCTGTAACACTTTTCGCCCTAAGTGGGATGGGTATGCCCAGACGTGGGTCCCTTGCTCACTGTGCCACTGGATTCAAGCTAGCCTGGCTGAAGAAGGGTGACATACCCTGAAACCGGTCCCAGGATGCTTGTTTCCGGTCCAGGGAGGACCTGGCCTGGCAGTTCGGTCTGGACTGTTCCCATGGGGCACAGGGTCAAAACTGATTTGCATATGGCTGGGTCCAAACTGGGGTGGCGTAGTGGGCAAAAGAACGATGGATTTAACCCAGATCTTTTGACTGGGGGAGAATGTTTGCATTGTCAGCATTCCGTCCATCATTTGTTTGCTGTAACACAATGGAATATAAGGCCAGTCCGGCCCTGTGAGACCTGACATGTTTATCTCGCTGGTGGAACTGTGTCAAGTTCATGGTTTTACACCTGGTGATGTTGAAACGTTTTAACACGTTCTACATACACGCCACTAGCAAAACTTTTCCCACAAAGATCTTTGTAGGAAAATAGTTTTATTGAAATTTGTTTACAATATTTTTTTGCAAAAAAATACACCAGCCAACTGGTAATTTGCTGTTTATTTTTTGTAAAGTCATTCTTTGTGGATCTTTTCTGGCTTACTAGAAAACAATTATTATCACGCTTCAGATAGATTTAAAGATTTCACTCATAACTTCAATAATTTACTAGTAGAGGTTCCCAAATTCACTTCTAAAGCAATCCATCTCAAGGCCCTCCTTTCAACTCTTTACCCCCTCAACTAAGGAAAAACTATCCTTTCTCTTTGTGAAAGCACCATAAGACTTTACTGTTTAGTCAGGTACCTCAACTATATCTTTATTTTGAACTGTTTTAATTAACGGCGCTAAGATGAAGCTGGACCATGCCGTACTGATACATGTTGAATGATGGAATATTCTTTCACATTTATCTTGCATTTTTACCTTTGATTTCTAAATGATCCAATAATATGTTCCAACGTACTTTCATTTACAGTGCTTTACCGTTCTGTTTTACAACTGTTTATCTACTTCTTCTTATCGTGAGTATCAGTGACATAGCCAGTGTGTCATGGGCCCAGAGCTTTAAGTGCGCCGGGTCTTGCCGGTGCTCAGTACCAGCAGTTCTGAAAAGCAGGTTCGGAGACGGGTCCCTATCGGGCGCTCCATTTTTACCCTTAGGATGAAAAAAATCAATCTTAACCCTGCGGCAGTACCACTGCACTGCATTTGATGAAACTTCAAAGAAACTCGTTATAGTTCTTTCACTGTCTCACCATTTTAGAACTGAAGCATTTTCAATATGCTACACTACGAAGCCATTGTTGTTGCTTATTTATTTATCTTATGCAACTAACAACCATTGACAAAGCCAATTGTACTGGCTTGTTTTAAGTGTAATGTTACTTGTTGTATCTTATATATGGATGTAATGGCAGAAGTAGCAAAATACCAGTCAAGCGGCACACTAGGCTAAGCACAGATTTTCAGCTTACCGTACTTTTAAGCTACGCCCTTAATTACATCAGTCATGCCCCTTTGAGAGACCCCTAGTTGTTATATCCCACTTAACCCCTTCGCTGCGTTCGTCGGCCAACGGCCGTCTCGAGCACTACCACGGTAGTGCTGCGCACGTCCGTTGGCCGACGCGGCCCCGCCCACTCCTTTAAACCACCGCGGTGGAATGTTCGCCGCGGTAAAGGGGTTAAAGCCCTGCATGGAAGGAAGTGAAACCTCTGACTGTTGTTTGAATCATAAAATGCAGCAATAATCAGGATTTGATGGGCCACTAAAGCCAGTGGGGGCCTGGCGGCAGTGCACCTGCTGCACCTATGGAAGCTATGCCCCTGTTGAGAATCTATTTTTGTTATACAGCCCCAATTCAGTCAGCAGAGACATGTGCGGGAGATCCTAATGAAATAAGGAACCGGTCAGAAAACTGTTGCAGAGATATGGATAAAATTAAGAAGCAGATCACACAACACAGAATGTCCAAATGTTTTTAGGGACATCATCAAGTAACATATAGCATAAACGACCCATGTAAATAAGGAGCTATGAGATAAACAAGCATTTGCAATGCAATCAGTCTCGTCTTTGGGGCCTTATAAGTATTTAGCCATGCAGCACATTTTGTGCAGCTGGGGGGCCAGTAGCGGTTCCACCGAAAAGCAGAGAAGGGAAACAGTGCTCTAAAACGGCCATGCTTATTGTTTTTAATAGCCAAATAAAGAAAGGACATTATGAAATGCAAGGCCGGAACAATGACAAGAGAGATAGGTTAAATGTTTGAGTCTGCAAGGGAAAAATCATCTGTCAAATCCCATTGGGTCTGCCAACCCAGCCCTGATATTTAAAAAACAAAATAAATGTGTTGGTTACAAAGGTAGAATCAAAAGTACACTAACCTGAATGTCTAATTGGCTTTACAGCAATAAAATCTCGCATTCAATCTGCTTGCAGAACCTCTGCCAAAGCCATGCCAGGTGATTGTAAAGAAGACCTTGTAAATGCTTCAGGCTTGCTGGCATCTTATGGTTGGCACCATGCAGTCCTTCCGCGCCCGGTAATATGCAATAAGAGCACTGCAGGGGTGCCTTTGGTGCAGGACCATGCTTAGTTATGCATTTTTTCCATGAATCAATGTACAAGGAGTGTGACAGGGGCTTACAGGGAAATATATGAATACATTTGCACCTATTACCTAATCATGTATTCAATTTGATCATTACAACCCCATACCATTACTTTGGTCTGACCATTACTTCTTCACACCATCACTGCTGTCTATCACTTTCACAAACCATACATGCTATGTGACCATTACTCCCTCACATCTATACTTATGTCTGACCTTTACTTCCCATAGCCTTACTTCGACCTGACAATTATATAGCTGCAATATTCCTTTGGTTTGGCCATTACTTCCTCACACCATTACTTTGGTCTGCCCTTTATTTCTAACACTATTATTTCCACATGGCCATTACTTCCTCCATTTCATTACCTCAGTCTGACCGTTACTTCTCCACACCCTTACTTCAGTCTGATCTTTACTTCGGTCTGACCTTTACTTCCCGGCCACAGTGTAACTTCGACCTGAACATTTCTCTGCCAACTTCGATAGCTTGATTTACTTTTCTAAGTCCAGTCCTAGCCAATTTGGGTGTAAGAACGAGGTGAAGGTAATGGTCTGAAGCAATGCTCAGGTCGAATCACGGGAGGGGACATTTTCTGCCTCTTTATTAACCAAGGGAAGAAGGGGTCCGTTCCATGTCTACATCTGTTTACTGCAAGCCTCGTTTCCCCTGTAGTGCTCACACATCTGCACGCGCCATTTGCGCCCTGCCTGTTATTTCTCTCGCCTCCACCAGCCTCAACCTTTATGTATGTGTCCTCTTTCGTAGAAACAGTCGATCAGAAAGCTTCACAGTTAACCAAAAGGTGGAATTTATATTGATGTTTGTAAAAAAGGAAATCAAACAGGAAAAGATAAGAGAGTGAGAGATTTGGAAAACACGCTCGAGGGATTCAATTAAGCTGGTTGCCTCCAAATACCTCTGAACCATTTGTCTGGTGGGTCGTGAAAAGTGGCACACTCATTTCAAAGAACTGGCGCTTCAATAATGGGGGTCAAAATTATTAACATTCTTTGGAAGGATGGAAGGCTGTGCATTGGGCAGAACTCCGTAGCAGGCACATAACCCCCTGTGCAGCATTGCTACCCAGCCTATAAATCTGCAACAAAGACACTAGCACCCACCTTCTCCTTTCCCCATGCACAGAAGGAGTCCAGAGGCGAGGCAGGCTCAGCCGATAGCTGCGGACATGGGCGGGAGGAAGGTTGGTGGAGAAATAATGATAAAATGGGCGCCGTGCAACAACATTATGCGCGGCGCCCGTGCATATTAAATTAAGCGGGCGCCGTGATAATGCGCGGCGCCCATGCATATATTAAACAAAATAATGATAAAATGGGCGCCGTGCAACAACATCATGCGCGGCACCCGTGCATATAAAATTAAGCGGGCGCCGTGATCATGCACAGCACCTGTGCATATATTAATCAATTGACGGGCTGCTTGCAAAATGAAAGTGCGCATCAGGCGCTGAAGGTTGCAGGAATGCATGTGGTGCCTGCAGTAGTAAAAACAGATTAAAGAAAGTAGTGCTTACGGACTTAAAAAGACATACTGTGTAACAACCAAAGTAAAGGGGCCAGTAACCATGGGAGGTTACAAATGAAGACAAGGCCGTACTAAGGAGGGACTAACAAGCCAATTACTGAATCAGAAGCCAGCATTTACGAAGGACAAAGACACAAGCCAATGAAAAATATGGGCGGAGAGTGGGCGGGGCCTCTCTTCCATACTACACTACTCGCAGTGCAGCGCATGCACGCTGACTGAGGCTCGACCAAAAACAGGAGAGACGTCGCAGAGAGCATTGGCATGCACTGTGAAAACAGAAGCACAATGTTTGACTCTTCTGAAGAAAGATTAGGTGACAAAATAGGTAATAGTGGGAATGAGGACTGTAAAGAAACAGCAAAAAACCAGGAAAAAAAGAAGATTAATGGAAAACATGAATTGAGGCAATAATCAGCATCTGCAACAGGGATATCATGAAGGATATGCAGAGCTTATGAAGTGTAAAACATTGGTGTGTGAGGGAGACATTCGGGGTGAAAGGCACATAATGAACAGGCATGTTTGAGATAGAAATGTTTAAAGAGAAAACAAAAAAATCTAATATTTGTAGGATTCTTTTTAATATAATGGCCTGTGTGCATTATGGGTTTTATATCAAAGTTATAAACATATAAGTAAAAGTTTCAAAAACGTTTTTTTTGTTTTATTCTTAGTCAAAATGCCACTTTTTCCAATGTTTTTTCTCAATGTTCCCTCAATGATACTCCCATTTGAGAAGCTTCAAACAATTCCTCTTTTCAAAACAGTACTGAAACGTGTTCTAACTCATCATCCTCACAATCTTTTTGTCAGGAAACATGGGTGCAAAATCAGAAAACCCATTGTGATCCATCTAATTTATGGTAGCTGAAATTCCAGCTAGAATCACGGACCAAAATAGAGCAGAGAAGCCTCACAGGGAAGTTGGATTCACCCAAGACTGCAACAACACCCAGTTAGCCTGCAGAAACACAAGTGTGGTGCTTTCCAGTCCAGTAAAGCTCCCACCTTTAAAACCATGATGAAAGCCACAACAGAGTACCTCTTGTTTTTACAAGAACGGTGCTGCTCGGAATCTACAGTGGATGGTACAAACTGGCATTAGGGATAGATACGGAAATACCAAAGTAGTCATAGAACCTGGCAATGGCAAGGGTTTAACCCCCTCCCCCCACCACCACCACCCCAAATATCTTTCTCTTCTATGCCAAACACGGACACCACATTTGCCATAGCTTCAGCGATGAATGACCAGCACCTGCCAACAGCGAAATCCATTTCCATTACCATGTTTTCTTTACATTCGGACTTCAACCATCCTGTTTTTTGGCTTCCGAAACCTCGAAAACATTGCATGACATTAAAACATGACATTTGCTATTGCTGCACACTTTTTACATTTCTGTCCCCTGTGCCCAATCCTTTGTTTCTAAAGATTTACTCTATGTTACAGAATCTCAAATCCGTGATGCCCCTCAAATCGTATAAACCACTGATACAAGAGAAGTACTTCAACATTGATGTTCCAGTGTCTTTCCTGACTTACTAAAATTACTTCCAATATGAACTGGGCATGTGTTTTAAAATGAGCCAGCGCATTCTTTTTGAGTGGATCTCAATAAAAGGACCACCACTCAATATATTTGCTTTTGTACGGAGTCTACCAAACACCAATTATCAGTGCCTAATACTGTATATTCATAGTCCATTGATGTCTCTCTATGTCTTGTTCTCTTCCCCTTCCTATGAACACGTATCTCTCCTGCCAGTGCTCTCTTCTTCTAAAGCCACTACACTCCTCTTATTGTCAAACATCCTCTTCCTTTCTGACACTACTCATCTTGTCTTCTTGCTCAAACATATGTGTTAGCACTGTATTTTTTGTTCAATCCCATGGCTATCTACAGTGGCAAGATGCTTTCTTCCTCAATCTGTTTTCAAAAAAAGAGTAAGCGTATAATATTAGAAATGTTACCACGCTTCCGCTGCAACACGGGTAAAAAGAGATTTTGGAATTAATATTGGGACTTTTTCATTCTCTTACATTTATGCAAGAAAACAAGAGGTTACCGTAGCAATCTAGTTTCAAAGTCACAACCTAAAATATTGAAACATTACCTTGGGAGAAAACGCCACATCCATTTTCATCATCAACAATAATTCATTAAGAAGTATTGCAGTTTGTGAGGAACAACTATGCCACTGGCTAAGGAGAGTAAAAGCAGGTAACTCCATGAACTGTAAGCAGCCTGATAATCATGATCTACTTCACTACTAGAAGCTTTATATACCCAAAATACCCTCGAGAAGAAAGGGGCATTAACTCAGAGAGCTTATTCTTCAAATCTTTGAAACTGCTGGACACCGGCTACAGGCGAGCATGTCCACTGGACCCAAGCATGGTAGTACAGCAAAGACAAACCACAGCTATCTCCTTGCCCCAGATGTTAAAAGTGGTAGTGAAAAATCTCTGGGCAGTCTAAAATCTGATCATGCGTCATGGCAGATTGGAGTTGAGTGTATATATTAGGTGTAGCCATTCTGGCTATAGCAACACCATCCAGGCAGTGGCGCTGTGTTACGTGATTTGGAACATTGACATTATGCACATGGACGGATGAGTTAATGAATACTACTTAACAGTGGCCTTATAATAGTTAGAGGCAGGAGTTCTAAAGCAAGTAAGCCAGTAAACAACCATACACTCCATTCATACATTGTCTTAGTACCTGGTTCTAACCTGTTTTAATGCTGTGTGCAGCAGTCTAGCAAGGTCACAGACCACTGCTGTTAATAGGGCATCTGCTTCAGAACTGCCAAGGCATAATGCACAGTGATGTTGTGCAATGCTGTGTGCTGTTTTGTGAACAATCCATGAACTCTAGAATACTAGCTTCCTTAGACAATACCACCTCTTTACAGCCTCATTTGCACATGGGAACGTGGAAAATATAGTGTGCAGTGCCATGTTTTGTTAGGGTTTTTTCAATAGCTTTTTAGGTGCAAATATGATCAGATTTATATTTAACTAATTTGAGTGATCTCTACAAGCTTCAATGGGAAGACACATTTATGCAAGGAATGCTTTGTAGATTTGGTAAAGTCGTCTACATTCTAGAAATAACTTGCGCTTTGCATTGAGTAGGGTTATTCTAATCACAAAAGTATGGAGATGTCTCAAGGATTTTGAAAGAAAAATTTAAAAGCACAAGTTACAGGCCTGTCATTTTTCACCCCTGTGGGTCTTGAGTACACATATGCCAGAGGCATGCTTGATCTGACAGTGTGACCAAAATCACAGTGGGGATTCTTGATGAGTCCATTGTGAATATCACTTTCTCTTACTCAGTTCTGAAGAAATGCTATGGTCATGGAATGGAAATGCTCCTACATGGAAGTATTCAATCTGATAGACATGTGGTTAGCTTTTTTGTAGCTGTGCTGTATCAGGCTGTCATAAGGCCTGTGGCCTTGTTCTTCGCATTATCGGGAAACTCATCAGTAGCTTGATACTACCCAATGTGGTACAGCTCAGGATAGATTATTTTGTGAATATATAATGACTGAAAAAATTACTGTTGGTTTATTAGAGAGATAATGCTGGTGGTACACACTGATTGCAGAAATAGTCATTTAGAAAATTGACAAGATAAATTAGCATGGCCTATTGCTACAATAATGCAGCGTTGCTTTTAGTGGTAGAGGTAGGGAAGTCTTAGTCCAGTGGCTTTGTGAAATGATAGGGGCTTCTTGGGTGTTTTGATGAGTAAGGTAACTAAGACCCCATTCCCAGTGAAAGGTATGGGGATCATTAATTTTCTGCCACAATCATCTCAGCTTGCGACATTGGCTAGTAATAGCATAATTCACAGAGGCACTGCCCGCTGCTCAATTCTTCCCAATCGACATTAGCCACGTCACAAGACAGGAAGTAATGGTGATGCGTCTAGCATCGGGAACGGAAGAGTGAAAAGAGGGTGTGCAAGAGATGTCTATTAGATGGACATGTATGGTAAACTGCTTGCAAACACGTGCATGTCAGGCAAGATACACGTGGTAGACATGTCACTTTATATCTGCCTGTGTCACGCACATTTGTCTGATAAAGATACCTCCCCCATCTTCTCCAACTGTTCATATCCAGCAGTAAATAAAAAGTTCTGAAAAGAATACTTCTCACAAGTGAAAATTGTCCAATATAACATCTTTCTTGCCAAATATAAATGCAGTATGCCACACTTTAAACTAGTTTATATTGAACACAGAAAGAAAAAAATCAATAAAGAGTATCATTTCTTTAGCAATAAAATGTTCCACTTGAAGACACAGGCAGTGCTATATGAGCGCCACTGGCATCTGCAGCAGTTACAATGGGAAATGACTGCATAAAAGGTGAGTAACAGACTGAGCAGGAGAGCTGTAACTTATAAATGGAAGTTCAATGCATTTTACACTCACTGGATGCATGCATAATGCATGCGTTATTGAGATGCAAAGTAGGGTGGAATAAAATCCATCGGGGACACTGTTCAAACAATTGCAGAGAAAGAAAGGGTTTTACTTTTCAAAGTTTGAGAACATGTTTGAGCTTTTCTAACAAAGCAGTGTTCGGAAACAACGTTAGCCAACTTTACTCATTCATGAACACAAAACTGTGATAATATAATTGCTTAAGAGTCGTGTTTCGAAAAACTGTTTTCTAACAAAAAAGATTATCTTGATCACAATATTTTCTGTAGAAAACAGATAAGGCTTAACAGTAAAGACAGACATGTTTTTAAGGTGTGCAAATAATGGTGTAGTTCTGGCACAATATACTTTACCAAAATCAGTCGACAGTAGAGCACGTTTATGTCAGTACTCAATAGGGGAAACTTGAGGTTCAAGGACTGATGTTGGTGATACATACAAGCAATCCTCCCTCTGAAGGTTTGGGTATCCTTCTGCTTTCCTATTGGCTGCTTTAAAGGAAAGTCTACCACTTACAGAGCACTCAAAGGAACAACACAGTGCATAGCTTCGGTACGAAGTTTATCTGCATTGGGAATCATTAATGCACAATGCCGTTGGCTCTTGCACTCAGACAATAGCAATGTGTCTAGTATGCTGATGTTAAACTGAAGCAAGATTTACAACAGGGGCGTAGCTATCATTAGGGCTGCCTACTGGGCTTGATAAGCCCACTGTAACTCATTATGGTTATCATTTACCCCCCAACATAGGGTGGGAAGGGCCTATTTTCTTTGCTTGTAATAAGTCTTGTCTCACTTTGTGTCCTTTATGAAAAGTGATTTAAATGTAGCTTATTCCATGTGTATGAAATTAAGAAGAATCTGCCACTGTGCATCGAAATGAAGGTGCATTGAAATGAAGCCATCAGGGACATCTTAAGAATTTTGGGGGCCCGGGCAAAACCTATTTTGGGGGCCCCTGCTCAGAATAGGTTTGAATTCATAATCTAATTTCAGCTCGATCATACCCTCTTTGGTCAGGTCACTGACAGTGCACAGACACTCTCGTCCACATTTTTAATGTGTTTACATCTCATATTTATTGATAGTGATGTGTGTTTTCAAAACTATAACACAGCAGTATCTCACTAATATAACTGCAATTAATCTCTGTGACCCCATTCCCATTTCTCTCATATGTGAGGTCCTGTTTTGATCTAAAAGAACATTTTTTTATGGATGTTGCATGAAACATAAACACAACTTTCTCTACAATATGCCTGTAATAAACTCAGATACATCGTCGCGTCTCATCACGCTGCCTCTCCTCTTCCTGACTGGTTCCAGCAGCACCTGGGACAGACTCCGATCCAATCCCTGTGCTGCAGAGCTAGAAAGACGCTCCGCTCAGGCCAGGGAGTCTGTGGGGGTTTCTCCAGCCTGGTTCCCTCAATACAGCCGGGCTGGAGAAAACCTAAGTGTGCATGTGTGTTTTGGTCGGCCTGAGGCGGTTCTCTTTACTTGAAGTGTGGTGAATACATGCAAAGAGCTTCCAGTTTAGGCTAGAGGGGCAAAAAGTAGTATATTACATCTAAAAGGCATGGGGCCGCCATGGGTGAAAGTTTATTTTGTCTTACCAAATACAGGGCTTAATATTATACTGTGATGCAGCAGTCATAGGTGGAGCAGACTAGGTGGACCTAGGGGCCATCATCTGCTGTCTTCCATATATCTACATATTTGATTAATATTGCATATTTAATCCTTAGAAAGGGTCTATTGGCCACCTGTATTTCTATATATGTCATTAATATAGTGTTTTTCATCTTAAGAAAAGGCCAAAATAACACAGTTCGTCTCACAATAACGTGTTGGCAAGAAGAATTCTGTGACCATTTAAAGTAAATATTGTTTTGTAATCTAAATGTGTATAATAAATGTAATCTTCTTGTGAGATGCACAGTTGTTCTGCTTTTTCCTTTGACAATTGTTAAACCAAGGTAAAAATATATTATTAGTTCTTTATAAATCACTTGTGGGAATTTAAAAGAGTAATTTGTGGTTCTTTAATAGCACCGATCTGCTACCACACTTCAAAAACTCAGCAGGTATGCAAATCTACCTTTAAGTAAAAGTACCTGAATGTCTCTAGCACTAAACACATACTTAGGAGATCCTACTCTAGGAAGTGGGCGACGACAGATGATCAAATTAGTAATGCCTAGACAGTCAAATAGTTAGGATTCAAGACTTGCTAACTTTAAAGCTCCATGTGTGTTTTTTAACTTTCACTAGAATCTGAACGTTCACAGGTCCGTAACACAATTCTGGAAAATTTGCTTTATCAATTCTGTTTTCGAATCTTGTTTCCATTAGTAAATATTTTTGACATAGATTACCCTGAGTATAGAAGGGAAGTAGTATTTTTAAATTAATAACTCAAGTGTAAGTGAAAGAAACCTCTCCACATGATGTAATCAGTCACAAAGGGCTAAGCCACAAAATTATTCATAAGTCTACACTCACAATTTCACACTCTCGCATGGATGCAGATTTATGAATTTTAGGATTTCACAAACCTTTTCCAAGAGTTCTCCCTCAACAGTTACAGTTTTCTAGAAGTTATCTTGGAAACGTATGTTTTGCGAATTCCTAAATTTCCTCAATTCGTTTGGAGTTTTGCCTGCATATTTGCACATTGTCGGCAGTTATGCATCTGAAAAAAACCTTTGCATTAGAGCAATTGTAGTTGCTCTTTTGTATCTTTTTCTCAATAAAAAATATATTTTTGTTACAATTTTTAGGGGTGTTCCTTTTCACTTTTAACCTGAAATGATGTCTATGTGACTGTTGCTCTGAGGGAATGGTTTGTGGGCTAACCTGTGACTACCCACAAACGAATAGCACTTCTTTTCCCGCTTTCCCTCACCCCGCATGTTATTACAACGCGGTCGTTACAACGACCGCGTTGTAACAACGCATATACTATTACCCACGAAGTCGTTACCACGACTTGCGGAGGGGGGCGCTGGATGTTGGAATAGTATGATTTACTATTCCAACTCCAGTCTGTGCAGACAGTAGGGAAGGTGTTGGATTTTAAATCCAACACCTTCTCCCCCCCTCCGCAAGTCGTGGTTTCGACTTGCGGGGTAATGGTATTACGTTGTTACAACGCGGTCGTTGTAACGACCGCGTTGTAATAACATGCGGGGTCACGGATACGGGGTGAGTGATGTTTACCCCCACATACTCATGAGTAGATGTTTGTTCTTCAGTATTCCAGAGTATTACTGCTCCGACAGTGATTAAGGCAAACTCTGCTAGTTGGCATGATGTTTCAATTATTTCAAAAGACAAGTTACAGAGGATCCATGAAAGGTAAAAAAATGAAAACACCAACGCTGGTGACCATACCGCACAAGCACAAATATATGTCAATCTCAGATGGTAGCACACCTGGAAAATACAAAAATGGGTTTGGTTACAAAATAAATAAACGATCTCTCCCATGTTTCAAGTGCATGCCTCCATTGTCGGATTTCATTACTGAATATGACACCAAAAATATTGTGGTAAAAGAATATGGAGGGCAGAATATCAGTGGGCAAAATATTGAAAGGTAAGTGCGTATTTGGGAAGTATAAGTTTACTGTTCCTCCACTCCACATCTACGTATCCTGAACATATATGTACCACATGCCGTGTGGGTACATATATGTGAAATTAGGTAAAGAAAATCTAGACTTGCTTATCTGTTGAAATTTTATTTTCGATATTCTCTCCTCGGCAGTGTGTCCCATTGATATTGTGGTTTCAATATTCAGGGGGCACAACTACGTGAGTTAAGGGAGGCCTAACCTTTTCTTTCCATCATTTATCACTTGCCATTCTGGTTGATGTACTATTAAGGTTTTCACTACTAAAATGAAATATCCTGGCATGTGATTCACTTTCATCAAAATTCTAAGCAGTTATTTTGAACACAAATTCTTCTCAATTTGTATGGAATATTGCTAGTTTCCAAAGGGAAGTGTCCTCTCTCCTCTGCAAAGAAAACCAGGCAGCCCGCCTTGAAAAACTTTCACACTTACTATAAAAAAGCAACAACTCCTGAAAAGCGGAGCTGTTTTAAACGTCTGTCATGAGTGTGCAACGCACATGTTGGGCTTACATTCATGAAATTTAATACATATGAAAAGATGGTGTGAAGGGCTCCATCTCTTAGAATAGTATTCCACACATCTAAATACTGTAAATGCTGAAGCTACCTTAGCTGAATACAACCACATATCTTTTCATGCAGTTTCTTGGGGCAAATGGGACCTGCTGGTTTGCTGCAGAGGAGGCGCACGCTTACATCTGTATGAAGACTTTGTACCTTTACTGGTTCAAGTATTTGAGTTAGAGCAACTGCTAGAGGGCAGAGTCCCTCTGAAGACTGGAGATCACTGTGAAACAAACGCAAGTAAAATACATAGGTGCATAGTGATAGGGATTTTAAATGAGGAAATGTAATTGAAAAAATGAAATGTGAAAGGATAATATTACAAAGCTACTGGGGTCTCCCTGAGGACCAACAGCTTAATCTAGAAACTGACATGAGTGACTACAAGTACCCAAATTAATTAAGGTCTCAATGGGAAACAACACATGAATGCATGTGTTCTCTGTGCACATTTATAGATTTGCTAAGCTAGCTATGAAGTAACAGAGCCCTGATGGAGCAGGATTTCGAAAAAAGAAACCTGCTCGAATTAACTCCCCCATAATACTTACTAACAGTGTGCGGTGAAAACTAACATGCAAATCACATGAACCACATGGGAAACCACTTTGCGCATGCGTGCACTAATGTGAACTATGTTCAAAAGAAACATAATTAATGCACGTCTAGGCCGCAATTCGCATCTTGCATCTTGCTTTAAAACGATAATAAATAATGCCGCTTTGCAATGAAGCTTATGCTAAGAAAATATTAACAGGGAATAGTGTAAAGGTGGGTGGTAAACAGTGAAAGGTACATTTCCATGTAATTAATGAATGTATGTGTTTATTTCATCATAGTGAGCCGAATGGGCCTGAATTTTCTTAAATTGACCGGATAGATGAGGGGCTGGAAAATGAGCAAGAATGACCTGACAAAACAGACAGAAGTGCTGAGCGCTGCAGATGATGAACAAAAGTTCAAGGTTGATCAGCTCAGAGAACATTGTTTGCCTGCCAAAAGATGAGCCTGGCCGTGGGACTCAAGACTTCTTCCGCTGACGTGGCGGAGAAATTTGTGTGAAAATAATGAAATGTAGCAAGAACTAAATTGAATGGACTGGTCAACAATTATGTAATGAGAAAGGATGTAGAACAATGAGCATGGTAAATTTTGAATGAAATCACGGTGGTGTGATACACCACCTCCCCAAGCATCCAATGAGCAGTCAAATTCTATGTAATGTTTCAATTAATGTGGGTTGGACATGTAGGTTTTAGGGTATAGCTGGGGTGCCTTTAGGGGTGTGGTTAAGGAAGGGTCCGGTAGAGAGAGTAAGGTCGGGTAGATTGAGAGGGGTTCGAGAGATCAGAGGAGAGAGGAGTGATGCGTCGCAGTCCGTCGGTTTGCAGAGAGGCCTAGCTGTTCCTGTCCTTGTCCTGTCCCGTTCCTGAAATCTTTGTTTCCTGACTCTATTTCAGGAGACCCCCACTACTCCCTTGGCCAGGGGGTGGTATTTCATTGATCTTTGGGTTTGTATTATCTTCTGACTCATACTTTGCATAATTATTTGCAAATGTATTTTTGGCCGTGAGGGAGATTCACATAGAGCTTACATGCATGCAAGTTCTGGGGTTACACTTAATGAGTCAATCAATAATTTTTATTCAGCTAACAATAGCCATAAAAATGTAGATCGGAAAGTAGAGATCAATACATACATAAAGTATTTAAAAATATATTATAAAAACAAAATGAAAACATTAAAATGTACAATCGTAATAAATTAGTTCATGTGTTACAATAAAAATATATGGTCAGCAATTTTGCAGGGAATTAACCACTCTATATCTTTTCCTGTCATTCAAAGTGCATCTAATGAATTTGATCACCAAATAGCAAGTTTGTATTGACCCCAATTTCTGTAGAAAAATCATGCCAATTTTATCATGTCTAATATTGGCAGATCATAGATTCAGGGCCAAAAACGTTATCAATAAAAAATATCATATGAACATAAAATGAGAGAGGCTTTGTTCAGAAACATCACAGGGGTATTTAGGGACATTTAAAACCCATTTTCCCAGCATAGGAAATGCAAACAAAAAATTAAAGTTATTTAATCAAAGGCGCATAATATAAAATCTGTATTGAAAATTACTATTCAAAGTTAAGTAAGGCTCCGGCCCAAGAGTAGTTTCCGAAGCATAATATGAAGCAACTGGCTACATCTTTTGAGCCTTCGCATTGTGCTCCTTATCACAATATTTGAAAAACAGGGGTTTGACAAGGTCTTGATTTTCCGTCAACACTCTTGTGACTGGTAAAGATCTCAGGAACCTCCAGTGGAGTAAAAACCTTCTTCACATAAGCAGTCCATGGGATTGCTAGCATGTTATCTAGAGTTAGACAATTGTTAATGATTGTCCTCAAAAACCTAACTTCTGGATTTCCCCAAATACTAAGACATATTTGCAGTAGGCTCACATTAATAACATCTTCCAGATAACCCAGTCCTATCTCAGTGACAAAGTAATGTGGTGGAGACTTGTGGGATTGTTAGAAATCTACGTATAATGATGTTCTCCAACTTCAAGGGGTTTCAACATTATTGTAACTCCATACACCTCACCTGCACGAAATTGCTCCACTGAGATACATTTGTTCCAACAGATTTGTGTTATCTCTTTTACTGGCTTATGGTGCAGCTTCAATGCGAAGCAGATGACAGATTCACTGACTTAAAGAATCACTCTTCAACCATGTTTCCCTTTCCCTCCCTAATTCTACTTCATATACCTCATCTTTCTCCGACTTAGGTGCCTGGCAATCTTTTCTATCCATATGACCAATGATTTTAGGAACCTGTTGTGACTTAACTGTTGCCATTCCTTTTTCCTTAGCTACATCTTCCCTACTGGCCAGCCAGGATGAGTGCTGGTGATGAATGGAATGCTGAATGCTTGGTGATGTCATAGAATGAATGGATGCCTGGTGATGTGCTGGTGGTCAGTTGGAGTGTGCAGGCTGAGCAGCAGGGAGGCTGCTCCTGGTGGAGCTATCTGTTATCATTTACTTACTTACCTACTTACCTGGAACTTACCTTGTAACTATTATGACAAATTTGACTACTGTTATCTACAGAATATACACCTCGGCTAATGGACTTTGTATTACCACATTTTGGCGACGATTTGACAAGAACCTACGTGTTGGGGAAGACAGACTGTATATGAATCTACTGAAGAAACTGGAACTAAGGATTCTACTGAAGAAACTAGAAGTAAGGAACCTGCTGAAGAAACTGGAACTAAGTAACCTGAAGAAAAAACAATGCCCTGGTCAGCCCCACCAGTGTCCCTCATCACCTGAACAGCTTGCAGTCTGGAGCGTTTGACCTTGTAGACATCAACAAACTTTATGAATGATGTCAACTAGCCTGCTTGTCTACGTGCCCTGATGTGCTGAAAGCGATTTCGACAAGTGATGGAAGCCCTTTGAGTTGCTGTAAGTGTACACAGAACTGCTTACTGAGTAAGATAGTGCAACTGACAGTACTTCTTTGATCTCATCAAACAGCCAAGGTTGATCTGTTTTGTGTGGATTACACAGAAGCTGCTGCGTGTATTTGGAGGAAATTGGCAGCATTTATTTTGAAGTTGTTATCATAGGCGTTTGATTTGATGAATCAGCTGCTCGATCCCTGTGGTACTAATGGTGAAGGTACAGTGGAAATTATTAATAACGGTGAGTTCTGCAATGCTGTGGAGGCATCCTAACTCTGACTTTGGCTTGTTGTCGGTAGTGCGCAGTGCGTGACCTTTTACCATTGGGTTTTGCAGGATTCACATGGCTGCGAGATTGTCATCCATGCATGGCTCTTGTCCACTTACCAGGATGTGAAGCCACGTTTGAAATTGCCCATGTGCGCTGCCCTGGACGTGTCCTCTCCTGCTGCCACCCTGCGTCTTCACTGCGAGCACTGTGACGCACTGTGACGCACTCAGCATGAGTCAGCAACAAGCATCACTTGGCGGTGGACCTTCGCGCTTGGTGGAGTTGCGAGACAATGAGGGAAGCGCATCGTCACCGTGAAAACAGCCAAGGTTGATCTGTTTTGTGTGGATTACACAGAAGCTGCTGCATGTATTTGGAGGAAATTGGCAGCATTTATTTTGAAGTTGTTATCATAGGCGTTTGATTTGATGAATCAGCTGCTCGATCCCTGTGGTACTAATGATGAAGGTACAGTGGAAATTATTAATAACGGTGAGTTCTGCAATGCTGTGGAGGCATCCTAACTCTGACTTTGGTTTGTTGTCGGTAGTGCGCAGTGCGTGACCTTTTACCATTGGGTTTTGCAGGATTCACATGGCTGCGAGACTGTAATCCATGCATGGCTCTTGTCCACTTACCAGGATGTGAAGCCGCGTTTGAAATTGCCCATGTGCGCTGCCCTGGACGTGTCCTCTCCTGCTGCCACCCTGCGTCTTCGCTGCGAGCACTGTGACGCACTCAGCATGAGTCAGCAACAAGCATCACTTAATAATAATAATAATAATAATACTGTCATTTGTTGAGCGCGAACAGCTACCTCCTAGGAGGTGTCCCGGCGCTAAAGCAACAGGCGACTCACGGGGAGGCGACAAGATCAACAGCGTAAATTAAGCCAGGTTAAAAAGCCAAGTTTTGATTGCCTTCCTAAATTGGGTTTCAGACGGTAACTGACGCAAAGAGTTAGGAAGGGAATTCCACAGTTTTGAAGCCCCAAACATGAAAGATCTGGCACCCAACCGAGTTTTTTTCACTTGAGGGGTGCATAGTAGGTTCTGAGAGCAGGATCTCAGCACACGTGGCTGCGTGTAGACACCTAGCCTCTGTTTTAAATACGCAGGGCAAGATCCATGAACTGCCCGGAAAGCAAGGGTCAAGGCCTTGAATTTGATACGCATGGCTACTGGGAGCCAGTGTAGTTCTCTGATGTGCGGAGAGATGTGCTGCCGAAAAGGAACATGTTTGATTAGTCTCGCCGCCGCATTTTTAACCATTTGAAGTTTCTTAACTTGGTAGGCCGGTGTAGAGGCCATTTGCATAGTCCAAGCGGGCAGTTACTGTGGCATGGATAATGGTCTTGCGGCAGCTCTCAGGTAGCAGATGTAAAAATTTCTGAAGGTTTCTCAGGCGGCAGAAACAGGCCTCTGTAACCTGCTGAATCTGGGCGGAGAAGGACAGATCGTCCTGCCATTTAACACCCAGATTTTTGGCACAGCTCGTTGGAACCGGTGCCGGACCCATTTCCTCAGGCCACCAAAGGGCTGCCGCTGGAGGCTTGGATTTGCCAAAAAACATCACTTCAGTCTTATTGGCGTTCAATTTGAGTTTGTTGTTGTTCATCCAACCTGCGATGTCTTTTAAGCAGCCTTTGAAGCATTTAAAAGAGTCTTCGGTCTGGTCATTAAATGAGAAAACCAATTGGGTGTCGTCGGCGTAGGAAATCGCCTTCACTCCCCAGTTGGCTATCAAGGTGAATAGAGGGGCCAGGTATATATTAAAAAGGAGCGGGCTGAGAGCCGACCCCTGAGGCACCCCGCACCATAAGTGCTTGCGGGTGGACTGATGTGGTTGTAAGGCCACCCTTTGAGTGCGCAGGTGGAGAAAAGACTTTAGCCAGGCCAGAGCTATGCCGTTGACCCAGCTATCCTGAAGACGTTGCGACAGTATAGCGTGGTCCACAGTATCGAATGCAGCAGAGAGATACAGGAGCACCAGCATAGCTGAAGCTCCTAAGTCCAGTGCCATTCTAATTGAGTCCGCTACCTCAAGAAGCGCCGTCTCAGTGCTGAACCCCGCTCGGAAGCCAGATTGGGTGTCGTGCAGGATATTATTGTTTTCGATAAAATTAGCCAATTGTCGCTGCACTACCTTTTCCAGCATCTTAGCAGGGGCTGACAGCAACGAGATAGGTCTGTAATTGTTCAGTTCCCATGAGTCCATGTCCACTTGGCGGTGGCCCTTCGCGCTTGGTGGAGTTGCGAGACAATGAGGGAAGCGCGTTGTCACCGTGATGACTGCTGGGAGGTCACCAACTAGACCGCAAATCTGTTCGTGCACTGCTTGCTCTAAGGATACAGGAAGTGGTGCACGGCACCCATCTGAAGCATGAGGGGGAGCGGATTTCTGTTGTGCTGCAGCCTTCATTCCATTTGCTAATCGAGATAAGAATTGAGAACTTGGAGATGCGCAGTGAGGTACAGACCTCACAGGTGGAACAGGAGATAAGGGAACATTGATGCTCTTGCAAAATACATAGGATTGGAAACTTAGTGGTGTTTTGTTTCTCAGGTGAGGGATCGCTCACCAGGCGAATATGAAATATTTTTGTGACTGCCTATACTTGCCCTAGTTTGCTGATGATGTTTTATTACATTTTTTTATTTTATTTCTGGGGTCATTATGCTGCCATGTTTATTTCACGCCATAAGCAGTTTCTGTTCATGTTGATGTGTGCTAGTCTTATTATTGGTGGGCATGTTCATTGTTTACTTTATATGGTGATGTATGGGGGGGCGTATGCTATTCTGTTTTTCCTGCTTAAGTTTATGCTAAATGCGAATTGAATTTACTCTTTTTCAATGATTATAGAGTTTTGTACGCTGGCTTGCGGTTTTGTATGTTTAATAATGGTGTGCGTGTGGTGAGGTTTTCCATTCTTGTTTTTAGTTGTAGGGTTTTGATTACCCTAGTACAGAGTTGTAGGGTGATGAGTACCCTAGTGCAGAGTTGTAGGGTAGTGAGTACCCTCGTACAGTGTTGTCGGGTTGTTAGTAACCTAGTGCAGAGTTGTAGGGTTGTGAGTACCCTAGTACATAGTTGTAGGGTTGTGAGTACCCTAGTACAGAGTTGTAGGGTGGTGAGTACCCTAGTACAGAGTTGTAGGGCTGTGAGTACCCTAGTACAGAGTTGTAGGGTGGTGAGTAAAGCTAGTACGGAGTTGTGGAGTTGTGTGTACCTCAGTGCTGAGTGAGTCTTCCCGAGTGTTGTGTTGCAGGTGTGCGTATTTGTTACTGTGTGAATTATGTTTGCCTGAGATTCTTGTTGGGTCAGAGATACAGGATGTGTTGTGTGTTACATCTTGTCCCCTTTGGTCTCTGTATGCTTGTATATTTATGTTCCTTAAGGAAGGTGGATGGGGTAGATCTTAACGTACTTAATTGATTCAGGAAGTGTTGATTGCTCAATGAGTTATCATTTGCTTCAGGAGTATTCTGTCAATTATTTTCCATGATTTTAATGCATGTATACTTTAGGAATGTTGCATTAATCATTTGTGAATTTAATGTATTTAATGATTTGGCAATGTAACATTATCTTCTATGTTCTTCCTTTTGGGTTATATGCATGTTTCTTTTCTTTGCATGATTTCTGTTTATAGTTTCTCTAAGGAAAGGGGATATGTTGTGACTTAACTGTTGCCATTTCTATTTCCTTAGCTACATCCTCGCTACTGCTCAGCCAGGATGAGTGCAGGAGTGCTTGGTGATGAATGGAATGCTGAATGCTTGGTGATGTCATAGAATGCATGGATGCCTGGCGATGTGCTGGTAGTCAGTTGGAGTGTGCAGGCTGAACAGCAGGGAGGCTGCTCCTGGTGGGGCTATCTACTATCATCTACTTACTTACCTGAAACTTACCTTGTGACTAAGTATAATAAATTAATCTTCTACAAACCTACTCTATGACTACATGGACTTCTCTTACCCATTACATCAGAACCCTGATAGGGTGGTGATGAGAGATACAGTTCCTATTCATGCATCATCTATGTACACATGTTAGTTTATAGTGCAGCCTGCTCTTCTCTTCCCTGTAGATTTCCAGCATTAAGGTTTCAGACAATCATCTTCTCCAGTTAAAGTACAGTCCTTGTAGTTTCTGTTTTCATCTTGGCTACTCTGGTTAGAGGGTGGGGTTGTAATATGGAATCTTGAAAAGGTTTCCTTAAAAGGGCCGTCCTGTGTAGCAAAATAAAAAGTTCTCTTTGCCCAGTCCTGAGTCTCTAACAATCACTAACAATAAGTGGTTTAGTATGTTTGTTTGCTTGATATTGTCAGTTGATGTTTTGAGATATTGTGTGGCATCATTAACTGGATGGACCCTTTAGGAGTTTCTGCAGAGTTGTGTGTGTGTGGGTGTGGCCTGGTGCAGCCCTGCGGTGTTAATAGAAGGGTGACTCTGGCAACTGACGGTTCTCAGCAGCCCCTTCTTTAATAACTCTATACTCAGTATAGACATAAAGATCTCTGTTTTATTTTTGTATTTATGTGGAAGTGGTAGGAGGGTCAACCTCATTGTGCAATTAAAGATTTACCTGTTTAAAAATCAATGTGAAATGTATTATACTTCAGAGCAATAATGGTTTTCATCAGATGATTGTAGATATTATTCAGAAGTCACCCAATATAACATTAATTCAATGACCCAGGAGACTTACTGTGTTTTATTTAATGTTGCTGGGGAGCTGCTGCACTTCATGCAGCCCTCTACAACATTAAAGAAAATGCTTAGTGATGTTACTGCCCCTTCCAGGATCCAAATATTTTACTAAAAAGTCCTCACAGGGCATTATTGGGTGCTCCTTGTTTAGAGCACTGAATTATACATAAGCGGCTCCTGCCTCTCATGTATTCTTTTTCTTGTATATTTTTTAATTGGTGTCTCGGTGCTCACCCATGGTGCCCACAACATGCCCAATGTTGGGAGCTGTGGAGGGAGCCACAAGGTCCAAGTGGCCCTTACAGGCTCGCCAGTCAGCACCCATACTTGGTGCCAGTGGGAGACAGTGATTATGTTACAGTGGGTGCCCCAGTGCCCACCCTGGGCACCCACAACATGGCCAATGTTGGGTGCTGTGGGTGGAGCCCAAAGGCCCCCATGGCCCCTGCTGGCTTCCCAGCCAGCACCAATTGTGGGTACCTATGGGAGTCAGCCATTTTACATTTACAGTGGGCATTTCGATGCCTACCTGAGGCACCCTCACCATTTTTTTAAGTTGGGGGCTGCAGGGGGTGCCCCAAACAACCAAGGCCCATGCTGGCTTCCCATCCAGCACCCATTGTGGTTGCCAGCAGGAGTGGTCCATTTTACTTTTACTTTAGATGCCCCAATGCCTACCTGGGGCACATTTACCTTTCTGTAATGTTGAGTGTTGTGAGGGGAGCCCCAGGGACCCCACAGCCCCTGCCAGCACCCACCTTGGGTGTGTCAGGAACTAGATCTGTTCTTTTGCTGCAGCCCGTAGGGAGCAGCTTTTTGCTCTACTCTGTAGGGCAAGAGAAAAGCAGCGTTCCATGCCCGAAAGAATGTGGACAGGGAATTAAATGTGTTGCCCGCATTATCCCAGTCGATAGGATTCTGAGACACTATATCCCATTGGGCTTCGGGGAAGGGGCCAAAGTTATTAGCAAATCAAAAAATCAATTTCCTATGGAAACATGGTCCTAATTATAACTATCAATCAAAAGAGAAGGGACCGGGAGCAGTGAAAGGTCCAGCACCCATGCTCCCATCTTGGAATATATATATATGTTAGAAATGGGGGTCTCTAGTTGGCAGAGGTAGATACCTTTGTCCAAATAGGGACCCCTTCTTAGTCACGGTAAGGGGGATACACTTCTAAAATAAACCCTGCTCACCCCCTTGGTAGCTTGGCTCGAGCAGACAGGCTTATCTCAGAGGCAGTTTGTAAAGCATTTGTGAACACATACAGTAATACAGTGAAAACACTACAAATGGACACCACACCAGTTTAGAAAAATAAGCAATCTTTAGCTAAACCAAACAAGACCAAAGACGACAAAAATCCACAATACAGTAATAAAAATATGACTTTCAAATGATAGAAATAGTTCAGTTCAAAACAAATTGCTGATGTGACACTTTTCACACAAAGTACCTTGGATGCGTCGCACACACAAAAAAAGGTTCGCAGGGAAGGTGATGCGTTGGTTAATTACACTCAGGGAAGGTGATGCGTCGGTTCCTTGCTCCGGGGGAGGTGATGCACCGGTTCCTTACCGGAGAGGAGGTGATGCATCGGTTTCTTACTGCGCGGGGAGGTGATGCGTTGGTTTCTTACTGCGTCCCCCAACAATGCAACAGACCTGGCGCCTCGATGCAATGCGACGATCCAGGATGATGCGTGGGTTCTTGCAGCCGCACAGCAGGGCTTGCGTCAGAATCGGTGTGGTGGTCTCAGACTTCGGAGAGCGCTGCACTCGATGCAGCGTGCAGTGATTTCTCGAGCCACAGGCAGGCCCTGCATCGGCTTCCTGGGCGATGCGTCAGAAACAGGTACGGATGCATCGCGCTTTTCGTTGTTGCGTTGCTTTTCCAGCTCCCAACAGCCAGAACAACCTCCAGAGGCTCTACAGGCACCTCTTGGCAGGTCAGAACTTTCAGCAAGGGAGGTCAGGGGAGCTGGGGGTGAAGTCTTTGTGTCCCTGAGACTTCAGAACAGGAGGCAAGCTCTTTTTCAAGCCCTTGGAGATCTTCCTCAAGCAGGTGAAACAGCAAACAGCAAAGTCCTTTTCCCTTTCCTTGGCAGAAAGTAGCCACCGCAGGCCAACCCCAGACAGCAAACATCAGAGGGACAGTATTCCTCCTCAGTTTTTCCAGCTCTTCTCCTTGGCAAAGGTTCCTCATGATATCCAAGAAGTGATATAAAAGTCTGGGGTCTGGGCCCTTCTTTTTATACAGTAAATCTCTCTGGTACAGCTTCCTGGCAGGAGGTGGAGACAGCATTGTCCTTGGTAGACCAGGGCCATTCAGGTGTGAAAGAAATCTCCTCCCTTTAATCTGAATGCAACCCAGGTCTATTCAGCCCAGCCCTAACTCACCCTGGAAAGGCAGGACACACTTCAACCCCCCAAGTGGCTGTCTGAACAGAATGCACATCCCCAGCCCCTGCCACTCCAAAGCCAGACAGTCAATACACAACCTAGCAGAGGCACACTGGATGGTTAGGCAAGAAAATACATGCTTTCTAAAAGTGGTATTTTCAAACCCAGAATGTAAAGATCACCCTCACTAAAAGATGCATTTTAACGTTCTGAGTTCAGGCATATCAAACTTTGTTTTCCTATCTTGGGCCCTCACACACCCAAATGGATGTCATGCTTTATCATTGTTCTTAGCTCCTCATGGGGCCAGTGCTGCTATGCACCACAGGGCCCATGAGAGGGCTCTTTGGTGGAGATCTTCTCTTTAAGCCATGATGATGAGCACCGGTATGTGGGGATTTGATAATATGTGTAGAGAAGTGTGTCTTAAAACTACCTAAGGGGTACCATTAAGTTTAATTAGTGGTCCCCTGGGCAGGATCAAAAACAGGTGGGTGTAGATTGTCAAAGGGGTGCTAGAACTGTGACAATGTCACGTGAAGCATGACACCCATTTGGGTGTTTGAGGGCTATATCTTCTAATGGAGATGATCTCTGCGCAAACACACATTTTTTTTCTCTCTTTTGAAAATACTTTTCCCTGTGGAGAACACCCATCCCATACACCCTAACCATATGTAGGGGTGATCTACTCTGCTTCCTACCTTAGAAAGGGATTAACACCAAGCAGCCCTTGGCTAGCGTAAATGTCCTTCCATTTCTAGAGTGTAAAGGGGAATGAGAGGAGTTGTGAATTCGAACTTATTAAGGATGTACACATGTTTTTTCGCAAAATTAGGCTTAAGAAATTTTTTCAAAATAGGACCACTGACATCTATGATGTCAATCGATCAGGCCTTAAACCTCCATCTAACTTCTATCCTAGCCTTGATTTGGTTGGAACTGAAGTGGCATTATTTGAAAGGGCAGTCCTTAACAAGATCCAGCAGACAATGAAATATTCTCCTAAACCAGTTTTTAACATTACCTGCGATGAGAATATAGCCCTTAAAAAACTTAAGGATGATGCCTCTCTCACTATCAAACCATGCGACAAGGGGGGGATTGTCATTTTTGATACCAATAACTATCGAACTAAGATGGAGGTCCTTCAGAGCTCTCCTCAACACTATAAGAAAATTGTATCCAATCCTGAACTTAAACTTAAACACCGCATTTTGGAAATAGTCGAACAGGCGGTTGAAAATGGTGAGCTCTGCCAAAGTGAAGCAGAATTTCTTACCCCCACATATACACATATCCCTGTCATCTATGGGATACCCAAGACACACAAAAATGAGCTAGATCCCCCATTAGACCTATTGTGTCCACTATAGGGGCAGCTACTGAACCGCTTTCTAAATTTGTGGATCGCTTTTTGCAACCCCTAGTATCCTCACTTCCATCTTACATCAAGGACACGTGTGATTTTATTGCTAAAATTGAGGGCCTTCCATATAATCATCAAAGGGAAATCCTTGTCACCATGGACCTGGAGTCCCTTTATACTAATATACCTCAACGGGAGGCGTTGAGAGTTATCACCGATATCATCAAGTCAGAATCTTCCATTACCAACTCCAAAATTATTCTCCAGTGTTTGGAGATTGTCCTATTTGAGAATTTCTTTGAATTTGGGGGCTCTCTGTTTCATCAAATACAGGGGGTTAGCATGGGCGCCGCCTGTGCCCCCAGTGTAGCCTGCCTATATATGGGCGACTTTGAGAAGCGCAACATATACAATGAAGTGGCACCATTTTATGAGAACATCTACGCATGGTCAAGCTTTATTGATGACATTTTTTTTATCTGGCGTGGAGACCAAGACACACTAGATGAGTTCACAAGTTGGATTAACCTCGCGGATTCCAACTTGAAATTTACGACACACTCCAGTACTAATCGACTTGAATTTCTTGATGTGTGGCTCCAACATGCGGGGGGCCATCTGTCGGTGTCATTATACACTAAGCCGACCGCTAGGAATACCCTGTTACATTTTCAAAGCTTCCACCCTAGATGTCAAAAGGAAGGAATCCCCTTTAGTCAATTCCTGCGTCTGCGCAGGAATTGTACTACTATTCAAGATTATTTAAAACATGCTGAGGTACTTAAAACCAAACTGACTACTAGGGGATATCCACACAGACTTGTCAGGGACGCGCTCAAAAGAGCTAGATTTTATAATCGACAAACGATGCTCCAACCCAAACAAAAACAGAACTCTAATCAACTGGTATGTGTCACTAAACACTCGTGGTTTGATAATAAAATGCGGCAAATTATCAACTCTCATTGGCATCTATTGAATCTTGACCATGCAGCGCCCCAGTTGGAGAGACCCCTCTATGCCTTCAAGAGGAATAAAAACTTGCGGAATATGCTCGCTCGAGCTAAAAGACCTGAGAGTAACACATTTGTACAAAAATCTATTACCGGCGGACAACCCATTCCAGGCAACCACAAATGTGGTACATGCCATGCTTGTCCCAATGCGATCATCGGTGACCAAATACGGATCAACGAAAGGACTGTATATTTAAAGGAGATGACGAATTGTCGCACTAGCAACATCGTGTACGTTATTTTGTGTCCTTGCGACTTGGCCTATGTAGGAGAAACATCCCGCGAATGCAGAACGCGTATTGGAGAACACAAGTCCAATATAAGGCTTCATAAACTGTCGCAACCTTTGGTGAATCATTGGAATACAATAGACACACGGAAAAAGATCTACGGTGGTCCATCTTGGAAAAAATTCGATCTACCCCTGGCTTGGACACCAATGGTATTCGCAGGAAACGCGAACTCTTTTGGATGTTCACTCTTGACAGCAAGAGAAAGGGACTCAATGAGAACTTATTATGGGAGAATGCCTTTTTATAAACTTTGTGGCCTTTATGTACTATACTCCTGTAAAAAGTCTTGTTTTCTTATTGATATTTATCTCCACGTCTACATCTTTATTATCTTTTTGAAACTTGTCCTCTCTGAGGGCTCATGTGTCACCCTGCTTGCTTTATTTGACTGATCTTTGACATTTTTCATTATTGTTGTTCAGTTTGTGCCATTTAGATTTCTTTTGTAACTCGATTAGCTGGATTTCTTTAGCTATGTCTTTATTTTGTCTTCTGTTTTTCATTTTTTTCATTTTATTCGTGGTTTTTGTTTCTCCTTTGTGATTTTATTCTGCTTTTTATTATTTCATTATTATTCAGTCTGTTGCGGTTGAAAGGTTGTTCTATATTCTGGTTAGCCAGGTTTTTCCGCCTACCGCCTTTCGCTCGCTGACTGGTCTCTGATTACACTCAGCTGATCCCGCGTATCCAGTTGAATGTTTCGCATTCTGATTGGCGGCTTCAGCTTTCCGTTTCAATTTAAATTCTACCGTCCGCTTGCGGCGTCAATTTTACACGGAAACCATTCCTGGTTCAGCCTACCCATTTGATCTGCTCAGCCGCATTTGTTATATCGGTAAGCGCTGCTATCTGTCATCATGTCCGCCAGTATATTCTCTTTATACGTTCTTTATCTTGCGAAGCCCACTCGATTCAATTCTGGCTCGACCTAATTTTGGTTTGCTTTTGTTATGGTTTTAACTTTCAGATATTTTTGCATATCCGTTCGAGTTGCGGTTTCCCTCTCTTCTCCTTCACTCGCGCTTGGAAGAACAGTATATTTAACCACACATCGTTGATATCTATTGTTTCTCATGGCATTGAGGTATTGTACTGAACTTTGACAGTGTTTTATTCTTTAGAGCACCGTTTTTGGAAAGCATCTGCTGAAATTTGCAAACTTCATTCCATTTCTTTTTTGATTTATCTTTAGGACTTGCATTTGAGCCTAATTTCGTCCCTGGGTCCCAATGATTTACATCTCAATAGGAACTCTCTTTTACGTATTTGTTCACTATTCCACTGTTTGCCTGTGATGAAGGATTTTCTCCACACGACGGGCGTTCAACCTTGGCTCGTTCGTTAGGGTAAGCATGGCTGTCTCATTGTCCATTTTCACCATTATGATAGCAGCTTCAAAAATATCTTTCTTCATTTGTTATTAGGATTGGGCCCTTTATCCAACCGGCCTCTATGCATTTTTTCTTATGATTTCAGGTTTTGTGCGACTCTGCGATTCTTTAGCAGTCGTGTATTGTGCAACACGGCTACAGCTGAGATTGTCAGCCCATTATGTACCACCAACTGGCCTTTCGTTCACACGCTCGAATCGTTTGTCTGACTCAGGTATTTCTAGATATATTGGTTATAGTTGAATTCCCCAACATGGTTTTTTATGGACTGTATTCTCTATTCTTGGTGTTGCCCTTTATTATTCTTTTTCTTTTCTATCTCTCTCTGCTTTTTTAACCTCACTCTTCATTTTCATCAATTTTTCATCTGTTTCATATATACAGTGTTTTAGTGTTTAGGTTGTTGCATGTGTTATGATGTTTTTTACAGCCATTTATTTTTTGTATTTTTGTTGCGCAACTCTTATTTTAATATGTTTAACGTCTATTATGTATTTTGTGCCCTGTGAACCAATCTTATTATTTTCTGGTTATGTAAATATGTACAGTATTGTAATGTGTATTTGTATTTTAGGCACCTCCCACTGTTGTCCATGTACCTGTCTGTGCGCCCTGAAGAAGGTGACGCCCACATCCGGGTCCACACCGAAACGCGCGTCGGCGCCTGATTTTGTTAGTTGGACCTTTCCAACTATTTCAGCCCCCCCATGAATTTTTTGTGATTTGTTATGTATTTATTTGTAAAGGCCTATTGAGTCTTTTCTTTGCAATTACCTTATCTATTACCCGAGATATTTGTCTCATCTTTATTTTTTTGATTTTCCTTTTTTTGACATATAGATATTGGTTATTTATCTGTACATGTGCTAACCTGGATTTACATGGGGACTGTTTTTGCTGTGAATGTTTATGTTGTCATCTTTAGTGCAATGTTGATTCATTGGTATGAAGCACTTGCGAGTATGATTGTTGGCTTGATTGTGATTTGAATGAATGTTGTGTGGGAAGTGTCTTGGTTTGATTCATTCATGCTATTCGATTTTTGATATTATGTATATTATAGTTAATAAATTGAATTTGAATTATAAATATCTATTTCTTCATTTTGCTCTCTTGTGGATTCACTTTCTAGCTCTTGGGCCTTTTGCTTCATCAGCGACATTTTGTGTTCATAGAACTAGATAGGTAGAGTACCTTTTTGTTTTGAGTTTACTAGTATTTCCCCTGCCGGTCTCTACCTGTATTAATTTCAGGGGCCCCCGTACTTGATTGGTAATTCCCAGATGTGTACATGGTTGCGGACACTCCCAAAATTTGAAGCTTAACCGCTTGTTTGAACTCACCATTTCCTACTTCTTGAGCGGGAATTGAGAATGTGGGAGGGAAACAGCATTTACTACGTGGTCAGAACCACACATGCCTTTACAATGCAGGCTTTACAATGCATGCGTCTTTACCATGCATATTTTTACAACAAATATGCCTTTACCATTCATGCTTTTACCATGAAAATTGAAGTATTTCACAGGTAAGTGAATTAAATACATATATAGGTGTGTGTATGATACGGCAACAGCATTTTTAGCGTTTAGGGTGGGAGTGGGTTTTTGGGTGGCAAAGGTATTTTTATCGTTTAGGGTCAGTATGGGGTTTTGGGTGGCAAGGGAATACTTAGGGTTTATGGTGTACAAGGGTTTTCGGGTCACAAGGGTATGTTTTTAGGGTTTAGGGAGGGTATGGGATTTTGGGAGGCAAAAGTATTTTTAGAGTTTAGGGTGGGTATAGGTTTTTGGGTGGCATTGGTAATTTTAGGGTTTAGGGTGGGTAAAGGTTTTTGGGTGGCAAGGGTATTTTTAAGGTTTAGAGTGTGTATGGGGTTTTGGGTGGCAAGGGTATTTTTAGAATGAGTATGGGTTTAGGGGTTGTGGGTTACTAAGGTGATATATATATATATATATATATATATAAACACTCACACAAACATATATAGTATGTGAGTGTATAAATAAATATATATGTATTTATATATGTGTGTATATATATATACATATAGACACACATATATATAATATATATATATATATATATATATATATATAAGCGTATACTTACCTGCAAAATGTTTACCATGCATATGCTTTTACAATGCATGCCTTCACCACGAAATGTAAGTGTTTTACAGGTAAAACTTTATACATACATATATACATATAAAGGTTTTAAACTTACCTGTAAAATACTTACATTTTCGTGGTAAAAGCATATGAGTGGTAAAAATATTTGTGGTAAAGGCATGTGTATTAAAGATGCATGCGTTGTGATGACTAGTACACAAAGGGAGTCACTGTTCCTTGTAGAGGAAGAAAAGGAAGAAACTTTTGTCGTGTGCTACTCTATCTGTGGGGGACAGTGTGTCCTCATCATAATGCCCTCACACACCCCGAAGGATGTCATGCTTCATCATTTGGGCTTTGCTCCTCGTCGGGCCGGCGCTGCAATGCCCAACGGGTCCCCCGAAGGGTCACTTTACCGGAGATCTTTTGATGAAAAGCTGTTTGGGTGCATGGGTGTAAGTGGCAGTGAAGTCTAAAGTGGTGTATTTAAAAAAATGACTGGAGGGAGGGTGGGTACTATTTATTAGGGTGATCCCTCTGTCATTGTTAAAACAAAGTGTGTGGTGCTGCTCTAGGGGATATTATGTCCCTCTGTAGCTAGGTATATGTCCCTAATGGACATATATAATGGTCAACATGTTTCGCGCTGTATGTGGCCTCAGAAGGAGATCCAGAGCGCTTCTTCAGGACCAAAGGAAATTCAATTTTAGTATCAAGCGGCGACAAAAGTTTCTTTCTTTTTTTCCTCTACAAGGAACAGTGACTCCCTTTGTGTACTAGTTACTTTTCGGGAGCATGGGTCACTGGACCTAATAATTTGCTCCTAGTGTCCCCCCTCTCTATAAATAGGATGCGTTGTGATGACAGCATTGTAAAGGCATGCATGGTAATGGCACGCGTGGTTTCATCATACATCCATGTGGAAAGCTCTGCAATCGAAATTACGATTTCTACACACTTAAATGGGTTTATGTCTACCAGGAAGCCCTTTGTGAAGGCCATATCTAAAACCAGTACACTCCTATCAAAAAGTATACTGACAACCTAATTTACCTTTGTAAATAGGGTCCTAACTCTTTATGGATGACCCTCCCCTATTAAGGATTTAGTGCCATATATCCAGGTCAGTTCTATTAAAGTATCATAAGATCATCACCTGTGATGTTACTATGTTTCACTCATGCACCTACTTGATTTCTCTTATTCTCTTCCCAACAGAGCACTCATGCAGTTCATTGCAAAAGCCAACAAAAATAAAATTAAATAAGATGTTTTTTGTCCTGCAGCAAGGATCCACCTCCCTAGTGTGTTTGCCCTTTATTCATTTTGGGGTCTGACTTTTTAAACACTGCTCTAGATTGATATAAGCTGTGGAGGACTCAGCTGCATGTGCTCTGCTAAAATTGTGAATCTCTGTTCTCTAAGATCAGACATGATTATGGTGGACCTGGCCTTGTGCCTGTCAGGGCTGCAGGAAGAACAATAAGGGCATGTATTTAGAGTTTCACAGAAATGATGGATATAGCATCAGACTTATTATAAGTGGATTAGGATATAATGCATGTGTAATAAGGTGGACAGGATATCAGTCACATTTGTAAGTGAGTGCCCATCACCCACACTCTAAATCAGGTCCTAAATAATTAATAACTAGCCCATTTTAATGCAACAATAAAAGTGCAAATCTCTATGCATAAAGTAGAACAAGACATTTCCTTGCTATTCAAAATGTATGTAGTGCAGCTTAGAAAGTTGTGCTCCCTCCAGCAGCCTGGCTGCAGGAGACATATCCCATAAAGGTACGTATAAAGCAATTCTTAATTTCGATCGTTGGAATGGTGATATTAACTATTATCAATTTTTAACACTCTGGGGAAGTGTGGAATGAAAAGATCAAGTTTGCCGGGAAATTATATTTTCCTATAAGACTGTTGGTGTGTATGAAATATTCCAATTTCTGTGCCAGGCTCATATAAAGGGAATTATTGTGGTTGTCAAATTTATGTCTCAAGCAATTATTACATTGTCACATGTTCTGACCTAAGCCATTTGCCAATCTAGGGCCAGATGTAGGTAAATGCATGTTTGCGATTCCTTAATAGCGATTTTTAGGGAATCGCTATTAAGGAATCGCAAAATGCCATGTAGGTAGGAATCACAATATTTTTAGCGATTCCTTAATATTCCTTAATTGTGAATCGCAAATTGTGATTCGCAATTAAGGAATACCTTCCCATTCATTCCTATGGGCCAAGAGGCCCATAGGAATGAATAGGAATTGCTCCCGCAATTTGCGAGTCACCAAGAGGCACTCGCAAATTGCGGGCGCAATTCAAGGGTGCCAGGGTTACAAAGGACACCCTGTTGCACCCTGAAATGCGCATGTGTGCACATGTGGCGCACATACATGCCCTAAGGGCATGAATGTGTGCCACATGGCACTTAAAAAAGCAAAAAAGTGCTTTTTAAGGAAATCGCTAATTACCACCAACTTGAAGTTGGTGGTAATTAGCGATTCCTTAAGGCTAAAGTGCACTTTCTTTTGTGCTACTAACATTGCATTTAAGGAATCGCAATTTGCGATTCCTTAAATGCAAGAGCAAAATAAGGAATCGCAATTTTGCGATTCCTTATTTTGCTAGTAGGTTTCTGTTGGACTTGGCCCTTTTTGGCCGGTTCACCCCTAAACTTTTTGCCTTGTATGTCAGTAGTTTTAAGTCTCTGGGCACTTTAGCACTGTGGGCCAATGTAAAGTGCGTGCGCGCTGAGTGCGTGTGGTGAGATTGTCCTGCCCTCCAATAGGAATGCCTGGGGGATATGTGTGTCCATGGTAATTCCTGGTGTGAGAGGAGTGCAGGGGCGAGTTTAGTATGTGCGAACTCGTGAGAATAAATGCTGCGCAATGGTGTGCGCAGATTTATTGTGACTGGTGTAGAAATGCCACTTTTAGAAGTTGGCATTTATGTGTGCTCTGTGTCTGCCTGCCTGATGTGAATTGCATGTCTGGCTTGTGAGTGACAGGGGCTGGGAGGTGTGTGTGGCTCCAGGAGGGGCAGGGTGAGTCAGCGCAGGGCTGAATAGGGAGATCTGCATCTAGATGGGAGGGAGGAGTTGCACCTGGGACCTGAATAGGGCTGTGCCTTCCCTCCACAATGCTGGCTCCACCCCCTGTGGTGTGACTGATGTTCCTAGCCTGTCCTGTGAAAGGGAAGAGGAGCTTGAGCAAAACAAAGTGCTCCAAAGCTCCCCCAAACCAGTTGCGTCTGGTTTTCCCCCAGCCCTGTGCTGGGACACATAGGAAAATGTTAATATAAATATAGGGGCTGTGACCCCATGAAAGTTGTTCAGTTCTGGTGCTGGTCCTGATCCTGCGGGGGCGTGCTGCTGCTGGGGCCCAGGAGGAACCGCCATGAAGGCTTGCCTCCCTGGGCCCAGCTATGCCCCAGGGACCTTTTGCTTCTTTTCTTCATCTCCCAGGACTTTGGCTGCCTCCTGCGCCCTGTGAGCGCTGTGCTCTAATTCTTTAATTGACTCAAGCAGGAGGAGAGCTTGGGCTTCGCAGCGCGGCGCTGCAGCCCTTAGCGAGGGAATCCCGGTGTGAGGGATTCCCCCGTGATGCCTGAATTGCGGGTGCCCACCCCGCTTATGCTGCCTTTTTCGCGGGTGCCTACCCCGCATTTTGCCGCTTTATGTTTATCTTTCTATGCGGGTGCCCACCCTGCGTTGTCTGCCTTAGCGGGAGCCCACCCCGCGTTCTACTTTTGAAATTCGCCGCCGCAGCCCGAGCGACCCGGAAGTCAGGCGCGCCCGCCTGACTATGGGCGGAGCCTGCAGCGGATGTCCGGAAGCGAGGGGAAGCTCGGCTGCGGGTGGAAAGGAGGACGGGAGCCTACCCCGCCTCCACGAGCACCGATGCAAAATCCCAGGTCCCAGGAGGGGGCCCGGGTGAAGCGAGGACAGACCGGAGCAGGATTCCAGGCGGGGCTCCCGTGATGAAGACGGAGCCCCGCGTGCGGTGAAGAGAGAAGGTGAGAGGAGTCCCCCAAGGAGTGGGGGCTCCCTGCTGCCTGCCGCCTGGACCGGAGGTGCCCGATCCAAGCCCCGGTGAGTAGGGGCTTCGTCCGTGTTGTGGTGCCTTTTGAGGCACAGTGTCGGTGTCCATTTCTTGAGCGGCCCCGCATGATAGAGGGCCGCTCCAACGAAGGGGGAAATTCTTTCCAGGAGTCCCTGTTGGGGGGGGGGGGCCGTGTCGGGGCATATTGTCGATGCCCGCCCTCCGTGGCCACATTGTTGTTGGGGCCCCTATGGGGGCCTAGAGGGCCCAGGGGGGGCCCGTGCTCCTTCCAGTTTGGGCATTTTTACAGCTGCCCCGCCTGCAAGGGGGCAGCTGCTACGATGGGGCAGATCGAGGTGCATTGTCGGCGCCTGGGCGTTCCCGCCAGAGAGCGGGCCGCCCCCAACGATGGTGGCAGGTGTTCAATGCCACGTGGGGGTCCAGAGGGCACAGAGGTGCCGGGCCCCCTTTATGCAAAGTGCCACAGCTGCGCCGCACCAGCGCGGGCAGCTGCAGCGAGAGGGGCATGAGCATGAGATGTCCCTGAGGGGGACCAGAGGCACAGTGAGTGCCAGTGAGTTTCTCAGCTGCCCAGCAATTAGTGGGCAGCTGCCACGTTTAGTTTTGCGCAGTGGCGCACTGTGGATTCAGCTGCTAGGCAGCAGCCCTGACATTCTGGACACAGGGCATTTGAGCCCCTTTTGAGATGGCCAGTTGGCCAGGGGGACTGGTGGGTTTATAGGGCGCCAGGCCCTAAATGTGATTTATGCCTCTAATATGGTTCTTACTGTGAGGTCATGTGCTCATGTGATCAGGTGGTGTTAGGAAATGTGATGCATGTAGTATGGTTCACACACCCTGATTTATGCCTCTACATGTGGCTTTATGCTAATGAGATTATTGCATACTGCATGTATGCTGGTGAGGACTAATGCGTAATATGTTTATGCTGGTGAGGTTATGGTCTAATGCGTTTAGGCTTATGAGGTTGGCGCAGAATGTATTTCGCGCCTAATGTGATACTGTGCATAATGTGGTTTATGTTACAGGATGATGCTGAGTACAGTGGTTACCAGTGATTACTGGTTGTACGTTTAAATGTCTTACTTTTACTAAGTTCGATTTGTGCTGGTTCTGACAGTGGTCCAGTTGGCCCTGACAGGTGTAAATAATCCCTTGTAAATATGACCCCGTGCCAGGTGGCACGATGTATATTATGTGAGTACTATTCTAATGTGTTTTATGATAATACAAAGGCTATTTTTGATATAACCTTGTGTGGAGTTCTTTTTGTAGTGTGCCTGGTATGTTGTTGCTGTGTGCGTGCGCAAACGCTTTACACATTGCCTCCGGGATAAGCCTGACTGCTCGTGCCAAGCTACCAAGGGGTGAGCAGGGGTTATCTTTGGCGTGTAACTCCCTTGCCCTGACTAGAGTGGTGGTCTCTGCCTGGCTTTGGCGCAAGCCTTAGCCAACCAGAGATCCCATTTCTAACATTGGTTGTCAGCGGTGGGGATTTGGACTTGCGTTTCCGCAGTACCACAGCGACAACTGGCTGCACTACAAAACTCTGCATTTTAGATAGTCACATGGAAAGGGATTATTGCTTCTGAGTTTGTTTTAAGTATCATTTCTTTTTTAAATGTGTTTTATGTTGCACCATGAGTTGGGTGTCCTGCCAAGGACAGAAACCAGAGAATCTGGAGGAGTGATTGCCCTTGTGCAGAATGCTATTGGGTTGGCCTAAAGCTGGAGGAGGGACTGCCCTTGAGCCATTGTGCTGGTTCTTGGGTTGGCCTGCAGCTGAGGGAGGGACTGCCCCTGTGCTGTCTGCTAGTTCTTGGGTTGGCCTACAGTGGGGACTTAATTGGTATGGAGTCACTAGCTCGGGAGGGTAGATTATCCCCTAAGTGCAGTGTGAGTTTTCTGGATTCCCCAGTAAGGGTGGGATCCAGTGGTGGCAGCAGAAGTGTGTCCAGTGCATGAATTCCCCGTTCCGTTCCCAGAGTATGGTACCTGGTGCTCAGTAAGAGGGGTGCAGGTTGAGATTCAGGGGCAGTAGATACTGTCTCACCGGTCTGGGGGGGGGGGTGTGTGGATAAATGGTGTGTTGCACTGGACGAGTGAGTGTGAGTTCTCTGAAATAAGGAGCTTGCTGAATACTTGGGTGTGAGTTCTCTGAAATAAGGAGCTTGCTGAATACTTGGGTGTGAGTTCTCTGAAATAAGGAGCTTGCTGAATACTTGGGTGTGAGTTCTCTGAAATAAGGAGCTTGCTGAATACTTGGGTGTGAGTTCTCTGAAATAAGGAGCTTGCTGAATACTTGGGTGTGAGTTCTCTGAAATAAGGAGCTTGCATGGGGGAGTGAGTCCAATAAGAGTGGCTCGGGTATCTTCCGGTCCTGTGTGGTGGAAGAGGTTCAGTGTAGCCCAGCTAGGTCCCAGTGTAGCGGGAGGGGTGTAGGGGCTCACGTCCTGTCTCAGAGGAGAAGGAGTGAGTGTGCCCGAAACCCAGTCCCAGGGCCTGGATGGTTTCTTCAGGGAACACCAGGTTGGGGGCCTAGGCTGTACTTGTAGGCCATTTGAGGAGGATCTCCCAGTGTCTAGAGAACGTGGAGCCTCTGTAAGCAGAGTTCCAGTAGTTCTGGTGTCTGGCGGTGCCACTCCCCTTGGGAGGGTGCAGAAGTCCAGAGTGAGGGGGTGAGAGGGGAAAAAGTACCCAGTGGAAGAGCCAGTGGGTCAGGGGCCAGCCAGCAGGGCTGAGTCGCCAATGAGTGACCATGGTGATGCCACTTCTGCCCTGGGTTTGCGCCGGGCAGACTGTCACACGACCCATTAGTTATGTGTCACCCTCGTGAAGTCCTGGTTCGCCGGGCATCTGACCAAAGGGTACGTCCCTGGGTTGGGGAGCCAGTAGCAGGTGTTTCCTGATCTGGACAGCAGGGCGGCTGTAATCAGTGTCCTGGCCGGTTTTGCCTTTTAGGGGGTACCACTCCAGTTGGGAGGGTATCGGACTCTGGAAGGGGTGCAAAGGGAGGGAGTCCTCGCCTCTGACCCCGGTGCAGCCGGTGAATTTATTTCCCAGGTGGTAGACCAGTGATGGAGAGAGGTCCTGAACTGGTGGGAGAGTTGTGTTCTGGTAGGTGCTTCTCCTGGGAGAGCGCGAAACGTTAGAAATAGAGGTAGGGGGAGGAGATGCTTCACCCGTGACCTCTGGCCAGCCTGAGGGTGCGGACCCTAGGTTGAAGAATCAGTGGTAGTTTGGAACTACACTGAGAGGGAGAGTGGAGAATGGCTATTGTATGCCAGGGGTTACTGCCCCCCACTCTGGATTGGCAAGGACCAGTGGCATCTGGGTGGCCTAGGGCCTGGTCCTGGCCGTGGACAACTAAGGAGTACCGGTGGGGTAGCCTAGTTGGTCCTGAGTTTTTTTTCTCTTAGATGGATTCCATGGGTTCCAAGTGGCGTAGAACCGGAGGGTGTCCCTGCAGTGCGGGCCCGCGTCCGTGTTCTATCGCCCCAATCAGGGAAGCCCATCACGGTGGTGATTGGTCTGCCCTGCGTTTTGGCTGGAAGGGGGTTGTGTTGGACTTGGCCCTTTTTGGCCGGTTCACCCCTAAACTTTTTGCCTTGTATGTCAGTAGTTTTAAGTCTCTGGGCACTTTAGCACTGAGGGCCAGTGTAAAGTGCGTGCGCGCTGAGTGCGTGTGGTGAGATTGTCCTGCCCTCCCATAGGAATGCCTGGGGGATATGTGTGTCCATGGTAATTCCTGGTGTGAGAGGAGTGCTGGGCGAGTTTAGTATGTGCGAACTCGTGAGAATAAATGCTGCGCAATGGTGTGCGCAGATTTATTGTGACTGGTGTAGAAATGCCACTTTTAGAAGTTGGCATTTATGTGTGCTCTGTGTCTGCCTGCCTGATGTGAATTGCATGTCTGGCTTGTGAGTGACAGGGGCTGGGAGGTGTGTGTGGCTCCAGGAGGGCAGGGTGAGTCAGCGCAGGGCTGAATAGGGAGATCTGCATCTAGATGGGAGGGAGGAGTTGCACCTGGGACCTGAATAGGGCTGTGCCTTCCCTCCACAATGCTGGCTCCACCCCTGTGGTGCGACTGATGTCCCTAGCCTGTCCTGTGAAAGGGAAGAGGAGCTTGAGCAAAACAAAGTGCTCCAAAGCTCCCCAAACCAGTTGCGTCTGGTTTTCCCCCAGCCCTGTGCTGGGACACAAAGGAAAATGTTAATATAAATATAGGGGCTGTGACCCCATGAAAGTTGTTCAGTTCTGGTGCTGGTCCTGATCCTGCGGGGCGTGCTGCTGCTGGGGCCCAGGAGGAACCGCCATGAGGGCTTGCCTCCCTGGGCCCAGCTATGCCCCAGGGACCTTTTGCTTCTTTTCTTCATCTCCCAGGACTTTGGCTGCCTCCTGCGCCCTGTGAGCGCTGTGCTCTAATTCTTTAATTGACTCAAGCAGGAGGAGAGCGTGGGCTTCGCAGCGCGGCGCTGCAGCCCTTAGCGAGGGAATCCTGGTGTGAGGGATTCCCCCGTGATGCCTGAATTGCGGGTGCCCACCCCGCTTATGCTGCCTTTTTCGCGGGTGCCTACCCCGCATTTTGCCGCTTTATGTTTATCTTTCTATGCGGGTGCCCACCCCGCATTGTCTGCCTTAGCGGGAGCCCACCCCGCGATCTACTTTTGAAATTCGCCGCCGCAGCCCGAGCGACCCGGAAGTCAGGCGCGCCCGCCTGACTATGGGCGGAGCCTGCAGCGGATGTCCGGAAGCGAGGGGAAGCTCGGCTGCGGGTGGAAAGGAGGACGGGAGCCTACCCCGCCTCCACGAGCACCGATGCAAAATCCCAGGTCCCAGGAGGGGGCCCGGGTGAAGCGAGGACAGACCGGAGCAGGATTCCAGGCGGGGCTCCCGTGATGAAGACAGAGCCCCGCGTGCGGTGAAGAGAGAAGGTGAGAGGAGTCCCCCGAGGAGTGGGGGCTCCCCTGTTGCCTGCCGCCTGGACCGGAGGTGCCCGATCCAAGCCCTGGTGAGTAGGGGCTTCGTCCGTGTTGTGGTGCCTTTTGAGGCACAGTGTCGGTGTCCATTTCTTGAGCGCCCCGCATGATAGAGGGCCGCTCCAACGAAGGGGGAAATTCTTTCCAGGAGTCCCTGTTGAGGGGGGGGGCGTGTCGGGCATATTGTCGATGCCCGCCCTCCGTGGCCACATTGTTGTTGGGGCCCCTATGGGGGCCTAGAGGGCCCAGGGGGGGCCCGTGCTCCTTCCAGTTTGGGCATTTTTACAGCTGCCCCGCCTGCAAGGGGCAGCTGCTACGATGGGGCAGATCGAGGTGCATTGTCGGCGCCTGGGCGTTCCCGCCAGAGAGCGGGCCGCCCCAACGATGGTGGCAGGTGTTCAATGCCACGTGGGGTCCAGAGGGCACAGAGGTGCCGGGCCCCCTTTATGCAAAGTGCCACAGCTGCGCCGCACCAGCGCGGGCAGCTGCAACGAGAGGGGCATGAGCATGAGATGTCCCTGAGGGGGACCAGAGGCACAGTGAGTGCCAGTGAGTTTCTCAGCTGCCCAGCAATTAGTGGGCAGCTGCCACGTTTTTTGCGCAGTGGCGCACTGTGGATTCAGCTGCTAGGCAGCAGCCCTGACATTCTGGACACGGGGCATTTGAGCCCTTTTGAGATGGCCAGTTGGCCAGGGGACTGGTGGGTTTGTAGGGCGCCAGGCCCTAAATGTGATTTATGCCTCTAATATGGTTCTTACTGTGAGGTCATGTGCTCATGTGATCAGGTGGTGTTAGGAAATGTGATGCATGTAGTATGGTTCACGCACCCTGATTTATGCCTCTAGATGTGGCTTTATGCTAATGAGATTATTGCATACTGCATGTATGCTGGTAAGGACTAATGCGTAATATGTTTATGCTGGTGAGGTTATGGTCTAATGCGTTTAGGCTTATGAGGTTGGCGCAGAATGTATTTCGCGCCTAATGTGATACTGTGCATAATGTGGTTTATGTTACAGGATGATGCTGAGTACAGTGGTTACCAGTGATTACTGGTTGTACGTTTATATGTCTTACTTTTACTAAGTTCGCTTTGTGCTGGTTCTGACAGTGGTCCAGTTGGCCCTGTCAGGTGTAAATAATCCCTTGTAAATATGACCCCGTGCCAGGTGGCACGATGTATATTATGTGAGTACTATTCTAATGTGTTTTATGATAATACAAAGGCTATTTTTGATATAACCTTGTGTGGAGTTCTTTTTGTAGTGTGCCTGGTATGTTGTTGCTGTGTGCGTGCGCAAACGCTTTACACATTGCCTCCGGGATAAGCCTGACTGCTCGTGCCAAGCTACCAAGGGGGTGAGCAGGGGTTATCTTTGGCGTGTAACTCCCTTGCCCTGACTAGAGTGGTGGTCTCTGCCTGGCTTTGGCGCAAGCCTTAGCCAACCAGAGATCCCATTTCTAACAGTTTCAACTTACCTACATTGCTCGCTGCCAAATAGCGATTGCAAACGCTGAAATTCTGCGAATTTCAGCGTTAGCGCTCGCTATTTGGCCACCTACATCTGGCCCCTAGTGTCTCACAGAAAAACCACACAAACAACATGAGTTACAGGGATGAGTTGGACTGAGTTTGTTACCCTCACACTTACCTTCCACTCAACATTGAACTGCTCTGCTATCACAAGCCCTTTTCAAAAAGGGGTTTACAATACATATTTTTACATTTGCTCCATGACATATCCTTGACAAGTGCCAAGCAAGGTACTAAACTTTCTTTGAAGTGGACTGAGCTGAGCATGTTGGTGCTGGTTGAAGTTAGAGGGCAAGTAAGTGAGTTTCTTCTGTCATTAGTTTGTCCTCAGACATGTTCGATTTTCACATACAAGCAGTACTAGGAAGAATTTGGCTCCACTAAGTACTTTTCCAGAATAGAAACTGTTTCATACTATAGTAAAATGGGAGTGAAGAATGTGAGAAACTTTTCCAATTGAATTAGGCTCAGCTCAACAGGCATAAAAGCACTACTTTTGAAACTATATTCTTGGCTGCTTCAGAACGATGCCGGAATGAAGAGGAAGGAAGGCATTGCTGCGTGATATGGTAGAAGAACCCCTCCTGCTGTTTCTATCTCTGCATGAGTGTTTGCTGTCTCAGTAATGGATTAAAACAAAATGGAAAAGTCAGTTTTCCGACCAGGTCCACAGGGAGATTTGCTTCAGTCTCACATATTTCTGTGAGGATTACTGTGCTGATCAAGCCATACCACAAAAAGTGAGGCAAGGTTACATTCCTTGAAATAAATATATCTCTGCAGTGTCCTCTCTTTGGGTAGTGTGAGAGCTCAACCCTAGCTTATATTAGGACTGAGACCCCTCCCTCTCTTAACCTGTTATTGAATTTTCCACACATGCCACAATGGCAAAATATTAATTAGAAAATATTAAGTTTGTGTATACTGATATACATGTACAACAAATTCAAAGTGCTGAAACGCAACAAGGGTAGTGCAAGGATGTTAGTAAGACTGATTGTGTAGTGGCTAGGAATTTGATGGCTTCAGTGCCGAAATCAGCAACGCGTCATTAAAGATGTATGGAAAAGAAGAGAGGCTTTCTAAATTAAATAAGAACGGAAACCAAGAAAATAAGAAGCCTTTCAAGTTTTTACATACATAGTTTGTCACGTTTTGGTAAAACTGGAGAACACTGCATATTGACTTTGTTCCACCAAAGGATTTTGGGTGAATTGTGGCCTAGTCGTGCAAAGTTTACGTTTGCGGACTTTTTAAAACTTAACCTTGCTTGTGAATCCAGTCTCATACAATTTCAGAGATGATTTGAGAATTAAATTTTCAATTAGATGATTGTACAGACCCAAAGCACGGGGAGGGAGATTGCCAGAAACTAATGCATTCTGGGCAGTGGCAGAGTCCTTATTGAAATAGCTAGGTCCTAACTTCTAGGCCTCAAATTTGATTTGTGTGTGATGGCATATGTGACAGTTAAAGGGATCTTCAGTAATTAGGGCCCCCTAAAACCCTTATCGAATCCAAAACATAGGGATAGCTTGAGAGTACAATGAGAAAAATGTCTGTGATGTGAGCCACCTACATTGGTGGGGACTTTCGTCCTTTTAAATTAATGACCAGCGACAATGCATGAAATTATTGTGTGGTAAATAAACATCATTGAGTGGAGAAAATAAATTGATCAATTGTGGACGTGCGGCCTCGATGGCTCCTACTGTGCTGGTAAGCCTCTTCATGTTAAAATATGTAATCTTTGAAAGAACAAACAAATGCTTCAAACATGTTCTGCCTCTCAAATTTATTTTGGATGCAATTCTAAATACTGGTTTACTTTTTTTATATACATTCCTACATTTTCTGTCCTATGTTATCTACATGTATGGACTAAAAAGATCAGGAGGAAGGCAATTCTCTAGTTAGGATTTTGTAAATTCTGCTCTGTATCATGTTCTTGACACACCTCAACTGCAGTTGCTCCACAAATGTAAAAATACTTATTCCAACAAAATTGTTTTCTCACTGATATCGCATCTTCACAGAAGGGGCACCTTCCTGCCCAAAAACAATCCTTAGAGGCGTTGTCCTCTTTATATGTGTGCTGCAGAGTTTTCTCCTCTGAAAAAATGAGGAGAAATAAAAATATTTCTCCTCTGTACGCCTGCTCTGGGGAGGCATAAAGTTTTGGCACTGCCTCAGGTTTACGTGATTAAGTAAATATGGGGCAGCTTCAAATTCTATGTGAGTTGCATGGGATAACCACCGCAACACCTCCTTGATGTAGAGTAAGGCAAGGCAGCGACTAGCGCTGCTTTGTCTTACTCCATATCTATGAGCCCATGCAAAGCCACGCAAAGTGGCTTTGCCTCGCCTCATAGTTCTGACTCAGAGGCTTACACTGCAGGAGCATCAAAAAAAGTGATTCCCCAGCGGTGCGAGCCTCTCATAAATAAGCCCCCAGGTTTAGAATGCCTCTATTTAACATCACAGTACCGATTTTTTTGTTGTTTGATTTTTTTAGACTATTATGTTTTCTGCTCTATTTTCCTTTTGTTTATTCCAAATTGTATTTTTGTCGTTTTTTAATAATTTTTTTCACATATTATTTCCGTACTGTATGTAAAGAGACTTTTTATGATGCTTATTGTCTTTTGCATTTTTTATAGCAACTTTTTGCCCTATGTGACTAGTGTGATTTTAACAAATGTTTGAAATTAAAAATACACACATAAGGTAGATTTATTTAAGAAATTTGACTGCATTCCTCTTTGCAAACCACTGTTTGTTGAATACAGTAAGGTTTATCTTCCAATTTTTTTATGTAGTTTCTGCTAACTGTCCCATGCTGTAACCACTTTGCTCTAGCATACTATGGTCCATGAAGTATGAAAAAAAACAAAATGAAAAATCACCTTTCGACAAAATCGGAAATTGTGCATATGTCAAATGAAATTAATGAATGTTTCAGACTGGTGAAAACGCATTAAAATAAAGATCCAAGCAATTAAGTTTTAGGGTATGCAATTATGTAAAATATGCCCTCCCAATAATAGTCTATAACATGCTTGGCAGGTTCGAAAAGAGTTTTTCATCTCCAGTGATCTGCAGCAAACTCCCCTCTATGGCAGTGATGGGCACATGTTATGCTGCTGTAATTGACCTGCCGAGCACCAGTGTGGTGCCCAATGGAAAATAGATGCGTTTAACTCCGTGCCTCACACCACATCACAAAACAATCACAGTCATGTAATCCTTGTCTTTGGCAAAAGTCAGATACATAGCTCAGTGCTCTACTATTTATACAACATTATTCACACAGACTTACGCGCACACAATTACTTTTGATTTTGTTATTTCTAAGCCATGAAAAGAATTACTCCCCCTTGGCCCCTTTTAAAACTATTTTTGTTAGCTTTTTTGTGAATGGAAAGTATAGGAGGAGCACATAAACACAATACTTAAAATAACTCATCAGAAATGGTCAACTACATGTTTATTCAGGAATAACAAAAACTCTAAGGGGCATATTCACAAGGACTTATCTCCGAGTTATCGCCACCTTAACGCATCAAAATTGGAGATAGATTTAACGCCCCATTCACAAGCGGGTGCAAACTGCAGACATCGCCAGTATTCCCGCGATAACTGCCCCAAAATTTATCTCCACGGGTGAGACCAACCAACCTACCCTAATGAGATGCAGAGTAGGCGTTCCCGTGCAAAAACACACGAAAGCACCACTACACCACTTTCACAACGAACTGCCAGATCTGTGATGCGAACCAAAAACAGGCGATAAGCCGCGGTAGCACCAGGGAATTAACACCTGCCTTTTGCTGGTGTTAAGCAGGACGACTACCTGCTGCATGAAAGGGAGCCCAGCCAAGAGCCACATCTGAAGACCCACAGATGCCATGGAGACAATGATCATGCAGCTCGGACACCCATGAGGGCCACAACACCCACCCCCACCACCCCCAGGCCCGCCACCAACCCCAGGACCCGTCCCGCCCCCCCGGACCACCACAGAGGCAGCGTACACAAAGACAGCGGACCCACCATAAACGCACCAGCCGCACAGACCGAACGCCAGAGGAGGACATTGCCCACTACAGGCCCAAAAGGACAACCATCCCCCGCATCCTGACCCACATCGCCCACCTGCTGACGGTACCAACACAGCGCACAACAAACAGCCCTCCGCAGACAAAGCTGCCGGCTGTGCTGCACATGTTGGCCTCTGGTACCTTCCAACCCACAACTGCCAGAGTCGGAGGAGTCTCACAGCCAGCCCCATCCAAGTTCATCACACCTGTCCTGGATGCCAACATCAGCCCGGTACCCCAGCACCTCCACTCCACCCACACTGCGCAGGAGCAGCTGGAGACCAAGCAAGGCTCCCACGCCATAGCTGGATTCCCTCACGTGTCGGGGGCAATCAACTGCACACATGTACCCCTCGTGCCCCCTGTCGACACTGCACACAACTACCTCAACAGAAAGCACACGCATCCCATGAATGTGCAGGCAATAGTGGACCGCCCGGGACTCCTCAACAATGTCGTGGCCAACTCCCCAGGCAGAGTGCATGATTCCTACATCTCCTGACAGTCCATCATCAACCAGCGCTCCCAGGATGGCACCTATGGAAATGCAGTGCTCGTTGGTAAGTCCAAAATGAACACACCACACACCTCCACCCCACAGTCATGCAACTCACGACACTGGCAATGGGCATGCAGCACAACTACATACAACATGCCACACAACATGCCAACCGACCAGACACGACAACACGACTCCATTGGGAACCTGGGCTTGCCATGCCCACAACCCAGCCAGGGCATGGCACCACAGCCACACAATAGCAGGATGTGAGGAGAGGCTTGGAGCAGGCATGTGCGAGAGCGGCAAGTGACTAATGAATGTGAACCTACCCAATGCCAGGTGTGGCGTGGAGGTGCCGGACAGACTTCAATGTGCAAACCACGGAAATGGCCATGTGGAGATTAACTGCTGGTGCATGGAGTGTAGTGGCCAGTGGACGCTACCATGTCCCCACAGGCTGTGGGGCAGAACGCGGAAATGTTGCACGTTACGTCCCCCCCTGCATGCGCGGGCGGAGTGGGTTGGCCCTGCGTATGCCAGGCCTGCGTAGGGGTGTGAATAAAAAGCCCGTCGCACTGGGCGTGGTTCTCATTCGGAATGGCCAACGCATCTGCCAGGGCGGCACCTCTCAGCCCGCCACGAGGTTGGCGCTAAGCGCGGCGGGGCCTGCGTCCCTGTGCGTCTGCTGCACCCCGGGCCGCTGGTCCCCAGACCCGTCATGCCTGCCCCAGCGCACCAAGGAGGCTCCGCTCACCTGCCGACACCGGCGTGGGTCAAAGAGGGCCCACCACATGCCGGTGCAAGCTCCAAGCCCCAGTCCCGGGACCTTTGCAGCCTCCGCAGACCATCGCTGGCCTCCACGACGCTGGCCCACAGTACTCCTTTTTCATTGACATACTTCACCGGCGTCCTCTTCGGCCCAGTTGTGGGCACATGTTGAACTGAGTCGTGAGTTCTGAATGGCAGTGACCAAAGGTCTGTGGCAGCGTCCACATCACTATACTCCCTCCGATCAGTGAAGCCAAAGTCTGCATCCCAGGCCTGCGACACGTGGTGCCACTAACCCTGTTCAACTCAAGCCGGCGACACGTGTTGCCACTAACCCTGTTCAATGCAAGCCGGCGACACGTGGTGCCACTAATCCTGTTCAACTCAAGCCGGCGACACGTGGTGCCACTAACCCTGTTCAACGCAAGCCGGCGACACGTGGTGCCACTAACCCTGTTCAACGCAAGCCGGCGACACGTGGTGCCACTAACCCTGTTCAACGCAGGCCGGTGACACGTGGTGCCACTAACCCTGTTCAACGCAGGCCGGTGACACGTGGTGCCACTAACCCTGATCAACGCAAGCCGGCGACACTTGTATGAGGGCTCAGGCCTACACTGCACTCCAGTAGGTCCCACATGTGGAACTGTGTCCTGAGTCTTGAATGGCAGTGACCAGATGTCAATAGCCGCGTCTATATCACTGAACTCTCTTCGATCAGTGTCCCAGACCCTGCGTCGCAAGCACACAACACGTGTCTGTGGGCCCATGCTGACCGCTGCCCCCAGCCTACACTGCGGTACAGTGGGCCCACATCCAGCACTTAGTCGTGATTCATGACTTGCAGAGTCCATACCAGTGAACGCACGGAGAGGAGTAAGAGGAAGATGCGGCTCAGTCCAGATGAAAGCCGGATCCTAGTCACGGAGGTGACTGAACACTAGCAACAACTGACCTGATGCCACCAACCCTGTTCACCGCAAGTCTGCTTCCGTGGTGCCACTGAACCTGAACTATGCAGGCCGGTGGGACCATCCAACGTAAGCCGGCGACACTCGGTGAATGGCCCCTGCTGACTGCTGCCTCAGGCCTACACTGCGGTCCAGTAGGTCACACATGTGGAACTGTGTCTCGGGTAAGATGTGGGGGAGTCCACACCATTGGACATGCCTCATCGCAGGCAGCATCCCCTATCAGCACTGGTGCCACTAACTCTGTGCGCAATGAGTCATGGGCACTTTCTGGTTGGACTTTGGTGGCGTCTGAGTCCATGGCCTGGGGGTTGTCTGCATCATCATCTGGCTGGACCGGACTTAGTGTCCGACATGTGTCTGTTCCATTCATCTCCACCATAGTGACTGTTTCAGCGTGGTTCTGCCCTCTGCATCATGCCCTGGGGGTACACCTTCCACTGTCCACCGAGTCACTCTGCGACAACCCCCTTTGTCATCTAAGAAAACCTGCTCTGCTCTCGTGACCCTGCCCCAGTGCACCGCAAGTCAGCAGTCCGTGGCGGTAGGCCCGTGCAGGACGCTGTGCATCCGGAGCCACTGACTCTGTGCAGCTCAAGTCAAGGGGCCTTTATGGTTGAAAGTGTGTGTCTTTAACGATGTACACTGTTGTCGTTTATTGACTGCACCAGGCACTACATTACGGCTGGTGTGCACACACCCCACACACATCCAACACAGGTGTCACTCGACATGTGAGCCTGCTAATAAAAGTGGCTGGGCGCACGTGCCCGTAGCCATTCCCACCATCTAAGCAAGTGTGTCCGTGTGGTCATTATGTCAGCATGATGGGCCCGAGCCCTGCAACATCACAGTGTGCTGTCTTCAGTGGACGATACCATGTCACCTCAGCAGTGGCTGAGACTTTGGACATGTAGCTTCGCCCGCTCCCCCCTGCATGCACAATCGGTGTGTGCTGGTCCGGCGTACGTCAGGTCAGCGCAGGGGTGTGCTGATTCGGCAGGGAGATCAGGGCATGGCTCTGGTCTGGCCTTGAGCAGGAAGTGCGGTAAGGGTGTCTCTGTGTCGGGGTGTTGTCGCCACCAGGGCCGCAGTAGTCGATGTTGCAATGTAGCATGCACCAGGAGGGCGGGCCCGCATGTACGGGGAAATGTAGGAGTGCAAGACTGCTCTGGGTCTTGGCACATGCATGCCAAGTGTTATGTGTATCAGTCCTGCGGCTGCATAAGTCAGTTGCCTAGCCTCAATCGCAGCGCGATCACAGCCAGCCATGGACTGTACACCTGTGTCCGCCCTGTTCGGACCATTGGCCTACATTCACGTGGCCACACACCCTCAAAGGCCAGCTTCACGGTGTTGTTGGCATGCCGCTGGACATGCGCGGACAGGCATTACAATGGTGTGCCGTAGGAGTGCACGTGATACAACCGCACAGCGCACACAAGTGTGGGGGCTCGTGGGAGGGAGGAGCAGCTGTGAGGCAACGTAACAAACAGTGAGGCGGCTCTTGTGCCACATGCTGGGTATCTCATCCATGATTCCCTGGGTCGCCGACATCCCACCACACCCACGACAGACCTCTGTTCATCTCCTGTATGCATGCAGATGGTGAAGTTACTGTAGTGATGAAAGGTCCTTTGTCTGAACTATCAGGCGGTAGCACATCTGCAGCTCCGAGCTGGGACTTGCATGTGCCCAGCACCCCCTGACAGATACAATAGCATTTGCTTGCGACTCCCACACTACGCACTGCCCGACGTGAGACCAACGTGTACACTTCCCACATGCAGAAGTCCTTGGTCCTAGTTAGCGTGCATGAAATGGCCTTCACACGTACTCCCACCCCACCCCAGGCCTGCACCCGTTGCACACGGACACTGCTCATTGCTCCGAGCTGTGCCATTTCATCCACAGGACTGGCGCAGGGCAAGTCAGTGTCGCTTCAAGCAGAGCCACTGACGCAATGGCAGACCATCCCGGACACATGCTCAACTCCAGTCACGTGGACCTGTACCGTGCACGTCTGCTGCATGTACTGGGGGCACTGCCGTTGGCAGTGCTGCGGATCAGTTACCGGCTGGGCTTCCGCCTTGCGAACGTCACCTGCGTTGAGCCTGTGTTGCATTGTTGCTCATGCATATTCGAGTGGATCATGGATGTCTGCCTCTCCAACGTAACGGTAGCTGACCTGTATTTTGACGTGTGTGTGCGCCCCCTGTTGGTCCACGACCAGGAATGTCACCGTGATGCCCGTTTATGGCATGCCTGGATGTTTGGCATGCATGCTGGCAACTGGACCTGGGAGATTGCACTAGTCGTCGTGTGCAGTGACCACATTGAGCCGCTCCCCGATTGGGCTTTGGTGCAAATTGGGGCCAGGGGTTGGAGTCAGCACATCTGTCCGGGACAGCTGATGGATTACGTCGCCGACATGTTAGATGTGGTGGACAACGATCTCTCATTGGAAATGTTGGCCTACGCTGCTGCACTCGTGTTCATGGACGAGGGACAAGGTACCTGCAGCCACAACTGGATGTGACCCATTGCACGTGTCCCGACGCCTGGTTGCATGTTGGGGATCTGGTCACATGTCCCAAGACGACAATGGACATGGCTGCATTGGCCTGGACTCCTGATCCATGCGCGGACAACCAACGCGGGTTGGCACTGACTTGTGTTGGTGATGGACTGCCCCGGGGTGGACATGGGCGCTTTCCAACGTTCCTCATTCAGACATGCTGCTGCATTGGTCTGCATGTCGTGGCACTTCTCTTGGCCGTACTGACACGCACTTGTTGATAAAGTTTCCACACTTTCACTTGTCTCCAACTGTGTTGAGTCTTGATTTGTATGCCAATGTGTGTGTCTCGGCCTATCTGGGTCCCTGCCATACGTGCATTACTACCCCATCAGGGCTGTGGGTTTGTACTTGTGCATTATCATGTCCCTGTTTCGTGCTTTTCCAGATGCATATGGCCAATTACCGGCCACAAGCGGGTGCACTTGTGTCCTGTGTTCAGTTGTGCAAATGTTGCTGTTTGTACCACATTGTGTTCGATGTTGGGGTGCTCTGCTTCCTATGTGTGTGTGCTGCATTGTGTGTGAGATGTCCCTTCAGCTCTGATTTGGCTCACCCTTCTCCCTTTCAGGCAGTGTGGTTTTCACTTCTGTGCTTGTTCAGTGGTGTGATATTGCCGGGTTGTGTGACTTGTGCTCTTGGTTGGTGTTGTTACTCTTGGGCATGGTTTGTCTGCAGTTGTGCTGTGCTTAATTGTGCATGTGTGCCATTGTGCCCATCTCCCCCCGTTCCCCCAGTCCCTGGTCGTTCCTCTCCCTGTTGCTGTTGTGTCTGTTGATTTTGGGCAGTTTCCGGTCCCCGGGTCCTGCCACCATCTCCAGACTGATGTGGTGGACACCATTTCCTCCATGTCATCCAGCTCCTGGTGTGGCGCTGGACTCCCACCTCCGGTGTGCATTGCTGCCTTCTGGTTGTTGGCGTGTTTCTGCTTGTTTGTGCGTTTCGCATCATTCCAGCTGTTCTGGTTTTCTTCCATTGTCCTCCTCCGCTCTCCGGCTGCATTCACCTTGTCCACGATGGCCTGCCATGTAAAATGTTTTGTTGCCAATGGGGCTTGTGGGGTTGTGTACTGGCTCTGGTTGCCTCCATTGTGCTTTGCTGTTGTTTTCTGTTTGGTTTGTCTTTCTTTTTCAGGCTTTTGTTGTGCTTATTCCCGCCTGCCGTGTGTGTGTTGCGGGCCTGGCGCTGCTTATCGCTGCTTTCTTCATCGCGCATGGGCTCATCGCACGTTTTTTGTGTTGAGGTTTGTGTTTTATCTCCATCGAGGTGGTTGTATTGCGGACATTGGCCTCGTTTTCGGCAGACTATCGCATGGTACCGCCGTGTTGTGAATTCCACTTTAACACGGGGTTATTTTCCCGTGATAGGCTGCGATGTGTAAAGTTGAGTTAACATTTTTTGGAGATGTTTAGCACACGTTCTTGTGAATATCCCCCTCAACCTGGTAGTGAAAAGAAAACAGGGCAGAAAACAATTTGGAGCATGGGGGGACTGGCAGGGCCCAGCACTCACAAGTTAATGCTTTAAACCCAGTCACGGCTCCTGGAGGGAGTGCTGCGGGGCGGCGGGGTGGCGGGGCGGGGGAGGGGCAGGGTGGGGTGGGGTGTAGTAACTCCGGCATACGGCCAAACGGAGGTAAGTACATAAATAAATAAATAAAACGAATTACATTGCGCGCGCCGCATCGCCATTTGGCAATGCGGCGCATGCAATGCAATTTGTTTTATTTATTTATTTATGTACTTACCTCCGTTCGGCCGTATGCCGGAGTTTACTATCCCCCACCCTGCCCCCGCCCCGCAGCACTCCCTCCAGGAGCCGCAACTGTTTAAACCCCCTAAATGCAACTGGTAGTAGGTCGGGCTGACCAGGGCATGAGATTGCTTGCAGTGCAAATGTTCAACATCTATTAAAACATTTTCACTGTTGAATTAGTTCAGCATGCCAAGTACAATTAAACACTTACATTGAATTAAGAACAAAGCTTAAAACTATTTTGTTAATAGACAAATAACCAGTGAAACGGCTCCTGCCTGGTCATGTTTAAGAATTAGCATGATAGACAGGCAGGGGAAATCAAAATAAACAGCACTGTGAGAATTACTAAATTCATGTTTTACTCGTTAACTATTTGTTTGGAGTATCTGTAGCAAAAACATTATTTCACAACTTTTTTTCAAGTTACCCTTCCTAAAACACTAATCACCACTAAGAGACAATTGAGCATGCAATTTATTTATTTATAATTATCTATTAATTGTTATTTTAATATTTTAATTATGTTTGTTTTTAATTAATTGAAAATTGGTTGATCAGCTTATAAATTTAAAATCATTTTGAGAACAATTATATATTATATGCTTTAAATTAGTTTTATTTAATCATCAAATCAGTACTAATAATGTATAATTTATAAAAAATATTTTTAATGTTTGTCAATGTTTTGGGGGGTAGGCAGTTGTTCGGATTGGAGTGGGTATAGTATAACTAGCTCCTCCAAAGTGAAAAGCTTTTGCTGCTTTTGATGACGTTGGAGTGGGAATAGTAAATCTAACCACTCCAATGTCCAACACTTTCCTTACTGTTCTTAGATTGGAGTGGGTGGGAATAGAAATCTAACCCCTCCAAAATAAAAAATCTCCCAGTTTTTGACTATGTTGGAGTGAGAATATTAATTCACACCCGCCCCCTCCTAAAGTCTAAAACGTTTCTTACTTTTGCTAAAACTGGAGTGTGACTAATAAATCTAACCCGACAAAGTCCAAACCGTTCCCTACTGCTGCTCAGATTGGGTTGGAAATAGCATGTCTAACTCCTCCAAAGTGCAACTATTCCCTGCTTTTGCTTACATTGGTGTAGTAATAGTAAATCAAAGCCCTTCAAAGTCTAACACTTTCCCTACTATTCTGATTGGAGTGAGAATAGTAAAACGAAATCTTCTAAAGTCCAGTGCTTTCCTTGTTTTTGTTTTTGTTGGAGTGAGAATATTACATTTGACCCCTCCAAAGGCCTACACTTTCCCCATCATTGCTGAGATTGGCGTGGGATTAGTAAATCTAATGCCTCTAAAGTCCAATACTTTCCTTGCATTGCTTACGTTGCAGTGGGAATGGTAAATCAGACCCTCCAAAGTCCAACACTTTTCCTACTTTTGCTTATGTTGGAGTGGGAATTGTAACCTCCTCCAAAGTCTTCCACAATTGTTGCTTGTGTTGGGGTTAGAATATTAAATCTGAAAGACCACATTCCCCACTGTTTTCACTTGAAACTGATATCTGATGTACGGTATTTAAGGCTGTATGCTGTGTCGCTGTTATACCGTGATGCCATTCCACGCTTTCTTGTTACTGTTATAGAAAACCCTAAACAAAAGAGTATTTTTTTTTTTAGAGACAGTCTCAACTGACACATATTACTGAGCGCTTACAAATTACTGAAAGGGGATATCTAGGTTTTCATAGCTTTGCTAACAGTTAACAGATTAGATTCCTGGCCTGATGCCAGGGGAAGGACTGTTACTTTGAACGGCTGTTGCAGCCATTTGGTTTGTGGACGTCACGAAAACTGTTACGCTGATCTAAGGGAGCCTCTCGGCAATGTCATTTAAAGCATGGGTAGCATTGTGTGTCTCTGATTATTTATTAATGTATGTATAAGGCACATAGGTTTAAATACGAATCAATGTTGAATGGCAAGTAAGTGCGCAAAGGCTAAAACAGACTAAATGTGGTCTTGCCTAGGCAGGCCCAACACCATCCTATCAGCCACATTCTGTATCATCTCCTGTCTATGCAGAGAAGCATTAGCCAGTAGCAGTAATCAGAGCAAATTACAATAAAAAAATTATAAAGGAAGCAAATGTCAAGAATGCTATCATTGCTGTTAAAATGCTAGTTAACCTTACATTATTCTTGAACAAATTGAATAAGCAACTATGAGCAAAAGAGAAAAATGTAGTAACAGTTAAAACAGGATGAAACATACATGCTTAATATTTAGTAAGTGCATTTATATTTTTATGTAACAAGATCCCTAAATATACGAGTTCAAAGAATAAACTTCTCCGAGACTTGTAAGTCCTTTGGGTCTGATTGCCTGGTAATGTGAATACAAACCAATGAATATATATCTGAGATTTTAGGATCACATGTACAAAATAAAGGTCTGAGAGAGGCAAGATAGAATGCAAGCTGTTTTGGATAGTAGGTCAGAGGATGGAGCCTTAATCTAAATTTAACACACAAAAGCCTACATTCATTGGCAATACGGGGGAGGAGGTGGCCTGGTGGATGGGTGGTATTGGGGCATATCAGCAACAACCGGCGATAATTATCGCTAAGCGCACTTAGCGCTAGGATAATTATCGCCGGCTATCGCTGGATGTTATCGCTGAGATAGCGCGCTATCAGCGACGCTTATCTCAAAAGCGATAAAAATACCAGCGATAGCGTGGAAATCGCCGTTTGCAGGGAACATCGCTGGATTTCCAGCGATGTTCCCTGCAAAACGGCGATAACTTGCTGATACGACCCTGTGGTCGTATCAGCATAATCCACCCCCTATGTTACGCATAGGTAAGTCAGGATTTTAGCAGATGTTAGTTTTTGGCGAAAACCGCCGTTTTTGCCAAAATCTAACGTGTACTAAAATCCTGTGGGCTGCCTTGTAAATATCGCGATGTGAACATCAGCGATATTTTACAAGGTAGTCCATCCGGGGTACGCCCAGTGACGCCCACTTTGCATCTCATTAGAGATGCAAAGGGAGGCGTCGGGAAAAAGGGTGCTAACATGGGATTATGCATGTTAGCACCCTCTTGTTAATAGGGCAATATTTTTATCTCCGCTTTTTGGCTTTTTAAGCCAAAAAGCGGAGATAAAGCCCTTGTTAATATGCCCCTTCGAAGGGTTCTGACTTTCAGCAACTAAAATTACCATGTCTGGCAACCTCTATCCACTTTTATCCCGTGTGGTTCTGAACCTGGAAAACACAGGATTTAGAGGGGGCAGGGGCTGTAGGCAGAGGCAGAGTCTGGCCCCAACCCGTGTGCTTCAGTATTACAGGGAGAGAAGAACGTGCTACCCCAGAGATGCTGCAGGCTCCTCATGCCGCCTAAGGATGTAAATGTCCACAAAATTCATTCAGTCTCTACAGAAAAAATGTATATCTTAGCTCCGTGTCTTTTTCCTATAGTTGATTCATGCAATGGGTCTAAAACAGTTTTTCTATTACCTGTATTAGCCCACATTCTTTGACTCGTGTTTGACAGGAAAACATTTGTTTTGTTGTCTAATTTGTTATTATCAATTCTGTGCTTTGCTCAGTCAGTAGCCTTGTCAAAATGTATGCTACTGTGACTTTTACATGCAGGCACCGATCATGAAATATTATTATCTATTTTATGAGTAATGTTTTAATTTCTTTTAATTTCTGAATTATTTATACAAATAAAAAATGATCAATTACTTATATTTTATTGTTGTTGTTCGTTTAATATTACTATTGTGCTTATTATTATATGAATACTATTTATAATTTAAATTTTTTTAATTGTTTATATTTAGTTTTTTTCTTTTCAGAGTATATACATATATATATATTCACTTAAAAAACCATAGGTTTCAGGCACGTTATAGTTAGAAATTAGCATTTAAAAAACCTTTGAAATTCACTGAAAAAACCATAGGTTTCAGACACGTTATAGTTAGAAATTAGCATTTAAAAAACCTTTGAAATTCACTGAAAAAACCATAGGTTTCAGGCACGTTATAGTTAGAAATTAGCATTTAAAAACCTTAGAAATTCACTGAAAAAACCATAGGTTTTAGGGACAGTTATAGTTAGTTGGACATTTCACTCGTACAAAACCAGTGAAATTCCCCTGTTATAGTTAGTTCAGCTAACTATAACTCGCGCCCCCGCAATGCACTGCTGATGACGTCACATATTACATCACTCATGACATGGTCAGTGACATCACTGATGACATCACTGATGACATCTGAAATGACATCACTGATGACATCATCCATGTGATAATTTGATGCATCTTCTCACACCCTAATATAACCTTTGATACACCCACTTTAAATTACAGACTGCCATTCTCAAAACCATAGACACTCCAACACCAATAACTACATACCCACTCACTGATTCTTACGTCTACACACACATCCACTCACTCACCCGTACAGTCACTCATACCGAGTCACAAGATGGCTGCCAACACTTCCTGGTTTGGAGTGTTGACAGCCAATTAGAATAAAGCTCGTGGTCGGGAGGGTCCACGGATCCTCGGATCCTCCGTGCCTCTAAATATCGAAACTTTTATTTTAAATAAACTGCATATAATGCTATATGAGTATAGATACCTATATCTAGATTTATTTTATATACTGACGCATATATATATATGACCTTCCTGTGTTGCTCACTTTTCACGATGGTGTGGAAAATAAAATAATTTTGAACAAATACCCTGCTGTGGTGTCGTGACTTTCGCTGGGGAGAAGACGCGAAGGAATTACAGAAATATATATATATATATATATATATGCATATATATATATATGCATATATATATATATTATATATATATAAAAAAAAAATTTTTTATATATATATACATATATATATTTTTTTGTTCACTATTCTTACCTTTTTTGAGGATATTCTAGTCTACAATACATTTTTGATATTCTTGTACTTTATATATACAGAATGTAAACTGAATATTTTTGTTAATGATATTTTTGACACAACATTACTGTCACATTATTTTGTCATGCAGCGTCACAGGTACGTTTTGGGGATGCTGGGTACTTTCTTTAATCTTTAAAAAACAATTTCCCTTGCACTAATTATGTCAATAAATTCAAATATTATTTTCGGATGTTCTCCACTCATTTCTCCAAGGTATTATTCATATATTTGTAAGTTCATTAGAACTAGATAAAACCACACAGCAGAACAGCATGTGTATTTTTAGAGAGAGAGAGACAAAAGTTGAGTGAAGTCCCACCCTACAATATAAACATGAATTATAGTTTGCATGGCTGTTGTGTGAGTTATTGATTGCAGAGACAATGATTACTGGCGAATGTCAGTGTTTTTAAGGTTTCATTTTTTCTTGCTGTTTTATGTACAGCGAGAACTTGATCCAAAGGTACGGGAGCACTTTACATGAGCTCCAGCTACATTACACAAGAACCATTCATATTTTGGTCCGCATGGGAAGACTAAGTGATTTGCACAGAATAACAGGATGTTGAGCCAATGTCAAGGCTCTAACTGGCTCCCGAGCTCCAGAGATTGCAGCTCTGGCCGTTATGCCACATCCTCTAACCATAAATTTATCTGTCAATATTTCTTTCACTGTCTCTTATACACAGGCATACACAATCACATGCACACTCTTAAACATTCCCCTATCTCTCTGTTACCTATCTCTCTTTTGCTGCTTATAGGTCTTCCACCTATTTCTGAACCCAAAAACTCCACATCAGACCTAAGTTACACTCATCTCTGACCGCTAAATTCCACCCATTCCTAAACCTTAAAAGCCCTTTCTAACCCTAAACTCCATCCATCCCTGAAACCTAAAACCCCTCGCTACCCTAAACTCCCCCCATTCCTGAACCCTAAAAACCACTTTCTACAACTAAACCCCACTCATCCTTGAACCCTTCAAAGTTTTCGCCACGCCAAATCTCCACCCATCCCTAAAAAAAGTCACCGCCCCTTAATACCGCCTATTCCGGATCTCAAAAAACACTTCACCCCCTAAACTCCACACATCCCTAAACCCTTAAAATATTTCTCCACCTTGAATCTCCACCCATCCCTGCACCCTAAAAAAAACCTCACCACTCACCACCTCTAAATACTACCCATTCATGTACCCTAAAACCCCTTTCTACATCTAAACTCCACTCATTCACGAACCCTTAAATGCCCTCCCCGTGCTAATCTCCACCTATTCCTGAATACTTAAAGCCATTCACCACCCCTAAACTATACCCATGATTTAACCTTAAAATCCTCATCAGTCCTAAACTCAACCCATCCGTAAAGCCTAAAAACCCTTCAAACTTCCTAAACTCCACCCCTTCCTGATACCTAAGAAACACTCTCCACTTCTAAACCCCACCCATCCCTGAAGCCTATAAACCCTTTTTAGGCCAGAACTCCACCCATCCCTGACCCCTAAAAAACCCTCATCACCCATTAACATCACCCATCCCTGAACTCAAACACCCTTCACTACTCCTAAACTCCATCGAACTGTAATGTAATTTTGGATTTTTCCTTAAAAGTATCTTCCTTGAAAGATTTTTCTTTAATTTTCCTTTTTTTTTGTATTTCCTTAAAATTGCCTTTCCTTAAGATTGGTTTTCAATAAATTGGTTTCCCTTAATGTGGCTTATCAGTTTTTGTTTTTTCATCCATTCACATACATCACATGGATGCACTACAGAAATATGTTTGTGTATCAGCTGAACTTGGTCAGCCTGACACAACATTGAACCACAGCTTAATGCTCCTTAAAATTACATTGTGATGTAAAACTTCTGTTATGTGGTATATATTTGTACGTTGACAATCTGCATCAGACTTCTGATTAGCAGTTGATTGCTAGTTAAAAGTACGGCAGATGAATAGGTTACGTGGTTAATGCTCCTGCCATCCAGACCCAAAAAAAACCCAGAGCAAAATATGAATAACACAACTGAAAATCTGGTAGCACCGCATAACATACCACTACTCTGTCTATTGCATCATAAATACATTGATTTGTGGGGCTTATCAAGTGTATCACTGCCAACTGAAAAAAGAAATGTGAAAAACAGAGTGGTGCCAGTCTTGTTGACATCAAATGAAGTCAAATTGACGTGACATGTTTTTCACTCAGCCCAAAATATGTGTTCCTATCACACTCCAGCATTAAGTACACTGTATGTCATTTGTGCTTAAAATGTTGGATATATATTTTGGAGCATTTAAGGTTTTCAAAATGATGCTTGGAAATGCTTTTTGCAACTGCACAGTTTAAAAGAACTTTGGCGTTTGCATTTAGCATCGAACACCTCTTGAATCCCGGTGCCAATGAACTTCTAGTTATAAAATTGCCAAGGTTTTCAACCAAACACATGGGAGGAGGGATGTGCTTTATAAAAACAAAATGTTCGCAAAATATAATTTCTTCCTGGATTAATTACAAGTAAATTGTAACCCTCTGTAAACGGATCAAAGGCTTCAGGAGAAAATAATTCAAAAGGCTCCATTATTGCCCAATCTGTTATGGAAATCTCGAAGGTTATCTCGGTTGCTGCAGCACCTACCACACCTCTACCTTCAGCACCCCTGCCTGTCCAATGGGGTGAGATTTTCATTGACAGTTAGTTTCCACCTCTTTTGGGGAGTCTGTAACAGTTCAATGGGTTGCACCCACAAATGGCACTTACCTTCTTAGCTTTCCGCACAATATTCTCCTCTTCTCTCCTGAAAGCTCCAACGCGGGACCCAGGAAAATGTACTAACCAATCCTGGTGCTTCTCTCATGCTGTTAACCAGCATGAGAGAAGCATCAGGATTGGAAGGAGCGGCCTCTCTCGGCGCTCTTAAGAGCACTGGAGACCTATGTTTTCTCTAACCCAGGGTTAGAAAGGTTTAAAAGGTGCATGTCTGGATGGCTGTCGCAAGACAGCCGGCCAAACGGACATGAGCACTTTAAACATAAGTGCACAGCTCCCTGCTGCCACTCAGCTGCAATTGCCCTGCCCCATCCTGACACTAAGTTCAGGACGGGTTGCTGAAAAATAAAATGATAATATTTTAGTTCCATTTTAGTTTTCAGCTCTGGTGCATTTTTTTTAGTGGGGCAACGCCCCTCAGCTCTCATGCAGGAGCTGCTTCTGTAATTAAGAGGGTACACACCATTCACAGCACATCTTATTTGAAATTTGGTATGTGGCAGAGACTTGTGACATTGGTTTAATACATACCTAAAAGCAGATTTGCTATTGCAACCCTGTGAGTTTATGAATCATGATGTTTACTACAGCAAAATGTCTTGGAACATCAGCCCCCAAGTTAAGCAATAGCAAATCTTGTTATTTCCAGTAGTTAGAGATAGCAGACATGCCCTGTGAAGTGTTTTATAAGTAACAGCCCCTCACTTTTTCCTCCTCCTTGCATTTCCGTTTCCCAGTGGCGGTTTCCTGCTTTGGGCAAAGGGGCTGCGCCCACCCAATTTCCTTCAGAATATGTTGATTTTATAATTACTATTGTAATGATTACAATAGTAATTAAAAAATTAGTTCTGCCTGGCTTGCTTATACTATGTGACGCTCGTGCCAGTGTGGGTCCGAAAGCCAGGCCCTTTCCACGGACATATGCGCTAAGTGCGCATGTGCCAACCACTACAGTAATGTTAGATTAAACCAGGGCTTACCGTGTTCAAGCCCTGGTTTGCCAATCTTCATGCTCTCCTGGGAACACCAATTATGATGCACTGCAAGCGCCACTTTTGAAAGTAGCCCCGGGCGTGGTTGTGAGTTCCAGCCCTGTCCTGCCCGGGGCTACATATCAATCACTGAGGGCTCGGGTGGAAGGGGCAGCCAGTGTGGGCGGTAGAAGGGTGGATCAGGCCTTCACCATGTGACCATGCAGTAAACAGATACACTGCGCAGGTGTGAATGCACAGTGTATCTGTTTACTTTCACTTTCTCCTTTGTCAGAGAACTGAAGTTTGAGAAACCTGATCGACGCCAAGCCTCCTTTGAAGGGTAAGTCGCCTCTCCTGTCTACAGCAGAGGTCATAGCATAATAAAGAGAAGTAAAAGGAGCAAACTAAAATAAATGAATCAGCCAGGTCAGCGCGAAAAACAGATGCATTCATATTTTAAAAACAAAGCAAACAGGAACCCCATATTTAAATAAACATATGTATGCACTTGCCGTTTGTATTGTGCAATTAGAAGCGTAAGTAAGTGGCTGAGGTTTTTAACTCGTCGTGTTCATGGTCACTGAACTGGACTCCATCTACCACTACGAGTCTGTGAGGAAGTGTCGTGATTTATGTGAGCATGACCTGTCCTGTATAGATTTGCGGATGACGCACAAATATTTTGAGCTTGTTATGCGAGTACGAAACGTGTTTGAAGCGCGTGCAAAGAAAGCTTAATATGTATGTATATGTAGTGGGATTTGCTATCAGGTTAAGTGTGTCTTTGTGTGAGTTTCGGGCCGGCACGGTGCATATACATTTGAATTTATTCGATGTGCAGATTTCTGTGGGTCAGGGGTGCAGGGTTTCAGCTCCACCACTGAACACGTCACTGTGCAAAACAGTAGAGTAGCCAAAAGAAAAGCAAGACTGCATGGTAAAAGTAAAATTTTACGTTTGTCTTGCTCGCACAATAAAAAATTAACATTTTCAAAACCGTATTTATACTGCGGTGCCATTCTCTTGTTAATTAGAAAATAGTGTACTTTAACATTAGATTTCGGCATCTCTGTGATGTAAATTAATATCAACGTCATGGCTATTGGTTGTTATGCACTGTTGAAAGCATGTTCAAAACTATATGTTATAGAGAGAGGTGAAAAATCAGCTGTAATTCCAAAGTACTTCTTTATTGGTTCAAAGGCTTCAGAAATCTTTTGTTTCTAGCATTGTAGCATGTGGCTCCGAACCTTTTGATGGCAAGGGGGGTTTGGGGGGCAGCCAAACCTCGGTGAGGTCTGGCCCCCGAGCAGATTGGGAGGGGGTAGGGGCGAGCCGATTAGCGGCCATTTTGTGGTTGGGCTGCATTGGGAATATCCCAATTGTAGCCCAACGGGAGTTATAGCCCAAAGTGTATATCCGGGGGTTTCTCGCGCTCCCAGCCACCATTTTAGGTTTGGTGACCTCGTGGTTGGGAGCGTAGTGGCATTTAGCGTTTTTTCCCTCCCTCCCTCCCTCCATTTCGGTTTTTGGGGTCTGTTTATTTTAGGTCAGTGTTTTTTCTATATAGACCGGTTTTTATGGGACAGGTGCATAAGGGTTTTGCTAATTGTATATCCGTCGCTTGGAACAGGTGCAGGCGGGGTTGTTAAAAGTTGGCCAAGATTGGCAGAAGTTTTTAGTTAAGTGTTGGTAGTTTGTGAGCAGGGGCAGGGAAAGGGTAGGCAGGTAGGCTAAGATTAGACTAGATGTTTGGTAGTTACAGTTGCACAAAGGCAGGTAGGGGTTTGGGTCATTGGAGGGCAGGATTTGTAAATGCAATATTGTGTAATATGGTTGTTATGTAATGTTATTATTGTTATCGGCAGGGTGGGGGATTTGATGTGGGGATCGTAGGGGTGGGGGGGAACAGGGGATCAGTTAGTTTATGTATAGTGAGGTTTTAGTTTTGTAAGGCAGTTGCCAGTGTTGATCATTGTGATATGCACCTGTTTCAATAAAGCGGCCTTTTACACACACAAGAAATTGGTCTCGGTTTGGCTTGTCCCCCTCCCTCCCAAGTCTTGTGGTGTGTGCATTTGATTTCTCTGTCTACACACAGCTGCATGCCTGTGTGTTTCGTCTTTAGTGTGCGTGCATCGTGCCTTGCGCACAGGTATCTGCATCAGTAATTTTGCTTCATACTATCATATTTTGCACAGGCCGAGTGAGGACACAGCGAGCAATATATCACAGCAGTCTCGTCTTCCCACTCCCCTCTTTGTACGCATAATGACCGCCAAACGTTGTTTGCACAAAGGTGCAAACTGCGGAAGGCAGGGGGAATCTGAAGGGCAGGACCGTCCCATTTGAAATGCTCCAGCTGCAGTGTAAGGCAGGGAGTTTCCCTCTGTTGTGAAACCGAGAGACGGCGGACAACTAAAACAAGCCTTCTTGCCAGTTTGCCTGTTTCCCAGAAAGAAATGTAAATGAGCGCAACTGGTCAATCTGCAAATGTAAAGGGTGCCTGGAAGGTATGGACTTTAATTGATGGAATAAATTGAAGCTTCGCAATACACATTCATACTTTTTGTGGGGTATTGTAATGTTCTACCAGCTAAACTGTGAAGTGTGTGCTTTTAAAAGACAGTTATAAAAAAAACTGCTCTACGTACTCTGCAAGAAAATCCATATTTTGGTAACACTTTTTATCTTAAACATTATTGTGTATTCTGTAGCAGTCTATTTTATACTGTGTGTAATGCAAGTTTAAAATAATGACTTACATGTTCACAGTGCTTAATGTCGCAGACTGGAACCTTGTACCACTAAACATATACAAGTCACTATTCTCCACTGCACCAACCAGATCCCCTCTTAGGCGGATCGGGCTCACTCGCTATGTTCGCGCGCCACAGTGCACTCACCGCACTAATGTGCCTCACCACTTTCAAATGTCACCAGCCGCCACTGCAGTTTCCTGTGATTCTCTCTTCACGGACAAGCTTGGCGCCCCCATTTTTTCTCACCGTTCACTTTAATGCTGTAGTTCAAAAAGCAGATAAGTTTGCTTGGTTGGTCCTGTGCAGATCCTCTTGCAAAATGTTTTCTCTCCTGTTCCATCCAATGGCTTCACCTAACTGTTGCAAAGGACAAACGTCGGACGATTTTAATCGTCTCCAACAAACTTTATTTAGAGAAGTTTTCTTTTCGGTGACTATATTCCCGTTGCTTTCATTATTTTATATTTTAGGACCTATTATCAAGGACATTTTTATGCTGAAAGACGTAGATGACACCATGCCCTAAAATGTTTAATTTTTCACTCCGCCAGGATGCTTCGTGCAATGCTTGGCTTTGCAAAGAATTTGTTTTGACTGAAATAAAAACAAAGCAAAACATAATCCGCTAACACTGATGACAAAAAAGTGCCTCTTAGAAAAACATTTAGAATGTGAATGAGTATTCTTCACTAATCCCCGAAAACATAACGCTTTTGACACATTAGTACAGATTACAGTGGCACTGTCAACTATGCAAATCGCTTCATTCCCTTTCAGTAATTAAACATAAATGTTCAGCTAAATGTAATTTCTGCTGTGGCATCTCTACTAAGCCGGAGCAGGGTTCGCAGCTGGCACACACTTTGACAGTTTGCATATTTCTCTTTTGTTTTTCAGACGTCGAGAACAGCATGTCATAATTTTATTAGACTGGAAATCCATGCAACTTTTGATCAGTGGTGCGGTGGCTTTCCACTTAGGCGGCTTATCCACAAAGACATTTAAAAGGAAGTGTTACTCCTATAATAGTTTTAAGTACTCTTGCACACTTTGTGAACTAGCCCCAAAACATCTAAAATGGGAATTAAATTGGGATGTTCATGTACTTACTACAAAGAGCATGGACTGCACCCTGTTAGTACTTTTACTAAGAGGGAGCTGGACATTTCAGGGTGATTCCCAAAGGAGCAAATAAAAGAGTATCTTTTATAATACTACTTCTTTAGTCATAAATGTCGTTGTCAATCAGCGCCTATATTTTTTAGAATTTTAGGTAGCAACAGCTCTGTTAAGGGTAGTATACCAGGGTATATTTTCCTATATACAGCCACCTCAAACGCAGGATCGGCTGAGGATACAGAGGGGCCCATTTCACTTTAATGTATACGCCCGTACCTATTCCAAAGGCAGATGTGTTCGGTACAAATACCAATTTGAAAATGGAGGTTAACATTGAATATAGCACCACATTGAAATGAATAAAAACGGCAAAATACACAAACAACTCTTTAATTATAAGAAGAATATGAAGACCTGGTTGGGGACAAAAAGCATGCTCCAAAATCCTGTCACCCTGCTTGCTCACAGAACTGGTGTTGCCAAGCTCTCTGCTGCGTCACCTGCCTCGCAGAAATGTGGCCCCATTTTGCTGAAAAGGAAAGTGTCCTTCTGCACGCCATTCGTAAATCCACTGCTGCCATATGCAAAGAAACAACACTTCTAATAATCTTGCATCTGACTTCACCTTTATTGTCTGTGCAACTATGTCGTGAGATAGGATGATATCCTCATTCTCACAGCTTCCGGAAATATAATGCACGTGCACACACACAGACACAACACACACAGACACACACACACGGACACACACACACACACACATCCACTCAAATTTAGAGATAACATTAGTGCACAGTTTTATGCTCACAAGTATCCAATGGCAAAATAATCACACACCTTAATGTGAAGTGTATCATCTCTGAATGTGTACATTTGAGCTCACTGATAGACTGCTTAGGTATGAAAGAAAACACGAGCATCAGTACCATAGCGACAGAAGATGTTCATATCTGGTCATGTCTGCTGCATATTGTGTCCAATGAGAAGCAGTTGGGGAGAAAAGCTTCAACCAAAACCAGCAACCAGGGCAGCCATACCACTGAAACATCAGTCAATGGCTCCTAGAGATGCATGACCCTATGTGCAGGAAGGATTTGTGAAGATCATTTCCTCAGACTTCAGACAATTCACATATGTGCTGATTAGTCTGATTAAGAAAGGGCCAGGTTAACAAGTTAGATATTTCTTCTGTAGATTTACTCCTAGGATTGTGGCTGATTTCTGACTTTTTTTAGGAATTCACAGAGCATCCAAAGACCACTCCAGAAAATCTTCAACAATCAGAAAGTTCCTGTATCCCTATAATAATTAGCATTTACTTCAATAGGCATTGAGGTCTGAGGACTGTCCCTGAGATAAGCAGCTTCCTCTTTGAAGCAGAAGAGATTAGAGGATAAAAAACAAAGAGATGTTTCTCTCAAGTTGAGAATGATCCCTTTTTTAAAATTAAGATTAGTAGTAGGACAGATGTGTCCTGCCTCAACCCAATTTTGAGTTGGGAGGTCGTGGATCAGCTTAGCAAGAGTGTATGGTTTGTACACAATAACCTTTAGATTGCCACCCATAGGCATAGAGCTTTCCCTATATACTGCCAGCTGGGCTCTTAAAATTTTGCAGGCACCTTCAAGAGAAAAACACTTTCTTGCACCCCTACTAATAAACAAAGATGAGCAGTTTTCCCTTATCCTGGGTTGTTTCAAGACTGAAAAAATGTTACGCATACTGGAGCAGCACTCCCTGACTGACTACAAATCTTAGTGGATTTCCTAGTATTTGTTTTTATCCTGCAATGACATAGAGAGCTCCTGCAAACACATTGTGACCCTCAGCTGAGTTGTTTAGCATAGATTCAGTGAATCAATGAAAGTAGCACTTACTGCAAGAAGATTCAAAGCCATGTCTGATGAGTTTATATTGAAAATCTTATGCTGACAGGACCTTCCCTACCTGTAGGATTTGTCTCTTTGCATTTAAAATCTACTGCCGACAGCACCTACTCCTGCCTGTAGGATTTGTATGGAGCAACCACACTCTAAAGCAGGCCCTTAGGGTCTCATTTTAAAGGCTGTAGGAAACGTGAACTTCTCCAATTTCTGGAGGAAATTACACATACAGAGTAGAAACCACCAACTGAATTTCCTCCACAGTGCTATCACTTTGGTAGAGGAAAATCAGCGAGAGAATTTAATTTCATATGTTTAGAGTTTCCTATTCAAATGTTATGATTTTCAGTTCCACCTAAACTCTAAATGAGGCTCTAAGTGTTTAATACAGAGGTTGGTAGTAATGGAAAACCTTCAAAAGTTTCAAATAAAGTGCAAAATTTAGAGGCAGATTTACCAACTGAATTTTTTCCACTTAATAGTATGAAAAAGCAAATTCTAGTGGTAAATTATGCTCTAGAGTTTACATTTTCCTCCTTAAATTGGCAAATATTTATATTTTCCATTAATACTGAACTAAATCAAGCTCTAAGCTCAAACATAGAAATCAGTCTCAAACTGCTCATTAGGCCACTGTCATTAATTTACAGCCAAGTCTTACCTGGGCCTTAGACCCTTTTTAAATTTTTCCAATTTTATAATTTATCATATAGTGACATTGGTCATATTTAATTACATTTTAATGGTTGACCCCAGTGAGATTTGTGATCATTAATTTCAGAGTAGGGAATCTCACCAATTAATAATTTAAACTTTTGCTAGGTCAAAACACAGCTAACCAAGAACACCTGGCTCAGCCCCTGGGATGGCAGAAGAAGCATGCTTTTCCCCAAAGAAATATATGCTAGGTTTTATCAGCAGCAAAACATATGAAGTCAAGATATAACAAATTTACATTCCCAAACCAATTCAGAAATATTTAGAAAGCAAACTGGCACAATAAGGAAAAAAATCAATTAAAGGACCCCAAGGAGAACAGGACTATCTGATGTGCAGAATCTCTGCCACAAGTGAGGAGTCTCTGAAGTCATAAAATGACTTTTAGTAAAACTAAACTAGTAGTTTGTGAATACCAAAAAATGAAAAGAACTTACACAAGAGTGTATTTTTACCTTTTTGAATCAGGCCTTATATATTTGAACTGCTAATATGCACCCACCGTGGACGTATATTTTCAATGGTCACACTTGCGAGAACAGTGATGGGCATTGATGGATTTTATGCCAGAGTTTTCATGCTGAAATGTCTTCTGCCATGCCATGCATTCCACCACCTCATAGAAGTCTTTAAATACGGTGAATTTTCAACCTTTCCCTTAGTAAATAAGAGCCACATTGGCAGATGGAAAGTCACAACATGCATAGAGGACAGTCAGTTTTCATTTCCAATGGAAGGCTTGCTGAAGTTTTGATATGCTGTTGAACTCAAAATCAGAGTCATCATCAGGAAAAAAGTTCATGACACTTTGGGTAGCATCCGTCAGGGAAACCGGTCCTGAGCAAGGTTCAAAGAGATGAATAGAAGGAGTATATTGGAATAAGCAATGTTTGGGAGTATTACTATTAAGGTTAGGTTTGTCCTGTGCCTGAAGCTCAAGCAATGGAAGGGTAACTACCCATGTGGCTATCAGTCTGACTGATGGAGTTCTGTTGCTGCACACTGTGATATTCTAATGCATGTAAAATTAAGTGAACAGGTTAGTATCAATCTTGTCACATTTATGTTGAACTCTGCTGGCCTGATTCACAAAGATAAATTTAGACTTTTGTGTAACTTTATGTTTGTTTTGGCATTGACAAACTCCTCTTTGATAATAGGTTTACAACTGCGGAGACGCCGTTGTCGTAGCGGAGAACTCCGCACATAAAAAGATAAGACATGCCTATCTTTTTGTGTGCGGAGTTACCCGCCCCGACTACGGAGTCTCCACAGTCATAAACTTGCTATAAAATGAGTGTTTGCGAATCCCCCCAAAAATGTAAACCTACGCAAAAGTGTATGTTTACCTTTGTGAATCACACCCTGCATGTGGAGATGTGGCTGTAAATGTTTGCATGCTCTTTATTAAGTGATTCCCTATGAACCATTGTGTCAGCCCTTAATTATTACCCAAGTACTGAAGAATTCGTGGCTCCTCCAATGTTTTTTATGCTATGTACGCTAAAACTATAGCATCGATACCACCCTCGTGGCTTACATCTCTTGCTAATATTGTCTACAAGTTGCAGCCTTTTAGAAGCCTGGTCCACTCTTTTGCAATTGTTTTGCAGGTGGCTTTTCCATCCACAACTGTTCATTACTTGTACGTTGATAATCTCTCGCCCCAGATTTAAGAGACTCAAATGAGGGGGCAGCTGTTTCTCTTCTGAAGCCCCTGGACTCTGGAACAGTCTGCCTATAAATATCAAAGCAGCTCCCACTTTATTGAGTTTTAGGAAACTTTTAAAAACTTGTCTTTTCAATGCCTAGCCTCCTCTTTGTTCCAGTTACACTGCAATACCCAACTTAGCGCCAAGACACCCTCGGGGATTTGTGCGCTTTAGAAGTTTTATAACATAACATAACATAACATTACTCTGGGGCTTATACGTGTACATCTGTCCTGTAACCTCTTGGCTGTTTCCAAGCCACCCAGTAAGCACCTAGTCATCCCTCTGGTGCTAATAATTTTTAATTATCAGTTGCCACCTCTGTGCAACCTAGCCTTAGACCATCTAATTGCGTGACATTACATCTCCCTTCAAGCGGGTTGGAAGAGTACAGTTAATCTTTGAAGAAGTAAAATCAACAGAAGTAGAGTTTTCCGTGTTTTTAATATACCAGCCACATTAGAATACCGATTGTATAAAAGGCAATCACAAACAAATGTCAATATGCCCTTAAGCCATCTACAGTAAAATAGGTAAGCATAAAGCCCATAGTGTTTGACAGATACATTACCTGAGTGTTTCAAACTGCAATATATCGCTGACAACATTTCCAGACTGCAGACTTGCTGCATATCAATAATACCCCTGGGTTCGAACTTGTGGTAGATCATAAACTGTTAGCTGAAATTAAACATCACAGCTGGTTGCTTTAATTTGATGGATTTCAGAACAAATGCCTCAACGGCTTGATTAAACCGAGCCATTTTACAAATCCAAAAGAGAGAGGAAATTGCACGTGCTGCGACTTCGCTGATTTCGAAATATTCACTTAAATTGGATGGCTGAAGTGAAATGTAACCGCATAACGAATAACACAGAGGTCTGAACATTTAAAACTGTACTCCGAAGTTTGCATGCAGGGTGGAGTATCACTAAGTGAGTGGCATCAGGCGCATACAAGGAGAACAGGACAGATTTATTTATGTAGCCCATTAAAAATTGCAGTCAAGTGAATTCTATTTTTGTTTACAAACCGCTGAGCCCCTTCAAAGCTTTAATCTGACGAATCAACTATTACATAACACAAAGAATTGTTTGGCTTAACTTTAAGAAACGGGCCCTTAGGGGCCTGGTGGGAGCACCTTTTAATGTCCGGAGAAATCAGAAAGGTGACCTAATGTTAACTCTCGCCAACACACAGGAATCCATCAAAATGTAAAGAATATAAAAAGTTTTTCAGTTTTTTTTCATTCGAAAATACCATTAAGGCCCTTATTTTAGCTTATTATTCCCTTATGCGATGCAGTGCGCGCAACGAAATTCGTTTTATTTATTTAAATGTTTACTTACCTGTATTCGGCCTTAATCCGTAGTTTACTACCCCCCACCCTGCCCCTCCCCCGCCCCACGTCACCGCCCGACCGGCACTCCTACCACCGACCGCGCCTGAGTACCACTGATATCATATTTGTACATGGGTTGACTACTGGGTAAAATTCCAGGCCGCTTGTACTTTCAGCTTTTTGTGTCTTATTGTGATTTGTAAAATCGTGCTACATCAAGTGTGAACTGGTGCCTCTGAGAAATTACATTTCTTAAGAGGAAACAAGGAGATGGCAGATCTGCTGGGTGAGTAGAAACCTGAAACATCTAGAAAATGATGAGAAATATTCTACAAAGAAGTTGGGACTGTAAAGCTGCCACATATAGCAGATATGTGAAGTTGTAACTATAATTATATAGGGCAGGGTGCAAATAATGAAAATTGTGCCCTCCCTCACACATACACAACTAAAGTAGTTGATGTCACTTGATCCACCATTTCAAAAGATATCTTAGCCTCGCTCTGCAACAGCACAAAGTCCAGGCTAGGGAAACCAAAGGGCTTATTTATGAGCCCCTTTCGCCGCCAGTGCGTCAGGTTGCATGACGCACCGGTGGTGCAACCTGCTGCGTGATATTTACAAGCACACGTAAAGCCACCATGCGTGGCTTTAGTGTGCTTGTAAATATTGCCCTTTTTCTCGCAACACTTTGCGTGTTAGGGGCTTGACATGGGTGTTGTTGTGGGTGTTTCCAGGCAACACCCATGGCCACTGATGCATTTCCAGATTTACGAGCAATCGTAAACCTGGAAATGCGTCTGAATGCTACACCATTGGGGTGGCATAGCGAGGTGCAACAAGGAGAAAAGTTTTCATTTCTCCTTGTTTTGTTCCGCTTTCAATGCGTGCTGCATTCTACAGCACATATTGGAAGAGGAAATCACCTCAATTGATTGTTTTTGTGCAGGAAGATGCCCCTTCCTGCACAAAAACAATCTCCCCACGATGCAGGCATCCTTGCACCATGGTGCAGGGGTGCCGGTGCATGGCAGCAGTTTACCTTCAGTTTACCTACAGTTTACCTACTCTGCTACCTTGGAACACTAATGTCCCTATCCTGTTGCCTTGGGAGAGTTCCCTGTCCTTCTGCTTTGAATGTGCTGTTCCTTTCTTGCTGCCTTGGTGGAGGTTTTCCTGTTCTCCTACGCTTGGTGAGTGCCTCCTGTACGTGGAGTTTCCCGCAAGAGTGACGAGTCAAGGGGAGTTGATTTTCAGAGCTTCTACCTGGTGTGACTCTAACCCAAGCGTACCGGATTCTACTTCTCACACCTGATCTACGTGAACTGTGGACCCACCCATCTTTGCCGTGTACCACATTTAAATCTTTAACAGTTTCTTTGTGCCCGCTTAGATTATTCTTTACATGTTTTCCGTCAGCGTTTCCGTGGTGCTGGTGTTTTCGACAGGAATGTCCACTTTGTGTGCAGGGAAAGGTGAGCTATTTTCGTTTTTACTTGTGACAGTACTATCTCACAACTTTTGTCGTTTCAACCGCTCTGCGACATTCAAAAATACGGCTCGAGCTGCCCGCAGCGCGTATACACTGGACACACGCTGCCTTACCTGTGTCCAACTATTCTTCCATGGATCCTCTGTGACGTCTGCGCTTCCTCGACGCTTATGGCTGTTCTGGACGTTTTGGTGCACAAGCGCACCGAGAGCCACCCTGCAAGCACGTCGTAGAAGCGTGCCGCCATCTTGGGTTTGGTGCTTCACTTCCATCCTGCACTCTACATTGTGAGGTAACCCTTGCCAACCCTGTTTCCTTCGGTAAAGGAGCTTTCTTCTTTTGTTTTCAATCTGCACAACGAATACAATACAAAGCATTTTGAACATGTAAAGACTTCATTGGCATTCTTGACCACCGGCAGTCGTGCTGTTTGCCTCTTGCGTCTTCCACGTCCTCGCATGGCTGTGCATATTCATCTTTGGGCATTTGTGTAGCGCTTACTGCTTGGGATTACCACAAAAGTACATTTTCTCATTTCGTGCCTGTGCATTTTATTCTACGGACATGTGTGAAGCGTATGCCCTCAGGGTTAATCGTGAAGGAACATTTTCTCACCATGTGTTTACTTCCACGAACATGCTGTTCCTGGTGCAGCCTGAGGCTGATGTTGTTGTGATTACTGCTTCTTTCCTGCGGCGTGTGAGACTGTACTTCACTTCGGGAGAGATATCGCTCACCGGAGTATTAGTCTTCATTTTGTGATATCGTTGTTACTTGTTGGTGCATGTTAGATTTGGGGGTCTCTAGTTGGCAGAGGTAGGTACCTTTGTCCAAATAGGGACCCTTGCGTCTAGTCAGGGAAAGTAGGTACACTCCCGAAATAACCCCTGCTCACCCTCTTGGTAGCTTGGCCCGAGCAGACAGGCTTAGTTCAGAGGCAGTGTGTAAAGCATTTGTGAACACATACAGTAATCAAGTGACAACACTACAAATGGACACCACACAGGTTATATATTTATAAAAATAGGTATACTTTATATAGATTTATCACAAGACCATAAACGACAAAAATAATCCACAATACTGTTAAGAATACTTAGTTCTGATCAAACAGGCTTAATTCAAGGTTCTGTGCGAGTCGGTAGCCTCCTCCGGCTACGGCGATGTCGAGAACAAACAGAGTCTAACAAATCCAGCTGACCGCGTCGAGACGGGCCAACACAGCGTAAACAGACTCGGTCACAGTACCTTTTACTTGAAGCGGCAGGCACGGGCGTGCGAGCCGGATGGCTGTTCGTCGCGGTCGCGATGCAAAAAAATGGAAGCGTTGCAGGACGCGTTGTCCCTCGATGCGGTGCAGGCAGCGGCTCGTTGACGTCGTCGAGACGGAGTCGGTGAGACCAGGGCCGTGCGTTGCAGGGCGAGACGGTGCTTCGATGCGGTGCTGGCAGGTTGCGGTGCGGCGACGGAGCCGGATTCAGGAGCTGGCGTCGATCAGTCCGGACAGCGGTGCGAGTCGGGCGGTGCGTCGCAAAGCGTGCGAGCGGTGCCCAACTCCGGTGCGGTCACAGGACTCGAACTCAGCAGCAGTGACCGTGTCGGTCGGACCAGTTCGATTCGGCGTAGCGAAGCGTTGCAGGACGCGTTGTCCCTCGATGCGGTGCAGGCAGCGGCTCGTTGACGGAGTCGGTGAGACCAGGGCCGTGCGTTGCAGGGCGAGACGGTGCTTCGATGCGGTGCTGGCAGGTTGCGGTGCGGCGACGGAGCCGGATTCAGGAGCTGGCGTCGATCAGTCCGGACAGCGGTGCGAGTCGGGCGGTGCGTCGCAAAGCGTGCGGCGGTGCCCAACTCCGGTGCGGTCACAGGACTCGAACTCAGCAGCAGTGACCGTGTCGGTCGGACCAGTTCGATTCGGGCGTAGCGAAGCGTTGCAGGACGCGTTGTCCCTCGATGCGGTGCAGGCAGCGGCTCGTTGACGGAGTCGGTGAGACCAGGGCCGTGCGTTGCAGGGCGAGACGGTGCTTCGATACGGTGCTTACAGGACACCGAGTCGGTCGTGAGAGTCGGTCACAGCTCCCTACCTCTGCAGCCACTGAAACAGAGTTTCCAGCAGCAATTCACAAAGGGGGTGAAGTCCAATGGTCCTGGGACTTCGGTCAGGGGGCAAGCTCTCTTCCAAGCCCTTGGAGATCCTTCACAAGTTGATGAAAGTCACAGCAAAGCAAAAGTTCCTTTCTCCTTTCTTTGGCAGTCAGGCAAACCACTGCAGGCCAATCCCCCAAGCAGCACTTCAGGCTTAGGGATAGTTTCTCCTCAGTTTCTTCTTGGTTCCGCTCCTCAGCAAAGGTTTCTTCTTGTTCCCAAAAGTGATCTATTTTTCCTGGGGTCTGGGTGCCCCTCTTATACCCTGATTCTCTTTGTTCTCTGGAGGCAGAGAGGCCTCCGCCTAGTCCAAAACCAGTTCTGGTCAGTCCTGGAGCACTTTGTTTTTCTGACTCCTTCTTTCCTTTCAGAATGTGGGGCAGAGTGCTCAGCCGCCCGGCAGGAGGTGGAGCCAGCATTGTGGAAGGCAGGCACAGCCCTATTCAGACCCAGGTGCAACTCCTCCCTCCACTCTGGATGCAGATCTTTCTATTCAGCCCTGCGCTGACTCACCCTGTCTCCTGTAGCCACCCCCAGCCCCTGTCACTCAATCTCCAGACAAGGAATACACAACCTAGCAGAGGCAGGCTTGGATAGTTAGGCAAGAAAATACCCACTTTCTAAAAGTGGTATTTTCAAACACAGAATGTTAAAACCAACTTCACTAAAAGATGCATTTTATCATCCTGAGTTCAGGCATACTAAATTCGTTTTTCTACCATGTTCCCTGGGTCAGTTCTGACTATAAGGTGTAATAGTCAGTCTGCCCATTCTGGCCTATGGGGAGCAGGTAGCCTTGCAATAGTGAAAAACGAAAATGGCTGTAATTCACTATTAGGACATGCCACACACACCAGGGCATGTCCTACCTTATACTTACAATGCACCCTGCCCTAGGGCCTACTTTAGGGGTGACCAACATGCAGTAAAGGGAAGGTTTAGGGACTGGTAAGTGGGTGTACTCACCAAGTCGACATGGCAGCCCTAGGCTGCACACAGGCTCTGCGATGGCAGGCCTGAGACACATTTTACAGGCCGCTTCTGTGGGTGGCACAACCAGCGCTGCAAACCCACCAGCGGCATTGGATTTACAAGCCCTGGGCACACTGAGTGCACTGTACTAGGGACTGACAAGTAAACCAATCATCCAATCATGGAGTCACTAATACATATATCAATTAACGATAGGGAGCACTTGCACTTTGGCACTGATTAGCAGCGGCAAAGTGCCCATGAGCATCTAGTCCAGCAAAAACATATCGGCAACAGTGGAGGCATTACGAAAAAATGGAAGGGAGACCCACGCCAAGGATGCCAGGTCTAACACGTGTCCCCTCCAGCTGAAATGTGGGGAGAACTATCCTACCCCTAGGGAGTTCTCATCGCTAAGGCGGAAAAATCTGGACAGACCATCAGCATTGGCGTGTTCTGTACCAGGGCGGTGTTCCACCGTAAAGTCCATCCCCTGTAGGGAAATGGACCACCTCAACAGCTTTGGATTCTCACCCCTCATCTGCATCAACCATCTGAGGGGCCTGTGGTCTGTCTGAACCCGGAAGTGAGTCCCAAACAGGTATGGTCTCAGCTTCTTCAGAGCCCAGACCACAGCAAATGCCTCACGCTCAATAGCACTCCATCTCTGTTCCCGGGGAAGTAACCTCCTACTGATGAAGGCTACAGGTTGGTCTAGGCCCTCCTCATTGATCTGTGATAGAACAGCCCCTACACCATGCTCTGAAGCGTCGGTCTGAACAATGAACTCATTGGAGAAGTTGGGTGCCTGGAGCACAGGCGCCGTGCACATGGCAGTCTTCAAGGTGTCAAAAGCTTTTTGACAGGCGTCAGTCCAAATCACTTTCCTGGGCTGCTTCTTGGAAGTCAGCTCTGTCAAGGGGGCAACAATGCTGCCATACCCCTTGACGAATCTCCGGTAATACCCGGTGAGTCCTAGGAAGGCTCTCACCTCTGTCTGGGTCTTGGGGGCTCCCAAGCCAGAATGGTATCAATTTTCGGTTGGAGGGGCGCCACCTGGCCGCTCCCAACCTGGTGTCCCAAGTACACCACAGAACCCTGCCCAATCTGGCACTTACTTGCCTTGATTGTGAGGCCTGCCCTCCGCAGCGCCATCAACACTTCCCAGAGGTGGCGCAGATGTTCTTCCCAACGGGCACTGAACACTGCGATGTCATCCAGGTAGGCGGCACTGAAATCCTCCAGTCCAACCAACACCTGGTTGACCAACCTCTGAAAGGTGGCAGGGGCATTCTTCATCCCAAAGGGCATCACCCGGAACTGGTAGTGCCCATCTGGTGTGGAGAATGCTGACCTCTCTTTGCCCCATCAGTCAAGGCGATCTGCCAGTACCCAGACGTTAAGTCAAACGTGCTGAGGTACCGCGCAGCCCCTAACCGATCTATGAGCTCATCAGCTCTGGGGATGGGGTGGGCGTCAGTCCTGGTGACGGAATTGAGTCCTCTGTAGTCCACACAGAACCGGAGTTCTGGTGTGGCACCAGGCGCGGCAGCCTTTGGAACCAAGACCACTGGGCTGGCCCAAGGGCTGTTAGAGGACTCAATGACCCCTAGCGCAAACATCTTGGAGACCTCCTCCTTGATGCAGGCTCTGACCCTGTCAGTCACCCTGTAAGCCTTGTGCTTCACAGGAAGACTGTCCCCAGTGTCCACATCATGGACGCACCAATGAGTGACACTGGGAACCAGGGAGAACAGGTCAGGGAACTGTCCCAACAGTTGGCGACAGTCACCCTGCTGCTCAGGTGTCAGGGAGGTAGAGAGGTTTACTCCCTCCACTGATCCATCTTGCTCTCGGGCTGACAGGAGGTCAGGAAGAGGCTCGGTCTCCTCCTCCATTCCATCATCTGTAGCTAAGAGCATGCCCACTTGGGACCTCTCCAAGTGGGGCTTCAGGCGGTTCACATGCAGGACCCGCAAGGGGTTCCTGGGAGACTGCAAGTCCACCAAATAGGTAACTGGACTCTTGCGCTCCACCACCGTAAAAGGGCCGGTCCACCTGTCCTGGAGCGCACAAGGCTCCACAGGGGCCATGACCCACACTTTCTGACCAGGCTGAAGCTCTACCAGAGTGGCATTCTGGTCGTACCACCGCTTCATCTCCTCCTGGCTGGCTTCCAGATTTGCCTCAGCAAGCTCTCTGAAACGCCTAGTCTGGTTCCTGAAGGCCAGCATGTAACTGTATACATCCTGGGGAGGTTTCCTGGGAGATTGCTCCCAGCCTTCCTTGACCAAACTCAGAGGTCCTCGCACCGGGTGTCCATAGAGGAGCTCAAAGGGACTGAACCCTAGAGACTTCTGTGGCACCTCCCGGTATGCAAACAACAGGCATGGTAAGAGGACGTCCCATTTACGCCTCATGGGTTCTTCCAGACCCATAATCATGCCCTTGAGGGTCCGGTTGAATCTCTCAACCAGACCATTTCCTTGAGGGTGGTAAGGAGTGGTGAACTTGTAAGTTACACCGCACTCCTGCCACAGGGACTTCATGTACTTGGACACGAAGTTGGTACCTCTGTCAGACACCACCTCTTGAGGGAATCCCACACGTGAGAAAATTCCCATCAGTGCCCGTCTCACCACGGGGGCCGTCACTGTCCTCAGAGGGATGGCTTCAGGGTACCGGGTGGCATGGTCCACCAAGACCAGGATAAACCTGTTGCCCATGGCTGTCTTGGGGTCCAGTGGCCCAACAATATCAATACCCACCCGTTCAAAGGGGGTGCTGACCACAGGGAATGGCTGGAGAGGAGCCTTGTGCTTCCTCCCACTCTTTCCACTTGCCTGGCAAGTCTGGCATGTCCTGCAGTGAGTGGCGGCACTCCTGCGCATCTGGGGCCAATAGAAATGGGTAACAAGCCTGTCAAAGGTCTTGTCCTGCCCCAGATGTCCCGCTAACGGTACATCATGAGCCAACCCCAGTAGGAAGGCTCTGAAGTGCTGGGGTACCACCAGCACATGGGCTGACCCAGGCTCAGCAACCTTAGGCTCTGAATACAGGAGACCATTCTCCCAGTAAACCCAATGTGATCCAGACTGATCACCTGCTGCCTGGTCTGTGGCCTGTTGCCTCAGACCCACGAGAGAAGGGCATGTGTTCTGCTCCTTGCAGAACTCTTCCCTGGAGGGTCCTCCTTCTTGCTGCCAATGGGTCAGCTCAGGTAGGTCCCCCAGTTCAGCTACCTGTTCCCCTGTAGGCTCCAGGGCATCCCCCTCAGGGTCTGCCTCCTCCTGGACCGTGGGAACTTCGGGGGCCGGTTTCCCGCGCCCCCTGCCTCCTCTCTCTCCGGCAGGCACCTGGGCCTCCCTCTCAGGCCCTCTTGAACACCTTTAGCTGCCATTGACCGGGTGGTCACACATGCCCAATCAGGCAAGCCCAACATTTCTAAATGCGCACTCCGCTCCACCTTAGCCCAAGGTGAGCTCTCCAAATCGTTCCCTAACAAACAGTCAACAGGCATGGCTGGCCTCACAGCTACTTGAAGAGTACCCGAGACCCCCCACTCAAAGGGAACCTGAGCCACCTTGCAGTGACTCTCTGTGTTGTCAGCGGCAACAACCGGATAGAATGCATCAGGGATAACCTGCTCTTTAGACACCAGGTGACACTTGACAGCTGTCACACTGGCTCCTGTGTCTCTCAGAGCCTCCACCCTATGGCCATTGATGGTCACCCACTGCCTGTATTTCTTAGTGTTCTCAGGCAGCGGGGTCCTAGGGACCATCTCAGAGTCTCCTAATGAGACAAGGGAAAACACTGTGGGATCCCCCCCACCTTGGGCACCCAACTCCTCCCCCAGGGCTACATTAGCCAACTGCCGGGGGACTGCACTGGTGGGTGCTGGTTTTCCATGCAAAGGGCAACGAGGATCGTTTGCCTTGTGGCCAGGGGCGCCACACTTGTAACATACCAGTGGTCCCTGGGGAACAGGGGGGCCTGTCAGGGCCACTGGCTTCTTCTAGGGGGAGGCTGGGAACCTTTCCTCTTGGGGTTTACTTTGGGGCCCTTTATGGAACTCCTTCTGTTTACCCTTGTCCCCCCACTCTTCTGCTGGGGACCCTGCCCACCCTTGGCGGAGTCTCCCACGTGACCCTTGTGGACCCGGGTACTCACCCAGCGGTCTGCCTCCTCAGCAAGCTGCCTAGGGTTAGTCAGCTTACTATCAATCAGGTGCTGGCGTAGCTCAGGAAAACAATTACCGGACAAGTGCTCCCAGGCAATTAAATCAAAGAGCGCCTGAAAATCAGTCGCTTTGCTACCCTTTACCCAACCATCCAAGGCTCTGCAAAAGAAGGTCACATATTCAACCCAGGTACTGCTTTCAATCTTACTACAGTTCCTGAACCTTTGCCTATAAAGCTCAGGGGTCAAACCATACCTAGTCATTAAGGCATCCTTCATGTGGCTGTACGAATTATAGACTTCAGAGGGCAAATCCAACAAGGTATCCCGCCCTTCACTAAGGAACCGTCCCCACATCCCCGCTCCCCAATCCTTCTCAGGGACCCGGTGGGAAGACATGGCTACCTCAAAGGCTTTGAACCACTGCCCTATGTCATCATTTTTAAAAAACTCCTTCACCACATCTTTGGGAATATACACCCTAGCTTCAACAGGCACAGGCGGTACACTGCCACCAGAGGGAGTAATCTCTAAGCTCTTGGCCTTCAATTCCAACTCCCTCAAAACTTTCTCATGTTCAAACTGCATTTTCTTTTCCTCTAGGGCCAATTTCCTAGTTTGCATTTCGAATTCTAACTGCCCATTCAGCTTGAGCTTGGTCATCTGCATTTCGTGCATCCTACTCTCCTTCCTGTCCTCCAACTCCTCTGGAGACAGTCCTCTGGCAGAAACACTGCTACCTACTGGGGAAGGTGGTCTTCTAGCCCCTAGACCCAATAGCCCCTCCAGCTGCCCTTCTGCATTCTCAGCCCCCTCCACAGGGGCACTCCTTGATTCGACCCAGGCCCTCAGCGCCTTTTGGAGGTTCTCCTTCCTGGAGAGTCCGGTCATGGAAACTTTAAACTTTTTGCAGAATTGCTTGAGCTGTTTGAGGGTGTAGCATTCTAGCCTCTCTTCTTCCCAATCACACTCAACAGAGGCTACTGATGCTGGTTTCTCCATAGTGACTGAACTTGGCATTAGCAAAAATAGGAAATCCCAGAAAAAATGCTATAAAAGTATGTGGTTGCGTTTTGGTCTGCACTCACTAAGTAGTGTTCACCAATCACTGTACATGAGTCACAAATGCAAATCCAGAATCCTCACCGCTGACCACCAATGTTAGATTTGGGGGTCTCTAGTTGGCAGAGGTAGGTACCTTTGTCCAAATAGGGACCCTTGCGTCTAGTCAGGGAAAGTAGGTACACTCCCGAAATAACCCCTGCTCACCCTCTTGGTAGCTTGGCCCGAGCAGACAGGCTTAGTTCAGAGGCAGTGTGTAAAGCATTTGTGAACACATACAGTAATCAAGTGACAACACTACAAATGGACACCACACAGGTTATATATTTATAAAAATAGGTATACTTTATATAGATTTATCACAAGACCATAAACGACAAAAATAATCCACAATACTGTTAAGAATACTTAGTTCTGATCAAAAAGGCTTAATTCAAGGTTCTGTGCGAGTCGGTAGCCTCCTCCGGCTACGGCGATGTCGAGAACAAACAGAGTCTAACAAATCCAGCTGACCGCGTCGAGACGGGCCAACACAGCGTAAACAGACTCTGTCACAGTACCTTTACTTGAAGCGGCAGGCACGGGCGTGCGAGCCGGATGGCTGTTCGTCGCGGTCGCGATGCAAAAAATGGAAGCGTTGCAGGATGCGTTGTCCCTCGATGCGGTGCAGGCAGCGGCTCGTTGACGTCGTCGAGACGGAGTCGGTGAGACCAGGGCCGTGCGTTGCAGGGCGAGACGGTGCTTCGATGCGGTGCTGGCAGGTTGCGGTGCGGCGACGGAGCCGGATTCAGGAGCTGGCGTCGATCAGTCCGGACAGCGGTGCGAGTCGGGCGGTGCGTCGCAAAGCGTGCGAGCGGTGCCCAACTCCGGTGCGGTCACAGGACTCGAACTCAGCGGCAGTGACCGTGTCGGTCGGACCAGTTCGATTCGGCGTAGCGAAGCGTTGCAGGACGCGTTGTCCCTCGATGCGGTGCAGGCAGCGGCTCGTTGACGGAGTCGGTGAGACCAGGGCCGTGCATTGCAGGGCGAGACGGTGCTTCGATGCGGTGCTTACAGGACACCGAGTCGGTCGTGAGAGTCGGTCACAGCTCCCTACCTCTGCAGCCACTGAAACAGAGTTTCCAGCAGCAATTCACAAAGGGGGTGAAGTCCAATGGTCCTGGGACTTCGGTCAGGGGGCAAGCTCTCTTCCAAGCCCTTGGAGATCCTTCACAAGTTGATGAAAGTCACAGCAAAGCAAAAGTTCCTTTCTCCTTTCTTTGGCAGTCAGGCAAACCACTGCAGGCCAATCCCCCAAGCAGCACTTCAGGCTTAGGGATAGTTTCTCCTCAGTTTCTTCTTGGTTCCGCTCCTCAGCAAAGGTTTCTTCTTGTTCCCAAAAGTGATCTAATTTTCCTGGGGTCTGGGTGCCCCTCTTACACCCTGATTCTCTTTGTTCTCTGGAGGCAGAGAGGCCTCCGCCTAGTCCAAAACCAGTTCTGGTCAGTCCTGGAGCACTTTGTTTTTCTGACTCCTTCTTTCCTTTCAAAATGTGGGGCAGAGTGCTCAGCCGCCCGGCAGGAGGTGGAGCCAGCATTGTGGAAGGCAGGCACAGCCCTATTCAGACCCAGGTGCAACTCCTCCCTCCACTCTGGATGCAGATCTTTCTATTCAGCCCTGCGCTGACTCACCCTGTCTCCTGTAGCCACCCCCAGCCCCTGTCACTCAATCTCCAGACAAGGAATACACAACCTAGCAGAGGCAGGCTTGGATAGTTAGGCAAGAAAATACCCACTTTCTAAAAGTGGTATTTTCAAACACAGAATGTTAAAACCAACTTCACTAAAAGATGCTTTTTATCATCCTGAGTTCAGGCATACTAAATTCGTTTTTCTACCATGTTCCCTGGGTCAGTTCTGACTATAAGGTGTAATAGTCAGTCTGCCCATTCTGGCCTATGGGGAGCAGGTAGCCTTGCAATAGTGAAAACGAAAATGGCTGTAATTCACTATTAGGACATGCCACACACACCAGGGCATGTCCTACCTTATACTTACAATGCACCCTGCCCTAGGGCCTACTTTAGGGGTGACCAACATGCAGTAAAGGGAAGGTTTAGGGACTGGTAAGTGGGTGTACTCACCAAGTCGACATGGCAGCCCTAGGCTGCACACAGGCTCTGCGATGGCAGGCCTGAGACACATTTTACAGGCCGCTTCTGTGGGTGGCACAACCAGCGCTGCAAGCCCACCAGTGGCATTGGATTTACAAGCCCTGGGCACACTGAGTGCACTGTACTAGGGACTGACAAGTAAACCAATCATCCAATCATGGAGTCACTAATACATATATCAATTAACGATAGGGAGCACTTGCACTTTGGCACTGATTAGCAGCGGCAAAGTGCCCATGAGCATCTAGTCCAGCAAAAACATATCGGCAACAGTGGAGGCATTACGAAAAAATGGAAGGGAGACCCACGCCAAGGATGCCAGGTCTAACAGTGCATGTATATTATTTTTGCTTGATTTTGTGCACCCTTATGCTACATTTATGAATGTGTTACGTTCCGTGGTTTTGCTTGTGTAATTTAGTTACACGTTACATCTTAGTTGGTGCGAGTTCATTCTGTTTCGTGAGTGAGTGCATCTCAGTATATCTTCAGATGTTTTCATGGGTGAGTGTGTCCTAGTACATGTTTATTCGGTTTCTTGGGTGTGTGTATCCCAGTACAGTTTATTCTGGTCCATGGGGGAGTGTATCCCATTACTTTGTATTCTGTTCAATGGGTGAGTGCATCCCAGTTCACTTTATTTTGTTTTCGTGGGTGTGTACATCCCAGCTCATTTTATGCTGTTTTGGTGGGTGAGTGTATCCCAGTTACTTGCTGCGTTTTCTTTCTTGTGTGGGGGTGCTGTGTACTTTTGTATCACAGTGCTTGTTGCTTAGTGGGTATGCTACCACGTACGTACTTTTTCTATGTTCCGTGTTTGGTTCTGTCATGTTTGCAGCGCTGGTTCGCTGTTTGCTTTTCGGCTCTTTCTTCTCTACTTCTATTTTGGTTTGCCGGTGATGGGATTCACGGATTGTAGGGGTGCCTGAGACGTCAGGCGTACGAGTGTTGTACGTGTTTTATGCATTTCAGCGCAGCTTTATGTTTCTACTTGTGGTTTACTTCATGTTTTGCCTGAGACTGTTTTGTCTCTTCAGGTGTGCGTATTCCTTGGCATACGCTTTGTTTTTGGGTTGTTCCTTCTCTTTGAGAGAACAGGGGATGGTGTGCGTGTCATTATATTATTGCAACTTCTTGCTATTGTATTATTGCATTTTTATGCCGTTTTATTATTGCATTGCATTTTCTTGCCTTTGTATTTTTGCATTTTCTTGCCACTGTATTATTGCGTTTAAGATAGTACCTCATGCTATCTTTTACCCTGTTTCATTTTCTTTCAATTGTTGAATTTTCTTCTTTGACTTTTTCTATTTCTTGTTTCTTTCAGTACATTTCTTTTGTTGATGTAAAGAAAGAGGCTATGTTGTAGCGTGATTTCTCTCCTTCTTTCTTTTTCTTTTTTTTCTTTTCTTTTTTTATTCATTTTCAAATACATTGGCAAAGAGACAGGTACAGGCATATTAGCATATCACTGGTCAATACATCCTTAGCAGTTACAAATCTAAACATCCACCTCACGTCCTGAAGTTTAAACAGATTATGGTACATAAGTGGACTTTGGATGTCCCGAGTAATACATTTATGACACAAGTCAGGCCCGAACGACTGGGGACACATGCATATTGGGCAAGTTGGTACCTTGAGGGAGAAATTGTGACCGGGGAGGTCTGTAAGAAATCGTGTGGCACCACACAGTCTATGGGAGTTTACGCGTCAGCCAGAGGGTGTGTCAGCAAGTACTCCGTAAGGGGCCCCCAGTAATCACGGGGGCGGGAGGAAAGAGGGAGTAGCTCAGCATAAGTATGTATTTGTTCCTGCCAGAAGACCATATCCCACAGCCACTCCTTAAATTTGGGCGCTCTACCCCACCCCCACCTGCAGGCCACCCGTCTCTTGGCCAGGAGGAGGCTAAAGGAGATGAATCTCCGATAAGGTGCGGCAATTGTTTTTGTGTAGCCTAATAGGGCAAGGAGGGGGGTGCGTGGAATATTCATCATGGACATATGATCCAGGGCTGTAAGCACTCGGTTCCAGTATTCTTGGACATCAGCACAGCCCCAGGCCAAATGGAGGAAATCTGCGTTAGCCGCCCCACACCGGTCACAGCTATCATTGTCTCGGAGCTTATATCGGCAGAGCCGAACCGGGGTATAATATGTGCGACGAAGAAATCTATAATGCAATATACGGAGGCGACTACTAGAAGTGCTTTCCTCAGTCTGCATACAACAGTAGAGCCACTGCTCATCAGTTAAGGGAGTACCTATTTCAGCCGACCATTTGTCTCGGGCAGCGTCCTGCGCAAGAGTCCGAGTAGTGGAGAGGGTGCGATAAAGCAAGGACACGAGGTGTGAGGCCCCATTGTCTTGGAGTGTAAGGCGCAGCGCGACAGTCTCCTGCGGCTCCTGGGGAAAATCAGGTGTGTGTTCTTTAATGCCTTGGCGAAGGCGAACATATAAGAACAGATCCATTGGAGACGGCGAAGTCCCAGAGAAGAGCTGCTGTGATGTGCGGAAACGGCCATTAAGGTAAAGGTCTCCCCACGTTGTGATCCCATATTTCAGCCGAGTTTTTTAAAAATTCCCTCCTGTAGGAGGGGTATTTTTGGGTGATACACTAATGGAAGGTGAGGTGAATAGAGCATGGCAGTGCGGGTGCGTTTAGAGATGGCCCGCCACGCTCGTATAGTGTTGGTGACTGGCGATGAATCGTCAGTGCGCGGTGGGACATCAGCAAAGAGTGCGCCGGCAAGCGGAATAGGATCAGATAACCACTGCTCTGTCGCTATTTGTGGCATGTATCTGGGAGGGTGGAACCAATAGTGGGCGTAATGGGCCTGTGCGCAGTGATAGTAGAGCTCAAAGTCCGGGACGTCGAACCCCCTTGTGAATATGGCCGAGTGAGTGTATCCCACTGGACCCGAGGCTGCTTGCCGCCCCAGGTAAGACGGATTAATTCAGAGCGGAGGAGAGCAAAGAAATGTCGCCCCGGATGTACCGGTATATTTAAAAACAGATAAAGGAGTTTGGGAAGTAGGACCATTTTTATGAGAGAGACACGCTCTGCAATAGACAGCGGCAGGGCTATCCATCTCGTGACACTCTCTTGAATGCTCTCCACAGTACGTCCATAATTCAGACGCAGCAGTTCCTCGCGGTCAGCAGTGATCTGTATCTCCAGATACCTCACCTCCTCCCCACACCACTCGATAGGGAAGTCTGGAACAAATCTGGCCACGGATGGAGTGAGAGGGAAGATCTGGGACTTAGACCAATTAATATTCACTCCCGAAAGCCCCCCGAATCGGACAAACTCTCGGAGCAACGGGCTAAGATTGACTTGGGGCTCTCTCACATAAATCGTCACATCGTCCGCATATAAGGAGATGAGAATAGGACGGATCGGGCATTGAAGTGCCTTATCATTATGGTGTTGCCGGAGTCTCGCCGCGAGCGGTTCCACCGCAAGGGCGAAAAGGAGGGGGGAGAGTGGACATCCCTGGCGCGTGCCTCGAGTGATGGGGAATGGAGACAAGGAGTGGCCGTTAATGAGGACTTGAGCCTCAGGATCAGTGTATAGGAGCCGAACCCAAGAAAGAAATCCCACTGGCAGTCCCATATTTTGAAGAATGACGAAGAGGTAGTCCCATTCCACCGAATCGAACGCCTTGGTGGCATCGAGAAAGATGGCGGCCATGGGCAATTCTGGATCTACCGATCGTAATATGGAGAAGAGGGTGCGTAAATTGTGTGTTGTTGCGCGACCAGGGATGAATCCCGCTTGGTCCGGCAGGACTAGTTTCTCCATAAGGAGACTGAGGCGGTTAGCTAAAAGTTTCGCCAGTAGTTTGGCATCCGTATTTATAAGAGAGAGGGGTCGGTATGAGTCACAACAATCAGCGGCCTTGCCGGGCTTTAAAAGAGAGGAGATCAAAGCCAACCGCATGGAAGAGGGGAGACGACCCAATTCCCGAGCTTCATTGAAGGCTTGTTTGAGGATAGGTAGAAGTTGAGCAATATAGGTTTTGTAAAAGTCGATGGGTAGGCCGTCCGACCCAGGGGCCTTCCCCGACTTCATTTGCATAATGGCAGTATGTAATTCATCGTTCTCAAAGGGTGCAGCCAAAAATTCCCTTTGGGAGTCGCCCAACCAGCCAAGGGTTATATCCTGTAAAAAATGGGTAAAGTCCCGAGACTCCCGGCGTCCGCTACTATATAAATCAGTGTAAAAGGCGGTAAAGGTGCAGAGAATGTCCCGGCTGTCTCGGTGTCGCCCACCAGTGGAGTCTTTAAGTTCCAGGACATAATTTGAGAAACGCGGCCGGCGAATATCCTGCGCAAGAGCTCTGCCCGGGCGCCCACCCTCACCATATCTACGCGCTGTGTGGTACTTTCCACGAAATTTCGCCTCTGACTCAGCAGTATGATTGTATTCAGATAGCTTATCTCGAAATGTCGCCAGACGTTGTCCGGAGTTGTTCCCCCAGAGCTCACTCTCAAGTTGTTTAAGCTCCGTTTCAAGCGACTGAAGAGTGCGACGGAGATCACGCAAAACGCCGAAGCTCTTGGCCATGCAAGAGCCTCGAATGGTGACCTTAAAAGCCTCCCAGACTGTACCCAGCGGGGAGACAGAGCCGATGTTGACCCGGAAGAACTCAGTGATTTCAGTACCGATCTCATCCCTAAACACGGCATCCAGCAAGGCCTCCGGCCTGAGGCACCACATTCTAGGAGAAGCGAGTGTGTCGAGAGGGGTCAGCGAGATGAGTACTGGAGAGTGGTCGGAAAGAGTTCGGGCTAGATGTGATGCGTGTGTGACCCATGAGATCGCCCCGCGCGAGACCACCCAATAGTCAAGTCGGGCCCACGAGGCGTGTAGCGCAGTGTAGTGAGTGCCCTCCCGCCCATCCGGGTGCATATGCCGCCACACGTCCGTAAGACCATGCGCTTCAAGTATGCCCGACAATGCCTCGCGTTTCCGCGTGTAATGTTGGGGTAGTGTGTTGGATCTGTCCACAGCAGGGCAGAGGGCCGTATTAAAATCTCCCCCAGATAACGTGAGTAGAGCCCACTTGGATGATGCGTCCCCAGAGCGTGGTATAAAAATCAGGGTCGTCTATATTAGGCCCGTAACAGCACACCAGCGTCACCGACTGAGAACCCAGCATCCCCCACAGAATGCAACTACGGCCTGACGCGTCCCGCTGCGCACCTCCCAGGATGAAGGGTACCCCCGTTTTATGAGGATTAATGTGCCCCTAGAGTAAGTGGAGTAGGAGGAGAACACCCGAATTTCCGCCCACCTGCTGGCAAATGCGGGGTCGCGGGTGGGGTCCAGGTGTGTCTCTTGTAACACTGCGATGTGGACATGGTGGCGATCTAAGTATGATAATACCTGCCTACGTTTCCGGGGGTCCCCTAGGCCTCTAACATTCCAGGTTACTAGATTAAGTGTCAGTGGTCTATCGTGAGTGGACATTCAGCTGTGTAGTATTCGCAATTATCGTGTAATCTGCCGTGTAAGCACGGGGAGATATCTTCAAGTGTTGAGCCCGCAATTGCCCCTGTACCGTACATTTTATACATAACAATAAAACAAAATCCCAGTATCACCCCCACCCACATCGGCACCCCAATCGTACCGGTATTATGTATCCCACCCATCCCCAAGGCTGTCAGTTGCAACCGTGCAAAAGAACGGGAAGTGGACATGAAATACAAGGGGGAACACCCGCGTGGGGGTGCGCTGGTGGGCAACGAAAACCTCCCTCACCCCACAGGAATGAGAAGGAAAACTAGAGTCCCGATGACTGTGGAGTCAAGCAACAGGGACGTGGGGTGGGGTAGGGGAGGGTGTCCGACAGCATATTAATCAACAGTTAAGAGTGCAGCTAGTAACTATAATGAGAGGCGTGGGCCCTTAGGTAGTACTAAACATTTACACAAAAGAATTGACAGCACTTATCTGACCAGAGCGGTGAAGCTGGAGAATCCGCCATTCCCTTATGAGGGTACATAGTCCTTGCCCTCGACAATTAAATGTGGTCACTGCAACATGACTGAGCGACAAACACCCAGTAACCAACTAGGAAACCCTTTACAATAACATTTCTATCACTCAAGGTGGCAAAGTCATCTGAAATAGTGGAGACAGTCTCTCAGCCGCAACCCAGTGGAGGGGATTGGGACAGTCGTTCTTGCGAGTGTTGCGAGGGTGCATTCTTCTTAAGATCACGAATAAAGTCATCCACCTGTCGCTCCGTCGTGAAGAAGTAATGTTTACCATCATGTATGATACGCAGGCGAGCCGGGTACAGCAAGGCATATTCAATTTGCAGCTTTCGTAGCTTGTGCTTGGCCGGTAGTAACTTGCGGCGGGCCTCCTGCACTATCATGGTAAAGTCAGGGTATAAGGAAATATTGACTCCATCAAACTGCAGTTGTTGTTTCTCCCTGGCGAGCTTCAACGCTGTGTCCCGGTCTCTATAATTAAGGAGCCGGGCAATTATCGGCCGAGGGTTCGCACCGGGGGAGGCCTAGGGCCCAGGGATCTGTGTGCACGCTCCACTATAAATTGTGAGGAGAATGCCTCTCTGCCAAATGTGGTGCTCAGCAGGCGTTCGACAAAGTCCTCCATCCGTCCCGTGTTCGTACTTTCAGGGACTCCTGTGACGCGTATGTTATTGCGGCGACTGCGGGCCTCCAAATCCTCATTCTTCGCCGCAATCACTTTTAACAGCTTGTCCATTTGGGTTACCTGTTGAGTGACCGCAGTAGTAGCGTCTTCGTTGTCCGAAATCCGTTGCTCAGCCTCCTTAAGCTGTTCGCCGTGTTTGTCAACTGTTAGGATGATGTAGTCCATGCGGGCATTCATGGAGTCCATTTTGGTGGAGAGTTCATTGAGGCTATGCTGCATAGCTAATAGAAGGGTTTTTACGTCGTCCGCTGGGGAGGGCAATGGGCCCGAGCCTGCCCATCCGGATCCTGCTCAAGCTCTTCAGCCGCCGAGCGCGTGACCGCCCTCTTAGTCTCAAAGGGGAGCTTGGATTGCTTGCCATCCAATTTCCCCATGATGGAGTGTATCGTTGGATGGTTCACGTGAGAAAAAAAGGGCGACGTTTGGGGGGGGCAGCTATAGCTGTATTCGCCAGCCAATTAGATCAGACAGGGATCTCAATCTCAGCAGGTACAAGTAGGCACCGAATTCTCCAAGGTGCTATGGATGGGAAGCCGCAGCACCCCCTTCACTAGGCCCCAGGCTCGCCGGCCCTGCAACGCACACCCAGCGCAAAGGGCAATGAGGGACGGCAGCACGCCAGAGGCAGCACCGGACACCTGTCGAGTCCCAATCGGCCCCCGTGACACAGGGCAGAGTACGGGCGAAGCAAGCAGAGGGTGCTTCAAATACAACCCCCTCTCATGTGCAGGAGGGCGCCATCATCACAGCATCACAGTGGCAGGGAGCATGTTCATGAGCTTATCGAGGCAGTCTCCGCAACTACGCCACGCCTCAGGGGGGGGGGGATGCCGCCACAGTTCTGCACAGTCCCCCCACCACTCAGGTAAATCAGGGGTAAGGAAGTCCCGCAGTGGCCCAGCCTCCAGGCCCCCCAAGCCACGGAGCGTGAAGAGGACAACCTCGCAGCAACAGCACCCTCCAGACCTCCGAGAACACCCGGGCACCCGATACCAGGCCGGCGCCGCCGAGTCGGGCAAAGCTCTCGCTACGTTTTTTCCCCAGGATTATGGGTCCGCTCACTCACCACCCGGCTCTCCTGGCATCGGAGCTCCCCCTCAGCAGCGCGGCAGGGGTCGGTCATCCGAGATCCCGGCCCACGATCAGCGGCCCAAACGCCACGTGGAATCCCCGACACTCTCCTGATATACTAGCCGCCGGCAGGGTCCACTGCATATGTCTGTCCGTCCGGGCGCGGCCTCCCAGCCCAGCACTCCGCCCGCCGAGGGGTCCCAGAGATGCCACAGGTATCGGAGCAATGCCGCTTATCTCCTGAATGTCATTGGGCCATCAGAATGGTTGTGCTGCAACTCCTACTGAGGATAAATATCGGATTTTGCTGCCGGGCGTCCAGAGCCTCACTGGTGCGCGGCCATCTTGGTCGTGCGCCACCTAGCGCCCCCCTTCTCTCCTTCTTTCTTTGCACCAATACTCTCCCTTTTGTTCAGCCTGAATGACTGAAGAATGTAGGATGATGTCATGGAATGTTGGTGTGTGGCCTTGGTTAGAGTGTCAGTTGAAGGTGAGATGCTGAGCAGAAGGGAGAGTATTGGTGCAAAGAAAGAAGGAGAGAAATCACGCTACAACAGTTAGCCTTGTAAGTATTTTACGTTTAGTGTTTTCCTTTTGCTTACCAGCCCGGAGTCTCGGTCACAGAGGGTCAGGGAGTCACAGATTGCCTATAAATAAGCTTGCTTTGTGTCCCATGTCTTGTAAATCACTCGGGCTTGCTGTACTCTGCCCAGCGCAGGGCGGCTCCAACACGAAGTGGAACCTGACTTCCCTCATTTCACTAAGGGTGATCAGGGGCATTGGCGCGTTTCTCGTTCCCAATAGGTGGCCTTTCACCCACTCACTCCTAGGATAAGGAGGAGGCTTCTCGTGAGAGCAAAGGGGCTAGCCTGCCTTACAGGTAGCATTGCCGCCTTTCCCAGACAAAAATACCGGCCATTTGTTGTTGTTTAAAGAGTCTGCAAAGGCCTCGCCTTGACACTAAATAGGACTGTAAACAAAATCGTATGTCTTCATTTGCAACATGATTCTTCTCTCTTTGTTTACTTTAATTATTAGTCATGGGTTATTAAGGCAACTCTAGAACACATTTAAAAGTACTCTTTTTATATTTGGTGTTTAAAGAACTACAGATAAAGGCTCAACATATCGGTTTTAGATAATTATGCTTAATTTTCTACTGGCCACGACATCAAAATGCCAATGGTGCCTGAAGAAAATCGGTCAGGGGGTAATTATGTAAATCAAATCCTGCAAGCTGAGAAGCAGGGACTGTGTCCCTGATGGGCATGCTCTCTAAGTCCTAGTCTGTCACACTGGTGGGCATAGGTTCGAGTCCAGGTATCCAAGGTCTTATGTTCTGGGTGAGCTATTCGTGGCAGAATGTAAAAGGTTTAGCCTCTTGGTCGTTGGAACTAAGTGTTTGATTCTCTTAACTATTGTACATTTTCGAGATCACTCATTAACACCAACGTGCAATGCCAATGTCAATGTTTACTGTTACAGTCACATCCCTACAAGGGTGGTGCGGTTGGCTTAGGGTGGCCAGGCACTCAATTTTGATTTTCTTTGTAATCTGGTGTACTTTCTTCTTCTTTACAAGGTGGTACGTATCCTCACAGTCAGGTGGTAGTTCATTCTAACAATAAAAGTTTTCGCACTTTATCACATTGTGTAAGTATATTAAAAAAAATTTTATCTGCTAAGAGGATAGCCCAGCAGGGTAACGCTCTACTCTGATATGTGTTGTAGTCTGTAGGTCAGGAGTTTGAGCCCACCTGAGGTCATACAAGGCTTCATTCCAAAATCACTAAACCATTTTATGTAATACAAAGACACAGTATAAAGTGAGCTTGATAAAGTGAGGTGCTTTATGGAAATGTAGTTATGGTCATTGCTTGGTTTTTAGTTTGTGGGAACTTTACTAAGGGTTAACTCGCCACCTTTGTGTCGCAGTTTGTGTGGGGGGTAGTAAAGAACTTCCAACTTGCTAATCGCATTAGCCTTCAAATGGTCATTCCTGCAAAGAGTTCAAGTTCCATTAAAGTGAACAGTGAACAAAAGGATGTCATCCATTGGGTGCACTTTTTGAGGGTCAATGACAGCATTGGGCATGAAATTCATTAAGTTGCCGTAGATCTTTAATGGTAGACAGTTCACCAATAGTTAACGGGTGAATTACATTGTTGGCATAGAAAATCTCGAACGGTTTTCTGAGACGGACACGGCTGGTCGGTATTATTACAAGACATGGCAATTTTCTTCATGAGTCTTTGGGCTTATCAAGAAACTTCTGGCTGTCTTCATTTTCATGCACAAATGACTAATCATGTCTCAGGCTATTCGCTCACAGCAATAGGAGTTCATAACAACATTGATATTTCTTCATGGAACTTTATGATGGCCCTATTGACATATTTCCTTTTCCTTTGCAGCTGACGTTGTCGCATTTGGGGAATGACCTGCCATGAGATGCCAGGGGGCCTTGACAACAGATGCACATCTGGTACAGTGGCGACCGGTGCTCGAGTTACATTCAGTTAGCTGTTGTAGATGTTTTCTGCATCTACGAGCATGGCCAGTCAGGGTACACCCCCCTCTTTTCCAGATATCATTGGTGGATGAATCGCAACCCTCCACATCCCAAATGTCAGCCTGGGTGTAATTCATAGAGATGGCCCAATCAAGGGGATTATATTGAGGTACGGGCATTATGAAAGCACAGGATTGTGAGAAGGTGCCAGCGGACAAAAATGAGGATCAACAGGTCTTCATTTCCCTCAGTCAGAGCAAGGACCACCAAAAGCCAAGAAGGCATGGAAAGACTCAAGGCCTGACAAAGGACGCAACACCAAAGTGACTTCCAAGGAGCCGACCATTGTAGTGACTCGAACCACGCAACGGACACCCAAACCCTCCCTCAAATAAATAGGCTACCTCCCCCTCCCACAGAGGCAACAGTTACAGTCAGCACAGTCACTACACGAGTAGAATAGGTTTGGGATTGCACAGCCGAGCAGCAAATGCCCCAACAACACCTGTCACCAAACTCTATCCTTCCATAATTGAGAAGGCATACTTCAAGCAATTTTACACAGCTGCTAAACCAGGTGGAAAAAGTTGATTAAAGTTTCAACTCTCAGAATTTAGTTGGTTAGGGTCATTGAAACATACAATGAAAGATTTAGAGAGGCGTGTAACAATCTCACACAACTCAGGATATTGGCTGTTAAACACAAGAAACTTGTCAAACTTAAGACGGTAGGCTTCTTGATCGATAGAAAGAGCTGATTTGGTTCAACACAAGCTTGTGACCGTTTTCATATACTCTGACACTGCTGTGATGGTGATGTGTCCCATGACACCTCTGTGTAAAAAAGTTAAGAAGCACCAATATAAATGGTTGGTGGCTGCTACAATAATGGCCAAAAGAGGAATCTGAGGCAATTGAAGGAGAGATCCACCCCTTTATTTGGCATATTCACTAACAAATCTATGTTTTAGTTAGATAGGTATGGAAAAAATATATTATGTTAATTTACCTTAAAGAACCCTCAGAAATTCATTGAAATAAAAGGTTAAAATTATGTTATAGTTTGGTGAACATTTCAGTCAAAATGTACATTTTAAAATTTAAAAGAACATTGAAATTCACCAGTTAAAGTTACTCAGATAATCATAACTTATGTCCTCACCATGCACAGTCATTTAATCAATGATGTCCATTGAGATGGCATCAGTTATTTTGTAAATTATATCATACAACGAGTTATGGAATATGTGAGGTCACAAGGAGTGCATGGTGAAGGGTGCAAGTCATAGTTACTTAATTTAACTATAACTGGTGAATTTCAGTGTTTGTTTTAAATTTAAAAGGTTATGTTTTAACCAACATTTTCACCTAACTATAACATCATTTTAACCTTTGTTTTTTTCACTCAATTTCGGAGGATTTTTTAAGGTAAAGTAATTTCCATGCCTAACTAAAACATTAATTTAAAATGTGTTTTTTAAGTGAATTTCTAGGGTTTTTTGGGAACATAAAGTAAGATTTTGTAACCATATCTTACTGTGCCAACCTGCTGCCAGACCCAGTGCCCATTCGCCAATGCGTAGCCAATCCCCCACTTTACATGGCCTTCAACTGTGTGTGTGGGTTTGGCAGCAGAGCATAGCCTACCCCAAGGGACACCCACCCCATTTATTTTATTTATTCATTTATTTTAAATCTCACATGAGTAAGAGTGTCATACTACCTCCAGCAAGAATTCTGAAAACTCATGACAATCGTAAAAAAATATACACTTGGCCCTGGGTTCCCTCTGTGACCCACCACAAGGTGCAGGGGGTCAGGGTACCCCTAATATGCCCCCTTGTACTTTATTTTATTTTCAAGTTTAGGACACATGGACTGAGTCCTCATGTCCTGCATTGGCAGACAAAACATTTCTCTTCATGTTGCTGCCAGCCAATCAGAGCACACAGTCCCATGGACTCATGCAAACCCGGAAACTGACAAGAAAAAGTCTCTCTGTCAATCAGACTGCTCTGTTATTTTAAGTTGTATGACCGAGGGATTTCATTGGAACTCCCGCACACCCAACTGTCCAGATACCTATACATTTTGACCTTTAATTTATTGAAAACTACTGAATTGATTTACAACAAATCACAAAAAGCACGCTTTCTGCGTAAAGATCTTGATTTCTGCCAAATTTGGTGTAATTCAGTTCAACCATTTTGCCTGTAGCACAGTTCAAAAATCCATATGGAAACTGAACGGGGTAATCGCATTTTTCGGCCCCCCTTTTTTTCGGCCCCCACTCAACAGATCACTCCAAAATTTTCAATGAAGGAGCTGAGGTGGATGATTTTTGGGGGGAAAGTTTCAGGAAAATTCGTCAAATAGCACCAAAGTTATTAGCAAGCCAAAAAAAACAATTTCCTACTGTAATTAGGTCCTGAGGAGGTGGACTAGTGTGAGAGTAGCTGCTAAGGTAGTGTCATCTTGACTTGGCCCATCAGCTTCCTGCTTCCGGTATCAGTGTGGTAAGATGGCTCGACATGAGAGGGCCACTGTGAATGCATCTGAGTACTTGGTGGTGGTGGCTGCCAGTGGTTGAGTGCAGCACATGCTGATGGACCCAGAACGTTAGAGCTTGACAAGACATGAGGTATTCCAGACTAGACATGCTGAATGAGTGTGCTGCTGTCAGTACAACTGTAGCCGCCTAGAATTGCAGCAAGTGGTCCATTAGCAGCCTATAAAGAGGAAAGGGAACTGGTGCACTACCCCTGTCGTCTGGATGTAGGAGCATGATAGGAAAGTATTTGCCAATACAATATTTTTGTTGTGGAGGCAGGAAACAGGAACTGAGGCACAGGTGCTCTGGGCAGAATATGCTTTCTGGGCAAGGACTCTTGGAATTGTATTAACGTGGCAAGTAGTGCATAGGTCTTTAGTGTGTTATTTTTCAAGATGTATCTATGTTTGTTTCTGAATTAATCTGCTTTTAACACTTTTTCTGTATTATAGTTTTTACTTGTCATATGTTGTTTGATTTAAAACTGCAATGGTCTCTTAGTCAACTAAAAAAAAATCGATCTGTGCAAAATTGAGAAGAAGCACACTGCAAGGCCCAGCTAAGGTGTGAGCACCCATGAGTGGCAAGTGCAGGAGGCGTGGCTGTCTGTTATCATTGAGAGAAGGGGTTGCAGTGCTCCAATCTAGGTATGCCACACTGCCCTCCCCCTCCTAGCTCTACTTAGCTGGTCGGTGCAGTCAAATCATGACTACATGGAGAAATCTTTAGCAGTGGACATAATCTTATTTTCTTGGCATGTGGCTGGGTTTGGAAAGAAATGGTAGCTTCCTAGGAACAACCAAACACATATTTAGAAAAGCTTTTCAAAATACGCTCACAACCTTCCGTCAAGTACCCTCTTTCTGTCCACTGTGGAGCTGAGTCAGTGCTTCAGCGCTTAATTTGTAAACTTATAAGTTCCAGGGCCCAACATTGTGCTCAGAAGCCTGCAGCCAGTGCTATGAATATCAGGGGCCAAATACCAAGGCTGTGTCAACTTGATTTCTCATCATGCCTCTTCACATCATTAGCAGACAGTCCCTGTCTCTTTATCTCATCTTTGCAGGTTCCTGCTTTCTCCATTTCTCAAGGTTTTTCAGTCTTCCCCCTTGTCCTTATCTGTTTTTCATTCTCCTGCTCCAGTCACAGTGTGATGAGGAAAAATAAGTGCCGGTCCCCATACATGAGTGCTGGTGGGAGTCACCTGCAACCAATGGCTCAAATTAGGCAATGAGCTAAGTCTCATTTACAGTTTTGCCCTACAGAGGAAAGTCACAATGTAACAAATTGGGAATTCAGGAAAAAAGACAACTGGTTCTCAATAATAAGAACAAAGACTAAACAATCCAAATGGGAGTTAGTCCTGTCTCATACTAATTTTATTTCATTTCCTTTTTGCTGTACACATGGAATCTACTAGCTCTTGCAGTACTCACCTTGCTTCCCTTTCAAATGTTCAGTTCAATTTCCTGCCTATGGGATTGGACTTTGAAGCTATGAAAATTGCTCAGGGAAATCTAGGGCACACCACTTGAAGAAAACAATTATATGGCACTTTCATGTTCATGTTAACAAGAGATTTTTCACTCTAAAAAGGTGTTTCAAATTAGTTAAGTGCTTGTCTGCTTGTTGAATTTAGATTCATGGAGACTTTAAGTAAGGCTGCCAATGATTCTCGTGAATGTTGGAAAATGGTGTCTAATGGAATCTTGGGCTGCGGTGTGGGGCATAAGGTGATTGAGGATGTCTAAGAACCAGCACAGACAGTCTCAGCTGTAGCAAATATTCTCTTTGGGCCTGGTGATATTCTATAAGAGTCAGTAGAGCGTTATTGGTGATGGTCTGTAATTGTGGGTAGTTTAGGGCCTTTAAGGGGTTCTGCAAAATGAGCTTAGGTCTTCTAAAGATTCAGTGCAATTCAGGGGAATGGAAAGCAATATTTGAGAGTGTAAGACTGTATGAGATAGTCCTCTGTCCATGGATTTATGCTAAGGCCCTGGGGAAGGGTAGATATTAGAGGAGAATCAGGAAAAGTGCAGGGGAAGGAGAACAAGCATATATGGACAGATCAAGGGACAGGTTTTGAGGATAGACAAAGCTGATAGGATAGTGAAGAAGGAACCTAGAGAAGTGTAAGGCATTGTCAATGCCAGCAGAGGAGTGCTAGAAGGGTGTATGGATCAATCATTGGTATGTAGAGAAGGGGAGAAAGCTGTTGCAGGAGTGCTGACAGTTGTACTAATATTACATTTACACTGGGTTATAGTAGTAACTGAAGATGTTATATGAAACCAGGTTATATCTTACATCTATATTAGAAGAGGGGCTCAGGCGGTGGTTGAAAAGCTGTGGGTGTTCATTGTATACCTCTGATCTGAGAGAAATTCACAAAGGCTTGTTGCAGGGATGATGAAAGAGTTGAGAGGAACGTATTTGAGGGATGCATGGCATGCAAGAGAAGGAAGTAGAGGTTTCTAAAGGGGACTTTGTCAACGGAACACTGTCAATAGTAAAAAAACATATTTGTTGGGTTTAAGGATAGGCCTGTGCAAAATTAATGATACAATTCCTAAATTCACAAAAGCTGTCAATTATAAGTTACACAAAAATGTACTAAATTCTGTGAATTTCAAAGCTGCAAACCTGTACACAATTTCACACCCCTGCAAACTGGTTTGAGCAGAAAATATCTTCAGAGTATTGTAAATGTCTTGCAGGAGACATTTTCTTATCAAACAAGCCCCCTTTACAGTATCTCATGACATCTGAATACAAGGCGTTTTCACATTCATGTTTCATGTTCAATTTTCTCACTACATACTACAAAACCTGTTTTTGTGAAATTTGATGTATTTTCGTTTCACAAACAAAAAATGAAATGAAATTTTGTACAGGCCTTCTGACGCGGTTGGTATGCTAATACATGCAACCCCCACAGGCATCAAGGATCTTGGGATCCCTACAAGCAGCTTGAAAAGGTTTAGGGTGGGATACGTGCATAAGTGGATTAGGACTAGAGAAAGGTGGTTTGCAAAGTAAGTGTGTACAAGTATGTTAGACCTGGCATCTTTAGGCGTGGTTTCCCCAGTCTTTTTGCTTATGACCTCCTGTTTTTGACTGTGTGCAGGACTTCATTTTGGCTGGTGCTTGGACTCTTGGCACTTTACCACTGCTGACCAGTGCAAAAGTGCATGTGCTCTGTGTCTAAAATGTAATGGCATTTCGTTTCTCCATGATTGGAATATTGGATTTACTAATAAGTCCTGTGTACAGTGCACTACATGTGCCCCAGGGCCTGTAAACCAAAGGCTACTAGTAGGCCTGCATTGGAAACGAACAAACTGTCCAGGCAGACTATTCCATTCACATTCAAAAGGGACCCTAGACCAAAAATTCTAAGGTTCCAAGCTTTATTCAGCTTAATTTGGATTATTTTCATACATAAGACAGTTCAATTTATTTATACATGTCTTGAGATGAAACACACGTGTTTAAAGAACACAATACAATACAAAACTTATTTTGTGCAATATTAGTAGGCCTGCAGCACTGATTGTGCCACCAACATGAGTAGCCCTCCAAACGTGTCTCAGGTCTGCCACTGCATAGCCTATGTGCGCAGTTTTAACTACCATTTCGACCTGGTAAGTAGACCTACTTGCCGGGCCCAAACATTCTCTTTTACTACATGTGAGGCACCCCTAAGGTACTCCATATGTAGCCCCAGGGGCCAGGTGCTGTGTATTTAAATGGTGGGACATGTGCTTTTAAGTACTCAATCAACATCACACAAATACACTAAAATACAAATATAAATAACCAAAAATATATATAATTAAAAGTATACACAAAAGCGCCTTTAAAATGTGACTTAAAAAACAACATAAAACCACAAATTTGATAAGCACAAGACCACTAACTATAATGCATAAGAATGGCAGCGGCAAAGATTGAGGCCTTCAGCAATATTGCACATTCAACTACAATACATCATAGGCATCGGAAAATTAATTTAATAAATTAAGAACTGACTGTATATGTTTCAAATGCTTTACCCAAAATGCCATTAAAAACTTGGCCAGACAAAAAACCACGACCCAGCTGGGATCGGACTGAAGTTATCTAAATGTTTACTGGCATTCCCTACTACCCTAGTTTTAGCAAAGGGGAACAATCCATTTTGCATGCAGTTGTTTGTAAATGGGGCAGAAAAACAAAACATGAGTAAGGGATTCGTGACCCCCTATGTAACCTACACACAGATCATCATTTGTACCACTGTGCTTTTTCCATTTGCCGGTAAATGAATTTACAGGTAAAGTACCATACCTAAACTGAAGGTAGAGTTTCCTAGCTAAGGGAGCAACAATTTTAACAATGGTACTATCATAGTGAGCCATAGTTTGTGATCAGTAAAGGCTATAGATAGGGAGCCCTTACACTGCATAACATTATCAATTGCAACACTCTCCCAAAATTGCTTTTATGCTGGCTTTGCCAATTAAACACATACTCTCTGGCGAGACCCAGCATTTATCCAAATTCAACCTTAGAAGTAGTGCCTTAATAGTACAAAGCCATGGAATGTTCCATTCACACTGTGGGACCAAAAGGTCTTTAATACCCTCCCGATAAGACGCTAGGGCGGGTGATGTCCATAGCCGCTACCAATAGCTGAGCATTCTACTCTCAATCTTGTGGGCAATTTTCCTTTGGGCCAGATCTCAGTATAGTGGGGTCAGTGGTGTACTTGCTGGAAGATTCAATAGAGTTTTTAGAACCTCTGCTCCACTATGAAGAGGCTCTGGGTTTGTGAATAGCCCCAGAGCTATGCTCCATATAACACCGCCATTAGGGCCTTCACATTGTAGATTTCTAACACCAGAGCCACGCTTCTAGATTAAGTTTTTCTGTGTATTTTCCCTATGTATGCAGTGTGTTGAACCAGGGACACCTGTACTTTTTCCACCTGTGGTACCCAACATAAATTATTTGTGAGTTTAATATCCAGATACTCAAAATCTGACAACACATCTAGGGGAGTATCATCAACTCACATCCTCCTCTTGCAGAGAGTCGACTTCTGTCTAGTAAAAATTATACATTTGGTCTTGGAGCTGTTAAGCTCCAGGCCCGGCTCAACACAAAACCTTTGAAAGGAGTTCAGGAGCTGTTGCAAACCCTGCGGCGACTTAGATATTAGCAGAGTATCGTCTGCAAAAAGGACTGCAGGGACCGTCCACCCTCCTATCTTGGGTGTGTCACAGCCGCCTCTGTCTAAAAAGTCGATCACACCATTAATAAATAGCATGAACAGAGTAGGTACCAAGACACACCCCTGCCTGATCCCCTGGTCAATGTGGATAGGGTCGGTCAGGGCCCCATTCTCCCCCAACTCACCTGGGCAAGGGTGTCAGCATGTAGCCTCACTAAGAAGTCAACAAGGGGTCGGGAACCCCCATCTCCTCGAGCACCCTCCATAACTTGGCTCGGGGAACCAGATCAAAAGCTGAGCAAAGATCGACAGAGGTAACATAAAGTTTGCTCTTGCAGATAATCACCTCCCCCCAGTAAATGCAGGCGAAGTGAATAATCTGATCTACAGTGCTCACATTTGACCTAAAACCTGCCTGCCAGTCTGAAAGCACACTCTCATTGCTTATCCAATTTTGGATATGGGCCAGAACCTGTTTACAAATTTGTTTTTGTCAGGAATCGATCAGGTTTATGGGCCTGCAGTTGCCCGGATTCGCCCAGTCTCCCTTCTTGTAAATAGTAATAATTTCAGCTACTTTCCAAGAAGGGGGAATCTCCATACCAGCTAGGATAGTGTTGGAAAGCAAATTGATATATGGCCCTCAATTTTCAGGATTTTCCCTATATAGATCATTAGGCAGTCTGTATGGGCCCATAGCACGGCCAGGGACACAAGAATTGATGGATTTTAGAGTTTCATTTGATGAAAATGTCAAACTATTAGGGTTTGAGATGAAACTAGTTTCTGGAGCCATAACATCACCCTTATCAGTGTCACACTTTGTAGAGTAAAGCTGTCCAAAATGTACCATCCGTTCATGGGATTGAATACAGAAATCAAGTGTGGGGTTGAGACCATTCAGGCTCACCATGACTATCTTCCAGAAAGACTTATTGTCCTTATTGGAGAATGCTTCATGCAGGTTTGACGATAATGAACTCTCCCATTCCCTTTTTGCTTTGTTTAGTACTTGCCAATAGCAGGTCCTACTTTTAGTTATTTCTGGCTGCGATTTTGACTTAGTTGCCACAATAAGCTCACTCTTGGCTGATCTACAGTTCCCATTATACCTCTTGTCAGAATTTGGCACAGATTTCCCCTTACACCTTTCCTTTCCCAATATCTCTCTAATATGGGTGAATAGTTTGTTGGGACTGGTAACAAATTCCTCAATCCTAGACACAGGAGAGAGTTTTAATAAGAATTCATAGTCCTCAAATACACTTTCATTAACCACATCAAGTGCTTTTGGTTTTCTCATCACCCAATCCCACCTAATGGTTTTAAGATTATTAGTATACGAGAGGGTACTTATATCTCCATTGCCTTAAGACACATGGACTGGGGCTACTTCATCACAAAGTGACAGCCTAAGGGTGTTGTGGTCACTATCTGTGTGATCAACTACTTCCATATCCACCATCGCCAGCCAGAGCTTAACATCTGCCAAACAATAGCCTATTCTACTGCTGTATCCCACCCTATTGTATGTCATTTTGCCCTGGTGGTCCGAAAGGCATCTCCTTTTTGTGGCTCTAAGATCACAATTTAATGATAGAGCCATCAGTTGGCCAGCTTTAGCTGTCCATCTTGCTAAGGGGAGAGCGATCTGTGGTACACCGCTTTGGTTGTCCAGTTCCTGGGTAAAAACAAGTGATGCAGCCACCAGTAGTTCAAAGGTGGAATTTATGTCCCCGGCTACAAAGAGCCTGTTCTTACCAGCACTCTCCAAAAGTACTTGCTTTAATATATTAATTAACTCAGTCTTCTCACAACAGATCTCCATTCTATTTTATACATTATAGCTTTTTAGTGACAACCCGGATGGAAACACCAGCCTAACTGCTAATATATCAGGAGAAGCAATGGGCACTAGAGTTATTCTACACTGAAGTGTTGTTTTAACCCATATACACAACCCTCCTGAAGGCCTGCCCCTTGCAGATTTAATCACATTCACACGAAAGGATGTGTACCCACACCTGTGAACAGGGGCTAAACACCTCGTCTCTTGAAAGAGACAGATGCCGAACATTTCAATAAATTGACTCCACTCAACCTCAGCCAATAGCTTGGTTATTTCTGCTACATTCCATGACAGAATTTTAATAGAGGCCTCGTTGGGCGGCTTGACAACATCATGGACAGGGGAGACTAACTCCACTGTGGTGTTTCCCCCATTACTTATGATGGGGGACTTAATTGTCGGACACAGTGTCTTGCTCATACGTCCGTCTCCTGTAGCTTCTTGATTCCTCCACCTACTCAAAGGAGGGCGAGTTAACCAGCACTTGAGCTAATGTAGGATATGACTGCACACCCTCCTCAGAGGCACTAGCATCCTTATTACTACAGAAGGGTGTCATGGGCTCCAGTCAGTGAGGAACACCATTTGTCCCATTGTTGGTTTCATCCAACCAATTTTTGGTCCCTACACACTTCTACCCCTTGAGCAAAGCTTTTAAGTTCTACATGTCCTGGTAGTAAAAATACGCTAAATTTGCTTTTCACTACAGCAAAACATATGCCACCCCTAGCTTAGTATTGGAACTGCCCTGTAGTATTTTGCATGGATATCTTCCAATTGGGAGCAGATAGAAAATTGGAGTTTGGTGTCTCTGGAGTCACAATTTAAAAACACATCTTTTAGTGAAGTTGGGTTTTAAATTGCAGGTCTGAAAATGCCACTTTTAGAAAGTTGGCATTTTCTTACTTCAACCATTCGGTGCCTTTGCCTTTCCCTAGAATACACGTCTGAGTTGGATGACAGTTGGGCTTTGTGAATTCACTTTAGACAGTCATACACAAAGGGAGCTGAGGTGTGCCCTGCATATTCCGATGGCCCATCACCAGGCTGATGGGACTGCCTGAGCTAGAGTGGTGGGAGGAGTTGACTCTTGCCCCTGAGTAGTGCTGTGCCTGTACCCACACAAAGAACTGCATACCCCTCTGTAGTGTGTCTGGAGCCAGGAAGGGCAGGGTCCTGTGCACTACAAAGACCTATCTTTGAAGTCCCCCTACTTCAAGGGCCAATATGGGTATAAGTACTGGACCTCTGACACCATAAGAGGAGAAACAGAAACACTTCAGGACTGAGCACATTCTGCGAAGAAGAAGAGCTGTTAGACTGCCATGATGGATTGACACTTTGCTGCTTGCTTTGCTGTGTTGCCTGCTGTGTGATGCTTTTTGTCTGGGAGTGAGAGGACTGGACTTTGCTTTCTGCATCCTGCTTTCTAAAGTTTCTCCACTGGCTTGAGTTGAGCTTGCCTATTGTTGGAAGTCTCACGGCCATCAAAGACTTCACCTGCATCTTGCTACCAGCACCTGGGCTCCTCTGACGTGAGTCTGACCTGCCAAATGGTGCCAAGCCCAGTCCTGGACCCTTGGAGGTAATTCTGGTGCTGCATCCAAGAAATTGACACATCGACTCCAAGCATCTCTTCGGAATCAGCGCGTCCCTGCAAAATCGGCACATTGCCGCTGACTGCACCGAAGCCGTGGTCACCGCTCGGTAAGTGTGCAACTCAACGACTACGACTTACAACAGAAACCTCGACGGTGCCACAGCAGCTCAATAGAACTGCCACTGCGTGAGTCTCGAGCACCGCCTCACTGAAGTTCGTGACGCACCGCTCTGACTCCCACACAGTGTCTGTGGCCTGGTGGTTCAACATTGATGCTGTGGAATTGATGCACCGCGCTGTGACATCGATGTATTATCGACACCGCATTGCCTTCAGGACCCGAGATCTCACACCTGCACCCAACGCATCACCTCCCCTGCGCCCTGCTTCATCCCCAGGCATTAGCAGCTCAACAATCCTGCACCGCCTCCAGGAACCGATGCATCACTTTGCACACCGCATCGTTCCTGAGTGCCAACATGTCAAACACCTGCATAGCAGTAAGGAACCGACTCATCACCTTCCTTCGCGACGGCTCACCTCCTCTGGGCATCTCACTGTCTTTTACTTTGTGATGCATCCAAGGTACTGTACATGGGGTCCATGCGACTCCTGTTGATGGCCGTGCTCCATCACGGTTGGACTGAACTTGTCTCGGTCAAGCAGGACCAAACAGCCCGAGATGGAGCTATTGTTTTCTAAACGCTATAACTGCAGTTAATATTGAAGGATTCATACCTTGACTCGTGTATGTTGGATTCTTACTGGTCTAATCCTGTTTTACTCAGATATATATTGGCAATTTTTCTAAACTGGTGTGGAGTACTTTTGTGGTGTTTTCACTGTGTTACAGTGTGTGTGTGTGCACAAATACTTTGCACATTGCCTCTTTGGTTTAGCCTGATAGCTCTGTGCCAAGCTACCAGAGGGTGAGCATTGGTAAACTTAGTATGTACTACACTTACCCGGACTAGAGTGTGGGTCCCTACTTGGAAAGGGTGCACACCACTGCCAACTAGAAACACCATTTCTAACAATGTATAATAATCAAATACCAGAAGAGTCTGATATACCCCCAAGCTCTTTTTTTGTTCTGGTTAACCACAGCATAAAGTCACAACATTCATTCTGAAACATGGTAAAGTAAGATAAATACTTGTAAATATTTAATATATAGCATTTAACAATTGCGTGCATTCAGTTTCTAAGGGATCCCAAGTTTGGCAGCATAGAACTGGAAGAAGGAGACATGAAGAGCCTGATCTAAAGTTTGACAGATGGACACTTAGTTATAAACGGGACTGGCATCCCGTCTGAATTTTTACAAGTGCATTATACCGTGGCCAAGTACAAGTCCGACAAACACTAATGTCCGAGGATCACAAAATATGGTTAAAAGAGGAGGTTAAGAATAAATTGCAGGTCATCTGGAATCAACAGTTATATGCCTCTGGCGAACATCTCCTCAATGACAACAAACTCTCCAGAAATCTGCTTCTATGTTTAGGAAAGACCCAAGATTTAAACAACTTGGTTCTTTAATGAGTCTCCAAAGTGTTAACCAAATACAGTTTTTAGTATGCCTAAAGATCCATCATGATGGCAGCTCTTGTATTGTCTATTCCCAGGCAGTTAGTGGGTCATTTCTCAGTTTGTTTACAGGAATGTGGCCAGGCTATTTTGTAAGCTAGAGCAGAAGATATACTCCCTAACTTTTTGGTGTGAGAAACGTTAGGGTTTTTTCCAAGCGTATTTTAATATGTTTGATGCACAAATGTATTTGAAAATCTCAAACCCCACAAATGATTTCTGAATGTTTAACTTAGTGTTTGTGAATGTGTCTATAGTACTTCTCTCTCCAATGAATAAAAAAAATCTGCTGGTACTGCTTGAATTACACCGTTAATTCAGCTAAACTCTCAGGGGTATATTCACAAGAACGTGTGATAACTACCGCAAGAGTAGCGTAACGCAACTTCCAATAACGCAGCCTATCACTGGAAAATAACCCTGTGTCAACGTGGAATTCACAACAAGGCGGTACCATGCGATAGCCTGCCGAAACCGCGGACAAAGTCCGCGATACAACCACCACGACGGAGATAAAAACACAAACCACAACACCAAAAAACACACGATGGGCCAAAGCGCGATAAGAAAACAGTGACAACTAGCGAGAGGGCAGCAATACGCACGCGCAATGCGGGAAAAAGCACAAGAACAGTATACGGAAAATGCCACAGAACAAAATACATGAACAGCGGAGTGCCACTGATGCACCCTGGCCAACTGCAGAGGACAACATGCACACCACAACATCCACGCACCGTGGAAGAATAGAACCCACAGGCACACCACTTGAAAGAGACCAGTGGCAGACAAATCAGAGCCGCAGGAGCGACACACCCACCGTACAGCATATGCACACAAGCAGAAGTGCACCCGGACAGTGACAACATCCCGGTACAAACAGCAACACCTCCAAAACTGAACACAGGACACAACTGGATGGGAAAATGCGCACAACCTGGCAAATCACACCTGAAACCCCAGGGACATGTAACATGACAATGTACAATTCCAACCGGTGACCTGCAAACATGTTTATTCACACATGCAGTGCAATTGGACATCCACTACTGTCCCATGAATGCCACGGAGGGTCACAATGTGACGTGCTCATGAGAAGTAAGTGTCAATGATGGAGTCCCTACGGGCCATTCCTGCCGCAGCTGAAGTGGGATGTGGGCCACCTGCCCCATCACCACCATCATCGTCCAGTACCTCTGGAACTGGGATCCATGGGGCCCTGGTGCGAACACAGATGTTGTGCAACACACAACATGCAACGATCATCTTGCACACGATGTCCGGACTGTACAGGAGCTTCCCACCAGTGCCATCCAGGCACCTGAAACGTGACTTCAACACGCCAAATGTGCGTTCAACGATGCCCCTGGTGCGTATGTGGACCGCATTGTACTGCCTCTGGGCGGGTGTGTTCGGGTCTCGGAGGGGTGTCATCATCCAAGGGCAGAGTGCATATCCTTGATCACCTGGGACAGTGCAGGGAGAAAAGAGTCAATACTTGGTTCGGCAGGATGTGATGGCAGGCCCACCAATTCAGAGATGCCTGTGCTGGCTGGGGGGGGGGGGGTTGAGTGTAATCCAGCCCTCAGGGAGTAGCATGTGCTGGCAACTACACCAACAGTCATCAGGCACACAGACATGCAATGTCTGAACTACAAGGGGGGATGACTCGAGTCGCACAGGGCTAGTCGCCCCGGATGCACAGCGGCCGTCACGGGCCCACCACCAAGGGACGCTGACCTGTGGGAGACCGGGGTAGGGTCATGGGGGCAGAGCAGTGCCTCACATGTGTCATGGCCGCATTCCGCATCTCCACACGTTCAGCTGTTGTGTGGCTGTGGTGCCATGTGGAGTCTTTATTGGGTGCAGGGGTAGCCCAGGATGACCATGGAGTGGTGTAGTCGTGTCTGGTAGGGGGTCGTGTAGTTTAACATGTCGGATGTGGTTAGGTCACGTGTGCATCCCCACAGTTGTGCCTTGAGCGTTGGTGGCTGTGGGATGTGTGGTGTGTTGAGTTGGTACTTACCAACGAGCAGTCCCGTTCCATATGTGCCATCCAGGAAGCACTGGTTGATGATGGACTGTCGGAAGATGAAGGAATCATGCACACTGCCTGGGTAGTTGGCGACGACATTGGTGAACATTCCCCGGTGGTCCACTATTGCCTGCACATTGATGGAATGCGTGTGCTTCCTGTTGCGGTAGTGGTGTGCAGTATCCGCAGGGGGCACAAGTGGGACATGTGTGCAGTCGATTGCCCCCAACACGGCCGGGAATCCGGCTATGGCGTAGAAGCCTTGCTTAGTCTCCAGCTGTTCCTGCGCAGTGTTGGGGAAGTGAAGGTACTGGGGCATGAAGCTGAGGATGGCATCCAGGACGGGTGTGATGAACTTTGATAGGGCTGGCTGTGAGACCCCTCTGACTCTGGCAGTTGTTGGTTGGAAGGTCCCAGAGGCCAACAGGTGCAGCACTGCCAGCAGCTTTGTCTGCGGAGGGATGTTTGTTCTCCGCTGTGTTGGGACCATCAGCCTGTGGGCAATGTGGGTCAGGATGCGGAGGATGGTTGTCCTTTGAGCCTGTAGTGGGCAAATGACTTCCGCGGGCGTTAGGTCTGTGAGAGTGGTGCATTTACGGTAGGTCCGCTGTCTTGCTCTACGCTGCCTCTGTGGTGGTCCGGGGAGCGGGTCCGGGTCCTGGGGGGTGGCGGTCCAGGGGGTGGTGGCAGGGGGTGTTGTGGCCCTGTTGGGGCTCTGAGCTGCATGTAGAGTAGCTCCATGGCGTTGTTTGTTCTTTGGGTATGGCTGTGTGCAGGACTCCGTTGCCTACTGCAGGTAGACGTCCTTCTTTACACCTGCTTGAGGCAGGTGTTAAATACCTGCGGCTAGCGCACCTCATCCCCTGTTTTGAGTTCTTATCGCAGATTGGGCTGGTCGTTGTGAATGTTGAGGTGTGATGTTGTCTCGACTTTTCACACGAGAACGCCTACTCTGCATCTCATTAGCGATATTTGCGGGGGTCCTCTGTGGCGATGTTTTTTGCGGCTGCTATCGCGGGTAAACTGGTGCTGTGGGCTGTTAACACCGGCTTGTGAATGGGGGGGTAAATTTATCACGACTTTGGCTGCGATAAAGTGCCGTTAATTCGGCGATAGCTCCTTGTGAATATGCCCCTCAATCTGCAAATAAACAATTGGTGTTTTTACACCAATACATTTTTCTATGTAGCACAGGCGTTTTCACTTGAGCACAATACTACTGACTGAGGCCATATATTGTGTCATATGGGTGGGAGGCAGCCCACAAATGTCATTTTAACATCCAATACATTGGTGAGTTGCTTGTCCCATTTACGATGCCCTTACAGAAACTTTAATTGCCCAACTAGGCAAAGATCAATGTATAGTACATGTTGTCAGGCAAAAGCACATGCAAGGTACCACTGTTTAGCAGTGGCATAGCACATGCAATCCTAAGCTAGAAAAAAAATCACTAAATTGAAAAATGGAAATTGGGGGTCAAGACAAAAATTATATATTTTCTTACTAAATACAGTATAGTAATTAATTTTCAGGATCCCTTTGAGTATTTCCAATGGTTACCTTTCTATCCATAAAAAGACCTGCAATCTATCTGGAGGCAAAAATAGACAAAATGCATTTCACAACTGCAAACTCTGTAATCTACATTCCTTGGTATGCAATCCTGAATCATATTACAGTATAGAGGTGAGACTTTAGAACATAAAAACCTTGCAGCAGAGACGTAGGATTTATTTCAGATTCTTACAAAGAAACAGTTTTAGAAACATCCTTCTGATAGAAAAAGGATTTTTACTAGTCTTCCTAATTAACGCTAGCACAAACACTGTCCTTAACCCTAATACACATTGAAACTGTATCCTAGCACTTTCAGTAACCCTTACCATAACACCATCCCTAAAGCTAATTTTACACTACACATGTTTACGGATTTATTCCTTAAGTTTATTATCTCTTTGCTTTTTGCTAATATCTTAAAAGTTAATCCTGGATATTTTCTTTAGCTTGTTTCCATTCTTGAGAATCACTTTCTAGACGCTTCTCTGTAACTACATACTCCCAAAAAGGGTAGTTACATGTAGGCAATTGTTACATGAAAAATGAAGACAATTAAATGCTTTGCTGTTCCAGAATATTTTAAGAATGCTATGTGCACATCTGTGGTATGTTCAAATAAAACCAGTGGTCCTGATCTTCCAAGACAGCATAGGTTTCAAGTTCATGATCATTTCAGAGGTGTTAAAATGTTGATTGTTGAAAAAAGCACTTTCAAGGAGGATAACATGATGGCCACATAAAATGGATGTGTCTTTGTTCTTGAAAGGTTCACATTTTTCCTGCTTGACTATGAATACGTATTTGAACAGAAGACTGCCATACAAAGTCCTATCCATCCTAAATAAAGCTGTGTTAAACTGCAGTGTAATGATGGAAGCTCAAGGAATGCATTTATAACTCTACTATGCATGGTGTGATGCTTCTTTATTAATAACTTACGTCTACATTCCATTATAATTTTCCCTGTGCTACGTCTTAACATCTACCACTTTCCATGATACTTGATTCTCACCTCCGCAGCATCTCATTCCATTAAAAAACAAAATAGTACTTCCTGTCTGAATGGTGATGACTAATACTATCATGGCTCGTAATGTATATTAAATGCATTATAAAATTGTGTCACTGTTCCATAGAAGCAACTAATGCAATAAGCTGCCTTTGAATAGTACAATATCAACAATAATAATGATGCAGATAGTAAACTATTTCTAATTGGCTACATTCAGGCTAGTTTGCAAATATTTTTAAAATTTCCAGTCATGTCTAAACAGATTGGCGAGCCATGTTGCATACATAATTCAATGTTGCAACATCAAAATATACCACTTCAAATTATTGAATGTATATAAATGTAATAAGTGTACCAATAGTGTATATTCATTTCTTCTTCACTTAAGGCAGGCGCCGCCTTCTCCTATTATGTGTATTTATCCCTGCATGCGATGTTCAGTTTTACCTTTAAGTACATTTTTAACATTCCTGAAGGAGGGTGTTGTCTTCTTCGCTAGGCCTTGTTGAGGAAGTTGAAAGTCTAAGCAGGCAGGTTAGCTCCAAAGTTAGGAGTTGATTTCCAACTTTTATAGCATTCACAAAGGAACACTGGGGTAATCCTCCAAACTTATGAAAGTTACAGTATTTTACAACCTATGACAGAAATAGATTTCCATGAATAATTTAATTCCTGAAATTCTGAACCAGGTGGAACATCTCCATGGGTAGATTAACAGTGGCAAACTTTGCCTTTGCATAATAAATGCCCTGTTAGATTTTGCATCTTTTAGCTTTCTGACCTCCTGGTTTGACCCTGTTTTTGCTGGTTTAGTGACTCTGCGCACTTTCTCACTACTGTCCAGTGTTAAAGTGCAAGTGCTCCTATTGTGAATTGAATTATGGATTGGTATTTCCATAGTTGGCATATTTGATTTACTTGTATGTCCCTAGTAAAGTGCACTGAGAGTGCCAGGGCCTGTAAATCAAATGCTGCTAGTGGGCCTGCAGCACTGATTGTGCCACCCACACGAGCAGCCTTTTCAAAGGGGTCTCAGACCTGCCATTGCAGTGTCTGCACGCAGTTTTTACTGCCATGTCGACTTGGCAAGTGCACCCACTTGCCAAGCCCTAACTTTCCCCTTTATTACATATGAGTCACCCCTAAGGTGTGCCCATGGTACCCCATGGGCAGGGTGCAGTGTATTTAAAAGGTAGGGCATGTACTGGTGTGTGTTGTCCTGAAAGTGAAATACAGTATATTTTATTTTTCACTGTTGAAAGGCTATCTGTCCTATAGGATAGAATTGGGAATAATCTGTAACATTTTACGAGTATATCTTCCCATTGGGACAAGAAAGAGAAATGGAGTTTAGTATGCCTGAACTCAGAATGTAGAAATGCATCTTTTGGTAAAAGATGATTTTTATGTTCTTGTTAGACCTGGCATCCTTGGCGTGGTTTCCCCTGACTTTTTGCCTCTACCTCCTGTATTTTTGACACTGTGCTGGAATTCATTTTTGCTGGTTTAGATGCTTTGGGCACTTTGCCACTGCTGATCAGTGCCAAAGTGCAAGTGCTCCCTGGTTAAATTGTTATTGTGATTGGCTATCCATGATTGGTATATTTGCTTTACCAGTAAGTCCCTAGTAAAGGGCACTGAGTGTGCCAGGGCTGGTGATTCAAATGCTACTAGTGGGCCTGCAGCACTGATTGTGCCACCCACAGGAGTAGCCCTAAGATGGTGTCTCAGGCCTGCCACTGCAGTGCCTGTGCGCAGTTTGTGAACTGCCATGTTGTCCTGGCCAGTGTACACACTTGCCAGGCCTAACCCTTCCCTTTTCTTATACATTGGATACCCCTATGGTAGGCCCAAGGTACCCCCCTGGGCAGGGTGCAGTGTATGTGAAAGGTAGGACATGTACTAGTGTGGGTAACATGTCCTGATAGTGAAATACTGCCAATTTCATTTTTTCACTATTGAAAGGCTATCTTGCCCATAGGATAACATGGGGAATGCTGTGTAACATGTTTACCTGCATATCTTCCCATAGCAGCAAGATTGAAAGTTGGAATCTGGTACCCCCGAACTCAGAATTTAATAACACATCTTTTAGTGAAGATGGTTTTTAAATTCTAAGTTTGGAAATAGCACTTTTAGAAAGTGGCTATATTCATGTTCAACCTTTCTGTGTGCCTCTGCCTGTTTGTGAATTAACTGTCTGGTTTGTGGGTGACAGGGGCTGGGGGTGGCTGCAGGAGGCTGGGTGAGTCAGCACGAGGCTGAATAGACCTATCTGCATGTAGAGTGGTGGGAGGAGTAGCACCTGGGTCTGAATAGGGCTGTGCCTGCCTTCCACAATGCTGGCTCCACCTCCTGCGGTGTGTCTGATGACCCTGGCCCACACTCACAAAGGAAGGAGAGGTGCCCTGGCAGAATGCACCCTGAACTGGTTTGGACTGGGTCCAGGACCCCTCACACATGGAGAACAAATACTTTTGGGGTATAAATACTAGAGCTGAAACCCCTGAATTTTAGACTACTTTTGGAATCAAGAGGAATCCCTGCCAAAGAAGATCAGCTGAATAGACTGAGGAGAAGTACTGCCCAAGTGTGTCTAGGGCTGGCCTGCAGTTTGCTGTTTCTACTGAGGAGAGATCTAAAGGACTTTGCTGTGTGTTGTGTCCTCCTGCTTGAAGAAGGACTTTGCTGAGTGCTGTGTCCATCTGAAGAAAAGTCTCCATGGGCCTGAGAAAAGCTGGCCTCCTGTTTCTGAAGTCCCAGGCACAAAAGAACTTCACCCCCAGCTTCCCTGAACTTCCTTGCTGAGAGTTCCAGGCTGCCAGGAGGTCCTGTAACTGTGTGTGAGGCCTCTCTTGCTGTTGGGAGCTGGAAGCGCGACGCAACAAGAGAGACGCGTGACGCCGCCGCAGCATCCGCTGTCGCATCATCGAGAAGCGTGTCGCCGCTGCCGCTGTTCGCCGTCGCAACACCAGAGAAGCGTGTCGCCATCACCGAGGGTGTCGACGCATTAGCGGAGAAGCGTGTCGCAGGGCCGTCGCATCGCTGAGGAAGCGCACCGCCGCTGATCGCCGCCGCAGCACCAGAGAAGCGTGTCGCCGTCACCGAGGGTGCCGTCGCATCACCGGAGAAGCGTGTCGCAGGGCCTGTCGCGGCTCAGAAGATTAACGAGTTCGTCGCACGGCCGTCGGGCGTGCACGCATCGCATCTACAGTGTCGCATCGCAACAAAGACGCCATTTCATCGCATCGCACCGGATCAGCGCAACGCATCAAGGCGCCATTTTGTCGCACCGGAACCTGAGCGCAGGAAGAACCGACGCATCGCCTTCACTGCGCCCCTTTTGCTTGTTTTGCGTTACGCATCCCAGGTACTTTGAGACTGAAAGTGTCGCATTTGAGATCTACAAGTTTATTTTTGCAACAACCCTTTTTTAAGACATTCTACTGAGTTTTGTATGTTGGATTTTGGTCGTTTTGGTCTTGTTTAAGTTTAGTAAAGATACTTTATTTTTCTAAACTGGTATAGTGTCCATTTGTGGTGTTTTCACTGTGTTACTGTGAGTGTTGGTACAAATACTTTACACATTGCCTTTGGGATAAGCCTGTCTGCTCGTGCCAAGCTACCAAGGGGGTGAGCAGGGGTTATCTAAAGTGTTTATCCCCCTTACCCTGACTAGAAGCAAGGGTCCCTATTTGACAAAGGTACCTACCTCTGCCAACTAGAGACCCCCAGTTCTAACATTGGTGGTCAGCGGTGAGGATTTGAACTTGTATTTGTACTTGACCCACAGTAATTGGTGTACATCACTAGTTTAGTGCAGACCACTACGCAACCACATACTGTGTTCTTTTTGGTTTTTGGTTCTATTTTTGAGTAACTCTTAAAGAAAGCATCATGTCCCAGAAGGGGAATGCAGCAAGTGAAAAGGCAGAATTGGAGTTCCACATTGAGGATTTGTATTCCTACAAAGTAGACCAGCTTAAACAATTCTGCAAAGATTTGGGATGTTCCACAAGGAGTAGCGCTAAGAAGGACGAGCTACAAAAGGCCTTAAAAGCCTGGTGGGAGGCCAAAGGAGCTACAGGAGAAGATGATGCAAATGAGGAGGGGGATGACCAGGGGAATGAGTTTGGGCCACAGAATTTGCCTGTGCCAGGAGCAGCCCCCAGGGGTGTCAGCATCCATTCCGCAGGGAGACTCTCCCGGGAAGAGCGGGAAGAGAACCAAAAGATCAGAGAACATGAGCTGGAAGTCATGAGGCTCAAGATGAAGCAATTAGAAATGGAGAAAGAAATCCAGCACAAGGCAGAGGAGAGGGCTCGTGCCTTGGAGGAAAAGAAATTGCTTTTGGCTCATGAGTTGAGCATGAGGGAGCTGAAGGCCAAACAATTGGAGTCCAGCTCAAATGGTGGCAGCGCACAGCCAGTGCAAGGGGGTAAAGTATACATACCCAAGGATATAGTGCAGAATTTCCAGAAGGGACAGGATATTTTTGCATGGTTTGAGTCATATGAGATGTCTTTGAGGATGCATGAGGTACCTGAAAAGAACTGGGGGGCGGACCTGTGGAAGCATTTTGAGGCATCAGGGACCGCAGTTTTGATACCTTTAGAGAAGGAGGGTGCCCTGACTTATGCCAAAATGAAGGAGGCTTTATGCCTCAAGTATGGGCTCACCCCAGAACAGTATCGAGTGAGGTTCAGGAACTCAAAGAAGAATGATTCAGACACTTGGGTTGAATGTGTGAGAGTGTACACCCGGACATTGGAAGGTTGGATGAAGGGCAGCAAAGTTACTGATTATGAGGGGTTGTGCCATCTAATTAGTTGGGAGCACTTGAGCAGTCTATGTGTTCCAGAGCTGCGCCAGCATCTTTTGGATAGTAAGTTAACTAATCCTAGTGAGCTTGCTAAGGAGGCGGACCGCTGGACCAGCACCAGGGTCCACAAGGGGATTGTGGGTACCACAGCCAAAGGTGGGCAGGGTCCCCAGCAGAAGAGTGGGGGGACAAAGGTAATCAAAAGGAGTTCTCTAAAGGGCCCCAAAAGAATGCAGAGGGAAAGGAGTCCCAGCCCCCCCAACCTAAGACGTGGCAGCCCCCTAAGGGCGGGCGTAACTTACAGGGTCCTCCCAGGTGTTACCACTGTGGTGAGAGAGGCCACATGGCCCCTAAGTGCCCCAAGAAATCCCAAGCACCCACTGGTGCTCCGTCACCGGGTTTAGTGAGTGTAGCTTTGGGAGAGGAATTAGTTTCCAGTGAGGGGGAGGAGCAAGCAGTCATGACCCTTGTCTCGCTAGGAGACAGAGAGCTGGTCCAGGAGTCCTACTTGCCTGAGAACACTAAAAAGTACAGGCAGTGGGTGACCATCAATGGGAGGAGGGTGGAGGCTCTGAGAGACACAGGAGATAGCGTGACATCCATGAGGTGTCAGTGGGTGTCTGAGGAGCAGGTCATTCCTGATGCACTTCACCCTGTAGTTGCAGCAGACAACTCCGTGCGCCTCTGCAAAGTGGTGCAAGTTCCCTTTGAGTGGGGGGGGGGGTCTCAGGTTCCCTGAAGGTCGTGGTTAGTCCATCCATGCCTGTAGACTGTCTGCTAGGAAATGACCTGGAGAGTTCCCCGTGGAGGGAGGTGGAACGCCAGGCTCATTTTGAGATGTTGGGTCTGCCTGAGTGGGTTTGTGTGACCACTTGGTCAATGGCAGCCAGTAGGGGTAACCAAGCGGACCTGGTGCATGAAACAGTGGCCCAGGTACCTGCCAGGAAGAGGAAGAGCAGGGGACGTGGGAAACCAGCCCCCACAATTCCCACGGTCCAGGAGGAGGCAGAACCTGAGGGGGATGCCCTGGAACCTACAGGGGAACAGATAGCCGAACTGGGAGACCTGCCTGAGCTGACCCATTGGCAGCAAGAAGGAGGTCCCTCCAGGGAGGAGTTCTGCGAGGCACAGAGAGAATTCCCTTATCTCATTGGTATGCGGAAACAGGTCACAGACCAGGCAGCAGGTGGCGAGTCCAAGAATCATCTCATTTACTGGGAGGATGGGTTACTCTATAGTGAGCCTAAGGTCGCTGAGCCCGGTGCAGCCCGTGTGCTGGTGGTACCCGAGCGCTTCAGGACCTTCCTACTGGGTCTGGCTCATGACGTGCCTCTCGCAGGTCGTCTGGGGCATGACAAGACCTACCAAAGGCTTGTCAACCACTTTTACTGGCCCCAGATGAAGACACACGTTGGTACACATTGTAGGACTTGCCAGACTTGCCAGGCAAGTGGCAAGAGTGGAGGGAAGTGAAAGGCTCCCCTCCAACCCTTTCCTGTGGTGAGCACCCCTTTCGAGCGGGTGGGCATCAACATTGTGGGGCCTCTGGAACCCAAGACAGCCTTAGGCAACACGTTTATCTTGGTCTTGGTGAACCATGCCACCCGGTACCCGGAAGCTGTCCCTCTCCGGACAATCACTGCCCCCGTGGTGGGCCGTGCATTGATGGGGATCTTTTCCCATGTGGGGTTCCCCAGAGAGGTGGTCTCCGATCGGGGTACCAACTTCATCTCGAAGTACATGAGGTCTTTGTGGGAGGAGTGTGGGGTAACTTACAAGTTTACCACTCCTTACCATCCTCAAGGGAATGGGTTGGTTGAGAGATTCAACCGAACCCTGAAAGGCATGATAATGGGCCTTGCGGAGCCCATGAGACGGAAGTGGAACGCCTTCTTACCATGCCTGTTGTTTGCCTACAGGGAGGTGCCTCAGAAGTCCTTAGGGTTCAGTCCCTTTGAACTCCTGTATGGCCACCCTGTTAGAGGACCTCTCAGTCTGGTGAAGGAGGGTTGGGAGAAATCCCTGGTAAGACCCCCAGGATGTGTTCAGCTATGTGCTGGCCTTCCGCAACCAGACTCAGCGCCTCAGGAAACTCGCTCAGGCGAACCTGGAAGCTAGCCAGGAAGAAATGAAAAGATGGTATGACCAGAATGCCACTCTGGTCGAATTTCAACCTGGGCAGAAGGTGTGGGTGATGGCGCCAGTGGAGCCTTGCGCGCTCCAAGACAAGTGGACTGGGCCATATGAGGTGGTGGAGCGCAAGAGCGATGTAACCTATCTGGTTGACTTGCAGTCTCCCAGGAACCCTTTGAGGGTCCTACACGTGAACCGCCTCAAGCCACACTTTGAGAGGTCTGATGTGACAATGCTCCTTGCCACAGATGATGGGATGGAGGAGGAAAGTGACCCTTTTCCTGACCTCCTGTCAGCAGAGGAGCAAGATGGGTCAGTGGATGGGGTAAACCTCTCTCTCACACTGACCCCAGAACAGCAGAGGGACTGTCGCCATGTGTTGGGTCAGTTCGCCTCCCTGTTCTCCCTGACACCAGGAGTCACCAATTGGTGCGTCCATGATGTGGACACTGGGGACAGCCTACCTGTGAAGCAGAAATTTTACAGGGTAGCTGACAAGGTCAGGGCCAGCATCAAGGAAGAAGTTTCCAAGATGTTGGCGCTAGGGGTGATTGAGCCCTCAAGCAGCCCGTGGGCTAGCCCAGTGGTCTTAGTGCCAAAAGCTGCTGCACCCTGTGCCACTCCAGAACTCAGGTTTTGTGTTGACTACCGTGGGCTCAATGCGGTCACCAAGACTGACACACCCCATCCCCAGAGCTGATGAGCTCGTGGATCGGTTAGGCTCTGCCCAGTACCTCAGTACGTTTGATTTAACTTCTGGGTACTGGCAGATTTCCTTAACTGAGGGGGCCAAGGAGAGGTCAGCGTTTTCAATGCCAGAGGGGCACTTCCAGTTGAGTGTCATGCCCTTTGGGTTGAAGAACGCCCCTGCCACCTTCCAGAGACTGGTCAACCAGGTACTGTCCGGGCTGGAGGAATTCAGCGCCGCATACCTGGATGACATTGCTGTGTTCAGCTCCAGTTGGGAGGAACATTTGCAACACCTCTGCGAAGTGTTGAAGGCTCTGCAAAGGGCAGGCCTCACTATCAAGGCCAGCAAGTGCCAGATAGGGCACGGATCCGTGGTGTACTTGGGACACCAGGTAGGGAGCGGCCAGGTGGCGCCCCTCCAAGCGAAGATTGATACCATTCTGGCTTGGGAGCCCCCCAAGACCCAGACAGAGGTGAGAGCCTTTTTAGGACTCACCGGGTATTATCGCCGATTTGTCAAGGGGTATGGCACCATTGTTGCCCCCTTGACAGAGCTGACTTCAAGGAAGCAGCCCAGGAAGGTGATCTGGACCGATGTCTGCCAGACCGCGTTTGATGCCCTGAAAGCTGCCATGTGCATGGCACCCGTGCTCAAGGCGCCTGATTTCTCCAAAGAGTTTGTGGTGCAGACAGATGCTTCAGAGCATGGAGTGGGAGCAGTACTCTCACAACTTAATGACGAGGGCTTGGACCAACCCGTAGCTTTCATTAGCAGGAGGCTACTTCCCAGGGAACAGAGGTGGAGTGCAATTGAAAGGGAAGCTTTTGCTGTGGTCTGGGCACTGAAGAAGCTAAGGACCTACTTGTTTGGGACTCACTTCCGGGTTCAGACAGACCACAGGCCCCTCAGATGGTTAATGCAGATGAGGGGTGAGAACCCAAAACTGTTGAGGTGGTCCATCTCCCTACAGGGAATGGACTTTACGGTGGAACACCGCCCTGGTACAGAACACACCAATGCTGATGGTCTGTCCAGGTTCTTCCGCATTAGTGATGAGAACTCCCAAGAGGGTGGGTAGTTCTCCCCACATTTCAGTTGGAGGGGACACGTGTTAGACCTGGCATCCTTGGCGTGGTTTCCCCTGACTTTTTGCCTCTACCTCCTGTATTTTTGACACTGTGCTGGAATTTGTTTTTGCTGGTTTAGATGCTTTGGGCACTTTGCCACTGCTGATCAGTGCCAAAGTGCAAGTGCTCCCTAGTTAAATTGTTATTATGATTGGTATATTTGCTTTACCAGTAAGTCCCTAGTAAAAGTGTGCCAGGGCTGGTGATTCAAATGCTACTAGTGGGCCTGCAGCACTGATTGTGCCACCCACAGGAGTAGCCCTAAGATGGTGTCTCAGGCCTGCCACTGCAGTGCCTGTGCGCAGTTTGTGAACTGCCATGTTGTCCTGGCCAGTGTACACACTTGCCAGGCCTAACCCTTCCCTTTTCTTATACATTGGATACCCCTATGGTAGGCCCAAGGTACCCCCCTGGGCAGGGTGCAGTGTATGTGAAAGGTAGGACATGTACTAGTGTGGGTAACATGTCCTGATAGTGAAATACTGCCAATTTCGTTTTTCACTATTGAAAGGCTATCTTGCCCATAGGATAACATGGGGAATGCTGTGTAACATGTTTACCTGCATATCTTCCCATAGCAGCAAGATACAAAGTTGGAATCTGGTACCTCTGAACTCAGAATTTAATAACACATCTTTTAGTGAAGATGGTTTTTAAATTCTAAGTTTGGAAATAGCACTTTTAGAAAGTGGCTATTTTCTTGTTCAACCTTTCTGTGTGCCTCTACCTGTTTGTGAATTGACTGTCTGGTTTGTGAGTGACAGGGGCTGGGGGTGGCTGCAGGAGGCTGGGTGAGTCAGCACTAGGCTGAATAGACCTATCTGCATGTAGAGTGGTGGGAGGAGTAGCACCTGGGTCTGAATAGGGCTGTGCCTGCCTTCCACAATGCTGGCTCCACCTCCTGCGGTGTGTCTGATGACCCTGGCCCACACTCACAAAGGAAGGAGAGGTGCCCTGGCAGAATGCACCCTGTACTGGTTTGGACTGGGTCCAGGACCCCTCACACATGGAGAACAAAGACTTTTGGGGTATAAATACTAGAGCTGAAACCCCTGAATTTTAGACTACTTTTGGAATCAAGAGGAATCCCTGCCAAAGAAGGTCAGCTGAATAGACTGAGGAGAAGTACTGCCCAAGTGTGTCTAGGGCTGACCTGCAGTTTGCTGTTTCTACTGAGGAGAGATCTAAAGGAGTTTGCTGTGTGCTGTGTCCTCCTGCTTGAAGAAGGACTTTTCTGAGTGCTGTGTCCATCTGAAGAAAAGTCTCCAAGGGCCTGAGAAGAGCTGGCCTCCTGTTTCTGAAGTCCCAGGCACAAAAGGACTTCACCCCCAGCTTCCCTGAACTTCCTTGCTGGGAGTTACAGTCTGCCAGGAGGGCCTGTAACTGTGTGTGAGGCCTCTCTTGCTGTTGGGAGCTGGAAGCGTGACGCAACGGGAGAGATGCGTGATGCCGCCGCAGCAGCTGCTGTCGCATCATCGAGAAGTGTGTCGCCGCTGCCGCTGTTCGCCGTCGCAACACCGGAGAAGCGTGTTGCCGTCACCGAGGGTGTCGACGCATCACCGGAGAAGCGTGTCGCAGGGCCGTCGCATCGCTGAGGAAGCGCATCGCCGCTGATCGCCGCCGCAGCACCGGAGAAGCGTGTCACCGTCACTGAGGGTGCCGTCGCATCACCGGAGAAGCGTGTCGCAGGGCCTGTCGTGGCTCAGAAGATCACCGAGTTCGCCGCACGGCCGTCGGGCTTGCACGCATCGCATCTACAGTGTCGCATCGCAACAAATACGCCATTTCATCGCATCGCACCGGATCAGCGCAATGCATCAAGGCGCCAATTTGTCGCACCGGAACCGGAGCGCAGGAAGAACTGATGCATCGCCTTCACTGCACCCCTTTTGCTTGTTTTGCGTTACGCATCCCAGGTACTTTGAGACTGAAAGTGTCGCATTTGAGATCTACAAGTTTATTTTTGCAACAACCCTTTTTTAAGACATTCTACTGAGTTTTGTATGTTGGATTTTGGTCGTTTTGGTCTTGTTTAAGTTTAGTAAAGATACTTTATTTTTCTAAACTGGTGTAGTGTCCATTTGTGGTGTTTTCACTGTGTTACTATGAGTGTTGGTACAAATACTTTACACATTGCCTTTGGGATAAGCCAGTCTGCTCGTGCCAAGCTACCAAGGGGGTGAGCAGGGGTTATCTAAAGTGTGTATCCCCCTTACCCTGACTAGAAGCAAGGGTCCATATTTGGACAAAGGTACCTACCTCTGCCAACTAGAGACCCCCAGTTCTAACAGTTCTGTGTTTGAAAATACCACTTTTAGAAAGTAGGTATTTTTCTTGCTTAGCCATCTTGTTTGCCTCTTCTGGGTTGTGGATAGACTGTCTGGCTTTGTAGTGACAGGGGCTGGGGATGTGCTTTCTCTACAGACAGCCACTGTAGGGGGGTCCAGGTGAGTGCTACCTTTCCTGGATGAATCAGGGCTGGGCTGAATAGACCTGGGCTGCATTTAGAGTAGTGGGAGGAGATTTCCCTGAACCTGAATGGGTCGGGTCTGCCTTGGACAATGCCATCTCCACCTCCTGCCGGGTAGCTGGGCCAGAGAGGACCAAACTGGTTTGGACTGAGCACAGACACTCTCTGCCCAGGAGAAAAAAAAGAAATGCTGTATAAATGTTGGGGCCCAGACCCCAGAACTTTAGAACTCTTTTGGATCAAGGAACCTGCCAAGAAGAAGAGCTGGAGAAGCTGTGAGGAGGAACTAGCACTTTGCTGTGTGCTTTGCTGTATTGGCCTGCAGTAGCTGCTTCTGTCTTGGGCAGAGAAAGGACTGGAATGAACTTTCTGCAACTTTTTTGTGGGAGTTTCTCCAACGGCATGAGGAAAAGCCTGCCCAAGGATAAAGAAGTCTCAATAACTTCAAAGACTTCAAGTACCAGCATTGGGAACTGTGTGTTTTGTGCTCCGATAGAAAATAAAGCAACCAGACGCCGCTACCGACGCCGCTGTCAGCTCTGTGTCCTGAAGGCACTGCAGAGGGCACCGCTGGACCTCGCACCACAACCCTGGTCTCACCGATGCCGACGCCCGACGATGCAACCGAGCTGCTGCTTGCACCGCGACCCGTGGGCACCACACTCAGCACCGCCTCGCTTCATGCTGCTGCCCTGGTATCACTGATGATGATGCTTCACGTGACATCGACGCCACTGCTTGCACCGTGGTTCGAGGGCACCGCTCGTAAGTTACATGACACACCGCCCTCATCCCACACCGCAGCCTTGGGCTACCGACACCGGCGCCATCAACTCCATTTCCTCAGCCGACGACAGCGCTTTTGCAACGATGATGCCGCTGCTTGCACCGTGACCAGCCAACACCGCAATGAGCACTGCATTACTTCGCACCTCAGCCCTGGACTCAGCAATGCTGCTGGATGACTGTCACTGAGCCGCTACCTGCACCACGACCTGGGGGCATTGCATGCCACCCCGCTGCACTTTGCACCACAGCCCGACGCCTGCAGACGCCGGCGCTCCCGACTTCAACCGCAAGGAGTTCGATCTGCAAAGCATGTGACTTCAATGGCCCGACGACTCCTCATTGACCTACGGAACCGACACCTGCGGATGCCGGCTCTTCGGAGCTCAACAAGAGGTTGCCGACTCCCTGCATTTCTAAAGGTACTGTTTTGTGGGTCTTCCCAACGCCATAGTTGACCAGCGAAGCCGCGGTCAGCCCGAACTGTTTGGATTTGTTGTGCACAATACCGTGATAGCCCCAGATGGAGCTATCGACTTCAAGGAACTGTATTTCAAGTCTATTGTTGAGTATTGATATTTCTGAGAACTGTATGGTGGATTTTTATCGTTTTTGGTCTTGTTTGCACAGATAAAATATTGTTTTTTTTTCTAAAACTGGTGTGGTGTCCTTTTGCAGTGTTCTCACTGTATTACTGTGGGTTATATGCAAATGCTTTACACACTGCCTCTGAGATCAGCCTGACTTCTTGTGCCAAGCTACCAAGGGGATGAGCAGGGGTTATTTTAGTAGTGTATCCCCCTTATCCTGACTAGAAGGAAAGGTACCTATTTGGACAAAGGTGCAAGCCATTGTCAACTACAGACACCCATTACTAACATGCCCCCTTTTATTTCTCCATCCTGAAAACATTTGTATATGTGGAAAATCTTTCTCCTGCATGATAATTAAATATGGGTTTAGTCCCTTTTATTTCCTACACTTGATAAGCACATAAACCTGGCTTACAAGCGAGTTAATATTTGGGTGTGTGTATTTTTCTGGGTTGGGCACTGTTGCAAGACGTGTGTGACTACCCACAAACTCAGATGTAGGTGTGTTCACCTATTTTGGCCCTGCAGACTGGCATAACATGACGCTTGCCCACTTTTAACTTTACATTTATGATGTTGTAAAATTTACATTCTGTGAACATTTTCACCAAGTGCAATTTATGGTCGTAAAATTACAAAAACACCAATTTTGGGACTTAAGGTGTGAAATTTATGATTGAAAACCATGGTTCTGTGCAGTTAAGTACGCACTAACTGTCTTCCATCTGACACTGTATACATACTAGCTGAATGTCCTAATATTTTGGCCTCTAGAACTTCTGGGTATACTCTCCATAGGATATGCTATAGTAGCCTAACAGTACTTCCAAAAAGGTGGGGCATCCGTCACTCCTGGGTGAATTCCATATAGCATATACCCTGGTTGCTTAGCAGTGCTTGGGCTTTTAATTGAACTGCACTATGGAAACACCTGGACTGACTCTCTCAAAGATAATTCTTGGTCTCATAATACAGACTTATCGATATGATGGTTAATACCCACATGCTCAATTGAGGCTATTCTCATTCCTTCTGTGTCACCTCTTGGTTATGAGCAGCATCATTCACAGCACCATGCTTACACAATGAATACAAAATACATGAACCTCACTCACCATTTCCCATAAAGGCCCTAGAACCACCAACACCCTTTCAACCATGCACTCTTCAAGGGTGCCCAGGAGCCTGATGAAAATCAAAGCATTCTGTGATCTCATCAGATGAATGAAGCACCATATAAATTAAACAGCACATATAAATCGGAATATTGTTCCTGCACATTGAGATCGGGGCCCAGCTATACAAAGATTTTGCTGCTCGTTTGCGTAACTTTTCTGATGCAGCCCTAATGCATAATCCTTTTTGATATTTACAATGCCACATAAATGTCGATTTGCATTGCTTTGTAAGAAAAATGAACACAAAACCATTGCACTGCCTTGCATTACTTTGCATCAGGTAGCCGTTCTGTGGGGTTTCCCTTGCAGTCACCCATGGATTTGGATGAAAACTCATGTTATCAAAGAGATGTAGATATGGATTTGCTCCAAAATGGTGCACCTGCCTGAGGCTGGCATAACAAGGAGAAATATCTTTATTTCCTCTCATTATTTCCTCTTTGCATGTGTGTTGCATTGTGCAGCACACATGCAAAGAGAAAATAGCCTCAAATGATAGTGTTTGTGCAAGAAGGTACACTTTCTTGCACCAAAACCAACTTGACCAAAACGCAGACACCTTTGCACTATGGTACAAGAGTGACTGCATTGGCGCTTGCAGCCCAAAGTGCGCCAGTGCATGGAGAGAGTAGAACTGCGTTATTTCTTTAAAGATGCTGGGCCCGATTCACAGAACTAACTTACGACAAAATACTAAACTTACTACCATTTTGGTATTCACAGAATGAACTTACTCATTTTGGTATTCACAGAATAAACTTACTCATTTTGGTATTCACAGAAGACACTTACTCATTTTGGTATTCACAGAAGACACTTACACATTTTGTGTAACTTACACATTTTGTGTAACTTACACATTTTGGTATTCACAGAAGGCACTTACTCATTGATGAGTAAGTGCCTTCTGTGTATACCAAAATGAGTAAGTTAATTCTGTGAATACCAAAATTGTTGTAAGTTCATTCTGTGAATACCCAAATGTGTAAGTTCATTCTGTGAATACCAAAATTGTTGTAAGTTCATTCTGTGAATACCCAAATGTGTAAGTTCATTCTGTGAACACCAAAATTGTTGTAAGTTCATTCTGTGAATACCCAAATGTGTAAGTTCATTCTGTGAATACCAAAATTGTTGTAAGTTCATTCTGTGAATACCCAAATGTGTAAGTTCATTCTGTGAATACCAAAATTGTTGTAAGTTCATTCTGTGAATACCCAAATGTGTAAGTTCATTCTGTGAATACCCAAATGTGTAAGTTCATTCTGTGAATACCAAAATTGTTGTAAGTTTAGGATTTGGCGTAAGTTAGTTCTGTGAATCAGGCCCATGGTACAGTTCTGCTCTCTCCAAGTGATGCAACGCAGCACAGTAATTTTGCTTTCTGTACTTTGTTGCACCACTTCTTTGCAAATATGCCCCCAGCTGGACACACACTCTGGGAAGAAAAATGAATGCAGAGTCCTGCTAACCCTTTATTCACTAGAAAGACGCTTGAGCAGTGGCGGCTGCTCCACTATGGCGAAGGAGCGTTGCCCCACTGTTTTCAACAGTGCGAGAAGAGGAAACATAAAATTATAATAGCTTTCAGTTATTATCATTTTTATTTTTCCTTTGGAGGCAGGCGGGTGGGCGGGGCTGCTCTGCTCTCAGGGCAGGAGAGGAGTGGTTTGCCCATTCCTAAGTGCGCAATGACTGTTTGGTCGGCACAAGAGTCCAAACCAGTCATGCGCACTTTCCCCGTTCTCCATGCAGGCTGCATTACAGCCTGCATGGAGGACATGCCCAGGCCCCCATTCACTGTTTGAGCATCAAACCAGGACACTCAAAACCAAGTGATTGGTCAGGGGAGACTGGGTGCCTACCAATCACAATGCTGCTTTGCAGCATTGTGATTGGTCAGTGGGGCCTGTCTGTGCTTTCTGATTCTTGAGGAAAGCAGGAGCAGAGACGCGGAACCCGGCGGGAAGGTAAGTTCATTTTTTTTTTTTGCACATCCTCACATAACCTCCCCCACGATCCGCCCGCCACCCACGAGACATGCCAGCTACCCCTGTGCTTGAGCCTTCCTCTCTTCTGGATGACCTGCCCTAGCACCACACATGCACTTTCACCCAATCCTAATAACCCATCGTGGTATTCTCAAGGTAGAGTTAACTTATTGGTAGCGTCCCCATTTCCTTGTACATATTGTGAATCTCAGATTTTACATTTCTATCTTAATTAAAACAAGCATTTGTGCTTTATAGGGTGAACACCACTTCAGTTAACTATAGGTGTCACTTCTATGGTAGTTAACATACAGAACCTGTCAACATTAACCATCCACAAGTTTCAGCTTCCAACTAGCAGTTTCAGGTTGTGTGCTGCACCACTCTCAGTTCAACCCAATTTTGACTTATATGCTCTTCTGATGCTTTGTTTGAACATTATACATTAGGAGAGTGCAGCTGTTTGCATTTCCCTCTATAAGGATATATATGTTCAGTGCCTCGTTAACAAGGGCTTGTTAACCTTAAAGAAATACTCATGCACTTCATAATCAAATATGAATGTACTGAGCTTATTTGAATTGTGCTTCATTACATCAAGTTATGTGGCCTGAGACTCAATAAAATTCAGGACACAGGTGAAAACACAAAACTTCAAAGAATGGTACTTCTTGATATCTTAGAAAGTGTCTCTCTCCTTATCAAACTTAGCAACTGCCTACCTTCCACCCTCTAAACATTCACTGATTTCATTCCATACCTTTGGCCATGTACAGTGCTTCATTGCCCCAGGTTAGGTGTGCACATTATAAATACCCACATACATAGTACAGATGTGCAAAATTGGTTAACGTTTTTACATGACCCTCTACAAAATATCATGCAAATTTCATGAAATTATGCAACATTATGCTTTTAGTGCAAAATGTAGTTTGCTGGTGTCTCGTATGACTTTTCTTTACATTGGGCATCAGTGGCAGCTGCTCCCGATGCAACGTGGTAGGGCGGGTGGCAGCGGGGGGGGATAAATACATAAATACAACAACAAAGAATAACATTTAAAAATAAATAAATAACAACTTACCAGATGCTGCGTACACTTCATCTTTCCTGACTGGCACACACTGTGCAGGCTCCCAGATGCTAATACCAGCACTTCTCTCGTGCTGGGAATACTATTCCCAGCATGAGAGATGCACTGGGATTGGTCTGAGTGGCCTGGGAGCCTGTGGCTTTTCTCCACCCCGGTGTCCATGATGGTTTGGCCGGCCCAACCATCATGCCCACATAGTAGTGCCCACAACATATCCTCCAGGATGGCCCCGCCCTGAAACTCGGTTACCTGGCAATGATGAAAAAGAAAATGATAATAAAAATGATAATAAAATAATTTTATTATTATTTTATTTTTCACTGTTGCCTCTGCTGGGTAGCAGCAGTGGGGCGATGCTTCTCCCCATAGCGAAGGAGGCGCCCCTGTTGGGCATACCTTACATAAAACAATGACGCAAGACACTAGAAGGAGACGATTTGGGATAGAATATGTCTTCAGGCGAGACATTTTCTGCACAAACCAGTCTCCCATTTCAAGAAAAATCATGTATTTCAAAATTGTAACACAATTTGCGGATTTCACATATTGTGAAATTTCAGGAATTTTGACATTTTATATGTGTAATTTAAATTTCACTCATGCATCATTCATTCAGCAGCTTTAGTGAAACTATGGCCCAACCCTCAACTTAACTAGTAGGGTATGGAGAATAGCTCAGTCTTTGACAGTTTCTTTAATTCTTTTAATTAAAAACCTTTATTTGAACCTCATACCCATAATTACTTCTCAACAACCTTGCACTGCTAACTTATCTATAATACTTTCTCTGTACCTTATTTGAACTTACAAATGACTCCATATTTGTAATATATTGCATAGTAGATTTATTTAGCACTTACTATTCCCGATGATGCATTGAAGCACTTTGCAGCTGGAGCTCTGTGGAGCCTGTGTTGTGTTAGTTGTAAGTGTTGCAGATAATTGTATATTATGCAACGCAATTAATTGCATTCAATTTTTGGTCTGCAGGAAAGTTGGTTGTTAATTGATATTACTGCTACGAATGCTTTAGTCATGTATCAATATGCCTTCCTAATAGTGTCTTTGAGGCTAAAGGGAATGTATGGAAAGTGTATTATTCTATTGGCTGGTTGTCCCAGTGCACTGTGCTATTGCATGGTACTAGTGTTGTTAGCCAATACTGTTGTATGTACTTTGGGTCATGCTTATACAAATTGAGTCAATAAGTCTGGTGGTAAGATCTAAATAGGATTTAGTCTGAAAGGTCAAGCAGTAAATGACAAAATATGATGGACTGACAAGAATTTCATTAACAAGGTTGTGAAATAAGCTTGCTATGTAAATCAAGCACATTAAGGTGATGGTCCGCATTTTGTGTCATGCCAAGAAGTACAAATGGAAGAAGACATCTTGATTTTTTTAATTTGTAATTATGTGGTTGTATCCTTCAGATTATGTGATTGCTAAAAAGATGCAGGATTTCATTAGTGCTGTTTGGGTCTCCATAAATGAGCATGATGGACACAGGCCTTCATCCTCATTTTCCAAGGGGAACTGGTATTCCAACGTTGTCCATAATATGTGTCATGTGGAGGGGTGGGTGACGCTGGCATAATTCTCTCTAATGTAATTACTTGTAATAACAGAAAAATTATTCATAATTCGGCGTATTTACATGAGAAGCATTATCCAGCATTTAGAGCTATTTTCTTAGTGCAAAATGGGCCCCAGCATTCAAAATAGGCCAGAGGATGCATTATGCACTACAAAAATAACCCTACATGCTACAAGACACGAACAGCAGTAGCCAGCAGACACTCACTCTCTCTTTGGGGTATATTTACAAGGGTATTGCGCCACAGAAATGTCATTTTTAATGACATTCCTGTGGCGCAATGCCCTGTTCCATATTTGCAAGTTGGGGTTAAGCCACTTATTGTGGCCTAAAGCCACCTTGCAAATATGCCCCTTACCGCAGCAGTCCACTGTGGCAAAAGGATGGGCAATGGGTGATGCTGTGGTTGTTCCACCGCAACACCCATTGCTTTTTGACACTGCCCCCTAATTACAAGGGTGGCGTAAATATGGGGAAGCGCCAACAAATAAGACCAGGGAAAACCAGGTCTTTAATAGGCAAATAGAGGAGAAATTACTAATTTCTCCTTGTTTTTGCTGTTTCTATATGTCTGCACCACACATAGAAACAGCAAATCGCCATTAGTGATTGTTTATGTGGAGGAAGGTGTCCCTTCCTGCACATAAACAATCATTAAAAAATGACGTTTTTTCAACTTCTATATGTGATGCATTCTGCAGCACACATAGAAGTTACAAATCGCCATTAGTGATTGTTTATGTGCAGGGAGGGACACCTTCCTGCACATGAACAATCATTCCCTGCAATTCAGGCACCCTTGCAGTATGATGCGGCGTTAGCAATTTTGGCTTAACACCGCAATCTGGTAGTTTCTTGTGAATAGCCCCCTTAGTTTGTTGCTTCTATGGTAGGATTTTGCCCCAAATTACTCATATTGACTCAAGGTGGCATAATCGTGTAATTTCCACAAGAGTAATGCATAATTACTGAAATTACCCAAATTACGCCAGCTTAATACAAATTTTACCTAGGCCTAGTCATTTGTTGTTCTGTGGCACCGTAATTTATAAGTCATGAGTAGAAGTATATGATACTTTGGGTTTCTCTGTGTTACATTAAGTCCACACTTCCAGTTGATAGTGAAATCTTTACTCTGGGGCATATTATCAAGGGCTCTATCGCCGCTTTAGCGGCACTTTTGCCGCTAAAGCGGCGATATTTCTATCGCCCTATCAGCAAGCTGTCGCTAACAGGTGTTAGCGACAGCTTTAAGCGATAGCGACTGGTTTGGGTGCCGCTTTGCATGTCAGCGATATTTATCGCTAATGACATGCAAAGGAGGCGTTCCCAACCTAACAACGACTGAAAGCAGTCGCTAACATCGCTATCGCCTATTAGCAATAACCGCGAAGCGATAAAAACGCACGCTAACCGCGATTAGCGCTGGTTTTTTAGAACTGGTAAAAACATGACTTAGCCATTATAGTCAATGGGAGGTGGATTCTACGGCTAAGTCCCCACCTGCCTATTAGCGAAATTCCCCTTAGCGATAGGATTTTTATCGCTGGAAATCTCACGTTAATGATGGGATTCGCCGCTATCGCTGGATTTTTATTGCCGTGGAGATAAACGTTGGTAATACTGCGTTATCTCCGCGATCAAATCCAGCGATAGGCGGCGATAAAAAAAATCGCGCTAAGCACTGTTTGCGATAATTATCGCAAGTTGTTGCTAATATGCCCCTCTGTTTTATACTACGATGTTCAAGTGCGGAATAGCCACATTTTCAGCATCCTCTCAAACTTCAAATGATTTGCGGTAGCCCACATCTTTCTTGGGAGTGAATTCCACAGTTTGGAGTTTGTACAGAGATGGAGGTATAAGCAATATTGTTCTTCTTATATGGTGTAATAATTAGATGTGGGGCCGATCTAGAACATAGTATTCTTTCGTGGGTGCATTTCTTGAGTTTTATCTGAACAAATATTGGTCCATTCTCATTTATTGTACTTTGCATTGTACATAGTAGTTTGAAGGAAGATATTCTGCAACAGACAACCAGTGCAAAGTCTCCAGACCTGGTGAGATGTGGTTGCAACTCTTAAAGTGCAGAATTCATCTAGCTAATACATTTCCAATTCTTTAGAGTTGTCTCATTGTAGATATAGATACTCCATGTATAATCCATCGACATAGTCTAGACGTGATAAAATTAGTGAAGTGGCTACCTAGACCTTCTGTAGAAATCCAGGGTAATGGAAGGCGCATTAGAGTATCCTCATAGTGTGGAATGTGAGTTTGGGCAATTGATTGATTTGTGGGAATATGGTGACGGCTAAATCCATCATAATTCCTAAGTTCCATACCTTGAAGGAGATGTTGGTGGTGCTCGATTTCATCAGGCCACTCTGTAAGTGGGTTGTACTTGTTCAATTCCTTGTGTGCTAAGGCTTCTGTTTTTCAGGAAATAGGCTTCAGGTGAGTCTCTATAATCCATTGGTAAGTGGCTTTGAGACAATCATATAATTTTGAAAGCTGAAGGGTATTTGGTTTATCCAGTTGGAGGATTATCTAGGTATTGTCAGCATAACTGTGCAAGTAAGGTTGAAAATATTGTGAGTTGAGGGAGTGGTGTAGTCTGGACATTGAACAAAACCAGGGAGATAATTTATCTTTGCAGAACACCTCTCAATGCCATATTGTTTGGAAGAGAATGGAGGGACAGAGATGGTGACTGACTTGTCTTTAAAGTAGCAGCTGACACAGTTAAAGATATTCCATTGATACGCGTATCATTTAATCTTCTCAATATGATTTCATGCACTACGATGTTGAATACTGCTTATGTGTCAACAAGAATATGTGCTCCTACTCCCTCTTTAATCATTGTAATCTACAGGTTGTCCCAAAAACAGAACAGGGTGGAGTCAGTGCCACTTCTTAGCCAGAAGCCTTTTGGTGCTCTGATAATAAAGAGATTTCCTAAAGGTGGTTATAGATCTGGTAGAAGGCAGTCCATCCTTTGTATGAGTTTCCCAAGGAATTGTCCATTGGAAATAGCTCTGTAGTTGATGCAATCTGTTAGGTCCAAGTTATTCTTTCTAAGTGGTGGCCCTTTGTGTGATCTTTTGAGTTCTGAAGGAAACCTTATTAGAGTTTGGCGGACATGGTACTCCTCCAGAGATATGGTGGATTGCCCTGTCTGTCAAAATCTCGGTGCGCCCACTCTATTTAGAGTGAGGCAGACAATCATGTTTCTGCCAATGGAGCCTTCGCTGGCTCTGCTTGTGTAAACTATTGATCAATGACATGCCGGCTACTTGGACCTAGGCCACTAGACATCAGACCAACCACCCTATAGAGGCCAGACTTTACAATGTTATTTTTTCCTATTTGGGACCGCCAGGGTAGGCGTTCCTGTCCTGAACTGGAAAAAATGAAAATGACCTCCAAACATTGGAAGAAACTTCCACATGTATCAGGCCCATTAGTCTTTTGCTTTTCAAAACCAAACTCCTACTTGGATGTGGGTAAACGATGGCTGCAGATGTCACTTGCTGAATTTCTCTTTCCCAAGACAACGTTCTGGCTAGTGTCAAGATCCTACACTGTATTAACATAATGTTTATTGTTTTCCCAAATTTATATGGTATGTACACATTATAACTTACAAATAGATATCTGGGAGCAACAGAGTGCTGTACAAGGTGCTGACATTGGGGGAACCAACAATGGGGAGGAGGCATTTTATGATAATGTACATAGTCGGGGACAGGGAAGGAACCTAGCTAAACAAGAAAATGGGATTAACTAGAGCTGCTGACCAATAATTCAAATGCTTGAAGTGATCCAGAAATTATGCAAAACAGGAAGTGGAACTTTGATTAAGCCCCCAATCTGTGCAGAAAGCATTATAGGTAAAACTCATCAATCCATAAGCAGCAATTAAATGCTATACTGGTACTATTTTAAGGTGAGTTAAGACAGTGGCCAACTCGTTGTGGGGACAGATTCTGCAGAATGCAAGAATATTTGCCCTTTTTCAATGATTTAGGAGCGCAAAAAAAGAGAAATGTTCATTTGCCTAGCATGCTGAAAACCCTTGTACCATAACTGCTCGAATCATTGCATTCTGGCAAACTATTTAAAATATTAATTGGCAATATATCCTCCTCTTCCATCTAGAATGTAACAATACTATGTACCACTAAAGCAACAGGAATGATCTGTGCTGCTTAAAACACTAAAGGCCTGATTACGAGTCTGGTGGTCCGAGGACTGCCAGACTTGTTGGGGTGCGGCGGTCCCGCCACCCCCGCACCGGTGTCCGACTACCCCCTTACAAGTACCGTGGTCGGACTGGCGCTGCTGCCAGGGAACCACCATTCCCTGGCAGTGGCATGGCAGTCAGAGGCTGCAATAAGCTTGGCTGGACCACCGCGGTCCCGCCAAGCATATTACGAGTTTCCTCTGTGCCGGCTGTGTCATGGAGGTTCCTCCTCTATGTACAGCATGGTGGAGTGAAAACAAAGGTGGCCCTACAGGGCCCCCTGTGCCTCCTCCACATGTGGATGCACACAAGGGGGCATAAAATGTGCACCCTGTGTGCATGCTCAACAGTTCCTGTAAGGTATGGACTTTCGAGTCCATGCAGTGCAGGGACCTTGTTGTGTGGTCTCATTGCGGTGTCTTCATCGTGGTGCCTTTTTCAAAGGCTCTGCCACCTTTGAAAGAGGCACCACCGCAGGACTGCCATGCTGCCTGCCCTCCCGCCAGACCACTTTTTAGTCGTAATCGGGAGGCAGGCGGTGGCGGTGCTGAGGTGCTGCGGTGGTGTACCGCCTGCTCCCACACCGCCGAAACCCATAATCCGGCCCTAAGTAATTAAGCTGTACCTGTGCAATACCTGCCTTTCAAATTATGAAACTTTCTCTCACATGGTGCTCGCCATCTAATGCTTAAAGGTAGGCTGAAATGCATTATGTTTCATTTACATTTTAGCAGCCGCTTTGGTACAAATGAAAATCTGCTATCTGTGCTTGGTCGTTTACAAGCATTGTCCTATAAATGTAATTTATCACTTAATACTCAGAGGTGTTGCATGTGCAGGACTGGTTGGCGTGCCTGTATTAATGGCCTTCTGCTACCGTGGCACTGTGCCGTGAAGTTCCATATGTAAAAATGAATACAGATGCAGGAAAACAGCCTACATTAAAAAGTCTTGCTAGATACATTGAATGCAGGGAAACATACACAACTGCAGCTCTCTAACAGTAAATAACATTTTTTAGCTATTTTAGGGAAAATGCATTAATTTTCACAGTTCCAGACCCAGAAGCATTATTTTCTGGCACTAACAAAAATACCACATTCACACGAGGGATCTAGTGGGAGAGGACCAACCAGATATGTACTGCTCCCTATATATCATTGTTAGACTTGTCTTTTTCAGCGGGTTCACCCCCAGACTTTTTGCTTTTTGGCCTCCTGTTTTTGACCCTATTTTGGTGGTTTTAGGACTCTGAGCACTTTACCACTGCTATTCAGTGCTAACGTGCATATACTCTCCATGTAAATGGTGTTTCTATGAGTGACTTATTTGATATCCTACTAAGTTGCTAGTACAGTGCACTGTGAGTGCCCAGGGCCTGTAAATCAAATGCTACTTGTGGGCCTGCAGCACTTGTTGTGCCATCCACACAAGTAGGTTTTCAAAGGTGTCTCAGACCTGCCCCTGCAATGTCTGCGCACAGTGTTTAACTGCCATGTCGACCTGGCAAGTGCACCCACTTGCCATGCCTTCCCTTCCCTTTTCTTACATCTAAGTCTCCCCTAAGGTAGGCCCAAGGTAGCCCCATGGGCAGGGTGCAGTGTATTTAAAAGGTAGTACATGTAGTGGTGTATTTTTGCTTGTCCTAATAGTGAAATACAGTGTATTTCGTTTTCACTGTTGAAAGGCTATCTCTCCCATAGGTTAACATGGGAGCTGCTTGGTAACACTTTACCAAGGTAGCTTGCCAGTTGGAGCTGATAGAAAAATGTAGTTTAATATGCCTGAACTCAGGATTTAAAAATACATCTTTAAGTAAGGATGATTTTTATATTATGTGTTTGAAAATACCACTTTTAGAAAGTGAGTATTTTCTTGTCTAACCATACTGTGTGCCTCTGCCTTCTATGTATTCCCTGTCTGGGTTTAGAGTGACAGGAGCAGGGGATGTGCATTCACACTAGACAGACACAAGGGAGGGGTGAGGGTGTTCTGCCTTTTCTGAGTGACTCCTAGCCAGACTGAATAGACCTGGCTGCATTTAGAGTAGTGGGAGGAGTTGTTGCTTGCACCTGAATGGACTGTGTCTGTCTTCCACAATGCTGTCTCCACCCCCTGGATTGAGCTTGGCCCGAGCCAGGTAGAACTGGATTATGTAGGACAGTGGAATTTAGTTTGTTCCAACTTCAAAGGGAAATGTGGTATAAATTCTGGGGCCCTGACCCTAGAACTTTAGATTACTGTTGGACCAAGGTACATGCCAGGAAGAAGAGCTGGAAGAGCTGTGAGGAGAGACTACCACTTTGCTGTGTGCTTTGCTGGGTTGGCCTGCAGTTGCTGCTTCTGTCTTGGGCAGGGAAAGGACTGGACTGTTCTTTCTGCATTCTACTTATCTCCAAGGGCTTGATGTAGAGCTTGCCTCCTGTTGGAAGTCTCAGGGAAATCAAAGACTTCAACATCTTCTGGGTACTGGCTTCTGGAACTGGATGTTGCAGCTGCCACAAAGGAACAAGCATTGGCATAGCCAATAGGTCTCGCCTTTGGGACCTTATGTGTTTAGCCAGAACTTTTGGCCTTGTTGTAGAGCATTGTGGCTGCTGTGCATTATGTTGAAAAGTTATAATAAAAAGTGTTAAGCATTTTTGTTACCTTTATACAAACGAAGACAACATTATATACAACTGAAAATCCTGATTAAAAAAAGATTTTAACATAGAAAATGTCTTCTAGTTTTTTTGTACTTGCACTGCTGGCAACTTCTTCCTGCCTGTTCTCATGCTTGTTTGTTATAAAAAAAATTTTTATAGGGGAGCGGGACATAAATAACGGGGCATTGTAGGAGGTTGGAAAACAGTAATTTAATTTGAACACGAGCAGCGGACGGACACTAGGGGAGAATCAACAGATGCCAGATTCCAAGGGCAGACTGACATGATGCTTAGGTGGTGCGCTGATGCAAAATGGTGGTGGTGAATGATGTTTGGTGCTCAGGTGGTGACACTATATGGTGTGGATTGGAGGTACGTTGTGGATTGAATAGAGTGTAATAATGTGACGTGTAATTATGTGGTACTGAGTGGTATTATGTTGAGTCTATTTATGTTGCATTGAGTCGAGTGTAAATATGTGGCATGTAATTATGTGGCACTGAGTGGTATTATATGGAGTGTATTTATGTTGCATTGAGTAGAATGTTATTATGTGGCGTGTAATTATGTGGCACTGAGTGGTAATATGTGGAGTGTATTTATGTTGCATTGAGTAGAATGTAATTATCTGGCTTGTAATTATGTGGCACTGAGTGGTATGTGGGGTGTATTTGTTGCATTGAGTACAGTGTAATTATGTGGCGTGTAACTATGTCACACTGAGTGGTATTATGTGGAGTGTATTTATGTTGCATTGAGTAGAGTGTAATTATGTGGTGTGTAATTATGTGGCACTGAGTGGTATTATGTGTAGTGTATTTATGTTGCATTGAATAGTGTGCAATTGTGACATGTGATTATGTGGTACTGAGTGGTATTATTTAGAGTGTATTTATGTTGCATTGAGTAGAGTGTAATTATGTGGGGTGTAATTATGTGGCACTGATTGGTATTATGGGGAGTGTATGTTGTATTCAGTAGAGTGTAATTATGTGGTGTGTAATTATGTGGCACTGAGTGGTATTGTGTGGAGTGTATGTTGCATTTAGTAGAGTGTAATTATGTGGCCGGTAATTATGTGGCACTGAGTGGTATTATTTGGAGTGTATGTTGCATTGACTGCAGTGTAATTATGTAGCATATAATTATGTAGCACTGAGTGGTATTGTGTGGAGTGTATGTTGCATTTAGTAGAATGTAATTATGTGGCGTGTAATTATGTGGCACTGAGTGGTATTATTTGGAGTGTATGTTGCATTGACTGCTGTGTAATTATGTAGCATATAATTATGTGGCACTGAGTGGTATTGTGTGGAGTGTATGTTGCATTCAGTAGAATGTAATTATGGGGTGTGTAATTATGTGGCACTGAGTGGTATTATGTGGAGTGTATTTATGTTGCATTGAGTAGAGTGTAATTATGTGGCGTGTAATTATGTGGTACTGAGTGGTATTGTGTGGAGTGTATGTTGCATTCAGTAGAGTGTAATTATGTGGCGTGTAATTATGTGGCACTGAGTGGTATTTGGAGTGTATATTGCATTGAGGGCAGTGTAATTATGTAGCATATAATTATGTGGCACTGGGAGTGGGAGGGGGGCGACAGTGAGGGAGAGACCGTCTCTAGGAGCAGGCTGGAGGGATGGCGGGGGGGCGAGTGAAGGAGACACTGTCTCTAGGAGCAGGCTGGAGGGATGGGGGGCGAGGGAGGGAGACACTGTCTCTAGGAGCAGGCTGGAGGGATGGGGGGCACCGTCTTCTGCTCTATGGGAGAATAATTAACTGCAGCTCTTTCCTTCTGAAGAGCAGGGTCGTTTTATTTCACTTTTCTACCACGGCGCTGCAACGTCGCTTCCCACAGCAGGCCTGTCACAGGGCTCAGCAGCCTAATCAAGTACCGTATTAAAAAAATACAGGAAAAAGAAATTAAAAAGTCTACTACAGATAAAGAGCTGACATGTAGATTATACGCATGTCCGATAATAAAAAGCAATCAATAGACTTTAAAGTGTACCCTGCGACAAAACGGCACACAGTGCTTCAAAAAATAGCATTTTTGCTAGTTACTAATTTACTTCGAATTGAAAAACATCCACCAGCAGGAAAACAGGGTGGACTGCAGTACACAGTTTGCTACGACTTCCCGGAACCCAGCAGCAGCCACAGGCTATCGGCAGAGCACCGAGAACCAGCATCCTGCGTGGAACATGGCCTCTTCTGCCAAGTACCTGGGCTTCGACTTCAGCACCCAGCAGGTAAGAAACATGTTCTCAGAGACCGGGTTAGGGACTCATTGGTTCTCGCAGGCAGAGAGAACGTGACAATATTTGGGGGCGACACGCAGTTGTGTTTGGTGGCGATTTTGAAAATGTGGCACTTCAAACCCTGTGACATTAATGTCAATGAGAAAAACCCTCGTGAGTCGAGACAGCCAAGACGCCTTCTTCAAGGCACTTTGTAACCTTTTACTTTCAATGCACGAGAAGTCAGACCTCCAGGCGCGGGATCTTAGTTTCAGTTTCCCATTCAGAAAAGGCAGGGAGGGGATGCTGGGTTTCTTCTTACAGGCAGTGAGAGGAGTTTAAATTCTGAGTTAGTCCAGAACGACAGTCGATTGAATGAAGGATATAATAACAGAACAAGCCGAGCGAGACAGATTGCAATCTATTCGTCGGCAGCATCTGTGGGCTGCAAAACAAGCACAGCAGGATGCTAAAGTTGTGCTCGCACGGAGGAAAGTTAAATAAACAAGACGCGCGGCCAAGAAACGCGCTCTCTCTGGTGAGGGAGGAGGGGTGAGGGAGGGGGAGGAAAGGCAGATGGCGCCTCGCCAGCGATGCGAGGAATGGATGGCAGCTGCGCGCGTGCACGACGCCATCGTGAACGCAAGCTGGTCGCCAGCCGAAAGCCAATGTTTGCACTTCCAAAACCCGCTTACTAAAACTCTCGGCCAGACCAGCGCAAGCGCTGGTGCAGGCCGAGACCTAAAAAGGTAACCCAACACCATCACCGTCGCTTCTGCCAGCTCTGTGAACTGAAGGAACAGCAGAGGGCACTGCCGCACTTCGCACCGCAACCCTGTTTCACTGATGACACCGTCCGATGCCACCACCGAGCCTCTGCTTGTACCGTGACCTGTGGGCACCACACTCCACACCACCTCGCTTCACACCGCCACCCTGGTATCCATCGACTACACCACTGCCTGCACTGTGACATGTGGACACCACTCGTGTCGAACACGGAGTACAATCCCACTTCGCACCGCAGCCCTGGTCTCACCGATGCCGCCACTCCAAGCTGACCTTGACACCGCTGCCTGCACTGTGGTTTGGGGGCACTGCTCGTAAATTACACAACACACTGCCCCGTCCCACACTGCAGCCTTGACCGACTAATGCAAGCACCATCGACTTCAGTTCGTCAACTGACACCGCTGCCGAAGTCCCAATTGAGAACATAGTCAGGACTGCGGGAGATGTGAGGTGCATGACCCAGGTCACGGCCTCCCCTTTGGGGACAAGGAATAAACTGGGCTAAAAAAAGACGAGATTGACGGGTCATGAGCCCACGCAGTCAAAGTGATGTATAGACAAGAGGCCCCGAGTAGGTACATGTGCGAGCCCTTACCTGCTGAAGTCAGCGTGGTGTGAGTGGGCTGTCCAGGCGAGTGTAGGACCGGACCACCATCCGGGTCCGATACAAGGACGCTGGGATAGATGTGAGACGATGATGTGCAAACAACATGTATGTTGAGGCCTGTCAGGTGCTACTGGGAGTGGAAGTCCAGAGGTGGGGCTGTGTCCAAACATCGGACCCAAAGGTCCTCATAGCATGTGACAAAATCGGAGCCTTTGCCACTGTAAAATGTCTTTTTGGTATGTACAAAATCCAAACTCTGATTCAGTAACATGTTACCGAATCACAATTTGGGTTTTTGAGTACATAACTAATTGCTGTTTGGAGTGGCAGTGTTTAAGGCATCCCTTCCAAATAGCGATTCTCAATAGGATGTACTGAAATCCGGTCACAAAATATTTTGTAAAATGCCGGCTAAATAAAGTTAGTGGTAACCCTTTGGCAATGGGGAGGGGTCTTTAAGGGACCCTTTACCATTTATGACTGATGACAAAATAATTATTTAGAAGTAGTCTGTGGTTCCAAAGACCACTGCTTAGTCTTAGAAAGTTTGTAAAACGTTTTTCGCATTCCGTTTTCTTTTAAGGAAAACTGGCTCCATTTAAATAAAAAAAAAGATTGCCCTATTTAAAAACAATCACAAACATGGTAGTCTGCTGACTTCACCAGGCCACCATCCATGTGATCACAGCGAATGATAGTGGGTTGCAGTTTGCGACCTACCTTATTTATAGGCATGAGGTAGGTTGAATTGCGACATAGTATGATTCGCTATTTTGTGACCCAACTTTATAGTACATAGGTTGGCTCACAAGATACCATTAGACTCGCTAAAAGTCAGTGCACAAATTGCAACCACTTTTAGCGAGTACAATGTTCATGCATTCAGCCCCTAGTGGCTGTGATATGAAAACACTGGGATAGGATGAGCAAATCATGAGTGTCTTCTTCAGACTTTTTGGCTCAATTTAGCGTTGATCCTGCAAATTCTTTTTTTTTTTCACATATATTCATATTTGTAATTTATGTTGGCTTTTGTCACAATATATCTATCCTTTTTCAAGCATTTATTTAGTCGTTTTGAGCATAAAAACATTATGCAAAATAATTTATAAATAGGTGCTGGAATGTTAGAAGGCAGAAGATGCCTCAGCGTCCCTTCTTTAGTCTGGGAGTACATGTTTTCTTCCATATACCATAAGTTTTTGTAGTTACTGCACAGACTGTACTGGGGAGTTGCCATTTGTAATATTGTCATGCCGAACTCAATCTAGTATTTCAATAAACATGCCTGGAGCTATTTTCGCTTAAAATACATTCACATGGTCAGACCAAGTGTTCTTGTTCTTTGCTTTTTCATTGAGTACCCCTGTGGTTTTCAAATGCTAAATTATGTACATTTATTCAACACTCAAGTTTAATTAAAATCTCCTTGCCACCTCAGAAAATTATTATATATCTGCTGTGTTTTTTACATTTCCCAGGTTGTCAAATATTCCATTCAAAAGCAGCAAAGTACACATTTGGCCTTTTTAGGCACACACTGAATTTTGAGGGGTAAACCAGACTGCATCAAATTTCCCACCGGTTTTTAGAAGTTCACTGAACATTAGGTCTCTACTCTGTGACCTTGCGATTGGGTGAAGGTCCAGAAGCAAGAGTGCAGAACACTGCCACCATGGAACTATATAAATAAAGGCAGAATTCCAGAAAGTAGACACCAGTTTGAGAAGGAAAAGGTTTTTAAGGAGAGTCTTAAAGATTTGTCTTTCAAGATCACTTTTTTGCACACTTTGAGGCAGATTTACTAATATCTCGCAATGGAGGACACCAACCTAGGTTATTACACTGTGTTGCATGAGAGAGAGAGAGCAGGGCAGCACCATGGGCCAGATGTATCAAGCATTTTCCCGTTTGCGAATGGAAAAAAGCATTTTGGGATGTATCATCTCAAAAGGCATTCGCAAAATAGCGAACCGCAATTTTTGCGATTACCTATTTTGCGAATGCATTTAGGGCATCGCAATTTGCGATTCCTTAAATGCAATGCAGGAAGCAAAAAAAATTGCGACTTGGCTTTAAGGAATCGCAAATTACGACCAACTTCAAGTTGGTGGTAATTTGCAAATTCCTAGAAAAATACACTTTTTTGCATTTTTCTAGGTGCCATGTGGCGTACATACATGCCCTTAGGGCATGTATGTGCGCCACATGTGCACACATGCATATTTCAGGGGTGCAACATGGTGTCCTTTTGGCACCCTTGCACCCTTGAAATTGCATGCGCAATTTGCGAGTACCTATTGGGTACTCGCAAATGGCGCATGCAATTCCCATTCATTCCTATAGGCCTCTAGGCCCATAGAAATGAATGGGAAGCCATTCCTTATTTGCGATTTGCAATTTGCAAATAAGAAATGCGTAGGAATCGCAATTTTATTTGCGAAACCTACAAGCATTGCATTTTGCGAGTCCATAATAGCGAATCGGTGAAGATTCGCTATTAGGGACTTGCAAAATACAATGTTGATACATCTGGCCCCATATCTACTAAGATTTGCTGCTACTCTCTTACTAAGTGCTGACACACTTCCTGGCTTCCTACCACTACGCACCACCTTTGCACCTTAGACTTACTTTTAATCTTTTCCCACTTTGCATGTGTGCTATACAGTATGGCACATAGGCAAAGTTAAAAATTTTGCCCATTTAACACAAAGTAGCACAAAGTGCCACATAGTTGGGCGCTCGAAAGTTAAACAACTTTTGCACTGGAAAGTATATCTCAACTCAACACTTTGCACTGGTTTGAGTCAGTTTTGGTGACTTTGCGTTTGTGCAGAGTGTGGATAAGGGTGTCTCTTTACAGATTCCAGAGGTCCCAAAAAACAGCATCTATTCAAAGAATGAACATTTAGAAAGTCTCAAGAAGTGGAACCACAGGAAATGTGGTGTCTTTAACAGTAACTATTTAAGCTGTCAGACTGAACTTGGCAGTACTGGCGGGGATGCGTCTAAAATAGAATGGGGAGGCATGCTTCTGATGGGTAATCGTGTTGCTGGAGTAGGCACTGAAATTATCAGGTGTCAGCCCTGTGGCAGCAGCAGCACTCCACTTGTGTATGTTGTGATGGGTACAGCAGACAGGAACAGAACTACAAGGTGCCAATGGCAATGTCAACCAGAACTTCGTGTGTGTTATATTGCAAAATGTGCGCTTGCTCTAAGACTTCAGCCTCTAAATCTAAAAAGAACCATTACATGTAACAGAGAGGATAGGTAGTCATGGCGAAGTGAATTGATAATGAAGATTACAGCGGGTCATGGAGCCACCACAGTGACAGCACTTTATGAACACTTGAGGAAATAACAGTGGGACAGAAATCTGCAACTAAGCCCCTCAATATGCCATATTCAAAAATCCAATTGCATGTGTATGTTTAACTTAAATGTGCAAATTGCTTGATTTACTAATGCAAACAATATCAAAAGGTGCATTTGTAAGTGGAAATCAAATCACTAACTCTTAAGCTTTCTCTATTGTAGTACACAATATGCAAGAGTAAATGCACTATCAGACTAGGGAGTCGGCATCCTGAGGAGGGACTCCTACAAATTCTGGAAATACCAAAAAACTAAAGAGTTTGCGGATGTTCACACACATGTGCAGGATTCAAGAGGACTCAAGTCCTGGCTTTTCAGCTAATGCCACCCGAGCAGCTGGGCACTCAGGGCCTGGATACCCTCACGGGTGATTAGTTGTGCTTTATAAATCCTGTTTGATTGATTGAGTGGCTCATTTCTACCCTGAGAACATTTACAGATTTACTCCTGACAAGGGCAGAGGCAAATCAATTTATAGTGTGGGAAGGGGAAAGGGCCACCTTCAAAGTTGGTGTGGGTGTTTCCCAGGTGAGAAAATTTAATTAAATCTACACTGTACTCATGCAAAGGAATTTTAGTAAGCACACTTTACACTATGTACAACTGTGCCTGCATAAGTGACTTTGCAATTAGCGATTCCCAAATTTCTATGAGCCCTTTTGCAAACAATTTGCAAATTATGAATTATTGGCAGAGCATATTTCTGGAAGAAAATATTTTATCAAAGTAAAAGTATTTGACAAATGTAACTAACGTCTCAGGGAACTCCCAGGCTGCACTTATGGAATGCCTTCCCAGGGTAGAGTAATGCAAGACAGCGACTTGCGCCACATTGCCTTACTCCAGATTTACCAAGCCATGGAGGGACACACAAACTGGCCTTGGTGGCTTGGTAAATCTTCTTCTAGGATTTGCATTGCCCTGCTTCGCCTTGAGTGACACATAGATGATGCAAAACATTGATAAATTTGAACCTTAGGTTTTGTGAATACAACTTGCACTAGTGTTTCCCAAGTTGTACCGTACTCAACCACTGGAGAAGCTGTGGTCAATGTAATAGTTTATTAATGAATGTGGTAGTGTGTGCCAGTGATGCTATGAGTAAAATAGTTGGTGTTCAGGAGTGACTGTATGTGTCAAGATGAGGAAGCATGTAAACTTGTGCGCATGTGCAACAGAGTGAACTGGTGAATATCTAGAGTGTGGAAGTGAATGTCTGAGTAAGTGCATGTGTGACTGAGTGATGCATCTGTAAGTGTGTGTGTTGGGATGGAAAAGTCCCCTGCATGAAGATGGATGTTGCCGGCTGCCCTGAGTGCCCCAGCTGCAATCTTGGTACCGATTTTTCATCATCGGCAAACATGGATCATGTAAGCGCACTAGGACCTTGGTTTTTACCCTGGATTGTGGTCTTTTTAAGACCAGGAGAGGCTCCCAAAGCATCACCCTGGTTATGGTAAAGGTTGTTGCCCTAATCAAGTGTTAAGTAGCATGAGTAAAGTGGTGGCGGCATAATATTTTTGTAATAGTGATTAGTAAAGTGAGTGGGCCTTTTAGCCTGTGTGACTGGAGTGAGATCTACCAGCTCACTCATGCAAAGTTCCGTTGCTGCATACCTAACTCGCCCTTGGCCTACATTATGTTTGTATATAGCCTTGTACAGCATGTGTGTGGTTGCCTGTGTGTACTGTAATGTATGTGTGCCTCTGTGTGGTATAGTACATGGAGGCCTGTGTGTTCCACATTGGAAGTCCAGGACTTTGGAAATGCATGTGGAGGAGCCACCACAGACATATTTGTGGATTTTCTGTAGTCCTGAGAGCTGCCTGGGGCACACACACTGGAGAAAGGGAGAGCCAGTCTTTCATGTGCACTTCAAAAGGGTTCTTTCATTCTGAAAAAGTCGCTGCTCAGTGGGGCCTGGGCACATCTCATGAAGGAGATTGGGCTGATAAGGGAATCATAAAGAAAAGGGATAAGAGCTTTTGTAACCTCTTGATAGGCATATATCAGTGAGGCTGACATTAAGATGTGATCCTGTATTCAATCCCATGGCCTGTGTGTGAGGCTATCAGAAGTTGAGTTGCTCCTGCTGTGACAGACTGTTTCCAGGACAGAGGAGTGGGCACTTCAAAGTGGGCAACCCTCACCACATGAACATTGAAGGCTAACATGCTAAATGACACGTGTCTGGAAACAGATTATAAAAAGGGGAGCCTGAGCCGCTCCAAATTGTCAAACTGTAGCTGTATTTCAGTGTGGAGAATCTCAGCACAACTTTTGCCTGTCATGACCAGGACTGGGGACTAAAGTCTGCTAGTATTCCTGCTGGGTGAGGGGACATTACACAGGAGAATTGAGGGCACTTGCCCTGGAGCCTGGAGCAACAACACCTGTCCACCTGCTGAGACCAGAGGAGAGTGTCTGGAGGGAGAGGTACAGAGGGGATCCTGTTGAGTGGTCCCTGAACATGATTTCAGTCCACGTCGGAATAGCTGCTCTGATTAACCATCTTCCAGAGTGCTGTTGTTCATGATTCCCCATTTGCCAGGTGGGGGGGCATGTGAAAAGTAAGGGCCATGGACTTGGTGCATCACTGTGACAAAAATATGGCCATCACCCTGTGCAGTGCTGTGACCCGAAGAGGCCGTCACCCTATGTGCTGTTGTTCGTGATGCCTGTATACCAGCTAGGGACCACAGTGAAAAGTAAGGGCCATCACCCTGGTGTATTTCTGTGACAGAAGAGAGATAACTCCCTGTGTAGTGCTGTGAACCCGAAGGCGCTGTTTCCCTGTGTGGTGCTTTTTGTGACCACTGTATGCCAGGAGCCGGCCACAATAAAAAGAGACCTGGAGCAAAGTGTGACAGTTAATAGCAGCAGGCTATGTCACATGGAAGCTGAGCATCGATTCAACCAAATGATCTAAGAAGCACCTGAGACCTGCCGCCCGACTCATAAAAGACTTACTGTACATTCCGAAGAGCGCTATAGACACCTGCTGCTTCACCTGCAACATGCAGACTTCTGCTTACTGCCAGGCTGCATATATAAGCCTGGACCATCCATACTGCTACTCCAGCGAGAGCTAGTAGGACTGAACCAGGATGCTAGGCCTTTGGGGGATCTTGCTCTGATTGAAGCACTATGGCGCTAAGACACTTTGACTTTTTAAAAGCCATTGTGGAACTTCTAAGGCTTGTACTTACTAGTGAGTCCTAGCCTGAATGTTGCCTCACGAAAATGGGGAATAACCCCAGACCTTTGACAGGGAAGTGGGACTCAGGATCTTACCCTGACAATGCTAGAGTGGCGACCTTATGAAGACTCTGTATATTACTTGTGGTATGTCATTACATAAATTCTACTTTTACATAAAAGCAAGCATCTGGCTGGAGATTAATTTATTGGGGTTACTGCATGTGTTTTGAGTTTTGTGCCCATGTACACCTTGCACCTACGTCCCTCAAGAAGTCTTCGATTGCTCAACCCAAGCTACCACTTAGAGTCAAGTGCTGAAAGGGTATTTGGTCCAGTTGCTCACAGCCCATAGTAGGTCAAGCCCTGGAACATCAGATTAAAATGCCTCAACCCCCACAGTTGGTCCCAGTAGCTCCTACTTGCCCCATCTCCCTCTGAAAGAGTTTCTGACACTGTTCATGTGTGTGACTGAGTGAGCCAGTCATAGAGTGTGTAGGAGGCATGATCTGAGTGCACGAGTGAGTAAATCTGCGAGTAAGCCATTTTGTGAATTAGATTTTTAGTTATTCTACGATTGGATGGAAAAGATGGGGGTGATCAAGTGAGTGTGTGTGCGTGTCTGTGAGAGAGAGAGTCAGCAAGTGCACCAATGAATTAATTAATTAGTCACTGAATATCCTGATGGCAATTTGTATTTCATGGGTAAAACACGTGGCTTTATGTGCTTTAACATTTGGAAACCGTGTAAGAAACACAATAAGAATCTCACATTTTACAAGGGTACCTAATATTCATGACTACAGAACAGAGCTAGATGGTGCAGGCAGCTACTTTTTTTGCTCGACATACTACTAAACTATATTGTAGCAACAGTTGATTGAACGAAAATGCAATCATAAAAAAGTCAACAAACAGCTAAAACTTAGTTAGGCAATTACGTTTTTGTCATCTAAAATTTGCGGGATGAATGAAAAACAGTTTTCAATGCACACATTGCATAACATTTTCTAGAGCAATATGATAAATTCTTGCAAGAATAAAAAAAAAAATTATTCGTGGAAGGTCCAACTTAGTGCACTTAGGGGCATATTTTCAACGAAGTGGCGGAGCGCGGAGTTAGCCTCCTTGGCTTAACGTCGCGCTCCGCCACTTTAGAAATGCAGGGCTGCACCGTATTTACAACAATATGATGCAGCCATGCATTTTCCCCCTGCGTTGGCACTAAATTTAGCAGCCTAGCACCAATGCAGGAACCCTTGCACAATAGTGCAAGGGTGCCTGCGTTGAGAGAATATTGTTTATGTGCAGGAAGGTCTCCCTCCTGCACATAAACAATCTTTAAATGGCGTTTTGTAACTTTTATGTTTGCTGCTTAATGCAGCACACATAGAAGTTGCAAAACGTAATATTTTTTTTTTGGATTGATTATGTGCAGGAAGGGACACCTTCCTGCACATAAACAATCAATGGCGTTTTGCAGTTTTTAAGTGTGCTGCACAACGCAGCACATATAGAAATAGCAAAAACAAGGAGGAATAAAGCATTTCTCCTTGTTTCGCCTGTTTAAGACCAGGTTTTTCCTGGTCTTAATTTTGGCACTGCCTCCTATTTACGCCACCCTTGTAAAAAGGGGGCAGCGTCAAAATCAATGGGTTTTGCGGTGGAACGCCCACCACAACACCCATTGCCTGCCCCTTTCACGCTAAGTATAGCGTGAAAGGGGGCCTTATTTACAAGGCAGCGTTAAGCCACGTTTAGTGGCTTAATGCTGCCTTGTAAATAAGACGACGCCCCTATCACCACCATAGCGTCACTTTTAGTGACGTTGTGGTGGCAATAGTGGCTTGTAAATATACGCCTTAGTACACTCTTTGCAAACAGGCTCAATGTATGCAGCTGCTCATCACTTGGTCTTCATCAGAAAATTCATTTAAAATAAAAGCCAAAAACAAAGACCTAAGAGTCAATAAAAGCAATAAGAGTAAAATTAAATCACGCTGAGGAAAATTTCTCTGGTTTACAGCACAGTCCCCTAACAGGGAAATTGTGTTCTGCTGAAGTTTGTATTCACACTCTGGCTTGGTGTACATTGTCCAGCACATAGTGACACAGGGTCCGTCTCCCCCAAACTTCTATGACTTTATCCTGGACGGTACTTGCTTTCTGAGTTTTTTTGTCCCAGTTATTAGTTTTACATACAAAAGAAGAAAAAAAAAAATACACTTGATTGCAAATGCAGCCACATAACTGACTGTGGCAGGTTTCATGCTTATGATAGCAACAAAGAAAGTACCTTTGAATTGGGTAAAAAATTATATCTATCATTTACTGCTGTGCAACAACAAAGCTGTGGGAGTTAGCACTAAATGGCATGCTACTGCAATTAGAAACACAACATGGCGACGTGGAAGAGATATGTTTTAGGTTCTTATTCCTTCCATGTTTCCTCCCATCTGTGATTAAGGGGACTGGCTGCAGCCAGGGCCACTGTTTGTTGACATTTTTGCAATGCATTGGTGCACAGATTAATGCATGTAACAGTTGATAGAAGTTCGGTATTATGCGGATTTTCTTTGAAAAAACTTACAAAACGATGTTGACTCAGGGGTGTAACGCCGGGTCCTGCAGGCCCTGCAGTGCACGGGGGGCCCCAACCCTCCAGGGGCCCTCACCATATTTTGCGCCGGGGGGCAGTACTTTGCGTTATGCCACTGTGTTGACTGCATTATTGTGTTTCTCATGCCATGTGTTCTTTCATTTTTAATCCCTTTGTTTAGGTTTTCAGATTTCAGTCTGAACTCACACCCCCCTGAGCCCAGATTCCAAACTAAATACAGCAATTTAGACAGCATCACTGTGCAACCTTTATTCAAATCAAAATGTCATAACATCTCCTATTGATGGCAGCCATAATATATGGGCTTTTCCAGTGCCCAAGGTCAAAGAGGTCTCAACTGCATGATGCAGTCAACTCTAAATATGGTAGGTATCTACATGACTACATCTATTCTTGAACTTTCTCCTAAACGAGGGCTTATACACAGCTAGACTCTAACTGCAACACGGGTTGAGCAGTCTCTGCATACACCAAAACACTTCCCAGATAGCCATGACTGCACTTACCATCAACCCATAGCCTAGCATCTGAGAGTTAGTGCCATATCTGTCAATCCTTTTTGCATTCAATTCTTGCATGGGTGCAGGGATCAAACATGATAAGAGAACATCTCTGGTCCTGGGCACAACATCAAAACCCTAACCATCTAGACCATGTGATATAAACAATCTTCAATCTATAACATTCCCAAGGAGTAGTGCGCTATATGTCCACAAATCCAATTCAGTTCATCATCAGGGATATGAAGCGCTACATAATTGCAACTACACATCAATAGAGTACACTTCAAATAGCCAACATATCCATTTGAAATATGAACCAAATGCTTCTGGGTAATACTGAGTAATAAAAAAAAATTAATGGGCTAACGTTGGTGAGTGGTGGGTCTTGTGTGAACTTTAAAATCTAACTTGCATACTGAGTCATGTTTACTCACCATTTTATATATTTTTCCAGATATTAGAATACATTTTCCAACTGCTCATTCTGTGAGCTTAATTGTTTGCAATCACATTTTACTTTTCAAGGCAAATGTTTGAAGCAACCTGGACTCCAGCTTAAGTGGGGGACTCTTAGGTGGTATACTGCAAACACATTGGTGAATGAATGAACATTAGAGTTCAAATGTTTAGGTCTTGATCTATGGAATATGGTAGAGCACGAGCTTCAGACAGGATCTTTCATGCATGGCTGTAGGCAGAGCACCAACATCATTAGGTGTGTCTGCAAACAGCTTTCAGATGTCTATTTCTAAGGTGTATTGTGTACTATACCAGTGCTTACAGTAGGCTTTGGGTCATTCCATTGCGTACCACTGGTTTGCTTTCTTGTCATTAACATTTGCATGCTACTTATTTATTTGCTTTCCTTTCTATTGATTGAATGACATGTAGTGTTTCACTGCTTACCTTCAGTTAACTATTTTTTTCATGTTCCTTCAGCACTACATGGGAGTGAATGGGTTTTCTTGCTCTGTCACTTGTGTGCTGCTTCCTCTTTCAATTCCCCACCCCCAACACTGTCTACATTGCTCCCATACACCTCGCAGCTTGTCTGTTGCTGCCCATGTCCTGCCCAGCTGTTTTCTTTTTTTAAATTAATGTTTTAAAACCTCCCTCCATTGCTCCTCTACTCCACCTTCCAGCGCTCCCACATCAGTGGTAGCTTGTACTCCCTACCCACTCCTTCACTGCTACCCACCCCACCCCTCCCCGTCACATTATTTTTTGATTAGCCCTGCAGCTGCAATTTGCCCCAGGCCACATATTTCTCTTAAATGTGATTCCTGCTTGTATACATATTGTTATATTTACTGCTGCATGGTTGGAATCCACCATCTTGGAATGGCATACTAAACATTTTAAAAAATAGCCTCTGCTTCATGAAACATTCTTCCGTGTGCATGGTAACAAGTACGCAAGTTTATGTCCTCACACTGCGCCAGCTAATATTTTGTGCCTATGTTGTCTACATCGACTAACAAACATTTTTTCTTTTTGCCGATGTGGACCAGAATCGGGAAAAAAACATTGGCAAAGGCAAAAGATTGAGATTGAAAGGTATGACCAATTGGCTTTGCCAATGCCTGTTTATATACTGTTACAAAAAAGGCAAAGGAGAAGATTCGCCTAGAGGAAGTGTTTCAAAGTGACAGATTAGTTGTCTTATCAAATGGGCAAAACGTTCTATCTGGCAGGGCAGATCCACTACTGCCATGGACCCGTCTGAGTCAAATCACCCAAATCACCTCCATTAGCACTTTCCTGGGGGACATAAGATTCTAGCTTTCCCTCCTTGTGCAGGTAAATCAATTTGGCTACGACTGCGATACACAAATACCACCTCCATATACAGAGATGTGTGGGTCCAGAAGTGTTTCCAACAAGTCCTTAATTGGTCTTGCTAGTCTACATGACACCACCCACTGCCTCCATTACCAGCGGGAATTCAGATCAGTATTTCCACTGCCTGTTTAAGAGTTGGTGGGTTTGGCTGGGCGGAGCGACTCCTTGGACAGAGATACAACCAGCGAGGCTATTGGTGTTTTTGCTCCCATTCCTCCCCTGACTCAGATATTTATGGAGCCAGAGATAGGTGAATACTACTGCTAACCCTTAGCATATTTAAATAAGTGGTTTTAATGGCATAGTAGCAAAAATATAAAATACTATATAACATTAAAGTTGCACTAGGCACAAGCTTCCATGAACCTCTTTCAAGTGCATAATTCACGCAATGTAGTGGCCTCATAAAGATTTCAGTTCTTTAGCAATGCCTTCCATGAACATCTTAACCTAAAGTAGTGTTACATTACAAATGCATGCTTGATCATATCACACAAATATCAGTTGTTTACATATTCTTGTTTCCTAAAATTTTAGTAGTAATGAGTATTTCTTAACACGATGCCAGATTCGGAATAATGTTGCTGACCTTCTAAAATGAATTAATTTTCATTGGTTTTGTTGTTTCTACAGTTCTCTGTAACAATGTGATACAAAACACTGCTCAGAAAACAGACATTAACTGCATCAGTGGTTTCGTAACCAGCAGTAAGAGAACAGGTAAAATCCTGGTCAAAGAAATAAAATTGCATACATGCATTTCAAAATAGTCCATATGCGAGTACTTAATTACAAAGACCACTCCAACATATGATCATAGAACAACTCCTTCTGTATGATAACGTGCAATACGGTTTTTCAAGACACGCATTCGAATTCCTTTGTAATCGACTATTTCATATACTGCACTTTTAGTGTTCAGAAATTAGTATTTTTTGCGGAGAATTTGCTGCCATATGAGCCTAAAATAAGATACGTTAGTTAAAATTATGCTCTTCTATGCATGCTACTACGTCACTGTAGCTAAATTTCTCCAAAAAACAACAAAATGTTGAAAATAAACGATGCGATGGGAGAACTACCTCCCATAGCATGTTCAGAGTTGGTGTAACAGAAAGATTGATTACAGATTTGATGTTTTTCCTTTGTGCACATTAAGCAAATTTATCTATAGTATATCTGTGGATAGCTAAAAAGGTGCATTTTTCAAAGCTGTATACACCCTTGATATCCCGACCACTAACAGCAACATCACTACCAGTGACATATAGACCAGATGCACACAGTTTGAGCAGTTCAAGACCTCAGCTCCACTTCCACCAGCACTGACTTCCATTCACTTCATTCAGATGTCTGAGAAACACTTCCTCCATTTACAGAAGAAATATACCTGGCCTCCTCTCCCTAAACACCACCCTTGGTTGGGAACTTCATCTTCATCCCAGTATTAAAAAATTTAATCCCTTGTGTTGTGTTATCCTCCACCATGTCTTCAGTATGTCTTCCCCAGCCAACGTTTGCTCTCTACTCTCAGTCTAAGAGCTAAGAACCAGAGCCACTGCCAGTCAGTGGCGTAACATAGGCTCCCGCAGCCCCCGCGGTGCGGGTGGGCCCCCAAGCTCTAGGGGCCCCCTCACCACAGTTCCATGACCAGACAGCTCCTGATTGAGTTCAGAGGGGGGCCCTCCATGTACCTTGCAGGGGGCCCCTTAAGTTTTGTTACGCAATAGGTCTTGGCTAACCCCAAACCTAAATTTGAACAGTTTATTGAAGCAATTTTACAGTGTTGTGCTACCAGTGTAATCATTCTGTCTTGAACAAGAATGTGATGGGAAAGTCCTAGAGCCCAATTAAAAAATCTCTACATATGCATAAGAAGATTTACTTATGTGTAGATTTACAACTACATGTAGGTGAAAGTCTACACTTATTTGCACATGAACAATTGCAAGTGTAGATTTACATTCTGCCAAATCACAAGAGACACTGTTCCAAGATAGGGGTGCAAAAATGTCACCCACTCATCAACAAGAAAAGATTGAGAGTAGAGTCAAAAAGAGGGGAAGAAGAAATAGAGAGAGGCAAAGATATCTCCCCAGTTTCAAGGATCCAATCCCGAAGGGGAGGGCCAAGTCTTGCCTCTTAGTAGCCCTCACACACCCCAAGGGATGTCATGCTTCATCATAGGGCCTGTGCTCCTCGTCGGGCCGGCGCTGCAATGCCCAACGGGTCCCCCGAAGGGTCACTTTTGCGGAGATCTTTTAAGAGAAAAGCCGTTAGATGAGTGCAGGTGTGTGGGGTGGATCCGGAAGTGGAAGTGATGAAAAACGTGCAGTGAAAGATACTCAAAATTAAAACTACCTAGGAGTATCCACAAGAAGAAATTTTAATCACGTGGTACCCCTGGTAGACTAAAAAACCCGAAGGTTAGTAAGTTACTGTGGGGCTGTATGTGCCCGAGTAACTATTCCAAGGTCGACATGTTTCACGCCTAGTGTGTCTGAATGATCAATGGCGTTTCCTCAGGACCTAACAGTGAAGATTATAGGTTTAGTGCACGTAAAAGGGGTTCCAAAATGAGGATGGTAACCCACAAAAGTGAAAGGTATATCTGGGCAATCCACAAAACTGTGTTCCTTACAGTTTGGTTACTATCTAGACTATAGATATGCCCTAAACAACGAAGTACCTAGGGGAGATGACAGACAAACAAAGAGAGAAAAAAAGAACGTTTCTGTGTCAAACGTGCCACGGTATAAGTGCTTAGAAATACATTGCACGATGTACACAGTGGCAGAGGAAAGGCACAGCATACCAACATATATTCAACAAAATGACTCAAACTCATTGTGACTTAGTCTTATCTAGTCAAAGTCATCAGCAACTTCCCCGTGGAAAGCAGCAGGGATCCGTCAAAAGCGCAATGCCAGCAACCATGGCCACTGTGCTCGAGGCCCCCCCGCTTGCCCCCCGAGGACGGTCGCAGTTACTGAGGTCTAAAATAGAAAGATGTCTCTCTCGAGCTTCTCCAGTATAGAGTGAAGTGCGGGCTACACCCAGGAGGATCGAGGGTTAGATCCCCACTGTCGGTGTGCCAGGCATCCACCACTCATCACTGCACTCACACCTACCGTACATGTGAAACACACGCACTCACACTCACTCTCTAGACCACACTCGTGGAAACACATAGATAATGCTGAGCCCGGCTTACCCTCGCATCTAGGGGAGAATTCTCCCGAGGCTAGTATATGCTGGACGCCTGCACCTTATTGGCTGGTGACAATGGAGTGAGTCCAAGGAGAAAACAAGAATGATATTCAAATACGGGGTAGATAAACACAATGGCAACAACCATCACACTCTGTTAGTTTGTTTTCTCCACCACCAAAACGGTGGTTCCTACTCACGGTTGCGTCGGGTGCCGGCTCATTAGCACCTACCCTCTACCAGCGACTGCCTGCTTGAAGTTTATGCGGCAGACGTGTGGTATTCATAGTGTTGGGGTTGATAGTTAAAGGCGTTTCCTCTTTCCTGCTGGTGTATGTTTCATGCATAGTCATGGCCAGATCTTAGTGCGCATGCTCCGGTGGTAGTGCTTAACAGTGTACGCGCATGCTTACAGAGTGCAAATAGCTCTATAGTGCGCATGCGCAATTAGTGGACCGCTGTCTCTCTAAGCTTAGAAATGAACGCAAAAGCTTAAAAAGTAAAGTTTGCTAACTGGTGCGCATGCGCAAAGAATGGGACATACGTCGCGGAGACCAAGACCCTCCGGGGCATAAGGTAGAGGCAGTCTGCGACACCTCAGTTCAAGGAGTCGTGACATCTAAGACAGAATTCATGAGTGTAAAGTTACTACTAGTATATTTTCACATGTAAGAGGAGATCACCACCATCAGGGCAGCAATCTCTCTATGGTAAAGTATCCGGAAATATGATCATGTTTTTTAATTATTAAAAAATATATTCAAAATATTTTATTGTAAAATAAAAATATAATTAATGTAAAATAAACATTATTTATCTGGAAATAATCAAATATTATACAATAAAATAATTAACTCGTCAAATTAAATGTCTTATTAAATAAGTAAATATATGAATTTAATAATAAATATACTTTGTTATCAGCATTATAAAATGAACATCACTAGCATTTTATTAATAAATTAATATTTAGTAAATGCACTTAATAATGCTGTTCTGCTTCAATTTAAAATAAAACGTTTAAAAATGTAGTAGAATTATTTTTTAAAACATTTTACCTATTTTTAAAAAATCTAAAATATTGAACTTTGAATTTAATCTAACTTTTTAACATTAAAACAACTACATATATATACATACAATATATATATATGTATATATAATATATATATATATATATATATTATCTACTGGCGGTCGCCAGTAGATAGTTATAGTTAGGACCTATTATCCATTGGAAATCCGCGACATTCTATTTGCAATAACGTTGGCGCCGGTTGACGAATCTTCGCGAAAGCTTCCAACTTGTTGGGGCGCTCCGATCCGCTCCTACCCTGAAAGTCTCGGGGTGATACGTCAAGCGGGGGCCGAGAAAAAGGGGGTCCCAAAACGCGTTTTCCCCATTCATTTTTCCATAGGAACCTTTAGTCGCAGCTACAGCCCGAACTGCTGAACGGAATTACCCCAAATTTGGCAAAGAGGTAGCCCTTGGTTCAGACTGGTCCTTTTGCTAAAATGGTGTAAATCCGTTCAGTAGTTCCTGAGAAATTCACAATTAAAATCACATATATATCTATGGGCGCGTCGGATCCGCGTACCCTCCCGATCACGAGCTGCATGCTAATTGGCTGTCAACACTCCAAATCAGGAAGTGTTGGCAGCCATTTGTCCCTCGGTAGAACCGAGGGACAGAAACAAGTGCGCAAGCGCAAAAGGGGGCAGGGTAGAAACACCCTGACCCCTAGGTCTGCTCAGGGGTCCCACAAGGACCCCTGGGCAGAAAAAAGCATTTTTTTTTTTTTAAATCGGCGGGATGCGCTTAGGGTGCGCGGATCCGCCGAGAAAAAAAAAAGAAACAAGTGCGCAAAACGCACAAAGGGGGCAGGGTAGAAACACCCTAACCCCCTAGGCCTGCTCAGGGGTCCCACAAGGACCCCCTGGGCAAAAAAGCATTTAAAAAAAAAAAAAACGGCAGGATGCGCTCAGGGAGCGCGGATCCTGCCGAAAAAAAAATCGAAGCGCGGTCTCCCGCGCTTCGATGTTAATTGCCCCGGGTGGGCCAAGTCCCAAGGGCATGCTGGGGGGGTTTATTTTATGTATGGGGGGCCTCCAAGGGCCCCCAAGCCCGGGGACCGCCACCCCCGGGGCTTTATCATTAATGGTGCGGGAGGGCTCTGAGCCCTCCCGCAGCCCCGGGGACCGCCACCTCCCCGGGGCTTTTTTAATTTATTTTTTAAACCTGTGTGGGGGGCTCCAGCCCCCACACGCCCGGGACCACCACCTCCCGGGGCACTAAGAACATTGAAAATGGGGGTCCGTTTTGGACCCCCAAGCCCCGAGGACCACCACCTCCCGGGGCTTTCAAAATGTAGGGAGGGGGGCCGCGCGGCCCCCTCCTGGAGCCCTTGATGGCCCTGGGGACCGCCACCCCCAGGGCCGGCTCCTGCAGTGTCCCGGGTGCCTACCCCCGGGACACTGCTGTTTGCTATGACAGGACGGGAGCCTCGCGGCTCCCGTCCTGTCATAGCAAACTTGGTTTGCATTTTGAAAGAGAGAGCAGGAAACCTGCTCTCTCTTTCAAAATGCAAACCAATTGCTTTTCCACACGGGGAGCAGCATCTTAGCAGCTCCCCATGTGTAAAAGCAATGCCGGCTCCCGTAGGACACGGGGAGCCGGCGGGACTGTGGGGGTTTGGGGACCCCCACAGTCCCCAACCAGAGGTCAGGCCCGGGGGATGGGGTCCCCGGGGCCATAAGTGGCCCGGGAGGGGGCCACGCAGCCCCCTCCCCAAATAAAAAAATAAAAAAAATAAGGGCAAGGCCGGCCCCGGAGGATGGGGTCCCCGGGGCCTTAAATGGCCTGCGGAGGGGGCCACGCAGCCCCCCATATTTTTATTTAAAAGAGGGCATACCCCGGGGATGGGGTCCCCGGGGCCAATAGAGGCCCAGGGAAGGGGGCCACGCGGCCCCTTCCCGTTTTTTTTTTTTTAATAAAACAAAAAAATGCCCAGGCCCCGGGGGATGGGGTCCCCGGGGCCAAAAGTGGCCGAGGGAAGGGAGGCAACGCAGCCCCCCTCCCATAAAAAAAAAACAAAAAAATAGAAACGGCATCGTGCCGGAGGCCCCGCCCCCCTCCCTGCAGTACTCTGCAAACGCGCCCCCTGGCGCGTTTTAAGAAGGGGAAGTAATTCCCCTTGAATACTGGGGGTCCCTGGGGGCCAACTAGCCCACCAGGAACCTCCAGTATGCGCCAGGGGGCTGCCTTGCAGAGAGGTGTACAGAGGCCACGCCCCTATTTACACCTCTCTGCAACGCAGCTCTGTGGCGCTTAATGGAGGTAGCTGGTGGGCTAGTTGCACCCCAGGGACCCTCAGGATTCAAGGGAGTTAATCCCCCGACTTAAAACGCGCCACGGGGCGCGTTTGCACAGTGGTGAAGGGAGGGGCGGGGCCTGAGGTGACATGTGTGCAAACAGGCCCCATGGCGCGTTTTAAGATGGGGAATTAAATCCCCTTCAATCCTGAGGGTCCCTGGGGGCCAACTAGCCCAACAGGTACATCCAGAAAGCGCCACAGAGCTGCGTTGCAGAGAGGTGGAAAAAGGGGTGTGGCCTCTCTACACGTCTCTGCAACGCAGCCCCTGGCGCATACTGGAGGTTCCTGGTGGGCTAGTTGGCCCCTAGGGACCCTCATGATTCAAGGGGACTTAATCCCCAACTTAAAACGCGCCACAGGGCGCGTTTGCACAGATGTCACCTCAGGCCCCGCCCCCTCCCTTCACCATTGTGCAAATATTCCTCTAAAATCTGCCGAACTACGAATTCTGATTTACTCACCTGTTATCAGGAGAGACCTCAGTGCTGCATCTTTCAGCCCAGTACTAATCCTGAAAAGTAATTTTAACCGTACTTACCAGTAACTTGAATTTCCTTCCATAGGATATCATTGCCTGCTTTTTGCTGAAAAAGTTTCTAAGTGTTGATTTTTGAAACATACAAATATTCCTCTAAAATCAGCCGAAATACGAATTCCGATTTACTCACCTGTTATCAGGAGAGACCTCAGTGCTGTATCTTTCAGCCCAGTACTGGTCCTGAAAAGTAATTTTAACCGTACTTACCAGTAACTTGAATTTCCTTACATAGGCTAACATTGACTGGTTTCACTTGGAAATTCTTCTAAGTGTGGAGTTTTGGAACTTTAAAATATTCCTCTAAAATCAGCCGAAATACGAATTCCGATTTACTCACCTGTTATCAGGAGAGACCTCAGTGCTGCATCTTTCAGCCCAGTACTGATCCTCAAAAGTAATTTTAACCGTAATTACCAGTAAGTTGAATTTCCTTCATAGGCTAACATTGACTGGTTTCACGTGGAAATTCTTCTAAGTGTGGAGTTTTGGAACTTTAAAATATTCCTCTAAAATCAGCCGAAATACGAATTCCGATTTACTCACCTGTTATCAGGAGAGACCTCAGTGCTGCATCTTTCAGCCCAGTACTGATCCTCAAAAGTAATTTTAACCGTACTTACCAGTAACTTGAATTTCCTTCATAGGCTAACATTGACTGGTTTCACTTGGAAATTCTTCTAAGTGTGGAGTTTTGGAACTTTATAATATTCCTCTAAAATCAACCAAAGTACGAATTCCAATTTACTCACCTGTTATCAGGAGAGAACCCAGTGCTGCATCTTTTAGCCCAGCACTGACCCTGAAAAGTAATTCTAACCGTACTTACCAGTAACTTGTATTTCCTTCCATAGGAATCCATTGTCTGGTTTTCAGCAGAAAAGTTTCAAAGTGTCGATTTTCACAAACTACAAATATTCCTTAAAAATCGCCTGTATGACTTAAACGCATTCTTTCAACTGTTTACAGGAGATGCACCAGTGCTGGATCCAGGATCCAACACTGAGTAAGAAAAAGTAACGATAACAGTTTTTACCTGCTAAGTGAATTTCCTTCCATAGGATAACATTGGTGATTCTATGAGAAAAAGTTTCTGTGTCAACTTTTAAAATACAATAATATTCCTTCAAAATCACTACTGTAACCAAAACGCTTTTACTCAACTGTTTACAGGAGATGTCCCAGGACTGAATCTAGGATCCAGTCCTGTGGTTAAAAAAGTAATCCATAAAGTAACTAATTGCATTTAACTAGAAATTCACATTGAGCTGAATGTTGCATTGTGTTTGAAAATGTGTTGCCCATTGCAACAACTGTAACTACTGTACTTAAAAGTCTATTGCCTATGTGCAAAGTATTTAAACTAAAGTAATTTATTCTGAGAAAGTATTTTTTGTAATGTATAATGTAATTACAATGTAATTTAAAAATAAAATATGTAAAAAAAAATTGTTTCTAAAAATGTAGTAAATCAGTATGAAAAAAATAAATATAACAATTAATACATTTAAAAATTGTCATTTACAAAACCTTTGAAATTCACTGAAAAAACCGTAGGTTTCAGACATGTTATAGTTAGGAATTAGCATTTAAAAAACCTTTGAAATTCACTGAAAAAACCATAGGTTTCAGACACGTTATAGTTAGAAATTAGCATTTAAAAAACCTTTGAAATTCACTGAAAAAACCATAGGTTTCAGGCACGTTATAGTTAGAAATTAGCATTTAAAAAACCTTAGAAATTCACTGAAAAAACCATAAGGTTTTAGGGACAGTTATAGTTAGTTGGACATTGCACTCGTACAAAACCCGTGAAATTCCCCCGTTATAGTTAGTTCAGGTAACTATAACTCGCGCTCCCGCAATGCACTGCTGATGACGTCACATATTACATCACTCATGACATGGTCAGTGACATCACTGATGACATCACTGATGACATCTCAAATGACATCACTGATGACATCACTGATGACATCATCCATGTGAGAATTTAATGCATCTTCTCACACCCTAATATAAGTTTTGATACACCCACTCTACATTACAGACTGCCATTCTCAAAACCATACACACTCCAATACCAATAAGTACATACCCACTCACTGATTCTTAGGTCTACACACACACATCTACTCACTCACCCGTACAGTCACTCATACTTACAGTCACTCAGTACAGGACTATCATATGCACTCATACACCTATATAAACACTCACACAACGCAACTCATCCATAGAGGTACTCACACACCTAGTCAGTCATGCAAATAATTAATCACACTCCAATTTACTCACCTATACAGTTATACACACCAGCTCACTTACTCATAAAAATACTAGCACATTCTTGCGCTCCTATGCAATCACTGATGCAAGTACACACTCATCCATATAGCCACTCTCACAATCACACACTCTCACTTATAGCCATTTATATACTCCAACACACATATATACTGCCTTTCACATATGTAGTTACTCACACATGTACCACTGAGATATACATTCAATCACTAACACACCCATACACACACTCACCCACCCATACAGTCCATCCCAGACGCACTCTTGAAACCATGCACCCAGTGAATCACCCACTCACACATCTATGCACAGAGTCACACACACCCCACCCACACAAACACTGAGGCACCCATACAGATACTCAGAGAACCAATCCATAACCCATATAGACACTCATTTAGCTAGTCAGAAACCCATGCAGTTGCTTACACAACAACAGACAGACGGATACAGACATTCACACAGTTTAGTCACTCACCCATGCATCCAGTAAGATACGTTTAATCACTCACTTATAGACTCAGTCACGCACCTACTAAATCATCCATTCAGGCGCTTCTACACCCACTCATTCTTCAATACGCCTTTCCCTATATATATTAAACATATTTAAACTTTACAGAAACACACAGTCACTGGATGATGTCATCAGTGATGTCATCAGTGATGTCATTTGAGATGTCATCAGTGATGTCATCAGTGATGTCACTGACCATGTCATGAGTGATGTAATATGTGACGTCATCAGCAGTGCATTGCGGGGCGCGAGTTATAGTTACCTGAACTAACTATAACGGGGAATTTCACGGGTTTTGTCACGAGTGCAATGTCCAACTAACTATAACTGTCCCTAAAACCTTATGGTTTTTTCAGTGAATTTCTAAGGTTTTTTAAATGCTAATTTCTAACTATAACGTGCCTGAAACCTATGGTTTTTTCAGTGAATATATATATATATATATATATATATATATATATATATATATATATATATCCAAGCAAGCAATCACTCCTACCGGGAACCTGGAAACCCGAGGGGGGTGGCGAGCGAGCCGGCGGAGTTACTGGCAGAAGTAAAGCGTAAAAGTTCAAATAAAGCGCGCTCTCAGTGACACCAATGTTGAAAGGAAAAAAAGATTTATTCCCTCATAAATCACGACGCGTTTCGGCCGTCAGGCGGCCTTGGTCACCTAAGTGAAAGCAAATACATGGAATACATTTATACAAATTAAGGTAAACAGTGCAAAAGGACTGCATCTCGATATGCCTCAATGCAGCACAAAATGTATTTATTGCAGAATACGCATATGCGTCTATTCTGAATCTGAACTATGAATTTTCTATGATATTTTGAAAACACGAATTTTACTGCAATTACTGTATTGTTGTATTTACACAGGGTCAATTGACAATTGATTTGCCCACATGGGAAATGCATTTAATTCAGATTGCGCTATTGCGATTATCCTGAACATGAATTTTTCAATGGCAAATTACCATAACAATAACTCAACTACAATCACTGTATTGTTGTATTTACATGGTGTCTTTTGGCTATGTCATTCTTTTGTAATGTTTGCATGATATAGATTATTTATTGCTTATATCTCCACTCCAATATGGCCGACACAGTTTTGTACTGTATTGAGGCATATCGAGATGCAGTCCTTTTGCACTGTTTACCTTAATTTGTATAAATGTATTCCATGTAATTGCTTTCACTTATGTGACCAAGGCCGCCTGACGGCCGAAACGTGAAGTGATTTATGAGGGAATAAATCTTTTTTCCTTTCAACATTGGTGTCACTGAGAGCGCGCTTTATTTGAACTTATACGCTATATATATATATATTCACTGAAAAAACCATAGGTTTTAGGGAAAGTTATAGTTAGTTGGACATTGCACTCGTACAAAACCCGTGAAATTCCCCCGTTATAGTTAGTTCAGCTAACTATAACTCGCGCCCGCAATGCACTGCTGATGACGTCACATATTACATCACTCATGACATGGTCAGTGACATCACTGATGACATCACTGATGACATCACTGATGACATCTCAAATGACATCACTGATGACATCACTGATGACATCCTCCAGTGACTGTGTGTTTCTGTAAAGTTTAAATATGTTTAATATATATAGGGAAAGGCGTATTGAAGAATGAGTGGGTGTATAAGCGTCTGAATGGATGATTTAGTAAGTGCGTGACTGAGTCTATAAGTGAGTGATTAAATGTATCTTACTGGATGCATGGGTGAGTGACTAAACTGTGTGAATGTCTGTATCATTGTGTCTGTTGTTGTGTAAGCAGCTGCATGGGTTTCTGACTAGCTAAATGAGTGTCTATATGGGTTATGGATTGGTTCTCTGAGTATCTGTATGGGTGCCTCAGTGTTTGTGTGGGTGGGGTGTGTGACTCTGTGCATATATGTGTGAGTGGGTGATTCACTGGGTGCATGGTTTCAAGAGTGCGTTTGTGATGGACTGTATGGGTGGGTGAGTGTGTGTATGGGTGTGTTAGTGATTGAATGTATATCTCAGTGGTACATGTGTGAGTAACTACATATGTGAAAGGCAGTATATATGTGTGTTGGAGTATATAAATGGCTATAAGTGAGAGTGTGTGATTGTGAGAGTGGCTATATGGATGAGTGTGTGCTTGCATCAGTGATTGCATAGGAGCGTAAGAATGTGCTATTATTTTTATGAGTAAGTGAGCTGGTGTGTATAACTGTATAGGTGAGTAAATTGGAGTGTGATTAATTATTTGCATGACTGACTAGGTGTGTGAGTACCTCTATGGATGAGTTGCGTTGTGTGAGTGTTTTTATAGGTGTATGAGTGCATATGATAGTCCTGTACTGAGTGACTGTAAGTATGAGTGACTGTACGGGTGAGTGAGTAGATGTGTGTGTGTAGACCTAAGAATCAGTGAGTGGGTATGTACTTATTGGTATTGGAGTGTGTATGGTTTTGAGAATGGCAGTCTGTAATTTAGAGTGGGTGTATCAAAAGTTATATTAGGGTGTTAGAAGATGCATTAAATTCTCACATGGATGATGTCATCAGTGATGTCATTTGAGATGTCATCAGTGATGTCATCAGTGATGTCACTGACCATGTCATGAGTGATGTAATATGTGACGTCATCAGCAGTGCATTGCGGGGGCGCGAGTTATAGTTAGCTGAACTAACTATAACGGGGTAATTTCACGGGTTTTGTACGAGTGCAATGTCCAACTAACTATAACTTTCCCTAAAACCTATGGTTTTTTCAGTGAATTTCAAAGGTTTTTTAAATGCTAATTTCTAACTATAACGTGTCTGAAACCTATGATTTTTTAAGTGAATTTCAAAGGTTTTTTAAATGCTAGTTTCTAACTATGCCAACAGAGGTAGGACATGTGAAGAAAGAAGAAAAAATGCACAGAAAGAAGCAAAAGATGTGCAGAAAGAACCAACAGAGGAGCAGAAAGAGGCCTTGTTGCAAAATCATCCTGTGCCCACAACTTTTTCAGACGGGTACTGGTGGTAACTGACTCTGACTAACCAGAGCCAGTGCGCGTTTGCACAGTGGTGAAGGGAGGGGGGGCCTGAGGTGACATGTGTGCAAACGCGCCCCGTGGCGCGTTTTAAGTTGCGGGATTAAGTCCCCTTGAATCCTGAGGGTCCCTGGGGCCCAACTAGCCCCCCAGGTACCTACAGTTAGGACCACCGAGCTGAGTTGCAGAGAGGCGTTCCGAGGCCACGCACCTTTTTTCACCTCTCTGCAACGCAACTCTGTTGTGCTTACTGAAGGTACCTGGTGGGCTAGTTGGCCCCCAGGATTCAAAGGGAATTAACTCCCAAACTTAAAACGCACCACAGGGCGTGTTTGCACACATGTCACCTGAGGCCCCGCCCCCTCCCTTCACCACTGTGCAAAAGCGCCCCGTGGCGCGTTTTAAGTTGGGGGATTAGGTCACCTTGAATCCTGAGAGTCCCTGGGGCCCAACTAGCCCACCAGGTACTTCCAGTAAGCACCACAGGCCTGCGTTGCAACGCCTGTAACAAATTGTGCAGTTGTGTTTAGGTAGTGAAGAGGGTCGTGCTGGGGGTAGTGTTTTAGGGTTTAGGGTAGTGCAGTGGTGTTTGTGTAGTGTAGGGGGTCATGCTGGGGGTAGATTTAGGGTTTAGGGTAGTGCAGTGGTGTTTGGGTAGTGTAGGGAGTCGTGCTGGGGGAGTGTTTTAGGGTTTAGGGTAGTACAGTGGTGTTTGGGTAGTGTAGGGGGTTGTGCTGGGGTTAGTGTTTTAGGGTTTTAGGGTTTAGGGTAGTGCAGTGGTGTTTGGGTAGTGTAGGGGATACTGCTGGGGGTAGTGTTTTAGGGTTTAGGGTAGTGCAATGGTGTTTGGGTAGTGTAGGGGGTACTGCTGGGGGTAGTGTTTTAGGGTTTAGGGTAGTGCAGTGGTGTTTGGGTAGCGTAGGGGGTACTGCTGGGGGTAGTGTTTTATGGTTTAGGGTAGTGCAGTGGTGTTTGGGTAGTGTAGGGGTTCGTGCTGGGGGTAGTTTTTTAGGGTTTAGGGTAGTGCAGTGGTGTTTGTGTAGTGTAGGAGGTCGTGTTTTAGGGTTTAGATTAGTGCAGTGGTCTTTGGATAGTGTAGGGAGTCGTGCGGGGGTATTGTTTTAGAGTTTAGGGTAGTGCAGTGGTCTTTGGGTAGTGTAGGGGTTGTGCGGGGGTAGTGTTTTAGGGATTAGGGTAGTGCATTGGTATTTGGGTAGTGTAGGGGGTCATGCGGGCGGTAGTGTTTTAGGGTTTAGGGCAGTGCAGTGGTGTTTAGGTAGTGTAGGGGGTCGTGCTGGGGGAGTGTTTTAAGGTTTAGGGCAGTGCAGTGGTGTTTGGGTAGTGTAGGGGGTCGTGCTGGGGGAGTGTTTTAGGGTTTAGGGTAGTGCAGTGGTCGGGTAGTGTAGGGGTCATGCTGGGGGTAGTGTTCTAGGGTTTAGGGCAGTGCAGTGGTGTTCGGGCAGTGTAGGGGGTCGTGCTGGGGGTGGTGTTTTAGGGTTTAGGGCAGTGCAGTGGTGTTCAGGCAGTGTAGGGGGTCGTGCTGGGGGTGGTGTTTCAGGGTTTAGGGCAGTGCAGTGGTGTTCGGGCAGTGTAGGGGGTCGTGCAGGGGGTGGTGTTTCAGGGTTTAGGGCAGTGCAGTGGTGTTCGGGCAGTGTAGGGGGTCGTGCAGGGGTGGTGTTTCAGGGTTTAGGGCAGTGGTGTTTGGGCAGTGTAGGGGGTCATGCTGGGGTGGTGTTTCAGGGTTTGGGGCAGTGCAGTGGTGTTCGAGCAGTAAAGGGGGTCATGCTGGGGGTGGTGTTTCAGGGTTTAGGGCAGTGCAGTGGTGTTCGGGCAGTGTAGGGGGCGGTGCAGGGGGTGGTGTTTCATGGTTTAGGGCAGTGCAGTGGTGTTTGGGCAGTGTAGGGGGTGGTACAGGGGGTGGTGTTTCAGGATTTAGGGCAGTGCAGTGGTGTTCGGGCAGTGTAGGGGGTCGTGCAGGGGGTGGTGTTTCAGGGTTTAGGGCAGTGCAGTGGTGTTCGGGCAGTGTAGGGGCGGTGCAGGGGGTGGTGTTTCAGGGTTTAGGGCAGTACAGTGGTGTTCGGGCATTGTAGGGGTGGTGCTGGGGCTGGTGTTTCAGGGTTTAGGGCAGTGCAGTGGTGTTCGGGCAGTGTAGGGGGTCGTGCTGGGGCTGGTGTTTCAGGGTTTAGGGCAGTGCAGTGGTGTTCGGGCAGTGTAGGGGGTCATGCTGGGGCTGGTGTTTCAGGGTTTAGGGCAGTGCAGTGGTGTTCGGGCAGTGTAGGGGGTCTTGCTGGGGCTGGTGTTTCAGAGTCTAGGGCAATGCAGTGGTGTTCGGGCAGTGTAGGGGGTCTTGCTGGGGCTGGTGTTTCAGGGTTTAGGGCAGTGCAGTGGTGTTCGGGCAGTGTAGGGGGTCGTGCTGGGGGTGGTGTTTCAGGGTTTAGGGCAGTGCGGTGGTGTTCGGGCAGTGTAGGGGGTCGTGCTGGGGCTAGTGTGTCAGGGTTTAGGGCAGAGCAATGGTGCTCAGGCAGTGTAGGGGGTTGTGCTGGGGGTGATGTTTCAGGGTTTAGGGCAGTGCAGTGGTGTTAGGGCAGTGTAGGGGGTCGTGCTGGGGGTGGTGTTTCAGGGTTTAGGGCAGTGCAGTGGTGTTCGGGCAGTGTAGGGTGTCGTGCTGAGGGGTGGTGTTTCAGGGTTTAGGGCAGTGCAGTGGTGTTCGGGCAGTGTAGGGGGCGGTGCAGGGGTGGTGTTTCATGGTTTAGGGCAGTGCAGTGGTGTTCGGGCAGTGTAGGGGGCGGTGCAGGGGGTGGTGTTTCATGGTTTAGGGCAGTGCAGTGGTGTTTGGGCAGTGTAGGGGGTGGTACAGGGGGTGGTGTTTCAGGATTTAGGGCAGTGCAGTGGTGTTCGGGCAGTGTAGGGGGTCGTGCAGGGGGTGGTGTTTCAGGGTTTAGGGCAGTGCAGTGGTGTTCGGGCAGTGTAGGGGGCGGTGCAGGGGGTGGTGTTTCATGGTTTAGGGCAGTGCAGTGGTGTTTGGGCAGTGTAGGGGGTGGTACAGGGGTGGTGTTTCAGGATTTAGGGCAGTGCAGTGGTGTTCGGGCAGTGTAGGGGGTCGTGCAGGGGGTGGTGTTTCAGGGTTTAGGGCAGTGCAGTGGTGTTCGGGCAGTGTAGGGGCGGTGCAGGGGGTGGTGTTTCAGGGTTTAGGGCAGTACAGTGGTGTTCGGGCATTGTAGGGGTGGTGCTGGGGCTGGTGTTTCAGGGTTTAGGGCAGTGCAGTGGTGTTCGGGCAGTGTAGGGGGTCGTGCTGGGGCTGGTGTTTCAGGGTTTAGGGCAGTGCAGTGGTGTTCGGGCAGTGTAGGGGGTCATGCTGGGGCTGGTGTTTCAGGGTTTAGGGCAGTGCAGTGGTGTTCGGGCAGTGTAGGGGGTCTTGCTGGGGCTGGTGTTTCAGAGTCTAGGGCAATGCAGTGGTGTTCGGGCAGTGTAGGGGTCTTGCTGGGGCTGGTGTTTCAGGGTTTAGGGCAGTGCAGTGGTGTTCGGGCAGTGTAGGGGGTCGTGCTGGGGGTGGTGTTTCAGGGTTTAGGGCAGTGCGGTGGTGTTCGGGCAGTGTAGGGGGTCGTGCTGGGGCTAGTGTGTCAGGGTTTAGGGCAGAGCAATGGTGCTCAGGCAGTGTAGGGGTTGTGCTGGGGGTGATGTTTCAGGGTTTAGGGCAGTGCAGTGGTGTTAGGGCAGTGTAGGGGGTCGTGCTGGGGGTGGTGTTTCAGGGTTTAGGGCAGTGCAGTGGTGTTCGGGCAGTGTAGGGTGTCGTGCTGAGGGGTGGTGTTTCAGGGTTTAGGGCAGTGCAGTAGTGTTTGGGCAGTGTAGGGGGTCGTGCAGGGGGTGGTGTTTCAGGGTTTAGGGCAGTGCAGTGGTGTTCGGCCAGTGTAGGTAGTCTTGCTGGGGGTGGTGTTTCAGGGTTTAGGGCAGTGCAGTAGTTTTCGGGCAGTGTAGGCGGTCGTGCTGGGGCTGGTGTTTCAGGGTTTAGGGCAGTGCAGTGGTGTTCGGGCAGTGTACGGGGTTGTGCTGGGGCTGGTGTTTCAGGGTTTAGGGCAGTGCAGTGGTGTGCGGGCAGTGTACGGTGTCGTGCTGGGGCTGGTGTTTCAGGGTTGAGGGCAGTGCAGTGCAGTGGTGTTCGGGCAGTGTAGGGGGTTGTGCTGGGGGTGGTGTTTCAGGGTTTAGGGCAGTGCAGTGGTGTTCGGGCAGTGTAGGGGGTCGTGCTGGGGCTGGTGTTTCAGGGTTTAGGGCAGTGCAGTGGTGTTCGGGCAGTGTAGGGGGTCGTGCTGGGGCTGGTGTTTCAGGGTTTTGGGCAGAGCAGTGGTGTTCGGGCAGTGTAGGGGGTCGTGCTGGGGGTGGTGTTTCAGGGTTTAGGGCAGTGCAGTGGTGTTCGGGCAGTGTAGGGGGTCTTGCTGGGGGTGGTGTTTCAGGGTTTCGGGCAGTGCAGTGGTGTTCGGGCTGTGTAGGGGGTCTTGCTGGGGGTGGTGTTTCAGGGTTTAGGGCAGTGGTGTTAGGGCAGTGTCGGGGGTCTTGCTGGGGGTGATGTTTCAGGGTTTAGGGCAGTGCAGTGGTGTTCGGGCAGTGTAGGGGGTCTTGCTGGGGGTAGTGTTTCAGGGTTTAGGGCGGTGAAGTGGTGTTCGTGCAGTGTAGGGGGTCGTGCTGGGGGTGGTGTTTCAGGGTTTAGGGCAGTGCAGTAGTGTTCGGGCAGTGTAGGGGTCGTGCAGGGGTGGTGTTTCAGGGTTTAGGGCAGTGCAGTGGTGTTCTGGCAGTGTAGGGGGTCATGCTGGGGGTGGGGTTTCAGGGTTTAGGGCAGTACAGTGGTGTTCGGGCAGTGTAGGGGGTCGTTCCGGGGGTGGTGTTTCAGGGTTTAGGGCAGTGCAGTGGTGTTCGGGCAGTGTAGGGGGTCGTGCTGGGGCTGGTGTTTCAGGGTTTAGGGCAGTGCAGTGGTGTTCGGGCAGTGTAGGGGGTCTTGCTGGGGGTGGTGTTTCAGGGTTTAGTGCAGTGGTGTTCGGGCAGTGTAGGGGGTCTTGCTGGGGGTAGTGTTTCAGGGTTTAGGGCAGTGCAGTGGTGTTCGTGCAGTATAGGGGGTCGTGCTGGGGATGGTGTTTCTGGGTTTAGGGCAGTGCAGTAGTGTTTGAGCAGTGTAGGGGGGTGTGCAGGTGGTGGTGTTTCAGGGTTTAGGGCAGTGCAGTGGTGTTCGGGCAGTGTAGGGGGTCGCGCTGGGGGTGGTGTTTCAGGGTTTAGGGCAGTGCAGTGGTGTTCGGGCAGTGTAGGGGGTCATGCATGGGGTGGTGTTTCAGGGTTTAGGGCAGTGCAGTGGTGTTCGGGCAGTGTAGGGTGTTGTGCTGGGGCTGGTGTTTCAGGGTTCAGGGCAGTGCAATGGTGTTCAGGCAGTGTAGGGGTCGTGCTGAGGCTGGTGTTTCACGGTTTAGGGCAGTGCAGTGGTGTTCGGGCAGTGTAGGGGGTCGTGCTGGGGCTGGTGTTTCAGGGTTTAGGGCAGTGCAGTGGTGTTCGGGCAGTGTAGGCGGTCGTGCTGGGGCTGGTGTTTCAGGGTTTAGGGCAGTGCAGTGGTGTTCGGGCAGTGTAGGCGGTCGTGCTGGGGCTGGTGTTTCAGGGTTTAGGGCAGTGCAGTGGTGTTCGGGCAGTGTAGGGGGTCGTGCTGGGGCTGGTGTTTCAGGGTTTAGGGCAGTGCAGTGGTGCTCGGGCAGTGTAGGGGGTCGTGCTGGGGGTGATGTTTCAGGGTTTAGGGTAGTGCAGTGGTGTTCGGGCAGTGTAGGGGGTCGTGCAGGGGCTGGTGTTTCAAGGTTTAGGGCAGTGCAGTGGTGTTCGGGCAGTGTAGGGGGTCGTGCTGGGGCTGGTGTTTCAGGGTTTTGGGCAGAGCAGTGGTGGTCGGGCAGTGTAGGGGGTCATGCTGGGGGTAGTGTTTCAGGGTTTAGGGCAGTGCAGTGGTGTTCGGGCAGTGTAGGGGGTCGTGCTGGGGGTGGTGTTTCAGGGTTTAGGTCAGTGGTGTTCGGGCAGTGTAGGGGGTCTTGCTGGGGGTGATGTTTCAGGGTTTAGGGCAGTGCAGTGGTGTTCGGGCAGTGTAGGGGGTCTTGCTGGGTGTAGTGTTTCAGGGTTTAGGGCAGTGCAGTGGTGTTCGGGCAGTGTAGGGGGTCTTGCTGGGTGTAGTGTTTCAGGGTTAGGGCAGTGCAGTGGTGTTCGGGCAGTGTAGGGGGTCATGCTGGGGGTAGTGTTTCAGGGTTTAGGGCAGTGCAGTGGTGTTCGGGCAGTGTAGGGGGTCGTGAAGGGGTGGTGTTTCAGGGTTTAGGGCAGTGCAGTGGTGTTCGGGCAGTGTAGGGGGTCTTGCTAGGGGTGGTGTTTCAGGGTTTAGGGCAGTGCAGTGGTGTTCGGGCAGTGTAGGGGGTCATGCAGGGGCTGGTGTTTCAGGGTTTAGGGCAGTGCAGTGGTGTTCGGGCAGTGTAGGGGTCGTGCTGGGGGTAGTGTTTTAGGATTTAGGGTAGTGCAGTGGTGCTTGTGTAGTGTAGGGGGTCGTGCTGGGGGTAGTGTTTTAGGGTTTAGGGTAGTGCAGTGGTGTTTGTGTAGTGTAGGGGGTCATGTTTTAGGGTAGTGCAGTGGTGTTTGGGTAGTGTAGGGGGTCGTGCTGGGGGTAGTGTTTTAGGGTTTAGGGTAGTGCAGTGGTGCTTGTGTAGTGTAGGGGGTCGTGCTGGGGGTAGTGTTTTAGGGTTTAGGGTAGTGCAGTGGTGTTTGTGTAGTATAGGGGGTCATGTTTTAGGGTAGTGCAGTGGTGTTTGGGTAGTGTAGGGGGTCGTGCTGGGGGTAGTTTTTTAGGATTTAGGTTAGTGCAGTGGTGTTTGGGTAGTGTAGGGGGCCGTGCTGGGGGTAGTGTTTTAGGGTTTAGGATAGTGCAGTGGTGTTTGGGTAGTATAGGGGGTCGTGCTGGGGGTAGTGTTTTAGGGTTTAGGATAGTGCAGTGGTGCTTGTGTAGTGTAGGGGGTCATGCTGGGGGTAGTGTTTTAGGGTTTAAGGTAGTGCAGTGGTGTTTTTGTAGTGTAGGGGGTCATGTTTTAAGATGCAATGCTCCAATACCTGACCAGTCTGCACTACATAAAACTGCAAAAAAACTAAAAATAAAAAGTGTTTTGCACACTTTTGTCATTGGGCTATATGTGGGCTACATCTGGGTAATATTTGTGCTACATTTGGGCTCTTTTTTCACCGGTGGCCATCTTGGAAGACTTCTTTGTTATGAAGTTTCCTAATTTCTTCATTTACTGCAGTCTCCTCAGTAGGAAATGCTTTCAGTTTTTTACTTTGATTCCATCAAGAAGGCATTCAGATGTGTCTCACATCTGCCATAAATTCAGAATGTTAGCACTCTAGTTGCTCATTAGATCACTGGAGTAAAGCTACTGCTCACCAGGGAGTTAACTGTAAGTCTGCTGCTGGTATTGAAAGTGATTGTTTCAGTCTGCATGTCAGAATTTTCTAATGAAATAGAAGAGGATTTGAGATCTCACTTAAAACATGCCCTAATTTTTCTTTCTGCAGCACTAACCATAATTTCTATTTCAAAAAGAACCCCTCATTTTGTTCCTTTTTAAATTAAATGTTTTAAGTGTTACCGGTTTATTCCAATCAAGATGGCTTCAGGTGTGCCATACTTTTGTCATAAGTAAGGCTGTTAGCGCTCTAGTTGTTCTTTAGAACACTCTGGGAAGCTGCAGTAGAACACAAAGGCATCAACTGGCAGGCTGCTCCTGTTGAAATATAACAGGAAGATATTTGAGATCACACTTGAAATATGTCCTAATTTTTCTTTCTACAGCACTAACCATAATTTCTATGACAAAATGAACCCCATCATTTTGTTACTTTTTAAATTAAATGTTTTATGTGTTACCAGTTTATTCCAATCAAGATGGCTTCAGGTGTGCCATACTTTTGTCATAAGTAAGGCTGTTAGCACTCTAGTTGTTCTTTAGAACACTCTGGGAAGCTGCAGTAGAACACAAAGGCATCAACTGACAGGCTGCTCCTGTTGAAATATAACAGGAAGATATTTGAGATCACACTTGAAACATGTCCTAATTTTTCTTTCTACAGCACTAACCATAATTTCTATGACAAAATGAACCCCATCATTTTGTTCCTTTTTAAATTAAATTGTTTAAGTGTTACCAGTTTAGTCCAATCAAGATGGCTTCAGGTGTGCCATACTTTTGTCATAAGTAAGGCTGTTAGCACTCTAGTTGTTCTTTAGAACACTCTGGGAAGCTGCAGTAGAACACAAAGGAATCAACTGACAGTCTCTGCCCTTGTTGGATGTACATGTTTTACTGAGAATGTCAGACTTCATTCTCACATGAGTGAGAAAGATAATGTGAATTTACAGAAAATATGCTCTCATTTTAGCTTCTGGAGCACCTTCCAAACCTCCATGGGACAAGCTTGAGAAAATAGTGTTCTCTCAAACATGATTCATGATATCCCAGCAGAAGGTTTTTCACATGGTAAAATCAGCTTAGAATACACCACAATTCCTAAAATTAGTATGGTACCATCAACAAATAAATTCTAATGTAATCACCCTTTATAGTTCTCCTTTTGGTGACCCTCAAAATCTTCTATTCACTACAATGCATTTCAATGAGGTACTATCATTTATATTGGTCCCAAGATGGCTGCCAGCAATTCCAGGATGAAGTGCTGACAGCCAATCAGATCTCACGATGACATGTGTGGTTAGGCTCCGCCCAGATATATATGTGACTTTACTTTTGATTTTCTCAGGAACTACTGAACGGATTTACACCATTTAAGCAAAAGGCACGACACTGAACCAAGGGCTACCTCTTTGCCAAATTTGGTGTAATTCCGTTCAGCAGTTCGGGCTGTAGCTGCGACTAAAGGTTCCTATGGAAAAATGAATGGGGAAAATGTGTTTTGGGACCCCCTTTTTTCTCGGCCCCCGCTTGACGTATCACCCCGAGACTTTCAGGATAGGAGCGGACCGGAGCGCCCCAACAAGTTGGAAACTTTCGCGAAGATTCGTCAACCGGCGCCAACGTTATTTCAAATAGAATGTCGCGGATTTCCTATGGATAATAGGTTTTAACTATAACTATCTACTGGCGACCGCCAGTAGATAATATATATATATATATATATATATATATATATATATATATATATATATATATATATATATATATATATATATATATATATCAAAGGCACTCCACTCGTCATTCGACGAACTTATCGCAAACAATGGAGCACGGACCACAAGATTAGTGCAGGTAAGTTTCTTTATTCCGTTTGAACAGCAGCCATAACGCGTTTCAGTCCCTTAGGACCTTGATCACATATATATATATAAATATTTTCTTTTTTTTATTTAAATTTTGAAATAATGTAATTTCTTCAATATGTTTCCCTATGGCATGGTACATAAGTCCCCACTGCCAATTTTTCTAAGAAAGTGTCTTGCTGTACCTGTGGCTGGCCATGAGTACTTTTTGGAACCTCTTTGGGTGTAGTTACTTTAGATGGCTAAATTGTGATTAGCAATGTTATTACTCTTTCATGAGAGGGCGTTTGTAGTATTCTCTCCCTCCCTAAACCCCTTCTAAAACATTCCTAAACCGCTCCTTACATTTTCCTAAATCCCTTACATTTCCCAGCCACTCGTACATACATTTACTTCTAAACTGTAGCCTTACCTGTGCAGAGATCTTCACTCAGCATTGGAAAATATTTTAGAGACAAAAGCCCAGATTTATAAACATGTCATGGAATGTAGTGCAGTACCGAACATTGCTGCGCTGCGTTGCATAACAGGGAAAGAGTAGGACCTCCATATCTCCAGCGATATGACACTATCCTGCATTCTCCCTAGTGTTGGAAAACAATTAGGCTGACAACGTCACACACGTACCTTTGCACAACAGTGCAAGGGTGTGTGCATGAGTCCAGTGTAGGTTTTGTACTTGAAGTGTACCCTTCCAGTGCAAAGTACTATGCCTAGATAAACCTTGAAACTTTTCCCACTTCAGATGTATGTTGTTTGGTGCAGCACACATGCAAAATGGGGTAAGTTAGGAAAAATAAAAACATTTCTCTTTTTAATGCCTGCTTCAAAGTGGCATTATTTTTGGATGCAAAACTCTCACTACTATTGTTAGAAAGGGTTTTGCATCAAAAACCATGGGTGATTGGATGAAAACTTCCACGTACCACCCATGGACCACCCCCTTGATGCAGAGTAACCCTGCTTTATGCTACTTTCATGCAACTTTCGCTGGAAAGTAATAAAAGAAACCAAGCATTTTACACAGGTTTGCATCACTTTTATGACGCAAAGCCACCACAAAATGCATGTGAATCCCGACCCAAATAGTTAATGGCCCTGAGCTTATATAAGCAAAGCAAAGTGTATTTTGTGTATGTAGAACTTTACTTTGTCAATGCATTTTGTGATAATTGATTTGTGTATTATATTTTTTAAGTGTCCATCACATTTATACTTATTGTCACAGCCAGTGGAATTTCGCAGTTCCTCACCCACAGTGTCCTCTTAATATGGATTTACTGCACTTGTCACTCAATCCACCATCTGGTGCAGAATTTGCACTTTTAGCAGAAATGCTCAAACAGGTAAAAAGTTATAAATAAACACTCTACACACGGTGCAATAAATGCTGCACTACACACTGCATTTGTTAATTGGTTAATTGGTAACCTTCCAGCTGTTCTTGCCAGCAAATAGGCTGGGAAGAACAATTAATTAAAAACATGAAAATTCTTTGCTTGACATTTCATGAACATTAATGTTGACATCACTGATATTGTTCTCAAAATAGCAGATGATTTACACACACTACCCTCAAAGCAAAAGTTTACTTCTGAGGCCTCAGAGTTTAAAGAAATAACGATTATGTTGCATAGCCTTTAATTTCAGGCTTAAATTCAGTCCTAGAGAGATAGTGCATAATAAGGCCCTCATTTAGGGGGATTTGGCGTAGAGCTGTGCTGCCTTATGCCAAAGTGAAAGGGCAGGAATGCACCATTTTTATGCATTCCTGTCCTTTCCCCCCTGCGTCGGTGCCATTTCAGCAGCCTAGTGCCAATGCAGGCACCCTTGCACCATGGTGCTAGGGTGACTGTGTTGTCAGCAGGATTGTTTTTGGGAAGGAAGGGGCACCTTCCTGCACAGAAACAATCCTAAGAGGCATTTTCCTCTTTCTATGTGTGCTGCACAATGCAGCACACATAGAAAGAGGAAAGAACAAGGAGATAAACATATTTCTCCTCGTTACACCTCACCTCAGGAAAAGTAAGGATTTGGCGCTTCTCCAGATTTACATGCTCTTGTAAATCTGGGGCAGCATCAAAATACATGGGTGTTGCATGGGAAAGCCCAAAGCAATGCCCATGGAATGCCTCCCGAACACAGAGAAAGGCAACGCAGTGATTTGTGCTGGCTTGCCTTATTCCATATCTATGAGGCCATTCAGAGCTACACACAGTGGCTTTGTGCGGCCTCATAGATGTGATTTAGTAATTTGTGCCGCCGGAGCATCACAAAAAGTGACACGCCGACGCCATAAGGAGCTCTTAAATATGCCCCTAAATACTTAGTATAAAGTACTGTTTTGCATTCCTGAGGGCATATTTATTAACAAGACACACAGCGCAGCACAGTGCAGCAAGTCAACTTGCTGTGCTGTGTGACAGGGAAAGGACAGAAATGCATTGCATTTAAGATTATATGGCACATTCCTGTCTTTTCCCAGTGCTGACGCAAAATGTGCTGCCTAGCGCCAATGCAGGCATCTGTGCACCATTGTGCAAGGGTGCCTGCATTGCAAGCAGGATTGTTTTTGTGCAGGAAGGGACACCTTCCTGCCCAAAAACAATCCCCTAAGGTATTTTAATCGAGAAATAATAAATATATTTCTCCTCATTACACCTCCCTCATGGAGATACGTAGCAGTTTTGATGCAACCCAAGGTCTACCACTTATTGAAAATATGGGAATGCGCCAAAATTGATGGGTGTTGCATGGAAACACCCACACACCTCCCATGGAACACTTCCCTAGGACAGAGTAACGCAGCTCGGCGATTTGCGCTATGTTGCCTTACTCCAGATCTATGAAGCCACTCAGGGCCATGCAAGGTGGCCTTGCGTGGCTTGATAAATCGCACTTAAGGGTTGCATCGCTGTTGCATCCCGTTGCATGGCTCAAAAGCAATGCAACCCTATGATAAATATGCCCCTTGATGTTTAATGGAAAAACAGGCTTTCCGACGCCGTATGGTGTGAACACAGGGGCATGTTTTCTTAACAGGCCTGCAGAGCAGCAATTCACCTTGCCTGCGCTGCGTGACATGGAAAGGACAGGAATGTGCTGTTTAGCATTATACAGTGCATTCCTGTCTTTTCCCACTGCTGGAGCACAATGTACTGCCTATCGCCAACGGAGGCACCCATGCACTATGGTGAAAGGGTGCCTGCATTGTGAGAAGGATTGTTTTTGTGCTAAAGGGACACTTTCGTGCACCAAAACAAGCCCTTGAGGCATTTTCCTTTTTCTATGTGAGCTGCAGAATGCAACACACATAGAAAGAGGAAAAAACTAGGAGAAATAAACATATTTCTAATTTGATACAATCACAGGTCTGCCTCTCATGGTAAATCTGGGATTGCGCCATAATCCATTGGTGTTGTGTGTGAACACCCAAGCACCACCCATTAAGCGCCTCTCTGGGGCAGAGTAACGCAACGCAGAGATTTGCTCTGTGTTGTGTTACTCCAGATTTATCAAGCCACGCAAAGTGGCCTTGCGTGGGTTGATAAATCACACTTAAGTGTTGTGTCGCTTTTGTACCCTGTTGCATGGCGCAAAAGCGACGAAACCCTAAGATAAATATGCCACACAGGGTACAGCTGAAACTAAAGACAAATTCAATAATATAACCTGAATGCACAGAATTGAAGAACACAACTTTTATTACATGAAGTGTACACATGTAAGCTTGTCTTTAACAGAGAACAATATTGTATATGTACTACCATAACTGTTTTGCTATAGGGTAGAAAGGACAGTGATAATAAAGTGGCATTCCTGTGCATTAATGCACAACAAAATTATGAATTGTTGTTGAATCTTATTTTAAGTAGTATCTCCTCAAGGTGTACAGTTTTTTTATTTATAGCAATGTGATAGTATTTAATATTAATTTGTGTTACGTTATCAAAAAAATAGATAATAATGGAACGTCACGTTCCACATAATTTGGCTTTACTTGCATAATTTGTCACATATTTTTTTTCGCTCATAATTTGCTTTACCGTGCTGCAGGATTTGCCATCCCTTATTATATAAATGAGTTAAGGCTACCGCCTGATTTGGTCCTTAAATTCCCTATAAATGCAGCGACCCTGCTTGTAGCATTACATCATTGTATTTGTCAGCAATAAATTAAAAATAAAGGGGCATATTAGCAACAACTTGCGATAATTATCGCAAACAGTGCTTAGCGCGATTTTTTTTATCGCCGCATATCGCTGGATTTAATCGCGGAGACAACGCAGTATTACCAACGTTTATCTCCACGGTGATAAAAATCCAGCGATAGCGGCGAATCCCATCATTAACGTGAGATTTCCAGCAATAAAAATACTATCGCTAAGGGGAATCTCGCTAATAGGCAGGTGGGGACTTAGCCGTAGAATCCACCTCCCATTGACTATAATGGGTAAGTCATGTTTTTACCAGTTCTAAAAAACCAGCGCTAATCGCGGTTAGCGCGCGTTTTTTATCGCTTCGCGGTTATTGCTAATAGGCGATAGCGATGTTAGCGACTGCTTTCAGTCGCTGTTAGGTTGGGAACGCCTCCTTTGCATGTCATTAGCGATAAATATCGCTGACATGCAAAGCGGCACCCAAACCAGTCGCTATCGCCTAAAAGCTGTCGCTAACACCTGTTAGCGACAGCTTGCTGATAGGGCGATCGAAATATCGCCGCTTTAGCGGCAAAAAGTGCCGCTAAAGCGGCGATAGAGCCCTTGATAATATGCCCCAAAATTCCACTAGCAAGCACTGTTTTAGCCTACTTCGTCAGCACTGTGACTATTGCAATCCAGCAGTTAAGCATAAAATAATATTTGGGTTATCAACCTCCATGCTCTTTTTTATGATATTTTACGAGAAAAGGAAGAAATGTGATTAGACGTTGCAAGTGCTTTTTGTTTCCCCTTCAGATACACAGTACAAATATCTTACCTTAAAAGAGATAAAAGAAAAAATACGTTTCAATAAACGTCTCGCTGGATGCTTACAAATCACTACTATAACTTCTTCAGAACAGAAAAGATTATTACACAGCAGACTATTATCCTCACTACATCAGAGGGAAGGTAACATCCTCTGGAAAGATGAAACATTGTAATAAACATGATACAATAAATCATTCCAGCCAAGAAAAAAAAATGTCATGTTATTGTGTCTTGCAATATATCAGTATCAGTGGGAGCAGGATCAGTGTTGCATGCAGCTGATGAGATGATATTCAGGGGCAGATTTACAAGGCTCTTGCGCCACTTTTGCGTCACTTTTCCCATGTTAAAAATGACGCAAAAGTGGCGCAAGGGTCTTGTAAATCTGCCCTCAGTATTTAGTATTGCAGTAAGAATCTTGCTTCTTTTTCTGTTCAATCGGATTAGAATGGTTAAGGAAGGAGAATACTGTTCAGTCACTTTAGAATTTATTTAGTTTGCTGCATTTTAATGGCCATTAAAATGCTATCCTATTTTCGGAAACTCGTGCAATCAGCAGTGATGCATTTATGGTAATTCGAGTGCATATAAACAAACAGCATCAATGCATGCGTCGAGATGACTCAGTTACCAAAGTGCTTTCCGCAGACACCTGTGCGTAACCCGAGTCAGAACTGAATATCTACAGGGTCACGTCAGCTTTTCATCATTCTGAGGTTTTATAAATTGCAGATCATTAGATTGGCTAAAAGTAACATGTTATATCAAGCACTTACAATGGGCAATATTGTGCACTTAGCTCTATAAAGAAGCAAGATGTTCATTCTACACCACATATGTAAATGAAGCTATTACAACAAGGAAGCAGTTGAATTTTCCAGACAAAAAATCCCAAGGGCCTTATTCATTGTTTGGAGAAGCGAGAGCATCACCAAACTTGCAGTGCCCTCTCTCTTTAAAGTCAAAAGAAGAACCAGGTTCACACCAGCAGAGTCAGAGCTACATACGCCTTTGTAAACCTCTGATCTGGCCATCAGGTCACAGTGATAGTTGCTTTACGGTGGGGTGACCTTCACAGAGTTTCCTTTCGTACGCCTACCATACATGGGCAGGGAAAATACAGTATGACCTTATACACAGGGAGAAAACTCCCCCTACACGTCATGGTCACTTGCTTTTTGCTCGGAAAAAACGAACAAACAAAAAAGATTGCTGAGTAGGCACTGCCATCATGGCAGCTTCCGAGCAAAACGTCAGAGCTTTAAAGGGAACCACTACAAATGTGGCTTTCTCCACAGCCCATAAATATCCACATGGAAGGCAGGATCTGCTACTAAAATGGATGGTACTCTGCCAGGGGCCATATTATGCATGTTCATTGTTTGCACCTGGTGCACCTATTAAAAGGTGTGCTTGGTGCAAACAATGAAAGTGCGCCCTATTACGGTGATTGCACTGTCCCCAGGGCAGCCTCGAACTCGCGCTGCCATGGGGGCAGCGCATTCATGTGAAAACACAGAGCTGCTGCTTGCAGCCGCTCCGTGTTTTCACAGTGCAGGCAGCACCTGCCTGCACTTTTACAGGGACCCCCTTTGCCCCCTCCAGGGGGCTGCTCTCAGAGGGCACACTCACAGTGCGCCACCTTTTATGCCTTTCTGTGCCTCTGTGCCTGCATCGGTAATACGGCGTGTGCGCAGAGGCAAAGGAATTCCCTCATTTGCATAGGGCACGCCCCCAATCAAATGAGAGAATGCCCCCTGAAGGTAGCGCTGGCGCTTTAAGTGCACCAGCGCTATCGGTATCACTGAAGGGGATGAACAAGTGTCTGCGCCCCCTTCTGTAATACCAAAGTACCCCGAGGGCACGCCAATTTGTGCGCAAACGCCTGTTGCACCCCCCAGGGCACTTATTGTAATACGGCCCCAGAGTGGCAATAGTCATGGCCTCTCTCTCCATGGCAGGACCAACGGACTGTCGGACAGGGTCTAAATAACCTCTATGTCCCCTCCTCAGAGCCTTCTCCTCTTACAATCACATCCACAAACTAAATGATAATGGACACGTTTCATATCTGCTTCATGGTTAGACATATCATATTGCCCGTTCCACACAGCAACACACATTAATTGTTTCTACACAATGGATCATAACTACATGTGATTCTTTAGTAATGTCATGTTATTTTTGTTAATTGCTGAAAACAATGAAACATTAATGGCTTCTTATATTTTGTCTATATGAAGCAATTTAAGTAAAGCCTGTAAGGATACAATTTCATTCACTAAAATGACAGCATGAAATATTTTGCTAGAATATGGTTAAGATAGTAATTTCACAGATGCTTGTGCTTAGTAGCATTCAAGATAGGCTATTTATCTTGGCACTGGTTTTTTTCAGTAAGAGGCTTATTAATATTTTGTTATGAAACTGGAGACTACATATCATGCAGTACCATCCTTCACTGAATTCATAATTAGCAGAGAGAATTTCAGAACAAGTAAATTAGCAATGCTAGGAGGCTGTTGTATTGAAAGAAAACAGAGCCAATGAGGTCTTTACTTTCAAATTCCCTATGTACTTCTATACTTCTATGCTTGGTAACTCTTAGACCTCGAAGCTATATCTGAGGGGCATTTGGGTCCTATTCTGGGAGTATATGGCAGTGATGGAGGAGGCTGGCAATGGTCCTCCTCCGCTAGTGACTAGCCCTACACCCTATTAAGGGGGATGGAAACTACATAATATGCTAATGCCTCTATACTCTCTTTGAGATATTGACGCAATGTAGGAACTGTCATTCAAGATGTGGGTATTACTCTATTGATAAGTGTTTGATGACCACAATATGAATCTAAGGTATTAAGCATTTATGTAATAACGTCTTTCGAGATTCAAGCCAGCCCAGGCCCAATTTATTATTTGCTTTAATTGTTTTTCTTCTGCTCTCTTAACATGTTTGATGTCTAGTTATAACAATAGCAAAAAACTAAATAAAAATGTTATTAAATAATAATGTTTGGTGAGTTTTAAAAATGTGGTCCTGGGTGAAGTGCAATGATTAGCTGTAGATAAGAAAGAAAAATATTGGTGGTCAACAGTAGGATGTATCTAAATCACTGTTCAATGCAACAAACGTCCTAGCATTGAGATTACAGCAAAGCCATCAAAAAGGTTGTAAGTAAATATATCTTGTTCAAAAATATTTGTTGCAAATAATCATAGCCTAAACATTGACTAACAAAATATTAGGAGTGTATTTTCTACTCTTAACTACACATCTATATACCTTGAACATATTTAGGTTGTCAAGGTATATATACGTGGAGTTGTGTTCATTATAGTGAATTCGTATTTACAGATATATACTTTCCTTTGTAATATTTTGGTAGGTGATATTATGACTATAATATTTCTTAGCATGATATTCTATTGTGCCCACTGAGAAGCAGGCTCTGAGACCAATTTAGGTACAGGAGTGCATCATAAAGTTAAGATAGCATGACCCTGAGTTAGAATGCTGGACTGAGTTGGAACAGAAAATACAACAGGAGAATTCACATAAACCCAGTTGAAACCCAGATGAATGTGGTAACAGGCAACAATGTCTCAAAAGGTAATACTACAAAGACAATTATCAGAATGTAAAATTTATTACAACAAGGAGGCAGGAAAGAGGAAACACCAGAGTTGGAAATCGCGATCTGTTTTAGAATTTTTGGGGAAAAGGCATTAATTTCAGACAGCAATATTACATTTCATCATATGCAAGTGTTATCCAAAATATAAGTGCACACAAAATGCTCTGTGGCAATCTGAACGGCGCAAAGTGAGACACACGATACACCGAAGAATACAGCAAGATGGCGCAGTTTAAAATTGGTACATAGCATGAACACTGTGATCACAATTTGTTGTAAACATGTTAGGAGCCAAGGAAGCCGTAATTGCGCTGAGTTCTGTTAATGGCAATTCGACCTGTGTTGTTTCAGGTCATCATCAGGACGGGATTACACATATTGATTAACCATAGCTGTATGAAAAGAAAACAAAGGAAAGGGTCAGGGAGAGGAGAGGAACATGAATGGGATGAATAGCTACCTTATGCGTATTCTGGAGGCATGCCAGGAGTGGAGTAAAGGAGAAGCAGGGTGTCACAGGGGGGAATAATTCACCCAGGAGCCTGTGAATGGGGAATACAGTGGGATGCGCAATGGCTGTACTAAGTGATTGGGAGTCCAGCAGGGTGCGCAAGAGCTACACCAGCAAGGGGGACTCCTGCAAAAGAAGGATGGGATGAGTAGAGTAAGGAAAGGGGGAGGTTGAAAAAACAGAACTGCAAGGGGAACAAGGGAATGCTTACCAAGAATTGAAAAGCTTGTGTGTGCTCAAATAAGTCGGAGGATGTTAATAGATCACCAGGGAAGCGATGTGTGCATACGGTTTCCAATAAGTGGATCGTTAGGTACAGCGTGGCATGAGGGGAATCGATCAGCCCCAAATTGCATTGTTAGAAAGAAAGGCAACCAGGGCATATGTAAGTGTGGAAAGCATAAACAAAAAAATGAGCGGTGCGGCTCAAATTCCGCATGGAGGAAGTGCTGAGGAAGAAGCTTACTGTGTTCTTGGAACACACCGGTGACAAGCATCACATCGGTAGATGAGTGCTGCCAGGCAAACCGACGCTCTGTCTAGAGGAAAGCTTCTCCTCTGGGAGCTTGCAGGCATGCTGGGAGGTTCTATGAACCACAGTGGGCCCAACCACTTGAGTAGTGGCTGGGTCGGGGTAGCAGCAGTATAGGTCCCCCAGGGGATGGATGACAGGGGCAAGAGAGGGAGCTGGAGTGAAGGCACAGAAGTAGAAGAGAAAGAGGAGACAAGTGTAGAAAAGGACAAAAATCATCCCAACAATTTGAACAGTAAAAAATAAACAAACATAGGAAAAATGTACATATTTACAAATTTACAACAATACGATTCAGAGGGTACAGAAGGACAGATATAGCCATGCATGTCCAAACCAATGAAGAAAAAGCCAACATATTAATAACATTTATGGTTCTAAAGATACATCAGGACAAATATATCATACTTGTCAGGAGCACAGAGCATGTAAAAAGCAAGTTAACATGGGGTAGTAAAGTCCAAATAGATACCTGGTCAACCTAATTGGAGACTGGTACACAATGAGGGAGCAACTAATAGTGGATAGAACAATTTGGAGGGTAACAGCCATATAGGGGGATGAAGTAGCATCCGGTACTTATAAAAATCATGTAGGGGGATGTGTAAGGGTCCTAAGTGTAGACAGTGTTGTTCCACTCATCAAGTGTATTGAGACCCCAGTTGACAGCGTTACAGGGTGTGATCCAACAACATTGACATCCTTGTAGCAGTAGTGAAAGGTTTCCACCACAAAGTGGGAGGGATGCTTGATATATCACTTTCCAGGTCATGTCTGTTTCTGAATGATTCATGGCAATGTCGTGGAAAACAAGGGGGGTGTTTCCAGTCTGCACCTAATGAGATTTTTATGTTGGATGATGCACTGCTTGATCATCTGAGTGGTCTGCCCTATCTATAATAAGTCACATGTGCAGCAGATGGCATAGAAAACATTTGTGGTGTGGCAGTTACTGAATTGTTTAAATGGGAAAGTCTGGTTTCCCACTTTAAAGTATTTGGTGTTAAGTGTAAGTGGACATACCACACAGTGTTAGCGCTTGGAATCTCCTACAACTGGGAGGAGGGCCCAGGCTGTGGTAATAGATTGTGTATTGTTAATCTTACTGTCCTAGGTAACAGCATGTACCAGATCGTCTGCTAGATTATGTCTGCTTTATTAGGAGAAAAGGGGAGGTTCCAAGAAGGGTGCTTGTGTATACAGTATGTCCCAATTTCTTTTGATTATGTCGTTAATCTGATTACTGGAGGGACTGAATGTAGACAGGTTTTGGGGTAAGGATTGTGTCTCTGGAACAGGACTATGCACGTTTAAGTTTGCCGGAGACTAATCGTCGTGGGTAGTCACAGTGAGTGAGTTTGCCAGAACCACTGCATCCCGAAAATAGTCCTTATTCCAATTGCAGTTTCTGCGAAAACAGAGGAACTGTCTCTAAGGAAGTCCGTTCCGTAAGCCACAAGGGTGGTAACTCAAATATAAAAGGAGGGTATTTCTTTCGGTAGGTTTTTGGAAGAGCAATGTACCTATTATCTCATGTTCAGTATAGATGGTGACATCAATAAAAGGTAAATCATTTGTTCTGGCTACTAAGGTAAACCTAAGGTGAGTTTGGAAGTGATTGAGCCAGTCAATGAATTGTAGAAGGGAATTGTTTTTACTGTGCCGGAGGAGGGGAATGTCATCTATGTATCTCTTCCAGAACGCTATCTGATTGCAGAAAGGGTTCAGTGGTGTCAGGATCCTGTATTTTTTCAAGATTGTGGACATACAAAATGGCAAAATTGGGGGCAAGCCCCCATAGAAACACCTTTCTTTTGTAGGTAGAGCATGTCCTTATATAAGAAATAGTTACTGGTAAGGGCAATTTCCAATAGACCGGTCGCAAAGTCATTAGGGATCCTAGTCGGGTTACAGAGGGTATTCAGGAGATCGCAAATGACTCCTAGGCCTTCCATATGTGGGATATTCGTATAGAGTTACTCTAAGTCTAAACCCGCCATGAGATCTGTTTCAGGATTAAATGGTCTGTCCTCAATCTGACAGATGAGGTCCACACTATCCCTTATGTAGGTATCAGTGAGTGGGACAAATTCTTTGATGATGGCGTCAATATATTTGCCTATGGGCTCCAAGATGGACCCACAACGTAACACGATAGGGCTGTCAGGGGAATTAGTAGCATCTTTATGTATTTTGGGTAATACATATAGCACTGAGGTACATGGGTTGATGGTATTAGGGAAACAATGTTCCTTATACATTATGATGCCTTGGCCTAAGTCTTGCTCCGTGATTCTTCTAATCAGAACACAGATGTTGGGCAAAGGATCTGAAGGTAAAGGGTTTTAGTGGTCACCATTGGAAAGCGATCTCATTATCTCTGTATTGTATTTCTCTGCGTCCATAATTACAATGCCTCCCCTTTATCCACTGGTTTAATTACTATGTTGGAGTTAGTCTTTAAGGTGCTCAGACCTTCTTTTTCTATGAGGGGGAGGTTGTAGGGGACATATTCAAAAAGTTGTTTGACCTCCATGACTTCATGTAGAACCAGCTTTTCAAAGGTAAGTATTTTGGGTGGCATAGTAGTAGCTGGTGGGAGGAATATGAAGGGAGGTAAAAGAGGGAGCAGTTTTGGTTGTTGTCATAGTGTTTGTCAGCAAAAAATTGCTTCAGTCAGTTACGTCTGAAAAATCGTAAGAGATCCTCATGTAAGTCAAAAAAATGACTTCTCTCTATTGGTACAAAAGTCGGTCCTTTGTTCAGGAGTGAGATTTCCTGACTTGAGACAAATTAAAGATAGGAATCATTTCGATATTTTTGCTGGAAATAATGTTAGGTAGAGTCACTGCGGTGGGCCACATTGGTAGTCTCTTTCCCCAAGATACTAGTAGTGGTAATTTGCCCTTGCCTTTAGCCTTCGCTGGCCGTGTCAGCGGCCTTTCCCTAAAAGATGAGTGGGCAAAAGGAGTGGTGGCGGTCTACTCTGGTTACTGTCCGAGCTTGCACTCTCGCCTGGGTCTGATTCCTCTGCCGAGGTATTGGAGGAGTCGGAAAAAAATACTGGTTGGTTGTTTCTGTATCTACCCCAATCGTGTGTTCCAGGGGGCTGGTAAGGGGTGTTATAGAAGTCATCCCATAACTATGGGAATGTTCTCTCTTTGTCGTAGTTCTTTATGTCTTGCTGGATTTTATTAATTTTATTATTTTGTTAAAAGGTATTGAACGCCACAATAGTTGTGTTTATTTTGTCTAGTAGCTTCTTTGCGTTAGTAAGGCTACTGTCCTCAAGTATGAGTTTCTCTAATTCAGCAATCTCTTCCAATTCTTTTCTGCTGTGTTTTCTGGCTGTGTCTATATTAAAAATCATCCAGTGCCTGGAGCAGGTGGTCACAAGGTGGCTGAATCCTGGATGGAATTTGGGGTCTTGTGTAAAAATGGCAGGTGTGTTGCGTATCTGAAGACTTAATTGGATTACGCCTGATTTCAAATACTCCGTAAGCACACACAAATGTAGATTTGTTCGTATCTGTCTTTTCTTTAGTCTTGAAGGGGCAGTGGGTTTGGAGAGGAGAGAAGGACCACTAAGAATTTGATTGATAGAGTCGTCAGAATAATTTGGTTTTTCTCTGGAAGACATTATGGGCCTGATTACGATGTCAGTCAAAAAGCCTCCGGCCACTGGCCAGAGGCTTTCCGACTGACATGGTAGTTTTAAAGTCCAATCGCCGTATTATGGTGACGGCGATTGGAGTTTAAAGCAGCCGGGGAATCCGACGCGGTTCCAACGGGCTCAAGGAGCCTGTCGGGCAGTCGGAAAGCGCTCATAATCCCTTAAGGGTGGCGTTTCAACCATCGGGATTATGATGTTGTTTCTGACAGCCAATCCATGTTGGCCTCTCCAACATGGATTGGCTGTCGGAAACTGACTTTGGGGGCCCGAAGCAGGGCCCCCTTCCCCACTGGCACTCCCCTAAATATCCCTGCACTGTGTGGCAGGCACGTGCCACACGGTGCAGGGGTGTTTACAAACTTCCATTTTTCAATGGGAGCTTGTGCTGCGGGCGGTTTAGGCCCACCGCACAAGCTCACATTGAAAATAGGAAGTTTGCGACCAAACCATGTGGAGTCGCATCCTAATGGGGTTATCGGAACCACCGACCTATGGTCAGGCGGTTGCTTCCCCGAAACAGTGTCGGTTGGAGGGCACTCCGACCGACATCGCACTTAGGCCCAATGCGTTGAAAAATTATACATTAATAACCCAGAATAGCTATATAAAAGGAAGTTTGGAAAGGACACACTCTCGCAAACCAGCGGGTGAATATGGTAACAGTCAACAAGGTCTCAACAGGTAATACTACAAAGACAATTACCAGAAAGTAAAATAAATTACAAGAAGGAGGCAAGAAAGGGAAAAACACCAGAGTCATCATTGTCTGTATTGGAATTTTTAGGAAAAATGCATTAATATCAGACACCAATATTACACTTCATCAAATGTAAGTGTAATCCAAAATATAAGTGCACCCAAAGTACTTGTGGCAATGTGAGCGGCGCAAAGTGAGAGACGTGATACAGTAAAGAAAACAGCAGGATGGCACAGTTTAAAAATTGGTACATAACATGAATAACGAGATAACAATTTGTTGGAAATATGTTAGGAGCCAAGGAGTTTTGTCAACGGCGTTTTGACATGCAAAATATTTACTGGCAAATCATCATAGCCTAAATATTGACTACCAAAATATTGGGAATGTATTTTCTACTCTTAACTACACATCTATATACCTTGAACATATTTAGGTTGTCAAGGTACATATTTAGGGGTAATTGTGGATGAGAGACTCACCTTTGGGGATCAGGTTAATGCAGTAACATCATCAACTGCATATGTGCTTAGAACGGTCAGGAAAGTTATGTCATTCCTACCTCTAGGTAGTCGCCAAACAGTGGTCACAGCTCTGGTGCTGTCGAGGCTGGACTACTGCAACAGCCTGAATTTGAATATTCAACAAAAAAGTTTGAATAAACTTCAGCTGCTGCAAAATGCAGCAGCGAGACTTCTGACCGGTACATCCAAATTCTCCTCCATCTCCAAGGAAATAAGGAAGCTGCACTGGCTCCCAGTAAGGAGTCGAGTGCGTTTCAAATCACTTTACATGGTCTTCAAAGCTCTGCATGGCAAAGGCCCAGACTACTTGAACCAGCTGTTCCAGTGGTACATTCCGAAAAGAGCACTTCGCTCGTTAGGGGCTAAGCTGGTTTCTGTACCGCCCAGGAGGAAAGCTTTGTGGGGGGGCAGAAGCTTTGCTGAGTGCGCGGCGAAAGCCTGGAATGACCTTCCGTTTCGCCTAAGAAACGCTACTGATCTGTTAGACTTTAGGAAGGGTTTGAAGACCTGGCTTTTTGCTGAATAAGCTCAGTTCCTCCTTGTTCGCTGCCTCAGGATAGATATGTTAGCGCCAGGACACCCTTGGGTAATCGCTGCGCTTTATAAAAGTTATTAACATAACATAACATACCTGGAGTTGTGTTCAGTATAGTAAGACAGCAATATTACATTTCATCATATGCAAATGTCATCCAAAATATAAGTGTACACAAAGTGCTCGTGGCAATATGAATGGCACAAAGTGAGACATGTGATATGGGGAAGGAAACAGCGAGAAGGCGCAGTTTAAAATTGGAACATAACGTGAACACTGTGTTTTGTCAACGGCAATTTGACTTGTGTTGTTTCAGGTCATCATCAGGACAGGATTACACATATTAATTAGCCATAGTTGTATGAAAAGGAAACAAAGGAAAGGGTGAGGGAGGAGGTGATGAAAGGTGGAGAACAGGGGAACAAGGGCGGCATGAATAACTACCTAATGAGTAGGCTGGAGGCACACCAGGAGTGGAGTCAAGGAGAAGCAGGGTGTCATGGGTGGAACAATTCACCCAGGACCCTGTGAATGGGGAATACAGTAGGGTGCGCGATGGCTGAACCAAGCGAAGGGGAGTCCAGCGGGGTGCGCAAGAGCTGCACCAGCAAGAAGGACTCCTGAAAAAGAAGGATGGGATGAGTAGGGTAAGGAAATGGACAGTTGAAAAGCCGGAACCTCAAGGGGTACAAGGGAACGCTTACCAAAAATTGAAAAGCGTGTGTGTGCTCAAATAAGCCAGACGATGATATCAGATCATCCAGGAGCAGAGATAAACATATCGTGTCCAATAAGTTGATCGTTAGGTACAGCGTGACATGTGGGTAATCAATCATCCCCAAATTGCACTGCTAGAAAGAAAGGAAATCAGGGCATACGTATGTGTGGAGAGCATCAAAATAATGAGTGGCACGGCTCAAATTCCACATGGGGGAAGGGTCGAAGAAGAAGCTTACAGTGTATGTGGAACACACAGGTGACAAGCCTCACATCGGGATATGAGTGCTGCCGAGCAGGCCGATGCTCTGTCTAGAGGAAAGCTACTCCACTGGGAGTGTGCAGGCATGCTGGGAGGTTATATGAACCACAGTGGGTCCAACCACTAGAATGGTGGCTGGTGCGGGGTAGCAGCAGTGAAGGTCCCTCAGGGGATGAATGAGATGACTGAGTTGGAAAGCATGACAAACCTATCCTGTTGATGCACACAGAGATGACAAGGTAACTCTTTAGGTCTCCTTAAAGTTTAAGTAGGTTCTTTCCAGTGTCAAATTTGGTGGATGGGCATTTCAGATTGTAGATACCTCGACATATAGGGATCTCTCACAAAATCTTTAGTATGTTGTAGGGATGTGCGAAATTCACATACATTTCTTTTGTGCATTTATGTGCGATTTCGGCGCACTGAAATTGTACCATTTAGAAATATATATTTTAAGCAAAATGCATCCACGTCTCACTTTTTGACACAAGGATGCATTTCATGCTAAAATATAGTGCAAAAAACATAAACACCACAAACAACAGCAACTCATTCTGTGGTTACCGTGCATCTCCATTAAGCTTTTTATCACAAATAGCATATTTGTCGTAAATTTTCACCACAAATAGTGCGTAATAATGTGAAGTGACATAATAATAATTTGGGGATTTTCTCATAAAAAGCATTACATGAAATGCCTGATATTAAGGGAACGAAGCTAACATAATTACAATTTTGCCCAGACCTAGTACATTGAGTGTCAGGTCAAGAAGGTCAGTCACGCGCATATTACTGAATAATACGACTGGAAAACCTTGGAAATGCAGCTTAATTTGAAGCAGTGAACCCACGTGGTCTTGCTTTGAGGAGGTTTGCCTTGCCAAGACTCAGGAATCAAGCAAAACGCTTCTATATTGAGTGTAGGATTATCTTTCAAGTGATTTGTTCTTTCATAACAAACTGTTTTAACTGGTTGACCTTTTCATTTGTTTTAGTTCTATTTTGTATGTGCTGTTATTAGCTTGAAGGTGTTTCTGTGAATGTTCTGTACTGTTTTATGCATATGTACCTTGATGTTCTATTTCCTGTCTGACATTTTTGTGCTTTACAAATAATCGAAATACAAAAATAAATATGAATGAGGCTTGAGCAAAACCCAGTTTCAAAGGTGAATAATGCATGTAGTCTACAGTGTAGACATCTGGTTATGGCTCAAACTTAAAGTTTATCTTACATCTCATATATTCGTAGCTAAAACAAAACGTGGATCATATACATATAATAAATCCATGAGGTGTTGTGTCTGCTAGCTCCAAGTCGGAGACATTAAATCTGAATTGATATCCTCATTAGGAAACCCCAAACTGAAGGCTGATGGCAAATGAATCCATGCTAGGATTTCTTTGAATCTTTTAGCTGCTCTTCAACTGTCTAGTTATTAGAGATCTGATCACTCCTCTATGTATATGATGTATTCTGCATCACAGATAACTGAATTGCATCCTTCCTGACAGGCATAAAATGTGTTGTATTAATCCTATTTTGATGATTCAATACAAGCCACTTAATATTTCATTAAATCTATGTATATACTTTTTTAAACCTAGTTGTAAATCTGTCCCTGTGTTTCCACTAAACAAGGTTGCTATGTGTAGACATTTTCAGCATGTGCTGATAATCAGTCAGATTACTAAAGAGTAGCACATGTAGGCCTGAGGGAAGTAGTTTAGGCATATACCAAATTACCCACATTTTCAGGTGAATTGAAATTGTTTGGGCCTAAAAACATAGGAAGCCATTTATAAAGTTTTCAATATGATCCTAAGCTTCAGGATGAGCGAATAGAATTATCTGAAGACCAGAAAGATGTGGTTACATTTTGTTCAAGAAATGCCAAGCCTTGTTGCTTGATTCTCTATCCCTTGGATTTTCTTTTGTTTGTGATATTCTGGCGTAGACTATATTGCATCTCTTCATTAGGGGACTGTATGAAAGTAGGATCTGCTTCTGATGGTTACCCCAACTTTTTGCTGAATGTAATGCTGTTTTTGACTAGTCTGACTGGGATCCTGCTAATCAGGACCCCAGTCTATCTGCTTTCTCCCTAAACTGTTATACTATGTACTTAGGTACACCCCAGATTGGATACTGGGGTACCCTTGTCAGTCCCTAGTATATGGTACCCATGTACCCAGGTCATAGGTACCCCAGAGGTCTCCCATGAGCTGCAGCATGTATTGTGCCACCCATGATAGACCATTCAAAATGGACCTACAGGCCTGCCATTGCATCCTGTGTAAGTTGGTGAATGCACCACTTACTTAAGATATAGGTTTACTATATCTAAGGGTCACTGCACTTAAAACCTATAAGTAACCCCTCTAGCAGGCCTTTACAATCTTGAGGGCAGGGTGCTTGGTTCTAAGTGAGAGGGTGCCCCTGCATGAGTAGGACACCCCTGCAGCCTACGGAGTCCATTCTCCCAGGTTGTCAGTGAAACAGCCATATACTAATATAGAGGGGCATTACGTGACCGCACGATGACCATCTCGATAATGGCTGCAACGAACCCTATCGTGTTTGGTGTCAAACATGTTGGAATCATACCCCCACACCGGTAACCGATGTGGGAGGTATGATTCCACCCACCGGGGGAGCCCTCCGTTAGGCTCTCGTTGTTCCCGGTACCAGCCTTTCAGTCCCGGACAGCACAAAATGGTTACTGCCGACCAGAGACACATTTCTGCCCTCCTGCTGCTGAACCAAGCTCGAGCAGGGGAAGGCAGAACCATAGGCATCCTGTCACAGGGAGGTGTGACGACCTCTCAGATGGGATTTAGTATATTAGGGCTGAGTGGGTGCGCTTGCCAGCACCTGAAAACCTGCAGGAGGGGAACATTTGGTGTCCCTGTTTATAGTCCTGTTCAAACCAGTCCTGGGAGTCCTGGGAGCCATGAGCCTGGGAGCCGTTGGTGCGAAACTGGACAAAGGACATGGGAGTAACCTCCCCCCTGTCCAGACCCTCCCAGATAGCTTTCTAAGGTTGTCTGAGACCTCTTAAATCACCATAAGGGTTGTCTGGACTGGTGCAAGGTGCCCACTTACATTACAGGACATCATTTACTCGGCCAGCTTCTCACAGGGACTATCACCCTGTCACATGACCCTGCCACCCCATCTGCTCCACTGGAAGAATCATCATGACTTTCATGACCAGGATGCTTGAGCTTTATGTGGCTGCTGTGACTTGGTAGATGCAGGCTAAATTGGTATCAAACCACATGCTTGGATTCTAAGCTGTATGAATAGGTTGTTGAGTCCGCCTTTAGCTCTTGTAGGAAATCATTGGGAAGGTAGTAATCTGAACGTGCTATCTTCTATTATATTTGTACAACAGAACGCTAATAATAAATATTCAAGAGGAAACATGGTCCACTGGTACAAAGAGGCTTGTAAAATGGGTTAAACAGCCTTTGGCCTTAGTCTACTGCCTGATGTTATTCTTGAGCACTTGAGGAGATTCAGTTATCATATTCTTGAAAAGGAGGCAGTGTGATGTCCAGTCTTGTAGATGAAAATGTGCACAAAATAATACACACTGAAAGAAATTACCCCCTAGAACACAGTGTGCAATTTCTGTTATACATTTGAACTATGTGAGGAGCAACAGCATTTACAAGCCAGTGTGTGAAGTTCAGTACATACTTTAGTACACAGAATTAATAAATCAAGGTTGGTCATGCAAATATATTAAACTGGCTTGACAAGTAAGAGATATAGTGCAGCTCTTATCACATTCAATGATCTGTACAAAATAGCAGGTCTTTGTATTTCTAACACATCTATTATTTATGGTGTAAAAATCTATAATTGTGATGCTCATCAGTGAACTGCCAAAACCAGAGCTGCTCATATTTGGATTACAGATTAGAACAGGTGTTTGAGGGGCCACTTGAACTGTGTGAAAGCTAAAAATACAAACTTAACATCTCACTTCATAGAGAAAAACACCAAGCAGGAATGATTTCCTAGGTCAATCCAGTTAATTAAATGAAGTGCCTTGGGGCGGGTTTAGAGTTTTCGGATGGGTTACTCCATCAAAAACGTGATGGATACCCCATCCGCTTTATTGCAAGTGCAGTAAAGCGGACAGGATATCTGTCATGTTTCTGACAGATAGCCTGCCTTACAAACTCTATTTCAGGCCCAAGATCTGAAATACTATCTGAAGCAGCACATTGCTATAGCTAGACTTCCACTCATGTCGGTTGTAGATGTTCATTGACTTGGGCCATGTGCATCTCTTTTGGTAGATTGATAGGTGATCTGTTGCCATCTGTTTAGCCCCCATTTTTTAAGTTGTTAACACTAAACATATTTTTACCTGAGAAGCAGGGGCAGCTCCCTCTCTAAGGCGGAGGAGCATTGACCCACTGAGCAGGTCAAAAAGGAAAAAAATAAAATGATAACAACTCATTGTTATTATCATTTTATTTTTCCGTCCTTGCTCAGCGGGGTAGGGGCAGGGCAGGGGAGAAGTGGTTTGCCCACTCCAAGTGTGCATGATGCTTTGGCCGGCCGTCTCGGCCCGGCCAAACCGTCATGAGCACCTTGCATGTTTTCCACCCAGGCTGCATAACAGCTTGGGTGGAGAACATGCCCGGCTCCCATTCCCTGGCTGAGCGTGCTACCATGGCGCTCAGACCAATCGCCACACTGCATTGCAAAGTGGTGATTTTCTATGGTGAGCCGGGTGCTTCATGCTTCCTGCCCTGGAAGTGGGCGAAGAGGACCGAGAAGGGGTGGCAGTGGCGGCAGGACCCATGTAAGTGTTTATTTTTTTTTCATTCCCTCCCCGCGATATCCAACCTCTACTGCCGCTAAATACCAGCCACGACTGCTGGAAAGGGACTATTGTTCTGTTTGCAAAGCACCATAGAGAGACCCCTGTCTATGGAATATTTAATGCTTTTTTAAAAAAGGAATGTGCACTTCACAATACAAAACACTTAGAGCCAGAGTCCCAGCAGGGTTCTGAACTCCATTGTAATTGTATTTGTAATTGTAAATGTACTTATATAGCGCTTTCAACTCCTGATGAGGCATTTCAGCAAGAAGCCAACTACTCTGGAACCCAAGGTTAGTAGTTAGTAGGTTAGTGCAACTTTTTTTTCCCTCATTCTTGTGCATTAGTTGTATTAGATGAGTGCTTTTGATTCCTTGTGTGTTTAGAAGAGTTTGGAGTAGAGGTAAAACAATAGGAATGGTTTTGAAAATGGGAAGTAGTAAGTTGTTTTTGTGAGTAGTGGTTGTGTGTGCTTGTCAGTTGGGTGGCATAGCTAAAAAAGAAGACTGAAAGTTTGAGAAGGATGTTTGGGGGTTCATAGTTGTCAGAAAGGTTTAGGGCAAGTCGACGAGAGGATGGATGGGAAGGACAGAAAGGACAGAAGGGATTTTTTTAATAGTAGAATATTAGTAATTTATATATGTGAAACAATGACCCGCCACCTATGTAAGAAAGTCTGGCACTCCGTGGTAGATAGTTGCAAATTTAATCCGTTAAAGAGGAGAAAAGCATCAACGCATTTCGGCATTTGCCACGCCTTTGTCATGACGTGAAATGGAGGTCGTCCTTTCGCATTTAGCAGCAGTTGGCATAGTGCTACTCATAGGCACCGTCAGCAATTTGGAGACCGCAGGCACAGTTCGGCATTGATTCCGTGTATATATGCACAATGCTTGGTAAAGTCTTATTTTCCTGATTAAACCCCTCTATGTAAATACCCATATGTACAGTGAAGTGGCAATATTTACATGGTCTGCTGTCCACATTTCTCTTGTGGTACATTTTATATGGTTTCAAATAACTGTATTAAATTATATATACATAAATATACACGTCACTTATTGTAGTTATTAGTAGCAGGCATAACCCTATATATATGCACTTATATGTCCATAGAAGCGGCAATTTGGACATGGTCTGATAAACATATGTATCTTGTGGTAATATATCATTTTCCCCTCATATAAATGTATCTTCATATAACAGGAAGCCTAGTTCAAAGTACAATGAGTTGTACTTGTATGAGGTCAGCTCTTTCCCATACTGCGAGAAGTATAGTTTGTCATGTCTAAGTATACTGTTGTGGTTCACTCTTGAGTTGCAAGTATAGTCGTCATGTGGGGAAGAGCCAGCTATTGACTAATCTTCTGAAGTGGAGATGATTGTCTGTAGGGCCTATATTTGTGGGTAGTGAATTCCATAGTTTGGCTGTTTGAACAGAAAAACGTTCCATTCATGTTTTCTTTTTCTTGTATGTAGGAATTATGAGGTGGGAAGCCATGTTTGAGCATAGGTTCCTTTGCTGCATGTATTTGCTGATTTTCTTGCTGATGAACAGTGGTCTGTCAGTTGGTAACCAGTGTAGCGCACTCAAGGCAGGGAGATGTGTGCTTGTGGCCTTACAAGTAAGATAAGTCTAGTGGCAGCATTCTGAATTCTTTGTAGTTTTCTCCTAGTTCGCAAAGTTGAGCCATGATACAGTCCATTAGTGTAGACCAATTTGATAGGACAAGAGAAATGGTAGATTGAACCTTGTTTGGGAATCCAAATTGCTTAGGGAACCCTTGCGTAGGAAACCCTAGATCCAATACACAAACCCTAGCGCTAGGAGCAATCAGAACACAGATGCAACAACCAATAAAAACCTTATTTTAAGAGCATGTGACTTTAAACTTAAGGGGCTGGGCAAGGTGTGAGGGAAGGGGAAAGGCCTGCTCAGCTGGCAATGGCCAAATCAATTAAGCAGAAACTGGTGTGCAGAGGTGGAGGGAGATGCTCTTAAGCACACAATTTCCTTGCAAACAGACTGGATACAGATGTTGGAAGCTATAATTCAATGTTCTGTCAAGCAATGTATGCAAAATGCCAGATGTAGAATGGCATGTTAACTTTTTCCTGATAGTATCATCTGTTTAGTCGACTTAATCTAAGAGGATGAACAAGGTTCCTCTTTAACAAACTGTTTTACTGATGCTGTTTTACCCTATGATACAAACACTAGGAATATCTTTGCTGTTGGTGAGCCGGAAAGGATTTGCTAAATCACAAAAAAAACCGATAGACTGCAGGAGATCAGGACAGGATATCCATGTTGCATATGTAAGGCACCACTTATATAATTATTTTAGTTTTATTAGCTAGTGGGCACACCAGAGCAAGAAAATGGTTTTGTGTCAAACCACAGCTGTGGTATCTGCTCTGCTCTTCTCTGCACTGGGGCTCATGTGTTAGATTGTTGTGTTTTGCATTCTGTTTTCCATGTTCAAATCTGTTATGATTAGAAGTGAGATAGTTGGGACTGGAAACTATGGATGGAGTTTGGAGTACTTGCTGATGGTTTAAACTTCACTTGTGTTGATCTACTTTCTGAAGTCTTGGATTAGTGTCATCTTGAGTTTCACCACAACAGCTATGTCCACAATTCTAAGTCTGTCTGTCTTATCAAAGCATTATCAACACCTACGAAGTTGAAAATACAAAAATGTTTTAAGGCCAAATTAGTTTTCTGTTTTCCTGGTATGTTTTAGATTCCAGTGAGGATTGGCTAAAATGTTGTGCAACAGAGGCCAGCTATACAAATCATGTTGTTTCTATTCAAATTGGAACACCCTGCTCCAATGTTCTAGTTTTGAGATGTTTTCTAGCAGAGTGACTCCTCTAAGTGGAGGCATGGCCTTCACGCCTGCTCTGAGATATTTGTGTTCATAGAGTACAAAGGTTGATATCCCAAGAAGCCTAAGAATAAACGTGATGAAATGACCAGATTGTAAGATATTAATTCTGACAGTAGGGCAAAAAGTTTGAATTCTTCAGTGGTCTGATATCCTTTTGAAAGATGAGCGCTTGCTTAGCAAACTGTCCTTTCATGGCTTTAAAGAGTTTCCATAGTCAGACAACTAACTCTCTTACAGATATGGTGGCAAACTCACTCCATCTTATCAAAGACACAATTCAGTCATCTGATTTCAACCAACAAATCGTTGCTGAGGTGTGTCAGTCAATCTAGTTCAATGGAAACAAGTGAAGACTATATTACCCAGCCTGGAAACTGCATCTGTGATTAAATGGAGTCAGGTGGCCTCCCCACTGACAATTAACAGGGATTCTATGATCAGATATCAGCTATGGCAGGCAGGATTCGGTCTAATTTCACATCTGCGGCATTGGTGGGAATCTCTCCAATGCTCATTTCCTGGTCTTGGTTGTTCAACGCCTCAGCAGGGCAGTGGCCCATTGAGCAGACTCAGAGCCGCCTCTCTTCCCCATGCTGGGGAGGACAACCACAGCTGTATTCTGTCCACCCTACCCACCAGTGACTGGGAGTCTCCAGTCCAGGATCCTCCGGCTGAGGTATAGCAAAAGTACCAGTCCTTCAGGTCTCCCCGCGGAGTCCTACAGGAGGAGTCAGCCACACAAATCCAGCCAATCGCCTCTGAAACACCAGAAGACACACCTACTGGCTAACACTTCTCCAGGAGGGAAACAAATCCACAGGTGCACTCTGCTGGATCACCCAATGTGGGGGGGCCGGCACACCTGCAGTGTGTTCCCGTGTGCCAGGCCCCCCTTCCGTAGCCAGAACCAGTAGGAACCTGCCATGCACTGCGCAATCCACTCCTCTCATATGCAGCGGCATAAGCAGTCTGGACTCCTCCCCAGGGGCAGTGAACAGTGTGGGTAGAGGTGTCACTGACTCTTCTGTACAGGGCAGTTCTCAAGGAGTTTCCATACCCTCCACTTCACACCATTGGGTGGCAGGACGAGGCCAACATGCAGCGCACTCCACCCCTGTGCACAAACCTGCTTGTCACTTCTATTACACACAATTCCAGGGGGGGACGCTTCCAGGGAGTGCTCAGCAGCTCCTCCCACTGGGCACCAGTTCAGGCATGCCAATAAATCAGTCTGGGGGCATTGGTGTGCATCATGGGGGCCTTTGAGGGCTAATCAATCCAATTGGTGGGCAGCACACTTCATCCCGTGGTTTCCAGTCGCCCCCCACTTCGAGTTAAATGGTGAGAAATTCTATGCCCTAAGTGGGCGATTGGATGGTCTCCCAGGTGGTGTCTCGGCCGGCCAAGCGTACCTGCAGGCCCAAGGATCAGCCACGATGCCCGCAGCAACCTCCGGAGCAATCCCCTCATCATGGGGGCCCGTGGGATTGTGCATCGGAAGTCTGCAGGGCTCTGATGTCAGTGCCGCACTGTGGAGGGAAGCCCCACATCGGTGCCAGAGCCTGGACGGAGGAAGGCTAGGAAACATAGCACGCACCAGCCCCAGCTGATGTCCCAGATGTGGCAGTGCAGTCGGCAGCAGCCTCTCCCCACAAGGCAGCCTCTGGTCAGGATCTCTCTCCCGGGCAGCCCCGGCTTCCAGGGGCTTCCTTGGGGCAGGGGATCAGTCACCCCCAAGGCCAGTTCAGCGAGACAATGCTGAAAAGTGTGGCCCAGTCCTTTGGTCATCACCTCAGCAGGCTGCACTCAATTGCAGTTTCTGGGGGGCCTTGGAGCAAATGAAGGCACAACCTTGGGTGCCGCGCTCTCCCGCCAGTCCACCCGGTTTCCTACAGGGCACTGGGGGCCAGGAGCATGACGATATCTGCTGGATCTCGGGTCGGCTATGCAGAGCCGCCTCAGTCTGCACCTGCCGTCTTCTGCTGCTCGACCGCACCCCCCACGATTTTATGACCATATAAGCGCTCAGATTCAAAGCGTGGTGGATGTGATGTCGCCAACTCTCTCTTCAGATGATATGAGATGATTGTGAAAGATTGGATGCTGAATTCATCAATTCTTCTCTTAGTTGACCAAGACTACTTATCAGGAAACAGTTAAAGAATAAGATGGGCACCAACTGTTGCTGAGGTCAAGACGTCTGAAGATCAAAATTTATGATTTTATAGCATTGCCTTTATTTACAGCTCCTTGATTGGCCAGTTACCTTACATCACTAATGCTGTTTGAGTTGGAACATTGCTTTCTGTAAAGGTTTTTGGTTAATTCAGATAGCACAAATCCATGGCACTTCCAAGAATTAATATTAACCTCAGCAAAACATATGAATGCAGACTGAGACCACAGTCTCAGAGCCTATCCAATGACATGCATCTCAACTCCACACCCTTTCATGAGCGTGGGTGCCAAGAAAATTCCCATCCGCTTATTAATCACCTAAAAGAACTTTGGGATGATGTCCTGCTGTCTGATATCATTTGCCAGGAAGTCCATCATATGCCCCCTTACATGAGTTATTTCCTGTAATGAACATGCTAAGCCCAGAACGTATACCTACTGACTCCCTCAATACATTTATTGTGCATTCTCTCTCTACTGTAGGCTTTAATGAAATCCAAGAGAAAACATTTACTTATGCTTTCTAGCCATTCAGCACTTTGATATAGTTAAGACTATTTGTAAACCTGGTGGGGTATTGTGTTTTTGTTCCAACAACATTTTAGTGTTAGCTAGTTACTAATTTTCTTTTCATAATTATCTTCGTGTTGAGGCTATGTTTGATCCCCTAAGAGTGGTGCATTGTGCTGCATTCTGCTTGTTGTATTCTGAGTTTCCCAAATGAAAGATGGAGCTCATAATCATATGTTTGCCCTTAACTTAGAGGTAGGTAAAAAGTAATTCTATATGTGGGTAGGAATAGACCCCTTTGAACTTCTGCACATTAAGATGTGCTCCCATGGGTGATGTAGGTGAGAGGTCTACTGACATTATCTCCTCTATTATGCACAATGGGCTGACCTGAAATTGACAGCACAGTCCCTGCACTCCCAGCCTAGCACCAGATCCTGATTTTGATTTGGGGTTTGCTGCTAAATAAAAAACATTGAACTATTTTTCAGTGAATTGACCCCTAAGACTCTATCTAATCTCCACGCTAACGCTCTCCATGAAATGTTAAGGTCCAGTGTACCTTTGTCTGACCAATGTGCAGGAATGGGAAGAAACATGCCCAACAATGTATATAAGTACACTTTAATCAATTTGTTATAGCTTTTATTACTATGTGTAAAGGAAAAATCACACCCCAGGGCAGGAATACTGACAACATAATTAAAATAATACCTAGCTTTGTTTCCTAACTTTCTGACGTCCGCTTAGCCCTACCTGATTAATACATCATCTTTGAATTGCAACAAAACAAAGCATTGTTAGAATAAGCTTTTCTTCCCAAAACACCAGAGAGCAGGAGGTAGGCAGGACAGTGGTATGCCATACGGAATCGGTTTTGCACAGCCCTCAAATCCAATCTGAGTTTCACAGGATGTGAAATATTGGCCTATGCTCGCTTTCCAAATGAAAAGGAGAATATCTCTGTGACTGTGTTGATTGAAAATATAAACCATTTTCTGGTTTGCAAATCCAATCAGCCAGGTTTCTTCATGTGAGACTAATATTAAGATTACTTACTGGTAATCCCCATTACATAATTGTAGCTTTTCATTAGCAAAATTCCTATCCCCTGAGGGTGAGTCCCTGTCTTTTGGCTCGGCTGCCTTTTGGCTAGGTTCACGATATAGAAATACCATATACATACATGAGTCCATCTGCTCGAGGCAGACTTTCTCCCAGGCATCATTCTAAAACAAGTTTACCTTTTTTCCTGACCTATGCGTGTGCATTACTGTGCATAAGTCAGTGCATCCTTTGTATCGATTATAGATATTTAATGCCTTCTGCACTTGAATTAAACAGACACTTTTGTGAAGGATTAAGCCTTTGTGACAGCTAAAAACTAAACACAGTACTAGGTACCCACTGAACCCTGAATCCGCTGTCTGTGTTAGGGACCAGTACTAAAATGTATCCACTTCATGGAGCAGCTTTTTAGCTCAGCGTGAAACTGTCAAATGAGGCAGCCAGACATCACCAAATATCTTTGTGAATTGGCCCTAGACATCTAAAATGGGATTATTCAGGTAATATTCATATACTGCTGGGATGTGGCCTGACAGCCAGAGCTGCTGACTTTGGACCTGGGGATCCAGGTTTGAGCATTGGGTTAATGTACTGTGATTCTAGGCCAATCACTTAACCTCACTGTGCCTAAAAAATTAATCTTACCTGTAACGTAATCTGGTGCATGTAGAGTGCTCTAATGCCCTTGGGTCATGTTTGTGCTATACAAAACTGCAATAAATAAATAAATAATACAGTTAGTGCAATTATAAAGGCCCATCCCCTTTTTGTCCTTTTAGCAGTGGCGCCTGCTACAGGGCAGTAGTGGTGGGGCGGGGGTTAAAAAAATTAATTGCACTTACCTGCCGGCCGCCGTCTCCATCCTTCTTCTGTTGACGATGCTAGGTCCCATGGAAGCAGGAAGCACACAAGCTCCCAGACTCCCCAAGCCGATCACGATGCTGCTGTCACCAGCATGACAGCAGCATCGTGCTTGGTCTGAGCGCCACGGTTCGAAACTCAGACAAGGCATGGGAGGCTGTGTATGTTCTCCACCCGGCCTTGCAATACAGCCGGGTGGAGAACATGCTAAGTGCACATAACTGCTTGGCCGGCCCAAGATGGCGAACCAAACCGTCATGTGCAGTTAGAAAGTGCCCACCACTCTTCCCCCTGCTGGCTGACAGCCCCGCCCACACCTAAAACATAACTGGGTGAGTACTGGAAAAATAAAATGATAATTAACTTAGTGTTATTATCATTTTATTTTTCCTGAGTGGCGACTATCCTAGTCGCCGCTGCCTTTTACAAATAGCGAGTTGGATGTTTCAGGCCTACTCACAATGGCAACTAAGAGTATGTACATTGGTACTCCTGGGGTACTACTTCCTGTACTCATAAATGTTTATTGAATCATCCCAATGTATTGAACAGCTTTCCATTCATCAACGTGCCCAGTGGGTACTGGACAGCATCATTCAATATGCACACCTGCAAAGAATACACTTTTGCTACAATACACATATATGAGTAGTGTTTTGTGAATGCTAAAAATTTGAGCTGTAACACTAAGTTACCATATTTCTGACAAATGTACAAAAATGTGAGATGATTCTGCTATTTCCAATTTTGAAGACACCGCAGTTGGCTAAAAAACTGAAACTGGATGATTGTTAGCAATCTTTTTTTTCCTTTAAAGCAAATTACAAAGAGTGCAAAAATAAACTTTTTAATGTGAAAACCCATCATAGTATTTACAATAGTTACAGAAATTTCCCCCAAAAAAATAAATGCTTCTTTACACATCCATAATCTAGTCTGTCTTTCTAGTCGGAACATGAACATTTTTGTATTATTTTTTTTGCCATAAAAAAACAACATTATTAGTATCGGGACAAAAAAATAATAAATCTGAGTCGGAGGGTTGAAAACAGGCTAATAGTGAAACACGGAGAATGGTGACGGATCTAGAGACAGAAAATCAGTCACTGTAATGACGCACAAAGAATAGAAAGGAAGAAAAAAAATATAAAGAAAGGAGAAAATAACTGACTTTGTAATGTAAGGTGAATTCTCTTCACAGAGGGAGATGGGAAGGAAACCCATTATATTTTGATTGATGGATTGGAGGGCGCCAGAATATATGTCTGGGAAATACAGATAATGAAACGCATTCAGGCTTGACATGACGAATATTTTTTGAAAATTTCTATAGGGAACACTGTAAGGATCGCCAGAAAGCGTGTTTATTCGAGCAATAGAATATACATAAAGCTCCCAGACAGACACGGTGGAACAGCAGACATTTACATTTGTCAGCAACAGTCACTGGAACTCGGCAGCATCACACCTCATGCTACTGTTGCTGCACATTCTGCTGGACATTTCTAGGTCTGGATTAACAACCGAGCAGTCTGCAAACTCACTGTTACCAACTGTCGAAAATGTACATAGAAAGGGCTTTGGCACCACCCAGAGAAGCATTGCTCTTTCACCTCATGCTATTGGCTGTTGGATGTATCATTAGGACTTCTATATAGTGCTTGCTTCCAATACATCCAGAAAGTATGCTGAATCGTGGTGCCTGACACTTTCGTAAATGCGTGATACACAGAAAGCATGTTTTGTTGTTTTTCAATGCAGCAGGCTTCTTTATAAATTTTACTGGGGGATCAGGGCTCCAGATCCTCTTCAGACCTAGTGGCTTTGCCAGTGCTTGTAAGAAGAGGGATACACACAGGATTCCTAACTCAGTCACGCAAGCAGACCATGGACTTGTAAAGAAGCACTTGCGGCAAATATAATGTGTTCTGCAAAGTTTTCATTTGTTTAACAAAATACTAATGACCTAACAGAAAGAATTGCAGAAAGGGAATGTGTCCTTTAGATGTGTCTCTACTTATTTGTTTGTAGACTTTACACATGCATTCATTTCTATATGAATTTAATATGTTTTCTTTTGTTCGCAGCCAAAGCATTTCGATCTGGTATGATTGACCTAATTGGACAGCAGTTGATGCCTCGATTGTTCATAATTTTTTTGTTTCTAAGAGAAGTTCCCCCCTTATTAAATGATGAAGGTAGAATCGTGGTTGCGGTGGAAACAAATGTTTGCCAGACATTTCTGGAAATGGCCTACCACGTTTTTGGCAAGCACATATAAAAAGTGAAAGATAAAATTAACTCCAAACTGATTTATGTATAAGTAGTGTGGGGGAGCGCTTCAAATGCACAGTTGATGTTCCCAGAGCAAACTCAAGAGTTAGAGATTCAGTAATGTTGCAATCAAAAAACATGGGGCATATTAGCAAGGGCCCTATCGCCGCTTTAGCGGCACTTTTTGCCGCTAAAGCGGCGATATTTCTATCGCCCTATTAGCAAGCTGTCGCTAACAGCTGTTAGCGACAGCTTTATGGCGAAAGCGACCGTTTGGTGCCGCTTTGCATGTCAGCGATATATATCGCTAATGACATGCAAAGTAGGCGTTCCCAACTAAAAGCGACTGAAAACAGTCGCAAACACAACTTCCCCTATTAGCAATGCCCGCGAAGCGATAAAAAAACTCGCGCTAACCGCGATTATCGCTAGAATCTAACACCTGCTAAAAACCTGACTTAACCATTCTAGTCAATGGGAGGTGGATTGTAAGGTTAAGTCCTCACCTGCCTATTAGCAAGCTTTTCATTAGCGCATTGAATTTATCGCTCGATATCTCGCGCTATTGCTGGGTTTCGCCGCTATCGCTGGATTTTTTATCGCCTTGGAGATGAGCGTTGATAATAACACGTTATCTCCGCGATGAAATCCAGCGATAGCCGGCGATAAAAAAAACAGCGCTAAGCTTGCTTTGCGATAATTATCGCAATTCCTTGGTAATATCCCTCATGCTTTTTCACAGGAAGGCCAGCAGGATCTACGCCCCAGCTGAAGTGCCCATGAAGTGTTAAGTAATTATTTTGCAGCACAACTGAACACTGTGGTTGTTGCTGTATTAGTGATGTGGTGCTTTCCGCTAGTCTTTAATTTTTATAACACTACATACCACATTTCTGAGCACTGTAAATAGCTGATGTCTCAATTCTGCCTTGCCAGTGATGTAGCGGAAATCGCATTTTAATTGTAGGGGTACATTATAATCACACGTATAGGTGCACTCGCATATAATCCTTTGTTATATTAACATGACATGTTAGGATCGTGAAATGCATTAACTTGAAATGTGATTTGTTTAGACCATTGAAAAGTAACCTAGAGAAAATTAAATGTAACTAGCAGAAAACGTTAACATGAAGAACTGGTGTTGTGAGCTGACAATTATTCATGTACTAAAAATGTTTATTTTGTTGTGTCATTTTTAATGTAGGTAATTTAATTAATTGAAAGTGCTTATTTTCCATGCAATTCGTAAAAGCTCATGTGCTGTTTCCATATGTTAGCGAAACTTTGAAGGCTTGAATTGCAGTTCCCTGAAAACTCTTGCTTTAGAATTAACAGTCTGAATTTCATATGTGCCGAGGAATTTGTTCTTTCTCACATTTTGTGTTGCAGGTGGAAGAAGCGCTTTGTTAGCTAGAATAATGTCTTTGTTTTACTAGTCAGGCAAGGAGAGAAGAAGTTGCAATCATTTAGCTTGAGTCGATAAAGGAAGGCCGTTGTGCCTCACACAGGAGAAGGCAAGAGAACCAAGAACAAATTGTTGCGAGAGAAGAACACCGTTGTCCCATGGAAAACTATCTTTAGGATTGTACCCAGAGTAGATGGCGTGATCTGCAATGAATCTTGGGAATGGTACCTTCACTAATGTGATGATGGGAGAAGGGAAAGAGCCCACATTTTCTTCTTCTGCCTTTGGAGAGAGAGCATCTGAGAGCAAGCTCTGTCTCAGTAGCTTTATGCTACATGACCCATTAACTGTGGAGAGACTTCTTAGGAAGACTCCACAGGCTGACACCTTTTACCTTCCTTCCTGAAGATGCTTAAGTAGGGATGTCATTTCAGAGTTAGTATAAGTACTTAGTGAAGTATTAATGCTTTTTATGCATCAACCCTCGATGCAGGGAAACTTGGACTCATGCTTTCTGATCCGCTGCATCTTGAATTAATTGTATTTTTTATGCTACATCGTCTTGATTGGATACACAGATTTTGCTTTATGCTGATTCCGATGTACTTTTACACTCTCATCTTGAGGTGTCTTTATATTCAGTTATTTTTGGCTTTATAATAAATCAAACTAACCTCACGTTGATGTCTGTGGTTACTATGTGTCCAAAAGGATTCTTAGTTAATTGATTGGCTCAATAAAAAATAATTTACCCTCTATGCTTTCGTCCTGCTAAAAAGAACTATCGGATTGTGTCTCTAGAACAGATCCAGAAGTTATGGGCCCGGCCCTTTAGGATGGTAAGCACGTGATACGAGGAGATAATCCAGAATTAGTCTCGAAAAGTAGACCCTATAACCCCAAAAGCCCCAAAATAGAGCCAAATGACCAAGAATGGAAGGCGACGGAATCCGGCGGAGACTGACAGAGTTTGATGGTGCAGCAAGATCAGTGGCGAGCGGAGGTGTGAGTATTAATAGGGTGTATGTCGTGTGTTAGATTGCGGAAATGATTTGATTGTGTGATGTCTTGTGTAGTTGGTGTGAGAGTCGAGTGAATGTGGTTTCGGGCTCAAGGATTGAGATTTGAGTTTCAGGTCTCGAAGTGGCCTAAGATCCTGGAATATATTAAAGGTGTAGAAGACACATAGATTGAGGTTGTGATTGTCTGACCGAAGAATTGAGGAGTTGTCGTGAGATGTCATTGGCAGTTCCACCTAAGACAGGGAACTTTGTGTGAATGGAACGAATAGGCCACGTAACAATGCATGCGAATACATTGCATGCCATTACAACGCGGTCATTACAACGACCCCGTTGTTACATCGCATACCATTACAACGCAAGTCATTACAACCACTTGCTGTAGAGGGCACGCAGGATTTTGGAATAGCATAATTTACTATACCAACTCCAGTCTGTGCAACAGAGGGAAGGTGTTGCATTTTAAATCTAACACATTCTGCCCCCTACAGCAAGTCGTTGTAACGACTTGCGTTGTAATGTTTTGCGATGTAACAACGCTGTCGTTTTAATGACCGCGTTGTAATGGCATGCAATGTATCACATGCGTTGTAAACGATGGGTCACTGCGTGTGAATGTTCTTGGAGGATTTAATTCCATCAATCTTTTAGATGGCAGACAATTATGGAGTTTAAGACAATTGTGTGAGTGAATGCGTATGGAGAAATTGTGAAGGAGGGTGAGCCGATGTGAGGAGTAAAGATGACATCAGCGAGTGTTGCGCTGCGATAGGTCAGTTGGTGTAATGCCACGCTGGAATTGGTTAGTAGTCATCGGGAAGTTGTGTTTTGGAATGGATTGTTCAGTCATAATATTTTGAACAAATTGCAATTGAAATCATGCAATGTTTTAGGGTGTTGCGAGATCTGTTCAGAGGTGATGAAGAGGCTGTTACTTGTGTGGCTGAAGAGGTGCCACCAGAGGATACTCCAGCACATTATATGGCAATAAAAGTTGGGCTCCATACTATAATTTGGCTTCAAAATTGGCATAAGATCACTGAAAAGCAGAGTGAATTGTAATTTCCACATTTTGGTTAGTTTCGGCTAGATGTACTCCATCAGCTAAGATGAGCAATGTTTGCGCTGTGACCTTTACCTAGACCAATGCAGTTTGAAGTGTTAGATGCCTGGATGCGTGCAGCACATGCTAAACACAGGGAGAGATACGAAGGGAGAATGAAGAAAACTGTGAGGTCATATCAGAATGCGCAATGGGACACACAGCTTAAGAAATGGAAAGTGCGTACAATAGAAGGGGAAAGGTTATATCCAGTGCTGGTCGATGAGGGAGATTCCCAAAACAGGAGCAGAAAGGTAAATGGAAGTGACAGTAGTGACAATGATGACAGCTTGTTGGATGGATTGTTATCTGAGCGTCCTCCACCTTACAGTCCACAATCAGGGGACGGGGGCGAGATTGGGGAAGTGCAGAAATAGTGGTAAGCCCACCAGCTCAAGTGGGGCCTGGTACAGGAGTTGTGGAAAGGATATCTGCAGGAGTGAGGGGGGGCAGGAGTGTCCACCTTAGGAGGTATGGAACAGAATGGAGCTAATGCTGCCTCACGGTTACCGGAAGCTCTTACAGTACCGGTCACTATTGGTCCTGTTGTTCCCGTGTATGAAAAGAGCTCAGTGGGAAACCTTAGCCAGTGACAGTCCATACAGGTTGAAGGAACAGGATTGGAAAGAACAGGTAGAGTGAATGGGAATTGTCCATCTTAGGTGCCTAGGGAATCTAGTACCACTTTTGCAGCCACTGCTGATCCGTCTGGAGTACACTTCGGTTCTATACGGTCTATACCTACGGCAAGCACTAGTTCAGACCTACGGATGTGGGAAACTCCAGTGAGAGGACAAATGGGTGCGGTCTCCAAAGCAAGTACAAGTCAGGGAGCCGCTGGAAGTCAGCATGCCTTAGATGTTTCAGAATTGGAATCCTGGTTGAGAGACCACAACAATAGCAAGGAGAGTCAGAATAATACATCAAGTCAGGGTACCATCAAGGCTGCAGTGAAGGTGTAGCTATTGGATGGGGTGAGGCTGAAGGCTGAGGTAGACGAGATCATCAGCGGGAATTTACCTTTGGACAGGATAGAGACCTATGAGCCAGATGACCTGTTGTTTGTAGCAAAGGATGTCACCCGCAGGGCAAGACGAGCGTATGAGAAGTCATCAGAGTTGGCTCAGAGATATGGAGTAGACTTGTCTCTAATGAAAATGTTACAGGGAAATCATAGGCTTAACTGCAGTGACCAGGAGCTGGAGGAAAAGAAAGTGATGGGATTGAAAACACACATCCGAGAGCTGGTTATTTGAATAAGGGCTTGTAGTACGCTGGATAAGTGGGAGGAAAGATGGTCGAAGAAGAAGAGTGAGAAAAATGTGACCTTGGAAACACCACCTCCAGGAGGGGGGACATGGGGGGTCGAGGCATATCCATTACAGGAGGTGCCTAGTAGAGGGTATTTGCATGTTCCTTGGAGTAGAGGTGACCTAGCTGCATTTACGAATGATTTCCCCAGGCTGAGGGAGAAGCCTGCTGAATGGTACAAGTAAGTTGATCGCTTTGTTAAGATCTTGAAGGTGTTATGGATTGACTTGAATACTTTGTTCGAAATTGTGGTTCCTAGTGATCTGTGGCCTGCCTGTAAAATCGCTATTGAGTGGCTTGTTGCTGAGTCAGAAAGGGATACAGTAACCAATGGTCCTTCACCAGTGGTTATGAAAAAGTACGATCAGGTGATTACATGGTTGCAGTCCAAAATAGCCCCTCAGGACATCGATTGGGTTAAGATAGATCGAACAACCCAGGAACCTAAAGAGTCAGTGCATGCTTATTACAAAAAGCTATTGCAAGCCTTTAAGCAGTAGAGCAGTTTGGACACACTCGACCCTAAAGATATGGGACAGTTCATATCAAAAGTTGTGACAGGGTTGAGGCCAGAAATCAGCCGCAGAACCAGCAACACTTAATTTGCTGGCAAAATAAGTCCATGGATGAAATTCTACGGTATGCCAGGTAATGCAGTGATGAGGTGGATTCCAAATGTAGGAGGATAAAGGAGAAGTTAATGCTGGTTCAAATGCGAAATGCACTGGGTACAGGCAACGGGTGGAATGGTAGTTTGCGGTCAAGGAAATGCTCCAGGAGTTGTTCAAGTTACATCAGTCGCAGGACAGACGGGACAGGAAAGAGGAAGAGATGTCCCTATATATCCCAAAAGAGGGATAGATGTAGCGACCCTGAAAAAGACCACTGCTTGTCATTTTTGTCTCAAGATCGGGCATTGGAAGCAAGAGTGTCGTCTAAATCCTGCGAATCAGGTGCAGGAAGGAGAACTCGTGCAAGCGGCAGTTGGGGTAAATCAGTTACCGACAGCGACTAGACTGAGATCTCTTAATGCGGAAGGGAATCAGAACCAGTTAATGCAAGACCACAACCTCCGAGAATCTCGCAGGGAAATCGAACGTACCATCAGATGCCCTTAATGGAAGCACTGGATGGATTTGATCAGGACCCGTCCTTATGACTGGGCCTGAGGGGGGAGGAAGACTGTACACTTGGTGCGGTTTTAGAGGTAGACCAGAGTGGACCATAAGTAGAAGCAGATGTAGATGTTCATCCCATTACATTCTTTATTGATACTGGTGCTATCCGTTCTACTGTGAGATCTGCAGTACTCACAAACCTACCCCTCTTGGGAAAGTCGATCCAAGTTATAGGAGTCCCTAACAAAAGAATGACAAACCCTTTGATGGAAGAAGTGCCAGTTAAAATCCGAACCTTTTAGGATCACCATCAGTTTGTGGTGTGTGATTCAAATCCAGTCTGTTTGCTAGGGCGTGACCTTTTGTGTCAATTGAATTGCACCATCTATTGCATGCCGAAAGGAATTGAGTTGCAGACTAATGATGAGGACGTTGCTTTCAAGTTGGATAATCAGTACCATTACACAGCTGTTTCCTTTACTGACAGTGGAAGACATGCCGCTAGATTTAAGAGACCCTGTCTCTCCAGTGGTATGGGATTTCTCACGAGCGGAAATCGGACTGATTCGAGGAACCAGTCCACATACAGCTCAAGTCTAATGCAGAGTATCCGAGAACACTTCAGTACAACCTGACCCCAGAAACGGTGGCAGGGACTACACCTTTAATTGAGTCCATGATTGCGCAGGGCATTCTAAAGGAGATCATGTGACTGCAGAAACAGAGCGGGAAATATCGCATTGTTCAGGACCTTAGAAAGGTAAATAAAATTTTGATTCCATGTTGTCCTGTGGTACTGAATCTATCTCTGATCCTGTTTCAAATACCTTACGAGGCTAAATGGTTCACTGTGATTGAGCTCTGTCAGGTATTTTTCTCCATTCCATTGCATGAGGAAAGCCAATTTTCATTTGCTTTCCGTCTGGAGAATCGTGTCTTAACGTGGTGTTGTATCCCTCAAGGGTATACTTAAAGTCCATCCATATTCAATCAGGTACTGAAAAAGAACCTTGACTGTTTGATTCTGCCCCAAAACTCAGTGTTAGTCCAGTACATAGACAACATCCTCATTGCACCTGAAACACGGGAGGCTTGTAAAGACGATACTATCGCCTTACTAAACCATCTGGCTGATAAGGTGTCTCCAACTTCAGTATTGTCTGACTGAAGTACAGTATTTGGGTCATCGAATCGCAAGAGGCAAGAGGAAGGTGTCACCAGAGCGAGTGGAGGCGATCATGAAAATGAATCTGCCTACTGCCCAGAAGGAGGTCAGGATGTTTTTGGGCAATGTTGTCTACTGCCAACAATGGGTTCCTAATTTCTCCTTGATGGCAAAGCCTTTGCAGATGCTGACCCACAAGGATGTTTGTGATCCGGTACGCTGGGATAGCGACTGCTTGCTTGCTTTCCTGGAGTTGAGAGAGTGCCTGTGTCGGGCTCCAGTTTAGGAATGCCAGATTACAACAAAGCATTCTCATTATTCTATCATGAGCGGAGGGTTGTGCTCTTTCTGTACTCACCCAGACACATGAAGGTGCCCATAGACCAGTGGCCTACTTTCCAGCTACATTATATCCTGTAGCTTCAGCATTGCCTGGATGTATCAAATCTGTTGCTGCAACAGGTGTGAGTATTGAACGATGTGAGAGCATTGTGATGGGTCATCCACTTACTGTATATGTACCGCATTCCGTTAAGCTCCTGATGACGAGGACTAAAACACAGCAGTTGACAAATAACAGGTTGACAAGATATATGCAGGTGTTGCTCGCTGCAGAGAAAGTGACTCTGAAGCACTGTTCTGTGTTAAATCCTGCTACCTTGTTATCTGTTCCAAATGCTGATGGGGAAGATTGTGAAGACCATGACTGTCTGGATGTCACTAAGCTTTGCACCAAGCCGAGACCTGACATTGTCGATGAGCCATTGTCTCATCCAGATCAAGTCCTTTTTGTTGATGGTTCATGCCTAAGAGACAATGAAGGGAATTTGAGAGCAGCGTTTGCTGTCTGCACCATCTCTGAAGTGTTGGAAGCTGCTTGCTTACAGGGAGTACACTCCGCACAGGTAGCTGAAATCATAGCCTTGACCCGTGCATGTTGAGTTTCTGAACAGATCCGAGTCACCATCTATACCGATAGCCAGTACAGTTTCGGTTTGGTTCATGACTTCGGACAGCTAGGGCCGCAGAGAGGGTTCCTAACATCATCAGGTTCACACATTAGGAACGGGGAATATGTGAGACAACTGCTTGAAGCATTACAATTACCAAGGGAAGTGGCTGTCGTTAAGTGCGCAGCCCATGGAAGAGGAGACGACTTTGTAACCATGGGGAACAGATATGCTGAGGAATTTGCTCTCTTTTGTGCTACACATACATGTATTTTCAATGGAGAATACATTGGCGAGAGTACAGAGAAGAAAGAACGCAGCATGATTGTTAGAAATGGGATCTCTGGTTGGCTAAGGCTTGCGCCAAAGCCAGGCAGAGACCACCACTCTAGTCAGGGCAAGGGAGTTACACGCCAAAGATAACCCCTGCTCACCCCCTTGGTAGCTTGTCACGAGCAGTCAGGCTTATCCCGGAGGCAATGTGTAAAGCGTTTGCGCAACACACACACAGCAACAACATACTAGGCACACCACAAAAAGGAACTCCACACAAGGTTATATATAAAAATAGCCTTTGTATTATCATAAAACACATTAGAATAGTACTCACATAATGTACATCGTGCCACCTGGCACTAGGTCATATTTACAAGGGATTATTTACACCTGACAGGGCCAACTGGACCACTGTCGGAACCAGCACAAAGCGAACTTAGTACATGTAGAACTTATAATAAATGTAGAGCACATCATGAACATACAACCAGTAATCACTGGTAACCACTGTACTTAGCATCAGCCTGTAACATAAACTACATTATGCACAGCATCACATTAGGCGCGAATTACATTCTGCGCCAACCTCACCAGCATAAATACATTATGCAATCCTCTCATAAGTCTAAACACATTAGACCCTAACCTCCTAAGTATAACTCACTTTAGGGGCGAAAATCATACAGTGAAACATCATCTCACTACCATAAACCATGATATGCAAAACAACCTCATAATCATAAACCACAGTTAGAGGTATAACACGGGGTGCGTAAATCATGGTAAATGCATCACATTTCCTAGCACCACATAACTCGCATTAGCACATAACCTCCTAGTAAAAAGAACCATAGCAGAGGCATAAATCACATTTAGGGCCTGGCGCCCAATAAATCTAACAGTCCCCCCTGGGCCAACTGGCCCTCTCTAAAGGGGCTCAAATGCCCTGTGTCCAGAATGTCAGGGTGCTGCAAATACAGCAGAAAGTCAAGGGTGCGCCACTGCGCAAACCTAAACGTAGCAGCTGTCCACTACTTGCTGGGCAGCTGGGAAAGATAGGGGGCCAAGGAGTGCGTTCCACTCCTACCTCTAAGCATGCCCCCAAAGCACTGTGGCCTAAACGCTGCAGCTGGCACTAAGTGCTGCGCAGCTGTAAATATCAAATAAAGGCCTGGGCTCTCACTGTGCCCCTTCTGTCCCCCCTCAGGGACCCTGTCGCAAAAATGAGGCCAAATGGGCACGGGCCCTTCAGGGCCCTCTGGACCCCTCCCTGGGCCCTACGAACAAATGCGCCCACGTGGCAGCTGCCCGCTACAGCGGCGCAGCTGTGACATCACTCATGAAGGGGGGCTCGGCACCTCTGTGCCCTCAGGACCCCCACGGGCTCTAAAAACAAAGATGCCCCCTTGTTGGAGTGTCCCGCTCTCTTGCGGGACCCCTCAGGCACTGACAATGTGCCTCGAAATGCCCCCAACGGTGCAGTTGCCCACTGTCAAGCGGGGCAACTGTGATCATGGCAAAAGAGGCCCGGCACTACTGTGCTCTCGGGCCCCCCCGGGGCTTTTGAATAACTTTGCCCCCATCGTTGGAGCCCCACGGGCTCTACAAACAAAGCAGCCCAACGTTGGAGAAATATGGCCAACACGGGGAGATCACGGGCCCTTCTCAAGCAAGTATGCCCTAAAAATAACTTTCCCCCAAGCGTTGGAGCCACACGGGCTCTGGAAATAAACATGCCCCTCTCCTGGGAGCGGTAGCGCAATGCAGCCGTGTCCCCTGCCCAGCCATCACTCACCGGGTCGCGCTGGGCGGCTGCACTCGGTCTCTTCTGGCGGTGCAGGGCTTCCCTCTGCTCCGGACACCGAGGACGGCAGGCGGGGCTCTCTCACTCCTGAGAGCCTCGCTGGCGTCGGCTGCACCACTCTTCACCCGGGCCCCCTCCTGGGACCCGGGACTTCCATGTGGAGCCCGCGAGGCTCCAGACACCTTCCGCTACTTCTTCTGTTGCCGGGGCTCCCCACAGCTCATGGGAGCCCCGCATCACTACCGGCGCCGGACTCCGATTCACCCGGGCCCCCTCCTGGGACCCGGGACTTCAACGTGGAGCCTGCGAGGCTCCGGACTTCCGGTTTCTGGCTGCCAGCTCCGCCCCAGGCCAGTCAGACGTGCCTGACTTCCTGGTCGCGCTTCTGCGGCCGGAATCTCCTCTTCCTTCTGCGGCAATATGGGGTAGGCTCCCGTGTCAATTAAATACAGAAGCGGGGAGGGCACCTGCCCAATAAATAAACGTAAAGCGGACAACGAGGGGTAGGCTCCCTCCAGAGTTAAAATATAAAGCAGGGTGGGCTCCTGCTATTAAAATAAAGCATAAGCGGGGTGGGCACCCGCAATTAAAGGCATAACGCGGGGTAGGCTCCCGCTTAGATCGGCATCACAGGGGAATCCCTACGATGGGGATTCCCTCACCAAGGGCTGCAGCTGCGCAGCCCCCCACGCTCTCCTCCTTCTTTGGGGGAAAGTTTAAAGGTAAAGCGCTCACAGGGCGCAAGGGCAGTACAGAAGCCCTTAGATAAAAAGAAGCAAATGGAGAAAAAGGTCCCAGAGGTCTTCCAGGCATCAAGGGCAAGGCAGGGCCCAGGGCTAACAGAAATTAAGCAAAAGGGTTCCAGGGCATAGCTGGGCCCAGGGAGGCAGCACTCCTGGCAAGTCCTCCTGGGCCCCAGCAGCAGCATGCCCTGCAGGAATCAGGAACCACAAGCAAGAACATTTTCATGGGGTCACAGCCCCTTCTTTTATACACCAAAATCCCTTTGTGACACACCACAGGGCTGGGGAAAAACCAGACGCAACTGGTTTGGGGGAGCTTTGGAGCACTTTGTTTTGCTCAGCTCCTCTCTTCTTTCACAGGACAGGCTAGGGACATCAGACGCACCATAGGGGGTGGAGCCAGCATTGTGGAGGGAAGGCACAGCCCTATTCAGGTCCCAGGTGCAACTCCTCCCTCCCATCTAGATGCAGATCTCCCTATTCAGCCCTGCACTGACTCACCCTGCCCCTCCTGGAGCCACACACACCTCCCAGCCCCTGTCACTCACAAGCCAGACATGCAATTCACATCAGGCAGGCAGACACAGAGCACACATAAATGCCAACTTCTAAAAGTGGCACTTCTCCACTAGTCACAATAAATCTGCGCACACCATTGCGCAGCATTTATTCTCACGAGTTCGCACATACTAAACTCGCCCCTGCACTCCTCTCACACCAGGAATTACCATGGACACACATTTCCCCCATGCATTCCTATGGGAGGGCAGGACAATCTCACCACACGCACTCAGCGTGCACGCACTTTACACTGGACCACAGTGCTAAAGTGCTCGGAGACTTAAAATTACTAACATACAAGGCAAAAAGTTTAGGGGTGAACCTGCCAAGAAGGGCCAAGTCCAACACAACCCCCTTCCAGCCAAAACGCAGGGCAGACCAATCACCAACGTGATGGGCTTCCCTGCTTGGGGCGATAGAACACGGACGCGGGCCCGCACTGCAGGGACACCCTCCGGTTCTATGCCACTTGGAACCCATGGAATCCATCTAAGAGAAAAAAACTCAGGACCAACTAGGCTACCCCACCAGTACTCCTTAGCTGTCCACGGCCAGGACCAAGACCAGGCCCTAGGCCACCCAGATGCCACTGGTCCTTGCCAATCCAGAGTGGGGGGCAGTAACCCCTGGCATACAATAGCCATTCTCCACTCTCCCTCTCAGTGTAGTTCCAAACTACCACTGATCCTTCAACCTAGGGTCCGCACCCTCAGGCTGACCAGAGGTCATGGGCGAAGCATCTCCTCACCCTACCTCTACTTCTGATGTTTCGCGCTCTCCCAGGAGAAGCACCTACTAGAACACAACTCTCCCACCAGTTCAGGACCTCTCTCCATCACTGGTCTACCACCTGGGAAATAAATTCAACGGCTGCACCGGGGTCAGAGGTGAGGACTCCCTCCCTCTGCACCCCCTTCCAGAGTCCGATACCCTCCCAACTGGAGTGGTACCCCCTAGAAGGCAAAACCGGCCAGGACACTGATTACAGTCGCCCTACCGTCCAGATCAGGAAACACCTGCTACTGGCTCCCCAACCCAGGGACGTACCCTTTGGTCAGATGCCTGGCGAACCAGGACTTCCGGGGGAGCACGCATGCCCCCCCATCCTGAAGAGCAGGGTCCCTTCACTTAAGATAGGCCCCACCTGCCCTCAAGGTAGTACTACCATACTCAGCCAGGGACCCCAAAGATCCCGGCCAGGCCTGTACCACCCCCCAGAGGGTAACACATCTAATGTGTTGTGTGACAGTCTGCCGGGCACAACCCCAGGGCAGAAGTGGTGTCCCCATGGCCCCTTCTGGACCCACTGGTTTTCCCACTGGGGAACCTCTCCCCCTCTCACCCCTCAATCAGGACTTCTGCACCCTCCACTTAGTAGCGGCGCTGCCTAACACTAGGATCACTGGAGCTCTGATTACAGACACTCCATGTCCTCTAGACACTGGGAGATCCTCCTCAAATGGCCTACAAGTACAGCCTAGGCCCCCAACCTGGTGTTCCCTGAAGAAACCATCCAGGCCCTGGGACTGGGTTTCGGGCACACTCACTCCTTCTCCTCTGAGACAGGACGTGAGCCCCTACACCCCTCCCGCTACACTGGGACCTAGCTGGGCTACACTGAACCTCTTCCACCACACAGGACCGGAAGATACCCGAGCCACTCTTATTGGACTCACTCCCCCATGCAAGCTCCTTATTTCAGAGAACTCACACCCAAGTATTCAGCAAGCTCCTTATTTCAGAGAACTCACACCCAAGTATTCAGCAAGCTCCTTATTTCAGAGAACTCACACCCAAGTATTCAGCAAGCTCCTTATTTCAGAGAACTCACACCCACTCGTCCAGTGCAACACACCATTTATCCACACACACCCCCCCCCCCAGACCGGTGAGACAGTATCTACTGCCCCTGAATCTCAACCTGCACCCCTCTTACTGAGCACCAGGTACCATACTCTGGGAACGGGATGGGGAATTCATGCACTGGACACACTTCTGCTGCCACCACTGGATCCCACCCTTACTGGGGAATCCAGAAAACTCACACTGCATTTAGGGGATAATCTACCCTCCCGAGCTAGTGACTCCATACCAATTAAGTCCCCACTGTAGGCCAACCCAAGAACTAGCAGACAGCACAGGGGCAGTCCCTCCCTCAGCTGCAGGCCAACCCAAGAACCAGCACAATGGCTCAAGGGCAGTCCCTCCTCCAGCTTTAGGCCAACCCAATAGCAGTCTGCACAAGGGCAGTCACTCCTCCAGATTCTCTGGTTTCTGTCCTTGGCAGGACACTCAACTCATAGTGCAACAAGAACACACATTTCAAAGAAATGACTCTTAAAACAAACTCAGAAACAATAATCCCTTTCCATGTGACTATCTAAAATGCAGAGTTTTGTAATGCAGCCAGTTGTCGCTGTGGTACTGCGCAAACGCAAGTCCTATCCCCACCGCTGACAACCAATGTTAGAAATGGGATCTCTGGTTGGCTAAGGCTTGCGCCAAAGCCAGGCAGAGACCACCACTCTAGTCATGGCAAGGGAGTTACACGCCAAAGATAACCCCTGCTCACCCCCTTGGTAGCTTGGCACGAGCAGTCAGGCTTATCCCGGAGGCAATGTGTAAAGCGTTTGCGCAACACACACACAGCAACAACATACTAGGCACACCACAAAAAGGAACTCCACACAAGGTTATATATAAAAATAGCCTTTGTAATATCATAAAACACATTAGAATAGTACTCACATAATGTACATCGTGCCACCTGGCACTAGGTCATATTTACAAGGGATTATTTACACCTGACAGGGCCAACTGGACCACTGTCGGAACCAGCACAAAGTGAACTTAGTACATGTAGAACTTATAATAAATGTAGAACACATCATGAACGTACAACCAGTAATCACTGGTAACCACTGTACTTAGCATCAGCCTGTAACATAAACTACATTATGCACAGCATCACATTAGGCGCGAATTACATTCTGCGCCAACCTCACCAGCATAAATACATTATGCAATCCTCTCATAAGTCTAAACACATTAGACCCTAACCTCCTAAGTATAACTCACTTTAGGGGCGAAAATCACACAGTGAAACATCATCTCACTAGCATAAACCATGATATGCAAAACAACCTCATAATCATAAACCACAGTTAGAGGTATAACACGGGGTGCGTAAATCATGGTAAATGCATCACATTTCCTAGCACCACATAACTCGCATTAGCACATAACCTCCTAGTAAAAAGAACCATAGCAGAGGCATAAATCACATTTAGGGCCTGGCGCCCTATAAATCTAACAGTCCCCCCTGGGCCAACTGGCCCTCTCTAAAGGGGCTCAAATGCCCTGTGTCCAGAATGTCAGGGCGCTGCAAATGCAGCAGAAAGTCACGGGTGCGCCACTGCGCAAACCTAAACGTAGCAGCTGCCCACTACTTGCTGGGCAGCTGGGAAAGATAGGGGGCCAAGGAGTGCGTTCCACTCCTACCTCTAAGCATGCCCCCAAAGCACTGTGGCCTAAACGCTGCAGTTGGCACTAAGTGCTGCGCAGCTGTAAATATCAAATAAAGGCCTGGGCTCTCACTGTGCCCCTTCTGTCCCCCCTCAGGGACCCTGTCGCAAAAATGAGGCCAAATGGGCATGGGCCCTTCAGGGCCCTCTGGACCCCTCCCTGGGCCCTACGAACAAATGCGCCCACGTGGCAGCTGCCCGCTACGGCGGCGCAGCTGTGACATCACTCATGAAGGGGGGCCCGGCACCTCTGTGCCCTCAGGACCCTCATGGGCTCTAAAAACAAAGATGCCCCCTTGTTGGAGTGGCCCGCTCTCTTGCGGGACCCCTCAGGCACCGACAATGTGCCTCGAAATGCCCCCAACGGTGCAGTTGCCCACTGTCAAGCGGGGCAACTGTGATCATGGCAAAAGAGGCCCGGCACTACTGTGCTCTTGGGGCCCCCCCTGGGGCTTTTGAATAATTTTGCCCCCATCGTTAGAGCCCCACGGGCTCTACAAACAAAGCAGCCCAACGTTGGAGAAATATGGCCAACACGGGGAGATCACGGGCCCTTCTCAAGCAAGTATGCCCTAAAAATAACTTTCCCCCAAGCGTTGGAGCCACACGGGCTCTGGAAATAAACATGCCCCTCTCCTGGGAGCGGTAGCGCAATGCGGCCGTGTCCCCTGCCCAGCCATCACTCACCGGGTCTCGCTGGGCGGCTGCACTTGGTCTCTTCTGGCGGTGCGGGGCTTCCCTCTGCTCCGGACACCGAGGACGGCAGGCGGGGCTCTCTCACTCCTGAGAGCCTCGCTGGCATCGGCTGCACCACTCTTCATCCAGGCCCCCTCCTGGGACCCGGGACTTCCATGTGGAGCCCGCGAGGCTCCAGACACCTTCCGCTACTTCTTCTGTTGCCGGGGCTCCCCACAGCTCATGGGAGCCCCGCATCACTACCGGCGCCGGACTCCTCTTCACCCGGGCCCCCTCCTGGGACCCGGGACTTCAACGTGGAGCCTGCGAGGCTGCGGACTTCCGGTTTCTGGCCGCCAGCTCCGCCCCAGGCCAGGCAGACGTGCCTGACTTCCTGGTCGCGCTGCTGCGGCCGGAATCTCCTCTTCCTTCTGCGGCAATACAGGGTAGGCTCCCGTGTCAATTAAATACAGAAGCGGGGTGGGCACCTGCCCAATAAATAAACGTAAAGCGGACAACGAGGGGAAGGCTCCCTCCAGAGTTAAAATATAAAGCAGGGTGGGCTCCTGCTATTAAAATAAAGCATAAGCGGGGTGGGCACCCGCAATTAAAGGCATAACGCGGGGTAGGCTCCCGCTTAGATCGGCATCATGGGGGAATCCCTACGATGGGGATTCCCTCACCAAGGGCTGCAGCTCCGCAGCCCCCCACGCTCTCCTCCTTCTTTGGGGGAAAGTTTAAAGGTAAAGCGCTCACAGGGCGCAAGGGCAGTACATAAGCCCTTAGATAAAAAGAAGCAAACGGAGAAAAAGGTCCCAGAGGTCTTCCAGGCATCAAGGGCAAGGCAGGGCCCAGGGCTAACAGAAATTAAGCAAAAGGGTTCCAGGGCATAGCTGGGCCCAGGGAGGCAGCCCTCCTGGCAAGTCCTCTTGGGCCCCTGCAGGAGCACGCCCTGCAGGAATCAGGATCCACAAGCAAGAACATTTTCATGGGGTCACAGCCCCTTCTTTTATACACCAAAATCCCTTTGTGACACAGCACAGGGCTGGGGAAAAACCAGACGCAACTGGTTTGGGGGAGCTTTGGAGCACTTTGTTTTGCTCAGCTCCTCTCTCCTTTCACAGGACAGGCTAGGGACATCAGACGCACCACAGGGGGTGGAGCCAGCATTGTGGAGGGAAGGCACAGCCCTATTCAGGTCCCAGGTGCAACTCCTCCCTCCCATCTAGATGCAGATCTCCCTATTCAGCCCTGCGCTGACTCACCCTGCCCCTCCTGGAGCCACACACACCTCCCAGCCCCTGTCACTCACAAGCCAGACATGCAATTCACATCAGGCAGGCAGACACAGAGCACACATAAATGCCAACTTCTAAAAGTGGCACTTCTCCACTAGTCACAATAAATCTGCGCACACCATTGCGCAGCATTTATTCTCACGAGTTCGCACATACTAAACTCGCCCCTGCACTCCTCTCACACCAGGAATTACCATGGACACACATATCCCCCATGCATTCCTATGGGAGGGCAGGACAATCTCACCACACGCACTCAGCGCGCACGCACTTTACACTGGACCACAGTGCTAAAGTGCCCAGAGACTTAAAACTACTAACATACAAGGCAAAAAGTTTAGGGGTGAACCTGCCAAGAAGGGCCAAGTCAACAATGATGCTAGCTGTTGCAGACACATGGGGGGAAGTCAGGCATTTGCAAATGGAAGCCACAGATCAGGAACAAGCGGGTTGGATCAGAGCAGGTTGTGAGAATGGGGAAAATGACATATGGGTTTCACCTGATGGTAGGCAGGAATATAACACATTACAATGCAATGTATTACATTGCGTGCTTTTACAACGCAGTCATTACAACGACCGCGTTGTTAGTATGCAATACATTTACATCGCAAGTCATTAGAACGACTTGCTGTAGGGGGCGCGCTGGACTTAGGAATAGTATTATTTACTATTCCTACTCCAGTTTGCGCAACAGTAGGGAAGGTGTTGGAATTCATTTACAATACCTTAGCGCCCCCTACATCAACTAGTCAGGAACTTTGTGATGACATCGCCAGGTTCTTCTTGAACAAGGTAGAGGTCATTTTTTCGGACTTTAGTCACCCAAGCCCGGGGGGAGCAGGAGTGTGGTTGGATGGTAGGAGGCCAATTTCTGACGCCTCCCTGGTTCTTGATAGATTTGGGCCACTGTCCACAACCGACACAGAGAATCTGCTACTCTGCGCAAGATCAGGCTCCCCTTATGACCCTTGTCCAGTCTCAGTTATCAAACAGGCCCTGGTTCCCATAGCCCTCATACTCATGCCTTTGTTTAATACTATGTTTGAAGCTGGGTACTTCCCTAGACCCTGGAAGCTGGCCTCGATACTGCCTCTGCTAAAAAAGCCTAATCTGGACCCAAAGGAGCCTAATAACTTCCGATCCATATCACGCCTCCCATTACCTGCAAAAATGGTCGAGAAAACCATGAACGCGCAGCTTAGCACCTTCCTATGTGAAACCGATGTTTTTGACCCCACTCAATATGGGTACAGAGAGGGGCATAGTACAAAAACCGCCCTGATAAAATCTACGGAGGAGATAAGGGAGGCTGTGGACAGGGGAGGCAAGGCAGCTCTAATTATGTTGGACCTGTCCGCAGCCTTTGATACGGTCCATCATGATGTACTAATGGACCGTTTGTTGGCATGCGGCGTCAAAGGCAAAGCATATGAACTCCTGAAATCCTTTTTGACGGACAGATCACAAACTGTGGCACTGGGTGATTTCCAATCTAAACCTTTCTCGTTGCCTTGCGGAGTGCCTCAGGGGTCCTCCATTAGCCCAACTCTTTTTAATGTATATGTTTCCTCCCTGGCGACTCTGATTAGGACTTTTGGATTCAGCCTGACTTCGTAAGCAGAAGACTCACAAATTGTGGTGGCTCTGCAGCCCGGTCAGGCAACAGGAATTGACATCAGGTTCCATGATTGCATGGCAACTATCGGGAGCTGAATGTCACAAAACTGCCTGAAACTGAATTCAGGAAAGACCGAGGTCATCCTATTTGGAAATGATCCCAATTTCTGGACCCCAAGGTGGTGGCCAGAAGATATGGGGACTCTTCCAACTCCCGTTAGGAAGGTGAAAAACCTAGGAGTCATTATTGATGAAAAACGTAATTTCGGCGATCAAGTCAATGCAGTGGCATCTTCCACCTTCTTTATAATCAGAATGATTAAGAAAGTACTTCTCTTCCTGCCGGCTAACAGCCAGCGGACTGTAGTTACTGCACTCATCATGTCCAGACTCGATTACTGCAACAGCCTGTATTTAAATTTGCAAGAACGTTTTTTGAATAAATTGCAACTGCTGCAAAATGCAGCAGCACGGCTGCTTACAGGTACTCCCAAATCTGCCTCCATTTCCAAGGAAATTAAAAAACTACACTGGTTGCCGGTCAGGAAACGGGTGCACTTTAAAGCACTTAGTACCGTCTACAAGGCACTACATGGCATTGGCCCAGACTTCTTGAAACGGCAAATGCAGTGGTACATACCCAGAAGAACCCTTCGTTCCGGAGAAGCCAAATTGGTGATAGTGCCACCCATCAAAAAGTCTTCTTGGGGGGGAAGAAGCTTTGCGGTGTGCGCTGCCAAGGCCTGGAATGATCTTCCCCCGTATTTGAGAAAGGCCCCTGATCTCCTCACTTTTTAGAAGAGGATTGAAAACGTGGCTCTTTACGCTTTAACCCTGTCTCCTGTTCCCGGACTCCTGTCTCAATTTCTCAGAGAATTAGTGGTCAGCGCCAGGACACCTTCGGGTAATTGCCGCACTTTAGAAATTGCCATAACATAACATAACATCGCCACATGAAATCTTGATGGGAAGAGCGATGTGCTTGCCTGCTGTGCCTGCCACTGCAGTGATCAATATCACAGATGACTTGATCCTTGACTACTGCTGATGTGGTTCATTCTGTGTCTCATACGGTTGAAGCAACAACTGCACAGACTTTAAAAGACCTCTGCTACGACCTGAGCCCAGGTAATTGGGTGCTTGTCCGAAAGCAGATGAGGGAAAACTGTCTTGACTCTCGGTGACGTGGACCATATCAGGTGATACTGGTGATAAATACTGCTGTGAAGTATGGAGGAGTACTGAACTGGATCCATGCTTCCCATACCCGATGAGTCACAGGTCCCTTCGATGAAACAGCTCCTCTCCCAGAAGTAGTTCCAGCCGTCACCGGAGAGGGCAAGCCAAGCTATGGAGGTTCCTGAAGAGGCTGGATACCCACCAGATCAGGCCGAGGGGCATCAAGATGCACAAGATCCTGGTATAGACTCTGAGGGAGACGGTAACGTTGCAAGTGGTATGGAGCCTGACTCAGCAGAAGAAGCTGGTGTGGAAATTGGTTATGTGCAGTCAAGGAAGAAAGATGCCACAGATGAAATGTGGCCTGTGAGACAGAAAAAAAGGAGCCTGAGACTTGCGTCTGAAAGAGAACTTGCACCAATAAGTGAATCTTGAGAGTCTGATCTGAGCGAGTACGAGAAAGCCACAGGAAGGGTAAGGAGATCGAGGAGGGCAAGAGTGCAGCATCGGAGATATTCTTCTCCCGAGTGGACTTATCTGGTTACAAATGCCAGGGAGAGCGAGGTCCGCGTTTTCAATACTGATTGTTGAGATTTTGCTGAGAGTTCCTGGAATAGAGGCTAATGCAGTTCTGTCATTGACTGTGTCTTTTACACCAAGGTTGAGTTATTTAGGGACTCTGATTTTGGAAGACATCGAATTCCCAAGCTTCAAAGCTCCACAGTCTCCTCAAGAGATTGCAGCATTGAGAGCTGAACTGTTGCAACCAGTCATTGAGGAGATTGGCTCTGATCTCATAAGGGATGTAAATTGAACTTTTGAACTGTAAATAAGTTGCTTGAAAGAAGATAACCTAGGCCTGAGTGGAAGAAGAATACAAATAGGCACTTTTCCATTTAGAAGAAGAAAGAGGGCTAGGGAAGTCTTCCAAGCTGTGTAAATATTGTGCCAAAAGACAGTAAAAGAATTTTCCAAGAGTCAAAGAAGTTGCTCAAAGACTTTGTTGCACATGAATAAGAGCTAAAATCCGAGCCACTTTGAAAATGGAGTCTGGAAATTCGAATCGTAGGCACTAATGTATTGTAGGTACACTCATTGTAGGAGTAATTATAGTAATAGCTGTAGTCATTACTGAGTCCATTTTAAGCACACACAAGGTTGAGGAACAGGGAGAAGGGGGGACATGGGACATCCAAACCTACCACTGCTGGCTCTAAAGAGGGTACACTAGTATCTGATAAAGGCTTAATAGAGCAAACTAGTCACATTCTGTATGTAGATTTGTCTAAAGGTGATTATTTGCTGAATGCTTATGCTATGTTGCTCTATGAATATGGAAATATTATGGATGTGAGAGATTATTATGTGTGCATGTAATTGCCTGCTTCGGGTGAGGAAGGGATCAGATACCATCACTTACCCTTGATGTATGGCATTAGCTGTAGCTTACTCCTTAGCATGTTTTATGGAAAAGGTCATTATGAGTACTATTTCTCGAATTATGATGCAGTACTCTCAGAAGTACCAGTCTACAAACACCTGAAGAAATATGATTATTACAAGCAAGAGGAGAGAATGGGAAAGTATTTTGTACCCGCATTAACACTAGACACTGCTTACGCGCATAAACATAACCTAACCTGCATATTAACAGACATAGAAAAGAAATTTGTAGATCAAGTAGAAGATAGACATAGGGGTTTAGTTGTTAACCTTAATAATAGGGACGGGAACTTTGAATGGACAAATGAGGACTTAGCTCAGAAGGCTAAAGGAAGCTATGGTCGTATAGCTCTAGATTGGGAACAACGAGGCAAGCTTTGCATACAACAAGTTCAGAGTCATTATGAGACTATATTTGTGGGACAGAGTGTGTGTGACCATATTTTTCTAATCAATGGTCCTTGGAAGACATTTCTGGAAGAAGCTGTACAAGTGGTGCCAGGAGTATATTTTGTGTGTAGAAAGAATGCATATGTTAGGCTTCCAAACAATTGGTATAGTACTTGTTATGTGGCAGTTGTGATTCTAAAGATATACCATGTGGGAGGTTTGGAGGTTTGGAAGGAAAATCGAACCATAGAGAAAAACGCGGACTGAGTGCTGGTGAAGTTGTGGAAGACATATTTGGAGCGATGATACCTAGTTTAGGAGTGGTGCTAAATGACATCAATATCAGGAAGTTGTCTACAATTGTGGATAAGTTGTCTATTAACACAACTCAGTCATTGCTACTCACCGATGATGAAATGGTTTTGATAAGGGCCATGGTGATGCAAAACTGTCTTGGGTTAGATGTGTTACTGGCAAAAGAAGGCGGAGTCTGTTGGATGCTGAAGGTCCAACAGTGTTGTACTTATATCCCTGATAAAAGTAAGGATCTGAGGGGACATATAAATAACATCACTGAGATACATCATAAGATACATGATCTGGCAACTGAGGGAGTTTGGGATAAGATTGGGAAGGGATTTAGCGCAGTTGGAAGTTGGTTTTCTAACCTAGGAAAGGAAATCCTTGGCTATATCTTGAAACCAATCAAAATTGTTGCAGTCTGTGTTATCATCCTCAAAGGTATGATAAGAGCATACAAATGGCATAAGGCGAGGCAAATGGAGAACTCCTTAAGGGAAAGAGAGAGAATGGTGGAAAGATTGCAGGACAGTGATTATGAGAATTTGAAGCAGCTGGAGGAGTTCAGACAGAAGAGACTAGCTACGACATCTGTTTAGATTGGTCTACTCTACAGGGATTTAATGGTGTTTTGTGATGACTCAACGTCATCAGAGGGGGGAACTGATCAGAGACATCTTAAGGATTTTGGTGGCACTAGGGCAAACATATTTTTGGGGCCCCTGGTCAAAACAGCTTTGAATTTATGATCCAATTTCATCTCTTTCATGCCCTCTTTGGTCAGGTCACTGACAGTCCACAGGCACTCTCATCCAAATTCTAAATGAGTTTACATCTAATATTCAGGGATAGTGACGTGTGAGTTCAATATTGTAACAGAGCAGCAGCTCAATGATATTACTGCACATAATCTCCGTGGCACCCTCCCATTTCTAATATGTGAGGTTCTGTTTCGATTTAAAATAAACTTTTTAATGAATGTTGCATGAAACATAAACACATTTCTCTGCAAAATGTCTGTAATAGACTCTCACACATCACCCACATTCAAAATAAATTAAAGGAAAACAGTATTTAAAACAATCTGTTTAAGAATTATTAAAGGTCATCCGGGCAAGACACTATGCAGAACAGAGCTGGCTTTATCAGGGGGCCCCCTGAAAGGTGGGGCCCTGGGCCAGAGCCCATTTTGCCCATGCCTTAAAACGTCTCTGGAACTAATGTAACGGAAATCGCATTTTAATTGTAGGGTTGCATTATAATCACAAGTATAGGGCGCACCCGCATATAATACTTTCTTGTATTAACATGACGTGTTAGGATTGTGAAATGTATTAACTTGAAACGTGATGTGTTTAGACCATTGAAAAGTAACATGGAGAAAATTAACGTGGAAAGTAAATATAACTCGCAGAAAACATTAACGTGAAGAACTTGTGTTGTGAGCTGACAATTATTAAAGTACTAAAAATATTTATTTAGTTGTGTCGTTTTTAGGTCTCGCCTGAGCCAGCGCATGCGCTGCTCTGGCGAGACTTTTAGTAAGTGGGTTTTGAAAGTGCAAACAGCAGTGGCTTTTGCTGGCGACCAGCTTGCGTGCACGTGAGCGTGCACGCGCGCAGCCGCCATCTGTCTTTCCTCCGTTGATCGCAATAACTTTCACTTTCGCGGGCCGCGCGGCCGTGTCACATGTCATCTTTACTTTTGCTATAATCGCGGCACCGGCGCTTTACCTTTAACCATGTTAAAAGTAAAGCGCGGGTGCCGCGGTTGTAGCAAAAGTAAAGAAATAGATGTTTTTTTCTATTTCTTTACTTTTGCTCAATCGCGGCACCCGCGCTTTACTTTTAACATAGTTAAAGGTAAAGCGCCTGTGCCGCGATTGCTGCAAAACTAAAGAAATAGAAAAAAACATCTATTTCTTTACTTTTGCTATAATCGCGGCACCGGCGCTTTACCTTTAACCATGTTAAAAGTAAAGCGCCGGTGCCGCGATTACTGAAAAAGTAAAGAAATAGATTTTTTCTATTTCTTTACTTTTGCGCAATCATGGCACCCGCGCTTTACTTTTAACATGGTTAAAGGTAAGCGCCGGTGCCGCGATTGCTGCAAAACTAAAGAAATAGAAAAAACATCTATTTCTTTACTTTTGCTATAATCGTGACACCGGCGCTTTACCTTTAACCATGTTAAAAGTAAAGCGCCGGTGCCGCGATTGCTGCAAAAGTAAAGAAATAGATGCAGCTGAAAGGGACAACCCAGGGATATGAGGCCTTTCGGCCAAATCTATTTTTAACCTGCTCTGAAACCAGATATTTTTTTCTCCCTACAAAGACACAGAATTGGCCTTAATGGGCAAATTTTCATTCAGGAGCATCACATTTTTCTCTGCCTGAGCAAGAAAAATCATAAATGTTCGAAGCCTGATCCTGTGCAAGGAATTTTAGTATAATGTTGACGTGCTTCGAATCTAGTGAAGAGGAAACGAGCAAACCTTTCTGAACATACAGTATGTTATATGATTGGGTGCATTGCTGCAAGCTGTACAAATGTAAGCTGGCACCAATGTATAAAAGGTAATGCGAACAGAGCCTGTGCCCACCTCTCGGATATCGTGGTCCACGGTGAGATAACCATGCAGGGCGACGAACAGCTCACTGACAGACATGACGACAGCAGGGCCACGGAATGGAAAGAAGAGCGCAATTACAGTAGTAATCCCCGATTGTATTCTATTGCAAGAGGTTCAGACACCACAGCTTCTCCAGCACTACTAGATACCTGATTCACAAGCCTTCTGCGTATCGCAAAGGCTCATGGGTAACAAATACACATACCTTGCCAACAACGACGCCATCTTGATACGGCGCCGGGACGTGTATACGTTAAGCAAAGACACGAAACCAAAAAGGAAAAAACAAGCAATGTTTTAAATGCTATGACATGTTTTTACAGTAATATATTACATGATAATTGGTGTTTAAAATACGATTGTCCAATATATAAGGTAATGTTGCCGGTATTATTTGTGAATAAACGACGTGCAAGTAATGGTATACGTACAAAATAGAGACGAAACAGCCGAATGATCCTTTTTTTGCCAGCAATTTTGTTGCATTTTAAGGGATTAGCGAATCACAAATTTTCGAATGGTCCTTTAAGTTAGAAAGCACCGGAAAAGACCTGATTGGAAATCTTTTTTCTATGAGCGACTTCGACGCGCTTTCCACGGACGTACGAGAACCAGTCGGCCATGTTAGAGCACTCAAGAGCCCGTCTTTTCGGTAATAGTACACGTTTGGTAAAATCTCTGCAGTAGTTTTTTCAAACGTATGTACAAATCTAAATTAATTACGAACATGATCAGTGGTTGTCGGTAAATTTGTAGATTACATTTGGGTTAGATTGGACAATTATGTATCGTTTAATAAGGCGATTTTTTTTTCTAGTTGATGAACGGCGTTTTAAAATACAATTAAAAATACAGTTAAATCCCGCTCTTCTATTGTGCACCACTGGACTGCATTGAAATCCAATAATGTATATTCAAAGATGGCTGTTACACTTGTTGCAAAAGCGACAGTAGCCTCTTGAAGCAATCCATACATGCTAACATTTTAGAAGAGCAAAGTGGGAGATTAAAGAAACAAGCATTGGCATAGCCAATAGGTCTCGCCTTTGGGACCATATAAGTGTTTAGCCATGCAACACTTGATGTTGTTGCACCAAGGATATTGTGCTGGATAACTAAACACTTATAAGGTCCCAAATGCGAGACCTATTGGCTATGCCAATGCTTGTTAATGTAGGTAAATTAATTAGTTGAAGGTGCCTTATTTTCCATGCAATTCGTAAAAGCTCATGTGCTGTTTCCATATGTTAGCTAAACTTTGTAGGCCTGATTTGCAGTTCCCTGAAATCTCTCACTTTAGAATTAACAGTCTGAATTTCATGTGTGCTGTGGAATTTGTTCTTTCTCACGTTTTGTGTTGCAGGTGAAAGAATCATTCTCATTAGCTAGAATAATGTCTTTCTTTTACTAGTCAAGCAAGGAGAGAAGAAGTTAGAAGTTACAGTCATGCCACTTGAGTCAATAAAGGAGGAAGGTCGTTGTGCCTCACACAGGAGAAGGCATGGGAACCAAGGTCAAATTGTTGCGAGAGAAGAACACCGTTGTCCCATGGAAAACTACGTTTAGGATTGTACCCAGATTAGATGGCGTGATCCGTAATAAATCTTGGGAAACGTACCTTCAATAATGTGATGATGGGAGTAGGGAAAGAGCCCACTGTTTCTTCTTCTGCCTTTGGAGAGAGAGCATCTGAGAGCAAGCTCTGTCTCAGTAGCTTTAGCTACATGACCCATTAACTGTGGAGAGACTTCTTAGGAGAACTTCACAGGCTGACACCTTTTACCTTCCTTCCTGAAGATGCTTACATAGGGATGTCATTTTAGTGTTAGTGTAGGGATAGATTAATGCTTTTTATGCATCAACCCTCGATGCAGGGAAACTTGGACTCATGCTGTCTGGTCCTCTGCATCCTGCTTCTTGAATTAATTGTATTGTTTATGCTACATCGTCTTAATTGGATACGCAGATTTGGCTTTATGCTGATTCTGATGTACTTTTACACTCTCATTTTGAGGTGTCTTTATAGTCAGTTATTTTTGGCTTTGTAATAAATCAAACTGACCTCACGTAGTTATCTGTGGTTACTATGTGTGCAAAAGGATTCTTGGTTAATTGATTGGCTCAATAAAGAATTTTCTCCCCTCTACGCTTTCATGCGGCTAAAAAGAACCATCGGATTGTGTCTCTAGAACAGATCTAGAACTTATGAGCCCGGCCCTTTCACCAGGATTCAAACTCAGGATCTCAAGAACACTGCATTTGTCAGCAGTGGCCCATTAGCCCATCAGCCCATTGAGCTATCCTACTATATCTAAGACTTTGATTTTGGAGAATGCCAGAATCAGCTTTTATTGATGATTGGATAACAGTGAATAGGTCATTCAATTGTGCAACTCTTGGTGCACAATTATTTATTATTATAAAGCACTGCCAGAAGGCACAAATGGTTAGGAAAACGAAAATGGCAACTTCCTAAAAGTGTCATTTTCAGAATTGTAACTTAAAATCTGCCACCACTATTAAAGAGAGTTTTACATTACAATTAATTTCAGTGTAAACAGCATATCTCCATCTGCTTACAATCCAAAGTTATCACATATTAAGGGGCTTATTACGACTCCGACCGACAGCGTCTCTGTCTCGGGACCAACTGACCTCCGGTTGGCAGTTACGACCCCCTGATTATGATGTGACAGAACACTGTTCGGTCAGATCCTCACATTTCTCTTTGGGAGCCTGTGTTACGGCCGTAAACCAGCCGTAATACAGGCTCCCATAAAGAAATGGGGATGTGTGTAAAACCCCGCAACCCTGCCACACAGTGCATGGATTTACAGGTGGGTACCCAAAGTACCCCCTCTGCCACCAACTTTAGGCCACGGAGGCAAGGGGGCCCTGCTAGGGGCCTCCAAAGTCGCTTTCCGACAGCCTTTCCATGTCGGAAAGGCTGGCACGGAAAGGCTGTGGGAAACCCACATCGTAATCCCGACGGTGGAAACACCATTAATAGGGGATAACGGTGCAGTTCCGACCGGCCGGAAGACTCCGAGAGCCGGTCGGAACTGCGTCGAAATCACCGACCAGTTCACGCTCCGACAGCCGACATCGAAATTCAGCGGTCAGACCGCAAACCGACCGTGTCGGTCGGAAAGCCTCTGACTAGTGGTCGAAGGCTTTCCGACTGACATCGTAATCGGACCCCAAATGTAATAGCCTTTGCAATCAGATTCAAACTTCATCAGAAATCAGGTGTGGTAATACCACAATTATGGATAATATCAAGTCGCAGAAATGTGGGTATGCATTGTTTCCCAGTCCAGAAGAATCACAAATACTGAGAGTGACACTGGGGGGGGTATTAAAGCACCTGATATAATTGCACATGTTTATATTTGGTGTAGTGATACCACACTCAGCATTACCACGTAACGTGTAGCAAGAGGAGGCTGTCCTAAAGACAGGACATGTGTCATTTCCATGTGTCATGTGCACACGGGAAGGCTTCCAGAAGCACTACATAACCTGCAGTTCTCTCCCTTTCTGATACCTTACCAAGAACACGACGGCCAAAAGACATCCGTCTTGGGCCAGATACAACAGTAAAGTTGGTACGCAGACTTTACTGGCATCATCCTCTTACAGGGGCCGTCCAGATCTGCAGGCCACTACATCTGGACAAAATAGCCTCCAAAAGAATCAAAAAAATGAGTTTTAGGGAGAAGGGGCTTGCTGTCCAAACAGAAGTAGTCAAGGAGGTGCTTAGGCTCAAGGGGCACCTTATACAAAGTGAAAAGTGCCAAAGTGTGGGATAAATATAGCAGAATATCACTTTTAACACATCTACAAGATGTAGATGACTGTAAGAAACCTTTCATTGAATTGAAATGCAGGGGGTGTGACTTGCTCTGCATTCCCATACAAGAAAGAGCCTTGCCACTGGGTGCAGAAATGCACTTGAAAGAGAAGCTGTAAGTTAATGTCTCAAGTCTAAAGGTGATAGAAGGAGGAGCCACACTGGTGGAAGCAGGCGAGCATAGAAAACATTTAGAAATTGGGGGCAATGATGCTTGTACATCTGGCACACATGCTGCACTACAGATATTTCTGTAAGTGACAACTGAAATGGAGTAAAAGGAGTGTGATGGTGCTATGCTAATTTATAAGGCAGTTAATACCTATGAACGTCAGCGGATCCCTACATGTCTGTAGTGTTCGCACCTCATATTGAGAAAGATGAGGGACATATATGCTTATTGAATGCTCCATCGGGGCCATGATGAATGGTCCTTGCTGTCCGCAGACTGTAGCAGTAAGAACATTACTCTCTGTGAGTTATGGGGGCATACGTGATATATGGGGAGGAGAGCCACATTGGACAAATGCCAATACTGTAAGATGCCTCATCATAGTATATACTTGAGGTGGTCATTGCTGAATCTGAGTGTGAGCTCTATTTTTGCCATAAGTGTAACTGAAATGATGCAGTTAGGCCCTCGGCCACGTCATAAATATCAAAGATAGAATAATGTGCATCTTCACATGGGGCAGCAGTTCATAGTCCGATCTTACTTTTAGATTACTCTTTTTACAGTAGACACTTCAGAATGAGTGGGATAAGCCTTCAACCTCTACCATCAGCTGCACACACCAGCACCGCATGTGACAATTTGGCTTCCACTGCACCTGTGGCCACAGCTTCTGCCAGCATGAGGCTCACTCTCACTGCATTCCACCAACCCTGTGGCTAGAACATCTGCCATCAGCAGTGAACACATCCTCATTGCTACCACTGTCCCCAGAGCCATGGTGTTTGCCAAGTCCACAGACACCGTGAACACATCCTCATTGCTACCACTGTCCCCAGAGCCATGGTGTTTGCCAAGTCCACAGACACCGTCACCACTGTTGCTGCTTCCTCTGTGAACCTTTTTGTGAACCACTTACACCAGCATTGCAGCAGCTGTGAAATCAATGCAAACAAACCAGACAGAAGGCGAAACTAGTAGTCTAGTATTGGTAATGGGGAGGAAGAAAAACATGTCTCTCTACAGAATACTGGGCCTTCCCACTCATCCCAAACCTCCTCCTGCTGCTATCCTGCAAATAAACACTATCTAGACCCTTCCCTCTTCTATCCGTCCATTATCCTTTTCAATCCACCTAACAGACTCAAATGTCCACTGCTCAAATGAATTTCATATTTCCCTATACTAAATCACCACTAATCCTGTTTGATTTCCGGAGTAGCATGCTACTAGTCGAAAATCCCTTTGATGCCTCATCAGGGGTACCAAGCGCTATATAAATGCAAACCCCTCCATCTTCTATCCCTCCACTATCCTTTTCAACCCAAATAACAGACTCACATGTCCACCACTCAAATTAATTTCATATTTCCCTATACTAATTCACCACTAAAACTTTTTGGGTATCGGAGTAGCGTGCTACTTGCTGAAAAGCGGTTTGACGCCTCGTCAGCAGTAGTAAGCACTATATAATTGCAATTACAATTACAATTCAAACATGGAGTTCTGCCTCATACCACCAGGCAGAGGCTACTGCTTTGGCGCCTACAGCAGCAGGTTGCTCAGAAGCCTGTAGTGTGCAATCCTTGCTGCAGATGGGTTTCATGTTGCTGCTACTGAGGCAGGACAAGCCGCCATGTTAGAAAGCATGTGACAGTCAGCTACAGCTATTGTGGTCGATGAACATATCGGGGTGGATTCATAGTAACTGGCAGAGCTGGCACAAGTCCAGCCTCAGGACTTGATTTATGCACTCAAATATAGGATCTAGTAATGCAGGGACTTCACAGCAGTCCAACGACACATGGCACTGTACTTGGCACAGAAACAGGTTGCCAGGAGGCTGTAAGTGTTATGACCTATGCCAGCCCTGATTTCATCAGTGATTTCACAAAGCACGTGGTAGGGAGACATGTCATCATGATTTCAGCTATACACATAAAAACCTGTATGACAGCACCACAGTACTCCCTCCCCCACACTTCGACCTCTTTTCCCTTCTTTTCATCCAAGTGGGTCTCTCCCATCAGGCCTCGCAGGACGTTTGCCGCTACTACCCATATGATAGAGGCAGGGCACACCCTTGCACAGTGTAAATAAAATGAATTTTTGTACATTTTGTAAATAGTTCATGCTAAAATGGCTAGTGCAGAGTGTAGGGATAGTCGATAGAAAGATACAATTGTATATGATGAGTTAGGTAGGGAGCAGCACATTTTTTGATACCATTACTTCATTGTTTTGTAATTTGTACACATGGTAATACTGGCTGGGCAAAAAGATCACCTTATTAGTACAAGTTTAATTACTAAATACATAAATAAGTAACTGAAACATGATCAGTTAAACTTTGTGAAGGGTATTCCACCGCGCAAGAACACATGTTGAATGGTTTTTAGTAACTTTTGATCCATTTGAGATAGAATTATTTTTTTTTGTTAAAATCTGTGGATAATGCAGCAGATTATAGATTATGTGGCAACTGCGGCAAATCCATAATTCCAGTGGCCCGGATCATGGTATATCATGCCATTTTTACGTATGCAATGTAATCTACAGGCATATACTTTTGCCTATATTTACCGCCTGGTCTGCAGTGAAGAAGTAGTGTAAAAGTATTCTCAGACGCACTCTCACAGTTACTTGTAATAGCTTTTGGCTATTTTTTTTCCAAATTATTTAAACTTGCAGAAACTCTTCCAAACACATGTAATCATGCTGAGCCGGTTTATTACATGGATAGAGGTGGTAATACAAACTCGCAACACGGGCCAGTTTTACAAAAGAGACACCCATATAAAGAAAGGCCTTAGCAAATTTCTTGTAAGGGAATGTCTGCAAACCTGTAACAATAAGTTTAGGTGTTTTTTACCACTATGTAGTTACAACAAAAGTGAACTGAAAGTGGATCTAACGATTTTTTAAGTTACAGAAAGAAAGCTCTTTTCGGTTGGTACTTTTCTAACAAGTAGGCTTACTTGTTGAAGTGGTGTAGATCGCTAAAATATACTTTATTTTGTAAAGGAAAAAAAAGTATTAACTTTGTCTTCACAATCCGTTGCCCCCTCAAAGCTTCCAAGATGTGCCACTCAACCCTTCACTTTAGAAATGCTTTCATTGACGACAAACAATAAAGTCGAAATCCATCGATCTCAAAGTCTGAGTGGCAGGCACTTGTCCTATGTATTAATTCCACTCTACTCTTGTAAAGTCCTCACAAAATGTCTTATAATGGGACCAATTTTCTATTCACATTTTGTTGCTTTAATAAAACTATTTCAGAGATATATTTGTGCTTTAGGAAACAGCCACAACCAATAAAAATGTCTAATTCCTCCGCGTATGTATCTGACATGTCTAAGCCTCTGATATTGTCACCAATTAAATGTAAATACGATGTATTAGTGCTAAACACATTCAATTGGAAGTTTGCTTTAGTTAAATATATTAAAGGTAATTTATCTGTAATATCTAGAAACACTGTAATCGGAAACAACAGCAAACACAGCGTCCCCTGATGGGGGACCGCTCATTTCACTGCTTCGCAGGCGGAACCGTGCTGCCAGATTATTCATTTAATAATACCTTAGAAAATGGAAGATTATGAATAAGTGAAGCTTTCTGATAAGTAAAACGCAAAAGAACAAACGACAATGCATTTCATAATTCTAAATCCAATACGAATAATGACAGAAATGTATTCTTGTTTTAACGGGTAGAAACAGAAAGTTGTAAAATAAAGAGGATTTACATTTTTATTACTTTCTCAAACATTACTGTTAGAGTCTCTTATTTGCATGTACATATTTGAACTGCTAGAATACCGAAAAGCAATCAAAGCTAAGGTTCGTTTATTTTTAGTTAAATACAGTGCTGCATTTAGGATCAATGCTGTTGCTCACAGAATGGTTTCCAATCAGCTCAGAGAATTTCAGGTACTCCTCGTGGGCAACAGGATGCCTAGATGGTGCAGCTTGGAGCTAAATGGCAACGCGTGACACAGGGTCATGGGCATGGCGCTGATCATGGTCATTCCTCTACTGGAGATGGTGGTTTAGAGTAGGAAGGGTATACAAGAAAGAAAACCTTCTCAAGACAAGTGGTTCCACTTTAACACCCTAGAGTTCAGAAATCAGTTGCTTTAACTAACCCAGCTGAAGTGGATGCCAAGTACCCTCAACAAGTCTTCCAGTCTTAATATTCAATGATATCTGAAGATGATTCTGTTGGCACCTAAAATCAGGTTAGAGCATGTCTCAATAAGGTCTCTGTGAACAAGTTGCCAGCTCAGTAAAAATAGCACTCTGCTCTCTGATTAGCCCAGTCAAGCTAGAAAAGGCAGTGTCTCAACTTGTATGAAGGAAGGCCCCTGGTCCATATATGCTATCCATGGAAGTCTACAAGACTTCATCTAAATATTTAGCCCACTTTATTCATAAACCTTTTATTTCCATCAACTCTGATGATGCAGTACCTCCATCATGGCAAGAAACCTACACTTCAGTTTTTGTCAAGAAAATAAATATTCCCTGATTTCTGCCTATTCTGATCAATTTTGATTCAAAAATATATACAGGAATCATATCTTATTTCCTTGCTAATATGATAACTGGCTTGGTTGATTTATTGCTGAACAGATTTATCCCTGCCAGAGATAAGACCTCCCACATCAATCTCGCAATATCAATTTTTGATTCAGAGAGGACAATGTCTCAACCAAATGGGATGATTCTGCTGGATTCCAAAAAGGCAACTGACAGGGTCCCCAAGTGGTTCTAATGGGCAGTTATGACAGCAATAGGCTTTGGCCATATTTTTTTGTCACAGATACAAGCACTCTATCAAAACGTGATGGCATAGAACGTTTGTATGGGAGGCTTGTCAGACATACTGCCTATTATGCAAGGGACAAGGACAGGCTGCCACTGTCTCCCTAGATTTTGCATTATATCCTAAGCCCTACATTCAGGGGCTGAAAACTCTAGCGCCTATGCCTCTCTAATCATACGCAGAACAGCATTTAAATTATTAGTTTGCACCAACGAAATAGCTATCCTATCGTCTGGCCCATTTAAAGCTCTGGATGCTATTTAACAGGCTGCAGTACAGTTCAGGGTATAGATTAAATATTGACAGAACCCAAATACTGAGTAATGTAGTGCTGATCAGCACAGACACATGCTTTGTATCCTCATCTATATATTTAGAAGTTCAAATTTTGACTGAAATGGAGAAGATTATTGAGTTAAACTATGATATACTATTCAACAAATCAGTCACTTGAGGTCATGGGAAAATGGGATATACTTAGTCTGGGTCTCTTTGGCTGATGTATTCCAATGAAAATGATTATTCTTCCTCAATGTCTATATTTCTTTAGGGAAATGTCACTTTTTCTTTTCAAGGAATATTTCAAGAGGATTGAGGCTCACTAGGAACTCTTCATTTGACAATATAAAACCACGGCTGGCCATTTGTGATTTACATCTCTCTCTTGAGAAAGGGAGTATGATTCTTCCTCCTCTCACACTGTACTTTCTTGATGCCTTTACCTGAGGTTCGCCATGGTCATATTTTGAACAAAAGCCCCTCGTATTAGCAGCAATATCAAGATTATCCAGAAACGACAAGTTCCCAAAAGGAATGTACTACCCTGCATATTTTAAACACATAGGAATTAAGACCTTTTCAGTGAATTACAAGGTATGGTAGGTATTTAGATCACAGTTCAGTGTTCCATCATTTAATGCACACACAAATCTACCTGCAATATCAAGACACATATGCACATAATTGGTATAACACGTCTCTGAAGACGACTGCCCTGCTATTTAAAGATGGGGTCTTCTTAACCTTTGTTGAGGTACAGAAGCAATATAACGTATCTAAACCGGGATTTTTCAGATATCTCCAGTTCAGGAATTTATTTTTTCACCTCTCAGCTAATGAGAAAAGTTTGGCTAATTATCAATTATCAGTTTGGCTAATTATCAATTATCAATTGCTGGAATTTTGAAATAACATGCCTGGAGAAGGGATCATAGTAATTGCATACAGGCTGATGTCTAATAAACAGGGATAGATATAGTTTTGACCAATTAGCTTATAAGTGATCGAAAGACACAGGTTATAATATTTCAGCCAATTATATATTTTTAAGTTATCAAAAGAGCATTATGACTCTTAATATCTCTCATCTATGAGTTCACCATTTTAAGGCATTATATGATTTGTAATACAAACTGCACCATTTACATACACGGGGCCTCATAGTATCACCAAAATGTTTTCGCTTTTCCAGCAGGGAGGGAGATATATTACATATATGTGCAAAATGCCTTGATATTATGAAATATTAGAATCAGGTGTTTCACAAAGTAAGTCCACTATTGGGCATGAATTTTATGGGACTACACAACTGTCAGGCCTTGCAAAGGTTCATGCACAGAGCACCACCTTTAAATTCTAGTGAAACCACGAAGCTAAATGAAATGATAGGTGCATGGACAACGTTTTGCAGGGTCATCATCATTTTATGTTATACTGGTGAGCCAGGGCACCGCAACACATTTAGCTAAGTATTATGTAACATGAATGAAATAATAAAACTGTTGTTTTTTTTTCTGCCAGCAGTAGTTTTTTTAAAGATATAAAATATGTCACTCCTTAACAGGGACTCTTTCTCTATGAGACCGATGCAGTTCAAATGCAATGGCTTTGCCTACAGCAATGCTCTCAATTTAATAAATGAAACAAACTAGGCTGCGGACCCTGAGGCGCGCTGGGGTCACGTTGTCTTATGAGGCCATTTTTTTTTTTTATCATTTTCAGACCTGTATTGTTTGCCGAGCATCGGGAAAGTGTAGAAAGCAAGGGAATGACCACACGGTCTCTAAAGGAAAATACAAACAAGTGTATGCAGATGACCTTTATCAGTACTGAAGTCATGGTGCAGCTCAATTTTTTCAAAATTAAATTTTTGATTATTACTTTCATAATGATTAAAAAAGCAAGTAACTGTAAGAAACTGTATTTTCGTACAGACAGAAAATTTAGGACCCTTGTGATGTCATAGTTTACCTTTGTTTCCAAAGTTTCCTCAGTGCCCATTTAATAAAGTTTTTAAAGTGCAGCTCTCTGTATCAGGATTCTGCTGAAGGCTTACAATGAAGTGAGAGAATTAGATTGAGATGTTGGCCCTGGTGGACACAGTGAAGAATCAGAAACTAGCGGAATCCTGGAATTGAGAGTCAGGACATGAAAAAATGCAGACTACCTCAAATTATGCCGTTGGTTTAGAAAATGCAAGATACAGAAAAGAGGTTTTCAAGCAAAATCCGCAATGGACTGGAGATTAAGAGGGTCGGAACGAGTTAAGGCTGAGTTTTCAAAGAAAAAAATCATAAACAATTAAAAACAAAACTACTATCCTAGGTAGAAGATCTGAAATATCAATGTTTTTATTTTAGTCTCTACTAAGAAAATATTTGGGAGTAGAAAGAGGGCCAGACTTCGATGGACTATCACTACTCATTTAATTTGTGCATACATCCTGAACATACGTACAACACATATTTCTATTGAGGGGGACCATGGGTGCAATGAAATACCCTTGCAATATCTTGATTTATTTACAAAATTAATAAAAGATATTATGTTACTGAAGGGAAAACGATATGTACCATTTTCACCCATTTTGTGTTTACATATTGCATTTACTTCGATCTGGGCCCAGACACTTTCAGCGAGGCAATGACCAGCAAAGGGTAAGGAAGAAAAAGAGAACAAGAGACAGAAGAAAAAACGAGTGTGGGAAAGGAAAAATTGAAACATGGATTGGAAAAGGGAAAGAAGTAAAAAAAAAAAGGCTGAAGGAATCCAGTAGGAAAAAAAAGTAAGAAGGGGGAATTGTTCATGGCAAAAAGAGGGAACAAAGAAATACAATAGAAGGAAAGAAGAAAAGAAGAAAAGGACAATGACAAAAGAGGCGCAAATAAAAACCAAAGGAAATGACAGAGGATGAAAACAATGGAGACAATATTAACTATAAAGGGGAGGAAGAGGAGGGAATAGGGCAAGAACATGAAATAGTATAAAGGGAAGGATGAGTTAAAATTAGGATGAGTAGGTAAACAAAAAAATAAACAGAGAAAACGATAGAAAAAAGACAATGACAATAAAGGATGGTTGAGGGGCAGATGAAATAAGAGAAAAGAGGAAAAGGTGAAAAGGAAAGGGGCATGTATGGAGGGGAGGAGAGATGAAAAAATAGAGAAAAAAGTAAGAAAAGCTGGAAGGGGTAGAATGAATGAAAAGAAAGACAGAAGGGAGAAAATGGGGAAAAAGGCATTGGAAGGTGAAAGAAGGAGGGCGGAAAAGAAGAATAAGAAAAAAGAAAAAAGGTGGCAAAAGTAAAGGATAGGAAACAAAGAGAAATAAAGGGGGAGCAAAAGAGAGGGGACGAAAAATCAATAAATGCAGAAAGAATGAGATAATATAAGATGCCATAGCCTCTCTCTCATTATGTGCAGTGTAAAAATTTACGTGATAATGACAGCATTGACAACTATAATTGTTGAAATTTATATATGCAAACTCCTTGGTACTAACATTTTTTGTGGATAAGGGATGTGGGTTAAATAGGGTGGACATGATGAGGGTAGATGAAATCATAACTGATAATTGTTAATTTCAAACTAGTGGGGTATGGCTAAGACAATAAAAAAGTGGAGTGGAAAAGTGAAAGAGAATGAAAGGGAAGGGGAAATTATATTTGCAAGAGGACTGGATCGCCCATTCTCTCTTCCATGCAATTAAAATATATAAATTTAGCTTTTCTGATAGGGCTTGCACTTCAATGTGCTGGACTTATATAATTTGGTGAGGGCTTGTATCATTTCTATACTGTGTATATATTGTTAAATATGGCACATGAAAAACGTTTGAGCAATGCAAGGGAGATGTCAATTTGTATCTGCTTCCGTCCAGGGATTTCCCTTTGCAATGAGTGCAGATCTCATTGGGAAGCATATTAAGATTATTTGGACGCTGAGCAAAAACATAATAATCAGAAGGAAAAAGCAAATGATTAGTGAGTGCACGTTTATGTTTTACGGAGAGTTCCTCAGCCCTTTATGGTACTCCATGATCTTATCCTGACTCATGATGACAGACTGTCTTGTTTCTGAAAGTGCAGTGAAGCACTCCTCATATGGCTGTTGCACACTATCTTACACACAGGAATAATGTGGAAAGGTAACTTCCTGGGTATTAGAGGAATCCCTTGGTAAGTTCAGTTGAAGATTTGAACCTTCAAACCAAAAAGTGAAAATTCTTTCTCGCCTGTCTTCTCCGTGCCTTCATTGGATCTCTCTCATTCCTTATTGTGGAAAGGAAGTCATCGTAGCATCTGAGGAACATCAACATCCCATGTTTAACATCAAAGTTAGGTAACCTCTTTGTTCTATGGAAAATTAATATCCATACTTCTGCTCAAAAGGTAGAGCACAATGTGGGATTCAAAGGACAGGAGAGAGCTATTTTTGAAAAGCTGAAGTGTACCTGATCAATTAAGACCCGTACCTATATCAGACAGACATACTAAAAGAAGCCTTTTCCTAACAGACATATGCACTGGGGCTCGAATCACAGAACTAACTTAAGACAAAATCCTAAACTTACTACCATTTTGGTATTCACAGAAGGCACTTACTCATTTTGGTATTCACAGAAGGCACTTACTTACTCATTTTGAGTAACTTACTCATTTTGTGTAACTTACTCATTTTGGTATTCACAGAAGGCACTTACTCATTGATGAGTAAGTGCCTTCTGTGAATACCAAAATGAGTAAGTTACACAAAATGAGTAAGTTACTCAAAATTAGTAAGTTACTCATTTTGGTATTCACAGAAGGCACTTACTCATTGATGAGTAAGTGCCTTCTGTGAATACCAAAATGAGTAAGTTACACAAAATGAGTAAGTTACTCAAAATGAGTAAGTAAGTGCCTTCTGTGAATACCAAAATGAGTAAGTGCCTTCTGTGAATACCAAAATGGTAGTAAGTTTAGGATTTTGTCTTAAGTTAGTTCTGTGAATCGGGCCCAAGATATTTATATTATCCAATTAGCAAATGTGCTTGATGGGCACAAAAAATGCATGTATGAAATGTGAGCATTCCAAGCCTTGTACTATGATTTAGTGGCTAATTTGTTGACTGAAGCATATATATATTATCTACTGGCGGTCGCCAGTAGATAGTTATAGTTACAACCTATTATCCATAGGAAATCCGCGACATTCTATTTGAAATAACTCTCTTGCCGGTTGACGTATCTTCGCGAAATTTTCAAACTTCGTGGGGCGCTCCGGTCCGCTCCTACCCTGAAAGTCTCGGGGTGATACGTCAAGCGGGGGCCGAGAAAAAAGGGGGTCCCAAAACGCGTTTTCCCCATGCATTTTCCCATAGGAAACTTTAGACACGGCTACAGCCCGAACTGCTGAACGGAATTACACCAAATTTGGCAAAGAGGTAGTTCTTGGTTCAGAAAGAACCCTTTTGTTAAATGGTGTAAATCCGTTCAGTAGTTGCTGAGAAAATCAAAAAGTAAAAGTACATATATATCTATGGGCACGGAGGATTCGCGCACCCTCCCGATCACGAGCTGCATGTTAATTGGCTGTCAGCTGGCTGTCAACATTCCGATTCAGGAAATGTTGGCAGCCATTTTGTCCCTCGGTAGAACCGAGGGACAGAAACAAGTGCGCAAAGCGCACAAAGGGGGAGGGTAGAAACACCCTGACCCCCTAGGTTTGCTCAGGGGGTCCCACAAGGACCCCTAGGCAAAAAAAAAAAAAAATTTTTTTAAAAATCGGCAGGATGCGCTCAGGGAGCGCGAACCCTGCCGAAAAAAATCGAAGCGCGGTCTCCGCGCTTCGATGTTAATTGGCCCCGGGTGGCCCAAGTCCCGGGGGCATGCTGGGGGGGTTAATTTTATGTGTGGGGGGCCTCTAAGGGCCCCCAAGCCCGGGGACCACCACCCCCCGGGGCTTTATGTACAATGGTGCGGGAGGGCTCTGAGCCCTCCCGCAGCCCCGGGGACCACCACCTCCCCGGGGCTTCTTTTTTTTTTATTAAAAACCTGTGTGGGGGGGCTCCAGCCCCCCCACACGCCCCGGGGACCACCACCTCCCCGGGGCACTAAGAAAAATTACAATGGGGGTCCGTTTTGGACCCCCAGAGCCCCGGGGACCACCACCTCCCCGGGGCTGTGCACTGAATGGGAGGGGGCCGCGCGGCCCCCTTCTGGAGCCCTTGATGGCCCTGGGGACCACCACCCCCAGGGCCGGCTCCTCGCAGTGTCCCGGGGTGCCTACCCCCGGGACACTGCTGTTTGCAATGACAGGACGGGAGCCTCGCGGCTCCCGTCCTGTCATTGCAAACTTGCTTGGATATTGGAAGAGAGAGCAGGAAACCTGCTCTCTCTTCCAATATCCAAAGCCGATTGCTTTCCACATGGGGAGCTGCATCTTAGCAGCTCCCCATGTGTAAAGCAATGCCGGCTCCCGTAGGACACGGGGAGCCGGCGGGACTGTGGGGGATTGGGGACCCCCCCACAGTCCCCAATGAGAGGGCCAGCCCCGGGGGATGGGGTCCCCGGGGCAAGTAGTGGCCCGGGAGGGGGGCCACGCGGCCACCCTCCCCAAAAAAAAAAAAAATTAAAAAAAACCAAAAAAAACGATCGGGCCTGCAGGCCCCGCCCCCTTCCTTCACCACTCTGCAAACGCGCCCCTGGCGCGTTTGCAGAGGGGGAACAATTCCCCTTGAATACTGGGGGTCCCTGGGGGCCAACTAGCCCACCAGGAACCTCCAGTATGCGCCAGGGGCTGCCTTGCAGAGAGGTGTACAGAGGCCACGCCCCTTTTACACCTCTCTGCAACGCAGCTCTATGGCGCTTTTGGAGGTATATGGTGGGCTAGTTGGACTCCGGGGACCCTCAGGATTCAAGGGGACTTAATCCCCCAACTTAAAACGCGCCACGGGGCGCGTTTGCACAGTGGTGAAGGGAGGGGCGGGGCTTGAGGTGACATGTGTGCAAACAGGCCCCGTGGCGCGTTTTAAGATGGGGAATTAAATCCCCTTCAATCCTGAGGGTCCCTGGGGGCCAACTAGCCCAACAGGTACATCCAGAAAGCGCCACAGAGCTGCGTTGCAGAGAGGTGTAAAAAGGGGTGTGGCCTCTCTACACGTCTCTGCAACGCAGCCCCTGGCGCATATTGGAGGTTCCTGGTGGTCTAGTTGGCCCCTAGGGACCCTCAGGATTCAAGGGAACTTAATCCCCCAACTTAAAACGCGCCACGGGGCGCGTTTGCAAAGATGTCACCTCAGGCCCCGCCCCCTCCCTTCACCATTGTGCAAACATTCCTCTAAAATCAGCCGAAATAGGAATTCCGATTTACTCACCTGTTATAAGGAGAGACCTCAGTGCTGTATCTTTCAGCCCAGTACTGGTCCTGAAAAGTAATTTTAACCGTACTTACCGGTAACTTGAATTTCCTTCATAGGCTAACATTGACTGGTTTCACTTGGAAATTCTTCTAAGTGTGGAGTTTTGGAACTTTAAAATATTCCTCTAAAATCAGCCGAAATACGAATTCCGATTTACTCACCTGTTATCAGGAGAGACCTCAGTGCTGCATCTTTCAGCCCAGTACTGATCCTCAAAAGTAATTTTAACCGTACTTACCGGTAATTTGAATTTCCTTCAAAGGCTAACATTGACTGGTTTCACTTGGAAATTCTTCTAAGTGTGGAGTTTTGGAACTTTAAAATATTCCTCTAAAATCAGCCGAAATACGAATTCCGATTTACTCACCTGTTATCAGGAGAGACCTCAGTGCTGCATCTTTCAGCCCAGTACTGATCCTGAAAAGTAATTTTAACTGTACTTACCGGTAACTTGAATTTCCTTCATAGGCTAACATTGACTGGTTTCACTTGGAAATTCTTCTAAGTGTGGAGTTTTGGAACTTTAAAATATTCCTCTAAAATCAGCCGAAATACGAATTCCGATTTACTCACCTGTTATCAGGAGAGACCTCAGTGCTGCATCTTTCAGCCCAGTACTGATCCTGAAAAGTAATTTTAACCGTACTTACCGGTAACTTGAATTTCCTTCAAAGGCTAACATTGACTGGTTTCACTTGGAAATTCTTCTAAGTGTGGAGTTTTGGAACTTTAAAATATTCCTCTAAAATCAGCCGAAATACGAATTCCGATTTACTCACCTGTTATCAGGAGAGACCTCAGTGCTGCATCTTTCAGCCCAGTACTGATCCTGAAAAGTAATTTTAACCGTACTTACCGGTAACTTGAATTTCCTTCATAGGCTAACATTGACTGGTTTCACTTGGAAATTCTTCTAAGTGTTGATTTTTGAAACATACAAATATTCCTCTAAAATCAGCCGAAATCCGAATTCTGATTTACTCACCTGTTATCAGGAGAGACCTCAGTGCTGCATCTTTCAGCCCAGTACTGGTCCTGAAAAGTAATTTTAACCGTACTTACCAGTAACTTGAATTTCCTTCCATAGGCTAACATTGACTGGTTTCACTTGGAAATTCTTCTAAGTGTGGAGTTTTGGAACTTTAAAATATTCCTCTAAAATCAGCCGAAATACGAATTCCGATTTACTCACCTGTTATCAGGAGAGACCTCAGTGCTGCATGTTTCAGCCCAGTACTGATCCTCAAAAGTAATTTTAACCGTACTTACCGGTAACTTGAATTTCCTTCATAGGCTAACATTGACTGGTTTTCAGCAAAAAAGTTTCAAAGTGTTGATTTTCACAAACTACAAATATTCCTTAAAAATCGCCTGTATGACTTAAACGCATTCTTTCAACTGTTTACAGGAGATGCACCAGTGCTGGATCCAGGATCCAACACTGAGTAAGAAAAAGTAACGATAACAGTTTTTACCTGCTAAGTGAATTTCCTTCCATAGGATAACATTGGTGATTCTATGAGAAAAAGTTTCAAAGTGTCAACTTTTAAAATACAATAATATTCCTTAAAAATCACGACTGTAACCAAAACGCTTTTACTCAACTGATTACAGGAGATGTACCAGGACTGAATCTAGGATCCAGTCCTGTGGTTACAAAAGTAATCCATAAAGTAACTAATTGCATTTAACTAGAAATTCACATTGAGCTGAATGTTGCATTGTGTTTGAAAATGTGTTGCCCATTGCAACAACTGTAACTACTGTACTTAAAAGTCTATTGCCTATCTGCAAAGTATTTAAACTAAAGTAATTCATTCTGAGAAAGTATTTTTTGTAATGTAATGTATAATGTAATTACAATGTAATTTGACAAATAAAATATGTAAAAAAAAATTGTTTCTAAAAATGTAGTAAATCAGTATGAAAAAAATTAATATAACAATTAATACATTTAAAAATTGTCATTTACAAAACCTTTGAAATTCACTGAAAAAACCGTAGGTTTCAGGCACGTTATAGTTAGAAATTAGCATTTAAAAAACCTTTGAAATTCACTGAAAAAACCATAGGTTTCAGACACGTTATAGTTACAAATTAGCATTTAAAAAACCTTTGAAATTCACTGAAAAAACCATAGGTTTCAGACACGTTATAGTTACAAATTAGCATTTAAAAAACCTTTGAAATTCACTGAAAAAACCATAGGTTTTAGGGACAGTTATAGTTACTTGGACATTGCACTCGTACAAAACCCGTGAAATTCCCCGTTATAGTTAGTTCAGCTAACTATAACTCGCGCTCCGCAATGCACTGCTGATGACGTCACATATTACATCACTCATGACATGGTCAGTGACATCACTGATGACATCACTGATGACATCTCAAATGACATCACTGATGACATCATCCACGTGATAATCTGATGCACCTCCTCACACCCTAATATAATCTTTGATACACCCACTCTAAATTACAGACTGCCATTCGCAAAACCATAGACACTCCAACACCAATAACTACATACCCACTCACTGATTCTTAGGTCTACACACACACATCCACTCACTCACCCGTACAGTCACTCATACTTACGGTCACTCAGTACAGGACTATCATATGCACTCTTACTCCTATATAGACACTCAAACAACGCCACTCATCCATAGAGATACTCACACACCTAGTCAGTCATGCAAATAATTAAACACACTGCCATTTACTCACCTATACAGTTATACACACACCAGCTCACTTACTCATACAAATAGTAGCACATTGTTACGCTCTTATACAATCACTGATACAAGCACACAATCATCCATACAGCCACTATCACAATCACTCACTCTTGCTTATAGCTATTTATATACTCCAACACACATATATACTGCCTTTCACATATGTAGTTACTCACACATGTACCACTGGGACATACATTCACTCACTAACACACTCTTACACACACTTACCCACCCATACAGTCTATCACAGATGCACTCTTGAAACCATCCACCCAGTGAATCACCCACTCACACATCTATGCACAGAGTTGCACACACCCTCCCACACAAACACTCAGGCACCCATACAGATACTCAGACAAGCATTCAATAACTCATATAGAAAATCATTTAGCTATTCACAAACACATGCAGCCACTTACACAGCAACAGACAGACGGATACAGACATACACCCAGTTTAGTCACTAACCCATGCATTCAGTAAGATACGTTAAATCACTCACTTATAGAGTCAGTCACGCACCTACTAAATCATCCATACAGACACTTAGACACCCACTCATTCTTCAATACGTCTTTTCCTATATATTTTAAAAATATTTAAACTTTACAGAAACACACAGTCACTGGATGATGTCATCAGTGATGTCATTTGAGATGTCATCAGTGATGTCATCAGTGATGTCACTGACCATGTCATGAGTGATGTAATATGTGACGTCATCAGCAGTGCATTGCGGGGCGCGAGTTATAGTTAGCTGAACTAACTATAACGGGGGAATTTCACGGGTTTTGTACGAGTGCAATGTCCAAGTAACTATAACTGTCCCTAAAACCTATGGTTTTTTCAGTGAATTTCAAAGGTTTTTTAAATGCTAATTTGTAACTATAACGTGTCTGAAACCTATGGTTTTTTCAGTGAATATATATATATATATATATGTATATATATATATATATATTCACTGAAAAAACCACAGGTTTCAGGGAAGTTATAGTTAGTTGGACATTTCACTCGTACAAAACCAGAGATATTCCCCAGTTATAGTTAGTTGAGCTAACTATAACTCGCGCCCCCGCAATGCACTGCTGATGATGTCACATATTACATCACTCATGACATGGTCAGTGACATCACTGATGACATCACTGATGACATCTCAAATGACATCACTGATGACATCATCCAGTGACTGTGTGTTTCTGTAAAGTTTAAATATGTTTAATATATATAGGGAAAGGCGTATTGAAGAATGAGTGGGGGTATAAGTGTCTGAATGGATGATTTAGTAGGTGCGTGACTGACTCTATAAGTGAGTGATTAAACGTATCTTACTGAATGCATGGGTTAGTGACTAAACTGTGTGAATGTCTGTATCCGTCTGTCTGTTGGTGTGTAAGCGGCTGCATGGGTTTGCGAATAGCTACATGAGTGTCTATATGGGTTATTGATTGGTTGTCTGAGTATCTGTATGGGTGCCTGAGTGTTTGTGTGGGTGGGGTGTGTGTGACTCTGTGCATAGATGTGTGAGTGGGTGATTCACTGGGTGCATGGTTTCAAGAGTGCATCTGTGATGGACTGTATGGGTGGGTGAGTGTGTGTATGGGTGTGTTAGTGAGTGAATGTATGTCTCAGTGGTACATGTGTGAGTAACTACATATGTGAAAGGCAGAATATATATGTGTGTTGGAGTATATAAATGGCTATAAGTGAGAGTGTGTGATTGTGAGAGTGGCTGTATGGATGAGTGTGTGCTTGTATCAGTGATTGTATAAGAGCGTAAGAATGTGCTAGTATTTGTATGAGTAATTGAGCTGGTGTGTGTATAACTGTATAGGTGAGTAAATGGCAGTGTGATTAATTATTTGCATGACTGACTAGGTGTGTGAGTACCTCTATGGATGAGTGGCGGTGTGTGAGTGTCTATATAGGTGTATGAGTGCATATGATAGTCCTGTACTGAGTGACCATAAGTATGAATTCCTGTGTGGGTGAGTGAGTGGATGTGTGTGTAAACCTAAAAATCAGTCAGTGGGTATGTAGTTATTCGTGTTGGAGTGTCTATGGTTTTGAGAAGGGCAGTCTGTAATTTAGAGTGGGTGTATCAAAGGTTATATTAGAGTGTGAGAAGATGCATCAAATTATCACATGGATGATGTCATCAGTGATGTCATTTGAGATGTCATCAGTGATGTCATGAGTGATGTCACTCACTATGTCTTAAGTGATGTAATATGTGACGTCATCAGCAGTGCATTGTGGGGGCGCGAGTTATAGTTAGCTGAACTAACTATAACGGGGGAATTTCTCTGGTTTTGTACGAGTGAAATGTCCAACTAACTATAACTTTCCCTAAAACCTATGGTTTTTTCAGTGAATTTCTAAGGTTTTTTAAATGCTAATTTCTAACTATAAGGTGCCTGAAACCTATGGTTTTTAAGTGAATTTCAAAGGTTTTTTAAATGCTAGTTTCTAACTATGCCTACAGAGGTAGGACATGTGAAGAAAGAAGAAAAAACGCACAGAAAGAAGCAAAAGAAATGCAGAAAGAAGCAACAGAAGTCCACAAAGACGAAGAAAAGTGCAGGAAGAAGCAAGACATGTGCAGAAAGAACCAACAGAGAAGCAGAAAGAGGCCTTGTTGCAAAATCATCCTGTGCCCACAACTTTTTCAGACGGGTACTGGTGGTAACTGACTCTGAGTAACCAGGCCTAGAGCCAGTGCTATGCTAAAAGACACTTAGAATACAGTGAAAACACCTACATACACTAGGGAACACTATGCGTTGGGGTACCCCTGTGATTAGCATGACCTCCTCTGTAAGGCCCTAGTACATAATAGGGCAGGGGGATTAAAACTACCTCTTAAAATGCGCCATGGGGCGCGTTTGCACAGTGGTGAAGGAAGGGGCCCCTGAGGTGACATGTGTGCAAACACGCCCTGTGGCCGTTTTAAGTTGGGAGATTAAGTCCCCTTGAATCCTGAGGGTCCCTGGGGTCCAACTAGCCCACTAGGTACCTCCAGTAAATGCCACAGAGCTGCGTTGCAGAGAGGTGTAAAAAGGGGCGTGGCCTGGACCACCTCTCTGCAACGCAGGCCTGTGGTGCTTCCTGGAGGTACCTGGTGGCCTAGTTGGCCCCCAGGGGCCCTCAGGATTGAAGGGGACTTAATTCCCCAACTTAAAACGCGCCACAGGGCGTGTTTGCACACATGTCACCTCAGGCCCCGCCCCTTCCCTTCAAGACTGTGCAAACGCACCCCGTGGCGCGTTTTAAGTTGGGGGATAAAGTCGCCTTCAATCCTGAGGGTCCCTGGTGTCCAACTAGCCCACGAGGTACCTCCAGTAAGCGCCACAGAGCTGCGTTGCAGAGAGGTGTAAAAAGGGGCATGGCCTGGACCACCTCTCTGCAACGCAGGCCTGTGGCGCTTACTGGAGATACCTGGTGGGCTAGTTGGCCCCCAGTGGCCCTCAGGATTGAAGGGGACTTAATTCCCCAACCTAAAACGCGCCACAAGGCGTGTTTGCACACATGTCACCTCAGGCCCCGCCCCCTCCCTTCACCACTGTGCAAACGCGCCCCGTGGCGCGTTTTAAGTTGGGGGATAAAGTCCCCTTGAATCCTGAGGGTCCCTGGGGTCCAACTAGCCCACCAGGTACCTCCAGTAAGCGCCACAGAGCAGTGTTGCAGAGAGGTGTAAAAAGGGGCGTGGCCTGGAACACCTCTCTGAAACGCAGCCCTGTGGCGCTTACTGGAGGTACCTGGTGGGCTAGTTGGCCCCCACGGACCCCCAGTATTGAAGGGGAATTAATTCCCCAACTTAAAATGCGTCACAGGGCGCGTTTGCAGAGTGCTGCTGGGAGGGGGCGGGGCCTCCGGCACAATTGTGTCTTTTTTTTTTTTTTAAGAAGGGGGTCTGTGTGGCCCCCCTTTCTTTCCTATTTTATGGGCCCTGGGGACCCCATCCCCCAGGGCCTGACCCCTATTTTTTTTTTTTTAAATGGAAGGGGGCCGCGTGGCCCCCTCCCGAGGCCATATTCAGCCCCGGGGACCCCATCCCCCGGGGCATGGCCAGTGTATTTTTTTTTATTATTTATTTTGAGGGGGGCTGCGTGGCCCCCCTCCCCAGGCCATTTATGTCCCCGGGGACCCATCCCCCAGGGCCGGCCTTTGCGTTTTTTTTGTTGTTGTAATTTTATTATGGGTGAGGGGGGCCACGTGGCCCCCCTCCCTGGCCACTTCTGGCCCCAGGGACCCCATCCCCCGGGGCCTGGCCTCTCGTTGGGGACCGTGGGGGGAGCCCCAATGACCCCACGGTCCCGCCGACTCCCCGCGTCCTGCAGGAGCCGGCATTGCTTTTCCACATGGGGAGCTGCTAACATGCAGCTCCCCGTGTGGAAAAGCAATCTTGTTTGAATTTTGGAAGAGAGAGCAGGTTTCCTGCTCTCTCTTCCAAAATCCAAACCAGTGTTTGCTATGACAGGGCGGGAGCCGCGAGGCTCCCTTCCTGTCATTGCAGCAGTGTCCCGGGGTGGGCACCCTGGGACACTGCAGGAGCCGGCCCTGGGGGGTGGCGGTCCCCAGGGCCATCACAGGCTCCAGGAGGGGGGCCGCGCGGCCCCCCTCCCAGCACATGCACAGCCCCGGGGAGGTGGTGGTCCCCGGGGCTCGGGGGTCCATAACGGACCCCCAAATTAGCATTTTAGTGCCCTGGGAAGGTGGTGGTCCCCGGGGCGCGTGGGGGGGCTCGAGCCCCCTCACACAGGTTTATTTCTTTTTTTTAAAACAAGCCCCGGGGGGTGGCGGTCCCCGGGGTTGCGGGGGTGCCTTGTGACCCCCGCAAATATTTGATAAAAGCCCCGGGGGTGGCAGTCCCCGGGGCTTGGGGGGCCTTGGAAGCCCCCCCAACATTAAAAAAACAAGCCCCGGGGGGTGGCGGTCCCCGGGGCTGCGGGGGGGCCCTGTGCCCCCCCAAATTTTTAACAAAAGCCCCAGGGGGTGGCGGGCCCCGGGGCTCCCCCTGGGCCCCCGCAATTAAATTTCCCCATGCCCCCTGGACTTGGCCCACCCGGGGGCTAAATGATAACGAAGCGCGGGAGCCCATGCTTTGTTTTTTTTTATTTTCGGCAGGATTCGCGCACCCAGTGCGAATTTGGCCGATTCTTTTTTTTTAAATGCTTTTTTGAGCCCTGGGGGTCCTTGTGGGACCCCCTGAGCAGGCCTAGGGGGTCAGGGTGTTTCTACCCTGCCCCCTTTTGTTATTTTTCACCTTTTGTTTTTCTGTTTTCTTGTGCCTCGGTTACCGAGGCACAAGATGGCTGCCATCATTTCCTGGTTTGGAGTGTTGACAGCCAATTAGAATAAAGCTCGTGATCGGGAGGGTGCGCGGATCCACCGCGGCCATAGATATCGAAACTTTTATTTTTTGATTTTCTCAGCAACTACTGAACGGATTTACACCATTTAAAAAAAAGGTCTCGTTCTGAACCAAGGGCTACCTTTTTGCCAAATTTGGTGTAATTCCGTTAAGCAGTTTCGGCTGTAACCGTGTCTAAAGTTTCCTATGGGAAATTGATTTTCCGACCTCTATTTTTTAAATTTCTCAGGAGCTACTTAATGGATTTACACCATTTAAAAAAAAGGGTCTCTTTCTGAACCAAGGGCTACCTTTTTGCCAAATTTGGTGTAATTCCCTTCAGCAGTTCGGGCTGTAGCCGTGTCTAAAAGTTTCCTATGGGAATTAACATGGAGAAAACACGTTTTGGGACCCCCCTTTTTTCTCGGCCCCCGCTTGCCGAATCACCCCGAAACTTTCAAGACAGGAGCCGATCGGAGCGGGCTACGAGTTTTGAAAATGTCGCGAAGATTCGTCAACCGGCGTCAAAGATATTGAGAAAACAAAAAACGAGTTTCCTATGGAAACTAGGTCCTAACTATAACTATCTACTGGCGACCGCCAGTAGATAATATATATATATATTCACTGGAAAAAACATAGGTTTTACAGACGTTATAGTTAGAAATTAGCATTTAAAAAACCTTTGAAATTCACTGAAAAAACCATAGGTTTCAGGGCGTTATAGTTAGCTGGACATTTCACTCGTACAAAACCATAGAAATTCCACTGTTATAGTTAGTTCAACTAACTATAACTCGCGCCCCGCAATGCACTGCTCATGACATCACATATTACATCATTCATGACATGGTCAGTGACATCACTGATGACATCACTGATGACATCTCAAATGACATCACTGATTACATCATCCAGTGACTGTGTTTCTTTAAAGTTTAAATATGTATTATATATATGCCAAGGTGTATTGAAGATGAGTGTGTGTATAAGTGTCTGGATGGAGGATTTAGTAGGTGCGTGTCTGACTGTTTAAGTGAGTGATTACATGTGTTTTACTGAATGCATGGGTTAGTAACTAAACTGTGTGAATGTCTGTATCCGTCTGTCTGTTGGTTTGTAAGCGGCTGCATGGCTTTCTGAATAGCTACATGAGTGTCTACATGGGTTATTGATTGGTTGTCTGAGTATCTGTATGGGTGCCTGAGTGTTTGTGTGGGTGGGGTGTGTGTGACTCTGTGCATAGATGTTGGAGTGGTTGATTCACTGGGTGTATGGGTTCAAGAGTGCATGTGGAAACAGCTGTATGGGTGGCTGAGTGTGTGTATGGGTGTGTTGGTGAGTGAATGGATGTCTGAGTGGTACATGTCCAAGTAACTATATATGTAAAAGGCAGTGTATGTGAGAGTTGGAGTATATAAATGACTATACGTGAGAGTCAGTGATTGTGAGAGTGGCTGTATGGATGAGTGTGTACTTGTATCAGTGATTGTATAAGAGAGTAAGTATGCGTTTGTTTCTGTTTGAATAAGTGATGTGGTGTGTGTATAACTGTATAGGTCAGTAAATGGGAGTGTGATTGATTCTTTGCATGACTGACTAGGTGTGTGAGTAACTCCATTGATGAGTGGCGGTGTGTGAGTGTCTGTATAGGTATATGAGTGCATATGATAGTGTTGTATTGATGAGTGACTGCATGTATGAGTGATTGTATGGGTGAATGAGTGGATGTGTGTGTAGACCTAGGAATCAGTGAGTGCGTATGTAGTAACTGGTATTGGTGTGTCGATGGTTTTGAAAATGGTAGTCTGTATTTTACAGTGGGTGTATCAAAGGTTATATTAGAGTGTGAGGAGCTGCATCAGATTTTCACGTGGATGATGTCATCAGTGATGTCATTAGTGATGTCATTTGAGATGTCATCAGTGATGTCATCAGTGATGTCACTGACCATGTCATGAATGATGTAATATGTGACGTCATGAGAAGTGCATTGCGGGGCGCGAGTTATAGTTAGCTGAACTAACTATAACAGTGGAATTTCTATGGTTTTGTACGAGTGAAATGTCCAGCTAACTATAACGTCCCTGAAATCTATGTTTTTTTCAGTGAATTTCAAAGGTTTTTTAAATGCTAATTTCTAACTATAATGTCTGTAAAACCTATGGTTTTTTCAGTGAATTTCAAAGGTTTTATAAATGCTAATTTCTAACTATAACGTCTGTAAAACCTATGGCTTTTTCAGTGAATTTCAAAGGTTTTATAAATGCTAATTTCTAACTAAAATGTCCCTGAAACCTATATTGTTTTTAACTAAATTTAAAAAAGACGTGCATACTTTTTGTAGTGAAAAACTAACTGTAACAGTAGTCTGTTATAAGTTATAATTTAACAATGTTTAAAACTTAATTAGCACTAATTAACATATAAGTGTGGAAAAAGTGTGACGCAGCAGCTATGATACCTGATTTCGAACAACAGCGTTCACAGTTCGATTCCCGGCTCCAGCGGCACGTTAGCCCACCACTATGTCACTGTGGGCAACACCTTGCTTAATCTTTCCGACGCCCCCGAGCGCCGGCACACCTTTCCAGGGGTAGCTGTACGCTTTACAAATGCTCGCATTTTTTTAATTTAAAACCATAGTGATGAGAAATATTATCATGTTTTTTTTTTCTTCTATTCTTAAAGATCTTTTTTTTATGTCTTCTATTTAGAATTACGGCAATTAATAAATGTATTTACTCATGAGAATGGAAATGACACGGTTTTCTGGGTAACAGTTTTTAAGCTCTCCAACGTATGTACATATTAAGGACCTTATACTTGTTAGGATCGAAATCGAAACTTTTTCCGCTTCACATTTTGTAACTTTTCCCAACACAAAGCACAAGTTAAACAGTTAAAACGTGAGCACGTGTCAACTGTAAAACGTGACATCTAAATGGGCGGAGCCGTATCTTCCTTCCATAGACTACTCAATAACCAAAAAGTATATAAACCACACCCGTTGATTGATTAGTTTCGTTTTTGCGAGTTATTTACGCGTCTCCATTCAGTGATGCAGGTGCTCTTTTCTAGAGTCGGATTCTTCTTTTGCGGCCACAAAACATAATCCTGAGTTGTAAGTTGTTTGATTATGGCATACTAGATATTTATAATACGTAGCTATTTGTCAATATTTAAACACTTGTATTTAGAAAAAAGTGTTATTGGTTGTTTTTGCCATTTATATGTAACGCCAGCAGCTTGTTTTCAGAAACAGACAGAATACAGCAAACATTGTTCCTGTTCTGGCTCCTTTGAGCTCATATCGTGTGACTTTGTATATTGTAATATTGACACTGTACTTGACCTCAGAAGTGTTGGTGACCCGTCGGCGCGAAGACTGAAGATTTATATGTAACGTCAGCAGCTTCTAGTTTGTAGTCTATTTCCCCCTTGAGATCATATAGTGTGAGTATGTATATTATAATAACCACACATTATGATCTCAGAGGAGTTTGTGACCCGTCGGCGCGAAGACTAAACATTTATATGTAACGTCAGCAGCTTCTGGTTTTCAGTCTATTTCTCCCAAGAGGTCATATAGTGTGAGTATGTATATTGTAATATTAACATTTATACTGACCTCAGTGGAGTTTATGACCCGTCAACGCGAAGACTAAAGATTTATATTTAACGTCAGCACCTTCTCGTTCTTACTCTGTTTCTTCCTTGGGATCATATACTGTGAATATGTATATTATAATAACAGTCATTGTGATCTCAGAGCACTTTATGACCCGTTGGCGTGAAGATGAAAGATTTCGAAGTCCCGGAGAAAAGAAGCTCTGAACATACTCATCGCTGGAACGTATTTCATTATTGATCTTGTTTTGTATTGATGACTTCATTTTCATTTTCATTTTTGTGTGCCATCAGTGACACTGTATATATTGTAAGAGTGTGATATTTCCACACAACAGGAATTGGAGATTTGTGGCCGCCAGGAGTAAACCATCTGAAATACAGTTTACTGATCTTTATAACTTACTTGATCAGATTTTTTTACAGTGACAATATTTTTGGAAATTGCAGTTTAAAAAAAAATAGTTCCCATAGATACTTTCTTAGTGAATCCCTTTGATAAACCCTACATGTCTGAATGTTTTTTTGCTATTTCTATTTTTGTCTGTTGCGGTTCCTATTCACCTTCTCCCTATAGAATATATACGACCAGCAGTGTATATTATTATACTACTATCCTATATATTCTTAAAGGAGTACGTGATTTGTTAGCGGAGCAGTGAGCGACCTCTAAGCACTACGACCGAACTTTCCCGAATTCTACAGAACAGAAATTATAAAAAATGATAAAGCGTACATTTCTATGTAATATAAAGTGATTTGTGTTTAACTGTTTTTTACTTGTTATTGTTCTTGTGACCTGAGATGATGTAGTGCGGGAGTGTTTCTTGTAGCACTTCTTTTCTACTTTATCTAAAAGTAACTCATGCCCTCTTATATTATCAAGAATATGGGGCAACACTTTTACAAACTATAGCAGAAAAAAAAAGGAGGGTGTGCCCACGCTTAAGGGATATTTTATGAATTGCATTTTTATTTGTCACCCCTTTGATATATACAGCTTCAGTTTCCGAAGAAAGTATATTTGTAATTGCTTAATAAAAACTATTTCAAATCTAGACTGAAATTTTTGCTGCGCAACCACAGCTCCCCGTCAGAAAAGTAAACACCACATTATAACTAAACAGTGCTCCTGGGAAGTATCCCAACCACAAACTTAATAAAAAGAAGACCGCTACACACTTTGTTATTTTCCCGCCGTGATTTGTACACCCCACGCCAATTATATAAATGGCCCTTAAAATATATAAAAAACAATTTTGACCTTCACAATCCCTCTCCACCACCTTGTGACCACTGTACAGAGTTAATAGTGTTCCTACCCTCCCCGCTACTACTTTCTTTTCCTATACTCCATTGAAGTGCGTCACAAAATGGTTCACAACAGTGAACCGTTCCCAGCCAATAATGTGCAAACTTGTACTCGGAACACTTTAGCCAATAAAATGTCCATGGTGTTCCGCAGAGGGGGAGGGAATCGCTGCCAACACTTCTACTTTCAATGGTTTACAGCCAATGAACATTAACCTTGGGAAGGTCCTGCTTGGAACACGTTACCCAATCAGATGTCCCTGATGCTCCGCGGAGGGGGAGGGAATGGCTGGCAACACTTCTACTTTCAATGGTTTACAACCAATGAACATTAAGCTTGCGAACGTCCTGCTTGGAACACGTCAGCCAATCAGATGTTCCTGCTACTCCGCGGATGGGGAGGAAATGGCTGGCAACACTTCTACTTTCAATGGTTCGCAGCCAATGAACATTAAGCTTGGGAAGGTCCTGCTTGGAACACGTCAGCCAATCAGATGTCCCTGCTACTCCGCGGACGGGGAGGAAATGGATGGCAACACTTCTACTTTCAATGGTTCGCAGCCAATGAACATTAAGCTTGGGAAGGTCCTGCTTGGAACACGTCAGACAATCAGATGTCCCTGCTACTCCGCGGACAGGGAGGAAATGGCTGGCAACACTTCTACTTTCAATGGTTCGCAGCCAATGAACATTGAGCTCGTTGTTGGAACACCTCAGCCAATTAAACGTTAATTTTGTTCGACACACGAACAGAACACGCCCTCTCACATAATATTAAATTTTGTCTAAGAAAGTGACACTGTCCGTGATAAAAGTGAACACCGCATTATAAGTAAACATTACTGCGCATTATATTAAAGGAAGGCTGCAATACGGCGCATTGTTATTTTCCCGATATGATTTATACAGCCTACTAAACATTGCCGCAATACCGCACATTCACACTACCTGTGTGTGCACCCTACACACTGCTTGCCGCAATACGGCGCATTGTTTTCCCGATGGGATTTCCAGAGCCTACGCAACCTTGCCGCAATACCGCGCACCGTTGTTCTGGGGACATGATTTCCACGGCCTACGCAACATTCAAACTCCCTGCCTCTGCACCATACAGACTGCTTAAACTAAGACCGCAGTGTTCCTACTATACCCTCTTATACAATTTTTCTCTTTTGTTTCACACTACGCCTTTCAACTCAGTCACAAAATGGCTGCCAACAGTTCCTAGTTTCAACAGTTCGCAACCAATGAGCTGCACGCTCGTGCTCGTAACGCCTCAGCCAATCAGATGTCAGAATTCTCAAATATCGATATCTGTAAATTTTGATATTTCTCTAAAACTACTGAACAGACTTACCCCATTTAAACAAAAGCGTGCTTTCTGGACCAAGACCTTTCTCCCTGCCAAATTTGGCGTAATTCCGTTCAGCAGTTTGACCTGTAGCCTTGTCTAAAGTTTCCTATGGAAATTGCATGGAGAAAACACGTTTTGGGACAGTAGCTCCCAGATGGGGAATAAAAGGGCTGTTAAGCATAACGCGGGGCACTTGGAAGGATTTGATAAACTTACGGAGACCTTCCTCAAGAGTGCGCGAACGCTAAAACATGCACCATGCCGGGAGGAGGAGAGGCCCGGAGAAAATTGCGACACTGTCACCACTATTGTAGACCCCGACGGCGGGTTTCCCTTAGAGTGAGAGGGTGTATCGGAGGACGATTTCTCCTCCGATGAGGAAAAGGACTCGGGGCGTCCCTGGCGTCCAGAGTCCCACTCCTCTCAGTCCACGGTTGGGGACAGGGTCCACTCGGACATGTTCGAGCCTACCCAAATTTACCATCCTAGGTCGGCAGAGTGGACACCTGACGCCAAAGTGGCAGAGTATGTGGTGGGGAAAATCCATCAACCCCTTGAAAGGGAGGTCAGGAATAGGATGAGGGGAGAATGCCCCAGGCCCTCACTGAAGGGGAAGGTGGCACACACGCCTGAAATTGATGAGAAACTATGTACCTTTTTCTCCAAGTATATGAGGGATCCCAAGAAAGGAATTGATAGGTCTTGGACGTGGTAGGGCCCTTGACCCAAATTATTCAATTGACGGAGCGTTCCAAAGAGTCAGGATCCCCTTTGTCCACGGATATTGTGGCTGGTTGGGCGCACTACCCTAAACCCTAAAACACTACCCCCTCCACTACCCAAACACCACTGCACTACCCTAAACCCTAAAACACTACCCCCAGCACGACACCCTACACTACCCAAACATAACTGCACTACCCTAAACCCTAAAACACTACCACCAGCATGACTCACTACACTACCCAAATACCACTGCACTACCCTAAACCCTAAAACACTACCCCCAGCATGACTCCCTACACTACCCAAACACCACTGCTCTACACTAAACCCTAAATATACCCCCAGCATGACCTCCCACACTACACAAACACCACTGCACTAAACCCTAAAACACTATCCCCAGCACGACCCCCTACACTACCCAAACACCACTGCACTACCCTAAACCCTAAAACACTAACCCCAGCATGACCCCCTACACTACCCAAACACCACTGCACTACCCTATACCCTAAAACACTACCCCCAGCACAACCCCCTACACTACACAAACACCACTGCACTACCCTAAACCCTAAAACACTACCCCCAGCACGACTCCCTACACTACCCAAACACCACTGCACTACCCTAAACCCTAAATCTACCCCCAGCACGACCCCCTACACTACCCAAACACCACTGCACTACCCTAAACCATAAAACACTACCCCCAGCATGACCCCCTACACTACACAAACACCACTGCACTACCCTAAACCCTAAAACACTACCATCAGCATGACCCCCTACACTACTCAAACACCACTCCACTACCCTAAACCCTAAGACACTACCCCAGCACGACCCCCTACACTACCCATACACCACTCACTACCCTAACCCCTAAAACACTACCCCCAGCATGACCCCCTACACTACTGCACTACCCTAAACCCTAAAACACTACCCCCAGCACAACCCCCTACACTACCCAAACACCACTGCACTACCCTAAACCCTAAAACACTACCCTAGCACGACCCCCTACACCACCCAAACACCACTGCACTACCCTAAACCCTAGAAAAGAAACCCCCACCCCATGCCCAATCCCCCTTACCTCTCACTCCTCATGGTTCCTCTCTCCTCGTGGTTCCTGCTTCACGTCATCTCTGAGGGGCGGTGCACGTCGTTGTGAGGAAACGGAACAGCCTCTGTTTCCTTACAACAACATGGATCGTCTACATGTTTTTAGAACGCATGGTCATTTACCATACATACCTTTACAACAAAATTCGTTGTAAAGGCATGCGTGGTAAATGACCATGCGTTCTAAAAAAATGCGTAGTAATGACTTTGTGATGTACAACGCATGCGTGGTAATGCATGCTTTGTAATGGTATCGCAAAGAAAAAAAGTCGTTGTAACGGCTGTTTACCGATCGAAGCTGGCCCCTGTGCTTCAGTGAGATGTTTATTTGATTAATTAGGAGGAAGGAATGTGGTTTTTTTACCGAAAAGTGCATTCCCGGCTGTTATATTGTGAAAGTGTCCGCGTGGCCTGGTTTCACTTCCGGTGAGAGAGTGGAAGAGTCTGTTTGGATCTAAAGGAGTTCTGTTGTTGGACGGGGCCGGCGCGACATGTCATCAGAAAACATAGCTAATGGAAAGTGTCCTCCCTGAAGTGTGGAGCAGTGCCATGAGAGGTCAACGAGTGTGCATATCACCGCAGTATGACCGTACCGCGTGACCCATGTGCCGCCTCCAGGGTACGGGAGGCAGAAGCGGCATCGCAGGTCCTCTTGAAGACCGTTGTAGCACTAATTCTACATTTTGGTACTAGGGCATTTTAACTTCGTTGTTCCTGCCAGATACAAAGAGAAGATCCTGTGTTATTCAGTGCCCTTGTTACCTTTTTTGTGGGTTGTGGTGCTTGTCACTTCGCTGCCCCTCCGGTGCACTTGACTGGGCACCCCACCTCGTGTGCCATCTGCAGGGCCTCTGCCTTCGGATCACTGGTTTCGGTTTCTGGAGTGGCAACATAAACAGTTGCTCCCAAAGGACTAGCCTGAACACTTAGGTGAATATCCCCTGCACCAGCATTCCACGGAAATTCTTTCCTAGCTCTCCCACATCAACGAGCACGGCTCCGCTCGCGACACCGTATGACGTCATCGGAGCCATAAGAGGACCTCGTCGGCGTGCTGACGTCAGTTCCACCCATTTTTTCTGGGCCACCGAGGCAAACAGGGGACCGAGACATTTTCACATGTATACATAGTATAATAAATATATATATTCACTGAAAAAACCATAGGTTTCAGGCACGTTATAGTTAGAAATTACCATTTAAAAAACCTTAGAAATTCACTGAAAAAACCATAGGTTTCAGGCACGTTATAGTTAGAAATTAGCATTTAAAAAACCTTAGAAATTCATTGAAAAAACCATACGTTTCAGGGGGGTTATAGTTAGTTGGACATTTCACTCGTACAAAACCATAGAAATTCCCCCGTTATAGTTAGTTCAGCTAACTATAACTCGTGCGCCCGCAATGCACTGCTGATGACGTCACATATTACATCACTCATGACATGGTCAGAGACATCACTCATGACATCACTGATGACATCTCAAATGACATCACTGATGACATCATCCAGTGAATGTGTGTTTTTCTGAAAATTAAATATGTTTTATATATGTATATCTCAAGGTCGATGGAAGAATAAATGGGTATATAAGTGTCTAAATTGATGATTTATTTTTGTAAAATTGATTGTATAACTGACTAAGTGTATCTTAGTGAATACATGGGTTAGTGAGTAATGTTTAAATATGAAAATATCTGTATCAGTCTCTCACTTTGTGTATAAGTGGCTGCATGGGTTGGTGAGTAGCTACATGAGTGTCTATATGGGTTATTAGTTGGTTTTTTGAGTATCAGTATGAGTGTCTGTATGGTTCGGTGGGGGGTATTACTTAGTGCATAGATGCATGAATGAGTGACTCACTGTTTGTATGTGTTGAAGACAGCATGTGTGCAGGACTATATAGGTGGATGAGTATGTGTATGGGTGTGTTAGTGAGTGACTAACTGTCTCAATAGTGTCTTTATGAGTAACTACATATGTTTTAAACTAGTATATGTGAGTATTGGTGTATATAAGTGAGTATATGTGAGAGTGAGAGATTGGAAGAGTTCCTGTATAAAAAAGTAGGTGTTTCTATAAGTGATTGTTTAAGAGAGTAAGTATGTGTAAGTTTCTGTAGAAGTAAGTGTGGTAGTGTGTGTATAACTTATATGCAAGTAAATGGATGTTTGATACTTTGTTTGCACGTGTGACTATGTGTGTGAGTAACTCTATGGATGAGTGGCGGTGTGTAACAGGATGTATAGGTGTATGAGTACATATGATGAGTGAGTACATGTATGAGTGACTGTATAGGGACTGTTGGTGAATGAGTGGATGTGTGTGTAGATCTTGGAATTACTGAATAGGTGTGTTGTAACTGGTATTGGTATGTCCATTGTTTTGAAAATGTTAGTTTGTATTTTTGAGTGTGTGTATCAAAGGTTATATTAGGGTGAGAGGAGGTCTGCCACTCTATCACAAGGATGATGTCATCAGTGATGTCATCAGTGATGTCATTTGAGATGTCATCAGTGATGTCATGAGTGATGTCACTGACCATGTCATGAGTGATGTAATATGTGATGTCATCAGCAGTGCATTTCGTGCGCACGAGTTATAGTTAGCTGAACTAACTATAACGGGGGAATTTCTATGGTTTTGTACGAGTGAAATGTCCAACTAACTATAACGCCCCTGAAACCTATGGTTTTTTCAGTGAATTTCTAAGGTTTTTTAAATGCTAATTTCTAACTATAACGTGCCTGAAACCTATGGTTTTTTCAGTGAATATATAGATAGATAGATATATATTCACTGAAAAAACAAAGGTTACAAGGACATCATAATTAGGCTTAGATTTCATTCGTACAAAACCGGTGAAATTCAGCAGCTGAGCTAACTATAACTTACGCCCCCGCAATGCACTGCTTATGACCTCACATATTACATCACTGATGACATGGTCAGTAACATCACTGATGACATCTCAAATGGCATCACTTTTGACATCATCTACAGAACCATTCACACACCCACTCACTACCCCACACAACCTCTCATACACCCACTCACACACCCAGAGAACATCTAACATACCCAGTCACAGATTCATACAACCACTCACTCAACCATAGAGACACTCACACACCAACTCACTCACCTATGCAGGCACTCACACAGCCACTCATCCACCCATACAGCCACTCACACAGCCACTCAGTCAATGATTCAGCCACTCATCCACCCTTAGAACCACCCACACAGTCACTCACCCACCTATATAGCCAATCACACACCCACTCACTCACCAATACAGCCACTCTCACAGCCACTCAAGCAACCAGTCATACAGACATACAGCCACTAAGACACTAAGTCACTCGCCTATACAGCTACTTATACTCCCACTCACTCACACATACAGCCACTAACACAACCACTTACTCACCCATACAGATACTCACACACCCACTCACTTAGTCATACAGATATTAAAACATGTGCTCAGTCACCTATACAGTCAGTGACAGAAGTGTATACTCACCCATACAGCCACTCTCACAGTCACTCACACACCCATACAGCCACTGGCATCCTGGGACATAGCAGGAGCTGGCGCCGGTGCTGGCAGTCCCCCAGGCCATGTATGACTTGAGGAGGGGTGCTGCACAGCCCCCCTCCTGTCTGTTTGCATGGGCTGCCCAGGGGAGGTGGTGGTCCCCAGGACTGAGAATGGCCTGTGGAAGTGGTGGTCCCCAGTGCACGAGGCTCTGCATGCCCCCCACGCTCCATATTTAACTTAGACCCTGGGAGTTGGTGGTCCCTGGAGCTCGGGGGTACGCATGGCCCCCCAGTCAATTTATTCATAGCCCCCAGGAGGTGGTGGTCCCCGGGGCTTGGGGGGGCCGCTAGGCCTCAACATTTCTTTGTATTTAGCCCCGGGGAGGTGGTGGTCCACAGGACTTGGAGGGTCCATGTGGACCCCCAGTCAATTTATTTATTGCCCTGTGGTGGTGGTGGTCCCTGGGGCTCTGTGGGGTGGTGGGGGTCCCTGGGGCTTGGTGGGGTGGTCCGAGCACCCCCTACGTTATTAAAATTAAGCCCCTGGGAGATGGTGGTCCCCGGGGCATAATTAGGCCCAAGAAGGGGGGCCCTGTGTGCCCCCCTCCTTTTTTAAAAAAAAGCCTGCATGCCCCTCAGGACCTGGCCCGTAGGGGAGTTATGAGGCTTGTTTTTTTGTGAATTTTGCGGTGGATTCAATAGTCTATTGCATTCCCGCTGCAATTTTCTTCTTTTTAAGTGTTTTTCGGCCCTGTTGGGGTCACAGGGGGACCCTAAGACCACAGTTAGGTGGTCAGGGTATTCCTACCCTGGGCCTTATTCTTTTTTTAAATGTTTTTTGTGGAACTCGGCTAAAGCCGAGTCCCAAGATGGCTGCCAACACTTCCTGGTTGAAGTGTTGTCAGCCAATTTTCAGCATGGGGGCGGTCAGATCCTCGGAGGATCCGCATCTCTATATATACAGATTCGTATTTTTATATCTCCCAAACTACTGAACATATTTACACCAAATAATGAAAAGGGTTCTTTATGGAGCAAGAGCTACGTTTCTGCCAAATTTGGTGTAATTCCATCCAGCGGTTTGGGCTGTAGTTGCAACTAAAATCTCTAGGAGAATTAACATTGGAAAAAACACGTTTTTTTACCCCCCTTTTTCTCGGTTCCCACTTGACGGATCGCCCCGAATCTTTCTATGCACAACAAGAATTGCCAGGGCACTTCATTTGGAAACTTTCATGAAGATTTGTCAAACGGCGTCAAAGTTATAGGCAAGTCAAAAAACGCTTTTCCTATGGTAACATAGTCCTAACTATAACTAGCTACTGCTGTCTGAATAAATATATTCTCCTGCAATCTCGTTACTCCAAAAGACTGAAGCAGACAACTCATGCAGTTTTGTAGTGCTTGTTGAATGGTCCGCCATTACGCGTTGCGGCTGACCACAGCTGCCTTGGTCACATGACATGCACGCATATTGGGAAAACTATTACGTTCATTTAATCATGGACATAGCAACAAGACTTGTGACACAATTCATTTGCAGAAGCGTAAATGTCATATTATTTCACGTTCAAGTGTTAACAAAATATGCTTCTCCCAAATTTGCTCTTTTTTACGTGCAACGTAATCATCATCACCACAACATTAATTACAGTACGTTGTCTTAATTTGATTGATCAATGCCATCACTGTCATATATCTTGCCAACTATTTTTCAGGTTTAGCTTTTTGGTGCTTTCATCAATTTTACACTCCGTGTGTTGAGTGTCTACAATGTGCTGTAGTCATATCTCCCTACACTGTATGTCGTATAATGGCTGTTGGATTTGGCCCTTTTTGCAGGGTGATCTCCAAAATATTTGCTTCTTCTTCCTATTTTTCCTGACCTGTTTTTGTTGGCTATAGGACTCTGGGCACTTTACCACTGCTAAAGTGCAAATGCTCTCCGTGTAAATTATGATGATTGGTTATCCAAGATTGTCATATTTGATTTACTGGTAAATCTCTCTTAAATGCACTGTGTGTGCCAGGGCCAGTAAATCAATTGCTACTAGTGGGCTTGCAGCAGGGCCGGACTGGCCATAGCGGGTACCAGGCATTTCCCTGGTGGGCCGCCAGGGTGCGGGCCGATTTTGGGCCCCTGGGGGCCGTTTTTGTTACAGGGGCCGTTTTTGCAGCATAGCTGCAAAATCGGCCCCTGTAACAAAATCGGCCGAAACCGGCCCTGGCAAAGAGCTCGGCCGCACCCCCAACCCCCTGGGGGGCCGGCCGAGCACTTTGCCAGGGCCGGTTTTGGTTCCCAGTCCGGCCCTGGCTTGCAGCACTGGTTGTACCACCCACGAGTAGCCCAATAAATGTGTCTGAGACCTACCACTGTAGTGTCTGCATGCGCAGTTTATAACAGCCATGTTGACCTGGTAAGTGCACCCACTTGCCAGGCCCTAACCTTCCCTTTTCTTACATGTAAGTCACCACTAAGGTAGGCCCAAGGTACCCCCAAGTGCAGGGTGAAGTGTATGTGAAAGATAGGATATGTACTGGTGTGTTTTACAGGTACTGATAGTGTATACTGCGTATTTCGTGTATCACTATTGGAAGGCTGTTTGTCCCATAGGTTAACATGGGAGCTGCACAGTAACATCTTACAAGTGTAGCTTTTTATTTGGACAAGATAGAGAAATTGAGTTTATGCTCTCTGAACTCAGAATTTACCTCCTGTAGTAAAACTGGGCCAGAGAGGATAGAACTGGTTGGGACTCAGCTCAGAGACCCCTGCTACAAATATAACAGAGAGAAATCGGGGCATAAGTATTGGACCTTAAACCCCAGAGAATTAGATCACTTCTGGACACAAGAGGAACCTCTGCCAAGGAGAAGAGCTGGAGAGGTATAAGGAGGAGTACTGGCCCTTTGCTGTGTGTGCTTTGCTGGGTTGGCCTGCAGTTGCTGCTTCTGCCAAGGAGAGGACAAAGACTAAAACTTTGCTGTCAACCTGCTTGAAGAAGAATCTCCAAGGGCTTGTGTGTGCTTGCCTTCTGTTCTGAAGTCTTAGGGCCACTAAGACTTCACCTGTACCCACTGACCGGCACCTGGACTCATCTGTGGACTCCTGTATTCAAAAGGGCACAAATTCCAGTTCCTGTGCCCTGAGAACTGTGTGGTTGGTGCTGCAAAGCAAGGAGAACAACTCCTATGGCATCAGCGACGCTGCCAGTGAGGCCACGACCTGCACCGAGGACGGGGGCACCGCTTGTGAAGTGCACGATGCACCATCCGCCTGCACCGCAGCTCCGATGCCCTTTGATGCCTTCAGTTATTGGCCTTCCCGACACCAGCACTCGCACCAACACCGTCATCGCCAGCGCCAGCATCCCATTATCACAGAGCCAATAACCAACAAGGGTGACTTCACGAACTCTTCGTCATTGCATTGCCTCACCAGAACCGAAGCCTCACCACTGACACGCCTAACTTCTCCTGTGCTGATTTGACGCCTTGCCTCCTCATGGACTTGACACCTAGCCTCCCACGTGGCAGAAAGAACTGGCTTTGCCTCGGCGCCAATGCCTCACCTCCAAAACGCTGTGCATGGTCTGTTGACTTTGTTTCCAAGGTACTGTTGTTCGAGGGCCTGCGCACCTCACGGTCAGTGTCGTACTTAGGATTTGTGCCTGTCACGACGTTGCAATAGCCCCAGGTGGAGCTATTTTGCTGCTACAGTTCTATTTTTGCAAGTAACCATTTTTAAAGTGATATCTTGATACATGTATGCTGGATTTTTGTCCTTTTTGTCTTGTTTGGTTTAGATAAAGATACTTTATTTTTCTAAACTGGTGTGGTGTCAATTTGTGGTGCTTTCACTAACTTACTGTGTGCTGGGGTACAAATACTTTACACATTGCCTCTGAGATAAGCCTGTCTTCTCATGCCAAGCTACCATGGGGGTAAGCAGGGGTTATCTAAAGTGTGTAATCCCCTTATCCAGGGCGAGGCCAGGCCAGTCCATTTGTCAATGTTGACCCCCTAAATCTGACGCAGCCTTGTACTTTCCAAAGCTTACATGTTTCATTTTATTATTGTTAGCTTTCGTTCCTAAGTGCTTATGTAGTCCTGATCTCAGGCTTGCGTTTCTAGTGAATGCAGCCATGGCTTTGCAAATTAAACTGCCTGCCTCTGTGACTATAGCGATAGTTGGCAAGATTCTGACGTATGCATTGCTGGTGGTAGATGGGAGCGTTATCACGCCTGCCGTAGGGCCTGGGCTTCATGTTGGTTTTAGTACGCTTCGTCAACGGTGCCCAACAGCTTGCCTGCACAATGGAAGGGACAAAAGCAGAGTTAACCCGTGCTAACACCGAAGCTAGTGCTAGTTTGTTTTATGCTTTGATCTTTCTCAGAGCATGCCATCAGTGATTTGGGATACCAGTCTGAATTAGGCTGAAATGGAAGCAACGGGCACAAGCTGGCCAAAGGAGAAGGAAGTAATACAGACAGATATGATTGAATGTACTGTTTTTAAACCGATGGTTTTGAGATGCATGATCGATTAGATTGAAAGCATGTTAGGAAAAAAATCTCACTGTATCTTAATGCATGATGTGTCCAGCGGAAAAAGTAAAAAGGGTTAAATGCATAAAGTTAAATAAAATCTAGACACACAAGGAGATATGCTAAAATAGGTCTTAAGGGAAATGTATTGCTTTACTTTCAGAGAAAAATATACAGCCTTTCCAACAAATACAGAATTGCTTAGGAAAAAAACTAATTGACATTCATCTTAGATACTCTTTAATCATCCCAATGCTATTGAGCTGTGGAGAAGCATTGCTAGACCTTTCTCAGTAGTGAGCAAGGCCAGTCCTGGGGACTCTTTGTCCTGCAGTATCTTGCTCTGGAGACTGACAGCCTTTACTTCAGAAAACCCTTTCTGAAGTAATTTATTTGTAAATATGTGTTGTGGTTAAATCTGGTGTGCTCCAAACCTAATGAAATATACAGTACAAGGCCTACAATGCAATGCTAGTCCATGCTATTAAAGCCCAGGTGCAGGCATTATTGTCTTAATGCTGGGCTGTTGGATTGTTTCCCAAATTTCTATTGTTGGTTTGGTTGGTGGTTTCACTGAAGTGTTTAAATTGGTAATAAATCTGTTTCAGGGTCGGATGTGAGTGCTCAAGATATGCTTAGCCAGTACAAGTATTTTGACAGTAGTCCCTTACATATTGGGAATTGGAGCTTAACTTTTGGAGACGATTGCTAATTTGTGTTTACAGTTAATAAAACGGTTTAGTTTTGATTTTTAAGACACTCCTACCAGACAGTGCAACCTGTCTGTTTGCAAACAAATATAATGTTAGCTTACAGTGGGCTTTGAGCCTCCCTGTTGTTTACTATTGGTTGGCCTTACTGTGATTCATTTGCTTGCTTCTCATTCGTTAGCGTGAGTGGGCTTTCCTTCTTCATCTTGTTTTTGTCCCTCCCCTAGACACATTTCTTTCTCACTCATGGGTTTCCCTCCACCCATTCACCATTGCTTTCTCTCACCTGTTGATCCTCTCCTTTCACCCTCGCTCTCTGTGTTGCTTCTGTCCCCCCAAGCCCTCTGTGTTGTTTTCCTCATCTGCATACATTGTGATGCTTACCCTGCCCCTGTCGTTTGTGATGCTTCCCCCACCCAGGCCCTTTGTGTTGCTCCCCGCCTCGCATTTAAAACAAAATGTACTTGTGCTGCTTTTTTTAATTTACTGATCAAACTCGGTAAATAAAAAAAGCATTAGTATCATGATGTAGACATGCGCATGCATGGTGTGCGCACCTACAAAATGATCTGAGTGCTTCATCATAGTGCATTTTTGTTCTTTCTTTTCTTTAGCCATGCTGCACAACATTGGCAGGCCTTGAAAAATCATAAAAATGATGACAGACCTGCAGGTCTAGTGACCTGAATATTCTACTTGACTTGACTGTAATGCTTTTGACCCATAAACTGTTTTCAAATTGTGTGATCCTAGGCAAACATTTTATTTCACCGAATTGCCTTTTTATTCATTAACACATATGAGAGCACCTTCAAATATGTGAGTTCAGCATGTTGCTGTACAAATAACTCCTTTGTTTAATTTAATAGACTAAGCTTTTGCTCCTTGTATACCAATAATCTATCTCACATATAAGGTGAACCCTGACTTGCCTCTTAGTTCACTAATAGGATTGTCAGCAAGGCAAGGGCAGGAATGTTTCTCAGTTCATGTTTAAAAACTCTCAATTTTAATAAATGTATAACTAAAGTATGATGTGGTAGTGTACTGTCATTTATGGACAGTACATTTTCCATTGTAATGCCCACAAACCTTCCCACTGACATGCAGTTTTACTGATAAAAATATATAATGATAATGTGTGGAAATCGGGTTTTAGCAAACATTTGTAATTTGCACCTCACATAGAAAAGTGTTCAGATTTATTTTCCTCCTATTAAAATACTTGTTTTCATCACACTTCAGAATTACAAAAAAGGCTTTCCTAAGTACGGATATATTTTGCAATATTTGTACAGTTAATTAACAAACTACTGAAATGTTGTGTGTTAGATAACAAACTGAAACCCTACAGTCTTTAATTTTCACAGTCCCCGCACCCCAGCATGATTGGCAGAGAGTTAATTTTACAAAATCCTCTAACTCTGGATTCAGAGAAAGAAAAGTAAGCACCAGTCTCAATGGATAAAATAAGCAGAAATTTGTAAGAGGAGGTAAGATGATATTTGACCTCAGTCTTTGAGCATCCAGTCAATGTGACAAGATAAAAACAATATTTGAATGCATCTTTATTGATCATTCACTTTCTAAATGAACAGAACACCTGGTCTTTGTCTGCTCCTGCACTCTGGCCAAAACAGGCCAGTGGGCCCTGAAGATAGTTTGCCCTGATAAAATATGACCTGCCCTAGCGAGTGGAAGAGATTAACTTTGACAACGTTTGTTGGTTTGGTGATCACTGGCTAGTTTGCAACTTTCTGTAAAATACAAAGCTTTATAACAGTTTCCTACTTTGGTAATAGAGGTGGGAGAGCCACTGAAGTCCCGAAGGAAGGCTTGAGCCAAATGTATGGCTCTTGCTTAGCTTGAGGTCTGCTTGGGTCCTCAAGCAGAAAATGACCTGAGCCTTCATGTGACTTCTGCCATACTCTCATCTAATGCGTCAACAAATAAGGACAAAACATTTATTTTTGATGTAAAACAATAGAGAGACAGAGATACTCCTTTAGATGCTGAATTTCACAATGTGAGAGCAGCAACCTGGGATCAATCCTGGCTTCCTAACTTGACCAAACTGTGTCATCCTAGGCAAATATTGTATTGCATCATGCCCCCTTTTCTTCATTATTGCTTAAGAGAGTACCTTGAAATTTGTGACTTCTGGATATGTGTTGTACAAAAACATCTTGAGTTTAATTCAATTGACTATAGTTTTCCCATACATAATAATTGCATAGGCCACATATAGGGTGCACATAACAATTAACTTGTCTCTTAGTTCACTAAAGACATTTTCATTAGGTTGAGAGGTTCATGTTTGAAAATTATCACTTTTAATAAATTCCTCTCAATGCAGTGATATAATCTGATATACTAAGGTGTAACCCTGCTGCTTGTTAAATTAATGCACTTTTTAGGTCTCGCCTATGCAGCGCGCATGCGTTGCTTAGGAAAAAAGACCTTTTGCAATCGATTCGGCTTTTCAGCCAAAAACGTGCACGCGTTCCATTGCCTTCAATGGCAACGCGTGCACGTTTGGCGATTCACTTGTGGGAGCGAGCAGCTGGCGCCATATGGTAGCAATTATCGCTCCTGGCGCCGCTCGCTCCCGCAAGGGAATCGCGCAGGCCCCCTCCCCCTGCTGCCGCGCGAGGCGCTTGTGCTTATTGTTTCTGTCCGGGTTTTGAACGTGCTTGCAGAACAAAACGCGTTCACCCTACGGGAGCTTTTTTTTAAATTAGGCAAGATAACCGATGTGTGCTTCTGGGAGGGGTCAGGGGGCGAGGGCTTGTTTACGTTTATGCTCAGTTCATTTTACGCCACGGCGCTGCTGTCCTGTCGCACGCTGTCGGTGAAGGGAACTGCACCCCTTTAGACCATGAGCAACCCGGGGGCGAGCCCGAGTTTGACTTCCTCTTCGAGTTTAAAAAGAGCGAAGATACCGGCGGTGGAGCCAAAGGTCTGTACACGCTGCCCGAGCGCCCCGCTTCCAGCGTGCCTTCGGCTATTTTCTGGCCTCAGCTTCAGGGGCACAGCTGGCATTCCCGGCTGGGGTGGCCTGGCTTTCTCCATGTCGAGCTGGCACAAAGTGCGAGTGGATGCTGAAGTTTTGGTTAGCGTGAGGGCGTGTGCCTTTTACAGTGGCTTGTGCGTGCCCGTCCTGTGGTGCGTGTGAGTGCGTGCTGCAGGTGGTATTTGTGAAAGGAGTGTTCGTGCGTTGTGACTGAGTATCTGAGTGGTAAGTGCCGAGGGTGAAAACAGTTTTACATGATCACAATGGCGTAACCTAAAATGATGCCGCCTGAAGAATGTGAGGACGTCCCTCTAAGTCTCCCATTTCTCACAGGTTTTCATTGACCTTGGGCAGAATGCCCCCCTCCATTCCACCCCCCGCTTAAAGGTTTTGGGGGTCTGATCACAAACAAGGCCTGGTGACAGCAGTGCTTTGCGTGAGTGCGGTGTGTGAATGCAGTGCATGTTTTATACGTTTACTGTGTGTGTGCGTGTGTAGGACATCTGAAATGGAGTGTGTGCGCCCTAGCTGCAGTCCAGCACAATGTGTGGGGGTATTCAGTAGTGTGCGACTGTAGTGTTTATAAACAGCACATTGCTAGTGAGCATATACGTTCAGTGTGTGCCTACGGATTTAGTAAATATGATTGCACTTGAGTATCACTGAGTGCTGTGTGTGTTTGAGAACGGTGTTTACACTTGGAGTTTGAGTGAGTGATTATTGTTGGAGACGTCTTTAGTAATTTCATTACGTGTCAGTGCATTTTAATGTGCAAGCAACCAGTGGCGTAGCCGTTGTGTCTTACGTCCTAGTGCAAATAAGGACAGGTCGCTGTATAAACTGTGAAATACAGCAAGTATCGGGGTTCAGTGCCCCCTCAGGCCTCTGGGCTCGGTGCACTTCTCCTGTTGCCCCTGTGTGGAACGTGTGTGATTCCGGCCTACCGCGAAAGAGGGTGCACTGCCTGCTGGGGGTGGAAAGGGGTGAGGTTGGTCACTTGCCAGCCGTCGGTACGTGACCATTGTGGCTGTTTGATGAGTAAGCTGGGAGTTGTGAAGAGGCTGGCCTCCTGTCATCCTGTGGCTTCCCCGCCCCAAAGCATCTGCCTGTTGAGATAAGCATTGCTCACTCACCAGGCCGGAGGCACTGACGTCAGCAGTACCATGCATGCATAGCAGTCAGGGCTACATCGGCAATCCCCGGAGACGGAGCAATGTCACTTTTCTGTCCGTTGCTATAATTGTTGACAGTGAAAACTACCACTAAAAAAACTACAACACAGCCCGAGCAGAGCCAGAAAAGAATCAGAAGAGACCTGAGGCTCAGCGAGAATTTCACCAGAATAGAAATAAAACATATACAGAACACAGCAAGAAGAAAATAACCAGAAGTAGACAGAATGCAGCGAGAAAATAGCACACATCTAACCACAACAAGCATTTGCAATGCAATAGGTCTCGCATTTACGCGAGTTTGAGCTATTGACATTGCAAATGACAATGCCTTTTTTTTTGTTTTCGTTTTTAAAACATAAATAAAATGCATTGTCATTTACAATGCCAATAGCTCAAACTCGCATAAATGCGAGACCTATTGCATTGCAAATACTTTTTTTAAATTACAATACACGGGCCTCTTGCAAACACATGCGGAACCTACTGCCTGTGCTTTCTGTGCTGATAGAAAGGGTTAACCCTCCGTGCCCTCCACACCCTTGCCTTCGGATGCGTTGGTACATGGTTTTCCTTATTCACAGCCCTTCCTTACAAATTGAAGAGCTGTTACTGCGTTTTAAAAATGTATTTGTGAAAGTAACGTGTTTTTCTGTGCTTGTTTGTTGTTGAGAAGGCAGCTTGGTTTTCTATTTAATTTCTTATTTAGGTTTGAAGGGTTTCTTTGTTTTCAATAGGGTGCACGAATCACTTAACTTATACAAGCAAACAACCTCCACCTATGCCATTCACAGCAATGATAGAGATCTTTATGGCTCTGCTAATTCTCTCTTTAGTTGAGCATGGCTGTCTCCTTTCTTAACACAGTTACAGACTATTTAACCCTTTCTCGACACTCCAGACTCCCTAACTCTAATTCGGTGTTGTTTGGGTGGAAAAACAATGTGACTGCAGTTGGCTTAGGCTTAAAAGGTAAAATGTGTATTTTTAAGCCTTTAGGCTACTTTAGCATGTAAGCTGATTGTAAGGCTTTTACACCTTTGTTTTTTTAAAAGCAAGAATGGTCCAACAAGACGTTTGGAGTGATGGACGATTGATCACTTCGTAGTTGTGTTTAGAAAGATAGCTATGCTATATGAAAGAGAAAGTTAGCATAGCTGTAAAGATTGCTCTCCCGCCATGACCTGCATAAGTGTGTTTTTTGGTACGTAAACATTGTGTGGACTGCTGTAAATCACTGGCTGTGAAGCTTCCCACCGGGACTAAAACCTACTTCCTAAGCTGCTTAGTTATTGGTTGGGGATAGCAAGCCACATTTGCTGTTTTTTTATTGTTACTCGATAGAGAATGCATTACTAGGTGATTGTTGCAAAGATGTAAAGGATTAAACCAAAACGTTGTGTTTCCTTGCAAAAAACAGTTCATTCTAATCACATTTACAATGGTATAGAAAGTTGTAGCAATTTCTTGTGCGACCCATGATGCGCTGGGACACTACTCAATGACATATAGATCAAAATGCTTATACTTTATGCATGAACCAAATGTAATGTGCATATATAAAATGACAGTGTTAGACATGTCTAATAAGATCTCACTTCTCTAACAAATGAACTGTTTTCTGCCATTTGTTGGGTTTCACACTTTGCCTTTTTATAGTGCAAGGTAATAGAGCAGCGTAGCTGTGATGCAAGATAATCTTAAAAGGGAGAAAATGCATTTTTAAGTATGTGGGGAGTGCTCCAAAGGCAAACATTTTTTTGACTTTGAAAAATGAAACACTGCATGGTGCATTGCAATTGTGTGAAGGCCTTTTTCACTACATTCACTCTTCTGTTAAGCTTGTGATGGTATATCATAGAAGAAAAGCACTTCTTTGCATAGCTACACAGTTTTTTATGAGCAGAGTTGGCTTCAAGCGAGTCATCTACGCAAAGCCACTGCACGCAACTGCACTCCAACACCACCAACGGAAGCACAGCACCACCTCAGCATCACTCAGCCCAAGCACAGCACCACCTCAGCACCAGCGCAGACCACCTCCGCCCAGCACACTACCTCAACTCCACCTCTGCACCAGTGCAGCACCACCGCAATACCTCAGCATCAGTGCAGCATCAGCGCAGCATCACCTGAATATCACCAAAGCATCACTCAGCACCACCTCAGCATCACTCGGCACCACCTAAGCACCACCTTCCACAAGCACACCACCACCTCGGTATCAATCAGTAACACTTCAGCACCAGTGCAGCACCACCCCAGCATCAGCATGGCATAAATGCAGCACCAACTCAGCCCCACCACAGAATTTGCACAGCACCAACTCAGCACCAATGCAGCACCACTTCAGCATTAGCACAGCACCACCTCAGCACCAGTGCAGCATCACCTCAGCACCAACACAGCATTACTAAGCACCACTTGAACACCAGTACAGCACCACCAAAGTATCACTCAACACCACCTCCGTATCATTCACTACCACCACAGCATCACTCAGAACCACCTGAGCAGCACCACCTGAGCACCGCATCAGCGCATCAGCACAGTACCACCTCCTCATCAGTGCACCACCAGCACCAGTGCAGCACCAACTCAGCATCAGTGCAGCACTACCTCAGCTGCAGTGCAACACCGCCTCATTTTCAGCAAAGCACTATCTCAGCATTAGCGCAGCACCACCTCCACATCAGTGCACCAGCGCAGCCCCACCTCAGCAATTCAGAACCAACGCAGCACCACCTCAGCACAGAACCAACTCAGCATCACTTAGCACCACCTGAGCACCAGTTCAACCCCACCACCTCAGCATGACTCATCACCACAGCATCACTCAGCACCACCTCAGCATCACTTAGTACCACCTAAGTATCTTTCAGCATCACCTCCGAACCAGCACACCACCACTTCAGCATCACCTCAATATCATTCAGGATCACCTGAGCATCACCTCCGCCGCAGCTCACCACCACTTCAGCATCACCTCAATATCATTCAGGATCACCTGAGCATCACCTACGCCGCAGCTCACCACCACCTCAGCATCACTCCACACCACCTCAGTCTGCCCTCGGAATCTGGCATCTGTTGAATCTCCCCTAGTGTCCGTCAGCTGCTCCAATTATAATTGAGGTACTATTCCCAACAACCACCCTCCTGTTGTTTATGTCCCCCCCCCCATCAAAAAAAAAACTCTAACAATTAAGCATTAGAACAGGCAGGGAAAAGTTGCCAGCATGCGTGGACAAAAAAGCTAGAACACATTCTTTGTGTTAATTCTGTTTTTATTAGGGTAGTTCAGTTGTATATAATGTTTTCTTGGTTATATATAGGGTGACAAAAAAGGTTATAACACTTTTTTTATTATAACTTTTCAACATGCTGCACAACATTCACAATGCTCTACAACACAGCTTAAAGAAATTAACAAAGGCAATAGCTCTGTCTAAACACTTATAAGGTCCCAAAGGCGAGACCTATTGGCTATGCCAATGCTTGTTTGCATTTGAAGATGTTTTACCGCATTTTTACACGATGTTTGTTGTATAATTTATGTGCCAAACATTTTCATGGCTTAGCTTGTGCCCAGGGTCTTAGAGCCAAACAAGACCCCTGACTCGGCTCTCCCTGTTAATTAGTTGGCTCGTCCACCTCTTTTTGCTATAAATACTGCTTACTGGTCTATATGTGGTGCTAACTTAAAATTTGCACATTGGGGAGAAGACTATTTAGCTCTCTCCATAGTGCTAAGAAGCCCAGAGAGTATTACATTGAAAGCAGATTTCACATTTGAGACTTAGTTTGAAAAACGTTTAGCTTCAATATTAAAACATTTGGAACAAATAAGTATGAAAAATGTTAGGAGAATGTTAAAATTGAAATAATAATGTGGCATTAGGTTAGGTGAGCTAGCATAAACAATTATATTTTGATAAAATGTAAAGGTAAAGAAGCACTTTGATTTGGGGTTGCTTTATGTTTAAGAAGTGCTTTTGCTTATCAATGGTGTTTGGTTTTCCTAAAAAGTTTGTAAAACCATATTGCCACTTATTTGACATCCAATCCCGTAAAACCTTACTCATCACTGCCCCAGCCATGGATCTGGTGGGACATACCTGGCAAGATGAATGTTATCTCTACCTTGCTTCATTGAATAAGTCGGGTAACAGTGGACTGATCTTCATCCTGTCTGTGAGTGGTGTCCTAGCATAGGTGCCCCAATTGGAAGACAAAAGGGAGATTACCACCCTGGCTGACCCTCGGATCCTCGGAGGAGATAGTCTTGATTTGATTTTATATTTGTAGAGCGCGAACTAATGCCTAGAGACGTCTAGGTGCTGCTCACACTAAGAAAAGTAAAGCCCTTTTTAGGAGGAGTAAAGATAGGAATGAGTGGTCGAGCAAGACTACCCTGTTTTACTGATGAAAAGCCAAGTTTTGAGGGCTTTCCTAAAAGTTAACAGATCAATGGCAGACACTAGGTGAGAGGGCAAGATGTTCCAAAGGTTGGACATAACGGAGACAAAACTCCTGTCACCACACCTCTCTAGCCGGTGCTTTGGGACTTTGACCAGGCTAGCCGAGGAGGATTGGAGCTCTCTTTGAGGGGTGTACCAGGAGAACTGGCATTTAAGGTATGTGGGGCCTGCCCCATGAAGGACTCTAAAGGTGATGCAGAGGTCTTTAAAGCTGATCCTCTTCTTCACAGGGAGCCAGTGAAGATTGAAAAGCGCCAGGCTTGCAGACTGCCACCTAGCAATTTTTAACAGTAGTTGGGTGGCCGCATTCTGAAGAACCTGAAGCCTGGTCAGCACACCCTTCTAAAGGCCGACAAAAAGGTTTTTGCAGTAGTCCAGCCTGGACAGGATGAGGGTGGAAACCACCGTTTTCTGCTGGGTCTGCAGAATAAATGGGCATATTTTTTAAACTATTTTTAAAAAATATGCCCATGAAGATGGAGGAAGAGATCACCTTAATGTGATATTTGAAAGAGAGTTTTGTGTCAAAAATTACACCTAAGTTATTGGCCTTTGTAGCTGGAGCATGCAGATTTTCCAGTTCTTGGGGCCACCAGTTGGGTGTCCAAAAAGTGACTTTGGAGCTGAAAAGCAGGACCTCTGTCTTTTCTGAGTTCAGCCTCAGGCAGTTTTCTAGCATCCATTTGCTGATCTGTTGTATGCAATTATAAAACCTAGATGTAGTGTCTAGGATGTTGCTGGTTATTGAGATAATAATATGGGTGTCGTCGGCATATGACACCATGGCCACCTTGACCATTAAAGACCTCATTGTTTGTCAGAGGTCAAAAGAAGTCTAGGTAATTGTGTGATATCACAGCTCGATCAGCTACTTGAATCATGAAGAGCTAATGGAGATGAGGTTGCCAGTTTCTGCCTAACCTAATCGGGTTATAGGAAGATGCTGGAGGTATACACATGTCTTTTGGATAGATCTCCATTTCAAAGCGGACCTTGGGGCATTCCACACAAGTATTTTGTGATTTCCTCCATATAAGAACTTCATCAATGACCAGGTTTGCAAATATAACACCTTTTTATGTTGGAATTAGCATATTGAAGGGTTTGGAGAACCTCACCATGAGATGGCAAATGACTATCCCGTTGGGAGTAGCAGAAGCATGCCAAACCATCCTTCTGAATATAGATAAGCACCAATTCAGCCTTTGGTGGTGTTTGGTTCCATAGGATTGTTTCACAGAACTGGAATATTTTGACTGCATGGAAGGATGTGTGTCACACCCCATTCAGAAGGCCATGTGGCAGGCAAAGGCTACTGGGCACAACTTTGGGGATTGAGGCCTTTTACCATTGTTGCCCTAAGGCCAGCCTTGCTGTGGCTCTGCAAACTGGACCAAGTACAAACCTTTCCACACTTGTCTCTTACTGATATCATAGGCGATAAACCACAGACTTCTTAAGGAGATTAGTGTGGGGATTAATCAGGCTACATAATAGATACCACTCCTCCAGCAGCATATTAAGCTTAATGCCCAGTCCAGTTCTTCTTGTTGTACATAAGACAAGTACTTTATTACACAAAATACATAGATCTCCACGACACATTCGATCATGCATGTGTTATTTATTATGTTATTTCGATTTGAAGAGCACCGCTAATCACCCGTGAGGGTATCCAGGTGCTAAGAAGGAGTGTAGGCGTTATAGAACTCCTAGACAAACAGCTGGGTCTTTAGCTTCCTCCCAAAGTCGAGAAGGGATGGGGACGTCCTTATGTGTTGTAGGAGGTCATTCCAGGGCTTTGTGGCGATGTAGAAGAAAGACCATTCACCGGAATGGCTTTTGTGCATGCAGGAAACTCGTGTGAGGGAGAGAGATACTGGGCATAGTGGTCTGGAAGGCAGGTAGAAGTGAAGACAGTTGTTGAGGTATGCAAGACCAGAATTGCTTAAGTCTTCGTAGGCATAGGTGAGTAGCTTGAAATTACATTTTTTCTGTATGGGTAGCCAATGGAGTTCTCTGAGTTGTGGGGTGATGTGAGCGCTGCAGGGGATGTCCAGGATGGGTCAGATGGCGGCGTTCTGAGTCGTTTGGAGCTTTTGAATGAGTTGGTTGGAGATGCTGGCATAGAGTGCATTGCCATATCCCAGTCTGCTGGTTATGAGGGCTTGTGTGACTATTAATCTTGTGTGCGAGGGGAGCCACTTCAAGATCTTGTGAGCATTCTTAGTGTGAGGAAACAGGATGAGGACACAGCATTCACCTGCTTGGTCATTTCAAGTTTGTTGTTTAGGGTGATTCCGAGGTTTCTTGCGTGGTCTGCAGGTGTGGGTGTGGCTCCTAGTTCTGGTGGCCACCAGGAGGTGTCCTATGGGGGGTTCTTGTATCCAAATATCAGGATTTCTATCTTGTCCGTGTTGAGTTTCAAGCAGTTCTTCTCCATCCAATTGGCAACATTGATCATGCAGGTTGTGAAATTGGTCCTGGTGGTGTTTTTTTTCGGTGCGGGAGAGGATAAGTTGAGTGTCGTCAGCGTAGGAGACCATATTGATCTTGTATGCTCTGATGATGCATGCAACAGGTGTCATGTAGAAGTTGAAGAGGGACGGGCTGAGGGAAGATCCTTTAGGGAGTCCACAGATGAGCTGTTTGGGTTCAGAGGGGAGGAGTCTGACTCATTGGGTTCTGCTGGAGAGGAAGGAGGCGATCAGTCTGAGGGCAGGTCCTTGGATTCTGAGTTAAGGATTTTTGAGACGAGGGTGGTGTGAGATTCGGAGTCAAATGCTGCTGGGATGTCAAGGAGGATGAGGGTGGTGGTTTCCCCTATTTCCATGATGGTTCTGATGTTGTCAGTAGCTGCTATGAAGGCGGATACCATGCTGCAGTTGCTGCGGAATCCCAAATGAGTGATGTCTAGGAGGTGGTTTTGTATGCGGTGGATGGAGAGTTGCATGTTGATTGCTTTCTCCATGACCTTGGATAGGAAAGGCAGGAGAGAGATGGGTCTGTAGTTGCTGAGTTCTTCCAAGTCAGCTGATGGTTTCTTCAGGAGGGCTTTGATCCTGGTGTGTTTCCAGTTGCCGGGGAAGGTGCAGGTGTGGATAGATGTGTTTATGATGGAAGTGAGTTTGTTGATCTGAGTTCTTCCCAAGTTGTAGATGTGGTGTGGGCAAGGGTCGGTGCATGAATTCAGGACTCACTCGCGTGATTCTCTGTGCCTCGTCTGACTAGGCTTTTACTAGTGTTTACTAGGTTGCTTTCCTCGCACTGAGTGCCCCCCTGCTGTAGGTTCAGGGTCTAAAGACAAGCTCTGTGGGAGCTGCTTGTCCCCCCTCTCCTGGTCGATAGTAGCACTCAGTCTCTCAGGCATAGGCCCTTTCAGTTTCTCATCAAGTTTGCAGTAGCAGTGCGGGGCCAAGTTTGGCCATCCTGAAGCAGTCGGATCTCACCAGCACCAGCCTGGAACCTTCATGCAGCACACAGCAGTCCAGAAGCAGCTCAGGGCTGCGTTCTGCCTTCATGCAGCATGGGGATTGCTCCAGCAACAAGCAGGAGGCTCCAGGCAGCACACTGCAGTCCTCTTTCGGGCTGCGTGACAGCCTGGCTCACAGGGCCATCACTTGAAGCAGCTGAGGCAGTAGCGGAGACTTCTGTTATCTCTATTCTGGGTGGTGGCAGCAGATCCCGACTTGCTCCGGCACTCAAGCGTAAACTTACATTGCGGCTCACTCGGGTGCTATGGTGAATACTTAGCTCTTTCTTCTTGGGCTTGCCGGCCACATGCCCACAAATGGTGATTCCCCTGTGCAGTGGACCCCAATCATTACCTCTAGCACACAGTGCCTCAAAGTCATGACCTCAATTATTCATGAGGCACCCCTAAGTTACCCCTTGGATCACTTAGTCTTCAGGACTGGTCCGACTCAACAACACACTTGGCAGTGTTATGGTCACACAGTCCACTTATGGGGCACATGTGCCACCATGAGGTGCTTATCACAGCTTCAGGCGAGCCCATCACACAGACACACCACTCTAAGGAGGATGATGTCTATGACATAGATATTTTAAGATGGTTGCACTGTCCAATCTGACAATACAGTAAGTCCTTCAGCACTCTAGCTTAGTGAGTCTCTGTCAGATGGACCCTACACCAGGGTCAAATACAGCAGTTCTTTCCACAGTCTGCTACTCCTGCAGGGCTGCCACTTCCATTCCTTGTTCACAGCTAAGATGTCTTGACATGCTGGACAGTCAGTAATTCCTCATTCAGATCGGTCTCCAGGCAATGTTCCCTTGCCTCATGGTAGTGGGCTGTCAGTGTGACACCAACCCTTGGCTATGTAGTAAGTAGTCCCTGAGTACTCTGTGGATTATTCCATACTCGGCAGAAGGGACCACAGCCATGAACAACAATGTTGAGGTCCCATCTCTATACCGCTTTCGAAGGTGGAGAATGTGCATTCCATGACTGCTCCTCGGAACCGGTTTGGGTCAGTTCCTCTTTCTTGTGTCCTGGCAAAGCCATCTTCGAGGCCTGGCCTCTGTCTACAACAATGCTCTGCCTATCCCACCTCTGCTTCAGGTAGAGTGCACACCACAGAAGTACAAAGAGGGGAGAACGGGCTGCACCCAGCTACTTATGACACCCCTCACATAGATCAGGAAGAGAGACAAGAATCTCTGCAACTTCAAAGGACTTATTTTCCTAACAGATACTGCAGGCCTCACCATGTACTCCCTGCCATCTACCTATTGACAGCTGCAGTAATTTACAGACTTGTATATCAGGAAGAGCCCTAGCACTTCTAAAGAAAGTCTGTCTCCTCTTTCCTCACCATAGAATCTTGTGTTTCCACTTCCTTCTATGAGATGCCAGCAATACACATATGCTGTCTAGAGAGAGAAACTTCTTCTCTATCTTTTACTCTGGTGCAGGCTATGGGATTTCAAAATGGAAGCCACAGGCCTCTATCGCTTGTGCACAGCTTACTTCTAACTCCAGCACACACGCACATGGACAACACACAGGATGTCAAGTTCAGGATTCGGTGTTCATCGTGAGCAGCAAAACATTTAGATGAAAGGTCCAGTAGGTGTGTATGCATATCTCAGTGATAAAAAGGCATGTGACTATAGCTCATTCACAATGTATACTGCCACCACCATGCTCCACGATACTATGAGAGATCGCTTGGTGTGACCCTCCTACTTGATGTCTTTGTTCAGAACCTATTGCTGTCAAAGATTAGTCCTAGGTCACTGAGCGCATACAGGTTTAGTGTGTGGCATGACAAAAATAAAAAATAAACAAGATCAGCAGTATTCAGTTCGGGCACACAGTGCAGGGGACACAACTGCATTTCATGCAGGGGATATTCACGTCCCAACAATGAATAGTTTGCATCTTTGTTTTTTAATCGTGTTGCAAATACACAATGTCTGTCCATTACATTAACTTGTCGTTTTACACAACACTTCATATTGCACTTCTGTTGTTGCTATGGGTAACAGGTGTTACTCTTATCCAATTTAATGTTACTCAATTTACTGATCTCGGAAGGATGGAAAGATGGCTCTGCCTTGCTGGCATTTGAAGTTGTGAATGCTTTGAGCTTGGCTGGTTGAGGATGGGGTAGATCGTAGCATGTTTGGGATGAGATTTGGTGTTGTGTAGGAGTGAAGAGCAGTGAGGGATACAATCATATAGGCTGATACATATAATTGTTATCCTTGGTTGGAAGAGTGTGAGTTTATAGTATGACTTGTGAGGGGAGACTGTTGGCATCATCTTCAAGATGCAATGTGGTGCTCCTATCGTATCCTGAGAAAATTGTATCTGTGCTTAATTGTGGAGGGAAGCACTGGCAGAGAAAAGAAAGTTGCATGTTGTCTGGCATTGGTTTGTGACCGCTTAATGTAAATGGGCTATTTGTGTGGGAACATCCAGGTCTTTACTGCCTTCCAGAATTCCAGATGTCTAAGATGGTTTCTTGTATTTTCCATCAATAAATTTCAGAGGCCAGTTGTCTGAATACACAAAGATGTACTATCAATGCATGTATTGTTGAATGGTGATTCCAGTCTTGATTGCAGGCTCATAATTTTCATGTATCACTAATGTTTCACTTGTGTAAAGGAAGGTCCTGTGTCCGCAAAAGCTCTAAGGGCAAAGTAGAGTGCCATGACGAAGAAGGTGCTCATCTTGGAGTACCTGTTGGAGCACATGCAATGCTAGCGAGTGAAGTAGTTGCGTAGGTATTGGGATTCTTGGCTGCTGCATTTTGAATTCTGAACCTTAATGGTGAAACCTAGAAGACGGAAAATGCAGTACAAGGTTTGCATAGCAAGGGAGGCACTGTTGGTTACATGATTCATTTGCAGCACTAGGGAGAGGACTGCTGCCAGGAGGCTGTTGGAAAGCAATTCTGCCAGTTCCTGCTGGTGAGGATCAATATGTATCAGGACTTAAGTTGTAAGTGGTTAATTAGCATCTATTGGTCTATGACTCTGAAGCAGTGGTCCCAGCCACAGTAGTCTATAGCTTTTGGTTTTCGGGCGAGAGAATGATCTGTGAGTCATCTGTGTAATGCTACATTGAAGGACAGGAGTTCCAGTGGTAAGCTGAGAAATAAGCACTGAAGAGGAGTTGAGAGATTGTGTAATCTTGCAACACACCATGGTCAGTGCTGAACAGAATTGAAATGTATGGTAGAATCTCATTGATACTTGATCTGACGCATTCTGGTTTACGGAGGTCTTCCAGACTCTGTAGCAGGGTGGGATGATGAACTGTTATTTTCTTTGTTGAAGATCTGCGGAATGCCATATCATTCATTGCAGACTGATTGTTAGTTCATCGGTTCTGCTGGATTGAGGTTTTTGTTTCTTCAAGTTCAGCTTGATGTAGGAGGTCTTGAGGAAATTTGAAAATATGTCTAAGGTTTATGTCAATAATAGGATGGGACAGTGTTTTGCAGTTGAAATGGTAGCAGTTTAACAAGTAAATGTACAAAATGAAAATTGATCATAATTTAAAGCCTAATACAGTATATTGTTTCCACACAATGGTGTATGTCATACTCATTCCAATATGCCTGTTAGTACTGCTTTCTCATTCTTTATAGCACAAAATATGTTTTTGTTATTTCAAAATATATTGTTTACAGTGGCATATATGTATGCAATGTGCATATGTCATAGACCTGAATCAGATATGTGCATGATATGCAGGCCTCTACCATATGTACAGTTTCTATCCTTCCAATACATGCCCTGTGCAAATGTCTCAACATGGAAGCCTCAGATATATACATAGTATTGCAGCTTCTGATATATGTACAGTTTGTAGGCATCAAATATATTAATATTATGAAAGTCTCTGATACATGCACAGTATGCATGCCCCTGAAGGGTGGCTCGTACTCACGCTTATATAGTCTTTCTTAATACATTTCTGAAGTTTCTAACAACTGTAGGTAACATGGGTTGTTATTATTACATAATGTATTAATGAGGCTCAATTTGGCAACTTCAGAAGGATCAAAACAAAAAGGATGATAGCCTAAGTCGGCATTAGTGGGACTTGAACCTGTGATTTGCAGATGTCAACAGTTGTCAGCAGCCAGCATTAACTCGCTGTGCCAGGAGTTGCATTATATTCACATTTGACAAGTGTGCTTTGAAAGGCAACACCCTTTTTATAATGTCACCAGGCCAGAATAATATCATAATAAAAATATTAATAGAAGATGCTTTGTTGGTACATTTAACACAATTATGCTTAGCAACATTTTTCAAAAACGTTCCTTGAGTTAGAAAACCCTGACCCATGACCACGATCAACACTGCCAATAATCTCTTTAATTTATGTTGTTATTACCAGGGTCCGTGCCCCCAAAACCTAGGTTCCTTGCTACAGCCCAGCCCTTACCTGACTAGAAGCAAGGGTCCCTACTTTGACAAAGGTGCATACCTCTGCCAATTAGAGATCCCCATTTCTAACATTGGCAAAAACTAGAATTCATAAGAACCGGACTAAAATAGAATTAACTACTATATTAAATCGTTATATCGGCATTCTGATAGACCGTGATGGATGGGTGGAGCTCATATGAAAATAGACTGTCTTACTGGACTGTAAATGCTGATAATGTGGAGATAAATTTTGGGATTGGCAATGAAAAAAACGGAACATTTTACATTAAACGTTATTTATGATTAGGGCTCCCGGTTTTCCGTTTAAACGGATTTTTACATATAAATACAGACGGAAAACAAGTTTTCCTTTGTCTGTATTTATATGTAAAAACGGGAAAATACTAGCACATTTTGCCGTGCTCCAGCAGTGTTGCCTCGCCACGCCCTCTTCCTGATTCTAGAGCTGTGGCTGCCTAAAGTAACACGAAACACCAGCTTCAGATTTGCTGGAGATTTCTTCTAATGAGGTGTCTTTTTGAGCTCCTGAAGACCTTTTGTTTGCTGCCCCAGCCATGTCCGGGGCACTGCTCTGCCCCTCGAGTGAGCTCTGGCCAGCCATTTCAAAACAAAGGTAAGTGCTGGGGGGGAGGGAGCTGGAGTCAGTGGCGTATACAGTTTTGGGGGCAGCAAAAGCAGGAATCAGATGCCAGCTCCCTCCCCCCCACTCCCCCTGCCGTGGGGCGGCACAGCCTAGCTACGGCAGTGTAGTGATTGTCGAGCTTGTGGCCGGACTGCAGAGCAGTACACTGGGTGCGTGTGGCTGCAAGAACAGTCTGACCACAAACTCGGCAAAGCCTTGCTACGCCACTGACTGGAGTATTTGCAGAGTTTGTGACCGGACTGCACAGCCCATACCCGTTGCTGTCTCTTCCTTTTTGCCCGAACAAGACAAGGACAGTGTTCACTTCTGCTGCCCCCCCTCTTTCTTCCCCTTATTCCCTCTCTTTCGGTCGCGCTTCTCCTCATTTGCAGAAAACCGTGACTGTTCTTTCCTCTCCTTTCCGTCATTCGTTCCCCAGTGAAATGGATCCAAAAAAAAGAGGAAACACTTTTCTTTCAAATGTCTTTTTCTGGCATTTTTCTATTCCAAAACGCGGCCTCAGGAGGAGAGAAAAAAGGTTTTAAAATACGAACAATAAATACATAACTACATAAAACAAGACCGAGTAGTCGCAAAGTGGCCAGATTGGTTTTATTCACACCCAAACACATTAGCGCCACCTTACAGAGTTTGCCAGTGAAGCGCTACTTTTCTTTTCATGTCCTTAGCTTTCTGAATAATGAGTGTAAAAGCTTTAAGTTGTATTCCCTATGAGTGTTTGTTTTTTCCAGAATGTAACTTTTTTCAGACAGCAAATTACTCTTGTCTATTGTATAGTTTGAATTGAGTTGCTTCCAGGTGTTTATAGGGGGGCACAATTGGGTTGTAGCTGAAGGCAGTGTGAGTTTCTCTCAGTGGGGCAGTATGGTGTTCAGTGGGGAGAGGATGCAGCACTCTGTGCTGATGACAGAAACTGCAAGGCTCTGAAACAAATGGCTTGTGCTAGCACTTATATGCGTATTTGGGACATTCTGCGAATGGCAACGTTTTCAGATGAATGTATTGTGTTGACCAATAACAACTGAGTGCATGTGTGTATTGTCGATTTAAATAAATGTGGAAAAATACTAGCTGCAGCGTCGTCTTCTGCTTGTGGCAAAAATAAATGTGGATAAATACAGATAAAATGCCCAAAAAATAAATATGGATAAATACAGACGGAAATGGCAAAAAAATAAATACCATAAAACCGGGAGCCCTATTTATGATTGACTAATATTTAAATGATGTGTGTTAATGTTCTGTAATAATAAAGCTTTGTCTTATTGCTTCTCACACTGTAACCTTGTAGCTTGAGCTAAACTTTATCACAATTATCCACACGTGATTGGACGATCACTTGCCAACTCAACTCTCACCATTACGTCGCCACCGGTAGTATTAGTCCACTCACTCTCGGTCACCTATACAGTCTAACAGAAAATATGGCAATCCATGTTCATCTCTGCCACTGGGATGCCTCACTCCATTCACCCACGCCCCCATTGCAACTGGAAACTTGTGCTCATGTCATGTCTCTCGCTGTCAGTGGCGTAGCTAGGCCTTCTGCCGCCTGTGGCGGCCCTTGCTTTTCTTTCTGTTCTTTTGTCTTCGTCTGTCAGATGCCTTCTGACAGTGATGAGGTTTTGGATACCGAGGCAATAGCCTCATTACTCCACATTCATTTTGAGTTTTTTAGTTGCTGTTTCGGTTTTCTTATCGATGTGACACTTTGTCACAAGGCCCTTGCTTTTGAAGCCCGCGGCCGAATTTATAACGGGGGGAGGGGAGTACTGGCGATTCCGACGGCCGCAGATAAGATGGGTGGGAAGGGGAGGGGGGTGTTGCGGAGGTCGCCGCCCCCAAAACTCGTGCCACCGGGGGCAGACCGCAACGCCTCCCCCCCCCCGCCAAACGCCGCTGCTCTCTCTCACAGGGGCAGAGTCACAAGCTCCAGCTATATGTAGAGTTGAGCCTTCGGTCAGAACCCTCTCACACCCTCGCAAACTTACCATGCCTGGACCAAGCTCGTACACGTCTCACTCTGTACAAAGGAAAACATTAGTAAGGTGTTTATTTTTCTGTCATAATTAATTGGGCTTTGTCTCAGCTCCCTATCCCATCCTCCTCCAGACACCTTTCCTCGTCCTCCCTTCACCGCCATCAGCATTATGCGAATTGTCCCGGCAGGGAGAAATCATTATTCACACCACACATTTTCCCTCCTAGCAACGCTCCTACTCTTTGTGCGCTGAATTGTCACGGTGCACGCGGTCGTTGGCAGCTCACACAGCGCTGCGCAGTCGGAAGAGCAGCCCAGTTCATTAGGACAGGGGTGGCCTCGCTCGCATCTTTGCAGAAAGCAAGCCGTTTTATCATCGCGCACCACATTGTTGAAGCTGAAGCCATATTTAAAATAGGCGGAACCAGGTTCGTGTGTCATCATGAAACCACACCAGCCACCAGTAGCACGCACGCAGCTTGTCTCAGCAGCGGCGCTCCAGCAGGAAACCGGCATATGTTGCGCATTAACAAAAAGCCTTCCTACCTGCAGTTACCTCCTCGAGAGACACTCACAACCTAGCTGTTTACCACAGACCCCTCCGCTGAATTATTTCTATGTAAAGGCGCAGATCAGAATGGGCGCGAGAAGGAACGCTGTGACTTCACCGCCATTTATCTAAATCCGCGTCGCGCGCGACAGCGTTTTGTGACTGAGGCTTAAACTAATATGCAGAATCACCTCTCGAAGTACCTGGGAATATTAAAGATGCTATCATGCTGGCAGCTTTTCATCAAGGTAGCAGAAAGGGCCCAGACATGAAGGATAATCCCCGCGGTGTATCACAGGCTATTGTCATTTCTGCACTCAACATCTGTCTCGCTGCACAGACTCGAAGAGTAATTACCGCTGAGATAAGCAGGCGCTAGGATGTAGCCAATTAATTTTGCCCCATAAAAAGAGGGGGAAACAAAGTCTGACACTTCAATAACTTTTAAGCACACCTAATCTACATCCTTTCTGTCTCTAATGTTTCCTAAATGTATGGAAGAATGAAGATGCGCATGTTCTCGCGGTTGTCTCCTCTTATGTAAATCATCCACGAGCCTGTGGCATTCCATCACAAAATGGCTGACGCGAAATAATTTCACAAATTGTAATTGAATATAAACCGAGTGAGGAACTGCATGGCAGATGAAGCCGCGATACGGCTTTATAGCCGGAGAACGTTTCTGTTATCATGCAGGAATTATTGTGGTATGAAAGTTTTCAAGGGCATCAAGTTATAAGCTTGTGAAATCTTTTGTTACATATTTCGAGCACGAAAAACATATCTGGCACCTTGCTGGACCACTGCTTATGCATCTTGACTTATTTAAGCAAGGAAATATCTCCGATGCATTAAAGGACACAGTTGTAGAAATTGTGTGATATTAAACAGCTGTACAATAAGAGCAGCTTAGATCCTAGGGGTTTTTGCACCTGGGGATAAATGGAGATTAGTCCAGCACTGTTTGACCGGGTTCATTCTGTTAAGGTTTGAGAAGAATATAAGGTGAACTCTTTAAATTCCAGACACGTATATACACCATGCAAACGAAAGCACGTATGTTCAACGTTTTGGTTATTAGGGAATCTGTCAGCGAGAATTGTTGACTGAAAAGACCATTGGCCCTCCTTTATTAGCAAAAATGATATAGTCAAACACATGAAAAACCACCACCAAGTGCAAGTAGAAAGATGAATAATTAAGACGAAAACTACTGTAAGAACAAAGAAATGTGAATAATGATTTTCAAAAGTTATGGGGAACAGGAGAATGTCCCAAATGGGAACTGAAATAAAAAAAAAAGAATTGCACTAAAAATCAATAGAATAAAAAATGGTTTTACAAATTTCTAAATCACCTCCTGATAACGGATCGGGAGCTAGGTAGCCTTTGTATAAATGAATACTTCCTGCTAATAACAGGGATGATTGTCATAGTGAAGCGTTCCACCCTTACACAATGAAAATATTATAGATCAAAAAATGTGGAAAGGGACCAATCCGGAGGCTGTACCAGAACAAGTCTTCAGAAGAGTTGGAAAAATGTGCAGAAGCCTTTAGTCAGATGCACACATCTGATAGTCAAAGTTCAGAATTAGACAATGAGCCAAATACGGTCCTTCCCAGATGCAAGTTGTCTCCCCAGTCGAATAATCCCAAGTGTAATTTTGTACATTTCTGGAGCTCCAGAGTCATATAAAGTCACACGCTGTCTCTGACCCGGTGGTCTGATCTATGTGAGTTTTGCCAGTTCTTTAGGGATTTCAGAACTTCAAGGAATTCAAGGCACTTTGAATGTCAATGGCTCTGTCAGGGGTAACTATACACTAGTATACAGTCTTCGCAAGCCAAGGTTTATGAACCATCTACTTTAGCTTATGTACTGAGATCTACCAATCAATTGTGTTGTTAGGACGGCTGGTGATCCATAATGGAGGATAGTCAGAGACTTCCTCTGTGAGGCCTCCTGAAAGTAATCACCCTACAACACTGCAGTAACACCTCCTAAGAGAGGGTTAGCACTTATTTCCTACAGGAACTATCCTCTGTGGGCCATGCAGGTGATTCCTGACATCTACCATCTTTGACACACATACCTGTCCTCAAGCCCACAGAGCACTCCTGAGAATTCACGGCCCTTCAGTAGCACCTTTAGTGGTCATCTGTAGCCTCATGCTGCAGAAACGTCTCCACCCTCACCATAATTATTTCGATGTTCACACACTGACATTCGTGCCCCTGCCAAGTGGAACCACCCTCAGTCTGGTGAAAATTCTGGTCACCCAGAAAACTTATGGGGCTATCACCCAGCGCAATTCCTCCGTGGTGCAGATTTCATTTGCCATGTTAGAGCTGTAGGCAGGACCTCCACATTAGAAGAATCACGAGCAGGTTTACAGTAATCTAGTCCTATTGCTGAATGCAGTTGGGGATGTTAGCTCCTCAAAGACCAGGCCCACAAGTTCATACTATCACATCACTAAACTGAGATTGTTCCATCTGACCTCTGCTTCTTCTGTTAAGAGATTTTCTCCAATTTCACAGCACATCAGCTCTTCCACAACTTCTACTTCCAGTTAATTGGGAATTCTCCATAGACCAAGTGCTCACACTGGAAAACATTGGACATTTTCCAGGCAAATGACTTCAAGAGCTAAGTTCACTAAGCTAGCAAAGAATAATTGCGACCAAAAATCACCTCTTGCCATTTACGAGTATGAAATCAAACATGATGAAATTTACAAACGACGGGGCAGTCTGGGGTTCTGACTTCAAGGTAGGTCAGCCCTACAGTAGCTGGTGCTGCACTTGAATAAAGGAAATGTTTATGTATGCAGAGCCTGAGGCTTCTTAGGAAGGACACCGACCAAACAGATGCTTAAAACATGAGTCTATAAGCTAAAAAGGTGGAACCATATGAAGAAATATTCCCTTACATTGGTACAAAAAGATGGCAGTCACAACTCAGTACCACTAAAAAATAAAAGACAATGCTATTCTACTGGACTACCTGTCTGAATTCAGGTGATGCTGATGCACATACATGACTACCATCCTATTGGCTGGCAACACAATCTTGAGTTGTGACAAGACATTTATTCAATTTCATCTTATTCTGCTCAGCCTCCTTGCACCTTTTGGTACCAGCTACTAAAAAGCCCTACTGAGAACACTTGTGCTCTGAATAGGCTTCTAAGGTGACAAGATATAATGGTTTGAATCAAACCTGAGGCACAGAGCCCTCAGCAGTGCATCCAGCCGTGAACCCTTGGTTATATCCTTTGGCATCCCCCATGCCTCCATCCTTTCAGCCCTAAACTTCAAACACTATGTTAAGCCTCTGGGAGATAGAGTGCAATCTGCTGGCTTCACTTCTCAAGTGGTCAATTTGTATTAAATTCCTTGGTTTCCACAAGAACACCACAGTGAGTTTCACAGCTTTCAAGCAGTCAGACACTCCTTGGCATCAGCTCAATCTGCCGCTGAAAGTGAATATCTTCCTACCCAAGGCTCACTTCAGAATGATCGTTGAAGCAGTGGTTCTGTCCCATCTGAAGGGTGGTACTCATGGATGCCATTCCCAAGACTCATTATGAAAATTGTCCTATATTCTCCTGCTCTTCCCATGAAAGGTTTCCAGAGAATACATCAGGATCATACCCACTCGAAATGACCTCCACTGGCTTCCTCTCCAGTGGGAAGTTCTGCTAGCCTTTCTCTTTAAGGCAATATAGAGTGCAACCCTTTGATCCAATATTCTATTCGGAGGCACATACTTAATCAGGAGTACTGATTGATTCTTGACTGAATTTATTTTTTATCAGATTCTCTTCTTTGTCATTATCTGGTGGCATTGAATTATAAATCCTGTGTTAAAAATATTTAGGTGATAATGAGCAGATGTTTTTGTTTTAGGCGCAGGACCTAGATTTGAAAATATACGAGAATGAGATGGACAAATGTGTTTTCAAACTGTATAGTCTCATTAATTAAATGAGCTTCTGGTAGCCATGAACGTGTTTCTGGTTGTATGTGCACCAGCCCTTTTTGTGGATTATCTTTTGACTGTTTCACAGTGGATCTGTGCATGTAATTCCAATTTACATACATAATTAGTGCTTCCACAAAAGTGTCTTATTATTATATGGATTGTGTGCAACTTGAGAATTTTGGAAGCATAGTTTTATACCATGCACATGGTTTTTTCCATAGTTCGCTCTCAAAGCATGTGACAATATAAAATAATATGTACCGAATATCTACAGAATTTAAAGGAATCCTTTAACACAGGCAATGTACTTAGAGAATTAAAAACATGGTTAATTGATTCCCTACTTAAGATACACAAGGAGACTCTGGGGTTGTTATCCAACATTTGCCTTATATCTAACTTTCCCTTTTCAGGCTAGAATAAAGGAGTAGACTATAATTTACAATGTCCTGGAACATTTTAAAGTTGGTACTCAGCCACTAATATCTTGCTGGTATCTTATCACATACATCAGGAATGTTAGACCCAGCGGTTTCTCGCCATCTGGGATAAATTGAAGCCAGACAGAATTCACTGTCCTAGATAGGATGAGTACAATACACTTGCACGATAACCTGTGCTCACCCTTGGGTAGCTTAGCACAGAGCAGTCAGGCTTATCTTCAGGGTCTAAGTGTAAAGTATTGGCACAATCCCACCCTCGCAACACACTAAGTACACTACAAAAAGACTTGACACCTTATGTATAAAACACTGGTCTTTGTATTACAGACATATTTAAATCAAAACGAAATACACATTGGATATATGGTTTACAGTTATATGCAGAACGGCATGAACATATATGTACTAGTCATAGGTATTCACTTGCCCCATTATCCTCTCAGCCTCGTAAGCAACATAAACCCATGTGCGTACTTCCTCACGGTGTTCATGATCCAAGCAATCCCTCCCCATCAAAAGCGACAGATACATATATGCATGCTGTTCAGAGGTATTCCACTTTCCAGCTAACACAATAGCATAGAGCGCGACATTCCGAATATCGCATTCCGGTACAGTTGTAATGGTCAAGTCAAGTCAAGGAAAGCTTTATTCGACTGATTTTTTATAAGTCATAAAAGCACATAAAAAGACAAAAAACAAATTATCACAATATTATACACATTTTAAAAACAATAATCATATACTGATATTAAGATATCAGATGACATTAAAACAACAGCAATAAAGCCATAAAAAAATATCAGAAAGCTCTTTATGCTATACTTCATTTGTTATATACAATTTTCTTTGGAGGAGTACCTTCTTAAAAACGTAGCTAAGCACCAGGCAGTTTGTACGTCCTCCAACATCTGAAGTCTAATTAATGCAGGGCGGCATTGCCGCAAACCCTGTAGTTTTAAAAGCGGTAAAATCCATGCTTTCCTCAACACAGCATAAAATTTACAAAATAAGACCACATGAATTGTGGACTGGGTAGAATGATTGTCACACGGACAGAGAGGCAAATCCCGTGACCAGTCATTAGTTTTTGGGAGGGTCACGAGCCTGTGGACAATATTCAGTCTGAACCAGGTCAATAACCGTCTATCAAAGCTACCCGGTACAAAGGTGAGGTAAGGTTCCATATGAGTAGCAGTTACAGTTAACTGATGTTGCCTTACACTGGGTTTTAAAATTTCTCCTGACATTCTTGCTATACCCAATTCTTCAAGACACTCCTTTCTTAGAGCCTTTCTAGAAATCGTCTGTAAGGCAGTCGGGTCAGTGAAGTATTCTGGGTGCCCAATGTCCTTCGTAAAATCACAGATATACTTTATCCAGGGGGTCTTTAGGGCCCCTTCCAGCTTCAGACAGTCCTGTATGATCTCCCTATTTAGCTTTGGCTGGTCCTTTGACCAAATCCTATGCCATAGGAGGACAGGTTCTGATTTAATAAGGTCTAAAATATAAGAAAGACCTAACTCTTCATGACAGGCAAAAGAGGGTGTGCTGGGTGGCACCGATAATATATATCTTAGAAAATAATTTTCAACGATTTGTATGGGGAGGGTATTAGCAAAACCCCATACTCCCGCCCCATACATTCCATTAGCGGTGCACTTGGCCTTATAAATTTGAATAAGCTCACCTGGGGGCTTCCTGCCTAGCTTTCTTGAAAATGACACCAAGGCGGCTGTAGTCTTGATGAATTACAGTTTTTTTGCAAGTATAGCTTGTGCCCACGAGTCCCCTTGATTAAATAAAATGCCTAAGTAGGAAAAACTTTTAGTCTGAGCTAATTTTTGTCCGTCTATGAACATAGTTTTCATTCTTTGAACCCCACGGCCACAACTCATAGTGAAAGTCTTAGAGATGTTAGTGGTAAGGCTGAGGTCCTTCATAAAAACAGTAAAACTTTCTAGAACCTTCTGAAGTCCTATTTGGGTTCTAGACATTAAAACTGCGTCATCCGCATAAAGGAGCGCAGGTATCGGACGTCCATTCACAGAAGGGAAGTCTTGATTATTCCTGAGGAGGGCTTGGCACATACCGTTAGTATACAAATTAAAAAGAAAGGGGGCCAGCACACAACCTTGCCGGACCCCCTTCTTAACAGGGAAAGCAGGTGTGAGCTCACCCGCCAAACCAAAGCGCACACTCGCCAATGCACCTTTATACAGGCGCCTTAAAAAAAGTATAATGTGCGGATCAACCCCAATATCTCCAAGAACCTCCCACAGCCTGTCATGTCTTACTGAGTCAAAGGCCGCAGTAAGGTCAACAAATGCCAGATAAAAGCGACCTTTCTTGACTCGCGTGTATTTGCCAACCAGTAAGGACAGATTTAAGCTCTGCTCGATGGTCCCCAGGCCTTCTCTAAATCCATATTGTATATCTGAAAGGACTGAGTTTTCTTCTGCCCAGGCTTGCAGGCGTTCCAGAATAACCCGTCCCACAACCTTAACCATAGAATCTATTAAAGAGATCGGCCTGTAGCACCCGGGATCATCACGGTCCCCTTTTTCAAAAATTGGGACTATGATGGATTCCGCCCAAGTTTTAGGCAATGGGGCTGTACAGCTGGCATTAATCACTTGAGTTATAATGGGGCCCCAGAGCAAGGTGTTTGACTTGAACAGATCCACGGGTACTCCGTCAGGGCCAGGCGCCCCACCGCCCTGGCTCGCTGACAGGGCTCTTTCCACTTCTTCCAAGGTGAACTGTAGGTCCACATAGTCAGTGGGCTCCCCTGGCATATCACTAACTTGGGGGTGTGGGTTCATCTGTCCATTGTACACTTTTGAAAAGTGTTTAATCCATAGCTCCTTTGATATGGCAATTTCTATTGTGGCGCCACCCGTAGCTTGTAAAAATGGGGTTTTTACCGCTCTCCAGAAGGCAGCACTGTCTTTCAGTTGTGCTGCATTATGAAGGGATTCCCATGCTTCCCTTCTCTGGGCATGTCTTCTTTCCTCGAGGGCCAATCTATACTCTAGTCTTGCCTGTCTGACCTTGATGTGGTTTCTGGGTTGCTTATGCAGCTCCTGTTTTAGATTCGTGAGTGCGCGTGTGCATTTTGAGGTGAACCACCACTGTTTTTTAGCCTTATTACTCAATTGCACAAATAATATGTCCCTGACCCCAGCCGCAATTTGCTGAAAAGACAGTAGAATACTATCTTGTGGGGCTGATTCACTCAGGCAATTTTCAAAGGCAATGTTACATTTTGTTACTAATTGTTTTGTGACTGCTTCAGGGTCGACCTTTGACCACCGCAAGGTGTATCCATTGGTTCTATTAAGTGTTACTTTTCCCGCCATTTCTACAGCATTATCTACTCTGGCGAGCCTATGTGATGGTAAATTGACCTCTAGGCTTAATGGAAAGTGGTCACTCATGGGGTTGTCGCCCACCTTAAAAGAATGCAGCCTGTGTGCATGGTTAATTGAGACCAATATATAATCTATTGTTGAGGATAGACCTCTTCCGTTGAATGTCGAAGGCATAGGAAAAGGTCTTGCCACTAGGTCATTCACAAAGCCAAGCTCAGTACTCACAATCAACTCGTTAAACAGCTCCCCCATCAATGTGTGACAGAAATGGGTACTACATGTGCCCTCCTCGCAATGTTACCACAAATCCTGCTATCTTTGTGTGGACATATCGCACAGTTAAAATCGCCCCCACAGATTATCATAGTCTCTTTTCCACTGGCATTAATAAATGAGTTAAGTTCGCTGCCAAATTTTTTAACAACATTACCAAGGTTATCTGAGGGAATGTTGTTGTAAAAGTTAACCAAGATAGTGCAGTGGGTCAGATTTTGATGTACTTTTACCAGCTGATAGTATCTATTCCCCAGTATTAGGTCTATTTTGTCTGAAGCAAGTTTGTTCGAGATATACATACAAAGCCCACCCTTCGCTCTGCCCCCTCGTTCTTTCACCGCAGGTGTATGGAGAGTTTTAAATCCGTTAATATGAATTGGTTCTCTGACCCAGGTTTCCTGGAAACATAATATATCCTGATCAGAGATAAAATTACACCATATTTGATTGTTTATCTTACTGCGCAGCCCTGCAATGTTCCAGGAAACGAACTTACATGGGAAGCAATCATCACAAGGGGTAGTTCTCGGGGGAGACAAGCTCAGAAGGAGGGGGCTACCAGTATGGGATGATGCTTGGACCGGGGTTGGTAGTTCGCCTAGATCTAGACAGTTGACTAGAGGGCTACTCGTGGTACATCTCTCAAGGGGTTCCCTTACGATTGTCATGGGAGGTGACCTAAGATCTACGGTCTCTTGTACTACAGTGCAATAGATAGGTGTTGCTGCAACCACGTTACCCCTTGAAATGCCCACGTCGACATCTAAACCCCCATTTAATGGCTTCAGTCAGTCATTATCATCTAAGGTATTGAGTACATCATAGTAGTTGTTAACTGGGATGGCATACCTATGTTGTCTCCACCCCCAGCCTCTGTCCTCCCCTGATATGTGCTGTGTAAGGCCATGTGGCTTATAGAAGTAGCCCAGGGGTAGAATGTTAATCCCCGTATGTTAGAAATGGGGGTCTCTAGTTGGCAAGGGCTTGCACCTTTGTCCACGTAGGGACCCTTCTTCCTAGTCAGGATAAGGGAGTTACACTCCTAAAATAACCCCTGCTCACCCCCTTGGTAGCTTGGCACGAGCAGTCAGGCTTATCTTAGAGGCAGTGTGTAAAGCATTTGCACATAACCAGCAGTAATACAGTGTAAGCACTACAAACGGACACCACACCAGTTTAGAAAAATATCCAATATTTTTATATACTTAAAACAAGACCAATCCGATAAAAATCCACAGTACAGTACTTTAAAAGTCTTCAGTTATCACAGTGTCCTTAAAAAAATAGTTCCTTGATGTCGATAGCTCTGTCCAGGGCTATACCGGCGTCGTGAACAAACAAATCCAAACAGTTCTGGCTGACCGCGGCGTCGCGGGTCAGCTACGGTGTCGGGAAGACCCGCAAACAGTACCTTTCAGAAATGCAGGGCGTCGATTACCTCGCGGTGAGCTTCCGAAAACATGGCGTATGCAGGCGTCGGTTCCGGAGGTCGGTGCAGGCGTCGTCGGGCCCTTGAAGTCACACGCGTTGCGGATCGATCTCCTCTCGGTTGAAGTCAGGAGCGCTGGCGTCGGCAGGTGTCGGGTGCTGCGGTGCGAAGTGCAGCGGTGCGGCGTGCGGTGCCCTCAGGTCGCGGTGCGAGCAGCGGCTCGGTGGCGGCGTCAGGTGGCGTTGTCGGTGAGACCAGGGTCGCGGTGTGAGATGAAGGCGGTGCTCGTCACGGTGCTGGCAGGTCACGGTGCAGCAGCGGCATCGTCGTAGCTGCAGGGCTGTCATAGGCTGACGAACTGGAGTCGATGGCACCGACGTCGGTGGGCCAAGGCTGCGGTGCGGGATGAGGGCGGTGCGGTGTGTAACTTACGAGCGGTGCCCCCGAACCACGGTGCAAGCAGCGGCGTCGAGTCCGGCGTGGAGCGGTGGCGTTGGGGATACCAAGGCGTCGTCGTGAAGCGAGGCGGTGCAGAGTGGGGTGCCCACAGGTCGCGGTGCGAGCAGCGGCTCGGTGGCGGCGTCAGCAGGTGTCGTCGGTGAGACCAGGGTCGCGGTGCGGCGGTGCCCTCTGCGGTGCCTTCAGGACACGGAGTCGGCAGCGGCGTCGTAGACGGCGTCGGGCTTGAAGTCTTTGCTGTTCCTGAGACTTCTTGAACAGGGGGCAAGCTCTACCTCAAGCCCTTGGAGACACTCACAAAGTAGATTGCAGAAAGTTCTGTTCCAGTCCTTTCACTGCCCAAGACAGAAGCAGCCACTGCAGGCCAACACAGCAAAGCACACAGCAAAGTGGTAGTTCCTCTTCACAGCTTCTCCAGCTCTTCTTCTTGGCAGTCTTCTTGATCCCAAAGAGTTCCAATTTTCTGGGGTTTGGGTCCCCCTTTTTATCCTCAATTTCTCCTTGTTCTCTGAGGGCAGAGAGGCCTTTGCCTAGTCCAAACCAGTTCTGATCAGTCCTGGAGCACTTTGTTGACAAGGCTCCTTCTTTCCTTTCACAGTGCAGGCCAGGGACATCAGACGCACCACAGGAGGTGGAGCCAGCATTGTGGAGGGAAGGCCCAGCCCTATTCAGGTCCCAGGTGCATCCCCTCCCACCCATCTACATGTAGATCTTGCTATTCAGCCCTGTGCTGACTCACCCTGTCTCCTGGCATCCCCCAGCCCCTGTCACTCACACTCCAGACAAGGAATACACAACCTAGCAGAGGCAGGCTTGGATGGTTAGACAAGAAAATACCCACTTTCTAAAAGTGATATTTTCAAACACAGAATGTTAAAACCAACTTCACTAAAAGATGCATTTTATCATTCTGAGTCCAGGCATACTAAACTCGAATTTCTACCATGTTCCCTGGGTCAGTTAGGGTTATAAGCTGTAATAATCAAAACTGCCCATTCTGGCCTATGGGGGACAGGTAGCCTTGCAATAGTGAAAAACGAAATAGGCTGTAATTCACTATCAGGACATGCCACACACACCATGACATGTCTTACCTTTCACATACAATGCACCCTGCCCACAGGGGTACCTTGGGCCTACCTAAGGGGTGACTAAGATGTAGAAAAGGGAAGGTTTAGGGACTTGCAAGTGTGTGCACTTGCCAAGTCGACATGGCAGCCCCAGGCTGCGCACAGGCTCTGCAATGGCAGGCCAGAGTTACACTTTACGGGCTGTTTGTGTGGGTGGCACAATCCAGTGCTGCAGCCCACCAACAGCATTTGATTTATAGGCCCTGGCACTTGCAGTGCACTTTACTAGGGACTGACACATAAATCAAATAGGCCAATCATGGAAACACCAATCCATAACACATTTTCTACAGGAGCACTTGCACTTTCCCACTGGACAGCAGTGAGGAAAGTGCGCAGAATCATTACACCAGCAAAAACAGAGTCAAAACCAGGAGGTCAGAAAGCAAAAAGTCAGGGGAAACACGCCAAAAAATGCAAAGTCTAACACATGTCCCCTCCAGCTGAAAGTAGTTAGAACTACCCAACCCCATTGGAGTTCTCTTCACTAAGGCGGAAGAACCTGGACAGACCATCTGCGTTGGTGTGTTCTGTACCAGGGCGGTGTTCCACCGTAAAGTCCATTCCCTGTAGGGAGATGGACCACCTCAACAGTTTTGGATTCTCACCCCTCATTTGCATCAACCATCTGAGGGGCCTGTGGTCCGTCTGAACCCGGAAGTGAGTCCCAAACAGGTATGGTCTCAGCTTCCTCAGTGCCCAGACCACAGCAAAAGCTTCCCTTTCTATGGCACTCCACCTCTGTTCCCTGGGGAGTAGTCTCCTGCTAAGGAAGACTACAGGCTGATCCAGGCCCTCTTCGTTCAGTTGTGAGAGCACCGGTCCCACACCATGCTCTGAAGCATCAGTCTGCATGACGAATTCCTTGGAGAAGTCAGGTGCCTTGAGCACGGGCGCCGTGCACATGGCTGCCTTCAGGGCATCAAAAGCTTTCTGGCAGTACTCAGTCCAGATCACTTTCCTGGGCTGCTTCTTCGAAGTCAGCTCTGTTAAGGGGGCAACGATGGTACCATAGCCCTTAACAAATCTCCTATAGTAGCCGGTGAGACCTAAGAAGGCTCTCACCTCTGTCTGGGTCTTGGGGGGTTCCCAAGCCAGAATGGTGTCAATCTTGGGTTGTAGGGGCGCCACCTGGCCGCTTCCTACCTGGTGTCCCAAGTACACCACAGAACCCTGCCCGATCTGGCACTTACTGGCCTTGATCGTGAGGCCTGCACCTTGCAGGGCCCTCAACACTTTCTCAAGGTGCTGTAAATGTTCTTCCCAGCTGGAACTGAACACAGCAATGTCATCCAGGTAGGCGGCACTGAAATCCTCCAGTCCAGCCAACACCTAATTGACCAACCTCTGAAAGGTGGCAGGGGCATTCTTCAACCCAAAGGGCATCACCCGGAATTGGTAATGACCTTCTGGGGTTGAGAATGCTGATCTCTCCTTGGCCCCATCGGTTAAGGCAATCTGCCAGTACCCAGACGTTAAATCAAACGTGCTGAGGAACCGGGCAGCTCCCAACCAATCAATGAGCTCATCAGCTCTGGGGATGGGGTGCGCGTCAGTCCTGGTGACGGCATTGAGCCCACGGTAGTCCACACAAAACCGCAGTTCTGGAGTGGCACCGGGTGCAGCAGCCTTTGGGACCAAGACCACTGGGCTGGCCCAAGGACTGTTGGAGGGTTCAATCACCCCTAACGCCAACATCTTAGAGACCTCCTCCTTGATGCTGGCCCTGACCCAGTCAGTCAACCTGTAAATCTTGTGCTTCACAGGAGGGCTGTCACCAGTGTCCACGTCATGGGTACACCAGTGAGTAACACCGGGGGTCAGAGAGAACAGTGGGTCGAACTGTCCCAACAACTGGTGACAGTCCCCCTGCTGCTACTGAGTCAGAGTAGGGGAGAGGATCACACCCTCCACTGACCCATCATGGTCCTTGGTAGATAGGAGGTCAGGGAGAGGCTCACTCTCCTCTTCCACCCCATCATCTGTCGCCAAGAGCATACTCACTTCGGACCTCTTGAAATGGGGTTTGAGGCGGTTCACGTGAAGGACCCTCAAGGGGTTCCTTGGAGTCTGCAAATTCACCAGGTAGGTGACGTCACTTTTGCGCTCCACCACCTCATATGGCCCAGTCCACTTGTCCTGCAAGGCACAAGGTTCCACTGGGGCCATGACCCACACTTTCTGCCCAGGTTGAAATTCGACCAGAGTGGCATTCTGGTCATACCACCTCTTCATTTCTTCCTGGCTTGCTTCTAGGTTCGCCTGAGTGAGTTTCCTGAAGCGGACAGTTTGGTTTCTAAAGGCCAGCATGTAACTAAACACATCCTGGAGAGTTTTCCTGGGAGCTGCCTCCCAGCCTTCCTTTACCAAACTCAGAGGTCGTCTGACAGGGTGGCCATACAGGAGCTCAAAGGGGCTGTACCTAAGAGACTTCTGAGGCACCTCCCTGTATGCGAAGAGCAGGCATGGCAAGAGGACGTCCCACTTACGCCTCATGGGTTCTGTTAGACCCTTGAGCATGCCTTTCAAGGTCTGGTTGAATCTCTCCACCAGACCGTTTCCTTGTGGGTGGTAAGGAGTGGTGAACTGGTAGGTTACACCACACTCCTTCCACAGGGATGTCATATACTTGGATATGAAATTGGTCCCCCTGTCAGAAACCACCTCTCTGGGGAAGCCCACGCGGGAAAAGATCCCCATTAACGCCCGGCCCACCACTTGCGCCGTCGTTGTCCTGAGAGGGATTGCCTCCGGGTACCGGGTGGCATGGTCCACCAAGACCAGGATATACCTGTTGCCCATGGCTGTCTTGGGATCCAGTGGCCCCACAATATCCATCCCTACCCTTTCAAAGGGTGTTCCAACAACAGGAAAAGGTTGGAGAGGAGCTTTGACCTTCCTCCCACTCTTACCACTTGCCTGGCAAGTTTGGCAAGACCTACAGTGTGTATCTGACTGCCTTCACATTTGGGGCCAAAAGAAGTGGGTGACAAGCCTGTCAAAGGTCTTGTCCCACCCCAAATGTCCTGCCAAAGGCACGTCATGAGCCAGACCCAGTAGGAAGGTCCTGAAGTGCTGGGGTACCACCAGCACACAGGCTGACCCAGGCTCAGCAACCTTAGGCTCACTGTATAGGAGACCATTCTCCCAGTAGATCAGATGTGACCCGGACTGATTACCAGCTGCCTCGTCTGCAGCCTCCCGCCGCAGACCCTCCAGAGTAGGGCACTCGTTCTGCTACCTGCAGAACTCCTCCCTGGTGGGACCCCCTTCTTGCTGCCAATGGGTCAGCTCAGAGATGTCTCCCAGTTCGGCTACCTGCTCCCCTGTAGGCACCGGGGCGTCCCCCTTGAGGTCCGCCTCCTCCCAGTCCGTGGGAAGTTCGGGGGCCGGTTTCCCGCGCCCCCTGCTCTTCCTCTTGGCAGGGACTTGGGCCATTGTTCCAGGCTCCAAGTCCTCTTGATCACCCTTTCTGGCTGCCATTGACCGAGTAGACACGCATGCCCACTCTGGCAACCCAATCATCTCCAAGTGAGACCTGAGCTCCACATCCTTCCATAAGGACTGCTCCAGGTCGTTACCTAGCAGACAATCTACAGGCATGGTAGGGCTCACAACCACCCTCAAGGGACCTGAGACCCCCCCCATTCAAAGGGAACCTGCGCCACCATACACTGGCGCTCAGAGTTGTCTACAGCAACTACTTGGTGGAATGGCCCTGGGACTACCTGCCTCTCAGAGACCAGGTGACACCGGACTGAGGTCACACTGGCTCCAGTATCTCTGAGAGCCTCTACCCTGTTCCCATTAATGGTCACCCAGGTGCTATATTTCTTTGTGTTAGGGGGCACCTGGTTTCCTGGGACCATCTCACTGTCCCCTAGTGAGATAAGGGTCATTTCTGGGGGATCCCCACCATCCTGTGGGCACCCCTCCTCCCCAAGCGCTACACTAGCCAACACTTTGGACTGTACACCGGTGGGTGGCTGTGTCCCCATTGGGCACTTGGGGTCCCCCTTGAAGTGACCCACCTGGTCACATGCATAACACTTGCGGGGGCCGGTCTCAACAGGCTTCCCTGTAGAGACCCCTTTCTTCTTATCACCGGGGGCTGGGAACATTTACCCTGGGTACTAGTTTGGGGCCCTTTAGAGAACTCCTGTGCTTTACCCTTGTCCCCCCGCCTTTCTGCTGGGGACCCTGCCCACCTTTGGCTGAGTCTCCCCCAAACGCTTTCTTGTGGACCCTGGTACTCACCCAGCGGTCCGCCTCCATAGCAATCTTCCTGGGGTCAGTTAGCTTACTATCAACTAGGTGCTGGCGCAGATCTGAAAAACATAGACTAGACAAGTGCTCCCATGCAATCAAATTGTAGAGCCCCTGAAAATCTGTTACATTACTGCCCTTCACCCAACCATCCAGCGACCTACAGAACATATCCACACATTCCAACCAAGTGTTGACCTCAGACTTTTTACTGGACCTGAACTGATCCCTGTACTTCTCAGGAGTGAGCCCATACCTAGTGAGGAGAGCGTCTTTCATGTCAGCATAGGTGAGGTCCTGCCCCTTACCCAAAGCTATCAGGGTATCCCTAGCTTCTTCTGGAAAGAGAGGCCACAACCCTGCCCCCCAGTTCCTTTCAGGGACCCCATTCATATTGTCATACAACTCATACCCTTGAAACCACCTTTGTATGTCATCACCCTTCTTGTACTCTTTACCTACATTCTTGGGGATGTGTACGATCCTGTCTGTGTGTGCTAAAGAATTGCTGCCACCATCTGAGCCGGTTCTACTTTTTAGCTCCAGCTCCTTAATCATTCTCTCATGATCTAGTATCATTTACCTTTCCTCCATGGCTATTCTTTTCTCTTCCCTCTCACTTTCTATTCTGAGTTTCTCCAATTCAAAACTCCTTACTTCCCGCCTGTCCTCCAGCTCCTCTGGGGACAAGCTACTGCTGCCTGGCCTGGAGGGTTCCCCCGCTCCCAAAAGCACATCCACCCTAGGAACTGGCTCCTCCACCTCTCCATTGAGATCACCAGATTGCTCACTGGCATGTCTGGCTGCTACACAGGCCCTCAGCGCCTTTTGTAACTCATCCTTCCTGGTGAGGCCTCTGACCTGGACTTTCAGGTTCTTGCAAATCGATTTTAACTCCTTGACATTGTAGGCTTACAATCGATCCTCCTCAAAGGCAATTTCTACTGATGCAATTGATGATACTATAGATTCAGGCATGTTGAAGTAGCAAGTTCAAACTGGCAAGATCAAAAAATAGGCCAAAAAGAAAAAGAACCTGTATGTGGTACGTAATGGTCTGCGATATGGTAGTAGTGCACACCAATCACTGTAAGTCAAGTGCAAACACAAGTCCTATCCTCACCGCTGACAACCAATGTTAGTGGAGAGGTGTGGTGCAGCGGCCAGGGCAGCTGACTTCGGAACACAGGGATCACAGTTCGATCCCCGGCGGCAGCTCAGCTCAGCACCATGTGACTCTGGGCAACAGCTCACTTAATTTCCACGACGGCCCCCAGCGCCTTGAGACCCGTAAGGGTGAGTAGTTTGCGCTTTACAAATAGTGATATAATGTTAGAAATGGGGGTATCTAGTTGGCAAGGGCTTGCACCTTTGTCCAAGTAGGGACCCTTCTTCCTAGTCAGGATAAGGGAGTTACACTCCTAAAATAACCCCTGCTCACCCCCTTGGTAGCTTGGCACGAGAAGTCAGGCTTATCTTAGAGGCAGTGTGTAAAGCATTTGCACATAACCAGCAGTAATACATTGTAAGCACTACAAACGGACACCACACCAGTTTAGAAAAATATCCAATATTTTTATATACTTAAAACAAGATCTATCTGATAAAAATCCACAGTACAGTACTTTAAAAGTCTTCAGTTATCACAGTGTCCTTAAAAAAACAGTTCCTTGATGTCGATAGCTCTGTCCAGGGCTATCCCGGCGTCGTGAACAAACAAATCCAAACAGTTCTGGCTGACCGCGGCGTCGCGGGTCAGCTACGGTGTCGGGAAGACCCGCAAACAGTACCTTTCAGAAATGCAGGGCGTCTATGACCTCGCGGTGAGCTTCCGAAAACACGGCGTCCGCAGGCGTCGGTTCCGGAGGTCGGTGCAGGCGTCGTCGGGCCCTTGAAGTCACACGCGTTGTGGTTCGATCTCCTCTCGGTTGAAGTCAGGAGCGCTGGCGTCGGCAGGCGTCGGATGCTGCGGTGCAAAGTGCAGCGGTGCGGTGCCCTCAGGTCGCGGTGCGAGCAGCGGCTCGGTGGCGGCGTCAGGTGGCGTCGTCGTTGAGACCAGGGTCGCGGTGTGAGATGAAGGCGGTGCTCGTCACGGTGCTGGCAGGTCATGGTGCAGCAGCGGCGCCGTCGTAGCTGCAGCGCTGTCGTCGGCTGATGAACTGGAGTCGATGGCACCGGCGTCGGTGGGGCAAGGCTGCGGTGCGGGATGAGGGCGGTGCGTCGTGTAACTTACGCACGGTGCCCCCGAACCATGGTGCAAGCAGCGGCGTCAAGTCCGGCGTGGAGCGGCGGCGTCGGGGATACCAAGGCGTCATCGTGAAGTGAGGCGGTGCGGAGTGCGGTGCCCACAGGTCGCGGTGCGAGCAGCGGCTCGGTGGCGGCATCAGCAGGCGTCGTCGGTGAGACCAGGGTCGTGGTGCGGAGCTGAGGCGGTGCCCTCTGCGGTGCCTTCAGGAAACGGAGTCAGCAGCGGTGTCGTAGACGGCGTCGGGCTTGAAGTCTTTGCTGTTCCTGAGACTTCTTGAACAGGGGGCAAGCTCTACCTCAAGCCCTTGGAGACACTCACAAAGTAGATTGCAGAAAGTTCAATTCCAGTCCTTTCACTGCCCAAGACTGAAGCAGCCACTGCAGGCCAACACAGCAAAGCACACAGCAAAGTGGTAGTTCCTCCTCACAGCTTCTCCAGCTCTTCTTCTTGGCAGTCTTCTTGATCCCAAAGAGTTCCAATTTTCTGGGGTTTGGGTCCCCTTTTTATCCTCAATTTCTCCTTGTTCTCTGAGGGCAGAGAGGCCTTTGCCTAGTCCAAACCAGTTCTGGTCAGTCCTGGAGCACTTTGTTGACGAGGCTCCTTCTTTCCTTTCACAGTGCAGGCCAGGGACATCAGACGCACCACAGGAGGTGGAGCCATCATTGTGGAGGGAAGGCCCAGCCCTATTCAGGTCCCAGGTGCATCCCCTCCCACCCATCTACATGTAGATCTTGCTATTCAGCCCTGTGCAGACTCACCCTGTCTCCTGGCATCCCCCAGCCCCTGTCACTCACACTCCAGACAAGGAATACACAACCTAGCAGAGGCAGGCTTGGATGGTTAGACAAGAAAATACCCACTTTCTAAAAGTGGTATTTTCAAACACAGAATGTTAAAACCAACTTCACTAAAAGATGCATTTTATCATTCTGAGTCCAGGCATACTAAACTCGAATTTCTACCATGTTCCCTGGGTCAGTTAGGATTATAAGCTGTAATAATCAAAACTGCCCATTCTGGCCTATGGGGGACAGGTAGCCTTGCAATAGTGAAAAACGAAATAGGCTGTAATTCACTATCAGGACATGCCACACAGACCAGGGCATGTCCTACCTTTGTTTAACCACAAAACCTCAGGAAAGACCTGGGGAAGGGAACTAGAGGCACGGGGTGCTAGGAGTAGGCAGCCTCCAAACTATAATGTTTAACACAAAAGAGCCGCTCCTAGTATGATGACCTAAATGCTACCTTGTGAGTGCAGGCATCTCACAAAAAGTGACAGACTGGTCTCACACACCACCTGGTGTCATGCTTCATCATTGACCAGTCCTCGCCCTCTAAAAACTTGGTTTGATAGAGGGCGGGCATACACCTGAAGACAGGGATGCACTTCTAAAACTAAGTGGGGGCCCTAACAAAAAAATTGTGAAGTTTAAAAGGCCATTACAGATGTCATACTTATTTTAATGTGACTGGCATCTGTATGGTATTTAAAAAAAGATGAAATGGTCGGTGTACTGGGGATTCTATTGTCCCCCCACCGTACTATAAGTGGTCAACATGTTTCTGCCTACTGGCCCCGAAGGGTCCGTGGCATTCATCAGGACCCATACTATATAAACGGGCTCCGCCCTTACCGTGCTATACTGGTGAGGGTTCCACTAGGTGAGGTGAATGATTTCACACACCACCGTATGTGCGGCTAAAAGTAACGCCTGTAACAAGAAAACAAAAGAAACGATACAGTAACACATCTGATAAAGGTCATCTGGTCTGCCACATACTCATGCAGAATATAAGTGCATGGCTATAAGTGCATCTAATCGTGTCATTCATCCGTGCACTTAGAAGGAAATAAGTTAACAATTTGGGAACAGTGTCCCCAATGCTTACCCTAACTGTTGGGACCTACTAGCCCCATAGGAGAGTGAGGAGGGGAGACCCCTTTGGTCAAACGCTAAATAAAGAGGAGAAAGAAGGAAGAAAACAGGAAGAAATCCGGGTGGAGTCAAAGGCATATCAATGTTATGCTCAAAATGATGTAAACAATAGTCATGCACCTGGAGTATTTTACCAGGAAAGAATAATTCACTCATACTTCCCAAACACACTCTTACTGTGAAAGGAGAAAACTCCCGCCTCTGCACCTATATCCGATCACCTCGCTTCCTCGCTGGTAACTGAGGAACACCACTACGCGCTTTATATATCGGGAAGCGTCAAAGCGCCCGCGCTAAATGCGGCTAATTAGCGAGGATCCGGTGTCAGGACGCCGTGCATGGAAAACGGTGCCTGACCTGCCTGTAGGTAGTTACAGGGTAGTGCAGCCCTAAAAAAGGACATCCGATGTCCCAATGTTAGATTGCCTGAGAAATACGGCATGACGAGGGGCCGTCAGAGTAGCTTGCAGTGTCTGTGTCTAGGCGCAAGCGCACTAACTTACATGAGGTCTGTCTCAGTGCCACGCATGCGTCCCATGTTTCACTGGAACGGGCTGCTGATGCAGCACGTAAATGCAAGTATTAGAAAGCATTTCGGCTCAAATAGGAAAAGCGCCTACTGTGGGCTTACAGAAGATTATAATAAATAAATAAACATTACTCATATGCAACAACTTGTCCTAAAGGCGCGCGTTTTCTCACGAGATGGTGATTCTAAAGAGAGGGTTGAGAAAGCAAGAGAAAAATACATTCACCCACAAACGTCAAAAAACATCCAAATGCTGCTGGCTGTTTATTTCTAATGCAGCGCGTTTATCTAATAAAGAAAGCGAAAAACACAATATGTAGACGCAAAATCATACTAGTAAAACCATGATAGAAAAACATGATAGAAAAACATGACAGAAAAACAGACAAAAGAGTCTGCAGTAAATAAAAATGTGTAATAAAGACTGCAGATCCCGGTGGCCATTGCATTCACCCAAGGGTATTAATTGCATTCGCCCAAGAATGGTATACTTGTCTATATTGGTCATTTTAGCTAGGGACTTTTATAATGACATTACAAGTATCCAAGGTGGTACTTCTTAGATAACAAAATAATAAATGATACATGTGGTCATTATGATTTCTTGGTAGGTTTTGATAGAGAAAACTAAATTTATGTGTCTTAAGTTACAAGAAATAGAGACAAAATAGATCGCAAAAGATCACTGTGCCAATTGGAGCCAAGGGATCTCATCATTAAGTCCCTTTTCCAGGAAACCCGTGGAAACTTAACAGTAAGGAAAGCGACCTGAGATGGGTAATCCTGGAAGTCATGAAAAAACACAAAACTGAACTCACCAAACCACTACACATTAGAGAACAAAGACTTCGTACATGGGAAAAGGGACTTAATGATGAGATCCCTTGGCTCCAATTGGCACAGTGATCTTTTGCGATCTATTTTGTCTCTATTTCTTGTAACTTAAGACACATAAATTTAGTTTTCTCTATCAAAACCTACCAAGAAATCATAATGACCACATGTATCATTTATTATTTTGTTATCTAAGAAGTACCACCTTGGATACTTGTAATGTCATTATAAAAGTCCCTAGCTAAAATGACCAATATAGACAAGTATACCATTCTTGGGCGAATGCAATTAATACCCTTGGGTGAATGCAATGGCCACCGGATCTGCAGTCTTTATTACACATTTTTATTTACTGCAGACTCTTTTGTCTGTTTTTCTGTCATGTTTTTCTATCATGTTTTTCTATCATGGTTTTACTAGTATGATTTTGCGTCTACATATTGTGTTTTTCGCTTTCTTTATTAGATAAACGCGCTGCATTAGAAATAAACAGCCAGCAGCATTTGGATGTTTTTGACGTTTGTGGGTGAATGTATTTTTCTCTTGCTTTCTCAACCTCTCTTTAGAATCACCATCTCGTGAGAAACGCGCGCCTTTAGGACAAGTTGTTGCATATGAGTAATGTTTATTTATTTATTATAATCTTCTGTAAGCCCACAGTAGGCGCTTTTCCTATTTGAGCCGAAATGCTTTCTAATACTTGCATTTACGTGCTGCATCAGCAGCCCGTTCCAGTGAAACATGGGACACATGCGTGGCACTGAGACAGACCTCATGTAAGTTAGTGCGCTTGCGCCTAGACACAGACACTGCAAGCTACTCTGACGGCCTCGTCATGCCGTATTTCTCAGGCAATCTAACATTGGGACATCGGATGTCCTTTTAGGGCTGCACTACCCTGTAACTACCTACAGGCAGGTCAGGCACCGTTTTCCATGCACGGCGTCCTGACACCGGATCCTCGCTAATTAGCCGCATTTAGCGCGGGCGCTTTGACGCTTCCCGATATATAAGCGCGTAGTGGTGTTCCTCAGTTACCAGCGAGGAAGCGAGGTGATCGGATATAGGTGCAGAGGCGGGAGTTTTCTCCTTTCACAGTAAGAGTGTGTTTGGGAAGTATGAGTGAATTATTCTTTCCTGGTAAAATACTCCAGGTGCATGACTATTGTTTACATCATTTTGAGCATAACATTGATATGCCTTTGACTCCACCCGGATTTCTTCCTGTTTTCTTCCTTCTTTCTCCTCTTTATTTAGCGTTTGACCAAAGGGGTCTCCCCTCCTCACTCTCCTATGGGGCTAGTAGGTCCCAACAGTTAGGGTAAGCATTGGGGACACTGTTCCCAAATTGTTAACTTTTTCCTTCTAAGTGCACAGATGAATGACACGATTAGATGCACTTATAGCCATGCACTTATATTCTGCATGAGTATGTGGCAGACCAGATGACCTTTATCAGATGTGTTACTGTATCGTTTCTTTTGTTTTCTTGTTACAGGCGTTACTTTTAGCCGCACATACGGTGGTGTGTGAAATCATTCACCTCACCTAGTGGAACCCTCACCAGTATAGCACGGTAAGGGCGGAGCCCGTTTATATAGTATAGGTCCTGATGAATGCCACGGACTCTTCGGGGCCAGTAGGCAGAAACATGTTGACCACTTATAGTACGGTGGGGGACAATAGAATCCCCAGTACACCGACCATTTCATCTTTTTAAATACCATACAGATGCCAGTCACATTAAAATAAGTATGACATCTGTAATGGCCTTTTAAACTTCACAATTTTTTTGTTAGGGCCCCCACTTAGTTTTAGAAGTGCATCCCTGTCTTCAGGTGTATGCCCGCCCTCTATCAAACCATGTCCTACCTTTCACATACAATGCACCCTGCCCACAGGGGTACCTTGGGCCTACCTTAGGGGTGACTAACATGTAGATAAGGGAAGGTTTAGGGACTTGCAAGTGTGTGCACTTGCCAAGTCAACATGGCAGCTCCAGGCTGCGCACAGGCTCTGCAATGGCAGGCCAGAGTTACACTTTACGGGCTGTTTGCGTGGGTGGCACAATCCAGTGCTGCTGCCCACCAACAGCATTTGATTTATAGGCCATGCAGTGTACTTTACTAGGGACTGACACATAAATCAAATAGGCCAATCATGGAAACACCAATCCATAACACATTTTATACAGGAGCACTTGCACTTTCCCACTGGACAGCAGTGAGGAAAGTGCGCAGAATCATTACACCAGCAAAAACAGAGTCAAACCCAGGAGGTCAGAAAGCAAAAAGTCAGGGGAAACACGCCAAAAGATGCCAAGTCTAACACCGTATGTTTGATTGACCAATTGCCCGCCCTATCTAGTATTATTTGAACTAGATCTGGTGACCCAAATGTTAATACTGCGCAGTCACCCTCTAGTGACTTTTTGGATCTTCCCAGCCAGTCGATCCGCCTGGCCATCTTAAACTCTGAAAAAAGCGGGGTTGATAATCCCGTACTTGCATTTATCATGTGCAACAATTTATTTTTCAGTGTTGACCAATGTTCCTTGGCTCCATATGGCAACGAAGGGACATTGGCCAGCACAATAGTATAAGGTGTTGCTTCTGGGGGGAGATGTAATATATTTAAGCAAGGCGGATCTCTCAAGGGCTGGTTTTGTTGTCTTGGGACGTTTTGTGTCTGGGCATCCTCTCTACGTGCGTAATTAAGCCTGTCAGGGGGGGTTCCTTTTGAATATTCAACAGCCGCTCTTGTATCGTGGTTGGGACCTGTGCTGTGTCATGCGGCCTACCCAAACCTGCCATGTTGTGGTGGTTGGGTGGGGGATCCGATGAAACAGTTTGAGGGGCTTCCACTATCCCAAGGCCAAGAGTACCAGACTGAGTAGTCGTAGAGCCCCCAATCCTGCTAGGCTGGGCGGATTTAGTTTTACATTGACATGTATTAGTCGGATGAGGCAGAGTACTCATCTGACTGGGCTGACTGGGGTGAGTACTACCTGCGAGCTTTTCTAATTTATCTATGCTCGCTTCCAATCGGGATAGCTTTTGTATCAACGGATTCAATAAGGCTGAGATAACCTCACCCATTTTTGTCCAAAACTCCCCACTGTCATTGATCTGAGGTGGGGTTAGAGTTATTGGGGTAGAATCCTTATGAGCGTGTTAGTTTCTGGGCGATTCCCCTCCTCCTCCTCCTCCACAATTTTACTTTTGCGGCCTCTTTTTGGTAGGGGGTGAGATTGCCTATTCGAACCCTGCCCCTTTCTTTTCTTGGACTGGGTTAAGGGACTACTCCCCTGGCTAATTTTAACTTTTTGGCCCCTAGTTATTACTTTTGGCCTAGTTGAAGTGTCACATGTCTTGGGCGCATCAGTTGAGTCGGATACCTGATTGTGGGATACATTATTCAGGGAAAAATTATGTTGGGAGTTAATGAACTCTACAGGGCCAGACATTGCAGGCTGAATTAGGGGGAGTTGTGGCTCTAAAGATAGTCTTCGCTCTGTAAGTGCAATTTCATGAATAAGGGCTGACTCTGCCCTCAATAGGAATGCATCCTGAGTCCCCACCACTCCCTGACCTGTTAATGATTTCCGTTTGCTCATTATTTTCTGTGCCATTTGCCTGTTAGTATTTGTTATATCAACAACGTTATACCCTAATACCTCAGTTCTAATGTCCAATTAAAGGTCCACAAAAGTCCGGATAGAGGGATGTAAATAACGTGCCCCAGCTCGGCCTCTTTCGGCCTCTGACGGGCGCAGATGGGCCCGCCTTTGGCCCGGGCATGCCCGCACATGTCCCGTGCTGCGGGAGCCGCAATGAGATTTTAAAGCGCCTCCGGGCGCGTGCAATGCGTCAGCGCCTCCTGGTGCAATGTAGCCTGGGCGTTAGAGTCCCCCTGGAGCTGGCACAGAAGCTGCGGCATGAACATATATGTACTTTTCATAGGTATTTACTTGCCCCATTATCCACTCAGCCTCGTAAGCAACATAAACCCATGTGCGTACTTCCTCGAGGTGTTCATGATCCAAGCAATCCCTCCCCATCAAAAGCGACAGATACATATATGCAGGCTGTTCAGAGGTATTCCACTTTCCTGCTAACACAATAGCATAGAGCGCGACATTCCGAATATCGCATTCCGGTACAGTTGTAATGGTCAAGAAAGCACAGGTGTTGACCACACCACGTGATCCAGCCCCTCAGCAACTCAAACCACACCAACCAACAATACACATTGCGCCCACTGGCAACATTTTGAATAAATTGTCAAGACCACCTAAAGCTGAAGTAAAGTTACTTGGTTCCTTCCCTCCAGATTAGGCCTTCAGGCACCCAGTGGCACATTCATAAGTGTGGGATCATTATGCCCCCATAGCCAAAAGACTGTGACACTGGAAGCTGTGGCACTTCCAATTTGGAGAAATGTCTCCCCTCAGGCGGAGGTGCGAGTTGCAGTTGCTCGAGGTAACCAGCTATGGGCGCACACAAGGCCCAATGAAACCCCTAGGGTGCAGTCACGATATTCTCAACAACAGAGTACCTTGTGGCGTGGGTCCAGGGAGAGGGAGCCAGCGACCTCGGATGGAGGCCACAATTTCAGGCACTATCGTCCTCCCGACCTGGAGGTCAGAGACAGTCTAGGCTTCCAGCTCGGGTCCCCCAGACTCGGCAAACTTCCACCAACACTCCTGGGATGCCACACGCTACAGAGTGCAAGCTAGCACAGGTTTCCCGTTGCAAGCATGGGTCCCTCGAACTCAGCAAACTTTCCCAGCAGTCCCCGAACTCCTCTAATTCCGACACCCCAGGTAGGGCACTAGCCTTTACAAGCACACTCCTCTGCACAGTGTGATTACGGCATACGTCAGGACAGTCCTTGTCCCAACCGACGATCACTTCCACCTGTTTCCACCGCACCCTTCACAGTAGTTACGATCTCATGGAAACAGGAGATCTTTTCTGTCCCTGGGATCTCGTGGACAGGAGGCCAGGCAACCGGCCCTTAGAGAGTGGTTACGGACCCGGTCCATGACAGTTGGCAATTAGCTGCAGGCCAGAAACATCCAGACAAAATCCACCAAGTGCTAATCCCCTTCCTGGAGCACGATGAGCCCCAGGCCACCACAAGTCTGCGGATAACCCATTTGCAGTCCCTCCTGCCCCAATGGTTCTTCTTGCCGATTTCCCAGCATCGAACCCGCATAGTCTGGTTCCAATATCAAAAGCATCTCTAACTCCTGAGAGCAGAGCCCTAGTAGTTATACACACAATGGCCTTTGAAGATTAGATCAGTTCAAAAGGCCACCTTTGAAATGCGTAGGTCCCCCCTAAATGTTGTCCTGTCTTCTATCCAACCCTGGGAGGCTTGATCAATATCTTTAGTGGGGCCAAGACCCTGCCCCTTGGAATGCAGGTGACAATTCCACCACAAGGAAGGCCCCTCAGAGTCAGGGGTCTGCAGTTTCCCTAGAGCCCCTAGTTCAGGGCCTTCTATCAGGAACTCACAGATGTAGCTGTCCCCCCAGCACCCAGATGTGGTTTGGAGACAGGCTGACAAGCACACAGAGCCATATGAGCACAGAAATGACCACTTTCCCAAAGTGGCATTTCCACATTAGTAATGTTGAATCCACTCGCACGACCGGAGAGGATTTACTATTACTAACTCATCAATATCAAACACTATACTGCTACTGTTGTGCACATAGGAAATACTGTTCAATAGCCTTTCCACTGGTCGTCCCCCATGTTAATCAATGCAAGAAGCAGGCCCCACTGTACCAAACACACCATCCTGTGCCATTCACTACCAGTGCATTGAAACGCACACTCGCCCATGGCCTGCCTCTTCCTGACACCGCACCATGCCCCCAGGGAGCACTCCGATGTAGCAAGAGATATACAGAACCTTGGCAAGTAACTTTTTAAATTTGAAGACGAGTGACAGTAATCTGCACAGACATGCTCTGCCAGGGCAAACCCGCGGGACGTTTGAAGGGCTACCTCCATGGGTGGCACAACCAGTGCTGCAGGCCCACGGAGGAGTATTTGAGTTACATGTCCTACGTATATGTCTGAGCCCTAGACAAGGGACTTACAGCTAACTCAAATCATCCAATCATGTATACACCAATCACCAGTACGTATTTGACAAGCACAGTGCTTTGGCACTGACTGACAGTGTCAAAAGCACTCAAAGTCCTAAGGCTAGCACACAGCTCAGCAGAAAACCAGGAGGGACAAAAGCACAAACTCAAGGAAAAGCACCCTAAAAGTGCCATTTCCAACAACGGATGATACCAGGTAGGAAATATATAGTGATGTTATACACACTGGACGGCCGCAATATCTAATATATTGATTATGTGGCATCAACCTCTTAATGCTTAAAGATACCTGGCTAATATTTATTTTAATATACAAGAAGAAATCGTGCAGGTTGTTCATTCTCCTAAATGACTCTGCAGTATCAATCAATCAATTAATCAGGGAATTTTAAAGCGCACTACTCACCTGTGAGGGTCTCAAGGCGCTGGGGGGGAGTGGTTGCAGCTCCGGGATTAGCCAAAAAACCAGGTCTTTAAGTTCTTCCTGAAGGAGTGCAGGGTAGGAGAGCATCTGATGTCGACTGGGAGTTCATTACAGGCCTTGGCAGCGACATAGGAGAAGGCTCTTCCACCCGCTCTGGCTCTGCGGATGCGCGGGGTTTCGGCGAGGGCGAGATCTCTTGAGCGGAGGTTTCTTTTGGGTACGTGGCAACAAACTGTTGTTGAAGTATTTGGGTCCGATGTTGTGGAGTGATTTGTAGGCATGGGTGAGTAGCTTGAAGGTTACTCTCTTCTTGACGGGGAGCCAGTGGAGGTCTCGCAGGTGTTGGGTCATGTGCTCCTGTCGGGGGGTGCAGAGGATGAGTCTGGCCGCGCTGTTCTGAATGGTCTGGAGTCTGTGTAGTAGGGAATTGTTGATACCAGCGTAGAGGGCGTTCCCGTAGTCCAGTCTGATGGTTATGAGTGCGTGGGTGACGGTCTTTCTGGCTTTGGGGAGATCCACTTGAAAGTCTTGCGGAGGATGCAGAGGGAGTTGAAGCAGGTGAATGCGACGGCGTTGATCTGGTGAGTCATGGCGAGGGAGGAGTTGAGGATGATGCCGAGGTTTCGTGCGTGGTCCGTAGGGGGGGTGGCTTTCCGAGGGCGGGCGGCCACCAGGTGTTGTCCCAAGCCATGGGGGATGGTCCGAGGACGAGGACCTCGGTCTTGTCCGAGTTGAGTTTTAGACAGCTTCTGCTCATCCAGGCTGCAACGTCCTTCATTCCTTCCTGGAAACTGAGTCTGCTTGCTTCCGGGTTCTTCATGAGGGAGAGGATGAGCTGGGTGTCGTCTGAGAAGGATACTATGCTGAGTCCGTGCTGCCTGACGATGGTGGCGAGGGGGGCCATGTAGATATTGAAGAGCGTGGGGCTGAGCAATGATCCAGTATGTGGAATTGGCTTGCTCAAGAAATAAAAGAAACAACAATTAATTACGATTTACGGAGCATGTTAAAAGCGTTTTTGTATCAATTGCTATCTCTTATGTAGGAATTCTGGAAACTAAATGAGAGACAATGCTGGGCTTGTAAATCGCATGGTATAAGTACTGAGAAGCCTTCGAGCAGGTAACATGTAATATAAAATAACCATGAACCCATGAAAACAATAGTGTAAAGAGTGTTAATTTCTGCTTTGACCTACTAGCACACAGTCCACTGTAGCAACAGTTAGACATGCTGACATTCTTAATGAAGCCTTTCTAGGATTGGTCTTGAGTTATCTTATGGAATATACTACATATCTCTCAAACTTTTCACTGTCCGTGGAGGATAGGAGTGAGTGGTTTTGAAGTGTGAGTTCAATAAAAATTAAACATTTGAAACATTTTTAAGGTGGGTGATCCCACTGAAGTTAATAGAAGGCATTTTGCCTATTTTTAGTGTGAAACTGAGTCCAACGAGGGACACGTCCTCCAAATGAGGATATGTATGCCAATGTTTGGTCAAAAATGTGGCGGGTGTACCTTCCACAGTATTACAAGTACATTATAGTTTATGGCACTGTAAGTAGGGTGACAGGAAACCCACCACATTTTGCCGGCATACCCTGTGTACCAATCTCTAATAAAGCCACTAGCCAATTACAGTTTCAACATGAGAAGGAGAGGTACGCAAGGCTCTAGGGAATAGACTTTACATCTTTTACATCCTAATTCATTATCTGTTATTTTCATCAGGGCCCCACAGATGCTAGAAAAAACAAAGTACATTTTAAAGTGGAGACTTTAATGCAGCATCTCCTGTATGAAAAGTTGCTAGTTGATGGGAACCTCAAAGCAGAGTTCTGCTGCTGTTACAGATAGAAATGGATCCTCACAAATTGTCTAAGATCATGAGGGAACAAAGACAGCGTGGTCACTGGGTTTCACCTTATATTTGCTCTTTGGGTTCTGGTTGAAAATATATGGATTTAAATGAAGGAAAACCTTAAGAGAATGAGGACACCCATCAAATTAACAGACCCTCAATTTTGGTCAAAACATGGGTCTAACTCAGATAAATAATATACTGTGTTGCTGAAATGCCTGTAAGCAGTTTACTGTTTTGTGACCACTGGGGAAGTGAATGCTGTGTAACCAAGTCCTGCAAACAATGAAAAAAGCTGTTTTTATGGTCACCAAGACATTTTTCAGAGGGTCAATCTGAAATCTGTTTCCTCTCTACATATTGTAGATATGCAAATGTGCATTGAGTAACAGGCTCTTTATTACCATTACTGAGTGTGCGTAAGGGCCATGATTCACGGGAGTTGAGTCAATTCTCTATCAACCATAGTAATAAAGAGCATATTACACTCTGCTTCTGTATATCTAGTTTATACAATGATGTTGTTCATAGTGCATTGATATTCAACAAAGATAATAATCATACTCACGGCACAAGGAGTTAAATGTGTGGACTCATATAAAATCATAACAGCTAGACCTTGCTCATACTACACCAATTGTTTTGTTCTGTAAACAGGTTCTAACATGAACATTTGAGACTGTTACCAATGTTTTCTCATCTCATTTACACTGTACTATGGTAAGTGGAGTGGAATTTTGCACTGTAGCAATGTGTGTGTCTGCGTGTTGATTATCACACTTACTCTAAAAAATAAACTTCTATTTCACCACATTTATTTTCACTGGCATCAACATATGTGTGTGTGTGTGTGAGAGAGTGTGTGGGGGGGTGTGTGAGAGAGAGAGAGTGTGTGTGTGTATGTGTGTAAATACTGGTACTGTGGGCCCGTCTCTCTATGACAGTGTCTGCAGTTCATGTGCACCATGCCGTCTCTATGTAAGGGGTAATGGGCTCCTTTTCCCATGGGAAGAGCAGCCTGTAATCACAGCCGCCACAGAGGCTCTCTACTTCCCAAGGACAGGAATCTTGGAGATTGCCTGTGAGCCTTTATGTCCCCTCCCCCTACTCTTAATAAGCACCCTCAGGTTTAAACTATGGGGCAGATTTACAAGAAAGTGACGCATCTGTATAGATGCGTCACTTTCCCTGCGCCACCCTTAGAAACCCTTGCGCCACCATAGATGCGCCGTATTTACAATACGGCGCACTATGGCGCAAGGATTGACAGATGCGTCAGAAATTCTGACGCATTTGTTGGCGGAAAGGTCACGCATTGCTGGAGTCGTGTCGGAAGCACGACGCAACTCCAGCAGTGCGTGTTGAGGCCTATTCCCACTACACTGCGTCACTACTTACGCCTGCTTCAAGCAGGCGTAAGGTTTTGACGCAGTGGCGTCCTAAAAGTGGCGCAGTGAAATCTTGTAGATTTCACTGCGTCACTTTTACGAGGCCTTCCTGCGTGGGAACGCCCACCCTGCATACATTATACCTGACGTAGGTATAATGTGACGCAGGGCTTTACAACGTGACGCATCTCCCTAGATGCGTCACGTTGTAAATAGGCCGCATTTTTTGCGCCGCCGTTGCGTCAAAAAAAGTGACGCAATGGCGGCGCAAGGGGCTTGTAAATCTGCCCCAAAATGTCTCCCAAGTCCAAAATAGTAGGCATGTTCTTCCGTGGCCTCGTTGTCATCCACATACCTTTGATTCGGGAGAAAACGAATAAGCATAAGGCATGAAGCTGCACCTCCATTCACATAATGGAGCATCCATCTTGGAAGGGGTGCTCTTCTGTAATACAAACCTGCTGCTCCTCAAAGGAAAATAGATTGGATTTAACTTTGCAAGAGTCTCAGAGGGGCGTTAATCTTGTGCCAGTTGTTCACCTCGCCCGCTACATATGCCCTCTTATCATTAATCTTGCAGTCCGAGTAGCCGGAACTGGCAGCTCTTCCTGCCGAATCAGTTAGTGTATGGGAAGGGTGTGGGGGCAGTTGGCAGGCACACTTTTAGTGTCCATTTTCCTCAGAATCAATAATAAAAATGCATCTACTTTGAGCAGCAAGTATCATTCTTATAACTTTCACACAACCCCACATCATACTTCCTGTTCTCACCTTTCCACAAGAAAAGAGAACAGCGAACTTGGACAAAGAATCCGAAAGGTAGTGTTCGTAATGCGATGATCATGTTGCTTTTTCCTAATAAATGCAGAGCTGATATTCATTTGTGGTTTGCCTTAGTTTGCATATCTTTCACAGACTCACGAGGACAGCCATCAAGGACAGGAGCCCCACTGAATGCCGCATGCATATTTCCCTTTGTTAGAAATAATCCGATTTTGGTAAATATGTGGCAGTCTTCATTGACATTCACAGGAGAGCTCTGGAACTCAGTGCTAGCAAAAAAATGTTATGCTTGTTATTCTTCCTCTGAAAATTGCCTAAATGTTGAACTGTTTAGCAAACAAAGCACATCACAAGCCACATCAGTCTTCTCTATGCTAATGCATATCATTTAAGCGTGGTCTTCTAACATATTGGATTTTATGTAAACCAACATGGTGAAATATTAAGTAAACACTCTTGTTCTGAGCCTGAGAGAAAGCTTTGCGTCATTTCTAGTGCCGTGGGACATGCACAGCCATCACAAAGCGGGACATCCTGCTGGCTCTCATAACTCACACACCGCGCGGAGTTATGCTAATCAGATGTGGGATATAGAATAGGAAATAATGCAAAGGCTTTGGAGCTTGAGGATAAAGATGGGCACATTAGCCTAGGCATAATAAAAATGTTAAATGGATTAAGGAAGGCAGAAATTTGATTTATAGACAAGCACATGTGAATGCTATCAACCTACATATATCAGTTCACAACACAGTAGGTAGAGGCTGGCCCACTGGCACAATACATACGTCAAGGTGATATTACTTATGGAACTGCTGGTATCATTTTGTTAACTACAAATCAATTTGGTAATATGATATAGGAGATCCGTTACACCTACATAAAGCTGATTTAGTTCTCTAAGAGTTCTGTTTATTTGTTTTGCTGATTAAAATGGCTAATGAACCAAGTATTGAAATGCTGACAAACTGCACTGATTGAGGAAGAATAAAAAAACATAACTTCCTAACAACGTAACGCCTTTAAGTATTTTGCAAGATGGAAGCAAGTCAAATCATGACAGGCTTGTCTTGTTGAACTACTCAACAAATGTTTTTTGTACAGTGCTACACTGAACATGAAAAATGTTAAAAATGGAGAACTGTAATGTGAGTTAGATAATTGAATAACACTAATAAAAATGCATTGAAATAATAGAGAATTACATGTAATTTGTTGTATTAGACAAAAGTACAGCTTCTGCTCATGAATTAATCAAGCATTGCTAATGACAAATGAGACATAAGTAACTGAGCGCTTTCTTCGTATTCATCGCACACAGCAAATCAAACATTCATTAAAGCTTTAGGGGCAAAATGTACTATGCTAAGTTTGCAAACTTGTCACTGGTACTTTGTAGAAATACCGCTTTGCAGCTTAGGCTCAGGTTTGCACTGCAATGGATGTACAACTGCAGTACAAAATGATAATTACGATGTATTCACAGAATTCTGCATAATTAATACTAATGCATCAGGATTCAGTTTTCAAATTCTATGAATACAGTGGAATTGAAGAGATGGGCACCTGTGAAAGACAGCAAACCGCCAAACCCGCATTTGCTTTTTCAAAATAGCTAAATTTTTGTTGTCAGCACCTGTCCATTGGAGCTTCAGTTGCTACAATCAAAAAATAAACTGGGTACTATTTTAAGTGAATGGCACTAGAGAAGTGCGCAGCGGTCCCCTGGACTACTCTGTCTGCTCCCCCAATGCCAAAAGTCCAGACACTCAAAGTCAAAGCTGTCCCCCATGGACCGTTTCCACTTTAAGAAGGGATACCACTCCCTCTCGGGTGTTAGTATCGGTATCCAATCAATGGTCACAGTCACCAACCACTGATACGTTCCTTAGCGAATCACAAAGAAGGGCTTCCAGTCTTTTTGCTCTCCTTTGTCTTTGAGATTCTTTAGGGGTCACAAAGTGTACAATGCATTTTGCGAAGCCATTTGCAAATCTTTACGTACGGTTTGTACACAGCGACACATGATTTTTTCAATCACAGGCTTTACAATGACAAAACCATTTTATATAATGGATCCTAGGAAATAAACTGAAACCGATCAATAAAATTCTGTATACCATGGAGCCCATCTTTCTTTTAGTCCAATTGTGGATTGTTGTGGTTTGCACTGTTTTAAGTAGTTTTTCTGTTTAACCTGTAAATTCAGAGCGAGTTCATCCAACTCTCACTAACACAATCAGTGTGCACTGCAGGTGAACTCAAACCCTTCATCGGTGAAGACACAATGCCCTACCTTCAGTCTGCCACTGATACGACGATACACAGGTGAGAATACATCAAATAGTCTCATGTTCAGAGAACAATCCGTAGATAACGTCAACATGTGAAGACAGCTTTTAGATAAAGCCTCATGCATACTTTTTCATCCTCTCAAAAGGCCCCTGAGACTCTGTGTTTGATAATCAGCGAAAAATCATGAAAAGGAAAGTTAAAAAGCACCTTCAAATTAGTGAGGAACTAAAAGTATAAAATAAAATCTTCAAAGGAACAAATGCAACTTATTTTATTAAATAAAAAAATACTTCATGAAGCTACGTGGGTCATGGTGAATTGTTATATGTTTTTCTGCTATTTTGTTGGTGAAGAGAATGAAACTTCTGTTGTACTCGCCGACTATCCATGAGAAGTGCTCTGTGGGATAATGGTTTTGTGATGAAGGGGGAGAGTTAGTGTTGTTTAAATATTGACACTCAAATGTAAGGAAATTCACAATAATTTTGCAGCACTTATCTTGTCACCTGAGCCACTATTAACTTTGTTGAAACTGCCTTGTCAGGTACAAATGAAGCATAACAATAGGTATAATGTGTCATGGTTGCTAGGCATTTCAATGCCTTTCAATGTGATATATTGGCTATTGGACAGGGCCAGCTTTATTATGACCAGTGCAAGTTAGAATTACAAAAGTGGTTCTATAGCCCATTTTGTGATACCAAATAAACCAGTACACTTCATTCTGCAGCACTCTCGTATACATATTGTTATTGCTGCTTATGTAGTGCAAACCTAGTTGTGACACAATGACAGGTAGTAAGTGCATCGTTAAGGGTAGAATGAACCACGATTGTGTAATAACAGGGAAGGAAGGAGTTCTCCATGTTCAGCTCCTGGATCAAAGGAAGCAATGAGGTCTCTTGATGCATGCACTCTGTGCAGCAGGCACAGATTGACGTGTGCAAATAATCCATGCACACACGTAAGTGCTCACTTGTGATTACACAATAAATGGCAGTTTCCTCCACTATCACAGGAGAACACAACTTTTTCTCTCAAGCTTTCATAGTCTAAAAATTGTAAACATCCACACTTCTTTTTCGCAGAAGACCATCTCTGAGGATCCTGAGCTGCGAGGGGTCATAGTGAACACAAATAATGGTATTCCAACATCCCCCATTTACTCCACATTTCATAATTTCTCCATTCCCTCACCACACCTCCATATGTTGATTCTTTCACCTGTCCTTTCCCTTGACCTGCCTACTGTCTCAGTACTCATCCATTATTTCTCCCTTCCCTAACCTTCTCTCTATCATTTCTGTGCTTTCACATACTCTTATCACTATTTACTCTTGTTCACTCTTTTCTAGCCATTACTTAAATTGCCATATCCCACTCCCTTTGCCTCCTCTGTTTCAGTGGAGACTTTGGGCCTGATTTACATTTTGGCGGATGGAGTACTCATTCACAAACATGTCAGATATTCAGTCCGCTGTATTAAAAGTGCCATTGAATATATACATTTGTGATACAGCGGATGGGATAGCCGTCACATTTGTGGCAGAGAACCCCATCTGCCAAACTCCAAATTAGACCCTTTGTCTAGGGTGACCAGATTTTGAGAAACAAAAACTGAGACAGGCCAGATGTAGGACTAAAGCCTTTAGCCTTACTTCTATGGCTGGCCTGGTCCGATTTTTGCTTAGCTGTGTAAATATATATATATACATATTACCTACTGGCGGTCGCCAGTAGGTAGTTATAGGACCTAGTTTCCATAGGAAAAGTGTTTTTTGATTTGCTAATATCTTTGGCGCCGTTTCACGAATCTTTGCGAAATTTTCAAAACTAATGGCCCGCTCCGGTCAGCTCCTGTCTTGAAAGTTTAGGGGTGATTCGTCAAGCGGGGGCCGAGAAAAAAGGGGGGTCCCAAAACGCGTTTTTTCCATGTTAATTTCCATAGGAACATTTGTCGTGGCTACAGCCCGAACTGCTGAATGGAATTACACCAAATTTGGCAGAGAGATAGCTCTTGGTCCAGAGTGCACTCTTTGCCTTAAATGGTGTAAATCCGTTCAGTAGTTCCTGAGAAATGTAAAAAATAAAAATATCGATACCCGGTGACCGCGGTGGATCCGCGAACTCTCCCGATCACGAGCTTCATTCTGATTGGCTGCCAACACTCCAAACCAAGAAGTTTTGGCAGCCATCTTGTGACTCTATAACGAACTTCTTAAGACGTTACCTAATTCTATTGAAAATAATGAAAATACCCCAGAGGATAATCCAACTCATAGCAGCCTGTCGAGGTTCTCTACTCTAACGAGAGAGAAAGTTAATGATCTGTTATTACTGACCAAGTCAGGTTCTCCCACTGACCCATGTCCTCCTGCCATATTGCATCTGGTCTCTGGAAAAATCAGCGCACATTCTGCCCCTCTCCTAAATGAGGTTATCAGTTCTGGGACCTTTCCGCAGTCATGGAAAAAGGCTTGTATCAGGCCTATCCTGGAGAAACCCACCTTGGATCCTACTGAGGTGAAACACTATCGCCCAATATCGTGTCTACCAATACCGGCGAAAATTCTAGAAAAAGCTATTAACATGGAACTCACCGACTACCTAGATTGCAACAACCTTCTAGATTCCACCCAACATGGCTTTAGATCTCGCCGTTCCACCGAGTCAGCCCTGATTATGGCCACAGAGGAGATCCGTAGACAGATGGATGGGGGGGAGAGCCGTCCTTATACTGCTTGACCTATCAGCAGCATTTGATACCGTTAACCATGCGGTACTGATGCGGCAGCTGGAGGCAATAGGTATCAAAGAGACGGCCTTAACCTTACTATCATCTTTCATGGCAATCAGGGAGCAGATGATCTACTGGGATAATCTCAAATCAGAAAACTTCTGTCTCCTGTGTGGAGTACCAAAAGGATCAGCTTTGTCACCAACGTTGTTCAATATATATGTCACCCCTTTGACTAGATTAATCAAAGATCACGGTCTTACGCTAATCTCATATGCGGACGATACCCAGATAGTTGTATCTGTCACTCAGAGGGTGGACGCCACAGCCGCCAGCTTTCATAATTGTCTAAACTCCATTATGGCCTGGATGAATGTAAACTTTCTCAAGCTTAACACTGAGAAAACTGAGGTCATTGAGTTTGGGCAGGGTCCTTCTGTATGCAGCCAATTGTGGTGGCCATCCGAGGCTGGTAACTGCCCCGTTCCTACTACAAAGGCAAGAAACCTTGGGATTATATTTGACAACAAACTAAAGTTTGCAAAACAAATCAATCATCTAACCTCCTCCTGTTTCTTTACATTGAAAATCTTGCGAAAAATCTTGCCGTTTATTCCATTGAACCTCAGAAAAACGGTAATAGGAGCTCTTGTCCTCTCGAAAATCGACTATGGTAATGCGCTATTCTTGGGAATTGACAAAGACCAGAGTGCCAAACTGCAGTCTTTGCAGAATGCAGCAGCACAAGTACTACTTGATATTCCCAATTATTATCCCACGTCCGCCAGTATAAGGCAGCTTCACTGGCTCCCAGTCCAACAGCGAGTACAATTCAAAGCTCTCTGCCTTGTGCATAAGGCACTATATGGTGGGGGAGCCATGGACATTCAGAAACTATTCTCCTGGTACTCCCCGCGACCAGTAGCGGCTCGTGGAGGGAGTGCTGCAGGGCGGTGGGGCGGGGGAGGAACAGGGTGGGGGGTAGTAAACTACAGCATAGGGCCAAACAGAGGTAAGTAAACAAATAAATAAATAAAATGAATTTCGCTGCGCGCGCTACATCGCATTTGGCAATCCAGCGCGCGCAATGAAATTTGTTTTATTTATTTATTTGTTTACTTACCTCTGTTCAGCCGTATGCCGTAGTTTACTACCCCCCACCCTGCTACTCTCCCGTCCCGCCGTCCCGCAGCACTCCCTCCACGAGCCGCTACTGCCCGCGACGGAATCTTAGATCAGCCAACACAGGGCTAGTACAGGTTCCCAAAATACAAAAATCCAGATGGGGAGGCAAAAGCCTCTCTCACCGAGCAGCCAAATTATGGAACACGCTACCTACCACCATTAGACTACAGTCTAATAGGCCTCTCTTTAGGAAATTGGTCAAGACCTGGCTTTTCCCTCTGCAATAAACCTCGGTCGAGCCTGTGCAACGGCAACAAGTCACTCCTAGCGCCAAGACGCCTCGGCAATCGAGCACTTTATAAATATGTCAGTCAGTCAGTGACTCGGTTGAACCGAGTCACAAGCAAAATGGTCAAAAAACGATTAAAAAAGAAGATAAGGGGGCAGGATAGAAACACCCTGACCCCTAGGCCTGATCAAGGGGTCCCACAGGGACCCAGAGGGTCAAAAAAAGATTTTTTTTTAAAAAGTTAGGCGGGATTCGTGCTGGGGTCGCGAATCCCGCCGAAATTGTTTTTTAAAAAATGAAGCGCGGCCTCCCATGCTTTGTTTTGTAGAAGCCCTCAGGTGGGTCAGGGCAATGTTATTAATATTTGCGGGGGCCACGCAGGCCACCGCAGCCCCAGGGACTGCCACCTTCCTGGGGCATGATTAATAATGTGCGGGGGGCACGCGACCCACATGCAGCCCCGGGGACCACCACCTCCCCGGAGCATTTTTAAATTTTGGGTGTGGGGGCCTTGCGATCCCCCCAAGCCCCGGGGATCGCCACCTCCCCGGGTTTTGATGTTTAAATGCGGAGGTTCGCGCCCCCTGCTGCCCCGGGGACAGCCACCTCCCTGGGTCAACATAAATTAAAAGTAAGTGTGGGGGGCTCCTGCCCCCCCACACTGCCCGGGGACCACCACCTCCCCGGGGCTATGTAAATGTTGGGAGGGGGGCCTCGCGGCCCCCCTCCTGGAGCCCTAGATGGCCGTGGAGACTGCCACCCCCAGGGCCGGCTCCAGCAATGTCCCGGAGTGCCTACCCCGGGACATTACAATTTGCAATGACAGGGTGGGAGCACGGCTCCTGCCCTGTCATTGCAGACACTGCTTTGCTTCGTGGAAGCGAGAGCAGGAAACCTGCTCTCGCTTCCACGAAGCAAAGCAGAATTGCTTTTGGACAAGGAGAGCTGCATGGGTGAATGAGTGGATGTGTGTGTAGACCTAGGAATCACTGAGTGGGTGTGTAGTAACTGGTATTGGTGTGTCTATGGTTTCGAAAATGGTAGTCTGTATTTTAGAGTGGGTGTATCAAAGGCTATATTAGGGAGTGAGGAGGTGCATCAGATTATCACGTGGATGATGTCATCAGTGATGTAATCAGTGATGTCATTTGAGATGTCATCAGTGATGACATCAGTGATGTCACTGACCATGTCATGAATGATGTAATATGTGACGTCATCAGCAGTGCATTGCGGGGGCGCGAGTTATAGTTAGCTCAACTAACTATAACGGCCAAATTTCTCTGGATTTGTACGAGTGAAATGTCCAACTAATTATAACGTCCCTGAAACCTGTGGTTTTTTCAGTGAATTTCTAAGGTTTTTTAAATGCCAATTTCTAACTATAACGTCCCTGAAACCTATGTTTTTTTCAGTGAATTTCAAAGGTTTTTTAAAATGCTAATTTCTAACTATAACAAAGCTGAAACCTATGGTTTTTTCAGTGAATTTCAAAAGTTTTTTAAATGCTAATCTCTAACTAGAACGTCCCTGAAACCTGTGGTTTTTTCAGTGAATTTCTAAGGTTTTTTAAATGCTAATTTCTAACTATGCCTACAGAGGTAGGACACGTGCAAAAAGAGGAAGAAAGGCGCAGAAAGAAGCAAGAGAAATGCAGAAAGAGGCAGCAGAAGTCCAGAAAGAGGAAGAAAGGTGCAGAAAGAAGCAAGAGATATGCAGAAAGAACCAATAGAGGTGCATAAAGAGGCCTTGTTGTAAAGTCATCCTGTGCCCTGGGCACCCCCCAACATTTTGCTGACTGGTACTGGTGGTAACTGGCTGACCCTGGGCTCTGCCTAACCAGGCCCAGAGGCAGTGCTATGCTGAAAGACACTTAGAATATAGTGAAAACACCTACATACACTAGGGTACACTATGGGTTGGGGTACCCCTGTGATTGGCATGACCTTCCCTGTAAGGCCCTAGTACATAATAGGGCAGGGGGATTAAAACTACCTCTAAGTTCCTAGCATATAATAGGGCATGGCAGTTTAGAGGCCAGCAGCCCTTTTCTGCACTTGCATGTGTGCACTGCTGAGCCTGAGCTCAGTTTAAAAGTAGCCCTGTGTGTGCAGAAAGAGGCAAGAGAGGTGTAGAAAGAAGCAAGAGGTGCAGAAAGAAGCAAGAGAAGTACAGAAAGAAGCAACAGAGGTGCAGAAAGAGGGAAGAGGGGTGCAGAAAGAGGCAAGAGAAGTGCAGAGAGAAGCAACAGAGGTGCAGAAAGAGGCAAGAGAAGTTCAGAAAGAGGCAGCAGAGGTGCAGAAAGAGACAAGAGGACTGCAGAAAGAGGCAAGAGAGTTGCAGAAACAGGCAAGAGATGTGCAGAAAGAAGGAACAGAGGTGCAGAAAGAGGCAAGAGGACTGCAGAAAAAGTGATGAGGGGTGCAGAAAGAGGCACGAGGGGTACAGAAAGAAGCAAGAGAGATGCAGAAAGAAGCAAGAGAAATGTATAAAAAAGCAACAGAGATGCAGAAAGGGGAAAGTGGGGTGGAGAAACAGGCAAGAGGGATACAGAAATAAACAAGAGAGGTGCAGAAAGAAGCAAAAGTAGTGCAGAAAGAAGGAACAGAGGTGCAGAAAGAAGCAAGGGAGGTGCAGAAAGAGGGAAGAGGGGTGTGAAAGAGGCATGAGGGGTGCAGAAAGAAGGGACAGAGGTGCAGAAAGAAGCAAGAGAAGTGCAGAAAGAAGCAACAGAGGTGCAGAAAGAGGGATGAGGGGTGGAAAAGGAGGCAAGAGAAGTGTAGAAAAAAGCAACAGAGATGCAAAAAGGGGAACAAGCGTGTGGAAAGTGGCGAGAGGGGTGCAGAAAGAAGCAAGAGAGGTGCAGAAAGAAACAAAAGAAGAGCAGAAAGAAGGAACAGGGTTGCAGAATGATGCAAGAGGGGTGCAGAAAGATGGAAGAGGGGTGCAGAAAGAAGCACGAGTGGTGCAGAAAGTAGCAAGAGAGGTGCAGAAAGAAGCAACAGAGGTGTAGAAAGATGCAACAGAGGTGTAGAAAGAGGCAAGAGGGGTGCAGAAAGAAGCAAGAGAAGTACAGAAAGAAGCAACAGAGGTGCAGAAAGAGGCACAAGGGGTGCACAAAGAAGCAAGAGATGTGCAGAAAGAAACAAAAGAAGTGCAGAAAGAAGGAACAGAGGTGCAGAAAGAGGGAAGAGGGGTGGAGAAAGAGACAAGAGAGGTGCAGAAAAAAGCAAGAGAGGTGCAGAAAGAGGGAAGAGGGATGGAGAAAGAGGCAAGAGGGGTGCAGAAAGAAGCAAGAGAGGTGCACAAAGTAACAAAAGAAGTGCATAAAGACGGGAGGTGCAGAGAGAGGCAAGAGGAGTGCAGAAAGAGAAGAGGGGTGCATAAAGAAGCAAGAGAGGTACAAAAAGACACAAGATAAGTGCAGAAAGAAGCAACAGAGATACAGAAAGAGGGAAGAGGGGTGGAGAAAGAGGCAAGAGAAGTGCAGAAAGAAGCAACAGACGCAGAAAGGGGGAAGAGGTTTGGAGAAAGAGGCAAGAGGGGTGCAGGAAGAAGCAAGAGAAGTGCAGAAAGAAATAAAAGAAGTGCAGAAAGAAGGAACAGAGGTGCAGAAAGAGGCAGGAGGGATGCAGAAAGAGGGAAGAGGGGTGCAGAATGAGGCAAGAGAGGTGCAGAAAGAGGCAAGAGGGGTGCACAAAGAAGCAAGTGAGGTGCAGAAAGAGGCAACAGAGGTGCAGAAAGAGGCTAAAGAGGTGCAAAAAGTAGAAGAGATATGCAGAAAGAGGCAAGAGAAGTGCAGAAAAAGAAAGAAAGGTACAGAAAGAAGCAACAGAAATGCAGAGAGAGGCAAGGGAGGCGCAGAAAGAAGCAAGAGTGGCACACCATTAGTACCAATTTAACACCCACATTTAGCAATAAGTAACAGGTGAACATTCTATGTTTACAAAGGGCCTTCCACCACACTGTAACACTTGTCGCTGCCTTTTTTGTAACGTTTGACCCGTTTCAGCTAGAAACAAGGCTTTTTTTGTTCAAATCTGCAGATTAGGGTGCAGATGATGAATTATGTGGCTAATGCAGAAAATGTATAATTGTGCGAAAGTCGGTGCAGCCAACCAGTCACATAATTCCAGTGGCCCTGCTCATACCTCTGACTAGGTCCACAAGTGCTCCTCAGTGACTTCATCTTTTTTGTCTCACTGAGTTCATACTTGAGCTTCTATGGAAACGAGGAAGACTAAACCTGAGGTTACCACTCCACAACACAGACTACCATACCACATAATTGCTCTCCATAACACATAATCCCATTCTACATAATTCCTATATACTAAATACCACATACTTTCTAGCCATATAATTTCACTGCACAACATACCACATAATTCCACTACACACAACATACATCCACTCCACTCCAAAAAACATTAGTAAAAAACTTTTACATTTACAACGCCAACAGCTCTAACTCTTGCAAATGTGAGACCTATTAAATTGCAAATGCTTCTTTAACTGGTAGTCACGTTTGCAGAGTGGTAGAGAAAGGGGGCTGGGCCTCCAACCAGCACTCAGGAATTCTGCTGCGTAGGACTTACAGGAGGTACCAGGAGGGCTTTTTGGACCCCAAAGTCCCTCAGGAGTAAAGTGGACTTCATCCCCCAACCAGTACAGTGCCAGGAGGTGCGTTTGCAGAGTGATGGAGAAAGGGGGGATGTGGCCTCCGAAGACCTCTTAGCAGTCCCACTGTGTGGGACTTAGTGGAGGTAACAGGAGGGGTAGTTGGCCCCCAAGGACAACCTTGGGGGCCAACTACCCCTCCTATTACCTCCAGTAAGTCCCACAGAGCAGCATTGCTAAGTTCTCACAACAGGCCACACCCCCTTTCCCCACCACTCTGCAAACGTGCTCCCTGGCGCACTCTTGGATGGGGATTAAAGTCCACTTCGCTGCTGGGGGTCCTTAGGGGCCAACTAGCCTTCCTGATACCTCCAGTATGCCCCAGATAGTGGGATTGCTGATAGGTGGACACAGGCCACGCCCCCTTTGTCCACCATTCTGCAAACGCGCCTCCTGGCATGCTCTTGGTTGGGGGATGAAGTCCCTTTGCCTCCTGAGGGTCCCTGGAGGCCAACTAGCCCACCAGGTACCTCCAGTAAGACCCACACAGCTGGATTACTGAGAGTGGTCTGAGGCCACGCCACCTTTTTACACCACTCTGCAAACGCGCCTCCTGGAGCACTGCTGCTTGGGGATGAAGTCCACTTGTGTCCTGAGGTCCTCAGGACACAAGAGGACCTCATCACCCCACCAGCAGTGCACCAAGAGGTGCGTTTGCAGAGTGGTGTAAAAAAGGGCGTGGCCATGAACCACATCTCAGCAATCCCACTGTCTGGGGATTACTGAAGGTACCTGGTGGTCTAGTTGGCCTCTACGGACCCTTAGGATTGAAGGGGACTTCATCCCCCAATTCAGAACTCACCAGGAGGCGCATTTGCACAGTGGTGCAGGGAGGGGGCGGGGCCTCCGGCGAGATGCCGACTTTTCTTTTGTTAAAAATATTTTTAGAAGGGGGGCTGTGTGGCCCCCTATCTTTTAGTATTTTTTGGGCCCTGGGGACCCCATCCCCCAGGGCCTCAGCATTTTTTTATTTAAAAAAAAACCAGGAAGGGGGCCAGTGGCCCCCCTTCCCTTGGCCACTATTGGCCCCGTGGACCCCATTCCCCGGAGCCTGGCCTCGTTTTTATATATATATATACTTTTTTTTTTCCAGGGAGGGGCTCCCCATGGCCCCCGTTCCTTGGGCCACTTCTGGCCCCGGGGATACCATCCGCGGGGCCTGGCTTAGTTTTTTAAAATTTTCCCGGGAGAGGGGCCAAGTGGCATTTGGCAATGCAGCGCGCGCAACGAAATTCGTTTTATTTGTTTACTTACCTCTGTTCAGCCGTATGCCATAGCTTACTACCCCCCACCCTGCTCCTCCCCCGCCCGCGGCACTCCCTCCACGAGCCGCTACAATCGACTGCAGCAAACCAACCAAGGAAAAATATAGCAGGCCATCACAAATCTGAGAAATGGGAAAGCAGTGGACACCTTGGACGCAGCACCTTGACCTGGACTTTTCAGACGACCTGCCCCTACACTCCCATACCCATCTGCAGATGCATGAGATGACAGACAATGTGGCAGCCACATCAGCACAACTTGGCGTCAACATCCACAGGGGATAAACCGAAATCAGGAAGGCTAACATGACCACCACTACTGCAGTCACTCTTACAGGCGACGCACTGGAAGAGGTTAAGGCCCTCACCTACCTGGGCTGTGTCATAGACAAGCAGGGTGGCATAGACGTCAATGTCAAGGAAAGAGTCTGCAAAGCAAGGGCTGCCTTATTATTATTATTATTATTATTATTCGTATTTGTAAAGCGCGCAGCTACTCGACAGAGTGTCTCGGCGCTGGCAGAGTAAGGACGGATTGCTAGGAAGGGGCTAGTTGTTAAAAAGATGGGTTTTAAGTTTCTTCTTAAAAAGTTCAAGATTGTCTATTAGCCTTAGGGACAGAGGAAGAATGTTCCACCCACGGGGACCCAGGTAGGCAAAGGATCTCCCACCCATCCGAAGACGGTTACATCGAGGGACCTTTGCCATGTGAGTTGAAGAAGAGCGAAGAGTGCGGGAATGCCTGAATGGGCCTGAGATGTGAGGAGGATGTGTTGCTGTTGACAGTGCTTAGAGAGACAAGCTCCTGCATGTGCACTGACAAACAGCATGCACGCTCTTCATCTCAGTTCCTCGGCGTGTGTTTCCCTGTTTATGTAACCAAAAACTCACATTCTCCGCTCCTCTTATGGCTCTTCGCTATCATCTTTCCTGTTTATTCTCTTCTCCCACCTTCTCTACATTCTCTGTTCTTCTCACCCTCCTGTCATCTTATATTCCTTTCTTCTACTCATTCCTCCCCTTAGTGGAGCACAACATGTTTATCAACACCAGCGAACTAAGAGAGCTTGTATTTTCCATGCAGAGTGCAGGTTTGATCAGGTTCAGATGAAGAAACGTAAATCCTCCATTGCAGTGCCAGCCAAGGTAACTTGTCCAGGGGTGTCCTGGTTTCCAAGGATGATCTTAGATAGACACTTTCTTAAAATGCCTGTGCATACAGGTTTAATGGCCAGGAACAATAGACTAAATTCTGCATAGTGATTCAAGGACATCATTTCAATGTTATTGGAATCACGCTTCTGCCAGTTGGCTATATGTGTTAGATAATATAGTATCACATAATGTAATGACTTCAATTTCTTATTGTATTATATTGCACTTGAAGATGAATATGCCACTTCATACCCCTAATGAGACCACATTTTGCTCAGATTCCCTTCAGGTTTTTTGTGCGGCTCCGGAGTGTATGCTTTTTATGGCATGTTTTGTAGTCTGGCTTATGTCAAGGTTTTGGGAGAGTCGTGTGATGATCAGAGATGCACTCCAATCATAGTTTGGAAGACTTGTACCTGCACAAAAGAATGAAGGGGCATATTAGCAAGGGCGTTATCGCCGCTTTAGCGGCACTTTTTGCCGCTAAAGTGGCGATATTTCTATCGCCCTATTAGCAAGCTGTCACTAACAGCTGTTAGCGAAAGCTTTATGGCGAAAGCGACCGTTTTGGTGCCGCTTTGCATGTCAGCGATATTTATCGCTAATGACATGCAAAGTAGGCGTTCCCAACTAAAAGCGACTGCAAACAGTCGCAAACACAACTTCCCGCTATTAACAATGCCCGTGAAGCGCTAAAAAAAATTGCGCTAACCACGATTATCGCTGGAATTTAACACCTGCTAAAAACCTGACTTAACCATTCTTGTCAATGGGAGGTGGATTGTAAGGTTAAGTCCTCACCTGCCTATTAGCAAGCTTTTCATTAGCACAGTGAATTTATCGCTGGATTTCTCGCGCTATTGGTGGGTTTTGCCACTATCGCTGGATTTTCTATCGCCTTGGAGATAAGCGTTGATAATAACGCGTTATCTCCGTGATGGAATCCAGCGATAGCCGGCGATAAAAAAAACAACGCTAAGCGCGCTTTGCGATAATTATCGCAAGTCCTTGGTTATATCCCCCGAAGTTCTGGAGAAAACTGTGGCGTTAGTCTGAAGTTATCATGACTATGGGCTATTTGCCAGAGCTGTCTTTTGTAATTCAATCGGTTTGTGTGGTGCAACCTGTAGCACACATTTGTGTGTACTAGTTGCCCCACACTACAATAAGTAATCATGTTGCTGTTGTTATCTGGTCATATCTCAGTTTAACATTTCACCCACTTCTTATCAGTTCTTTGGGAGGACTTACACTCATGCTTTCTATTGAAGGGTTCTTTATCCAAAATTCTGCATGGTTATCAAAGACCACAATTTCGGTTCAATTGGTAGTTAACAATAGCCACATTTTTTCAAGAAGCTATTCATTACAATGTGACAGGCTCTATGTACTGATGGCGACTAGTTCATTTTTTACCAACGCCATGTTTGCTTGTCACACACATCCATTTATAGTTGAAGTCAAGTAAGCTATCCCACTATGCAGCTACATAGCCTCTTTACTGCATTTTCACCTTCCTTTCATCTACCAGACACGATTTATGTCCTATAGATATACAGCCCACAATCTCCCCATGTTCACTTTCCTTTATAGCTACAAACGTTTCTGTGTCCCACAGTGTTGATCTTTTTATTTCCTGAGATCGGAAGCCCTGGTTTCATACTACATTAAATTTGCGATCGTCTAAGAGAAACTGCCTTCTCCTATCTTCTGCTTACAAAATGAAGAAAATAATTAAAAATGTAAGGTTAACTAAGCCAATATGTGTCACAAGCCTGCTCATTCATCTGGTCTTATCTTCAGCTGTGGCCACATATTCTGATTACTTGTCTATAGACATCATTTAAATTATTTCATCAATACAGTCATATGGTCGATTTTCATAAAGGCGAGTCATTTGCAAATGTTCCTTATTTTCCATCAAAACACCCATTTGTTTGGGGGTCAAAGACATTTTATTCCATTCAAGCTAAACAGCTTTGTTACATCTGCACATCAACAGACTTGCAAACAGTTATTTTATAAAAACTCTTGGGGTTATTTACTAAAGTTAGGCACGTGGTGTAAAGCTACACAAAGTATTGTGCTGATATTCTTTCCATAATAAAAGTCTTCAAGTGCAGTACAAATTTGTGAATTGCAGTTCAAGGGGCAGCGCAACCTTCAGTAAATATTCCCCATTGTATTCTTCAGTTCGGGGCCCAGATTTGCAAATTTTTCATGCAATTTAGCATGGCAAACAGATTTTTTGTGCTACAGTGCACAAGCGGAAAGACTAAGGACAGACTCATGCCCGGGTACTTACTGGTAATATTCATTACTACGAGTCCATATCTTCCTTGTCACAGTCATCACGTCGGAGTTTACTCCATTCATGCAGAACCTAACTACCTAACAGGATGTGTCCCTTCAAGCCTCTTAATTGAGGACCTCTCTACCCTCCTATGGTTCCCACTTGGGACCCCTAACTTTGTGTAAAAGGAACCTAAATACCAACCTTGACGTTCCCTCCCAACTCCAAGATGGCCCCCAAAAATCTGAGTACAAGTATGTCACTTCCTGGGAAGGATTTCCTAAAATAACCAAGCACAGACCGAAATCAGTGGACCACAGGGAGAGGCGGGTGAGAAATCAGGAATGTGACGAGGAAGACATCGACTCAGAGTAATGAATATTACCGGTAAGTAACCAGGCATTACCTCCTTGTCCGTGTCCCTCTCACAGTCCTCATGTCGGAGTACGTACCCAAGCCCAACATTGATTTAATTACAAACTACACCACGAAAATGCAAAAACAGGTGAAGTTTAATGAAACAAAGCATATAGAAATCATACCGCAGAAGAAACTACAGAACTGAAGACAGCGGTACCAAAATCGAAAGAGACACCCATGTGTAAACAGTAGTGGGACATGAACGTGTGGGGCTGGGCCCAAGTGGCAGCAAAATAAATGTCCTGAATGGAAGCTCCCTTTAAGGATCCCCAGGAGGCCAAAACCCCCCTAGTAGACCACCCAGCAAAAGACTCGGGACAGGCTGGCCAACCAAGGAATAGGAATGTGAAATGGGAAACGTAATCCAGTGGGACAAAGTAGAGAGTGATGGCTTTACAACCCAGCCTAGCCAAACCATGGGAGACAAACAAGGCATCAGACTTGTGGAACTCCACAGTCAGCATGAGGGGTGCCCCAGTCATGACCCCTGCCTCAAAAGGGCATTACCCCCAGTGGAAAAGCCCTCCTGAACCCAAAACCTCTGCATCTGGAAACAGGACAAACAGGAGTAACCAGCTTCCGATTCTCCGCAAACCTTTTAATCATGTCCTCCAAGTCACTGCCAAACACCTTATACCCTGTAAAAGGCAGTTTAAAAAGGACCACTTTCTTAGCAGTGACCGCTTCCAAATGTTGCACTGGGGGGCAATTGCTGCGCTAGAAACAGCTGCTGAAGAGCAGAGATTATCAAAGGTGACATCTGAGAGGAAGCGCACTTGTTGCTCCATCAAAGCCAATAATGCCGAAAAATCTGTACCCTCCTGCATCTTTTTGGCCAATGAATGGAAGTCCTTCAGGCGGGACTGAATAGTGTGTGTGGACTAAGCATTAGCCCGAACAGCAAAGTTCAAAGCCGCATAGGCGTGCTTCACAGCCCTTTACACCTTCTGGTCCACCGAATCCCAAGGCAAAGAATCCTGAGACACCACCGCCCTCTGAGAAGCCAACCCAACCATAATGTTATCAATCTTGACTGGGAGGGAATCTCCTCCTCAAAGTTATACAAGGGGTAACGTTTCAGCAAAAACCGGGGAAAGGCCTGCTTTTCCACATCTTTCCATTCATTTGCCAGAACCTGGCGAATGGAAGCATGTAAGTGTAAAGAGTCCAGCTCAGACCGCTGATATTGGGGAAAAAAGGCTTCCTCAGGTGGAACAGGAACGGCCACAGCAAAGCCCAAATTCTCCCACACATGTTTCACAACTTCGGTCAGGTACACGCCTTGCACTAAATGACCCTTTACATCCTCCTCATCCCCCTCAAGGGAAGGATCCATCCTAGGCACCTTGGCAGGAGGAGCCCCCTCACAAGCTCAAAAAGCAGCTTCCATGGCTTGGAGGTCGGGGACACCGGAACCCCTGAAGATGGCTCAGCCACCACCAGGGTGTTGTTTAAATCACTCATGATCGGGCTGGCAAAAATCGTCCAGGCACAGGCAGGAGAGACACGGTATCCAGGAACCTTGTGTAGCGAAGCCAGCACAGTGTCAGACCAACAATGCAACCGCAATAAAGATACCGGCATCAGAAGCCAAATGAACCGACCGGGAACCCAGGCATCGCTGCCCCTGCCCGTAATGGCGGAATAGCGGGATGCCAGGAACAAAACTCCGGTGGCACCATTTTGGAATCAGATGGGCTTTGGGCGCCCTCCGATTCCAGCGTTTAACAACCTAATTAACCTGAACAGATGCAGCACAAGTGCCCTGTACCCTGGAAGCATCTGGGCTTGGCATAGAGGAAACACGTAAAACACGGTGAAGCCAATAAAAAAAGCAAAAAATGTAAAGAACGCTCACCAATATCATCCGAGGCCGCCACAGGTTGCACAGCACACCACAGACCTCCTCCGTGATCTTGCATGCCCAGCACATGCGTGTGATCACCAAAAAATTACAGTAACTGCTAAAGCCAGCCTGAGGGAAAATAACAAAAGAAAAAATAAAGCACACACCCAAAGCCAAGATGGCAATTGGCTGCAGAATAAAGAAAACAGAAAGTCCTTCCCAGGAAGTGAGGTACTTGTATTCAGGGGCATTGGGGCAATCTTGGAATGGGAAGGGAAAGTCAAGTTTGGTGGTGAGGTTCTGCATGAATGGAGGAAACTCCGACATGAGGACTGTGAGAGGAAGATGGACGAGGAGGTAATGGCTACTAATGATGTCCCACTTCTCCTATCATCCCCTGCACTGGTGCCTGCTTCAAGGAAGTGGAAGTCTTTGACTCAGAGACCAGTCTGGGTTTTTTAGTAGATTAGGTTTTGCATCAAACTCTATGGTTATATGTACTGACCTGCCAAAGTGACGCCCCAGAAATGCCCCGTCACGCAAAGCATATTAAATCAGCACAGAGGGTTTTTTGCAGTGAGAAAAAGACACCTTTCCAAATGAAAAACCTTCTGCTCTGCATAGCGAATACTCTTGTGAGTCTTTGTGCCACTTTGCACAGATTTGCATTGCTCTGCACCAGTGCAAACCTTTAGCAAATCTGGGCCCAAGAGTGCAAAGGTTGTGCCTGACATTTATTTTGTTACTTTTAATGAGTGCCTTCCACCTGCAGCCTCACTAGCTTTCAAAATCACCAGCTCCGATGTCCAGCCAGTTCATGACTGCGATCAGGTTGACACATTTGTACCAGTGAAAGACAGAGACCAAACAAGGAAGATAAGTCCTGTTCTCTCCCTTTTCAAATGACATCTCGGCAATAAGCAGCGCAGCCTCTGCCGACGATTTTGTCTGCAGAAAGACTGGACAACTAGATTGCTGTAATCTCTTGGTCTAATATTGTTTCAGAAATGCAATTTACATGTAGGGGCATGTCTGAGACCTTTAGAACGCACGTCGATTCTCTGGCAAGACAAATGCAAGAGTGTCTGATACAGCTTTGTTTTCCTTTCAGCTCTCAACTTTATATGAGCAGTATTGGAATCACTGAATTTCTTCTCCATGCATTCATTGTAGTAGTACTCCATCAGCAAATGATTCTACGCAACCGCAACACAATATAGCAACAGTATTTAATTTTAGCCAGTAGTTGCAGGTGGGAGTCCTTCAGCACTCGTCTTTTTTGAGGACCGAGACCTATTTTTCATTGTCAGCCCAAGGCAAGAGAAAGAAAGGCAGTAAAGGGGAAAGGAGGAAGGGAAAGGAGGAAAACAGTGGCAAAGTGAAACAGAAAGGATGAAGAATACCCAGCAAGAGTGAGATGAAGGACAGACAGCACCATCCTGATGCTGGATGAAAGAGGGACTAGGTGAAATCAAGAGTAGACAGCCTTGGTATTTGGCAATGCTAGCATTCTTTAGGGCTGGTGGCAGGATTCTGATAAAAACTCTGTGCCTGTCACTTGGGGTCTGATTTACAGCTTGGCAGCCAGTTATTCATCTGCAAATGCGATACAGTACCCTGCCTGCCAAAACCTTGGTCAGCCTGATTATATTTAGAGTCAGAGAGACTATAAGTATTCCACTGACTGAGCCCCAATAGGCTCCATTGACGGAATACTTTACCCGAAGGCCCAACGGAGATGGGGCAGTCAGAAAGTAGGCCTTTACATGGTCTGCTTCAGCTTGTTAAGGATGATGATGATCCCGAGATTTCTGGCATGTGAGCAGGGGGTGGGAGTGGGTCGTAGATCTGTGGGCTACCAGGTCGAGTTCTATGGTGACGCGTACTTTCTGAAGATCGCCACTCCTGTCTTGTCAGTGTTCAGCTTGAGACAGTTCAACTTCATCCAGATATCCACTTCAGACATGCAGCTGGTGATTAAGAGCATGATTACGATCTTGGCAGACAGGGTTACTCTGTCACAAATGTGTTGGATATCCCGTCCGCCAAATTACAATTCCATTATGTTAATTACATTAATGGAACTTGTAATACAGTGGATGGGATATCTGTCACGTTTGTGATGGAGTATCCCATCCACCAAGATCATAATCATGCCCTTTGTTTCTTGTGGTGGGAGATTCGTCCAAGAGGGACAGTATGAGTTGTGTGTCATCGGCATAGCAGAAAATCTTGATCTTGTGGGTGTGGATGATGTCAGCCAGTAGGGTCATGAAGATGCTGAAGAAGGTAGGGCTGAGTGAAGACCCTAGAGGTGAGTTTCCTAGATTCTGAGGAGTAAGTCGCTGGTTGACTGTCCAAAATCTTCCCATCAGAAATGAGCAGATCCTGCAGAGGACAGATCCCTGAATTCCAGCTTTGTGTAGTCTTCTGATGATTGTGGGGCGGGAGACTGTGTCAAATGCCGCTGAAAGGTCCAGTATGACGAGGGCCATCGTTTCTCCTCTGTCTAGGATTCTACAGACATCTGCCGCTACGATGAGCGTTGTTTCCATGCTGTGGTTGGGTCTAAATCCTGACTGCATAGTGTCAAGGAGCTGGTTGTTGATGAGGTGGTCTGTCAGGCATCTATTGATGACCTTTTCCAGTATCTTGGCTGGGTATGGTTCATAGGGGTATTTTTGAAATGGGGAATAATGTTGTGGCATTGCCCATTAGGTCAAACGATATGTTAAGATTGTACTGCACTGGGATGGGGACAAGTGAACAAATCAGAGCTCTGACCTGCAATGCTATATCTGAACCGCAGCTGAACAGTGAACGGTTGCTGGGACCAAGCAAAACTAAATAGAAGATACTAGACTGTGCCATTTCATAGGGGCTTGCTTAAACAATCCAATTATTGAGGGCTCAAATAAGCTTGTGGCAGATACACTCAGATGATATTCCAAGGTGATTAATCTATTAGGCTCAGACACTAAAGAGTGAGTAAACGTATCATGTATCGATGCTTGTTACAGTGATGCATGGCCGACTTTGGTTGTAGATCACCCCACAGCTGTTCTGCGGTCCATTATTTCCCTGTCAGGAGTTTCTAACTGTCACACATCAAGTTGATCATATTAATGCACCACATTGTAACATACTAAAATATCAAAAGATTTGGTTTGAGATCGTCCAAGGCAACCACTTTGCTTCACTCTAAATCCACCATTGGAGACATATATGCTGTCGGGCAAGGGCTCAGACCCTCCTTTGCTCCCTCCATTCCCATCGCAAAGTAATGGTCACTGGTGAGTCAGAAAAAGGGTGGTTCAAGCATTCTACCCTTTGAAATAGTACTCTGCTCTGATCCTTACTTGGGATACCTAACGCCAGAGAAGATCCTCATGGGCTGGCCCAGGTGTGGATTTTGAGACAGTACTACACAAGCAAGCAAATTAACTTTTTGTGGGTTCTTTCTATGCAGGTCAGGCAAACTCAAGATTTTTGGTATTCACCTGGTGTACAGCCTAAATTAATGTAATCAATTATTTTAATCTTCGACAAAACTATAATTTAGAAAGAAAATATCACCAACCAAACTTGAGATTTGTGGTTTTTCATGATAATAATACCTACACCATTAAAGTTTCATATATGCGCCATTTCAGAGATATGACTATCCCCATGGAAAGACAAGTCCCTTGTGTAAATATTAACTTCATAACCAAAGTTTGCACAAGCCCTCAAGCAGTATTATTCTCAGTAAGGACTATACAGAAAAAATTAAAACAGTGCTTGCTGATCCGACTCAAGGTAAAGGCAATTGAAAAATTCAAAAAGGTGATCACTGGAATCAGTAACGTACATGTGACAGTGCTTTCCTCACTCTTAGAGATTTGACCTATATGTTTGCACAAACCACATCTATAAGGTATGACTGAATTCTTTGGAATCCAATGTCTATGGCAGTAATCAATACTGTATGATTGATGGCAACTCAAATGCAGTGTTTACAGCCACAAACCCCCAACAGATTAATGCCTTTATACAATTCCAAAATGAGAGTTTACATCATCTTCCAGAGCCAACCTTTTCTTGAGGTTTCTGACAGCTCAGGATGATACCTGCATTGGACAGAAATGTCAACATCCAGGGGCGTAATGCCGGCTATTACAACCCCAAGGTCCCAGCCCCCCCACCCGTGAGGGGCCCTCTCTTCATTCTAAAGCCTATGGATAGAGGGGAGAATTTGGACTCTCTGGGGCCCCTCATCACCTTCTGCCGATGACTGCATCATTTTGAGTTATACCACTGTTGTCATCAATTGAACACAATGACTTAGAGATCCCGCAGGTATGACACCTGCTTAGATTCAGAAAATGCTTTTATCAGGTTGATGGCTTTCTTTTATGTTTTGTCCTGTGTTTAAGTAATTATAAAGAAACAGTGGTTCCTTTCAACAATAAAAAATAGAGCAAATCAAAACAGAGATATAATAGCGACTCTGTCACATACTTCTAATGGGAGAATAAACATTTTAATTTACATCATGAAGAGCATGGAAACAACACAAAGGAAAGTGGGGTAGTGTCAAAAAAATATAGGGAAAAGAGAAACTCAGGCATAAACAAACAGGCATGGCCAGGACATAACCAATAGTTAGGCCAAACAACATAGTACGAGCACCATTGCACCAATATAGAGTAGTTATATAAAACAATTTTGTGTCAAGGTGCTAAAGTCTGACTTTGCAATGTGCTCGTACTATGTTTTTTTGACACTACCCCACTTTCCTTTGTGTTATTTCCATGCTCTTCATAATGTAAATTAAAATGTTTATTCTCCTATAAAAAGTATATGACACAGTAGTTATTAAATCTCTGTGTTGATTTGTTCTATTTTTTATTGTTGAAAGGGACCACTGTTTCTTTATAATTCCTCGTACCCAAGGTCCTTCTCAGACCCATTGGGTTCCCTTGTCTCTTAAAAATACTGTGTTTGGGGGCGTGGCTTGAACTCCGATGGGGTAGGACACACGCTTCTGGTGCTCCGTCCTCCGGGGTCGGTTTAAGGCGCTTAAGGAGCGATTTTTGGCACGGGGGCACAGGAGGTGTCCCCCCTCTTCTAAGCAATTATCCCACGGCAGCTCCAGACCTGTGGTGGGGGCCCTCTGGCTCATACACGCCAGACAGTGGAGGCAGTGCAGAGAGCCCGACGGCGCATCGGAGCGGAGGCCCGGAGGCTGGGGCGGCGCTGGAGGGCGAGGCTGCAGAGCGGTCGCTGACCTGCAGGTGAGAGAAGCCGGGCAGCGTACCGAGAGGACCTTCGGCTGTGCGGTGTGGGCACCGAGACGGTGGCAGACTCCAGGGGCCAGGCGGGTTGACGGTACAGAGGCCCGGCCCGCCATCTTGCAGACGCGGTGAGGCAGAGCCCGGGAGCTGGACAGACGCCGGCGGCAGCTGCTGTGCCCCGAGTCGAGCGCATTGCAAGCTCCGTGAGGAAGAGGTTCCGGGCCTGCTGGGTGGCTCCACTGCTTTCCTGGAACCCGGGGCCTGGCATCAGAGCAGTCCGCCGGCCGCCGGGTACTTGGAGGCGGAGGCCCGAGAGCTGGAGAAGGCCCTGCAGTGGGCGGCGGATACCCGTAGAGCCTGGTGCGGAGTGCAGAGCGGCCCGGGGACAATCAATAGTGACATCTGCAACTTCCCCGGAGGTGTTCGGGAATATCTGGAGGTGAGGTGCGGGGGGTGCAGATCCCGGGGGAGGAGGAGATATCACCCTGTTATATGACTGAACTGACCCCCGGGATCGTAGAAAGGCCCCAAAGCGGTGGATGCTGGCCTGTTCCCCCAACAGCCTGCGAGGAGGTGACGCTACCTCTGGAACAGGACATAACGCGCAGGGGGGCAGCTGAGGCCTGCATGGGCTGGAGTCCCCTGCCTCCCTAACCCGGATCTTGCCCATTCTGAGTGTGATTGGGAGAATCTTACCTCTCAGGCCTGGAGTGGCCTCACATCCCGCATAGCCACACTAATGCATACGCAGCCCACGGTCTACGGCGCTAACGTACCACGAGGCTGGTTCGAGGGATGAGTCTGAGGGCGCGGCGGCGCTGGTGGAGGGAGCAGTCCTTTGCGATCCTGAGGGCCTTCTATGGGGAGATCCCCAAGTTAACCTGCCTGGCTGTGCGGAGCCCGATAGTGGGTGCTATCTTTGGAAGTCCGCAGTAAGGAGCTGGCCTGAGCGGAGCTGAGCCGGCCGCCTATCGCTCCTGAGTGTTCCCTGGGGCCTGCCCACGCGCTGGAGAGGGGATCAGTACTGGGCTACACAGCGACATCTTCGAAGGCCGCACTGAGCCTGGCACAAACAGCATGACCAGGCCTCAAACGGGGAAGCCTGCAGCGCCCCCCACCACCAGGGACACCTCGGTCAAGGAGCTGTGGGGTGAGCGCACCCAGTCACCCCCGCCGGAGACCTCTGAAATGGCGTCCGTCCTGACCGACCCTGAACCGGGCATCATCACGCAGGCGGTTCTGGCCACTTTTCTGCAGGAGATAAAGTTGGAGATCTCTTCCCTTAAGACGGAGGTTAAAACCTACCTGACAGATGTACGCCGGGATGTCACCGAAATCGGCAATCGCGTCGACGATATGGAGCGCACCATAGACTCTCGTACTGAAGACCTCGAGGATCTTCGCCGCAGGGTCCTGGCGCTTGAGGAGCAGAATGTAGAGCTCCAGATTAAACAGGAGGATTTAGAAAATCGGAGCCGCCGGAACAATCTCCGCATACGGGGGGTGCCACGGGGGGCGGAAGGAGCAGACATACTCACCTACGTTGCGGATCTCCTCCACGCTGTCCGAGGTGATGACGATATCTCCCCCCCAACGTTGGATCGGGCGCATCGAGTGGCTCCCCCGCGAGGCAACTCCAACCTGGTCCCTGACATCCTGACCAGAGTCCATTTCTATGCGGAGAAAGAGGCAATTCTCAAGGCCTCCAGGGCGACCGAAAAGCTGGAATATGGAGGCCACACTATTCAGATCTTTCAGGACCTCTCGCCTCTCACTCTGCACCGACGTCGGGACTTCCAACCAGTGATGGCCAAGCTGAAGGCGTCCAATATCAAATACCAATGGGGGCACCCCTTCGCTTTAATCTTTCAATGGGAGGGAAGGCGACGGTCCCTACGTTCATTGCGGGAGGCACTCCAATTGCTCCACCTTTCGCAGGATTCGCGGCCTGCCTCGCCCTCCCCTGCCGACTCGGCCTCCTAGATATTGCTGCGCCCTGAATGGACCAAGGTGAAGCGCCAAGGCTCAGGATCATATGTGACCCACTGGGCCTCTAGTCAAGCTAAGCAGGACATAATACGCCATTTGAAAGCATTGGAGGAGCCCCAGCTGCCTTCGGAGTAGAGACCTGCCCCCGCGTTCCCTTTGCCTTCGGGCCCAGGTGCTGGAGAATGACTATTGATCACCACCCATGTGTCCCGTCCTGCCGGGCGGATTTCCTGTCCGCACACGTACCCCTCCATCGGGAGACAGAGCTTGCTCCTTTCCTGCAGCCACCCGGTCCTACTTAAGGCCCGGGCACTGGATGAAACGCCTATGTACTGTACACCGGGATCCCTCTGAAGGGTACTCCTGGGGGCTCTGAGGACCTCCGGGGACATCCTGGACTTGCCTTTCTTGGCAGGTCGGACCTCCTATGATGTCTCAGTCAGTGATTGAAGGTTGACACGCTATCTATTTTTTGCAGGGCTGGTTCTCCTGTATTATCTAACTTGAGACAACGCAACGGTTCTTACCAGCAGGCCACTATGATACCTATTACCATGTTTTACACCCGTTTCTACAGGACTTTAAGAATATCCACCTGTGTTCATTATGGCATAAACAGCTCCTTTATCGTAATGGTATTAGCCTCTGGGCCTCACTCTACACCTGTTGCCTACATGGGTTCTATACCTCTGCACTGACTACCAGAAGTGCGTCTTACATATTGGGGGACGCTGTGTATAGTGGTTAGGCTGATTCAGTGTCTCGTTGTTATTGATTGAACTCACCATATTCCCCGTATTTGCCTTATAACCTAGCAATCTTTGTGCAGCTGTGCTTTCTCCTCTGGCGCTACTCCAAGACCACTGTCAGCAAGTCGTTGTGCTGCTAGTAAGCATGCTTAGTTCTTGTTCCTACTCAGCGCTGAGGGTATCCACAGGTGTTACATCTGCCGGAATGGGCTTACTATGCCATAATAGTACCACTTACTATATCTTACCTTACCCCAGTAGCCCATATGGGCTATATTCTCCTGCACTAGTTGACAGACGACGGCCGCACACACCTGACGGGGCAGTATGTAACCTTTAAGCTGCTCAGGGTACAAGTGGTATTGTTTGAGCTCATTCCACCTACCATGTTAACCTACTACTCCTGCAAAGTGTGCTTCCATGAGCTTTCTTCCCTGGCGCTGCTTAGCGCTCACTCCCAGCAAGTCTCTGTACTACCGGATAGCATGCCTAGCTTATGCCTTTATCTGGCGCTGAGAACACCCTTAGGTGTTACTTATGCCGCATCATGCCTGCCGGGCTCCATTAGTACCTGTTGTTGTGCGTCCCATACTCCAGTTATCCCAGGCCGCAGCTCTGACTCTATAAAATGCTACCAATACCCTTATTGGATACGGTGAGCAGCTCTTTCTTTCAGCCCGGACGGAAGGGGCCTGTCCTGCACATTTGGTGCTAGTTCCGGAGGCAACCTATGATTCAGCTGACCACTTGGGCCGCGTGTCTTCGCTCCAGCTGGCGTGGCATGGTCAAATGCATCTGGAACAGGTGGCTCCGGACCTGACTGTCCATGCACCCCTCGGGCTTCTAGATGGGTACTTGGCCTCTCCCGCTCCTTGCCCTCCATTGAGGGTGTTCTCTCTCCCGGCGTAATGTGGGCGGAGAATCTGCCGGGCTCCCCGTCCTAATACTGCAGTTAGATGAACAGACTGATCCCCGGGGGGCGGCGGCTGCCCCGGCTGCCTGGATCCACGTTCCCCCCCCCACCATGTCCTTAGTCCAAATGAGGAGTGACTTCCTCAGAGCCGCCCTGGTTCTCACCACTGGGCCGCTCCAGGGCTGGACTGGTTCTCTATGGCCCAGTTGGCCACCATGTTGCTGGTTATTTCGTATTCTCTGTGTCTACTTTCTTTTCCTCCCCCACCCTCTCTCCTTCTTCTCTCTCTGGTCCTGTGGGAACGGGGCCTGTATACGGGGCTCCGCTATGGCTCATTGGCTGGACTCCTTGAGACAGGTTCGGACGCCAGGCGTCCATTTAAGAGGGAATGGATTTGGGAACTTACTCCGCTCCCCGTCGAGATCCATACCCCCAGGGGGGAATTTATCTGGGACACGGGCAGGAGGCGAGGGCGAGTTTATGTCAGAGCGTGCTCCATCCTACTTGACCAATGGCGCAACTTAAATGTCTGTCCCTTAATGTTCGGGGCCTAAACTCCCCGAACAAGCGACGACAAATTTGGAGATACCTCCTCTTAAGCGACCCCGATGTTATTTTCTTGCAGGAGACTCACCTCCTTCCTGCAGATACCTCGCGTATGTCCCACCCTAAATATCCTACGCAGGTTTGGGCCTCTGCACAAACTAAGACTGCGGGGGTAGCCATCCTTTTTAAAGCTGGTATCCCAATACAAATCACCCGTACTACGCAAGACAGGAAAGGTCGATATCTTAAGACGGTGCTCACGACCCGGGGCAACCCTCTAACGTTACTTAATGTTTACGCACCTAATCAAGCACAGGATGTCTTCCTCCGAGATCTTCTCCGATCGCATTTGTCCCAGGAGGACGGACCCATCATCATTGGGGGTGATTTTAACTTAGTGTGGGATCCTGGCTTAGACCGCACCGCTTCTTCGTATCAAGGCACTGGGGCTATGTCCGCGACACTCAAGCAAGATATACAGGCCCTTGGCCTAGTGGACGCTTGGCGATACCGGGAGCCCGACACACGAGATTACTCCTTCTATTCCCATGTCCATCGATCCTATTCCCGCATCGATTATTTATTTATTTCCCAAACACTCGCTAGAGCCTTGGAATCGGCGGTGATCTCGGACATATCGGTTTCTGATCATGCCCAAGTGGAAATCACCCTGGCTGGGATGGGCAGACCTCCGGGCTCCGTTCCATGTTGGCGCCTCCCTCCCCAAGTCCTGCGCGATCCGGTGGACGTAGACGAACTGAAACAAGCTATACACTCCTACTTCACCCATAACGATCTCCCGGAAACCCCTATTTCTCTCCTGTGGGATGCTTTTAAAGCTACGATCCGGGGCACCATCACCTCTATTTCCATAGCCCGCAGAAGGAAGGCCCGATTGGTAGAGGACACCCTCGGCCGCGACATTAAAACATTGGAGCGGCAAACCCACGCGGCACCCTCTTTACATGCGAGGAAGAAACTCGCGTCACTTCGGCGTCAACTTAAAGCCCTTCGAGTGAACAAGGCGGAACACTCCCTCCTCGCCTTAAAGCAGAAATTCTATGGAGGAGGTAATAAGGTGGGTTCTATGCTGGCACGCCAACTCCGCCTTCGGATATCCCGTAATCACATTGCCAAAATTACCCTGCCGGACGGAGGGTGGGCTATTTCAGAAAGTGCCAAACAGAGGGAATTCCATGGGTTCTTTTCTGACTTATATACTGCGGGTGACACTTGTGCGGACCAAATAAAACCCTTCCTGGATTCTTGTCCCTGGACATCTCTAGGCCCCTTCCACCGGAACCAGCTGGAAGAGCACATCACAGCGGATGAGTTATCAAAAGCCCTAAAGAGTATGCCGATGGGGAAATCACCCGGCCCTGACGGCCTGACACTGGCCTTTTACCGCCTCTTTCTCCCAGAGCTTCAGGCACCCTTGTTGCGCCTTTTTAATTCTTTCGCTGAAACTGGCTCTGTGACCCCGTCGATGGCTGAGGCGGAGATTGTACTCATCCCGAAGCCCGGGAAAGATCATACTGCGTGTGCATCGTACCGACCGATATCTCTTCTAAATGTTGATGCCAAGCTCTACACTAAAATCCTAGCCCGACGTTTGGCTCCCCTCCTCCCGAGCCTAATCGAACCCGACCAAGTGGGATTCATACAAGAACGTCAGGGAGCGGACAACCTACGGAGAATTGCCCATCTGGTACAAAAGGTTCACCACCACGCCATGCCTGCCTTCTTACTCTCCCTTGACGCTGAGAAGGCCTTCGACCGGGTCGACTGGTCTTTTCTGCGGGCGGTCCTCCACCGCATAGGCCTAGGACCTCTCATGATAGCCCGCATCCTGGCGCCGTATGCTGACCCTAAGGCGCAAATTTGTGTGAATGGGCTCCTGACCCCTTCTTTTTCCATCCGAAGAGGCACTCGCCAGGGTTGTCCACTATCACCGTTGCTTTTTGCACTTGCCGTGGAGCCCTTGGCGATTGCCATCCGACAGTCGGAGGATGTTAGAGGTATCCGCATGGGTGGGGTGGACCATAAGATTGCCCTCTTTGCGGATGATCTACTTTTGACGCTTACGGAGCCCGCGACCTCCCTCCCGGCGCTCTTGGACACCCTTTCCCAATTTGAGTTGGTGTCGGGTCTCAAGATTAATCTTCCAAAATCGCGTGCACTCAACCTCACTCTCCCTCCCCAGCAGTTAGAGGGGCTTCAGACAGTCAACCCCTTCCAATGGGCCTCAAATTCCATCCGGTATTTGGGTATCAATATCACAGCTACTCTAGACACTTGGACGCAAGCCAACTGGCCTGCATGTAGAACCACCGTGCGAGAGGACCTCCGCCGTCGGAAAACACTACCCCTCTCTTGGCTGGGGTGCCTCAACGCAGTTAAAATGTCCATACTTCCAAAGGTCCTATATATTTTTGAAGCGCTCCCGACGCCAATCCCCCATAGAGATATCCTAGGCCTCCAAAGAGAAACAGTTACCTTCATTTGGGGCGGAGGAAGGCCGCGTCTATCCACCAGAGTCCTGATGCTACCGCAAGATCGTGGGGGCCTAGCATGTCCGGATCTTCTGGCATACTACTGGGCATCACACCTACGTTATATATCGGAGTGGTCGGTTCGGGCCAGTGAAAAACACTGGTTCCACATGGACCGGGCGGTGGCCTGTCGCCCGTTGTGGGATCTAGCTTGGCTGAAGAAAAGCGCTCGACATCCCAGTGCTTATATCGCCATGCCCATGCGCACGGTATTGGAAATATGGGACAGAATCGCGGTACCCCGAGGCCTCACCACATTCCCCTCCCCCCTCACTCCAGTGGCGCTTAATGCAGACTTTCCCCCAGCTTCTTACATACCATCTTTTCGGGCGTGGGAGACAGGGGAGTGCCGCATCATTGAGCAACTCTTCGAGAAGGGGGTTTTCAAGTCGTTTGAACAGTGTCGGGCAGACTTCAACCTCCCTGGGACCACACGGTTGGAATACTTTCAAATCCGCCACTGGCTTCGGGCCCCGTCCTATATGGAGGGCGCCACGCGCCAGCTTACACCATTCGAGCTTCTGGTTAGAGCATTTGATGGGTCTAGAGGACTGATCTCTCGGACCTATAAGGTCCTTCAACACTCACAAGCGGTCTCGCCCCACACCTATCAACGCCAGTGGCAAAGGGATGTTGAGAATGAACTTCTCCCTGACCGGTGGGCGCAGCTCTGGCGGGACATTTGGCGCATTCTTAAAAGTACGATACAACAAGAATCGGCATATAAACTTATGGCGCACTGGTACTACACCCCTCTTAGACTACAGAGAATGTTCCCTGGAGTTGCCCCCAATTGTTGGCGTTGCTCGACGGCTCAGGGCTCTTTCCTTCACATCTGGTGGGAGTGCCCACTAATTATTCCATACTGGTCGGAGATACTGAACCACATTAGGGTAATAGTGGTGTTTCCCCTCCCCAATGATCCGGGAGTTCTCATCCTGGGCCTCCGCCCCACCACACTTAAAGCAATGACGCATAAGGACTGGCGTCTGATCTTTCAAATGCTTACTGTCGCGAAGCAAGTCATCGCGTCTCACTGGAAAAAGGCCTATACTCCTCCCTCCGCCATGTGCTTTACGAGACTCTGGCAGGTCATGGCGATGGAACTCCTTTCCCACAGACTGGCACACACGGATGCCAAATTTCAGCGCACTTGGCAGCCCTTGGTCCAGTACCTGACCCGGTTGGAGCACGCTAGATTGGTACCCCCTCGACTGCGCGCCCTTCAACTCTTTGAAGACCCAATACTTCTCAGAGGGGCCGCCCAAGACGCCGACACAGCCTGAGAAACGAGAACTCCATATGCTCCCCCGACGCTTCACGCCAGAAAGCTAACCACCGGTCTATTATGGATTGCCTCCACCTGCCCCGGGCTCCTTCCTCTTTCGTGCCATCTGACCAGAGAGATGTTTCCCCCAATCTGTTCCCTGGTTCCTTCTTCTCCTTTTCTTCCTTCCTTTCTTCCTCTTCATAAATCTGCTTGCTCCTTCTAGGTCGAATCAGCTTTGCGAAGTCTGAAGACCAGCACGTCAGACCTCCCACATACCATCTTCCCACACACAACACGAACATTTACCAGTAGCGGTGGGTCTGAGAAGACTAAATGCGAAGTGCAAACATTTTTTTCAGCACAGCAGCTGAGACAGCCCTCTCTTACTTCGTTAATGGGTTGACCTACAACGCCTACCATAAAATGTCCGCAAACCCAAGGGCCCATGGTCCGTTGCAACTGTATATTAGTGAGCCCTACGTTACGCCTTTAAGGGTGTAGTACAGTTAGCGTATACCGGCAAGACTGCTTCTACCCAATAGTTGATGATTGTTATACTATACCTGCAAACATTTATTGCCCTACTGTTTATAGCTCTATCTAACGCGGCCGGCCCAAAGTGGTTGTAGGCGGCTTGCTGTGTACCTCCCTTACCCAGTCTTAAGAGTTACTGTCTTGATAACTTGCACTGCCGGCCCTGTTGGGGATGTAGGTGGAATGCTGTGGAGATTACATTTACTCTTTAATAAAAATCTTTAAAAAAAAATAATAAAATAAATACTGTGTTTAAGTAAAGTATGGAGCATGTCCGGCTTACCAGTTCTTCCCGCAGTTGGCAAATGAGTTCATCTCTCTCCTTCAGCTGCAGCTTCAGCATGGAGCGCTCGTCTTTCATGATATCCTATAAAACATCAAACGTCACATTAGAACAGGCTTAGTGTGTCTCCTTTGCTCTTGACAAGAAAAGGCAGTTTCACACAGCGGGAGATAATTGCATCCAAGTAATGAAACCTAATTTCCCTGTGTCGTTTGTGATATTTCTGATGACATATTCTAAAGGTGCAGTATAAACAAGCTAATGCAGCCAATACCATTATGGAAATACGTGAGTAGTTCCCTCTGTCGGAGGCCATTTTGCCTATGTCTAATTCTAATTCTTTTGCGTCTCTTGTCAGGCGCACTCGCTTTGCTTTAGGAACAGATGGCCATTACATTTCATTACAATCCTTGCATAAACTGACATTTGCTAATTACCAGCAAGAGGCCCATGTAAAGCCGAAAATGGGAACTCTGCTGATTGGATCAACTTGAAATATGGCATACCTAGCATTTGGTGCTGTCACCTGTGCTTCAAGTCCTCTGAGAATCATCAATATCGCAATTTCCAAGAAAGCTGGCAATGCTAGAGTGTGTGTGTGTGTGTGTGTGGTGTGTGGTGTGTGTGTGTATATATATATATATATATATATATCTCCAACAAAGTTTCCGCGCAGAAACCCCAGCCGCTAGGGGTGGCGGGCTCAGACGGGGTCACGAACCCCTAAATATCCAAACAATCGTTGATACCCGTGTCAGAAAAACGATGTCCAAGCCACTTTTTCCTTGCCAGCGTGTTTTTATTTTTCACTGCCCAGTCACTCGACGCGTTTCGGAGGAAGACCTCCTTGGTCACGAGTACGAGTGCACGTAAAACACCAGTGTTTATACATGATCATGTGACACCTCATCATGGTAGATAGTGAAAACAGACTCCTTGTGCAATACATCATTACGGAGCTAGAATGCAATCTGTTTAAAACATTGAGTATTTAGAGCGAGACATGTTATAAACAATTCATGCGGCAAAAAATTCATATAAAATCAGCCTTTACATGTCATGAACTGTGCAATTGTAAATTCAAAGTTTTTGGCAGCAAGCTTTTCTGCAAACTATCAGTGCATTAAACTATTTAATCATCAGTTTAAAGGTTGTCTCGCCCCAGTGGGCGTAAAACACATTTTCTTAGGTAACAAAATTATAAATTGCTGCGCCTTAATACTAAATACAAAATAATAACGAATTTAAATGCCCCGCAGAAAAATGCGTTCCAGAGCATTTTTTGCTGCCCCAGTGGGCAAAACAGACAGTTCATCACTTTGTCTCGGCTCATGCCCCGGCCATATCAATGAAGCGCCCAGTGGGCATACCAATTCAACCCCAGTGGGTATAGTCCACATTCAAATTAAAGTGTGTGATTAACTCACTCATAACTCCAATCTAGGAACTAACCAGTCTTGCATTTCACTCTCCTTTAAAGACTCAACAAGGACCTGTGAATAAAGTGAAATAAAAAGAGGTGAGAAACTATTCAACTCATTCAGAATATTTACATACACTACATCCGATTTAAAATGGCGAAGTGGTGCCAACAAGCAAATAAAATATTCCTAGTATCAACATTACTCAGGACAGGATCAGGTAAGTACATTATTAGTATTAGCAGGTGATGGCCTTAGCTAACCCAAGTGTATTGATAAGGCCTCATCACAATTATGTCCATCGGGTTGCATGGTACGAAACTTGATAATCAATCGTGATTCTAGTCGTCTCAATTCTTGTGTCCTATCACCCCCTCTTTCCCTTATGGGGATATTGTCTAGGACGCAATATGAGATTAGACTGTTGTTACTTTTGTGGTGTGTGGCAAAGTGTCTTGCTACTGGGTATTGCCTGTCATTATTCTTTATTGCCCTCAGATGTTCCAATACACGTTTTTTGCTGGGTGTATAGTGCTTCCTATGTAATACTTATTGCAAGGACATCTGAGGGCATAGACCGCATATTCGGTATAACAGGAAAAATGTTTTTGTATCTTAAATGGTTTACAGTGTGTGGACAGCTTCACTTCCTTGACATTCATGCTATATTTACAGGCTTTGCACCTCCCGCATATGTAGAACCCTTGAATTGTATTTCTCTTTATGTTAATAGGAATTAGTGTTTGGCACACCATATCTTTAAGGGATTTGGCCTTGCGGTAAGTCGTTAATGGGTAATCTTCAATTTCATGTATCAGGTCTTTATCTGTCTTAAGTACATCCCAAAGTTTTCTAAGGGCTTGTTTGATCTCCCAGGATTGTTTATTAAACCCTGTTATAAACCTTACTTTACCAGTACCCTTAGTTTCTTAGTCCTCTGGTGTGCTACAGTTCCTTTTTGCTCGTAAAAGTTCACCCAAGGGGATACTATTAATGAGACTGCTAGGGTGACAGCTGTGCGTGTGTAGCAGACTGTTTCCAGCCGTCTCTTTCCTATAAAGTGCTGTAGTTAATATGTTGTTGCTGACCTTAATTTTCAAATCTAGAAATTCGATAGTCTCTCTATCAATGTGGCTGGTGAATGAGAGGTTAAAGATGTTAGTATTGAGTGTGCTAACAAATTCTTTCACTTCCTGTCTCATTAATAGTATCCCCTTGGGTGAACTTTTACGAGCAAAAAGGAACTGTAGCACACCAGAGGACTTTAGTAATGAAAGGGTCACTATGTGTGAGAGATTTAAAGAGAGAGGATACACTAAAACCTGTATAGACAGTGCCCTGGTGGAAATTGACAAAAGAGACAGAAAAGAGTTACTTGCAGAAAAAACAGAACTAGAAAAAGAAACTAAGGGTACTGGTAAAGTAAGGTTTATAACAGGGTTTAATAAACAATCCTGGGAGATTAAACAAGCCCTTAGAAAACTTTGGGATGTACTTAAGACAGATAAAGACCTGATACATGAAATTGAAGATTACCCATTAACGACTTACCGCAAGGCCAAATCCCTTAAAGATATGGTGTGCCAAACACTAATTCCTATTAACATAAAGAGAAACACAATTCAAGGGTTCTACATATGCGGGAGGTGCAAAGCCTGTAAATATAGCATGAATGTCAAGGAAGTGAAGCTCTCCACACACTGTAAACCATTTAAGATACAAAAACATTTTTCCTGTTATACCGAATATGCGGTCTATGCCCTCAGATGTCCTTGCAATAAGTATTACATAGGAAGCACTATACACCCAGCAAAAAAACGTGTATTGAAACATCTGAGGGCAATAAAGAATAATGACAGGCAATACCCAGTAGCAAGACACTTTGCCACACACCACAAAAGTAACAACAGTCTAATCTCATATTGCGTCCTAGACAATATCCCCATAAGGGAAAGAGGGGGTGATAGGACACAAGAATTGAGACGACTAGAATCACGATTGATTATCAAGTTTCGTACCATGCAACCCGATGGACATAATTGTGATGAGGCCTTATCAATACACTTGGGTTAGCTAAGGCCATCACCTGCTAATACTAATAATGTACTTACCTGATCCTGTCCTGAGTAATGTTGATACTAGGAATATTTTATTTGCTTGTTGGCACCACTTCGCCATTTTAAATCGGATGTAGTGTATGTAAATATTCTGAATGAGTTGAATAGTTTCTCACCTCTTTTTATTTCACTTTATTCACAGGTTCTTGTTGAGTCTTTAAAGGAGAGTGAAATGCAAGACTGGTTAGTTCCTAGATTGGAGTTATGAGTGAGTTAATCACACACTTTAATTTGAATGCGGACTATACCCACTGGGGTTGAATTGGTATGCCCACTGGGCGCTTCATTGATATGGCCGGGGCATGAGCCGAGAGAAAGTGATGAACTGTCTGTTTTGCCCACTGGGGCAGCAAAAAATGCTCTGGAACGCATTTTTCTGCGGGGCATTTAAATTCGTTATTATTTTGTATTTAGTATTAAGGCGCAGCAATTTATAATTTTGTTACCTAAGAAAATGTGTTTTACGCCCACTGGGGCGAGAAAACCTTTAAACTGATGATTAAATAGTTTAATGCACTGATAGTTTGCAGAAAAGCTTGCTGCCAAAAACTTTGAATTTACAATTGCACAGTTCATGACATGTAAAGGCTGATTTTATATGAATTTTTTGCCGCATGAATTGTTTATAACATGTCTCGCTCTAAATACTCAATGTTTTAAACAGATTGCATTCTAGCTCCGTAATGATGTATTGCACAAGGAGTCTGTTTTCACTATCTACCATGATGAGGTGTCACATGATCATGTATAAACACTGGTGTTTTACGTGCACTCGTACTCGTGACCAAGGAGGTCTTCCTCCGAAACGCGTCGAGTGACTGGACAGTGAAAAATAAAAACACGCTGGCAAGGAAAAAGTGGCTTGGACATCGTTTTTCTGACACGGGTATCAACGATTGTTTGGATATATATATATATATATATATATATATATATATATATGTATGCATATATGTGCGTGTGTATTAATATATATTCACTGAAAAAAACAAAGGTTAAAGTGACGTTATAGTTAGGGCCAATGTGAGTCATAACTTCAGGTTTTAAATGCAAAAAACACTGAAATTCACCAGTTATAGTTTACTGAATTAAATACAACTTGTGCCCTTTACATTCAGTCATGTCATCAATGATTCATTTCAGATGTTATCAGTGATGTAATCAATGATGTCATAGAACATGACATGAGTGGTGTAATAGGTAAGGTCATAAGCAGTGCAAGGTGAGGGCGCAAGTTATAGTTTCTTCAGTACACTATACACTATAACCTTTGCTGTTTTTTCAATGCATTTCTAGGGATTTTTTTTTAACTGTAAAGTTAGATATTATTACCGTACATCACTTTAACAGAAGAATTTTAGGTGAATTTCTGTCTTTTTTTAAGGTTAAGTTAGATCTTATTACATACCTAGCCGCAGGCAGCCAACCCCCGGCTGCATACGGCCTTAAGCCATGACGACCTAGGGTTGGCTGGAGGCTGACAACTCCTACCGCTTATGGCCTTCACCAGTACCAGTTTGACCACAGGGCCTAGCCTTCTTCCAAGGCCCAATGGGAGGCCAACCCCCTTCTGCACGCAGCATTTGGCCATCTGCAGCGTGGGGTAGGGTGCAAGGCCTGGCACGTGGCCAGGTCTGAAGACCAGCCTCCGCAGGCAGCCAACCCCCTTCTGCACATGGCCCCAGGAACTGTGTCCCCAACACCCCAAAGGTGGTCAACACCTCCACAAGCGACCATCAGGCCACAGATACCAATCCCACCTTTTAAAAAACAATTTGCGGGTCCCAGAGTACTCCGATGGGTGTCCCATGGGACCACACGGGGGCGTGCTGAGTCCGCTGGGACCAAATTAATTTAAAAAAAACTTTGGCCCCAGGATTTTTTTACGCAGTTTGCTGAAGCTTCACAAAACTTTCCAGAAAAGTACATCCACTCCAGGTACTTCCTGATCAGTTTTGGGGGTGATCCGTCCAGCAGGAGCTGAGAAAAAGGAAAAAGGGGCGAACCCAAAACGCTTTTCCTCATGTAATTTCCATAGGAATAATTAGACAACGATACAGAAACAAGCATTGGCAAAGCCAATAGGTCTCTCCTTTGGGGCCTATTGGCTTTGGCAATTGCTTTTAGCGGAACCGTAGAGCATCGCAGAACATAATGGGCAGCATTTTTAAAATAAATAAAATGCTTTGACAAACCCAATAGCTCTCACATAGGTGAGACCTATTGGCTCTGTCAAAGCTTGTTGTAATCAGCAAGCTTGGTCCTCATAGTATTGACCTAGAAGGGTGAAAATACTTACTGGACCTGCCATATTCAAGGCTATGTCCTGTAGGCTGAATGCAGATTTCAGCCACAGATGCATTCACTCACTGAGTTATCCCCAAGTTGCACTACCTGTAGAAAATAAAGAAACGTGTGCCTCCTCGCTCAGTTATGTGTCCTCCAGTGATTCAAGAGCGACTCTTCAGCAAACTTTACCCGGCGAAAGGGAAATAAGCAGCCATCTCACTGGCAAACCTGTGCAATAAAATGCACATTTGGCAAAGCAATATATTTGGATATTTCTTCTGTGGCAAAACTGCTGTAGCAAAAAATAAGATGAAACCCCAAAAACTGCATATTGGTCAAAAGTATGCATGTGTGTTTTTGTACATGTGGTCCTTAAAAAATCCACTGCTTTTTTGAGCGCTTTTATTCTTATAGTGCTTTGCATGCAGCCACACTCAGTGAAGGGTAAAGCGAGTCGTGCGTACTCTGGCGCACTTGGTAGAGTGCGTGTATAATCGTTTTTCTTAATATGAGCAGTGCAGACCACGCTATGCTCTTGGCATTGTGCAAGGTGCTATTGCAGGCGCCATACAGAATTTCCTCAGCCCTCGGGTGTACAACACCTCACGTTTTTGTAGGGAGCAAGGCATGTACACTCTGACGTAGATTGCCTTTTATTTGTATAACTGCACAGCAGAAGACATCAGTATGCACAGCGCTGTGCAGTGCCTCTTGTACTGACAGCTATAAGAGTGTTCAGATGTAGAACACATTGAATTTTTATGAAGAGCTGGAACAGTGTGTGGCATGTGCAAAATGTACTCAAAATTACACAGTCCTGTGCACAGCACAATACTATGTGCGGAAAGCATACAACAAATCCTCTGATGTTCATAAAGCACAACTCCTGTTTGCATAAAGCACTTAGAATATAGTTTATAATGGTATACACACCATGCCCAAATATAGATGCACTTGCGACCGCAGGATGTGCCGCAACGTGAGGCATAGGGCGCTTTATGGGCAATCTGATACACTCCACAGCACTACGGTTAAGAAAACTATTGAGCAGATAAAAGACATGGTTATCGATGATATGTCTTGTGTGTGCCGTGCACCTGTACACTCAGCGCTGCACGGCATTCTGGGTAAGCACAGCCTGTAACACAGAGAGCATAAACGTCCCCTGCATGTACAACACATGAGTTCTGTTAGGAATACCAGAGCCGAGTCTGTGTGATTATCAGTGGCTTGTCAGACGTATGCGGCTTACACGCGCTGCACAGTGGAGGGCAGATCTCATAAAGTGACCAGCCTGAGCTCGATGCTGCACTTTATCACTGCACGCCCCAGGTTTAAGTATGGCCATGGACGTCCGCAGGGGGGGGCAAGGAGGGGCGCATGCCCCCCCCTGGATCGCCGGTCCGTCCGGTGCGGGCCGTACTGGTGGTGCTGCTGTCAGCGCTACTAACTGAACCAGAAAGCTGGCAGCGCGCCGTGTGTGCAGCTTGCGGGCAGGCTCAGCGCTCTCAGGGCTGCTCACGCAGAGGGGAGGTTACAAACAATGTAACTAATTCACCCTCGCCGGCGCGGTTGCGCAGATCGTTTCAGCGGAGGGCTCACACCGCGCATAACTGTTTGCTTGAGCCGAAATAGTAAAGTACCATGTCACCCAGGATCCGTATGCCACCAAAGTGATGGTGTCTGAACAGACACTGCAGTGAGCCCAGCAGCACTGAGGCCCTTATCAAAAAGCTGCACCGGCACTGTCCTCGACTCGAGGCCTGGAATGTGGCCAGTGCTTCTGCAGGGAAAGTAATCGGGGCAGGCTGGCCCATTAGTCCGAGTCGTTGCGGCTACCAGGCGCAGGAGCAGGCTCGGTGGCAGCAGCTGCTGCAAAAGTAAGTGTCCGGTTACTTACCAAACATAGTTGCTTATACTACTGCTCAACTATTTCAGTCACCTAAATGCAGAAATACTTAATTTTTGGGCGGCTCAGCATTAACCTCATTTTGCTCGAGTGAGGCTGAGCTGCAGTAAAGACAGCCCAATGACCGATACTCCCAGGATTGTTTCCTCTTCGCCGCAGTCTCCCTTCTCTGGACCCCGCTCCCCCCACACAGTCCTTCTCTCCTGCCTCACATGGTTCTTGGGGTGGCCTTGTACACGGCACCAGCGAGGCCACGAGCTCCACGCTGTGTTCCCCCCAGCCGAGGACCGAGTTGGCCGCTGCAGAAAGGCCAGGGAACGAGGCCTTTCAAAACCGGGAGATAATCCCAGGGCCCAGGGGACGCAGAACTCGGAGGCGTGTCACATCGTACCTAAAAGATCAGCAGACAAAAGACTGTGACATGGGAGCCCAATCTCGGGAAGGGAAGGAGTCGGGGAGCCCTTAACACAGAGCACCTGGTAAGGCCAAGCCTCCCAGAGAGTGAGGACTTAATCATACACGAGGGAGGGACGCCCTGAACTAGGGAGACATGGACTGTCAACTCTTGAAAATGAGGTAAAGATAGAGGCAGTGCCTAATTTAAAAAATAATAATAAGCACAGGGGTCCAAAGTTTTCTTAGGGACCCACTGCAGGAGCAGCTGAAAGCTGGGGTGCCTAGACTTGTAGATAACCAATGCCATTTTTCCACCACCCCCACACTGCTGGTCTCTTTAGCATTATTCTCCTACATGTTCTTTTTCGTCCATGTTTCCCTTTTTTTACTCTTTTCCTATTTCTTCTTCTTTTTCTTTTCTCTGCCTTTATCTCTCTTACTCCGGGTAAAGTCTGAATAATAAAAAATGTGTCCCATTCTGTTAAAAAAGAGCGCGAGACACCACCACCTGCACATATCAGGAACTGGAGATGTCGGACGTCAGCCAGATTGACTGTCAGCAGGACACCATGTTTACAATCCAAGGCTTTCGTTTTAGGTATCTTTGTTTTCAAGTGTATTTATACAAAGTGGTCCACTGAGGCATATCAATACCACAACGCCCAGAATGCACAGAGTAGTTAAATCACTATAGCTGCCAATGTTTCAGATTGCTATGTGCGATATTTTCATAATTTCATTGTAATTATGAGTCAGCCGCTGCAGGCGTTTGCACCAGTTTTAAGATCTTCTTAGAGTTTTTCATTGCTCAAATCGGTCTAATTTTTTATATTTATATGTTTCCCTCGTCTTCATTGCTTGATTTTTGCTCGCAAGAAAGTGTCACTCATACTTGTTGAAACGTCACTCATATTTACACTGTAATTATGAAAATGTCACACATAGCAATCTGAAACCTTGGCAGCTATGAACGCTGGCAGTGGCACTCCAGCTGCCCAGTGACACACTGGGCTGCAGGAGTGCCCAAAGTTACCAAAAATAATGGCGCCCGGCCCGCGAGGTGCGGGCCGTACTGGTGATGGCTGGACCTGGTGGCTCCGAGCCATTCCTTTTTGTAACACACTAACGCTGGCAGTGCACTCTAGCAGCCCAGTGAGTGACACTGGGCTGCAGGAGTGTGCGCGAGCGCGATCAATGTTACCAAAAATAATGGCGTCCGCCCGACCGCGGCCCGGCCGTAACGAGTAACACCAGGAGGCGCGGGTCGTGGGCGGCGCCATTTTGCAGAGGCAGTGCCAGCCAATGGCAGCCATGCCACGGGGTCACTCAATGCGAGCGTCATGTCATTGGTAGCTGAGCCCTATGCTACTACCAATGAAATTTAGCATATCTCTCAGCTACCAATGACCATGGACTGCACCCGGCCGCAGGTTTAACAGCCACCAGGAGGCTCAGGCGGTATTTGTAGGCAGCATGGGCATTTCTAGTCAGTCCAGTCCATGAGTTGGATAACTACACACCAGACAATTTGCTATAATCTGTTTGACTTCATCGTCTATAGGAATGTGAGCTTGGGCTGCGGCTCCGCTTCTTAACTTCGACAGGTACGTCTACCCCCAAAGGTTCCAGTACAAATGTGATGAACTGTTGTTTTTAATTATTTGCTCTTTTGCTGTTTTATTACCTTGTATACTTTGCTGTTTTATTACCTTGTCTACTTTTATGTATAGAAATGACATGGAATATACAGGTGGTAGGGAATGGTGTTGGTACACTGCACGGTATATGTGTCCTGTTAGTCGTATTTAAAGACAGTGACTGTGTGGTCTTTGAATAATATAATATTTCGTATGTTTGCCTGGGAGGAGGCACTGAATTTCGCAGTCATGCCACTGCGCAGTTACAGTAGGCCCACCTTTCACCACCCGGTGCTGTCCAGCGGACGGGTGGGGGGGGGCAACCCTCCGTGGAACACACACTGGCAGTGATACATAATGTGTGGGTGACAACATTGGAGCTAGCTGTCCATGGAAAAGGGGTGCACTTTCTATTCACGCACGTCATATAGCGCCAGACACCTGGGCGCTGGTGGGGCTTCTGCTTCTAGCGCATGGAGCTCTGTGGGCCCCAGCCATCAGACGAGCACCCTCAGAAGGGCACCCTCCACTCCCACTCAGCCCCTCTAGACAGGTTCCTTGGCTTCTGCAGCTTCGAGTCCATAGGTTAACCACCTCCTTAAAAACCCAGACGGGTTACTGCAGACGTCGGCCACAGGTGATACCCGCACCCCCGGACTTATGCAGCCCGGACCCCCAGGTGAACCCTCTCCTTCACCTCAGCCCCTTGAGGGGACCCCGCAGTCCCGGCCTTCGGGCGCTACCCGCCCCCATCCCACCGGTGACCCACCTCGCACCCACCTGCAGCGCCGTCCTGTTGAAGCGGTCCCTGGCGTCGGCACTGGCCCCGTCCTGCAGAAGGCCGCGGACCCCATGGCTCCTCCTGCGCCCCAGTGTTTCTTGTGCCCCACCTGGCACACATCATGTCGGAGGAAGGTGAAGTTAAAATTTTGCCCCCCCCTGGAAAAATTTCTGCGGACGCCCATGAGTATGGCAGCAGTGTTTAGACCTAGATCCATTATCAATAAATATATGTACACATGGATCACTAGACAGTGTGAGTAAACGGCCACCAGTGTCATTTGTTCCACATACAGTGCCGCAGGAACTCTAAAAGTGCAACAGGATGTTCACAGGGCAGTACAATCACATAGACCAAACTGCTTGAAGAGAACATAAAAAGCACTTTACCGAACAGTGCTGTGCAAAACATCCACGCACCCTCTTCCAGTGCGCGCTTCTTCTGCTTTGAACCTGGGGCGAGTGTGCACATGAATGAAAGTCACCATGCTTTAATTATGACAACTGACACAAAGTCTAGTTTGCTTTAAAAGTGTCATGTGCAGCTAGTGGTGTATTATGAAGGACATAAATGTTTTTCTTTGCTTTTCATTAATAGGATTAAATACAGCAAAGCACAATATGCATTCTATTTCATTTGCACATGCAGAGTGTGGGCGAGCTCTGAAGCATGGAAATGGTGCAGTAAACACTAGACTGTCTGCCAAACCAGAATATTGAGGAAGGGGCGGGGGAAGCGGGCACCAGAAGAAGGGAGAGGAGATAGACGTGGCAGGAGTTTGCAAAAAACAGCACCTGTCAGGACAGAAATAATCAGATGTATGAGAAGAGCGAGGAAGAAAACCCCTTGTTATCTCTGCTTGGCCCCTAGTTATGCTTAGTGCAGTGATTACTGCGCCTACATTCTGAGGTTATGCATGGTGCAGCAGGAACAGCAAGTAGACAGGCAAAATCTTGCCATAGCCTATCTGTAGGACATCAAAGGCTGTCAGGGGTTAAAAAGGTCAACAGTGATGTAAACGGAGGAGGGGGAAAACGGTACATTACATCACTCACTGCAACCCTTGGGGGCTTATTTACAAGCCCCTTGCACCACCCGTACGTCACTTTTCCCATGTTAAAAATGACGCAAAAGTGGCGCAAGGGGCTTGTAAATAAGCCCCTTGGTGTTTAGGTAAACCGGCACCCATGATTACAAATGAATATTTAGACATGAGGAGCATCCATTTTATGACAATGAGAGAGGCTCACAATATGCCTATCCTGTTCAGGCTTTAAATACACTGCAACAATAAAACAACACTTCCCACGATGCCTCGGGAAGCGTTTTAACCAATGATAACATTGTCGCAAACACCAATCGTCAGTCAACAGAACCCATATGAACCCTGTTGGTGTGTAGCGAGACATACTTTATTGCTGCTTTCTGTATGTAACCCTCGCTGTTTACAAGACTACAGCCTCCATAAAAGTATCAGCCTCTAAAACAAGCAGAGGGAAGAGGTGTGGCACAGCGGCCAGGGCAGCTTACTCCGGAACACGGGGGCTCATGGTTCGATCCCGGGTGCTGGCAGCAGGGTAGCCCAGCACCATGTGACTCTGGGCAATAGCTCACTTAATCTTCCTGACGGTCCCCAGCGCCTTGATACCCTCGGGTAATTGTTCACGCTTTACAAATACTGGATTTCAAGCAGCGACGGGGGAGATGGGCAGGGCAACCAGCAATGTGTGGGGGTGTTGGGATGGGCAAGCAGCGACCTGGGAAAGGTGGTGGGGCAGGCAAGCAATGTTGTGTGAGACGGTTGTGGAGACAAAGCAGCAACCTGGGAGGGGTGGTGGGGGCGGGCAAGCAGTGTTGTAGGAGGGGTTGCGGAGACAGGTGGAAAGAAGCAACAAACACGCTTCCAGAAATATGAGCAGGAAACAAAGAGGAAAATAGTGCTGAAATTGACCATATAAGCAGCACAGTGTAAAGTTACAAGTAATTAGTCACTGCTCCCGAGGAGGAAACAAAATGCAGAAAGGAGGGACAAAGAGGAAAGATAAACCAGTAGCAAGCTATCGTTTTTGAACAACAATCGAAGGGACGAATATAAAAGCACTGGTTGGGCTGTAAGCCCACAGAGTGAACATAGCATGTCTCGAAGAGACAGCACATGCGCTCCCTAGGCTCTACCAAAAAATGACTGAGCAGAATTACACCAAACTTGGCAGGCAGATAGATCTTTACCCAGAAAGCCTACTTTATGAGATTTGGTGTAAATCCATTCAGTAGTTTTTGAGAAAATAAGGATGAAAATATATACGTAACTGGACCCTTGAGCTGAATTTCAAAAAGTCATGCCTTCTGATTGGTTGAGGGGCGCTTCTTCAGAGCAAGCACTCTGATTGGCTGGCTGCAACATGAAAAGGCATGTTGATGCAGCCACAACAGGACTCAAGGACTTTGTCCTCTGTCCTGCAGATGTTTGAAAAAGGACATAAGGGGGCAGGATAGGGATAACCTTACCTCCTAGCCCTTGTTGGGGAGGGGGGTGATGGTGCAATCCCCGAGGACTCCAGAGGAAACTCCTAGGGAGTCTCAAAGCCAGGCCAGACCCTGTGTCCAACTCCATGCCATAGATGGCCAAAGGCCATGGCGGCGATGCATTGGCAACCCACTAGGGGCTGAGCATGGTAATAAGTTCTAAGATATGATAAGCTAACTAGAACTTGTGCCTTCACCATGTTCCGGTGGGCGCACCTGTTCTAGTTAGCTCAGTAAACTATAACTGGGAAATTTTAGTGTTTTTTTGGTTTAAAATGTTACGATTTAACTGAAAATCGACATTTTCACCTAACTATAATGCCACTTTAATATTTGTTTTTTTCAATATCTCTCGCTCTAAATATATATTATCTACTGGCGGTCGCCAGTAGATAGTTATAGTTAGGACCTATTTTCCATAGGAAATCCGCGACATTCTATTTGAAATAACTCTTGCGCCGGTTGACGAATCTTCGCGAAAGCTTCCAACTTGTTGGGGCGCCCTTTTCCGCTCCTACCCTGAAAGTCTCGGGGTGATTCGTCAAGCGGGGGCCGAGAAAAAAGGGGGGTCCCAAAACGCGTTTTCCCCATTCATTTTTCCATAGGATCCTTTCATCGCAGCTACAGCCCGAACTGCTGAACGGAATTACACCAAATTTGGCAAAGAGGTAGCCCTTGGTTCAGTGTCGTGCCTTTTGCTTAAATGGTGTAAATCCGTTCAGTAGTTCCTGAGAAAATCAAAAGTAAAGTCACATATATATCTATGGCCGAGTAGGGTCCGCGTACCCTCCCGATCACGAGCTGCATGCTAATTGGCTGTCAAGTGGCTTTCAACACTCCAAATCAGGAAGTGTTGGCAGCCATTTTGTCCCTCGGTAGAACCGAGGGACAGAAACAAGTGCGCAAAGCGCAAAAGGGGGCAGGGTAGAAACACCCTGACCCCTAGGTCTGCTCAGGGGTCCCACAAGGACCCCCTGGGCAGAAAAAAACATTTTTTTTTTTAAATCGGCGGGATGCGCTTAGGGTGCGCGGATCCCGCCGAGCAAAACTATAAGAAACAAGTGCGCAAAATGCACAAAGGGGTCAGGGTAGAAACACCCTGACCCCCTAGATCTGCTCAGGGGGTCCCACAAGGACCCCATGGGCAGAAAAAAGCATTTAAAAAAAAAAAATCGGCGGGATGCGCTTAGGGTGCGCGGATCCCGCCGAAAAAAAAATAAATTGAAGCGCGGTCTCCCGCGCTTCCATGCTATTTTGCCCCCGGGTGGCCCAAGTCCCGGGGGCATGTGGAGGTGGGTTTATGTTTTATGTGGGGGGCCTCTAAGGCCCCCAAGCCCGGGGACCGCCACCCCCGGGGCTTTAAATACAAAATGGTGCGGGAGGGCTCTTTGCCCTCCCGCAACCCCGAGACCGCCACCCCCGGGGCTTCTTTTTTAAAAAAATATTCACCTGTGTGGGGGCTCCAGCCCCACATGCCCGAGGACCGCCACCTCCCCGGGGCACTTAGAAAAACAAATGTGGGGGTCCGTTTCGGACCCCGAAGCCCGGGGACCACCACCTCCTCGGGGCTGTGCAGTTGAAGGGAGGGGGCTGCATGGCCCCCTCCTGGAAGCCTGTGGTGGCCCTGGGGACCGCCACCCCCCAGGGCCGGCTCCTGCAGTGTCCCGGGGTGCCTACCCCCGGGACACTGCTGTTTGCAATGACAGGGCGGGAGCCTCGCGGCTCCCGCCCTGTCATTGCAAACTGCTTTGGATATTGGAAGCTAGAGCAGGGAAACCTGCTCTCGCTTCCAATATCAAAAGCACATTGCTTTTCCACATGGGGAGCTGCATCTTAGCAGCTCCCCATGTGGAAAAGCTAATGCCGGCTCCCGCAGGAGGTGGGGAGCCGGCATGGTCCGTGGGGGAGTTGGGGTCCCCCCATGGACCCCAAAGGATAGGGCCAGCCCCGGGGGATGGGGTCCATGCAGCCCCCCTCCCCAAAAATAATACAAAAAAAATAAATAAATAAAGACCGGCCCCGGGGGATGGGGTCCCCGGGGCCAATAGAGGCCTTAGGAGGGGGGCCACGCAGCCCCCCTCCTCCAAAATTTATTTTTAAAAAGTGGGCATGCCCTGGGGGATGGGGTCCCCAGGGCCGGAATAGGCCACGGGAGGGGGCCATGCGGCCCCCTTCCCCTACAGTATTTTTTTTTTTTAAAAAGGAAAAAGGCATCAGGCCCTGGGGGATGGGGTCCCCAGGGCCCAAAAGTAAAGAAGGGGAGCCACACAGCCCCCTTCAAAAATACAAAAAGAAAGAAAAAGACGCGATCGAGCGTCAGGCCCCGCCCACTCCCTTAACCACTCTGCAAACGCGCGCTGTGGCGCTTTTAAAGTGGGGAAATAATTCCCATTCAATAATGGGGGTCCCTGGGGGCCAACTAGCCCACCAGGTACCTCCAGTAAGCGCCACAGGGCTGGGTTGCAGAGAGGTGGTCCAGGCCATGCCCCTTTTTACACCTCTCTGCAACGCAGCTCTGTGGCGCTTACTGGAGGTACCTGGTGGGATAGTTGGACCCCAGGGACCATCAGGATTCAAGGGGACTTAATCCCCCACCTTAGAACGTGCCACGGGGCTCGTTTGCACAGTGGTGAAGGGAGGGGGCGGGGCTTCAGGTGACATGTGTGCAAACAGGCCCCGTGGCGCGTTTTAAGATGGGGAATTAAATCCCCTTCAATCCTGAGGGTCCCTGAGGGCCAACTAGCCCACCAGGTACGTCCAGAAAGCGCCAAAGAGCTGCTTTGCAGAGAGGTGCAAAAGGGGCGTGGCCTCTGAACACCTCTCTGCAACGCAGCTCTCTGGCGCATACTGGAGGTATCTGGTGGGCTAGTTGGCTAGAGACCCTCGGGATTGAGGAGAATTAATTCTCCAACTTAAAACGCGCCACAGAGCGTGTTTGCAGACATGTCACCTCAGGCCCCACCCCCTTCCTTCACCATTGTGCAAATATTCCTCTAAAATCAGCCGAACTACGAATTCCGATTTACTCACCTGTTATCAGGAGAGACCTCAGTGCTGCATCTTTGAGCCCAGTACTGATCCTGAAAAGTAATTTTAACCGTACTTACCAGTAACTTGAATTTCCTTCCATAGGATATCATTGCCTGCTTTTTGCTGAAAAAGTTTCTAAGTGTCGATTTTTGAAACATACAAATATTCCTCTAAAATCAGCCGAACTACGAATTCCGATTTACTCACCTGTTATCAGGAGAGACCTCAGTGCTGCATCTTTGAGCCCAGTACTGATCCTGAAAAGTAATTTTAACCGTACTTACCAGTAACTTGAATTTCCTTCCATAGGCTAACATTGACTGGTTTCACTTGGAAATTCTTCTAAGTGTGGAGTTTTGGAACTTTATAATATTCCTCTAAAAATAGCCGAACTACGAATTCCGATTTACTCACCTGTTATCAGGAGAGAACCCAGTGCTGCATCTTTTAGCCCAGCACTGACCCTGAAAAGTAATTCTAACCGTATTTACCAGTAACTTGTATTTCCTTCCATAGGAATCCATTGTCTGGTTTTCAGCAGAAAAGTTTGTGTCGATTTTCACAAACTACAAATATTCCTTAAAAATCGCCTGTATGACTTAAACGCATTCTTTCAACTGTTTACAGGAGATGCACCAGTACTGGATCCAGGATCCACCACTGAGTAAGAAAAAGTAACGATAACACTACTTACCTGCTAAGTGAATTTCCTCCCATAGGATAACATTGGTGATTCTATGTGAAAAAGTTTCAAAGTGTCAACTTTTAAAATACAATAATATTCCTTAAAAATCACTACTGTAACCAAAACGCTTTTACTCAACTGTTTACAGGAGATGTCCCAGGACTGAATCTAGGATCCAGTCCTGTGGTTAGAAAAGTAATCCATAAAGTAACTAATTGCATTTAACTTGAAATTCACATTGAGCTCAATGTTGCATTGTGTTTGAAATTGTGTTGCCCATTGCAACAACTGTAACTACTGTACTTAAAAGTTTTTTGCCTATTTGCAAAGTATTTAAACTAAAGTAATTCATTCTGAGAAAGTATATTTTGTAATGTAATGTATAATGTAATTACAATGTATTTTAAAAAATAAAATATCTAAAAATAAATAGTTTAAAAAATGTAGTAAATCAGTATCAAAAAAATAAATATAACAATTAATACATTTAAAAATTGTCATTTACAAAACCTTTGAAATTCACTGAAAAAAACCATAGGTTTCAGACATGTTATAGTTAGGAATTAGCATTTAAAAAACCTTTGAAATTCACTGAAAAAACCATAGGTTTCAGGCACGTTATAGTTAGAAATTAGCATTTAAAAAACCTTACAAATTCACTGAAAAAACCATAGGTTTTAGGGACAGTTATAGTTAGTTGGACATTGCACTCGTACAAAACCCGTGAAATTCCCCCGTTATAGTTAGTTCAGGTAACTATAACTCGCGCCCCCGCAATGCATTACTTTTACTTATCGAAAAAAATCAAGATGGCCGCCGCCGAGTAGGAGCCTCGTAAAGAGCTCCCGGTTTGGGGATTACCTTTGGTAGTTATCCCCGATAAACTGTGTTCTCTTGCCCTCCACCTGCTTGCCCCTGGAGCTGACTGGGACCCCTACATACGACATCTATCTTACCTGCTGGATCGATCTCCGCGGTGGCCGGAGGTCCCGCTTGCTCTGCCCGGACGCTGGCGCTGCCGGTCGGACCCTCTGCTCCCGGGTCGGTTTGCCGCTGCTGGACTGCTTGCACGGTTTTCCATCGCCGCAGGTTCCTGCGGTCTCGCGCAGCCTGCTCTGCAGAGGATCCGGGTCTGTTCGCCTAGTGCCGGGGTTGGCCCTCCAGACTGGCGCCATTTCTGTGGATCTCTCCCGATGCCCAGCCGAGGAGCCGAAGAGTCCTGGCTTCACTAACGGCGTTCTCCATGCTGGGATTCCTGCTCCACTACGGCGTGGCCCCTCTTTGCAGCCCCTCCGTCCTGCCTGGAGCCCGCTCGTTGGACTGAGCTCGCTGACGCCAGGTGCCCTCCAGTTCCTGTTGAGCTTGTCCTGGTCCGGTCGTTCCTGCCCGGAGCCTGGTGGCCCGGTGCTGACCTCCGGTCGCCTGGCCTCCGTCGTTTCTCCTTCTGTGCCGCATCCCCTTTGAACTTCATTTCCCTCCCGCTTTGAGCTTCGCTACCCGCAGGGATGTGCTTCCAGAGACCTGCATCCGCTGGAGCGAGTTCCTGGGGGGCTAGTGAGTGATCTTCCATTGCCGGCTCTCCTCTCGGCGACCTCCCCTGGAGTCAGCGTCTCTCTCGGTGGCCTCTCCCCCTGCCAGCGTTGCCGGAGACCTGGTCGGCGCCTAAATTGGTCGGAAGTGTCTTTAAGTGAGGAGCCCTGCCCCTCCGCCTCCGGTGATCCAGGAAGTGCCCCACCTCAGGTGCTTTCTCTTCCGTTTTTCTTCTCTTTTCTTTTCTGGCTTATTGACTACCAACATGAGCATTAGATGAAGGTTGCCTGGACCTAAAATGGCGGCGCCTCACTAATCACGGTTCCTTTCAACTCTGATGTCGCCACATACGAGATACCGAATCGAGATTGATTTCAAAGCATCGCTGACCACTGCCTGACCCTAAAATGGCGGCGGCTCGTAGACATGTAATTACCTCACATTGCCTGACTTTAAAATGGCGGTGGCAATAATACAACATGATTAGCCTCACCCTGCTAGCTACCTCCACAGATGCAAACTAAGAGGAGCAGTCTCCTTTTGAATCACTTTTCACTAAACTGCCATCCTCACTTGGGATACTCCCTGTCAAGCCCAACTTGGTTGCTGAAGCCTGGACCTGACTTCTGATCCCCCCCCCAAAAAAAAAAAAAAAAAAAAGGGGTCCGACCTTTACTGGCCCTGATCTGCCTTGTCGTCACCCAGGACTGAGGCGTTGCGACTGACCCAGCCTCTCATTCTCTACTGCAGCCTCGCGGACGGCCTCTCCAGACCTGCAGTACGCTTGGGCCTTGCACCAATGATATCCGACAGCTCACTCACCCAAGACAGTTAACCCTGGGACACACCCTTCCTCCCATAACACAGCTGTGATGTGACTACCCTACCTCCCTGCTCTGAAGAGATAAAGCTAAATTAGCCCACCTGAATTTCCCCACGCCCTGGTTGGTGGCGACCCTGCCTCGCTACTGTTCAACTGCCCCTTGTCGTTCCGAGAGTACCCCACCCCAGCCACCATGGCAAGTCCTTGCCTAACTACTACAGGGGAAAACTCTTTTACTCTGGTTTACCCTCCCAACCTCTCCAAAACCGCTGCAAAATCTTTCAAGCATTCCACCCTGAAAAGTAACCCTGAGACTTTGATTTCCGACCTGCGTTACAGCGCGGACAATGGCACAGTCATTAACGACCTTATCTTCTACTCCAGACGAACCTCCTCCTGCACACCTCCTCAATGTACGCGCAACCAGGAACATTCCTCATGGCACTAAGCTTACAATAGCACCCTCTGCAACCCTGCGAGCTGACCTCACAATCACCCTCTACAAAAATGGCATTGTCCTAATCCAAGCCTCATCCAAAAACCTTAACAAATTTGCGGACCTCTTTACCCTCCTCAGTAACCATGTGCACGACACTAACAAGGCACCTAACACCCACCCCTCCGACCCGCCAACCAGCCTGACTAGCGTCCCTAGTCACCCACAAACCACCCCTCTAAGTGTTGCCAACTCGGGTCATCCTATCCCCTCTTGCACACCTCCCAGCCTTGCCAACAGATGCACCCCTAGTCCTTTGGTCTCCTCCCCGTCAGCTCCCTACGATAACTGTGAGACCGCTTTGCCTCCAAAAACCTCCGATACAGGTCGAGCCACCCCTTCTACCCGATCCCCTTTGCATGCCGATAGTATTGCTCCTGAAATACCGCCCTCCTGCCCTCTAACGCCTCCCTCTTACTTAGATATCGAAACCCTGCACTCAAGAGCTGCCAAATTAACCCAGATCATCCATATCTCCATTCTGGATCTAATGAACCTCCTTCACCTCGCTGAACTCTCCTTAGCCAACCTCAAACCCCAGCGGAACTCCACCCCTCCTCACACCACAGAGCCCCCATGCACCCACTGCCGCTATCCCAGAGACACCTTCGCCCTCGCAAGCAACTATTTCACATCTCTGAGGAAGAAACCCTAGCTCTCGTCCTCTCTTACAACTCTACACTCGACACCCCAAGTCCGCTAGACCTCTCTGAAGAGGAAATCCTTGCCATCCTCCGCGACCACAACTCTACCCCAGCTACCCTTTGTCCGCCAGACTCGAGTGACGAACATGCCATCTGCACGGTCACTATTAACCCCAACAGATCGGCTACCCTCCGCAACAGAAGTGTGGTCAAAAGCAATCTAGCGCCAGTTCTCCTGTCCGCCCTGACTCCCAACACTCCCTCTGATCCCTCTCTATCTGGTCTCCTAATCAATTGCCGATCGGCCGTTAAACACGCCGCCGATATTGCTGATCTCATCCTGAACAAAAACCTCGACTTAGCAATTCTAACAGAATCTTGGCTCAACGATGCCTCATCTCCATGCCTGGACCTCTTAGTCCCTCCCAATTATAACATTGTAAGACTGGACAGGCAATCTAGCAAAAGGAGGAGGCATCGCATGCATCTACCGCTCTAACCTCCTTGTCACTGAACTCCTGGCTGATTCCACTGACTCCTGCAAATACCTCGCCCTTTCCATTTGCAGCAACTCCACCCAACTGTGCAATTTGCACATCTTTTACCACCCCCAGGCATGAACGATTCCTTCACTGACCATCTCATGGAACTCATCACAGCTAAGATCTCCTCCAACGCTAAAGATATTTTCCTGGGTGATTTCAACCTTCACTGGAACGACCCCAAGGATCCTCATGTCAATGCCATCAAAGACCTCTTGGATGATCAAGCCCTGACCCAAGCCTGCTCACTCCCAACACATACGAAAGGGGCCACCCTTGACTGGATCATCTCTAAGGAATCAACAGTCAAGCTTATCTCTATAGACCCTTGCGACTGGTCTGATCACCACGCCATCGCCTTCCTACTACCTAGCACCCACAAGACAAGGGCACCGCAACCAGTGATTCCTAAACGCTGGGTCAGAGACACTAAAAACCTGGACCACATGGAACTGGAAGCTCGCTGCAAATCAGACCTCCCACCCCCTCGCATATCACAACGGTCAGTGACCTCAACGATCACTACTCTACAACTATATCGAACATTCTGGATGACCTAGCCCCACTAAAACTAAAGAGAACCCAAATCAAAGATCGGAACCCCTGGTTCACTGGATCCCTCAACAATGAGAGGAGAGCCCTCCGACAATCCGAAAGAATCTGGAGACAGCACCCCTCTGTAGCACATCTAAAAATTCTCCGCCAGGCCAGAAATGCCTACAACAGGAACATCATCAACTCAAAAAAGAATTCTTCAGATCTGAACTGGGGAACGCCAAGAATAGACCCCGCAAGCTCTTCGAATTGGTCAAACACCAATCCAACAAACTGGCCAAAACCGCGAAAGAAACCCCCAAGTCCTTAATATCATCCGAGGAATTCTCCTCCTTTTTCGCTGACAAAGCCACAGCCTTAGGAAAAGAACTTAGTGCCGCCACATACTCTCTATTCCCTCCAGACCTGCCTCCTCCTCCGGCGCTGCCCCCACAGACTTCACCTAAAAATCAAGCACGCTGGACCGACTTCAAACCCTATCACGAAGACTCCGTCGTTAAAATCCTATCGACCTTAAACCCGAACAACCATTTTAATGACCCTCTCCCCCCCAACTGCCTATTGGCCGCCGCCCAGTCCATTATTCCAAGCTGGACTGCAATAATTAACGCCTCTCTGCGGCAGGGATCCATTCCTGACTCTCTGAAAGCAGGCCAAGTCCTCCCCATTTTGAAAAAGCCGTTGCTGGACCCAGCTTCCCCCGACAACTTCAGACCTATCTCTAACATCCCTCTCTTAGCCAAAGTGTTGGAGAAATGTGTACAACAGCAACTAAGTCAACACATCAACAACTTCCACCTACTTGATGACTTCCAATCTGGATTCAGACCCGGGCACAGTACCGAAACACCATGCTCCACATCGTTGACGATGCCGTCCAAGCCCTTGACCAAGGGAAAACCTGCCTCCTAATCCTCCTTGATCTATCCTCGGCCTTCGACACGGTCAACCATGAAAAACTACTTGAACGCCTCAAACTCAGGATGGGATTGGATGGCACCGTTCTAAAGTGGTTTAGGTCCTTCCTCCAAAACCGATCACAGAGATTCCTAATCAACGGCAACCTATCGGCTCCCTCTCCGGTCACGGTTGGAGTCCCTCAAGGATCAACCCTGTCCCCTACCCTCTTCAACCTTTACCTTGAACCTCTTGCCGAAGTTCTACGCATAGCGAATATCTCCTACCATATGTACGCTGACGACACTCAGATCTACATCAAGACCTCATCCCTCGAGGAGATTCTCTCCCTGAACGAAGCCCTGAAACTCACTGTCCAATGGCTCGCCTCCAATCAACTCAAACTCAACGCAAAGAAAACAGAATTTCTCTTAATTTCCCCCTCAAAAACCAATCCCGAGATGCAGACATGGATTAAGGCTATCACAGCCTTAGATTGCCCACCGACCATCGTGGACTCAGCCAAATCTCTGGGAATTACCCTGGACAGAAACTTGAACATGCGAGACCACATCAACGCGATGGCCAAATCAGCCAGATTCCACCTGAGCTACCTTAGGAAACTGAAACCCTTCCTCGACACTGCCGATCTAAAAATGGCAGTCCAAGCACTCGTCATCTCCAGACTGGAATATGGCTGCTCTACCCTCTCGGGTTTACCAAAGATCTCCCTGGCACCTTTAAAAGCCTGCCTCAACACTGCCGCCAGACTTCTTACCAGCTCAAGAAAATTCGACCACATTTCTCCACACCCGAAAGCTTTGAACTGGCTTCCTCTTGAGGCTAGAATACAGCTTAAACTGGCCTGTATCACACACAAGGCCTTATACTCAAACTCCCCTGCTTATCTTGCACAGAAACGTGTGGTATCCGGAGGAACCAGAATCTCCCGATCCGCCAGAGACCTCCTGCTACAACCTGCACGCTTCCGGAAGAAAAAAACGTACAATCGGGCTTTCTCTGGGGCCGCTCCGAGAATATGGAACTCTCTCCCGCCCACCATCAGAAGAATCCCTTCACTGACACGCTTCAAAAAGGAGGCCAAAACCTTCCTTATGGGTAAATTCCTCGTTTAAATGTTGCCTCCAACCAGCACAGAGACTCTGATTAACTCCTGACTAGCGCCTCCCCTCGGATTACCTAGTCACCTCTCCTAGAAACCTGGGGACTTGTTTCGAGCAACTATAAATGCAAACCGTACATTCGTGTCCACTATCTTTCATATATCCTGCACCCTGCCCTCTTTTACCTTTTGTATATTATTGTGATTCCAAGCCTATTGTACATTTCTATGTTTCCTGTAAAGCGCTCTGATACCCTAACGGGTCAAGTTCGCGCTCTATAAAACACAAAAATAAAATAAAATAAAATAAACTGCTGATGACGTCACATATTACATCACTCATGACATGGTCAGTGACATCACTGATGACATCTCAAATGACATCACTGATGACATCACTGATTACATCATCCATGTGATAATTTGATGCATCTTCTCACACCCTAATATAACTTTTGATACACCCACTGTATATTACAGACTGCCATTGTCAAAACCATAGACACTCCAACACCAATTACTATATACACACTCACTGATTCTTAGGTCTACACACACACATCTACTCACTCACCCGTACAGTCACTCATACTTATAGTCACTCAGTACAGGACTATTATATGCACTCATACACCTATATAAACACTCACACACCGCCACTCATCCATAGAGGTACTCACACACCTAGTCAGTCATGCAAAAAATTAAGCACACACCCATTTACTCACCTATACAGTTATACACACACCAGCTCACTTACTCATACAAATACTAGCACATACTTACTCTCTTATACAATCACTGATACAAGCACACACTCATCCATACAGCCACTCTCACAATCACTCAGTCTCACATATAGTCATTTATATACTCCAACACTCACATATACTGCCTTTTACATATGTAGTTACTCACACATGTACCACTGGGACATACATTCACTCACTAACACACTCTTACACACACTTACCCACCCATACAGTCTATCACAGATGCACTCTTGAACCATCCACCCAGTGAATCACCCACTCACACATCTATGCACGGAGTCGCACACACCCCACCCACACAAACACTCAGGCACCCATACAGATACTCAGACAACCAATCAATAACTCATATAGACACTCATGTAGCTATTCACAAACCCATGCAGCCACTTACACAGCAACAGACAGACGGATACAGACATTCACATAGTTTAGTCTCTAACCCATGCATTCAGTAAGATACGTTTAATCACTCACTTATAGAGTTAGTCACGCACCTACTCAATCATCCATTCAGACACTTATACACCCACTCATTCTTCAATACGCCTTTCCCTATATATATTAAACATATTTAAACTTTACAGAAACACACAGTCACTGGATGATGTCATCAGTGATGTCATTTGAGATGTCATCAGTGATGTCATCAGTGATGTCACTGACCATGTCATGAGTGATGTAATATGTGACGTCATCAGCAGTGCATTGCGGGAGCGCGAGTTATAGTTACCTGAACTAACTATAACGGGGGAATTTCACGGGTTTTGTACGAGTGCAATGTCCAACTAACTATAACTGTCCCTAAAACCTATGGTTTTTTCAGTGAATATATTTATATACATATATATATCTATATATAATTACATATAAAAGTGTACATATGTGTGTGTGTGTGTGTGTGGTAGGTTCAGAAAGCTGAGTGGTTATTCATTTTGTTTTATTGTGCATAAAGGCCAATGTATTGTTAATTTAGTTTACTCCATGCTTGCCAGCTATATTTCCTCAAGGTATAAAGCTAGGCTGACTGGTTTTAGGTAGGCAGTCATCCATGTGCAGTCTGTGTGTGTGCATACATCTTTTTCCTGGACCGCCATTGACACACAATATTTTTAGGTCTGGCTATAAACATTTTTGAAGAGAGCGTGGGTGTGAAGTAGCCCCATTTACTTGCTCACTTTCATTTGTTTTTCATGGTTTGGAAATGCTCAGATAGACTGTCCATCAAGTCCATATTATGTTGATGATAGAGCATCAAGTAGCCCTTTTGTCTGACTGCAGATGCAACATGATAAGTAACTTTTAATTAAAAGCCAATATGTGTTCTTTATTGCATATACTTTGTTGGCATAATGACATTTTAGTTATTGATGAATGGCTTTTTGCTTAGCAAGTGCTGCTGTTTGAATGCCCTAGCCTGTCACAGTGCTCAGTAATAACTTTAGTGCATTCACTTGCTATTTTTCACTCTTATGATAAGATTGTGCTGTATCTACGGCTTTTTTGCTCATAAGTCAAAGGTTGCACAGTCATGGTCTTTCTTACAGATGCAATAAAGTTATTGGCCTCTAGTCCTAATTCACTAGAAACCATTTTGGTGCATCTGCCACTTAACTTCACCACTTACGACACAAACATAATCTTCTGACTCCTGTTTAAATACTTGTCTTTGAATTAACTGCTTCACAGCTAATGCATGCTGCTCCGCAAAGAGATCACACTCCCACCTTCCACATTGCTGCAGCCCACAATGTTGTTTAATAATGTGCTTTTCTTTCTACGACAATTGGGCGAGAACACACACAAAGTAGCCTGACTATTACCAAAACACGTCCTCTAACAAAAAAACAGACCTACTGGATTTGCCAGTGCTTGATTCTGTCTGTAGAAAGCTAGACACTGATGCATGAGGCCCTGCTCTGTTAAAGATTATTTTTAGTGGGAGAAATAAACGACAGTGCTGCACTACTGTTCATGGAAGATGGAGTGATGGCCCCATGAAAATATTTTCCACCAAATGGAGCACTCCATTTCAGATTATACATGCATTGGAAGCTGACCGACCCCACCAGAAAAAAAACACTTTTCCTAGTGTTCTGGAATTTTCTCAACCTTATTAAATGCTGGGAGACCCCTGGGCTTTAGGTCCAGGGGACACACATCTCTCTTGAAATAACAATGGAACAATTAATGCTACAGAGTAAATCTCCTGAACACTATGGCAGAGGAATTTTACTTCATGAAATTACCGTATGCCAGGACTTACCCCAATTGTGTACAAAGATAATGTACCAACTTACTGAAGCTTCATATTAGTTTGTATATCTCACTCGCCTGTATATTCTCCCTCAACAACATTGTCACACAAACATACCGGTCTCAACAAAAACTTCCTCCATAACATTCACCCACCTCACCAACAATATTCAATCTTACTCAACCGTTCACATTTTCTCCATCACTCAGTCACTTTGCACATCCATTCCCAATCACTTTCATCATAATTTGCTTGTTCTCGCACCACCAGTCTGACTATAACACTTAGCCACACACTTATTGCCAGCCTGCCTACGGTATACAAAAATAAGTTCAGCATCCCTCAGACACACACTCAGGAACACTTGTGTCAATCCCTTGCTGATCCACGCTTACAATCCCTCTACCAACCATGGCCAAACATGCTCATGTTCACAGACTCACCATCACTCTAGTGGAAGTAAATGGGCCCCCTGGCTGCTGTTGGGATTATAAATTACTGTAATTATCAGGGTTCTGTGGGCCCTCTTGATCCCAGTGCCACTGCACCTGCTGCACCAATGGAAGCAGCGTAGGAAGTGAAGGCATCTCAGAAACACTTATTAAAGAAAGCAAACATTTTCAGATGTATTTCATTACGAGAAATAAAATCAGTTTACTGAGCAGATAGAAATGATTGCTCGGATTTTAACTGAAACAAATGTTTTCTGAAGATAGACTGCACCATACTAAATGGAAATAAACAGTTTCTCACAAAAATCTGCATATTATGAAGATATTTTCTCCAGGGAGAAGTTAACAAGTAATGAGGAGACACAGCAGTCCTACACGCACAAACAGTGCAATCTGCAATAAAAAATAGTTTTTTGCTCTGCAGAATTAAAAGTGCCTTTCTTGTCTTACTCATTAAATTTGAGATGAATTTCATGTTTGTGATACTGCATACCTATACACTCAGGGGCATATTTACAAACCCCTTTGCTTCGCTCATGTACCACGCAACGTGGTGCAAGATCGTCGCAGCTTCAAAATTAGATTTATGAAGCCACGCAAGTCCACCTTACATGGCCTTGAGTAGCTTTATAAATCTCGAGTAATGCAACGCAGTGCAAATCGCAGGTTTGCATTATTCTGCACAAGGGAGGCATTTCCATGGGCGTTATGTGGGTGTTCCCACACACATCAATGGTTTTGACGCATTCCCAGATTTTCCAGAAATGGTAGGCATTGGAATATGCCCAAAAAGTATGCCTCATCAGGTGAGGCGTAGTGAGGAGAAATACCTTTAGTCCTCCTCGTCTTTTCCTCTTTCTATGGGTGCTGCATTCTGCAGCACCCATAGAAAGAGGACAAAAGCCGCAGGGGATTGTCTTTGTGCAGGAAGGTGCCCCTTCCTGCACAAAACCAATACTCATTACAATGCAATCACCCATGCCTGCGTTGGCGCAAGCCTGCCAAAAGGACACCAGTGCAGGGGAAAAGGCAGGAATGTGTTGTATTGACTTCAATATCGCTCATTCCTGCCCTTTCCCTGTCACACAGTGCAACGCAGCAAGGTGACTTGCTGTGCTGCACTGCATGACTTTTTCATAAATATGCCCCTTAGCCTGTGAGGACAAGATCCCCAGCTGTATTTTATAAATTTTAAGTGACCACATTCTGACCATATCACAAATGAGTGCGCCGGCAAGTTAGTGTGTGAGCTGAAGAGAGCACAGTGCAGAAACAGGGTGAGGCAACCACTGCTCTCAGTTTCTGAGCTATTTTCTTTGCAGCTCATCCACTAAATCGGAGAATTTCCTAGTAGAGTGTTTTTAACCTTACACACTATAAAATCTTGAAAACGGGGACATATTTCTGCTACGACCCAAGACAACTGTTCATGATATTGCTCGATCTGTTACTTAATGCCATATGATATGCATATAGGAACCAGTTCACAATTTATTTCTGTGAGTGAATGTGTCTTACAGCTGATATAAGTCCCCATTCTACCTCGGGCACTAATTAAGACTCAGGCGTGAATGGCATCAACAAAAGGTGTGCTGTGCTAAGCTAATAATCTTCCCAGGTCACAGGAATAGGCAGAAGTGTAAAAATGTGTTTTTTTTCACCAGTTTTTTCTTGTACTCAATTAGCATACACGTTTAAGTAATTAACACTTTGGAGTAAGTTTACTACTTTTCGGTATTCACAAACTTCAAAGGTACATTTTGTACAAAAGTATAAATTACATGTCTCCACTCCTGGACTTTACTCTTGGGTTTAAACTTGTGAGGGTGGGTGATTTCCCTCCCTAAGTCCCCCGGACCTTCTCTAAACCCTTCTTACTCCTCCATAATCCCATCCCCTTTTACAGTAATTCTGTCACATTTAAAAGCCACTCCCCCGTGTCCCACCCACATGTACCACTAAAAGGCACACTTAAGTGTGCCGAGACACTGCAGTCAGGGCAGAGAACTCCGCTAACATTAAGTACAGATACATGCGAAGGCATAAACTCTGCATGCAGTTTGTCAATAGCACTTCGCGGTATGTTTCTCTGTACTACTAAAATGTTTGTGAATCAGACCAATATTTCCTTTTTTGCTGAGAGGGACATCAGTGTGAAATAAATGAGTGTACACAGAAAGATGTACATTTCTGAAATGTAGACAAAATTCAAAAATTCAGCAAGGGGTCATTTGTGTAGGTCACTCATAGTTTTCCTAAAGAAACTATTCATTGAAATCAAAAAGTAATGAAAGTTAAGAGAAAGAATAGAAATAGGTAACATTTGTGTTTGTAATTCTTTGCTCCAATGGCACGTCTACAAAAATAATATACTGTTAAATCTGACAGACTCTCCTTGTCACAGATATATTTCATACTTGTTGGTTGTCCAAAAACACTCACTACTCAGAGCTATCAACTGAGATGCAGCTTATAATAACTTTTCAATTTGTACCAACCATGCATCAATTCATGAGGTAAAATATAATGAATGAAAAATGAGTATGAAGGAAATCTATGCCTTTTTAAAAATGTGCCTAAGAATTTGAGTTTAGGTTTAATGGTTATTTGTGTAACTCTAAATTTGTGTTTACCCAAAATACCGTGTGATTCAAGGGGGTTACATGTCACTTTTCCCTTAAAGCTGCTTAACCTGAGTTCCAGGATGCCGCTTGGTGTATTTGTCATACTTTTCAAAAATGTACAACATAACAATATTACATATTTAAAAAAACTACAGTTAAAAACTACCCTGGTATGAGGCTGCACTCCTCCTCCCTCAGGACTCAGATAGTGTTTCTGCTTCCTTGAGGAGGGAAGGTTTAGGGATCTGCCCCCTATCAGAAAACCCACTAGCCACCAGGGAGTAAATATATACTGTTTATTTCTGATGCTGGAATTGTGCCGCAAGCGGCAGTGAGTGGGAGTAAATATATAAAAATAATTTGATGAGCGGCCAGTCCTGGAATAAGAACTCGCCACCTCACCCCAGTTGTCAAACAGTTTTTCTGCAACCACTACCCCCATGGGACAGAAAATCCACTAGATAGCAGGCATTACATATGCATGCAAAAACACAGTTGGGTGGAGGGCCAGTCCGGTCTCACATCAGGCAGCAACCTCAAACTCTCAAGGACCAGACAATCTTTCTGCTCCCCGTGGACAGCTGATTTGGGTGATTGTCTCCAAAGAAAGAGATCTATATACTGGGGAGTAAATATATAATAATAATTTCCCATGCTGAAATTGTGCGGCATTCTCTCACTCATGGATCCAAGCCTGTCTTTCTCTCCTTCCACTTGACAACAGGGATTACATATATAAAAAAGCACCATTGGATGATGGGGTCACCTGTCCTGCCATCTTGCCCCAACCCGTGACCCCAGATTATCTTTCTGATTCCAGACTATAGTGTTTTCTCCCAATCTGCCCACACCAGGCAGAAGAAACTCTGTAGACACCAAAAAGTAAATACATAAAAATCACTGAAATAGGGGGCTAGCCTGTTCTGCTATTAAGCAGCACCTCTCATCCACAGGGACAAGATAGTCTTCTTGCTTCTCCGGAAGCAGATTGGTGGTGTGCTCACTAGCCAACATGGTGTTGTAAATAAAATGTAAATGTCTGAGGGGGAGAGCCCATCCTGGCATAGGACCGCACCCCAACCCTGAAGCCCAGGTAGTTTTTCTGCCTCCTGAGGAACAGATGAAGGGGTTTACCCCCGAAGGATGAAATACAACTAGACACCTGATATAAAAATCAATAGGAAAGGTACTGGGCCATCCTGACATTGTGCTGCATATCACCAAACCATGCCCACCACAGGACCCAGACAGTCTTTCTGCCTCCTCTGGCTGGGGCAGATTGGGAAGAATAATTTAAAAACCTCAAAACTTTGACTAAGAAAATCCCCTAACTTTGTATGGGAATTGATGCAGTTTTGTGGTCTTGGTTCAGTCAGCACTCAGGGATTCCTGAAAACTCTGAGCATTTCTGAAAATTAAACACAGGGCAATCCAGGGTGGTGTGACATTCCTGAACCGTTGCACATTTTCTTAAGCAGAATGCCTTTCTAACCCTGAGAGTGGATGAAAATGATATAATTTCCTCAGATTCACATGCCAGAAAACTCCAGAACTTCTAGCGAATTGCAAAAGTCCATCCAGCGCCTCCTAACTTATCCTGATAAAATCGTACTTGACATGTATTGGTAGGCCTATCGCATGTGACAGAAATGGACTAAAACTGTAACCACATTGACACAGCAATTTCACATGGCCACAGCTCTGGCAATTCCTGTCCGGTGCAATAGACTCACTAGCAACGTTTTAGTACTGTTTTAATTGAAAAAGGTGTAAAAATGCAGGATAGTAAAATGTTTGCTGCTAGCTAGGAGTTCTTGAGTTTTGTTTCACATGCACATGAGAAAAAGTATATTTTCACCCGTCCTTTTAGGTTTTGAAGGCATTTTGATATGTAATAAGTGGTGGAATTGATTGAAATCAAACCACCCTGGACTCCCTCACGTGTCTTGTTTAAAACAATGTATGGGGAAAAGAATTGTCCCTCTATGCTGGGCAACCTTGGCCCACATATGGTTCCTAGCAATATCTCAAAGGATGGCTTTTTTTCTTTAGGCATAGATAAACATTTGTAGGACTATCGGGGTAAGAAAAAGTAGCAGCATTCATGTACACCACACCACCGTGGATTTTACTTTGTCTTAGTTTTCAGAAATGCCCTGGGTTGATAGAGTTCTGTGGGTACCGGAGAACACTGCATCCAAATTCTGCAGCCATCCATCATGGAAAGTGAGACGACATTTTGTGTTTCTACCCTTAGTTTTATATTTGCAGTGCATTTTGAGTAGAAAAAATAGAGGCATCCGCACAAACTGCTCCACACTTTTCCGAAATGTCTAGGGATGGTAGGTCACAATGGGTGCCGGTCAACTCCATGACAAAATAATGCAACTACTCTTATCCCTGTTGGGTACAGTTTTAATTGGGATAAGGGTGAGAACACTTGGCAAATGGCCTTTTGTGAATCCTTGCAGATTACTGAATTTTCCCCCACAGAAATGTAAGAAAATTCTGTAATTTTACCCAACGCTGACTTTTGCTGGGTATTTGTCGTAAGAAAAATGAGAGGAAACCATTACAGCCACCTTATTGTGGACTTCGTGGTGTCTGGTTTCAGAAATGTCTGTGGTTGGTAGATTCCTCTGGGTGTTGGTTGACTCCAGGACCAAAACCTGCAGCCACAGAAGAACCACAGAAAGATTTAAATCCAATGGAAAACCTTGTTGTTTTTATAGTGTGTTTGAGGGCCTTTCCTGCCACTGGTGATTGACCCACCAACACAAATTGGGTAATGTTTTAATAGGGAAATGTGTAACAGATGTGCCATATAAAAACCAGTGGGCTAGAGGTACAACAACTGATGCACATTTCCTAAACTACTGACCATCCCACTCAAAACATTTCACACCACAACCAATGCTAACAGGTTAAGGACACCACAGACATGTTACAACATGGTTATAGTGACCCAAGACATGTTACAAAATTTCAGTATCATCTTATATCAGAGGGATGTAGATTGTGAAGGTCCCACATCAGAGGTATTCAAGCTGTCTCGTGTAAACCTGATATGAAATTGAGACATCTTACTCAGATTAATTCGGAGACTTCTCAAATGGCAAATGTTGCAGCATTTCTTTGCAGGACATGTATCAGCTTTTCCATTACTTAAAGCCGCCGGATCTCACAGAGCAAGCCTAAGTAGTGTATATAAGGTCTGTGCCACAGGGAGCACCAATAGATTCCTTCACTGTTAATAGAAACCAATATTATCTGCTTTCCCTTCTCTGTGAACATCAGGTATACTTAACACAGTGGAAGTCCCAGGATGCTCACATCAGGAGACATGGGAAGTCAATGATATAAATGTTGTCCAATGTCCTCACAAAAGCGTATTGGTTACAGCCAGATGATAGATGTACTAACATACCTCCTATCCCATAGCCCCTCCTGTGTCAAACCAATTTTCATGCAACTTCACTGGAGTGTAATAGCAATATGAGATCAGTTTATTCCAGGATTTTCACCCTTCAAACTCCTCGCTGTGTTATGTGCTCTGACATCCACTATTTCCAATGCTTCATGTCAGTTTTATACATAGTTTACTCATCGTTTCTGTGGCATAGAATTGCCCACCTCCTTGCCCCTATGGAAACAATTGTAAATGTATAACATCAGGTGCTGCTTTCTAACCCCAGTCACAAGCCTCTTCTTCAATACGGATGTCCTGAGGTGTAACTACCATGAGTGAAGGGTGAATGATACAGCAGCATACCTGAAAGTTGCAATACTTATAAGCTATGGAAGGCTATAGGCTTTCTGCAATTGAACAAAAAGATTGATGTTTCCATGATCAAATAGAACTCTGATTCTGTAACATCCCATCTCATTCCACAACAGAAACCCTTTGTGAGTAAGCGATCGGGTAAAATTGTCAACCAAACGTTTAGAGTTTTGCAGTCAGGGACAGACTGTGAGTGTCTTAAATACACCCACCTTATCCCATATTCCTATAGTGGCCATGGTAATGAGGGATACAAATTAGCTTTTGACTTTTCCCTAACCATGTTATCAATGACAGTGGGATATTTGCTACTGTATTGTCAATTAAGAGCTAGTATTTGACAGTTTCATAGCAATACCATTTTTCTAGCAGTAGAGATGTGTCTCTTTGAAGGATGCTAGCATATATGTGGCACTGCCAATCACCCAAAATAAGGCTGAAGTGTCAGGTGTTTCTATACTATCCTTGAGGGCATATTTATTATAGAGTTGCAGCGCCCATGCTCTACGCTATGGGGTGCAAGAGTGACACAACTCTTATGTTAGATTTATCAAGTCATGCAAGGCCACCTTGTGTGGTCCTGCTTGGCTTGATAAATCTAGAGTAGCTCAACGCAGCGCAAATCACTGTGTTGTGTTACTCAGCCCCGGGTAGGCATTCCATGAGTGTAGCGTGAGTGTTCCCACACATCCACTCATGAAGTTTGGCTTATTTCCAGATTTACCAACACTGGCAGAACTGGGAATGTGTCAAAATACTACGCCTCACCAGGGAAGATGTAACGAGAAGAAATATATTTATTTCTCCTCACTGCATGCTCTGCAGCAGACATAGAAGAGGAAAATGCCTCAATGGATTGTTTTTGTGCAGTAAGGTGTCCTTTCATGCACAAAAACAATCCAATTTACAACACAGGAACCCTTGCACCATAGTGCAAGGGTGCCTGCATTGGCGCTAGGCAGAACATTCTGCGCCAGCGCAGGAAAAAGACAGGAATGTGCCTTAAAATGTTATATACAACACATACCTGCTCTTTCCCTATCACAAAGCGCACCGCAGCAAGGTGACTTGCTGCGCTTTGTGATTTTTAAAAAATATGCCCCTCGGTGTCTTTCCTCCCCAAATGAAGTCATCTATTAATCTCTGAAGGGCCTTGAGAATCTCGGGGTGGCTGTTACTGCAATAGTGTGAAAGGAATACACGGTTTTGGGGAAAACAGTCATGTTGACTGCTGCAAACATTCAACACATGAGACTGTACAACTGTGACAGGAATGACATTCATGTTGGAGGCTCTTAGTTAAAGATGTGCCATTAAGCTGCATTGCTTTGACAATAGATGTCACAAGCTAAATACCTAGATATATTAAAGATGCTGAGGTCCAGTGAAGGGGAATCAGGGTTTACAGCTGAAGCACCTGGTTATCCTTAAATCCAAAGACTTTGTGGTAGCCTCATAACTATGCTATGAGAGGAGGAAGGAAATGCATCAAGGTTTTGCGATGCTGTAAAGTCACACAAAGTGACACAAATTCGTTATAACGTATTTATTTTTCAGTGTAAAGCTTTTTTGTGCTAGAAAGTTGCACTCTGAGTAGTAATTAAGGGTTACAACAAACCTATCCATGGTTGTTGATGCAAAGTCAGATCTACAATGATTTTTAGACCTTGTTTTGCCTCAAAAAATAATGCCTTCTTGAAGCAGCCAAAAAGTCTGAGAAATGTTTTAATTTCTCCTAAAATTTCAAACTGTGAATGTGTGCTGCACATTGAAGAAAATGTTACAAAAATCGTCTAACTATAGGGTTTTTTCATAAAGATTATCTTTTCAGTGCACAAAATATGCTAGACATCACTCACTGACCTTTGCACTATAATCAAAAGGTATTTGTGTGGTCCTAAGAGCCTTAAAGAGCACCAGTGCAGAGGAAGAGAACAGCAGACCATATTTGCTGCTCCCTCCCATGAGCGCAAACTTGCTGTACTGCATTGGGCAATTTCTTTGTAAATTTGCCCTAACATCTAATTTTCACTTCATATTCTGTTCACAAAGGGCTACATAGTGAAGCCAAAAAGGAGATATGACAGTGGGCAACTCTATCAAGTTTTTCTCTTGATTTGAAATTGTTAAAGGTTCATGCCATTGACCTGAGTAATTGTTTTTGTTGTTCTGTAGTTAGCCATGGCCCAGGTTCAAAATCAATGCCCAAATCTCACTTCCTCCAAGACTTCTCCTGGAAAGTCCAATTGCCCGGTCAAACACTTTCTAAGCATCAAGTGAGATCCTATGGGAGTGGATTACATTGCCAATGATATGAAAGAGGAGAGGATATGGCCCAACGGCTAGGGCGGTCGACCTCGGAAATGAGGAACCGGGTTCGAGTCTCGGAAAAGACGCTCAACATCCTGTGATTCTGGGCAAATCACTTAATCTCCCTGTGCCTAAAAAAAAAAAATGAATGTGTCCGTTTGTAACGTAAGTGGTGCTCATGTAAAGCGCTCTGATACCTTCGGGTCAAGTTCGCCCTATATAAAACTCTCCCAAAAAAAAATAAAGACTTTCATGTTATTTCCCCATTGCCTGGTCAAGACAATCACATTTGATGATGTTCTAGTAGCTGCAGCATGTGCTGGGTTAAAGGAGCCATCAATATGTCAGTGAAGAACTTACCATCTGGGTTAAGCAACAAGATGTACCTCTAAGGGTTGCAGAACAATGGATATTTCCCTAGAGTAAAGTTTTGCAAGATGAGTGTGTCTTAAATTTTGCAGATCAATGTTTCTGAACCCAAGACAAGAGGGAGTTATACAAGCTTGTGAGAATCATCCAACACAGCTTTTATAAGACAGCTCCAAAAACCGATTTGGGCTGGGAGTACTGAGCTGTCTTGTGCCTGGATATAAATTCAGCATCTGGTTTCCCTGGAACACCCCCATGAGGAGAGGTCAGTGACAGCTCCTTGAAGATTAAAGGCAATCAGCAATTGTCTGCTCATTCCCCTCCCAAATTTCATACATTTTTTTAGTAGATGGACTGAAATACCCAGAACATGCCTCCATTAGGATAGTCCTCTCAGCCTTCTCCAAATCTCAGAATATAATATCTGGATCTGCTAATCCTAACCCTTGATCTGGAGGCCAGGAAACATCCTACCATGTTTCTCCCTACATAATACTTCAGCTTGACCCAAAAGAGTTAAAAGTCATCTTTATCCATGACCAATGTTCTATTACTGGCAAAATGTTTCTCCATACGTTGTGACAGAATGCATGCTTGGGCTTCTCCTCCAAAGCTGCCAGTTATATTTTATTCCTTTCCCTGTTCCTTACAAAGGGCATCACAACCGTGAACTCTTAAACTACTGAGCTTAGGGCATCTCAGATAAGATATCTTTATCTATGCCCTCCACATCGATTCACTGCATGTAGCGGGCTCTGTTGTCACTAAGAACAAGAAGAACCACCTTTTCTGTGATAAGGATTTCAAACTCCCCCTTCCCACCCCAAATGGACATACAAGAAGAGACATATTGGTACAGGAACCATTTGAATTATTCTTACTCCCTGTCTTTCTTGAGATGTATACCCTGCACAAGCAACTGTCTGTCAAAGAGCAACTTAGCATACGGAAAACTGCTAGTCTTTCAACAGGGCCATTAAGTCATTAGGCATACTGACTATGCTGACAATCCAAAGGAGCTACTGTATCTTAGACTAAGTTCTTTCAGCACATGACCCCTAAGATCGGTCCTCACCAGTGATAAGCTGGAGTCCACAGCCAACACTTTACCAATTCAAAATGGTGAAACTCCAATCCGTTGATGTGGCAGTCAGTGGTTTGTCCCTGTGTAAGGGCCATAAGCCCCATCTTTCAATGCATATTCCCTTAGACACAGATAGGGTAAATCCTTTGATGCATAAGACCCATAAATCCGCACGTTGTGGCATTAGGCATATTTTGCTTGTTGCGAGTCGTCTCCCAGGTCAGAGTGCTCGCACCCATTTTGTGTAGTTTCCTTCCTTTTTTGAATATGGCTCAAACACTTGATCCCAGATAGATGTGGGAGTCTCCTGCCCCAAGGTCCCAATGATCCCTACTGATGTGTGCTCAGACAAGCAGTGTGGATTTTTAAGTGCCTCCTCTACAAGCCTCTTGAGCAGTGGCGGTGCGTCCATTGGGGCGTTGGGGCGTTGCCCCCCGCCCGTGCCCGCAGCTCCCTCGGCGTCTCTGAACTTAAATAAACTGACTCAGTTTACTTAAGTTCAGAGACGCCGAGGGAGAACTGACAATCATGTCAGTCAGCATGACGTCGGACCGCCCACCCCCTTCAGAGTCTGAAGTGGGTGGGCGGTCCGGCGTCATGTTGACTGACATGCATTGTCAGACCAGGGGCAGCAGGCAGCAGCACAAGTGCGCATGACTGGTGAAGGTCGGCGAATTTTTCCGCCGTGCCCAGTCATGCGCACTAGTGTCTGCTCTGGCTGGCGCATGCCCATTAGGAGAGCGAGGGGTGAGCAAAGGCTCAAACCTCGGTCTCCTAATAGGCAGGCGGGCGGCTAGTAACCCTGCTAAGCCAATCCTGGCGCTGCTGGAGCAGCGCCAGGATTGGCTGAGAGGGGTTGCCACTCCAATGCCGTTCGTGAAGGCGCCAAGGGGAGCAGAGGCGGCGCGGACCGGCTGTCAGGTAAGTTTTATTTTTATTTTAATTCCCCGGCCCCCACCCCCGCGCGACAACCCCCCCCCCACGAGTATTGCGATGCGAGCCGCTGACCTCCTGACAACGGTGTTGTGTAGTTTTCTGGGTCCGTGTTGTACTGGGGACCTTCACCGTCGGTCTAGAGCCACTGTAAAAACTGTGTCATGTTCTCTTCTGGTCAGTGGCCCCTGTAATATCATTCTTAGTTTGCTTTGCAGCAGCGCCGGTAAGAGAGCTTTACAAATGTGGATTTCTCATGTATTTGTGTAACGTCCTTTGTATAAAGCTTCATGTTGCCCAGGCTGTGTCGGGGCGCTAGGGTGCAAGCAGTGAAGGTCAGCAGAGCATGATGGTCGGACGGGCAGACCGCGAGACTAGAGAGAGGGGTTGATCATGGGAGAGAGTCAAGCACTTGTTCTGGCGGAGCAGCAGTCTGCGCTAACCGATAGCCCCCGCTCCTCCGATGCTCTCCCACACTTCACCGTGAGCCCAACCAAGTGTTACTGGAGCAGGGGGGTGCTGGGGGTGACCGAGAAGGAGAGGGCGCGGAGGGCAAGGGAGGGGGCGCCGGAGGACTGGGAGGAGGGAGGAGGGTGCAGGTGGGAGAGAGAGGATGGGAAAGACAGCGAGTGTGAGGGCAAGGGTGTGGAGAGCAGACGGGCATCGAAGGGCCCAAGCGAGTGACGGGTGAGGAGAGCAAGCGGGGCACAGAAGGATGGAACGGTAGAGATGGTGAGAACACCGAGCGACCGACAGACACTGACTGACAGTCGCAGGCCAACGCTAACTCTGAGACCCAGAGCAGCAGTAACAATGAATGGACAGTGCAAGTACCCCATTGTATGCACTTGGCCTGAATCCCCATCTTGAAATTATGTCATGTGTGACAGAGAACCTGTACACGCAAGCTGCCAGCAAAACACAAGGACTGACAAAGGAGCGAAGCACAGAGTGCGTGAGTTGATCCGGAGGGAGACGTGCACCCTGAAAAACGGAGAACTGGTGCAAGACTGAACGAGTGCAGCCCAAATACCCCTTACAGCACATAGACAGCCACAGAAGAGACAGCGAGCACAGGCCCAACAACATGTACTAGATAGGAAACAAGTGCAGCCCCGAGCACACGAATAGCAATTACAGCGCCAGAAGCTAGTATAGATCTGATAACAACATGCCCAACTCCAGACCCTGACCCACGTGTTGTAGCAAGAGAGAGACAGTGCAGCACTGAGAATATGTGCAGCCGCAAGAACAAATACAGCACTGTGAACATTCGCTGCACGGATAACCAGTGCAGAACTAAGGACCAGCATGGCACATAGATGAACAACAGAGAACAAGTGTCATGCGAAAATAAACAGGGCCCAAAACGAGAGATACTGATAATATAGTGAGTACATAGAGTAATACAGTCGAGTAACAAGTGTAGTGCCGAGAACCAGCAAAGCATTGACAACAAACACATACACAAAATTAAACAAGTACAACACAGCACCAACAAGAACAGAATGGTGAAAGGCGTAGTATTAAGAGCGAGTACAAATTATAAAGGGTATAAGCGTGTAACAAAGAGAGTGCGGGCAGCACACTAAACAAGTATAGCACCGAGTGCAAATGTAGGCCCAAAACAAGTGTAGCGCCTAGAAAACGTGAACACTCAAACACTGAGCACACAGAGCAACTGTAGCAGAGACAGCCAGCACAGCAGAGCACCGCTAAAAGTGCATCTACGAGAGCAAGCGTGGGATACAGAACAATTTTATCACCAATAACAGTTAGAGGTCAGAGAACAAGTGCAGTACTCAGAATAAGTATGGTCAAATCACAAATACCCCCAGTAAGAGCTCCCCATGCAGGCTTATCTCCCACCTCACACAGTCGCTGCCTGTAACCCTGCGCCCCTGTGCCTGTTGAGCCTGGCAGCCGCAATGCTGCCGTTGCTCATGCACTCGTCCATTACGCCTTGGTTTGATCGATGCTACTATGCTGTGTTCTGCATATTGTGCCGAGACCCCTCATCATGCTTACCTCCCCCACTGACACCCCAGGCCCTCGCTGCACATTGCTCGCTCCTGTAGAAGTAGAGCTGCGGCATTTGCTCCCTTGTGAAATGGATCCAAATATCCGAGTCAGGCCCAAAGCGAGAGATATGTGGTTACTGTGTAACATGCTTACAGTGGCCAGTCCTCTGATGTATGGCATTAAAACTGGCCCTGTGTACATGGCCCTAAGTTAACACTGATGCCAAAAACATGAATTGACTTGCAAACAATGAATGTTAAAAATGTCGAGGGAATGCATTTCAGCGATTTAGTTCCTCTCTTATTTTACATGTTTACTTGATCTTGCATTCCCCACGAGTTAGCTATTTTATAATGTGGTTGTTTATCTGTATTTTTTTCTGTGCATACTTTGAGGCTTGAGCCATGCCAGGTGTTTATGAGGGGCTTTGATTGAGCAGTGAGCACCCAGACGCTAAGGCTAAAGCCAAACAAAGTGCCTGTCAGTGGGTTGGCCTCTCTGCAGAGCACACAGAACAATATTTGTGTATTCCATTTGCAACTGAAATTCTGTGGAAATGTGTGTGAAGGGGGTACACTGATGTCAAAATATTTGCAAGGCAAAAGTAAGAGAAATTAAAGTGCTTATATTTGAGGGAGTGCAGTGCATGTTGGGGCGGTGAAGTGACATGTGAGGAAGGACATTCGGGGAAGAGTGAAAAGAGGATGCTGAAGAGGAAAGAGAGGGGGTTGAATATGTGCAGATAGACAAGATATGCAGAGAAAAAGAGGATACATATCTAACATAAAGCACACATAATTGAAGGCCAAAACTCCTTCCACAGGCCTCAATGCTATTTAATTCACAGACTCACTATTTCAGAATTTAAACATGTTCAATGTTAATTATTTATAAGAAATCATTGTTGTTACTCATTTATCTTAAACAGCTAACACCCAGTGACAAAGCCAATCATAGTGAAAGGCTTTAGGCGTATGTCAGTTGCTGTGCCATTTATCTGGATAAAATTACATCTCAGAGAGAAACCAAAATACCGGTCTGATGGCACACTATGGGAATCACAGAAATGTATTTGGCATGTTCCTTTATAGGGAGCACCCACTTTTTTCATCTCACTTAAAGACCTGTCTGCAAATATTTCTATATGACTGGTTACAGCCAGCAGCTGTGGGTGCTTCCCAAAGTCTGGTTAGAGCATATTTTTCCAAAGTTAATGCTGCATGCAGTGCAAGACACTGGGCAAGCATACATTTTAAAGGGCTAAAGTTGTCATGCAGAACAATTTACATATTACAGTAACTGTTGAACAAATTAATGCAAGAAGATACGGGGTAGTTTTTAATGTGTTTAATATTTCAAGACTATACGTTCCCACTGCTTTATCGCTGCATTCATTTGCTTTAAAATGCACCATTTGCCAATCTTTTAAATTTCTTTCTCAGGAGAGGGACTCTTCCTAGACCCCAGATTTGTCCATTGAACTTGTTCACATCGCTAACTAGTGTTTTCTATTGGAAAGGGTAGAGCCAAAGCAGTCTTGCTTAGTACCCTAGCCCTCTTCAGAAGTCAGACTTGCTTGGCAACCCAGAAATTCTCTGAAATAATGTATGAGTTTTCTGTTATGAATGCCTAGAAGAACTAGGGGGCATATTAGCAAGACCGGCGATAAAATTATCGCCGTTTTAGCGGCAGGAAACTGCCGCTAAAACGGCGATAATGGGCTTGCTAATATGCGTTATAGAATTCCAATAGAAGCCCAGGTTAGATGTCCTGCACATCTAACCTGGGCTTCTATTGGAATTCTATAACGCATATTAGCAAGCCCATTATCGCCGTTTTAGCGGCAGTTTCCTGCCGCTAAAACGGCGATAATTTTATCGCCGGTCTTGCTAATATGCCCCTGAATTTTTAGTCCATTTATCACAGAAATAGTGCTGAAAATCGCCCCAAAAAGATGCCAATTTTTTAAAAATTTCTTCACAGGGGAGAACCCCCCCGAACCCCCCTTATTGCCGTCAGGCTCGCTCGCTGCGCTCGCTCGCATGCGTTGATTCGTTCTGCATATAGCCCACCAGTTTCAAATTCCACCAGCCGCCACTGCTCTTGAGACCCAGGAAGGACAAACAACAGGACACTGTCGCTGGGCAAACAGATCAATTCAGCTCTGCTGGCAAAAGTACCCCCATCAGTCCTATAGTTTTGCTGCAGCAGCTACTGGGAAGGAAACATGGAGCCCATAAATCCATGCCCTGCCCAATGCCTGACAAGCCCTTACAACTGATTTCCTCTCCAGTCTACGGCCAGTCAGGCAGCACAAGAGAATAGCCAGAAGGCCAGCCCAGTCTAGAGTGGGGACCCCCGCACTGTGCAGTGACATGAGGGCCAGCAATTATTTCCAAGGTCCTAAGGATACTGTGACCCGCAAGTCTTAGCATTGCCCCTTCGAGCCCCGCAAGTAGAACTTCTCTGGAATCAGGTGGCAAGAGCTCCTGGTGCTGCAATGTACTGTGGTTAACCTGCCTTCTCTGCAAGATGGTGCTGGGTTGTCTCCGTGATCAGTCTGTGAGAAAATAGTGACTAAAGCAGGTACTGCGGACCACTGTGGAGGGATCCCCTGTTGAGTGTCGATGTTGCTCTTGGATTTGCGCTGGAACGGATGCAGAGCAAAATCATTGTAACTAAGAGGTGGAACAAAGCTGTATGGAGTTACGCCTCACCACATACTCCTGCTAAAGACATAGCTTAAGGTGTGTCAACCCTAAATACACATGCAAACATTGGGTCCCAAAGTAAGCCCTGAAGCCCACAACAGGTATCCTACTCTTCAAAATCCACTTTCTCAATTTTCTTAGAGAGCCCAAATAAACCTATAGGCTAGTCCCAGAAATGTTAAAAAGATAGCGTAATGTGTCAGTATTATCCCTAATTTTTTCTAGAATAGTCTCCTTTACATGCTCGGAATGAATCGTTGTTCCAGAAATTCATGGTGATCTAAATGGGTCTATAGCCTAAGGCACCATGATTTGTAACAGCATTTGAGGGCGCTTGTAATTTTTTATCTTGACCTGGAGTTTGCTGGTTCCCTTGTGTCAAGTTGGCTTTGAACCCAGATAATAATTATTTTTATATAAATGCCTTGATGTTGATGTTTTCCTGAGAAGTGATGTTCACAAATGAAAACAAACCATATATATTTTAAAGGGATTGTTGCCACTGACACTACAAAACCACTGTAACCTCCCTTGTAAACACACACGCACACAAGCACATACAAGCATTCATCACATCTGCTAGAAGTATAGCCTCTTAGGTATTTCACAAAGTTATGGATGAATGCATGTCAGTTTAAGAGCCCAGTAGCTGCAAATGCTTTTATAATACGACTGAAAACAGATATGTGAAAGGAAAACCAAATGATCCCAAACAGGATTAAAAAAAGGCCCCAGCATCCTGAGTTTTCTGCTGCTCGATGAAATATTACCTTCAGAACCCGCGAGGTAAGGGGGGTTAGCAGTCCATGAAGCAATCTCATTGGCTGGGTGGCCTGAGGCACTCCAGCATTAACATACATTTTCTTATCATCCACAATTCTCCTTTCTAATTACCTTAGCATGTGTCCAGATCTGCTTCAAAGAACACGGAAACCACAAGGATACCAAGTCGCTGCACTGCCAATAATGAACGCTCAATCTCTGCTGTAGTGGAAGGCACAAAAGAAATGTTCCTTGCTCGCAGATGTGACTTTAGGGAAAAGCGTGGCTTTCTTCCCACCGGCACGAGCATTATAAATGATATTTTAAATTGTTTTTCGATGCTACTGTGCCTAATGAAGACTGATTGGCTGAAGTAGTCAATGCAGGGCTTGTAAGGCATAATAGACTTGAAAGGATTTCTTCGCCAGCCCTGCCTCGGGATATCAAAGAAAGAGTCACGCGGCTCAATTGTATCTTTGTTTAAGTGATCACAGCAGTCGCATGCAAACATATTTTTTTTCTTCAAAAAATGTCATTATATTCACAAATTTGAAATACCAAGCATTATCTACTAGGCATTTCTAATTAGAAACTCTGCTAGAATTACAGATATTAATCTACGTAATGCTAATAAGATATTCCTTTTTACCCAAAGAGACACACTCTTGTAAGTTTATCACAAAATCTTAATACTGGATACTCTTATTTATTTTCTAGTTTCTATCTGCAGTTCTCTTTCTTGATATCAGATAATAATATTATATTATATTATATTATATTAGTGAATATATCTCTATATATGCATATATAGATATATTCACTGAAAAAAACAAAGGTTAAAGTAAAGTTATAGTTAGGTGAATTTATCAGCGTTAACATTAACGTTTTGAACTGAAAAAAACCCCAGAAATTCACCAGTTATAGTTAGCAGCGCTAACTATAACTTGCGCCCCTGCCATGTACTGCTTATGACTTCACATATGACTCATTGTCACTGATGACATCATCCAATGAGTGTGCTTCTTTGTTTTATAGTTTAGATTGTGGCAGATAATTACCATATTACGTTTCCACTTAATTTTGTACAGTTTGGGTCCAACTAATGGATGTAAGTATTTACAAAATGCATGTCCTCCTAATGCACCATAGCTGTGTGGAGATATTGAACACATTATAAATCTTTGGATTCAAGAGTCTTTTCTGCCCATAAATGGAAGACAAATTCATAATGTTTAAGATGGATTTGATAAAATAATATATTTTTGTACTTAAGCAACAGATGAATTTTGCTTAGTGTTTCTTTCCTTATGCACAAACGTGTACAATAATGTTAAGATTGGTAGATAAAGCATAAGGTGCCTTACTAGATAATTTTCTTTACATTCACCCATAATGTAGTCAACCAGAGTGCATGACGTTGTGCTTCATTGCTGCATCATGAAAGTTGCTTTGCTTACAGCGCAAAATATTACATTAGAATGCACTACAAATAAACAAACATATCCTGTTGACATTTTTTCTAGTCATTTAGGGAGCCAGATTTATCATTATTTCTCGCAGCGCAGCAAGCCACCTTGTTGCGCTGCATGAAAGGAAAAGGGAAAGAGCAAGAATGTGCCCTATTTAGCATGATACAGTGTGTTCCTGTTCTTTGCTTGCACTGACGCACAATCTGCTGCCTAGCGCCAATGCAGCCTCTCTTACGCTGTAGTGCATGTGTTGCACATAGGATTGTTTTTATGCAGAAAGACACACCTTCCTGCACAAAAAAATCCTCTGAGGCATTTTCCTCTTTCTTTCAGAATTCAGCACACACACAAAGAGGTACAAAAGAGGAGAAATAAAGATATTTCTCCTTGTTATGCCTCCCCTGGGGGAGGCATAGCATTTTAACACATTCCCAGGTCTACCAGTCTTGGTAAATCTGGGAATGCACCAAAGTCCATGGGTGAATGTGTGCGAACACCCACGGTCCACCCATGGAATGCCTCCCTGGGGTAGAGTAACACAACGCAGTGATTTGTGCCGTGTTGCATTACTCTAGATTTATCAAGTTAAAAATCTGACTTAGTAGTTACATCGCCCTTGCACCCCCGTGCATGGCGCAAGGGTGACGCAATTCGATGATAAATCTGCCCCCAAATGTGCCCAAAATGGCCTTAACCTGGAAATGCTAACACATACAGAAAATAAGCAAGAAGTAACTGTTTCTTTACTTGCTCAATAACAAAAGCATTATACCTGTTGCTTGCTGCAGGAATGACCACAGCCATCTTCAGACTTCATGTTAATAAGGCTACTGTTAATTGTAATGTACAACAAACATGGTGTGAAATAGCATGCAAAATGTGTTACAAGTGAACCTATGTTAGCTGACCAGATGATCCGAGGACAACAGTGATGATGATGATGACAACTAGAAACAAAGCATGGAAACATACAGATGCATACATGGATAGATTACCCATATCATGATAGTGAACAGGCAACACCTTTATAGAGATCAAACTGCCTACATGGTAAGTTATATTGAAGTATGGCACAACATTTAAGTTTGCTAGCACAGTTCCACATACTACCACAAAACATGGAAAGGGGCTCAGGGAAAAGTAATAGTGATGATGAAACATGAAATTCCAAAATGACATGTGGCAACAAAGCAGTGAAAGTTGCTTTGTCACATGAATATTGCTTAGAGTGTTTTCCTGTTTCGGGATGTCATAGCATGTGTGTGTCTATGTTCTGGCAACATGGGTATAAATGGCGCAGGTGTTTGGTTCCAATGCTATAATGCACAATGTGATATGTGTCTGTGTTGTTGCTGCCATCCACCTGTATACTGGTGAAAGGTTCTGAGCCCACCATGGTCTCTGGACAATTGAAAAAAATGTCATGTTTGTCCTGATGCACTCTAAGTTGAACTGTCCTGGGATTCCTAGATTTGCAATAAGTACTGCACCCACAAGTCCCCACACGGACACACACAATTTAGGCCTCTTAAGACTTAACGTAATTTGTGTTAGGAAACTGCATCTTGCTGAGTTTCCCATCTAGGAGTGGAGGAAATACACATTACTATCTCACTCTCCCCATTCTAAAGTGCAGGGTTTGTAGTCAGCAAGACAGAGGAGGTGGACTATGGCACGCAATCAGACATGGTCAGTGGTGGAGCATACCTATGACCTGCTGATAGGCAGATATCATTTGATTCACAAAGGTTAGGGAGCACTGCAGTATTCATCAGACACCCCTCTGCAAACTAATAGCTTGTTGTGTCATTCTACACAACATTGCAACAAGGCAAATTCTCCTTATTGTCACAGAGGATGATGACTTGGACGATGATGTAACCCCTCCCCTCCTCGTCATGTACATAAAGGGACGGAGCAGCTGAAGGCAGAACATTTCTGAGGTAAGCCTATAAGCTTAATGCAGTTCTGTGAAATAACCAGATACAAGGAGTAAGTTTCTCTAACATTCTTCCTGATTATTCACTGGTTCACCAGTGAATGAAATAAAAAGAAAACTGCCAGTCCTCGCTAATTCTCAATGATGCTTTTTAAAGTGAGAGTAGAACAAACAAAAATAAATGTTGCATCATATGTAATCGTGCAATGACATTTTTTTTTCTCTTTTCCTCCCTCTCTGTACTCCAGACCTTTCACCCCCTGCTCCTTCACCATTCCATCTCCATCACTACTGCTGCTCCACAAGTGCAGCCCACCACGCATCACTGGTGCTGGGATTCTACTGAGACTGGAGGCCTCTTCAAGTTCAGGAGTTGTTGCCTACTTCCTGGGGGCTACTTGAGTTTCTGCAGCTCCTCCAAGGTAGACGTCACTTACTTTAGACACTTGGCCACATCTCCACTCTAGGCCCCATCTCGACTTGCAGATTGACAGTGCGATGGGACAGAAGGGCTCCTGTTGCACTTTGCAGCCTATCCATGGATCTGCCGAATCCCTCAATTCGTGAGATAAGGTGATGCTGTATGCATCTGTGGATGAGGGATTCATCATGGACACATCCACAAAGCACTTACTATTGCCTCTCTTTTCACCTCTAGTGGTATCACCACTGATTTCTTTACCATAAGACATGGTCTTAACTCAAGCCTTGAGTGTCTTATTCAGCCCCACTATCTTTTAACCAGCAGGCACATGGTCTCCAGCTGCTGTTTCTGTACCATCAGCATTGATGACAGCGGTGATTGAAATGCCCTGGCAGTTAAGACCCCCTCCCTCACCCTCCTCATCACAGGGGCCATTGCTCTATCTCCAACATAGTCTCTGACAAAGGGGAGGTTCATACACAGGTGCATGTGTATGTGCAGGTGGTGCATGCTACAGCTGGGGACTGGTTCTGGGTCTGGTCTACACCTTAGTTTGCTTGGGTACAGCTCTCCATGTTGGCTCGACACAGGTATGATGGGATTCTCCCATGTCTGCCCTTTCTTGTTCTGGCTCAATAACATCTTTCTTGCGGAGTACAGCAATTTCTGATAGAAAAGGCAATGCTAATGTTTCTTCGAAGTGACATGACGTTAATACATGGGACGTTGCATGCATGCTGCATCTGAATTTGGACTGACTCCAAATCTTACTTTAGGACTAGTATATGTCATACATGCACTTTGCCAATACTGCTCCTGTGTCAGTATCTTCCGTATACTTATCAATAAACTACATAACCCAGAATGCTTTTCCACTGTCTCGTGTGTACCAGTTCAGGATTAACTGGTTACAGCACTGGATATGTGCAAGGTAGGCTAGTAGTTGCATAAAAATGATGGCGCTAATGCCTTTTTGAGGGCCTAAGTTGCTTAACTTAAGTTTAAATGGGAGGATTACTGACCTGCAGCTATGGTACACAGTGCTGAGGTATAGATCAATCTGGCTCCTGTCAGTGCCTCAAGTTGCAGGGTGCACTCTCTCATTTCCTCTGTGGGGATGAAGGGAGACTGAGTGGAAAGCCCTACTTCAGTTTCATCTTCTTCTTTTCTCTTGACAGCCTTTGGTACGAGACCTCTTGTCTGACCACCTTTTGTGATTTTTTTCATTGTTGTGGTACATTAATAATCCATTCCTGGATGCCAAGCCAGATATTCTTCTTTTTTGGCTCAGGCTCTCCAAAGGATCATTTCCTATTTTTTTTATTGGAAACAAATTTCTCCACCAGTATTTCCAATTAAATCTCGTGAAATCTTTCCTTTCTTTCTCTATGTCTGCCAAACTGGATATCCAAAATGGCTTTGAATTCTCCGCCTGCAGTGGAATTCTGCTCCAGAACTTGCTTTCTATGAGCTTTCCCTCTCAGCAATGTGCTCTAGGACCCAGCGGTGGCTCCTCCGCAATGGAGGAGGAGCGTTGCCCCACTGGCTCAGAGCCAGCAGCTGAAAAATAGCACTATATTGTATAATCGTTTTATTTTTCAGCTGCTGGCTGAGCCAGCCTGTGTAGGGAGGGGCCGGGTCATGGGAGGGAGGAGGAATGAAGTGGCATGTGCACTTCTAAGTGCGCATGTTTGTTTGGCTGGCCATCTTAGGCTGGCCAAACAGACATAGCAAAACCAAAGGGGGTGATGGACGGAGTGTTGAAAATTGCAAGCACTCACCCCCAGTCAACTGATCTGGGTTTAATCCATCATCATTCTTTAGCTCACTCCGCCACCCCAGTTCAGACATGGCCATATGCAAATCAGTCTGACCCTGTGCCTCATGGGAACAGTCCAGCCCGAACTGCCAAGCCATGTCTTCCCTGGACCGGAAACAAGCATCCTGGGACCGGTTTCTGGCTTACAGCCATCATCAGCCAGACTATCTTGAATCCAGTGGCAAAGTGAGCAAGGGACCCACGTCTGGGCATACCCTGCCAACTTAGGGCGAACATAGCAAAACCAAAGGGGATGATGGACGGAGTGTTGAACATTGCAAGCACTCACCCCCAGTCAACTGATCTGGGTTTAATCCATCATCATTCTTTAGCTCACTCCACCACCCCAGTTCAGACATGGCCATATGCAAATCAGTCTGACCCTGTGCCTTATGGGAACAGTCCAGCCCGAACTGCCAAGCCATGTCTTCCCTGGACCGGAAACAAGCATCCTGGGACCGGTTTCTGGCTTACAGCCGTCATCAGCCAGGCTATCTTGAATCCAGTGGCAAAGTGAGCAAGGGACCCACGTCTGGGCATACCCTGCCAACTTAGGGCGCACATAGCAAAACCAAAGGGGATGATGGACGGAGTGTTGAACATTGCAAGCACTCACCCCCAGTCAACTGATCTGGGTTTAATCCATCATCATTCTTTAGCTCACTCCGCAACCCCAGTTCAGACATGGCCATATGCAAATCAGTCTGACCCTGTGCCTCATGGGAACAGTCCAGCCCGAACTGCCAAGCCATGTCTTCCCTGGACCGGAAACAAGCATCCTGGGACCGGTTTCTGGCTTACAGCCGTCATCAGCCAGGCTATCTTGAATCCAGTGGCACAGTGAGCAAGGGACCCACGTCTGGGCATACCCTGCCAACTTAGGGCGAACATAGCAAAACCAAAGGGGATGATGGACGGAGTGTTGAACATTGCAAGCACTCACCCCCAGTCAACTGATCTGGGTTTAATCCATCATCATTCTTTAGCTCACTCCGCCACCCCAGTTCAGACATGGCCATAGGCAAATCAGTCTGACCCTGTGCCTCATGGGAACAGTCCAGCCCGAACTGCCAAGCCATGTCTTCCCTGGACCGGAAACAAGCATCCTGGGACCGGTTTCTGGCTTACAGCCGTCATCAGCCAGGCTATCTTGAATCCAGTGGCAAAGTGAGCAAGGGACCTACGTCTGGGCATACCCTGCCAACTTAGGGCGAACATAGCAAAACCAAAGGGGATGATGGACGGAGTGTTAAACATTGCAAGCACTCACCCCCAGTCAACTGATCTGGGTTTAATCCATCATCATTCTTTAGCTCACTCCGCCACCCCAGTTCAGACATGGCCATATGCAAATCAGTCTGACCCTGTGCCTCATGGGAACAGTCCAGCCCGAACTGCCAAGCCATGTCTTCCCTGGACCGGAAACAAGCATCCTGGGACCGGTTTCTGTCTTACAGCCGTCATCAGCCAGGCTATCTTGAATCCAGTGGCAAAGTGAGCAAGGGACAGACATGCCTAGTTAGGTTTCTCCAACCCAGCTGTATTGCACAGCCAGGTTGGAGAAACAGTAGAGACTCTCTGTGCCTGAGCGAGCGTTAAACCAGCCCACTCAGGCCAATCCCCGTGCTGCTCTCATGCTATTGGTAATAGCATGAGAGCAGCGTAGGAACTGCACAGGGAGTCTCTGATGCTGTCCCAGTGTCTGCTGGGACCAGGAAGCAAAGGAACATTGAGATGCAAGGCGGCCAGCAGCTTCAGGTAAGTCTGATTTCTTTTTATTATTACCCCCTGTGCTCCCCCTCCCGTGCTCCCCTACCCACCCCACCACTTTTAGTTTGTGTAGGCCGCCCCTGCTAGGACCTCTGTTTCCGGGCTGTAATGTCATCAGCCATTTCCAAAGAGATATTCTCAGTTTGTGACTGGCAATTCGTTACATGTGACTGGTAAGAAATCACATTTTGCGAATCAGTAGTGATTTCAATTTTTAAATTGATATGATGGACGATAAGTACAAATGGATCCAATGACAGTAGATAAGACTGTATATAAGGTACTCACAACCTGACATGAGACAAGCTGGGATTCTTATAAACATTACCAAAACACAACAAGTAAATGTTTTCAGCTTGAATACAATGAAAAACAAATAATTTTAAACAGTCACTCGCATATTACCAAATTAAAACTTTTGCAGCACAGAACACCGGATGCACAACACACTGGGCCTTATTCACAAAAGTAAACTTACTTTTTTACACCTGCCATGAATTCACAAAGGGATTCCTGGCAGGTGTAAACCCATTTAGAAGTGTGGATTTCTCGGTCAGTAGTGCAGATAAATTCATACTTGTAAATCTTCTTCTAGTGATGAGAGGTGGATGGGAAGGGGATGTTTCAAACAGTGGTTTACCTTAGAAGTTTGGGAACTCCCACAAACCTCACTCTTTTCACCCTGAAAATGATCAGAGATTTACTACAGCCAAGTGCTGGTTCTCAATGGCAAAAAACGTTTTCCACACAGACAAAAAAATGTGTGTGCACACAGGAGGCTCTGTGTACTCTGTGCAGACCTTTCTGCTATAGATAAGTCAGCACAGCAGTAATTGGAGACAACAGAAGGAGTCATCTGGCATTCTGTCTAGTACGCCTGGAAACCTGCACCTGGTTAAATCCGACAATACAGATTTTTAAACTTTTGTGAATGTGACTCATTGCCTTTTCATAAAAAATAATGATGTTCACATTCCTCACCCCGCAACATAGCCATTACAAACACTGTTCACGTCAGACGCAAAATACATCTCACTTCTCCTAACAAAAACAGATCCACAATTTCACCAAAATCACTTTTCATGAGCACATCTTTCATAGTCTATCAGTCAGCAAGTTCCCTTTTCTATACTCATGAAGGGTTAAGCCAGAAAGACTCCACATTTTCATTTTCAGCAGAGCAAATGAAAGAAAAGTGCACTACTGAAGGTAAGGGGCCTGGAGAAAAGATATCAATTTTTAAACCTCAAATCACTTCAAAATTCTGATGATTCAAATGTGACCAGATTTGGCTTGCCTAGTTCTACCTCCCGGTACTACAATAACATGCTTTCTAAATTCACAGGCCTCACCATCACCTATGAAGATCTCTCTTGAAGTAAGTGTTCAGAAAGGGGAAATACAGGAGGAAAAGGGTGTAGCATGAGGTGAACTGAGATGGTTGCTATCCAGGATATTAATGACTGAAGACTTACCCTCCACTTACCAATCTTCCCCTTGCCAATCTACACAGGGTTAAATTAATAACCTCAAGTCAATGAACCTGGGCAAAACTCATACTGAAATGTAAGGCCTAAATCTCAAGACTCCCCACGGTCCCCAGAATAATAAATGTGTGCCCCATCTCACTTTGTGCTCTGCAGTGTCCCCAAAGCAAGCAATATATTGCTGGGCATGGAAGAGTGTACTATATTTATAAACATGCCACAATATAATTGTCCTAGACCCTGTCCTCAGAAACTCATTGACTTTAACCTTGTACAGGTTGAAGAGTTTAGGCACTGAGGTCTTTGGATGTGTGGCAGGAATGTTATAGAATTAATTGGTGATAGTCAGTCAGAGAATCTCTCTGACCTGCACTTTTATCTGTTTTAATACACTATAAACCAACCATTGTCCATTAAGACAGGAAACCACAGTGAGTGACTGTCAGATCAATGAGCAGTCTGAAATACAGTAATGGCCCTCTTCTAGTTTTGTGTATTCCCTGATCTTTCCAATCTAGTTATTGTTAAACCTGGCATCTTTTGGTGTGGCTTCCCCTGTCAATTTGCTTCTGACCACCTGTTTTTGACTGTGTGCTGAATTTCATTTTTGCCGGTTTTAGAACTCTGGGCACTTTAACACTGCTGACCAGTGCTAAAGTGCATGTGTTCTGTGTCTAAAATGTAATGGTATTTGGTTTCTCCATTTATTGCCATATATGATTTACTTGTAAGTTCCTAGTCCAGTGTACTGTGTATGCCTAGGGCCTGTAAAACAAATGCTACTAGTGGGTCTGCAGCACTGATTGTGCCACCCACATGAGTAGCCCTTCAAACCTGTCTCAGGCCTGCCACGGCAGAGCCTCTGTGTGCAGCTTTAAAACTCCTATTTCGATCTGGCAAGTGCACCCACTTGCCAGGCCTAAACCTTCACTTTTGTTACATGTAAGGCACCCCTAATGTAGGCCCTAGATAGCCCCATGGGCAGGGTACAGTGCATTTAAAAGGTAGGACATGTACTGGTGAGTTTTACAAGTCCTGTGAGTGAAAAACTGCAAAATTCATTTTTCACCACAACAAGGCCTATATCTCTCATAGGTTAGGATTGGAGCTGTTAGCTGTTAGCTGTTGTGGTGAGGAACCACAGTCTGTCAAGCGCTGAGAGAGGGATTGACAGACTGTGGTTCCGGTAGCATTATATGCCACAAGGAGGGTAGAACCTGCACAGCAGAATCTGCAACCAGTCACCAGATACCACGTGAGCTGTAATGATCCAGGGCTCCAGCGACGGACCTGTGCACCAAGTAAATGAGATGGTCATGCACCAACTAAATGAGATGGCCACGCGCTGGTTCCGCGTTTATTAGTTAACTGAAGATGTAGGATCGTCCTACGTGAACGTGTCCCAAAAAACTCTGCAAGCCCAGAAGAAGACCATCATCAACTATAAACGAGGCCCTATAGGAAGGTAGAAATGCATCAGCGTACATATTGGTGTGGCCAGGATATATCTAATATCACAACGGAATGAATTATCTAACCATGATAATGATGTCAAAAGTGACATTTCTGAACAGTAATTAAAAATTTCCGACCACCAAAATAGGGGCCATTTAGGACCAATAGGACTATACTTCAGAGGGGAAATTCACGTATCCCCCATTTAAGTAAACACCACAGGACACTATTGTTAATATCTGTTTACATTATGTTGAATCAACACATTAAATGTTTAACCCTGTTTTTCATGAAAGGAAAATATTTGTTATTTGCTTTGATCACAATATTTGTATGTATATGTCCCTGTGAATTCTGTTGTTAAGTGTACACATTTGTTGTATAAATTATATGTAACAAACTTTACTTACACCACTGAAAAAGAAGAATATCAAATAATATGATACGATCTTTTGCTTTTTCTTGGTTCTGGGGGGATTTGACATGTGGTAACATCAGTGTACACCTTGTTATAATTTTAGAAATACAACTATGGTCATGCGTTGATCATCTGGGAAATGAAAGTGAGGCGTTTTCTCGTTATAAAGTTCTAACATTGATGGTATAGGGGGTACACCTAGATATACATCTTCTAGAAAGTTGGCATTTTCGTACTTAACCATTCTGTGCCTCTGCCTGTCCCTAGAATATACGTCTGGGTTGGATGGCAGTTGGGCATTGTGAACTCACTCTAGACAGCCACACACAAAGGGAGCTGAGGTGTGCCCTGCATATCCTGAGGACCCATCACCCGGCTGATGAGCCTGCCTGAGCTAGAGTGGTGGGATGAGCTGACACTTGCACCTGAATAGGGCTGTTCCTGTCCCAACACAAATAAGTATTCACCCCTGTAGAGTGTCAGGAGTCAGGGCAAGGAAGGGCAGGGTCTTGTGCACTAAAAAGACCTTTCTTTGAAGTCTCTCTACTTCAAAGTCAAAAATGTATATAAGTACTGGACCTCTGACACCATATACTCAGAACACTTCTGGACTGAGGACATTCTGCCAGGAAGAAAAGCTGTTGTGCTGCCTGGAGGGACTGCCCCTTTGCTGTTTGTTTTGCTGTGTTGGCCTGCTGCTTTTGCCCTGGGAGTGAGAGGACTGAAATTTGCTCTCTATATCCTGCTTTCTAAAGTTTCTCCAAGGGCTTGAGTTTAGCTTGCCTCCTGTTGGAAGTCTCAGGGCAATCAAAGACTTCACCTTTAGCACCTGGGCTTCTCTGCTGAGAGCCCTACTTGCAAAGTGGTGCCAAATCCAGTTACTGTGCCCTTGGAAGTGATACAAGAAGAAACCAACGCCGAGCGACTTTGGAACCAGCACCTGTCTGCAACTTTGACACTGTGCCACTGCCTGCAATGAAACTGTGGCCCTGCTTGACGCAATGGCTGCGACTGACAACTCAGGCCCGACGACGATGCAGCACCTCTGAAGAACCGCCAATGCAGGTGTCCCGAGCACTGCACCACCAACATCCATGATGCACTGCTCCGATGCCGCAGCTGTGGCCCAGTGGTTCGTCCTCAACGCCGCGAAGCCAAAGCCTCGCAGCTTGACCTGCAATGCCTCATCGACACCACCCAGCAGTAAGGAACCGAGGGTCATCTCAGCAACCGCCGCATCACCTCTCCTGCACCCCGCAATGTCCCTGGGCGTCAGCGACTCCACGGCTTTCCCCCCTGCCAGGGACCGATGCATCACTTGCTTCAGTGACGTCTCACCTCCTTTGTGCAATGCACTGTCCACGAGTGCCAATGTGCCAACGACCTGCATAGCAGTAAGGAACCAAAGCTGCACTTGTCTCCCCGACGCCCCACTTCCCCTGCGTTTTGCATAGTCTTTGATGCATGACCCCCGAAGCCGGCCCTCGCTCCATCAAGGTAGGACTGACTTTGTGAAGCCATTGTTTTCCAAGAACTATAACATTATTTAATATTGAAAAATTCATATCTTGACCTATGTATGTTGGATTTTTTGTCATTTTGGTCTTGTTTTACTCAGATAAATATTGGCTATTTTTCTACACTGGTGTGGAGTGCTTTTCACTGTGTTACTGTGTGCGCGCACAGATACTTTAATCATTGCCTCCTTAGTTTGCCTGACTGCTCTGTGCCAAGCTACCAGAGGGTGAATACAAGTAAACCTTTAGTGTGTACTACACTTACCCTGACTAGGATTGTGGATCCTGCTTTGACAAAGTGCATACAGTGCCAACCAGAAACTCAGTTTCTAACAGTTATTATAGGGCAAGACTGAAAATGCTTTTCTAATGTCTTATGGACACTTGAGGCAGTAAACCCACAACTCAGCCAAAGGAACCAAATTCTCCAGACTACCTGTCCCTTCCTCCAAGGTTCTGCTGCTTTTTTGCAAATAGTCTGCCTGATCCAATTGACTGCTTGTAAGTAATCTTAGTCCAAGTCGCAATTCAATTCAGGCAAAACAAAGTAAAACATGTCTTTCTCTGTAATGTGTAAGATGTTTCTCTGTTGAATGCCCAACATTCTGAAAATGAATCTTTCTTGTAGAACCCCTCATCGATCAACTTCATAAAGGTTTTATTTTGATGATTTTGCCCACCTAAATGAACATAATAAAAGTGCAAGCAATCTTACTAAAATAATCATTATGTGGACCACAAAGTAGATGGTCAGGAAAAGGCTCATGGAGGACATTACTACTAGTTTGTGGACCCTGAATATCAAACCCACAATTTCAGTGGGACACAATATCGAGGACAAGATATCGAAAAAACATATATACAGGTAAATAAGGGCCTCATTTAAAGATCGGCAGACGGGTTACTCTGTCACAACGGTGACGGATATCCCGTCCACCGAAATATAAATCCTATGGGATCACTGGCGTAGCAAGGGGGGGGCGGAGGGGGCGGTGCGCCCCGGGCGGCACGAGTTTTGGGGGCGGTGGCGGCCGCAAAAATCATCGCCAGCACCCCCCCCCTCAGCGCGGCGGCAAAAGGCAGGGACCGCCACGGGCGGCAGAGTGCCTAGCTACGCCACTGTATGGGAATTATATTTCGGTGAGCGGGATATCCGTTACCGCTTTTACAGAGTAACCAGGACGCTGAAATCTAAATCAGGCCCTAAGTCTTGATTTTCTATACCTAACTCCACATATATGTTCCTATGCAGTACATATAACTTTAAGGTACAAAGATGTGGAGTTAGAAATATTTAATCTTTATATCTCGCTATTTTGAAACTCGATCTTCTTCTATCTGGATATGTTGGTGTCGATATTCAGTATTACAACTACTACTAGGCAAGCACTGGTAGGCAGAATTCCAGCTCCGCACCTAACATTCAGTTCTCATCTTTCTATCACCCGAATCCGAGAGCATTCTATGCCACTGATGGCTCCATTTGTGCTACAATCACAACCCACATTAATTACACTAGCACTTTCTAGTTCCTGAGCCATATTTTACTTGAATGCATTACTTGCTGTCCAATTACATTTTAATTCTAGACGTTCACTGAATGAAAAGTTATTTAGCCTCGTGCTGTCCTACGGTCATAATTCGAATATGTAATGTCCTTCTTTCTCCAAGTTCCCTGCGCCTGAATAGGTCAGCAGGTACAATGTTGAACGTTCAGCATAAAAGGACTAAAGACTCATTCAACCTGAGAATCTTCACCGCAGGAAGCAGGATGTTCATACGCCCTTAAGAAATGAAAGACCAATCAAATTACCTCCTTTAGTAGTGAATACAATAACTGTTTGTGTATGGCCCATGGTCTGCAAAAAGACTAATCGATCAATGCTATCAGGAACATCCAGTGGATTTATCATAATGCAGAAATTGCTTCGTGACACTACCGTGACACACAGCTCTGTAAAAGTGCTGCTAATTCAAAACAAAAATCAATAATGATAAATTGTGAGTGCCTGTTAGGCGATAAAAGGATAATCTAACTAAAACCCAGGAGTAGAGGAAGTTCAAGATTTCAGCTGGGTAGGCAGCACAGAGGGCATAGCTTTTTAAAGATAAAGCAATGTTTATGAATCAGAGCCATCCCTCCAGGGTAATCCAATTGCTGATTATGAAAGAAAAATAGAATACTTGAATGAAGTAATCTCATGAAAGATGTAATTAGAAACAGAGTAAAGTACGTTACTGTAATAGGGACTGTAAAGGTTGTTACAAACCAAAAGATCATCAATATTTATACACATCAGCAGAGAGCACCTTGTTAGTACACTCTGCGGCAAAGAAAGCTACGGAAGTAGAACAGGCAAATACTGATTTCATACATATCAATATGAAGCAACAAAAACTTCAACAACATATTATTAATATTATTAAGGAGCCATATGCTGTTTGATCCACTTTGAAGTATGAAAGTAAGGTGGCAGCTTTGATTGCTGCACCCATGCTGGGTGGTAAGATGTGAAAGTGGAATGATCTTGGCTCGATTCCACAAGATAAATGCAGGGGCACATTTACTAAACTCTCGCGCAGTGCAGGGCAGAAAGCAAAGTTGCTGTGCTGCGTTAAAGGGAGAGAGCAGTAATGCTCCATATCTTTGCTTGCTCTGACGCATTGTAGGCAGCCTAGTACAAATGCAGGCACCCTTGCACCATAGTGCTAGGGTGCCTGCGTTACAGGCACAATTGTTTTTGTGCAGGAAGGAGCACCTCCCTGAACAAAAACACTCCTTAGAGGCATTTTCTGCTTTCTATGTGTGCTGCAGGATGCAGAACACGTTGTAGAAAGAAATAACGAGGATAAATAAAAATATTTCTTCTTGTTAAGCCTCACTTAGGAAGGCATAGCATTTTGACACATTCCCAGGTTTATACGTCTTTGTAAATCTGGGAATGTGCCAAATTCCATGGATGGATGTGGGAATGCCCATGATCCACTGGTGGAATGCCTCCCAAGTTGAAAAATAATGTAACACAACGCAAGCAGCTGGCTTGAGTTACATTTCTTTACAAAGTTATGCCAGGTCATGCAAACCAAGTCTTCATGGCTTCGTATATATTACTGAAGTGTTTGTGTTGTCAGGACAGGTCAAGGTTTCCATAAATGTGGGCCCTGTTAGTAATTGGGTTATTGGTTGACTGGGGTGTGAACCCTGGTCAAACAGCAATCACAATCCTAGCCAAGGTAAAGCACAAGCAAATCCCAAATTAACGTCTGCTCACCCCCCTGGTAGCTTGGCACAGAGCAGTCAGGCTTAACTAAGAGGCAATGTGTAAAGTATTTGTGCAACACTTCAAACAGTACAACATTGAAAATGCCACACAAAAAGATCCCACACCAGGTTAGTAAAATAGAGCTGAATGAAATAAATAAAACAAGACCAAAACAACAAAAATCCAATCAGTAGAACCAGAGTCATACATTTTTACAGATTAAACTGTACAATAGTGCCTAAATGCAGAAAGCGCCAACCGCAGCTATCTAGTTACGCTACACCGGATTCAATTAATAAGTTCAGGCTGACCATGATGGAGCACGGGTCAAAACAGTCCCATATTTGTCTTGCTGAAGGTTTACCTTCTCAAGTTTTGTACCAAAACTCCTGTTCACATTGGAGAGGGGTAATGGGAGCATGGGAAGCATTGCAGGCGGTGGTTGGCATGGTGCAAAGAGCTGGCTGGGTGTTGCGGATGGGCAGGCTGGAGCTTCTTGGTGGAAGTCCTCCGCTGGCAATCGATACTTGCTGTGCAGAGATGGGCTGGCGGCGGCTCGCACTGAATTTCGGTGAGAGCAGCACGGTTCAGGTACGAACAGGCCCATAAGCGGTTGCAAAGAGCCCAAAAGCTTGTTTGGAAGAGCTCTGAGTCACACCAAGGGTCCAGGACCTGAGTGGCACCACTTCGGGGTCATGAACTCGCTGCAGCTGATTCCAGGAGCTGGTTGGGGAGCCTTTTATGTCCCTGATGCTCAGATGAGGAGGCCAGCACCCTAGTCCTTGGAGTCACTCTGGGGTCCTGGGTTCAAGATGAAGTTGCAGGTCCAGTTCTTCTTCCACAGGCAAGAGAACAGAAGGTGGCAGGTCAGCACAGCATGGCAGCAGAATGGAAGTCCTTGTAGCAGCACAGCAGTCTTTCTTCCTAGCAGCCCAAAAGTGTACTGAAGAGTTGCTGTCTGAGGTCATTCTTTTATACACAGTTGTGCCTTTGACGTGGGGAGAAGCTTCTGGAGGCATGCTTTTGAAGTGGCCCTGGCTCCAGACTAACTACTGGGGGGTCTGCAGCCCTTTGTGTGGAGACAGGGAGCAGCCCATCCAAGCGTAAGTAGTGATGGGCCCAGCTCCTCCCACCCTCCCAACTACAATCTTGCTAGAATGCTGCTAAACATCCCAAAGTTCCATCACATCTCTGGCAGCATTAAAACCCTCCACTGGCTGCAGGTGCAACATCAAATCGAATTTAAAGCTCTGTGCCTGGTACACAAAGCCCAGTTTGGTGGAGGAGCAGCCGACATACAGAAATTATTTCAGCAGTATACTCCTCTGCGTAATCTTAGATCGGCTAACAAAGGTCTAGTCTAGGTACCAAGAATAGAAAGAGCCAGATGGGGAGGCAGAAGCCTGACATATTGTGCGTCTAGGTTATGGAATGAATTATCAGACGACATCAGACTCCAACCCTCCAGACCTCGGTTCAGGAAATTGTTGAAGACGTGGCTATTTACTAGGCAGAAGTAGGCCACTCCTCCTGTGCTAAACCAGTGTCCTGCTACAGCGCCAAGACGCCTCAGCATTCGTGCGCTCTATAAGCATAATACTTACTTACTTACTTACTTACCCATCCTGCCAGTGATGGCCCATCCAGTCACACCTAATCTCCCATTGTGTGTGGCTGTCTAGGAGGAATACACAAAGACCAACTGTCACCCACACCCAGTCATGTGAGCCAGAGATGGCTATGCCAAGATAATTACTGCATGAAGAGGTTGCACCCATTTCATGCAGTAATTGTTTGTTTCAGTGGCATTTGGGCATGCCACTCACCATTCATCACGCATCTTTGGAATACGTAGATTACAATGAGAAACTGTTGAAAATATATGGAGTGCATCCCACCCCTATGACTGATGATTCATATGCCAAGATAATGCCAGCTTTCTAAAAGTGGAATTTTCAGAATTGCAATTTAAAATCCGACTTCACAGTAAGTTAGGTTTTTAAATTAGGATTCCAGAGACAGCAAACATAAATTGGTTCTCTCTGCCCATTTAGAAATTGAACTTGTAAAATATAATAAGGCAACTCCAAGTTTATCTTATGGGAGAGAAAGGCCTTGCAGCAGTGAAAAACAAATAAAAGCGTTTTTCATTACCAATATATGAAAACCTTAAAAAGACATGTCCACATTTTTTAATACATTGCACCCTGCCCTCTGGGCTGTCCAGGGCCTACTCTATGGGTGACTTATATGTATTAAAAAGTAATGAGTTTGGCAAAAGGTTTATTTTACAAGGTTGAAATGGCAGTTTAAACTGCGCACCCAGTCTCTAAGACCAACAAAAATGAATTTAGCAAAAGTAGGAGGAGGAAGGCAAAATGCCTGGGGATGACCCTGCAGAAAGGGTCAAGTCCAACTGGCCCTAGTATCAGTAAGGCCATGCATTTTCAATTCCATATCCAAGATGCAGAAGTAAAGATCCATTTTTAATCTTAGGTTTAAGATTATATTTTTATCTGGGTTTGTCCTTACTCTGTTTAGAGTTTTTGTAAACAAAATATTAATTATCACTTCCTTCTCCAAGGCATTGTCAGCCTGATTCACAAAGAGAATTGGAAATATGAAATTATGGAGGAACAATAATTCTTGCTGCATAGTTATACTTTTCCCTCAGTCATAAAACTCAGACCTAATATGAAAATTCAAGGCAACTACCAAGTCACACTTTTTGGCAAAATTCCCATTTGTCCAATATGTAAAAGTACATTCTTTGCAACTATGCACTGCTCAAAGACAGCCAGATGTGAAAAGATTTGTTTTCTTCAATTTTCTCCACATGGAAACATGTTTCCTCATGAAGACACTCCTTCCCTACTCCATCACTATCTCTGTTGGTAAGCCATTCTTCTTCTCTCTCTGGAAAAAAAACTTACTCCAGTCATTTTATGAAGTAAAATGTTGAAAGATTTCATGGTGGGAAAGGATCAGTTAGGAGTTTATGAATGAAATATCTTTTCTCTGACACAGATGGTGTGGAATTCTTCATTGATGGTCTCAAACCAATTCCTTGATGTGGGAGATTTGGTATTTAGTAACTACAGCTTGACACTGCTTTATTTTTCCATTATGAGATATACGATGGGACTTCAGTGGAAGCTATAATCCCGTCGGTTTGCTTATTTAGTGCTTGAGATTGCAATGTACTCAATTTCCTTCCTGCATTCTATTCTCTTCTATTCTATGCTATTCTAGAAGCACTTATATGGGGCATGGCTATCTATGGGCCTCACAGCACTTTCCTCTCATTCTAACAATTTACCCTACCTACTCCTCTTCCTCACTAAGTGGCTGATTAGGATGGCGGACAGACTTTCATCGGACAGCCACCCTTTCATAAATTGGACCGCCCGACAGGCTGTCGGCGGTCCCGCCATAGGCATTAGGATGCGACCACCACCACAGCAGTCACAATGCCTATATTTTGTGTTGCGGCGGGTGCAGCACACACCTCAGTACAAAAAGGGGACACTACACATATCCCTGCATTATGTGGCAGGCACCATGCAGTGCCTGCCACATGGTGCAGGGATGGCGGGAATCCATAGATGCCCCCCAAAGCCCACAGCTGAAGGTCAGGAGGGAAGAGGGGCCCGCTAAGGGCCCCCAAAGTCCCTTTCTGCCTGCCTTTTCATGGCGGGTTGACCATTGTAGGGAATACAACTCCCTCTGACGGTCCAACAGGCTCCTTGATACGGTCGGATCCGTGGCAGTCGGTCTCTCCGACCTCCCCCCATCTGCCTGCCATCCTCATGTGGCGGGCAGGAATCCTCATTGTGATGGTGGTGGGACCGCCACCAAGGGGCTGTAGGTGATGGTTCCACCGTCATCGTAATCAGGCCCTAATTTCCTACACTTCTGGCCTGCCAAGGAGTTGAATAAGGAGTATGGGATAATTGATCATATAAAAAAGTTTAGCCGTTCGTGCTATGAAATTGTTTCTGTGTGAAATGTTTTTGCTCTTTGTGCAATGTTCACAACTAGTAAGGTGTGTTCTTTCTTAATAAAAATTATTGCAGCCGAAATTATGTAATAGAAGCTTTTTGTATTTCTTGTTGTTACACATCAAGAGAATGGTATTCTTAGGACTGAGCATGTAGACTAGTTAGGACTCTCTTCCACTTCCTTATGCTCTCTTCCCTCTAGTGTCTGTCATGCTTGTTTGTTGTGTAGTGAGTGCAAAAGGCCAGTTAGCAGATAAACCCTGGTTATGATGAGGATCCAGCAGCCTCCTCTGTTGAACCCTGGCTTGGGTGAGGATCCAGCAGCCTCCTCTGTTGAACCCTGGCTCGGGTGAGGATCCAGTAGCCTCCTGTGTTGAACCATTGCTCAGGTGAGGATCCTGTAGCCTCCTGTGTTTAACCATGGCTCAGGTGAGGATCCTGTTGCCTCCTGTGTTGAACCATGGCTCAGGTGAGGATCCTGTAGCCTCCTTAGTTGAGCCCTGGCTCAGGTGAGGATCCTACAGCCTCCTGTGCTCAACCATGGCTCAGATGTCCTGTGTTGACATTATGGACACATAGCTTATCTATCTTTCCCTTCATGCAAATATTGGCATGTTCTTTACTCTTTATGCAGCACTTTCATAAGCATCTCATGTTGACAGCAGCAAAAGCTTTGTGCATAGCGAAGGGTGAAATACGTGGTGAACTACAGCACAGCATAGACTCAGCAGTGCATCTCAGACTGTGCTGTTCTATGCAGCACAGCACAGATTCTGTTGTGAAATCCAGAACAGTGCTGTGGGGGCACAGGGAAAGACTTATGGACATATTATAATAAAGAAGCATTCCCACTGGGAATGGGAGTATTTATTTTTAACTCAGCTTCCTTCCTATTTTATTTGTTTAACTATGAATTTCTAAAAGTAAAAGAAAAATACTCCCATTTCAAAATCTTTATTGTATCCATGCATGTTAAAATTCTTGGCATATCATTTTACAGTAATACATTGTCAAGATGTATTCCTGATCTTGTATTTAAACTTAAAATGCGCATTCTTTGAACAGTATTTCTTTTTCGAAACCTTTTCTGATGACCAATTATAAACAGTTTTTCTTGTCTGAATATCTTTTTAAACAGAGAACAGTAGTTTCATAATAGATTTACTTTAGGCAACCTGATTAGCCCATTTATCAAACTCGTGTGGTTCTAAACAAACTCTAGACAAGAAAACAAAGATCGGTAAATTCTCATAATTTACTGGACAATGCACAACATAGTTTTACAGACCTATTTGTTTTTCTTTTTGACAGTAAACCTATGTATATCACAGTGATGCTATGCTTGGGCGTTTTGTGCAGCTTCATCAGTCTCTAAATACCACCGATTTTGGATAAATTGAAATAAGTTTGTGCTTACACTTCCATTAGGAAGACCATTACACTAGAACAGAATTGACACTTCTAAAGGTCTTTTGGTGGGAACATTAATCTGCTCCACAGAGAAAGGACAAGAATAAAATAGCACCTATTTTTTCTAAAGCTGTCAAACTTCATTAAAAGATTAGAAATGGCAAAACTTCGTTAAACTACAACACATAATTCTGATCTGTTTTTCTCTAAGAGCTATCACTGGTAGGTTGGCTCAGTGAGCTGAACGCTCTCTAATGCAAAACCCTGTTTTCTGTAAATCAAGGTTTCTTATCTCATCAAAGTTGTCTCAACCTTCCACACTTACAAGGTCAGTAAGACTTATCATTTACAGTGCTTAGAAATGGGAGAGGTGTGGTATTAGTTGCCCATAAAAAAGCAAATTAATATATTACCAATATCCCTTCATGTTCTTGCAAATAGTTAAACAGATCGCTCAAACCTTCATAGTAAGTGTCTCCTGGAGTGAGATGGAAAACTGCTTCTGTGCGCTTCAGTATTACAAGTGTCATTGTGTGCCTTGTCATAAATCCTGAATACAGTTGAACATATCTGGTTCCTATACATTGAAGAAGTGGCGTTTCCTAAATTTCATTTGCCTTTTCCATGTGCAGAGATAATTCTTTTCTCAGAGAAGTGTTTAAGCCCCTTTGCATGTAGTGGGTCAAAGCCCTGTGCCAAAGGCAGGCCATTGCTACAGCCACAGATGCAGACAAATGCAGAAAGGGTATTCCACCAAAATATAGTTTCAAAAGTATTAACACAAATATCTCGTCAAAAATAATGTAATGTCAAGAATATCATGGGACAGAATATTGAAGTTAAGAATATTATTTTGTATGTATTTTATATCATATTTAATTATAGTTGTACATAATATCGTTTTTTAATTATGTTTTAGATTTTTATTAGTTTTTCTGTAATAGATTGCCATTGTTTAATGTTAAGTATGTATAATTATTTTTTGTGGAGTTGTATTTGATTTAGTAATATATTTAAATGATTTTTAAAATTTCGTTTCGATTTAGTTTTGTAATTATGGAATGTTGGATTTGTAGGAGAATAGGGTTGGAAGTTTTTTAAATATGTATTTTTAATTGATTACATTTTTATAATTGTTGATTTGATTATCAGTTAAAATTATCTTTTTAAATATTTTATATATATTTAAAAATGGCAATTATTTAAAATTTCTAATTAGATAATTGATTTTTGTAAACTATTTGTTTGTAATAATTTGGATATTATTGAATTATTTTATGAATTAGTTTATATATAATAATTAATGTTATAGTGTTATTATTGTTTGGAATAATGTAAACTATTATTTTGTTTCTAGTGTTATTTTAATTTATTTTTGCGAGTGTGGGAAATGTAGTGTACTAGGGCGAGAATTGTTTAAAATGTATATTTGTAAAGTCTTTACTTAATAATTTTAATATCATTGTATTTTTTAATGTTATTTGTTAATTTAGTGTTTTTAGTTGTTGCTTACGTTGGAGTGGGAAAATAAAATCTTGCTCCTCCAAAGTCTGACACTTTCACTACTGCTGCTTGTGTTAGAATGGGAAAATAAATCTGACCCCTCCAAAGTCTGATATGTTCCCTATTGTTGGTCAGTTTGGAGTGGGAGAAGAGAATTTGATCCATCTAAGGGCCCGATTCTGATGCGGGTTGGAAAAGCTTCCCGACCGAATCGGTTGGGAAATGGTTTTCGACCCACTCGGATCGGGAAAGTCCGACCGGCGGAGTAGGATGCATCCGGATGCTTCCAGATACGATTGACTTCAATGGGAACATTTGTTCCTAACCGCATCAGAATTGGGCCCTCGGTCGGGAAGACACGTTCCCGATCCGATTTGGAAGGAGCAAATGCCGTTAGGAGGCCTTCCTAACCGCATCAGAATCAGGCCCTCGGTCGGGAAGCTTTTCCAACCCGCATCAGAATCGGGCCCCAAGTCTAATTTGTTTTGTGTCAGGTTTATTCTAATTGTTTTGACATATATTTTACTGATTTACTTGTAAAAGTTTGTTCAATTTAAATAATTTATATAATATATTTGGAGCAATATCACATTTAATAGCTAGTTTTTGTAATTATAATTATTAGTAGTATGTTAGTAGCATTGTAATTTTATTATTTACAGTTAATTAACACTTATTTTTAATTATTATATGTATTTCTTTTTTAAATACATTTTTTTATCTTATTTTTGAATGTCACACAATTTTTTATGTGTATGATATTATAGTATCTTCTTACATTGAAGTTAATATATATTTTAAAGTTAACATATTGTTTAATACTAATAATTTTATATACTTATCTATTTTAAGATGATATTGTGGTCTATACTTTTGTAGTTGATATTTTTGATGTTACATACAAAGGGGCAGAATTACAAGCCCCTTGCGCCACTTTTGCGTCACTTTTCCCATGTTAAAAATGACGCAAAAGTGGCGCAAGGGCCTGGTAGATCTGCCCCAAAGTATGTAAAGTCAATATTTGTGTCCTCAATAATTATTTTGGCGATATTTTAGTTGCTGATTTTCCCTCATTCCACTGCAGTCACGGATGTGCTGCATGTATTTTAGTGGCTCAACTTCACATACCCTTTGAGTGAGTGAGTGTAGGGCAAGGGATCAATGAGGGTGAGGAAGAAGGATGGTGCTGAACCAACCCCACTTGAGAACCACAAGCACTTTTTAAGATCCTGAGGAAACAGTTTTATGCATTTTTTGCAGAAATCATTAAGACATCGAACATCATTTTTAGTAGGGTTTTTGGCATACTGTTCTGCATTACTATTGTAGTGCATCAACTGCTGTATCTGTTTTCAGTATGTGCCCTTAGCCAAAAATATGCTCTAATTAAATTTCAATTAGGGTTATTTTTTACCCCTTTCCAAACAGTACGTCTATATGTGCAACGTATGGGCCTTTACTAAGTCCTTGGGTAGGAACTGCACAATAATTAATTGTTTAAGAGTAATTTAGTGTTCTGTATGCCTCATTGTGGGTGATCCACCTATCACATAGATTCTAGTAGGGCTTTTGGTTGTTGAGACTGGACACTCTGTATTGCATCCAGATAATGGGTTTAATCATCAGCTATAAATCCAAAGGTAAAATATTTGTTTTGTAAAAAATAACTTTAGTCTAGTCATTCAATTTAGTAGAAAATTACTGCTGATGTGTTTCACTTAGCATATTTCACCAAGAGCTCCTGAAGGGTTGTTACGTTAGAATAATTGTAAGGACATATATGGTATTAGGCGAGAAAAAAACAAAATACCAATTTTATATGAGCATGATATATATATGCAAGCAAAGTGCTTCTGTGGGTTCAAAATAGAAACATGCAAAATACACATGCATGGTGGCAACATGCCAACAGAATATTCATTATTTGTAGCCACACAGAGCTGGTTATTAGCTTAAAAGAATGGACTAAATTTAGGTCCGTTTCATTTTCAATGTATGAGTAGTTTGTGACAGTGGTATTATTCTATACATTCATTCATCTATCTATCAATGTAGTACTTCGGAATAAGGTTATAGGGCTAAAAGCAACTTCTACAGATCAAGTTATCTGGATATTCAGATATTAAGCATTTTTCCATGCAGATAAAGAAGTGATTTCAACCATTATAGTTTTTTTGGGCTATAAGGAACGTGGCAAGCTACTCATGTGTGTATTTGCAACACATGTTAAATAACTATTCTTTGAGTAAGAACTTGATTTGAATTCACATTTTAAATTCACTTGCTGACTGCGAATTTAAAACAGGCTGGGGCAGATTTACAAGAAAGTGATGCATCTGTAGAGATGCGTCACTTTCCCTGCGCCACCCTGAGAAACCCTTGCGCCACCATGGATGCGCCGTATTTACAATACGGCGCACCATGGCGCAACGATTGGCAGATGCGTCAGAAATTCTGACGCATCTGTTGGGGGGAAAAGTCACGCATTGCTGGAGTCGTGTCGCAATCACGGCGCAACTTCAGCAATGCATTTTGAGGCCTATTCCCACTACATTGCGTCACTCCTTACGCCTGCTTCAAGCAGGAGTAAGGTTTTGACGCAGTGGCGACCTAGAGGGGACGCAGTGAAATCTTGTCGATTTCACTGCGTCACTTTTATGAGGCTTTCCTGCGTGGGAACGCCCACCCTGCATACATTATACCTGACGCAGGTATAATGGGACGCAGGGTTTTTCAACGTGACACATCTCCCTAGATGTGTCACGTTGTAAATTGGCCGCATTTTTTACGCTGCGTCATAAAAATGATGCAACGTCGGCGCAAAAGTGTCGCAAGAGGCTTGTAAATCTGCCCCGCTAACTTTCTTTAAATGGTGCAGGTAGTAACTGTACACTTGATTCCCATGTTTTTCCTAAACTCGCACTAAAAAGCAGGGAAAAAAAGTCCATTCTCTGGTTCATGCACTTTTCCATTAATGCAGCAGCTGAAATGTTGCTACAAGGAAAGTTTACATTGTGTGTCCCACATAGTAGGAAAAAGGAAGAAAAGTAGCAGCAAGCTTCCACACATAACTATTCTTTTGAACAAGGAGCATTGTTCAAAATTCTATGTAAAGACAGAGCAGTCAAGAATGAGTCAAACCCTCCTCGCACGATAGCGTACAATGCATAAGAAACGTATATGAGATGCTAATGTATGAGTAGGCTGAGCAACATGGATCAGTTGCTGGGAAGGATACTGAAATACAGATATCGACTTCAAGCCCCAGGGCACAAATAAGGTATGTTGGTAGGCATTACATGACTCTGCATATAATGAAGAAGTAATACAGCCATGCAATTATATGTCTGGTTATAATTTAAGCACATTCTAGATTAATAGCAGAGGATGTGTGATAAAATATGGTTGGGACTTATATAACATTTTTCCTAATATGTACAACTATTGCTGAGTTGTCGATATAGTGTAAAATACCAAAGCTTTGAGTGTGTGCACTGGTTTTGTGGCACAGGGTATGGGGCGGGACTCTGTATATCCCACCTGCAGATGAGAGTTTCTCTGACAAATGTATCTGACTCCTAACAATCCAATCTACCAAAGCCTAACTCAGTATGGGTAGAGGGCGTGATGTCAGCCACTTCTCCTTTTCGCTGAATAGATCACAGTTTCCTTTTAAGGCTTAGGTGATGTACACTAGTGGGCATATTTACAATGCCCCTGCAGCACTTTTACACCGCCGGAGCATCACTTTTTTGATGCTCTGAAGGTGCAGTGTGCCAGCCCATATTTACAAGGCCATGAAAAGCCACCCTGCGTGGCTTTTCATGGCCCTGTAAATATGGAGTAAGGCAATACCTTACCCTGCATGGAAGGGGAGTTCCATGGGTGTGGCTGTAGTTGACTCCAAGCAACACCCATGGTTTTTGACACTGCACCAGATTTAAAACAGCGTAAATCTGAGGCAGCGCCAAAAATAACACCTTCCCAAAAGAGGTGTAACAAGGAGAAAAGTTTACAATTATCCTCTTTTTCCTCTTTCCACATGAGCTGCATTCTGCATGACACATAGAATGAGGAAAACACCTCCTTTGATTGTTTTTATGCAAGAAGGAACAATCATTGCAACAACACGGACACACTTGCACCATGGTGCAAGGGTGCCTGAGTCGGCGCTCAGCTGCAGTTTGTGCTCTGGCACTGGCAGAAAGGACAGGAATGTGCTGTATCTTGTAGATATGGCACATTCCTGCCCTTTTCCTTTGACGTAGGGCAGCGCAGCTGGAAGGATTGCGGCGCTGCCCTATGCCAAATTATTGTAAATATGCCCCTAGGTGTGACAACCACTGTGGGATAGAACAACACCTCTACTCCAATGTGTCTGATCACCTTTTCTTACTCCCCTTCATTTTCTGTGCATCACTTCAAATAATAATGTACAAATCCGTGCATCCCACCTGCACTTTAAAGAGGGGTTAGAGATCTCCCTGCAGGCGGGTGCAGTGAGTAAATACATCTGCATGCAGGGGACTCTCTGGGAGTCCATGGGACCTCCTTCTCCCTCTCCACAGGGCTGCCTGCAGGGGTCACAGTGACAGTACACCACCCTTTTGTGGCACATTTTGAGTGCACATCCTACGGGCATGTTTCAGCATTTTTGTAGACAACTGGTGGAGAGGGTTCTTGGATAGGGTGAAAGGTAAGGCATGCCATGCCTTAGCTTCAGCTACAGAGAAAGGCCTGTCTGCAAATGTGACAAACCTGCTCCTATGTATGTCAAGCAGAGTTTGGGTGTGCATAGCATAGTGCATGACTGGAAGTGTGAAAGTGACATTTTAAAATAAAAACATTGGGGGTGCGCAGAGAAATTATTTATCATTTTACACACAATGGTAATGGACTTAGATAATACTATTGCATGTATTGGTAGCCAGTGTAAATTATGCAGGACATCGCTAATAGAATCTCAGCGCCAGAGGCCAGACATATGTCGTGGAACAGTACTGTTGTTGATTGGGTGAACCTAGATAGACAAAGTTCCCACAGTCCAGTCTAGACTCGACTTGTAAATTTTCCACAAGGACATGCTGAGAAGCGTGAATAAGCAGCTAGCAATTTTTTTTAGAATTTTCAATTGTAGAAAGGAGGTCAATATGAGTTGGTAAAGTTGTTATTTGCAACCAGTACCTCTGTGTTGTGTGGGTTTTAATTCAGAAAATTGGTGACATTCCACCATCTGACTACTACAAAAAAGGGGCACATGAATTAGAAGAGGTTATTATTTTTCTTTGACATTCGAAAAATCACTTGGGTATCATCAGTATACATTTCCAATTGCGTGCCGAGGTGTTTTAATCATTTTGATATGGTTAGCATATAGTTGTTAAAAAGGTGAGTACAAAATAGACCCTGGTGGGACACCAAGATTTATGATCTGAGCTACAGAACTAAAAGGGGGCACATAATCTGTTTGCTGCCTGTCATTTAGGGAGGGCTGTAGCTAAAGCTTGGACAGTCTGCAGGCTCCAGTTTCATACAGTCTTTCAGGAGTGTGGGATTGTCGATGGTGCCAGGTGCCATTGTGCAACCATGCCCTGTCTGCCCTTTGGCACTTATGCTAACACCTCCTCCTATTTTTCTTTGGTTTTAGGACACTCTTCAGCATGCTGCATCTGGGACATATTTGGCTGTGGACAATCAAAGTGAAAGTTGATTATCTGTACAGTACATAACTACTAGAAACTTTTGTACAATATGTGGTATTAAATACAGCTCATTTATCCACTTGGATCGCAACTGGTAATGTGTGTGTGAAGGAGGTGGTGGGGGAGTCAGACCTGTCACAGGGAAGATCTGCACTACTTCCATAGAAGAATACTCTACAGTCTATGAGCCTGTGACGTAATAAGTGAACAAATGCCATTGGTCAATATTACTGAAGTTCACCCAGTCCTATATTAATATCACCACTGTAATTCTCAACCCTCTTCCCTGTTTATAGGATGAAAAGCAAGAATGTAGTTCAAAACACATTTCACAGCAACAGCCAGTTTATGAAGTACCTGACAGGTGGGTCTCCAAAGAAACAACCAAGGACCCTTTCTACCCAGGGTACAATGATCTAAAACAATGTCAATAAATGAGTAAAAAAATTCCCAGACCTCCAAACACAGCCTCTTTAAATTGAGAGTCCTCACCAGAAGCCTAATGTAAAATCTAGTTCATCTGATGTTATTGGAGCAGGCAGCTGATTCACTTGGTGGCCTGGCAGCAATACCCTATGCTGTTTGACAAGAGTGATTTATGTTTTTAAAGTTGAAGTATTTGGTTCAGAGGAGGAGCAAGCTGAAAAGGTACCAATATGATATTAGCATATCATAGTTCTGTGACGACGCATGAGCAAAATATTGATATCCACTAATTTCAGACTTAAATCATTTGTTTTACTGGTGAGCAACATCAGTGGCCTACTCATCATAGCCTTAATGTTTGGCACAATAAGAGAGCTCCATTAGACACAGCACCAAGCACAAGAATAAAAGGAAAAAGAGTTCCTGGGCCATAGACACATCTGATCCTGGCCAGTTACACCCATCCGGCAAAGACGTGTAAATGTGTATAGACACACTAAATTCCAATTCACCTAGGGGCATATTCACAAGGAGCTATCGCCGCATTAACGGCACTTTATCGCAGCCAAAGTCGTGATAAATGTACCTCACCATTCACAAGCCGGTGTTAACAGCCCACAGCACCAGTTTACCCACGATAGCAGCCGCAAAAAACATCACCACAGAGGACCCCCGCAAATATCGCTAATGAGATGCAGAGTGGGCGTTCCCGTGACAAAAGTCGAGACAACAGCATACCTCAACATTCACAACGACCAGCCACATCCGCGCTAAAAACACAAAACAGGCGATAAGGCGCGTTAGCACCAGGAAATCTACACCTGCTCTGACCTGGTGTAAACTCGGACGGCAGCCTGCAAACCAAAGGGAGCACAGCCCAGGGCTACATCGGAAGGGCAACAGATGCCATAGAGCCACCCATCATGCGGCCCGGACACCCAAGAGGGCCACAACACCCACAGCCACCACCCCCAGGACCACCCTCCCTGGCACCCCCGACCAAAGACATGCCACATCAGCCACACCTAAACATGTACAAAATAATCCGCTTGATGCCGCACAATCACTACTGGTGACATGGATGTGTCGTCACAGAAATGACCAGCACACATTCACTTTCGAAGCAACAAATGAAACTTTATTGAAATGAACAACGAAATGAAATGAAGACACATGGCCGCTCCCCTCCGGACAATACGTAGGTCACAGCCTGTAAGACAAAAAACATGATGAGAAGGTGTGTCCTGAGCACATCAGAGGACAGAGAGAGAACGAAGGAGAGAGAGAGGAAGAGAGGGAGGGAGAGAGAGAGGAAGAGAGGGGGAGAGAGAGAGAGAGAGAGAAGAGGAGAGAGAGAGGAGAGAGAGAGAGAGAGAGAGAGAGAGAGAGAGAGAGAGAGAAGAGGAGAGAGAGAGGGAGAGAGAGAGAGAGAGAGAGAAGAGGAGAGAGAGAGGAAGAGAGGGGGAGAGAGAGAGAGAGAGAAGAGGAGAGAGAGAGGAAGAGAGGGAGAGAGAGAGAGAGAGTGCCGCCCCTGCGCACCCAGGCCACACTGCTCACCTGCTGCCACCGGTGTGTCTCCAACCACTTGCCGGTATGTAGGGCAGTTCACCAGGTCACACATCTGATTCAGAGCCATCAGCTGAAACAGAGCCCAGATACATGACTGGCACAGTACACACACTTGCACAAGACAACATCGCCTGCCCGCCCATGCACACCCAGGCAGAGGCACCCCAACCCCTCCCGCCGCCCATCGGAGCATGCCCGCCCATGCACACCCAGGCCTCAATGCTCACCTTCCGCCACCGGCGCGTAGACAGGAGGTCCCACCACGCGCCGCTGCAAGCCACAAGCCCGGGGCCCGTGGACATGGCACCCTCCACATCATGCAGCCACGCTCCGCAGGCCACCAGGTCTCACGTTTGGTGCTGGGTCTTGATTACTCCATGGCATAGGACATACCAGTGCACCCAGCACCATCGCAGGCTGCACACCTGCTCAGCCCAATGGGTGCCAACAACTCTGGGACCCCGGAAGCGACGCCACGTGGCGGTAGGCCCACGCTGCCCGCTGGCTCTGGCCTACACTGCGGTCCAGCAGGGCACACAGAACCTGAGCTGTCCGGAAAGCCTGGACGGGGCATCATCGCAGGCTGCCCCCCCCGCAGCAGCTCAAGGTGTCACTGACACAGTGCACCCCAAGTCACCGTCCCATGGCGGGTGCCTGTGCCGTCCGCAAGGCCCCGGGTGCCACTAACCCTGTGCAACCCCAGTCTGCGCCACGTGGTGGTAGGCCCGTGCCTTACTCAAGGCCTCGTGTGCCACTAACCCTGTGCAACCCCAGTCTGCACCACGTGGTGGTAGACCCATGCCGTCCGCAAGGCCTTGGATGCCACTAACCATGTCCGCAACAACTTATGGGCCCTACGTGAGTGAGAACCGTGGAGCAGCCGTCATCCAGTCACCACCGGAAGAGGGGAATGTGACGTCTTCGGCCCCTTATGTTGGCGGAGTCACATGGCCTGTGACGCCCGTGCCGGATGGGTGTGGTGTGTGTGAAAACCTGCCCTCAGGGAGTGGCTGTGACATGCTGACAACTAGACCAGTGACCTGCACACCACCAGCGAGTACGGCTGCGACGGGTAGCAATGAGGGCCCCCCCTCGGGGCGTTAGCGGAGTGGTCTGGCCTGCCGTACGCCCGACCAGCGCAGGGCTTGCAACAATGACTTGTGGGCTCTGGGCGTGGTCCAGTCCATGTCTGGACAAGGAAGTGACTGATGCGTGTGTAGTGTTCACGGAACCCGCTACACAAAATGCAATGTCGCACCCTCTTACTGGCATCCCACAGGATGAACATCATTGACGCAAGGGAAGGCACTGTCCCCACATTCATCCACACAGGAATGACGTAAGACATTACACAGCAGTGCGCAACTGGATGTTTATTTGCACATCCAGTGCAGTCATGCAGCTGGAGCGGTACAGGGCAATGCCGAGCACACCACACAATATGGGCCCATGGAGGGCCAGCCAGTGTCCATCCCGGGATGAGCTGTACTGCGGAAGAGGAAGGGTACAGTCCGCAGTCTGTCCGCCGTGTCATTGGTCGCCAAACAGGATGTGGCAGTCCATGTCGCTGTCCAAGGTGAGTGCCTCGGAGTGTATCGGGGGTCAGTGGTAGGTCTTGAGGCCATGTGCGGCACCAAGCAGAAACAGGCAAGGTGGCGGATATGGATGCTAGTGCCTGGCCCTCCTGACCACTATCCCATCCACGTCCTCGTCCCCGGGTGTGTGCCCTGCCCCACCTGTGGGTGTTGCAGTGCCGGCTGCCGCACTGTGTGCCACTGACACATCAGGGGCCGGAGGAGGATTGTCGGCCGCAGTGTGTGGCAGTGACACATCAGGTGCCGGAGTGGATACGCCTGCCGCACTGGGAGGCACTGACACACCAAGGGGTGGAGATGTGGATGGTGTGGGGGCAGCAGCATTCATCATCGCCAGGCCTTGTGGCAGCAATGCCATGACGAGGAAATGCAGGGCACGGTAGATCCCAGCTACATTTCGCTGATGTGCAGCGGAGGCTGCCATCCTTTCCGCCTCCATCCGCACCATGTCCTCCATGAGCCTCCGCATGTGTGCCAGCTCATGGCTGGCATCGCTGGGGCCACTCTGAGCGGACAGGTATTCTTCCCTCCGCATCATGACTCCAGAGATGTCAGTCAGGGCTCACTGGAGTCCATGGGGCGGACATAGACACCCAAGGATGGCGTCCAGTTTGTTAGCCATGAGCTCGAACCCCACCCGCACCTGCTCGGCCGTCTCCCTCTGGCCCTCCAGCACACGGCGTTGGAAGGCCATTTGTTGTTCCTGGGGGTCTTGGGAGGGTGCCGGGGCTGTGGGTGCCTCCTGCTGGGTGGTTTGGGTGGTGGGTGGGGTCTCATGGATGTAGCTGGGCTGCCCTGATCCTGGAGGTGAGTTGCGGATGAGGTCAATGAGGTCTTGGATGGTTTGGGTGTCGATGCTGGTGTTGTCCTCCTCCTCGTCATCAGTGAAGAGTGGCTGTGACTGCTCCGCAGGAGGTGTTGACGATGCCCCTGCGATGTGAAGGGGAGATGGTGTATTACAATGTGTCCACATGTATGTAGCTGCATGGTACAGGTTGACATACAGACAGCATGGCATTGTACATTGTGACAGTCTGTGGGTCTGGGCGAGGACCCAGAGTGATTGTGGGTGTGCACTGTGCTCTGCTTGCTTGTGCATGTGTGCCATTGTGGCCATCTCCCCCTGTCCCCCCAGTACCTGGTGGTCACTCACCCTGTTGCGGTTGCGTTGTGTCCTGTCGAGCAGTGTCCGGTCCCCCGACTCCGGCCACAGTCTCCACACTGATGACTGTCAATACCAGCTCCTCCATGTCATCCAGCTCCAGCTGTGGCACTGGGTCCCCACCTCCGGTCTGCGTTGCTGCCTTCAGGTTGGTGGAGAGTTTCTCCTTGGTCTTCCGCTTGATGTCATTCCATCGCCTCTTGACCTCGTCCATTGTCCGCTTGTGCTCTCCGACGGCATTCAGCTTGTCGACGATGTCCCGCCATATTCCAGTTTTGGTGCCCAATGACACGTTGGAGGTGACGAAGAGTTGTTGATGGTGTTCCATCACCTCCGTGACTATGATCCTGTTCACCTGCGGACTGAACCTGGTCTTCCTGGTCTTCTTGTCCTTGCCCTTCCCTGTCCCCGAGGTCCCAGGCTGGTCATCCAGGGTGCTTGAGGGTTGCGCTCGTCCTCTGCGCCTGCTCCGGCTGACTCCATGGTGCTTGTGTGTTGGTCAGTCTGTGTGTGGGTGTTTTTTCTACTTTTATGGAGGTTTTTGACGCCTGCCAGGTGTGTGTTGCAGGCCTGGCGCTGCTTGTCGCTGGTTTCCTCATCGCGCTTTGGCCCATCGCGTGTTTTTTGGTGTTGTGGTTTGTGTTTTTATCTCCATTGTGGTGGTTGTATCGCGGACTTTGTCTGCGGTTTCGGCAGACTACCGCATTACCATGCCTTGTTGTGAATTCCACGTTGACACGGGGTTATTTTCCGCGATGGGCTGCGATATTGAAAGTTGTGTTACGCTACTCTTGCGGTAGTTATCACACGTTCTTGTGAATATACCCCCTAGTGTCTCAATTAATCTTTTTAATGAATGTTTTATTCATAGGCTGAGTGGTTTACAAGTGTTTGAATTTACTGGCTTGGGTATCAGAGCGTATTAAATGTACTGTAGCAATCTTCCATCAAACGTCATGCTGGGCAAACGTCTGGCTTAATGGTTTGCAGAGGTCTGGACATCTCCAGAAAGGCATTAGAACAATTTGCAGATTTTCATAAACTAATGAGATCAAAAGACGTCATGAACCGAGCTGAGTGCTTTATTCTGTGGTTGAAGGTACAATTATTTGTGAGAGAGACATTTAAAAAAGTCCCAAGGATGACCGTAAAGCACCTAAAGGAATTTAGTGATGAGGATGATTTTTGAATCAGTAGAGAAGGAATTACATTTATAGATTTTCTGTTAAAGCACGTAGTTGTGGAGAGCGACCTTGGACCACAATTACCAAAATCCAATATAACACATCCCACTCAAAAAGAGACTATTAGCTTTTTAATGTCCCAATAGCTTATTTAAGTGTACATTAAAGTGTGAACTTAAAAGTGTACCAATTAAAAAGGTGTATACATTAAAAAGTGTCAAAAATGTATTCAAATTAAAGTAGAGCTTTTAGATCCGAAGCGTACAGATTTTAGAATCAAAACGTATACAGCATTGGCTTAGATAACATTAATCACCATATAGCTGAACACTTGGCACTTCAAGTAAGTCGCCCATCTGGGAATAGCCTCACAAGCCTGAGAAGTGCAAGGGTACTCTCATGATTGACAGCGTGCAAAAACAAAGCAAGTTAAATGTTGGGTGGGATGAACATGAGTATAAACATTATCTGAATATCACTCTGAGATACTGTGTACCTGAGAAAGTGGAATATTGTTTACCTGAAGAGAGCAAAAAGCCATTACAGTACCTTGCAGTACAGACTTCATACACTGAATGTTTATTATTAGTATTTAGTCATTTAGTTATAAATCTCCAGTCCAGAATTAACTCAGAGAATCATCATCATAACCCATAGTTTCCACATTTCATCCATAGTGTATCATGTTTCAGGCCAAACCTTGAAGTACTAAGGGCCTGATTACTATTTTGGCGCAATGGCGCAATGCCGCCTCCACTGCGCCAAAGCTGCACAAGCACCGCTGACCGTTTATGAGTTAAAAATGTGTAACTTGTAATACGGCGGGCAGTCATTTGCTATTCCCATGGCGGTGCCTGGAAAACAAGCACCACAATGGGAACAGCAAAAAGGTTCCAGCATGGCATAACCATGGACATCCATGCCGTGCAGGAACTTTGTAGGGGTACAGACAGGGGGGCATATGTTGTGCCCCCCTGAATGTATCCCCATGGCGGGTGGTCCATGGGAGCCCTGAACGCCCCCCTTTGTTCCTGCACCTTCAGCCTTTTCATGGCAGGGCTCTGCCATGAAAAGGCTGGCGATCCAGGAACTTGTAATATGCTGAGCAGGACTGCGTCAGTCCCCACTCAGCATATTGCATTGTAGCAGAGACCCCCCGGATCCGCAGAAACAGAGCTGGTGGACGAGCCTTCTCCTACATCACAGCCAAGACCTGGAATGGGCTCCCAGCAAACATCAGACGCTCCCCGAACCTGCACACCTTCAGGAAGAACCTCAAGACCTGGCTTTTCAACTGAACCGGAGCTGCGCCCCCTCCCCCCAGCGCCTTGAGACCCTCACGGGTGAGTAGCGCGCTTTATAAAGCCCCTGATTGATTGATTGATTGATTGATTGATAGCACTCCTGAGCCACCACCAGGGAATGCCCACTGCTGCAATGAATTTAGAAGTCGTAATATGGCAGACGGTGGACTGCCACTGCTGTGCCACCACGAGTCTGACAGTCGGAAGACCGCCAGACTCATAATCAGGCCCTAAGCAACTTTGGATAGTTTGCTTTTATGGAGCACCATGCTCAACAGCCATGAGGGCCAACCTTGAAGCAACTGTACCAGATACTGCTGAGAGTATCTACCACTGTTGCTCATGAAACTGTTCATGTTTTTGTTACATTTTATTGATAAAAGTGCAACAGTAGCACAAAACAAATGAACTGTGTAAGCAACCATGTCAAATCACAGGTCAGTATTGTAGGAGAGTAGGATCTGCTTCACATGGGTACCCCCACTTTTTGCTGATGCTTCACTGTTTTTCGACATTAGTCTGGCTGGGGCCCTGCTAATCAGAACCCCAGCCTAGCTGCTTCCTCTCTAAAATGGTTTCCATGTGCCTTAGGCACATCACTGATTGGAATCTGGAGTGCCCTTATAAGTCCCTAGTATATGGTATACTATGTACCAAGGGCATAGGTACCTCAGAGGCCTACCAGGGGCTGCAGCATGTATTATGCCACCCCTGGAAGGCCATCCAAACTGACACCACAGGTCTGCTACTGCAGCCTGGGTAAGGTGGTGCATGCACCCCTTACTGTGATATAGGTTACCTATATCACTAAATACATACACACATATAAACCTATAAGTCACTCCTATGGCAGGCCTTATCAATCCTGAAGGCAGAGTGCGTGGTTCCTATGTGAGAGGGTGCCCCTGCATGAGCAGGGCCCCTCTGCAGCATTCGGAGCACCCTTCTATGATGCTGTTTGTAGTGCAGCCTGACCATATACTCTTAAGCGCATTATAACCTCGCGTTAAATGCTAACTTTGGGATGGCTGCACCTAAACATGTCGTGTTTGGTGTCAAACATCTTGGAATACAACCCCCCGCCAATTCTGGCGGCGGGGGTAGCATTCCACCCTTCTAGAGGGAGAGACATGTTAACCCTGGCCTGGCCGGTAACTTCTTTCTAAAGCCCTGGCATCACAAAATGGATGATGCTGCCACAGACACGAGTCTGGCCTCCTGCTGCTGGATGAAACTCCGGCAGGGGAGGCCTGGACAATAGGTTTCCTGTCCCAGGGAGGTGTGACCACCTCCCCAGACAGGATAATGTGTATTGGGGCTGGGCGGGAGCACTTTCGGGTGCTTTGAAGTCCTGCACTGGGGGCACACTTGGTGTCCCTGTGCATACCCCAGTTCAAACCGGATCAGGGGCTGGCAGCCCCTGCTTTGGCGCAAACTGGACAAAGGGAAAGGGGTGTAGCCACCCCTCTGCCCTGACCCACCCATAGGTGGGGCCACAGAGTAGTCCAACCCTAAACTTGGTATAAGTATAGGAACCCAGTCCTTAGGACTTTAGATTATCCCTGGACGAAACTCTGAAACAGAATCCTGGACCTTCGACGCTCTACTCAAGACTAGAGGACAGAAGAATCTCCCTTGGGGTCAAGGAGTGACTCCCCTGCTTGGCAGGCACCAAAGAAGCAATTGTCCAGTCTGCATCGCCTAAGCTCCCGTCGGACGCCGAAGTCTCTGCATCACCAGAGGTGGATTTCCAGACTTCCCAGAGGATGCCCTGAGTCTCCAGCCAAGCTGAGGCCCGTAGCTGTCGTGGGTAACGTGGAACCGTGACCCCTGGACACCGCACGCATTTGCTAGAGCATCCTCTTCTGGATCTTCCACGAAGTCGTGCTTTGGGCTCCGAGTAGCCCTAGCCTCCAGCACCAACTGCACCGAAGATCACTGGCCTCCACTCTACGAGTGTCCTGTGAGCCAGCTCCACGTGCGACGTCTCGAGGCTCCTTTGCGGTCGCTAGCCCATTGGCTAGTAGCCCTTCACGAAGGCCAATCCTTTTTTTCTTGGGCTCCCTGGTTGCTCCAGGCTTGCCCTCACTTACCCTTGCTGGGTGAGTTCCTCAGACCTTGCTGGTCTGCATCATCGTCATTCTTTACTTTCATCAAGACTTGCCGTTGCCAAGGCTTGTTGGGTCCAATCCGGTCGCCGATACCTCAGCACTCGACAGACATCGTGTACCAGCCCGAATCCTGCTCCTGGTCGCCGACAACGCCTCCTGGACCTCGTGGCTGAAGAGTCAAGACAACCATCAACCTATCTGAAGCACTCGACATCGGTGGGCATCCGCTCATCGCCTTCCTGGTCACTGGCTAGTGACCCAGACTCTGTCCCCTCTGCTTTCAGGTTCTTCAGATCTCCGATCCACTCTTGGATCCACCCGGACACTTTCCACTTGGTCGCCAGCAGCACTTTGCAGCAGATCGCCATTCAAATCGACGACGAAACCCGACCCCGAAAGGCACCTATGCACCCGGCTTCCCTGGATGAGGTAACACGAGTACTCCGGTGCTCCCGTGGGTAGAGACTCTAGAACGACCTAATTCTCAAAGGGTTTGCTCCAAGTCCTCCTTTAAGTGTCCCTTTTCTTTAATTTCCTGATCGCAACTTTCTCCATAGAAGTTAACGGCGTATCGCGGTTGTGTATTTACACTGCACGCGTCCCCGTGGGTCCCCTGTGTCACTACCTTGGGTGGTTCCTTGTGGTCCAAGCACTTCTAGAGGCTCTAGGCCTAGTGTCTAGTTCAGTCGTGGTTCTTATACCACTTTATTGGTATATGGTTTGGTACGCCCCTAGGGCCCAAACGTGTATTTGTGCTATTACTGTGTTTAAATAACTTATAACTTGTGTACTTCGAACTCTAGCCTCATAAAGAGACTAGAGGGGTGTGTTTAGCAATAAATACATATATTTTGAATATATACCTGGTGTGGTGCTCTTTCATTTGATCACTCAAGAGATTATAGACTGGTAAAACAAGCTGCTTTACATTCCTTCAAGACTTAGCCTGAAGGCTGCTCTCCATAGCTACCACTAGGATAGCTTTCAATAAGGTTGTCTTTAACCTATCTCCAATAAGGGGTTGTTTGGACTGGTGCAAGGTGCCCACTATAATTAGTGGACAGCATATGCCAGGCCAACTTCTCACATTGGTGTGCAGCGTGTGGGATTCCAGCTTGCTATTGTTTTACCAGATAATCTCAATTGAATTGATCAACTGAAAACCACTAAAGGTACCTAAGGTACATATAATTTAAGCTTAGAATACAGTAAGTTCTACTGAACTTAGAGTTGTGTGTTAAGGGATAGCACACCCTTTCTACAACTCAAGAGAGTTTAGTAGGCCACACTAGAGAAGTAAGTACATACACCACACCTCACTAGTGATGTCTTCAAAGCCAGGACCCAGTGAGTCCTTGCCAGAAGCCCATGGGCTTCTCCCCTCCAAGTATGATACACTCCCATTCTTGGAATTGAGAGCATTATGTAACTTGAGGAAATTGAAGACAGGACAAAGTCCCACCACCCAACATCAGAGAGAGATGTTAGAAGCTTATGATCTCAGTAAGCCCTTAGGGACTGAAGGGGTAGGAGCTGAGGGTGGGGCAGAAGATGAGGATGGGGCCAGGGGTAGCAATACCCCCAGCCCCCCTCTGAAACTGGCCAGGAGGGTGACAATGACCCTGACCTGGATAACCCAATCCCTCCTGTGGACGATGAAGAGGAAGATCAGAATGATCCCCACTTTGTCCCCCAGGAAGGATTATGAGTGTGCCCAGAAAGTCTAGGTCTCCTTCTCAGGAGTCTAACCACTCTGGCACCTCCATAGGGACCTCTGTCTCCTCTCATAGGAGGGAATCCTCTCATGAGAGAAGAAAGAGGCTGGTTCAATATGAGGAAGCTCAACTTGAACTTAGAAAGCAGCAACTGGCTATAGACAGGGAGTCCCTAGATCTCTACAAAGAGAGAAGAAAGTTGGGACTAGAGTCCCATGGTGGCAGCCATGTCCCTAGAGATAGGGAAAGGTCCTATGACCATAGGAACCTGAGCAAGATTGTCCCTCCCTACCAGAGTGGGGATGACATCCACAAGTGGATAACTGCTCTAGAGAGGGCCTGTAAAGTACAGAAGGTCCCTCAAGAGCAGTGGGCAGCAATCTTGTGGCTCTCCTTTGCAGACAAAGGTAGAGACAAGCTCCTCACTGTTAGAGAGGAGGATGCTGATAATTACAAGGTCTTGAAGAGTGCTCTTATTGATGGGTTTGGCCTAACCACTGAACAGTACAGGTTGAAGTTCAGAGATACCCAAAAGCACAGACTCAAGACTGGGTAGACTATGTGGATTGTTCTGCTAAGGCTCTGGAAGGCTGGTTGATGGGCAGTAAGGTGTGTGACTTCTCAGGATTGTACAATCTGATAATGAGGGAGCAGATTCTTAATAACTGTCAAAATCAGCTGTTGCATCAGTACCTGGTGGACTCTGATCTGACCTCTCCCCAAGAATTGGGAAAGAAGGCAGACAAATGGGTCAGAACCAGGGTGAGGCAGAAGGTACAGAACCAAGGTGGGGACCCTAAGAAGCAAGATGCTAAGAACTCTGAAAAGGGTGGGGAGAAGGGTAAAGATCAAAAGTCTTCACCAGGCCCCCAAAAATCTTCTTCAGGTGGGGATTCACAGCCTACAAAAGGGAAAGGCCAAAGAAAACCATGGTGCAAGGTCTGTAAGCAAAAGACCCACTGGACCAGTGATTGCACCAAGTCCAAAGACTCAAGTCCAGCACCCACCAATGCCCCTAAGGCACCTGTTCCCCCTAGTACAGTTACAGTTGGTGGGAGTGCTCCAGCCAAGGGTTTAGTAGGGTTCACCCTGGGTACTGAGTTGGGCTCTGACCTAGTCAGAGAACTAACTCAGGCTGTGTAAGTCTGTGATGGAGGCATGGATGTGACCTCCTCTGTGAGTCCCAGTAATCTGGGCAAGTACAGACAACAGCCTTTAATCAATGGACGAGAGGCTTTGGCATTTAGGGACACATGGGCAAGTGTCACAATGGTGACACAAGACCTTGTGAATCCTGGGCAAGTTATACTTGGTGAGATGTACCAAGTGACCAACGCTAGCAACGTCAGAACAGACCATACTCTGGCAGTTGTTAACTTCTCCTGGGGAGGGGTAACTGGCCTTAAGAAGGTTGTGGTGAGTGCAAACCTACCAGTCGAATGCTTGCTTGGCAATGACTTAGAAACTTCTGCTTGGGCAGAAGTGGAGCTCAGGACCCATGCAGAAATGCTGGGGATCCCTGCAGATGTGTTTGCTGTGACCAGGTCACAAGCCAAAATGTCTAGCACTGAACAGGCCTTGGATTCTGGAATAATGGACCAAGTGCCTTCCAAGAGGAGGAGTAGTAGGGTTAAGGCAATGCCTTCCCCTTGGCTCAGAAGGAAGATCAGTCCCTTGAGGGGGATGATCTCAGTCCTGAGGAAGGAACTGTCCCAGAGGAGCTTGAACCTGACCAGGTTGAGTTCTTGGGGACAGGGGGACCTTCCAGGGCAGATCTGAGCCAGGAGCAGCAGAGCTGCCCCTCCTTGAACCCCTCAGACAGCAAGCTGCTGCTGAGGCTGCTGGGAAAGCTAGTGGTCCCCATACAGTGTATTGGGATGATGGACTCCTGTACTCAGAGTGTAGAGACCCCAAGCCTGGTGGTACCAGGAGGTTGGTTATACCTCTAAGGTTCAGGGGCTTCCTATTGACCCTAGCCCATGATATTCCCTTGGCAGGTCACCTGGGCCAGAACAAGACTTGGGACAGAATTGTCCCTCACTTTCACTGGCCCCACATGTCTGAAGACACCAAGGAGTTTTGTCGCTCCTGTGTAACCTGCCAGGCCAGTGGCAAGGCAGGTGGCACTACAAAGGCCCCCTGATACCACTACCTGTGGTGGGGGTGCCCTTTGAAAGGGTGGGGATTGACATTGTTGGTCCCATGGATCCCCAAACAGCATCTGGGCACAGGTTTATCCTGGTGGTAGTGGATCATGCCACCAGGTACCCAGAGGCTATTCCCCTTAGGACCACTACAGCACCTGTGGTGGCAAGGGCCCTCCTGGGAATTTTCTCAAGAGTGGGCTTTCCTAAGGAGGTAGTATCAGACAGGGGTGCAAACTTTATGTCTGGGTACTTAAAAGCAATGTGGAAGGAGTGTGGAGTGACTTACAAGTTCACCACACCCTATCACCCACAATGCAATGGTTTAGTTGAGAGATTCAACAAAACCTTGAAGGGCATGATTAAAGGGCTCCCAGAAAAGCTTAGGCGAAGATGGGACATACTCTTGCCCTGCCTTTTATTTGCATATAGGGAGGTGCCTCAGAAGGGGTTGGTTACAGCCCTTTTGAACTTCTGTTTGGCCACCCTGTCAGGGGTCCACTGTGCTTGGTGAAGGAAGGATGGGAGTTACCTCTCAAGCCCCCAAAGCAAGACATAGTGGACTATGTACTTGGTCTCCGCTCCCAGATGGCTGAGTATATGAAAAAGGCAACTAAAAACCTTGAGGCTAGCCAGGAACTTCAAAAGGCCTGGCATGACCAAAGGCTGTTCTGACTGTTTACCAGCCAGGACAGAAGGTGTGGGTGTTGGAGCCAGTGGCCCCAGCAGCTCTCCAAGACAAATGGAGTGGACCCCACACTATTGTTGAGCAGAAGGGTGAGGTTACCTACTTAGTAGACCTAGGAACACCCAGGAGTCCCCACAGGGTTCTCCATGTCAACAGGTTAAAACCATATGTGGACAGGGCAGACATGGGCTTGCTCATGGCTACTGATGAAGGGCAGGAGGAAGAGAGTGACCCACTCCCTGACCTGCTCTCACAGAACCCTGACGATGGGTCAGTAGATGGTGTAGCCTTGGCAGGCAGCCTCACTACCCAGCAACAAACTGATTGTAGACAGGTGCTCAATCAGTTTAGACACATGTTTTCACTGATACCCAGTCAGACCACCTGGTGCACTCATGAAGTGGACACTGGGGACAGTCTGCCTATTAAAAATAAGATTTATAGGCAACCTGACCATGTCAGGGACTGTATCAGGACTGAAGTCCAGAAAATGTTGGAGTTGGGAGTTATTGAACCCTCAGATAGCCCTTGGGCTAGTCCAGTGGTCCTTGTGCCAAAACCTCACACCAGTGGTGGAAAAAGAGAGATGAGGTTTTGTGTGGACTACAGGGGTCTCAATGCAGTCACTAGGACTGATGCCCATCCAATACCAAGGGCAGATGAGCTCATAGATACTTTGGCCTCAGCCAAATATCTCAGCACATTTGACTTGACAGCTGGCTACTGGCAGATCAGACTAGCTGATACTGCAAAGCCCAAAACAGCATTCTCAACCCCTAGTGGGCATTATCAATTTGTGGTGATGCCCTTTGGTCTGAAGAATGCACCTGCCACTTTCCAGAGGTTGGTGAATACAGTTCTCACAGGTCTGGAAGCCTATAGTGCAGCATATCTAGATGATATTGCTGTCTTTAGCTCCACCTGGAAGGATCACCTGGTCCACCTCAGGAATGTTTTACAGGCCCTGCAAAAGGCAGGCCTGACTATCAAGGCCACTAAGTGCCAGATAGGGCAGAGACAGGTTGTGTACCTGGGCCACCTTGTGGGTGGAGGCCAGGTTCAACCTTTGCAGAGCAAGATCCAGACTATCATGGACTGGACTGCTCCAACTACCCAGACTCAGGTGAGAGCCTTCTTAGGCCTGACTGGGTACTATAGGAGATTTGTCAAGGGGTATGGATCAATAGTGACGCCCCTGAATGACTTAACTTCTAAGAAAATGCCCAAAAGGTTCAGTGGACAGTTAGCTGTCAAAAGGCATTTGATGACCTGAAGCAGGCCATGTGCACTGCTCCCATTCTACAGAGTCCTGATTACTCCAAGAAGTTCATTGTTCAAACAGATGCATCTGAATTGGGGGTAGGGGCTGTACTGTCACAATTGAATGAAGAAGGTCAGGATCAGCCAGTAGCTTTCATTAGCAGAAGGCTGACCCCTAGAGAGAAACGTTGGTCAGCCATAGAGAGGAGGCCTTTGCTGTGGTCTGGGCTCTGAAGAAGTTGAGGCCATACTTGTTTGGTACCCACTTCCTTGTTCAGACAGACCATAAGCCCCTCTTATGGCTAAAACAAATGAAGGGTGAAAACCCCAAACTGCTTAGGTGGTCCATTTCCCTACAGGGGATGGACTTCACAGTGGAACATAGACCTGGGAGTAACCATGCCAATGCAGATGGACTCTCTAGGTACTTCCACTTAGAACATGAAGACTTAACTGGGCAAGGTTAGTTTAATGTCCCTACGTTTGGGGCGGGGGTTGTGTAGGAGAGTAGGATCTGCTTCACATGGGTACCCCCACTTTTTGCTGATGCTTCACTGTTTTTCGACTTTAGTCTGGCTGGGGCCCTGCTAATCAGAACCCCAGCCTAGCTGCTTCCTCTCTAAAATGGTTTCCATGTGCCTTAGGCACATCACTGATTGGAATCTGGAGTGCCCTTATAAGTCCCTAGTATATGGTATACTATGTACCAAGGGCATAGGTACCTCAGAGGCCTACCAGGGGCTGCAGCATGTATTATGCCACCGCTGGAAGGCCATCCAAACTGACACCACAGGTCTGCTACTGCAGCCTGGGTAAGGTGGTGCATGCACCCCTTACTGTGATATAGGTTACCTATATCACTAAATACATACACACATATAAACCTATAAGTCACTCCTATGGCAGGCCTTATCAATCCTGAAGGCAGAGTGCGTGGTTCCTATGTGAGAAGGTGCCCCTGCATGAGCAGGGCCCCTCTGCAGCGTTCGGAGACCCTTCTATGATGCTGTTTGTAGTGCAGCCTGACCATATACTCTTAAGCGCATTATAACCTCGCGTTAAATGCTAACTTTGGGATGGCTGCACCTAAACATGTCGTGTTTGGTGTCAAACATCTTGGAATACTACCCCCCCACCAATTCTGGCGGCGGGGGTAGCATTCCACCCTTCTAGAGGAGGGACATGTTAACCCTGGCCTGGCCGGTAACTTCTTTCTAAAGCCCTGGCAACACAAAATGGATGCTGCTGCCACAGACACGAGTCTGGCCTCCTGCTGCTGGACGAAACTCCGTCAGGGGAGGCCTGGACAATAGGTTTCCTGTCCCAGGGAGGTGTGACCACCTCCCCAGACAGGATAATGTGTATTGGGGCTGGGCGGGAGCACTTTCGGGTGCTTTGAAGTCCTGCACTGGGGGCACACTTGGTGTCCCTGTGCATACCCCAGTTCAAACCGGATCAGGGGCTGGCAGCCCCTGCTTTGGCGCGAACTGGACAAAGGGAACGGGGTGTAGCCACCCCTCTGCCCTGACCCACCCATAGGTGGGGCCACAGAGTAGTCCAACCCCTAAACTTGGTATAAGTATAGGAACCCAGTCCTTAGGACTTTAGATTATCCCTGGACGAAACTCTGAAACAGAATCCTGGACCTTCGATGCTCTACTCAAGACTAGAGGACAGAAGAATCTCCCTTGGGGTCAAGGAGTGACTCCCCTGCTTGGCAGGCACCAAAGAAGCAATTGTCCGGTCTGCATCGCCTAAGCTCCCGTCGGACGCCGAAGTCTTTGCATCACCAGAGGTAGATTTCCAGACTTCCCCGAGGCTGCCCTGAGTCCCCAGCAAAGCTGAGTCCCGTAGCTGTTGTGGGTAACGTGGAACCGTGACCCCTGGACACCGTACACATTTGCTAGAGCATCCTCTTCTGGGTCTCCCACGAAGTCGTGCTTTGGGCTCCGAGTAGCCCTAGCCTCCAGCACCAACTGTACCGAAGATCACTGGCCTCCACTGCACGAGTGTCCTGTGAGCCAGCTCCACGTGCGACGTCTTGAGGCTCCTTCGCGGTCGCTAGCCTGTTAGCTAGTAGCCCTTCACGAAGGCCAATCCTTTTTTTCTTGGGCTCCCTGTTTGCTCCAGGCTTGCCCTCACTTACCTTTGCTGGGTGAGTTCCTCAGACCTTGCTGGTCTGCATCATCGTCATTCTTTACTTTCATTGAGACTTGCCGTTGCCAAGGCTTGTTGGGTCCAATCCGGTCGCCGACACGTCAGCACTCGACAGACATCGTGTACCAGCCCGAATCCTGCTCCTGGTCACCAACAACTCCTCCTGGACCTCGTGGCTGAAGAGTCAAGACGACCGTCAACCTACCTGAAGCACTCAACATCGGTGGGCATCCGCTCATCGCCTTCCTGGTCACTGGCTTGTGACCCAGACTCTGTCCCCTCTGCTTTCAGGTTCTTCAGATCTCCGATCCACTCTTGGATCCACCCGGACACTTTCCACTTGGTCGCCAGCAGCACTTTGCAGCAGATCGCCATTCAAATCGACGACGAAACCCGACCCCGAAAGGCACCTATGCACCCGGCTTCCCTGGGTGAGGTAACACGAGTACTCCGGTGCTCCCGTGGGTAGAGACTCTAGAACGACCTAGTTCTCAAAGGGTTTGCTCCAAGTCCTCCTTTAAGTGTCCCTTTTCTTTAATTTCCTGATCGCGACTTTCTCCATAGAAGTTAACGGCGTATTGCGGTTGTGTATTTACACTGCACGCGTCCCCCGTGGGTCCCCTGTGTCACTACCTTGGGTGGTTCCTTGTGGTCCAAGCACTTCTAGAGGCTCTAGGCCTAGTGCCTAGTTCAGTCGTGGTTCTTATACCACTTTATTGGTATATGGTTTGGTACGCCCCTAGGGCCCAAACGTGTATTTGTGCTATTACTGTGTTTAAATAACTTATAACTTGTGTACTTCGAACTCTAGCCTCATAAAGAGACTAGAGGGTGTGTTTAGCAATAAATACATATATTTTGAATATATACCTGGTGTGGTGCTCTTTCATTTGATCACTCAAGAGATTATAGACTGGTAAAACAAGCTGCTTTACATTCCTTCAAGACTTAGCCTGAAGGCTGCTCTCCATAGCTACCACTAGGATAGCTTTCAATAAGGTTGTCTTTAACCTATCTCAAATAAGGGGTTGTTTGGACTGGTGCAAGGTGCCCACTATAATTAGTGGACAGCATATGCCAGGCCAACTTCTCACAAGTATAAACTGCATCAATAAAACTGAAAGTAAAAAGAGTTATTCAGTTTGGATATCATTGTGAATTAATTCCAAACATTACAATGTTCCCCTGCAGTGCACCCAGCTGATAAAATAGGGGAGGGAATAGAAGCTAGAGGAAACACCACCAGCACTGTTATATGCCTAAAAGACTCATAATGCATATTATTCCCTCTTGCATCTATGGAGAAGACAGACATCAAACTTGGGTCAACCCCCCCAAAATTAGCTGGCCAAATCGGACTTATCATGCTACTGCTATTGCACTGTAGAATCCCCCTTCAATCTTGTGACTTACCTCGCAGCCCCTGGGCTGGTCAACACAATAGTCACAATATAGCAATCAAAATCCACATGGAACCAGAGAACTGCCTCCAAACTTCGCTCTTTCCATTTTTTTGATGGACCGAAGGTCCTGTCAGTGTTGCGGAGTTTCAAGGCTAAGCTCTGGAAATACACAGATTCTGCTTCTATGCATCATTATTTTGCCCTTCTTTGCCACTGCTCTTGAGACCCAAGTTCATTGTGCAGAGTCTCTTAAATATGCCAACATCATGCCAGTGCCCTCTTTTTTGCCTTTCAGTACCCTGGTAGGGAATCTGGAGGCTGTCAACATGAACAAAGGGTCTGCTTCTTCATTCTCAAAAAGAACATCACCTAAGTACTGTTGGAGTTCCAGCTTTATGTCCACCACTTCATTACTGTTTGAAAATGCACAGATGCAAATCTTTTGGGATTGGACATAATTCTCAAGGAATTTAACTTTAGTTTCCATATTTGAGTTGAAGGAAAATGTGCAATATAATCCATCTGGATGTCCATGTATTTTCAGTCACTGTCTTATTAGTTGCTTCCATGTGCTGGTTTAATACTCCCACATACCTCCCTCTCTGTATCTGTGATGTGGCTCTACTTTGTCTCAGTAGCTCCCCCAATGAGGCAATTCTCGCCACAAGCAGTAAGTTGTGTGCTACCCCTTGAGGTACTGCAAAGGGACCTTGAATAGGTCACCAGATCTCGCCCAGAATATGTCTTACGGCATCCTACAGCTCCCTAGCTGAGGTGACTTGAAATATTGTGAGAACTATAACTTGATGCAGACATTGATTTCCCTATGAAAAGACTGAGCACGCTTGGACAGCCAACATATGACTCATCCTCTTTATTGGGAAAGAGTAGTTGAGATGCAATCCCTAAAACACTTAAAATCACCATTCAGAAATTAAGCTTTTCAAGGACCTGAGAAAGAAAAGGAATAGCAGAATGTCCTGTGGGGTCCTATTTGAATCTGAAAAATCTATCTCAACATCATGCACAGCAATAAAAAGAATGGGATGAAGGAGGTAGTGACTGCTGATTACAGTTGCCAAAAGAGACTCACAGTAATAAATCCCTATGCATTTATCACCTTATCCCATCTCGGACCAAATGGAAGAGAGAACAAATGAGAAGAAAGCAGTTCAACCACATTTTTGCATTCACTTTCCTAACACACACACACAAGCATGTTCTACTTGAGATCTGCACACAGACATAGATGCAGACCTGTATGTAGTGTAGCATTGAGTAAAGTGATGAAAGTATAATGAGTATAAGGAGTTGCTAGCACACCAAGTGGATCTTTATACCCAAGGCAGCCATTATAAAAAAATATACTTAAGGAGTGAGGTGCACTCATTTATTTCCAAATCTAACCAGAAAAACTGATGTGATGTGTCTTCAAAGGTATTAACTGGTAAGCAAAGGTAAAACAATACATTTTTACCGAACTGTTAGGCACAGAATAATTTTGAACCAGATATGTAGATGGATAGGCAATGCTGGCAAAAATAGTTTTAATATTTCAGAAATCCACTTTCATGGGCTTGCCAAAATTAAGCATTTGCATTCCGGGAATCCCCAAGAGTGTGAAAATAGTAAGATTAATGTAAGAATTACCATATAGTTCACAAAGGGCAGTGGAAAACAGTAACATTAGGTCAATTCAGAAAATGGAGGGTTATGGTCAGAAGAGGCAGAGGCCCAAATTATGACCAACAAATTTACTAAGGAATGCAACAATGTAATAATGCACTCTTCTCTGTCTAATTCTTTAAAGTAGAATACTTTGAATGCCTAAAACACTTAAGTAGCCAGGTATAACGCATCCTGTCTCAATAAAGACATGCATCAATTTATTGGGTCTTTCTTATTTTAGCAATATTATGTGTACACGCACACACACATGTAAACACACACACACAATCAATCAATCAGGGAATTGTGAAGCGCGCTACTCATCCGTGACGCTCTCAAGGCGCTGGGGGGGGATGTAAGCAGCTCCGTTAAGTCAAGAGCCACACTCTTTCTATTTACATACATATTTAAAAATATACACAAACTGAGAAATAGTATTAGGAGCACCAGGAATATCACTGGCCCAGAGTGGCACCTACATAAGTCTGAGCACAGTCCAGCCAATAGACCTGGTCTGCAAGAATGTCTGAATTAATGTGCTCATTATATTTCATTTAAGAGTGGTGAGAGGATGGATGTCCATTTAACTAGCTTTATTACGGTAGGAAATCAATTTGTATGCCAGGCTCATTGCCAAGAAGTCCTGGAAACACTACAGCAATCGGACTTCATATTTTTTTAAATCTGTTTTTTGAAAATTTTGAATAAAGGTAAGGGGTTGACTAAGTAGCACCATATATACTGCGATGTTATGATCTGTTATTAATATTTGCTATAGCGCACGTTTCACCCGGGGGCATCTCGGCGCTGTTGCAGACCCTGGCTGGAGGTACGGACCATTGAGAGTTAGTATAAGTAGGCTTTTAGTAATTTCCTGAATTTACTGTAGGTGGGAGTTTCTCGTAGAGTTACGGGTAATTTATTCCAATATCCTGGGGCGAGATAGGAAAAGGACTTTCCCCCGGTACGAGTTTGGTGAATTCGGGGCACGTACAGAAGGGCTTGAGTGCTCGATCTGAGAGTGCGTCCGGGAACATAGGTCTTTAGATTGTTTTGGAGATAGCGTGGGCCATTGCCTCTTAGGGCATTATACGTGAGGCAGCAGATTTTAAAACGGGAGCGCATTTTCACTGAAAGCCAATGCAGTTCTTTCAGTTCTGATGCATACATAGATACAGTACATGCAACATTGACCAACAGTTCTGTACAATAGTGTGCATCTTATACAACATTGCAATATGAAGTAGCTAAACAGGTGGCCAATAATACATGGTTATGGGTTGTGTCTGCACCCTAGCTCCAGAGTGCCCGCGTTGACTGTACATACATGGCAAACTGTAGAGTCCGGTACACAGTATAATGACAATGATAAAAACATACTGCAAGTTCGGTAACAAAGGGGACAATAGACTAAATAAATCTACCCAAACTAAACCTTCCAGCCCGCCCCATCCAGGAGTAATCAGACTTCATATGAAACCCATTTCATTAGGCTACATGGCGGAAGGTTAACCAACTAACTCTGATGGTAATAAGAAGATGTACATGACATTATATGGCACTTCACAAATATATCAGTTCTGTCATACATGGGATCCTGTAATCCGCACATAGAAGCCCATCTATAATTTCCTTGTTAGAGGCGACTTGTGACTCATTTAGTCTCAAACGACGTAGCTGCTCAATAGTAATAAGTTATTGCAGTTGAGTTTTGAGGTCACAATGCCTGCTACCAGAGAGAGAAGTCAGGGTGAAAGCCAGACCACAGAGCATATTTGCAGCTGTAATTATATGATTATATATATATATATATATATATATATTACCTACTGGCGGTCGCCAGTAGGTAGTTATATTTAGAACCTATTTTCCATAGGAAAAGCGTTTTTTGATTTGCCAATATCTTTGGCACCGTTTGACGAATCTTCGCAAAATTTTCAAAACTAATGGCCCGCTACGGTCAGCTCCTGTCTTGAAAGTTTCGGGGTGATTCATCAAGCGGAGGCCTAGAAAAAAGGGGGGTCCCAAAACGCGTTTTCCCCATGTTAATTTCCATAGGAAAAATTGGAACAGGCTACTGCCCGAACTGCTGAACGGAATTACACCAAATTTGACAAAAAGGTAGCTCTTGGTTCAGAAAGCGACCTTTTTTTTAAATGATGTAAATCCATTCGGTAGTTCCTGAGAAATTAAAAAAAGAAAAATATCGATATCTGAGCACCGAGGAGGAGTCGCGACTCCAAACCAGGAAGTGTTGGCAGCCATCTTGTGAGAAAAGAGTGGAAAAAAGGTTGAAAAACAAGAAAAGGGGGCCGGGTAGAAACACCCTGACCCCCTACGCATGCTCAAGCATTTTTTTTTTTTAAATCGGCAGAATTTGCGCTGGTTGCGTGAATCCTGCAGAGAAAATAAAATAAAAATTATTCATTTTAATGAGCCCCCGGGTGGGCTAGGTCCCAGGGGCAATGCCAAAATTAAATAGCAGGGGACTGCCACCTCCCCAGGGCTATGCTAATTATATGCGGGGGCACGGGGCCCCCTGCAGCCCCGGGGACTGCCACCTCCCCGGGGCTTCTTTATTTGGATGTGGGGGGCTCCCAGGCCCCGGGGGACTGCCACCTCCCCGGGTCTTTATTTGATTATGCGCGGGGGCACGTGGCCCCCCCCAGCCCCGGGGACCGCCACCCCCCGGGGCTTAAATTATTAGAAAATAGGTGTGGGGGAGCTCCTGCTCCCCCCACACTGCCACGGGGACCCCCACCTCACCGGGGCACTAATTATTCAAAATCGGGGGTCCGTTACGGACCCCCAGCCCCGGGGACCACCACCTCCTCAGGGGCTTTAGAAATGAAGGGAGGGGGGCCGCACGGCCCCCCTCCTGGAGCCCTCCATGGCCCTGGGGACTGCCACCCCCCAGGGCCGGCTCCTGCAATGTCCCGGGGTGCCCACCCCCAGGACATTGCCGTTTGGTATGACAGGGTGGGTGCACGCCTCCTGCCCTGCCATTGCAAACCCTGCTTTGCTTCGTTGAAGCGAGAGCAGGAAAACCTGCTCTTGCTTCAAAGAAGCAAAGCAGGATTGCTTTTGAGCAAGGAGAGCTGCATGTCAGCAGCTCCCCTTGCTCAAAAGCAATGCCGGCTCCCGCAGGAGGCGGGGAGCCGGCGGGACCGTAGGGGCATTGGGGCTCCCCCCACAATCCCCAATGCAAAGGGCCGGGCCCCAGGGGATGGGGTCCCCGTGGCCGAAATCGGCATGGGGAGGGGGGCTGTGCGACCCCCCTCCTTTTAAAAATAATAAATATATAATGGGCAAGCCCCAGGGAATAGGGTCCCTGGGGCCAGTAGTGGCCTGGGAGGGGGCCACGCGGCCCCCCTTCCGAATACAAAAAATAAAAAAATGCACCACTGATGACGTCACATATTACATCATTCATGACATGGTCAGTGGCATCACTGATGAGATCACTGATGACATCTCAAATGACATCACTGATGACATCACTGATGACATCATCCACGTGATAATCTGATGCACCTCCTCATACCCTAATATAACCTTTGATACATCCACTCTAAAATACAGACTACCATTTTCAAAACCATAGACACACCAATACCAGTTACTACATACCCACTCACTGATTCCTAGGTCTACACACACATCCACTCATTCACCCATACAGTCACTCATACATTCAGGCACTCATCAATACAGCACTATCATATGCACTCATACACCTACACATTCACTCACACACTGCCACTCTCCTACAGAGTTACTCACACACCTAGTCAGTCATGCAAAGAATCAATCACACTCCCATTTACTCACCTATACAGTTATACACACACCACCTCACTTATTTATACAGATAGTAACACATACTTACTTTCTTATACAATCACTGATACAAGCACACACTCATCCATATAGGCACTCTCACAATCACTCACTCTCACATATAGTTATTTATATACTCCAACACTCACATATACTGCATTTCACATATGGAGTTACTCACACATGTACCACTGAGACATCCATTCACTCACCAGCACACCCATACACACATTCACCCACCCATACAGCCCTTCACAGATGCACTCTTGAACCCATACACCCAGTGAATCACCTACTCACACATCTATGCACAGAGTCACACACCCCCCACCCACCCACACAGACACTCAGGCACCCATACAGATACTCAGACAACCAATCAATAACCCATATAGACACTCATGTAGCTACTCAACAACCCATGCAGCCGCTTACACACCAACTGACAGACTAATACAGACATTCACACAGTTTAGTCACTAACCCATGCATTCAGTAAGACACAGTTAATTACTCACTTATACAGTCAGTCACGCACCTACTAAATCATCCATTCAGACACTTATACACCCACTCATTCTTCAATACACCGTGGCATATATATACATATATATATATATTTATATATATATATTATCTACTGGCGGTCGCCAGTAGATAGTTATAGTTAGGACCTAGTTTCCATAGGAAAAGCGTTTTTTCTTTTCCCAATAACTTTGGCGCCGGTTAACGAATCTTCGCGAAAGTTTCAAAACTTGTGGCCTGCTCCGATCAGCTCCTATCCTGAAAGTTTCGCGGTGATTCACCAAGCGGGGGCCGAGAAAAAAGGGGGGTCCCAAAACGTGTTTTCTCCATGTTATTTTCCATAGGAGACTTTAGACACGGCTACAGCCCGAACTGCTGAACGGAATTACACCAAATTTGGCAAAAAGGTAGCCCTTGGTTCAGAAAGAGCCCTTTTTGTTAAATGGTGTAAATCCGTTTAGTAGTTCCTGAGAAATTCAAAAAGAAGAGGTCAGAAAATGAATTTCCCATAGGAAACTTTAGACACGGCTACAGCTCGAACTGCTGACCGGAATTACACCAAATTTGGCAAAAAGGTAGTGCTTGGTTCAGAAAGCGCCCTTTTTTTTAAATGGTTTAAATCTGTTCAGTAGTTGCTGAGAAAATCAAAAAATAAACGTTTCGACATTTAGAGGCGCAGTGGATCAGCGGACCCTCCCGACCAGGAGCTTTATTCAAATTGGCTGTCAACACTCCAAACCAGGAAGTGTTGGCAGCCATCTTGTGACTCGGTAGAACCGAGTCACAAGAAAAGAGAAAAACAAACGCGAAAAACAAGAAAAGGGGGCAGGGTAGAAACACCCTGACCCCTAGGCCTGCTCAGGGGTCCCAAAAAGCATTTTTTAAACAAAAAATCGGGCCGACTCGCACTGGGTGCGCGAATCCGGCCAAGAAAATTAAAAAAAAAAGAAGCGTGGGCTCCCGCGCTTCGTAGTATTGAAGCCCCCGGGTGGGCCAGGTCCCAGGGGCACTGAAAAAATGTGTGGGGGGGCCCCAATCCCCCCCACACTGCCCCGGGGACCGCCACCTCCCCGGGGCTTGATTTATGAGTTGCGGGGGTGCACGCAGCCCCCCCTCCAGCCCCGGGGACCACCATCCCCTGGGGCTAATTTTTAAATGTGTGGGGGGGCCTCCAAGGCCCCCCCAAGCCCCAGGGACCACCACCCCCCGGGGCTTTCATTAATTATTTGTGGGGGCACACGGCCCCCCGCAGCCCCGGGGACCGCCACCCCCCGGGGCTTGTTTTTTTTTTAAAGATAAACCTGTGTGGGGGGGCTCGAGCCCCCCCACACGCCCCCGGGAACCACCACCTCCCCGGGGCACTAAAATGCAAATTTGGGGGTCTGTTACAGACCCCTGAGCCCCGGGGACCACTACCTCCCCGGGGCTTTGTAATTGAAGGGAGGGGGGCCGCGCGGCCCCCCTCCTGGAGCCCGTGATGGCCCTGGGGACCGCCACCCCCAGGGCCAGCTCCTGCAGTGTCCCGGGGTGCTGTTTGCTATGGCAGGGCGGGAGCATTCTCTCTTCCAAAATCCAAACCACATTGCTTTTCCACATGGGGAGCTGCATGTCAGCAGCTCCCCATGTGGAAAAGCAATGCCGGCTCCTGCAGGACACGGGGAGCCGGCGGGACCGTGGGGGCATTGGGGCTCCCCCCATGGTCCCCAACGAAGAGGCCAGGCCCCGGGGGATGGGGTCCCCGGGGCCAGGAGTGGCTTGGGAGGGGGCCCACGCAGCCCCCCTCCCCCATATTAATAAAATTTTAAAAAATAAAAAACACGCAAAGGCCGGCCCCGGGGGATGGGGTCCCCGGGGCCATAAATGGCCTGAGGAGGGGGGCCATGCAGCCCCCCTCCAAATATATTTTAAAAAAAATAAACACTGGCCATGCCCCGGGGGATGGGGTCCCCGGGGCCAAATATGGCCTCGGGAGGGGGGCCACGCGGCCCCCTTCCATTTTTGAAAAAAATAGAAAAAATAGGGGTCAGGCCCTTGGGGAAGGGGTCCCCAGGGCCCATAAAATAGGAAAGGAAGGCGGGCCACACAGCCCCCCTTCTACAAAAATTTTTTTTTTAAAAGAAAGCCGGCATCGCAACGAGGCCCCGCCCCCTCCCAGCAACACTCTGCAAACGCGCCCTGTGGCGCGTTTTAAGTTGGGGAATGAATTCCTCTTTAATCCTGAGGGTCCCTGGGGGCCAACTAGCCCACCAGGTACCTCCAGTAAGCACCACAGGGCTGCCTTGCAGAGAGGTGGTCCAGGCGATGCCCCTTTTTACACCTCTCTGCAACGCAGCTCTGTGGCGCTTACTGGAGGTACCTGTTGGGCTAGTTGGACTCCAGGGACCCTCAGGATTCAAAGGGGCTTAATCTCCCAACTTAAAACACGCCACAGGGCGTGTTTGCACAGTGGTGAAGGGAGGGGGCGGGGCCTGATGTGACAAGTGTGCAAACGCGCTCCGTGGTGTGTTTTAAGTTGGGGGATTAAGTCCCCTTGTATCCTGAGGGTCCCTGGAGGCCAACTAGCCCACCAGGTACCTTCAGTAAGTGCAACAGAGTTGCGTTGCAGAGAGGTGTAAAAAGGGGCGTGGTCTCGTACCACCTCTCTGCAACGCAGCTCTGTGGTGCTTACTGGAGGTACCTGGTGGGCTAGTTGGGCCTTAGGGACCCTCAGGATTCAAGGGGACTTAATCTCCCAACTTAAAACGCACCACGGGGTGCGTTTGCACACTTGTCACATCAGGCCCCACCCCCTCCCTTCACCACTGTGCAAACGGGCCCTCTGGCGCGTTGTAAGTTGGGGGATTAAGTCCCCTTGAATCCTGAGGGTCCCTTGGGTCCAACTAGCCCACCAGGTACCTCCAGTAAGCACCACAGAGCTGCGTTGCAGAGAGGTGTAAAAAGGGGAGTGGCCTTGGACCACCTCTCTGCAAAGCAGCTCTGTGGCGCTTACTGGAGGTACCTGGTGGGCTAGTTGGCCCCCAGGGACCCTCAGGATTCAAAGGGAAATTAATCCCCCAACTTAAAACCCACCAGGGGGCGCGTTTGCACAGTGGTGAAGGGAGGGGGCGGGTCTGATGTGACATGTGTGTACTTATCCAATCACTCCGCCAAAACCCAAGCACTTATAAATTCACCATGCACTCTCCTTGCATTAGTCTAATCATCCAGTCAGTACCCATGCACTCATGCAATGACCCATGCACTAACTCATGCACTGCTACAATACCCTGAGCACTACTGATGCAGTCCAGCCATCGCCCTGTCACCACCCATGCATTCCTCCAATCACCCAGCGAGCACCATGTACTTATCCAATCACTCCGCCAAAACACAAGCACTTATAAATTCACCATGCACTCTCCTTGCAGTACTCTAATCATCCAGTCACTACCCATGTACTCATGCAATGACCCAGGCACTAACTCATGCACTGCTACAATCCCCTGAGCACTACTGATGCAGCCCAGCCATCTCTTTGTCACTACCCATGCACTCCTCCAATCACCCAGCCAGCACCATGTACTTATCCAATCACTCCGCCAAAACCCAAGCACTTATAGATTCACCATGCACTCTCCTTGCAGTACTCTAATCATCCAGTCACTACCCATGTACTTATGCAATGACGCAGGCACTAACACATGCACTGCTACAATCCCCTGAGGACTACTGATGCATTCCAGCCATCTCCTTGTCACTACCCATGCACTCCTCCAATCACCCAACCAGTTCCATGTCCTTATCCAATCACTCCGCCAAAACACAAGCGTTTATAAATTCACCATCCACTCTCCTTGAAGTACTCTAATCATCCAGTCAGTACCCATGTACTCATCCAATGACCCAGGCCCTAACTCATGGCAAATACAGAGGAGGTCATGCTAATCACAGGGGTACCCCAACGCATAGTGTTCCCTAGTGTATGTAGGTGTTTTCACTGTATTCTAAGTGTCTTTTAGCATAGCACTGGCTATAGGGCCGGTTAGTCAGAGTCAGTTACCACCAGTACCCGTCAGCAAAAGTTGGGGGCACAGGAGGACTTTCTGCTCCTCTGTTGGTTCTTTCTGCACATCTCTTGCTTCTTCTTGCACTTTTCTTCGTCTTTCTGGACTTCTGTTGCCTCTTTCTGCATTTGTCTTGCTTCTTTGTGCGCTTTTCTTCCTCTTTCTTCACATGTCCTACCTTTGTAGGCATAGTTAGAAATTAGCATTTAAAAAACCTTTGAAATTCACTGAAAAAACCATAGGTTTCAGGGGCGTTATAGTTAGAAATTAGCATTTAAAAAACCTTTGAAATTCACTGAAAAAACCATAGGTTTCAGGGACGTTATAGTTAGAAATTAGCATTTAAAAACCTTAGAAATTCACTGAAAAAACCACAGGTTTCAGGGATGTTATAGTTAGTTGGACATTTCACTCGTACAAAACCAGAGAAATTCCCCGTTATAGTTAGTTCAGCTAACTATAACTCGCGCCCCGCAATGCACTGCTGATGACGTCACATATTACATCATTCATGACATGGTCAGTGACATCACTGATGACATCACTGATGACATCTCAAATGACATCACTTAACAAGGCAAGTAGCAGAGAAAACAGACAGTACATTCTCATGCTCAACCTCAGAGAAAGAATTCCCGAATTCGCAAATTTTTCATTTAGCAATGTGCTGTATAAGCGCTTTAAAAAACGTACACAAAAAGGATTTCGAATTGACAATAGGTTAGTCCAAAATAGTAAACGTAAAGCAAACAGTTCTTTACGTTTTTCTTTTGTTTAATTTCTGGTGTAAAGGCTTGTCTTTATCTGCAAGCCCGAATAGTGTACAAAGAGATCATCCAAAATGCACAATCTGAATTAGCAATGAAACATAAATAAACATGTGCATCATTTCAACGATGAAACCATAGAGTGCAAACTGTAATGCCAAACAACACTATGATGATAGCACTTGCATTGCAAACATGCTCTTGCTCAATACCAGACTGCTGCAGAACGATTGTCAGAATGCACAGTAAAATATTACACGAAGAGATAGGTGATGCCCACCGTGCCTCATTCAATGGCACAAGGCAAACCTCCACAGGCTACTGTGAGGTGATGCACACTACCTAAATACCAATATAATCGTGAGGTAGTTCCCAAACAGAAGGGTCGGTATGGACCTTCCCAGCTCCAAGCTAGTGGAAGTTCCATATCACAATAACAACTTCAGGTCTGGGGAATGACAGTAGCACCCCTTTAGTCTGCTAGGCATGTACGACTGACAAGGAACATCACAGAGCTTCGCTAAGTCCTGGAGAGAAGGACAAAGACGTCTAAAAACCAAAGGGAATGAAAAATCCTTGAAATGGTGACAATGCTTCTATAGCACACTACATGCAATTATCTTTATAGATCCCACCTCTGCATTCACCATGTCTGGAAGAAGCACACAATTGTCGGTGAAAATCACCCCAATGCACTCGTAACAAAGTCCCTATGATTGTGCATTTCTGTGAATTGACTAGGCAATGATTTCAGTGAATTATAAGAGAACAACTTTGAAATACAGTTTAATTTGTCGAGTACAGTCACAGTCGAGTACAGCCACATGCACATTGCCAAAGGCCATCACTCTAAACGTCTCATTCTTTGGGGCCTTTGCTCATGCCATAATATTTTACTGAAACACCCTCTCCATCACACTCAGAAATGATTACCCCTGATATTGCAAATAAGCACAAAAAAATGGCCATAACTATTTTCAATTTTGAGCTGTGGGATAACACTCAGAGGACCAGATGTACGACCCTTTCATTTAGCGCCTCGCAATTTGCGACACATTGCGAGTCGCATATTGCGAGGCGGTAAATGAAATGTACAACAGTGTGTTTACACTGTTTTGCGATTCTCAATGGGGTCGCAAATTGTGAGGCTCATTAATATTAATGAGCCTCTCGCAATTTGTGAGCCCATTGTGAATACCAGCCCTCCCAGGGATGCTGGCCTGCTGGGCTCAGCAGACCACCATGCCTGGGACTGCTTTTTAATAAAGAAGCTTTTTTTTTTTAAATGCAGCCCATTTTCCTTAAAGGAAAATGGGATGCATTAAAAAAAATTAAATGAAAAATTATTTTGCAGGCATTTGCAAAGGGGAAGGGGTCCCCTGGGGACTCCTTCCCATTTGCAAATGCATTAGCACCTACTTGAAGTAGGTGGTAATTGCGAGTGTTTTGCGACCGCAATTGCGGTTGCAAAACATTAGTACATTGTTTTGAGACTCGCAATTTGGAAGGGAAAGCCCCTTCCAAATAGCGAGTCGCAAAAAAATTGCGACTCGGGGCTATGTACATGGCCCAATATGTTTGCGCATGCAAAAACAGGTCGTACATCTGGCCCAGAATGCTTTAGTCAACCTGGTTGCCCATAACAAGTAGAAATAAATTCAAAAACATGGGCAATACTCACAACGTCACCTAGAATTCAGGACCAAACTGCCTTTAGAACATTATTTTAGAAAAATGCCTCCACCAGATTCCTAAAATACTCCAGCTCAAGCTCCCTTCGTATATTGGGAATCAAACATTCTAAATCGGAAAAAACACGAAAAGACCCCTCTTACAAAAAGCATTTAAAGTTTTATAAATCCAAACATTTACTATTTCTATCCTTGTCTTCCTACTCCTTCCCACAGTTATCTTTAGCCAGTCACACTCTAAAGTTGCTTCAATATCTTACAAACTTCCAATAGAATTCAGTGTTGACGGGCCAGAGTCACATGCCAAAAGCCTGGAATACATTTCTGACTTTTCCTGCTGTTCACAAAGAAATCCAGAAGTACTTTTGCATATTTCCACGTGTTATCACATATTTATCTATTGGACAATGGTCAAAGGAAGTAACTAATTGTTAAGTTTCATAAACACTGAGGCCAGATTTGCAAGGATTTCGTGTTGGGTTTAAGTTACTTTTTTAAAGCAGACCTGATGCAAAATCTCGGTTGGTAGATATCACAGTTTTAAACCAAAGGTAACACAGCACAGCACAAAGAGGCATTCCATAGGTGATGCATGGGTGTTCCCATGCAACTACCCATGGATTTGTTACAAATTCTTATATACCAAGAGTTGTAGATGGGATTTGTGCCAAAATTCTGTGCCTCCCTAGGGGAGGAGTAATGAGAAGAAATATTTTATTTTTTCTTTGTTATTAGGTTTCACCTGCACAGCGCTTGAGAAATCTATTGTTTTTAATATAAGCTTAAAAGGGACTTACATCCCGCCTCCTCTCTGTCCTGGCTTCTCATTGGTTCCTGTGCGTGCCACTTACCTTTCCTCCATTTGTATTGGCTGTAGCATCTTTTCCTGCATTTACAAATGCTTGTTCCTCGTCTGCTTCTCTGATCAGTTTCCTGCCGCCGAAATACTGTTAACATCCGCTTTGGTGGAACTATATTTTCATAAAGTTTTGTCTTTTACTCTTGCAGCATATTTATATAACAATTTATCACCCGGAGAGATTAAATGATTTTCATAGAATCACAGGATGTTGCTCAGCACTGTCGACACTTGAACAGGGATCCCCAGCTCTCAAGTCAGCAGCGCTGGTCACTACACCACATCCTTCCACTGCCGTGTTATCTGTCAGGGAGTTCTTTCCTTCTCCCAGACGATGATTGATGAAAACAGCTCTTTATTCATTACATAGGCAAAACCGGTGCATTACCAATGCTTGTTTCTCTTTGCATTTGTGTTTCATTCTGCAGCACACATATAAAGAGGAAATTCCTTTAAAGCATAGTGTTTGTGCAGGAACCCTTCCTGCCCAAAAACTATAATGACCACAACGCAGACACTCTTGTACTATTGCGCAAGTTGCCTGTGTTGGCACATGGCTGCCAAAAGTACACCAGGGTAAGGAGAGAGCAGATATGTGCCACTTCTTAGTAGATATGGCTGAGTTTTAGGGGCATATTCACAAGGAGTTATCGCCGCATTAGCTGCACTTTTCTGCCGCTAATCCGGCGATAATTTTATCGCCCTATTACCAAGCTGTCGCTAACAGCCGTTAGCGACAGTTTCTAGTCACAAACGTCCGTTATAAAGATCGCTACTTCTGTTAGGGATAATTATATGCAGGAGAGGCGTTCCGGTGCAAAATTGGTAATCCCCTTAGTGCACCCCGGTGTAGTGGTGGATCATAGTATGCGATCCGGACCTCACTATGTTGGTGCGCAAGAGTGCCTCTACCATTAACAGCTCCAAGGGTCGCAAGGCGGTCTTCTCACACAGGTCAGCAACGTGTCTCCATGCGACCTGCCAGACTTCACCACCAGGTACGGGTGATCATCACGCCTCAATGTCTACCGCCACGGCTCATCGACTCCACAGCTCCTCCACATCCCACTCCAGGCTCCAGACGCTGGTTCAGCAAGGCATCCAGGCTCCAGGCGCATGTCCAGCGAGGCATCCAGGCTCCAGGCGCAGGTCCAGCGAGGTATCCAGGCTAAAGGCGCATGTCCAGCGAGGCATCCAGGCTCCAGGCGCATGTCCAGCGAGGCATCCAGGCTCCAGGCGCAGGTCCAGCGAGGCATCCAGGCTCCAGGCGCAGGTCCAGCGAGGCATCCAGGCTCCAGGCACAGGTCCAGCGAGGCATCAAGGCTCTCATCCTGGTCATCCTGGATGTTGGCTGGCTTGCAGGGGTTGTTGATGTGTGCTGCACTTGGCCCTGGCAGCTCCATTCTGCATTTTATTGGTTTTTATGCCTATTTTATATTGAAGGTTGACTCATAGGCTATTTTTTGCATTAGAGGCAAAAAAAACTCACGTTGGGCTGACTAACGTGATTTTTTTTTGCCGCTAATGGGCCTATCGGTAGTTTTCATCGCCGTTCCCTGATACTATCGCCATGTAGCGACGGCTTGTTAATACACCGCTAACATGGCGATAGTTTTCAGGGTTAGGCGGCGATAAAAAACTGCCGCTAACTGGCGTTTGCGATAGGTATCGCCGGTCCTTGAGAATATCCCCCTTACTGTCTTCCATATACACAACACAGCACAGCACCTTTACTTGCTGCCCTGCGTTGCGTGAACTCTATAAATCAGTCCCTTAATGAATGTTAGACAGAGAAACACATTTCAAAAAGATCACATATCACATATAGCCGAGGACAGGTGAAAACTAGCTGGGGGTCTCTGATGCTTCGGTTAGTAAATTGTTACAAGACATGAGTTTTATCTGCTTAATCTGTCACAAATGCATCAAAGACTTGTTGCAAATGTGATCATTTTTATTCATTCATGATTTATTTGAAAAAACTTCCAAATATAGACCAATAAAAACATCACAGTTGCATTCACAATTCAAAATACATTTAAAACCAATTAGAACATTGGAATGTTGAGAGCTCCATTGAAGACAATGGAGTTGCTCTGGGCTTATAATGGCTGGTATAAGCCCAGCGCTCCAACATTCCAATGTTTGTCTTTGTTTCTCCATTTTTACTTTAGAACATTCTACCCTTAGTAGGTGGAATGTTCTAATAGCCTTATAGCCCTTCTGCCTCAGGCTATACCGGCTGTTAAAGGCCCTCTCCCTCGTTATAGGCCCTCGCCTGCGGCTCAGGCCTATAACTCGGGATCAGGGCCTTTAACAGCCGGTATAGCCCTCGGCAGCGGGCTATAAGGCTATAGTAAAACTCTTTCTTCTTATTAAAAGCATGCACAGTAAATCTCGCTTATTTTCCTATACAAATAGCCGTTAAAATTAAAAGACCACTGCTCAAAACAAATAACCGTTAAAATTAAAAGAACCCTGCTCAAAATGTAATCATAGCAGTACAAAACGCTTGGCAACCATCGTCTTTTAGAAAAACACTAACTTCACAGAAACGAGAACATCCTTCCCTGATAGACAGAAAAATTATTACTGTTCAGTCCTGCTATTCCGTATGCTCAGTTAATGAGGCTCTTCATTTTTCTAAGAATATTTGTACAACAACAAACCGAACATAAACATATCAAATACAAAGATGCAAAGGTCTTTTGCGAACCAATCAAACTACCCGACAATAAAAAATGTGTTTTCTGCTGCTCTTCAAATCAATTACAGAAGATCAAAGTTAATTCACTTAACAAGTTCCACCGAGCTGGCAGGAGATGAAAGCAATTAATCTTGATGGACAGGTTTGTTTATTTCCATGCTTTCTTACACCCTATCTCATCTCTTAACGTTTTGTAATCACAGGTGGCTGCTGCACCCTGGATTTCAGCATCTTTTATTTGTGAGGATGATAGGAAAGATAAACGCATGTGTGCTCTCTGCCTCGTGAACTTTATTTGCTTAATGAACACAGATTGGACAGAAATCACAGTTTAGAACATTACTGTTAAGACAGCAGTTTCTCACTCAAGACACTAAGATTGTTGGTCGCACCGATATGTATTATTTAAAGCTTGATAATCAATGAAGGCAGGCTGACTCACCTTTCCTTCTGCCGGACGCACAAAAAGATTGGATAGTTTAAATGCATAACATCTGAAAATCAATGCAGCGAATGTACCTTTGACGCTCCCAAGTTCCGCTTTGGAACTTACAGTTGAGTAGAAGCTGATGTTCGCTATGACCTCCCTGTGACCAATCACAATGTGTAAACGGGTGCATATGAACGTGTAATGGCTCCTCTACTTTCAAATGATTACATACCAGTAAAATACTATGGTACCGTGGAACTGAATGTACTTACTTCCCGAGTAAATCAGTTCCAACGGTTGGTTAAGATAATTGGCAGGGAATTAGTTACACAACTGGAAAATGCAGGCATTAGAGCATGTTTATTTTGTTAGAGTTTTTTTTTTTACATTATAGCCAACGATAAACAGTAAGGAATTTTTAAAGATTAAATCCAAGAATAGTGATTAGAAGTCAATAGCGCTAAAAGGTCACTTGAGGTCACGCTAGACAGCCAAATCCATAGTTCAGGCAGTCTGCGATGGAGGGCAGACCGGCATCAGGATCCATGCAGGGCCCGTTGAAAAAGTATCTTGTTCGGAGCAATAGTAGGCATCGAGGACTCCCTGCTTCGGTTCCGATTCACGCAGTCGGGTCGAAGCATCAAAGTTGAGCCTCGCGGTCGGTGTCGAAGGGTCGGCGCAGCGTCAGAGTCAAGTCTGAACACGGCATGCTCGGATCGGTGCTACATCATCATCGAACCTCACAGTCGAGACCAGCATCGTGGTCCAATTCGTACTGCATCGACATCGGAGGGTACTGCATCAGTTCTGATTGGCGCAAAGGGGTCACTGCGCCGATTTCTGCAGAAAACAGCTGCAGATCCCACTTCTGTGGACCTGGAGTGAGAGGGGACACCTCAGGCAAGGGTAGGACTCACAGATGGCAGAGTACAGCAGCACCAGCAGAGTTGCAAGAAGTATTTTGTGAACCTGAGACTTCAGAGAACAGCAGAAGGCAAGCCAGCAAGCCCTTGGAGAATATAGGGTTCAGGGATATAGAGAACAGGTCCAGTCCTTCTCACTCCCCGGCAAGAAGAAGCAGGCAAAGGCCAACAAAGCAGAGCAGGTAGCAAAGTGGCAGTCCCTCCTACAGCACAGCAATTAGCAAGCCAACACATCAATGCAGTTAGTAAAATGGCAGTCCCTCCTCCAGCACAGCAGCTCTTCTTCCAGGCATAATGTCATTGGTTCCAACAAAGTTCTGATCTGGTGGAGTCAGCGGTCCAGTACTTATACCCAAATGTGCCTTTGAAGTGGGGGAGACTTCAAAAAGGCCTTTGAAGATCACAAGGTCCCTGCCTTTCCTGCCCTGCCTCCAGATTCACTACAGGGGGTATGCAGCTCTTTATGCCAGGACAAGCACAGCTCTTTTCAGGTGCATACCCCTCCCAATCTACCTCAGAAAGGCACATCAGCATGGTGATGGGCCATCAGGATGCAAATGTCACACCCCTTCTCCCATTGTTTGACTGTCTAGAGGTAATGCACAAAGCCAAGGTTTCACCCAACCTAGACGTGTTTTCAGAGACAGGCAAAGGCACAGAATGGTTAAAGTAAGAACATGCCAACTTTCTAAAAGTAACATTTTCAGACGCACAATTTAAAATCTGACATCACCATAAGTTGTGATTTCAAATTGCGAGTCCAGAGACACCAAACTCCAAATCTCTATTGTTTCCCATAAACAAAACAAAAGATGTTTTAAGGCAATTCCAATGTTAACATATGGGAGAGATAGGCCTTGCAGTAGTGAAAAATGGATTTAGAAGTTTTTCTCTACAGGGACATGTAAAATATAAGAGTACATGTCCTACCTTTTAAATATACTGGACCCTGCCCATAGGGCTGCCTAGGGCATACCTTAAGGGTGCCATATATGTAATAAAAGTGAAGGTTTGGGCCTGGCAAGTGGGTTAACTTGCCAGGTCGAAATGGCAGTTTATAACAGTCCACACAGGCTCTGCAGTGGCAGGCCTGAGCCATGTTTAAAGACTACAGAAGTGGATGGCCCAATCATTGCTGCAGGCCCACTAGTAGCATTTAATTTACAGGCCCTGGGCACATATAGTTCACTTTACTCTGGACTTACAAGTAAATTAAATATGCCATTTGTGGATAAGCCAATGTTACTATGTTTTGAGCTCAGAGCATATGCACTTAAGCACTGGTTAGCAGTCGTAAGGTGCCCAAAATCTTAAAGCCAGCAAAAGTGATGTCATAAAACAGGAAGTCAGAAGGAAAAAAGTCAGGGGAAACCATGCCACGGATGCTGGGTTTAACACATTCCATAAAAAATGTATGCCAACCTGGGTTTCTCTTCAGCTCAGAGGTGGTATTCTCACTCTATTTAAAAAAGTCACTAAAAAGTGCCATTCTACACTCACTGACGATTCTACACTCGTCAAATTAGTCCTAGGAGTCATTCTCACAAACCGTAGCAGTTGTATTCTACTTACTGTGGATCTACAGGGCAATTCGCTGATCAATCTTCATGGGGCCCAGAAGTACATAGCTGGTATTAAATGGTCTGACTACATCCCTCCTGGCATAAAGTCCCTACACTTGCTTCTGATGAGCAAAAATGACACTGCAGAATGTTGGGCGTTGTTCTCTGGACATTTGCTGACCCCTTTCAGTCACACAGATAACTTAACAATATCTAAGGAGGTTTGAAGGTGTTCTCTCTATATTAAAAAGAACAATTGACGGACAGAATGCAGAACAATGTCATACATTCACCCCAGTACAGAGATCTGGGCCTAAATCCATCCTTTTTTTGCTCACCATGCCATTCCAGTTTGAACCCAGCCATATGCAAATCAGTCTTGACCCTGTGCCTCATGGGAACAGTCCAGCCCGAACTGCCAGGCCAGGTCCTCCCTGGACTGGAAACAAGCATCCTAGGACCGGTTTTGGGGTTTCACCCCTCATCAGCCATGATAGCTTGACTCCAGTGGCATTGAGAGCACGGGACCCACGTCTGGGCATACCTGTCCCACTCGGGGTGACAAATGCAAAAAGAACAATTGATGGACAGAATGCAGAACAATGTCATACATTCACCCCAGTACAGAGATCTGGGCCTAAATCCATCGTTTTTTTGCTCACCATGCCATTCCAGTTTGAACCCAGCCATATGCAAATCAGTCTTGACCCTGTGCCTTATGGGAACAGTCCAGCCCGAACTGCCAGGCCAGGTCCTCCCTGGACTGGAAACAAGCATCCTAGGACCGGTTTTGGGGTTTCACCCATCATCAGCCAGGATAGCTTGGCTCCATTGGCATGGAGAGCACGGGACCCACGTCTGGGCATACCCGTCCCACTCGGGGTGACAAATGCAAAAAAAACAATTGATGGACAGAATGCAGAACAATGTCATACATTCACCCCAGTACAGAGATCTGGGCCTAAATCCATCCTTTTTGCTCACCATGCCATTCCAGTTTGAACCCAGCCAAATGCAAATCAGTCTTGACCCTGTGCCTCATGGGAACAGTCCAGCCCGAACTGCCAGGCCAGGTCCTCCCTGGACTGGAAACAAGCATCCTAGGACCGGTTTCGGGGTTTCACCCCTCATCAGCCAGGATAGCTTGACTCCAGTGGCATGGAGAGCACGGGACCCACGTCTGGGCATACCCGTCCCACTCGGGGTGACAAATGCAAAAAGAACAATTGATGGACAGAATGCAGAACAATGTCATTCATTCACCCCAGTACAGAGATCTGGGCCTAAATCCATCGTTTTTTTGCTCACCATGCCATTCCAGTTTGAACCCAGCCATATGCAAATCAGTCTTGACCCTGTTTCCCATGGGAACAGTCCTGCCCGAACTGCCAAGCCCGATCCTCCCTGGACTGAAAACAAGCATCCTGTGACTGGTTTTGGGGCATCACCTGTCATCAGCCAGGCTAGCTTGACTCGAGTGGCATGCTCACTACACCACTGGATTCAAGCTAGCCTGGCTGATGAAGGGTGATGCCCTGAAACCGGTCCCAGGAGGCTTGTTTCCGGTCCAGGGAGGACCTGGCTTGGCAGTTCGGGCTGGACTGTTCCCACAAGGAACAGGGTCAAGACTGCTTTGCATATGGCTGGGTCCAAACTGGGGTGGTGTGGTGAGCAAAAGAATGATGGATTAAACCCAGATCCTTGTGACTGGGGGTGAATGTTTGCATTGTCCAGCATTCCGTCCATCAATTGTTTCTTTTGCATATGTTGCCCTAAGTGGGAAGGGTATGCCCAGACATGGGTCCCGTGCTCACTACACCACTGGATTCAAGCTAGCCTAGCTGATGAAGGGTGATGCTCTGAAACCGGTCCCAGGATGCTTGTTTCCGGGCCAGGGAGGACCTGGCTTGGCAGTTCGGGCTGGACTGTTCCCACAAGGAACATGGTCAAGACAGATTTGCATATGGCTGGGTCCAAACTGGGGTGGTGTAGTGAGCAAAAGAATGATGGATTAAACCCAGATCCTTGTGACTGGGGGTGAATGTTTGCATTGTCCAGCATTCCGTCCATCAATTGTTTCCTTTGCATATGTTGCCCTAAGTGGGAAGGGTATGCCCAGACGTGGGTCCCGTGCTCACTACACCACTGGATTCAAGCTAGCTTGGCTGATGAAGGGTGATGCCCTGAAACCGGTCCCAGGATGCTTGTTTCCGGTCCAGGGAGGACCTGGCTTAGCAGTTCGGGCTGGACTGTTCCCACAAGGAACAGGGTCTAGACTGATTTGCATATGGCTGGGTCCAAACTGGGGTGGTGTGGTGAGCAAAAGAATGATGGATTAAACCCAGATCCTTGTGACTGGGGGTGAATGTTTGCATTGTCCAGCATTCCGTCCATCAATTGTTTCTTTGCATATTCTCTCTATATTAGGCACTAGATTCACATTCTACCATGTAACCCTGACCTCCTAAAACTCCTTGACTCACTGAGTAAGCTCAGTCAAGAATTTACGTTTTACCTCAAAGAAGGTAGTGTGAAAGTCAAGATTGAATGCAGTACAACATAGTTGGGTTATTTGGAGTGAAAAGAAAAACTCTAGTTTATAGGAACTGTGCAGAACATAGCTTTACTTTCAGGATCCACTGCAGCAGGGTCCACACAGGTTTGTCTCAGTGATGATCTTCCCTTTTGAGTAAGTCATTTTGTTTAAAAGATCAATTCTTAGCAATTGGAGAGCAGCTCACTTTCAGACAGTACCAACGAATATTCAGAGTTTGAAAATCCATTCCAGTTGATGTAGAATGTCTCTCTTTATAGATGGTTCTGGTTTCAAGAGGGATTGCCCTGTTTAGAGCGAGCACTCTACGGACTAGTGCCTATGTGACACCACGGGGTATATTACATATCTTGCTCCTTGGGTGCACCTGGTTTGTGTACATCACCAGTTTACTGTAGTATTACACAAGGGGTAATAGACACCTGTGCAGACCCTTCTGTAATACAGATAGCTCTGGCACACAAAAAGCACCAGTGCTAGCATAAAGAGGCATACTTTCAGTTGCACAGGGCATGGCGTCATGCTAATGAGGGAATCACTTTGCCCGCATGCAGGATTATGGCGGCGGGTGCAGAGGCAAAGATTCCATCAGGAGGCACGCTGACAGTACACCACAAAGAAGTGGTGAACTGTCAGTTCATCCCCCAAGGGTTCCCCTAAAAAGTAGAAGGGGGGTCCCAAAGGCCCCACAACATACCCCTGCTGGGAAGTGCAGCCACTCACTGCACCAGTCTGCAAGGGGATCTCTTTACCCATTTGTAAAGCAGTCGGAATTGCCACCTGCATAGAGAAAGACGGACCGGCTGACTGAAACAGCCGGTCTGCATTTAACTAATGAGTAGTGTAAGCTCATGGCTGCACTGGGGGTAGGGCATTATGTGTACTAGGATGCACTGTCCCAGTTTGCACCTGGCCTTCCTAGTTAAGGCTGTGCCATGGCGCAAATAGGGACAGTGTGCCTTATGTACTCAGGCGGGCCCAAGTAGGTATGTTCTCCTGAGATGAGATCAGGCAGATCCTTAGGACAAGGAAGCAAGATGATGAGAAAGTGGGGTATCAGCTGTCCTTGTTTTTTGTCAGAGTGCAGCGGATGTTTGAGATAATCTAAGGGAAACCATAATAACGGGTGCAGAGGAATGCAGGACTACAGGGTGGAGAGACTAATTTAGAGTTTCCCATGCCTTAGATTATAATAAAAATCTCCCTAAGGAACACTGGATCTGCAGTTTGGAGAGATCCCTTATGATTGAGGACCCCTCAAACATAGGCAAGCAATGGAAGCATGCAAGGAGACATAGGACAAAGGAAAAACAAACTGGAGGGAGAGTGATTTAAAAATGAGCATTCATTCTTGCAATTGTGCACAATACTGTACACCACAATAGTCATCTTTGCCTAAGCAAGAATATCTTACTGCAACACTTGACCAGATACTGCTGGTCAGCCTCAAACTACTTGCTTGCTGGTTGCTGAGTCCAAAGAAAAACACTCTGCTGAAGATTGATTCATGCACAGGGCTTGGTTATCTGTAATGTCCTCCATCTCAAATTCAAAGAGAGCTTTCTATGAACTCAGTGAGGGCAGAAACATATACCTGGCATACTTTATTTACTCGAGAATAATCTCATGTAAATCTTAATTATTCTATTTTGCATATTTCACGTAAGTTATGTCTTTGTTGTGCTTATATTGAGTACATTTTGCAAGCATGGGTTTTGTAGACAAGGGCACACCTCATGTACACTTTTCATGCAGACAACAACTCAAGCACAGTTTTCAAAATCCACACTTTTTTGCAATAATAGCTCATATTATGTGAAAAAATTACTTAAGTTTCCATTCCCTACAGAAAAAGACATACTTTTTCATCAGCATGTGACCTATGGTCGCCACACTAATTAAGAACAACACTTAGCATTGGTCTAGCACAAAATGCACGAATTATGGTCTTCATTGTACTTGAACACATAAAACAATTCCAAACTATATGACAGCACCAACACGGGTGTGCACCAGATAAAAACTAGGCCCGTGCTCCCAGTAAAGAAAAAGTGCAATATCTTGTGTGCACTTTGATACTGTTAGCGCTTTCGTTGTAAGTAAGCAAAAGACATACATAGAACATTTGTTCAGTGGGCAGAGCTTAGCCTCAGGAATGATGGCAGCCACGTAGTGGAGCTGAGCCGTGCTATAATCTGAGGGCACCTCGTTTCTAGAATTGGGGCAGCTCTCTGGTATGGTAAATTAAGAAAGCAGTCACCTGATACACAAAAGAGCTTGCAGCACAAATTTAAAAGTCAATGGTGGTGGATTAGGCAGAAACAACACAGGAAGCCAGGAAGCCACATGAATATCCTCAAAAATGTATAAACACTTCACAATGCCGCCCTCAGCAAAAATAAAAAAATTACACATGGACAGAGGCACATCTAGGTCTCTCATCAAAGTTGGTTCAAGAGCCAGGGGAGGTACCCCTCCTTCTATGGGACTCTGATCTGTTTTCAGACCAATCTACCAAATGTATTTTCTTACTTTTGTTGTATTTATCCTAATACAACATGACATGTGTTCTTATTTAATTATGCTTTCTTTTAATCATGATTGATATTTGCATATTGTTTAAACTGTGTGGCATTTATATTGGACTGACAAGCTCCCTGTTATCTGTTATCTGTATGACGTTTCGGTGTCACCACAACCCTGAAGAGTCTGTGCTGTGAGCTAGGATCTGACATTTCTAAAATCTGTGTTCTTTAAGTTAACTTTCATTATAAAAACAGTCTACAAAACTCTCCATAAGCACTGACAGAGGCTATAGGTTCAACTTTTTTGTATTACTATATTGAGACCCCCTGAAAAACCATCATGTCGCACCAAGGCCTAGGGATGAAAGACTCATTGCCACTGGGCATTTGCTCTGGGACTGCATATGATCAAAGAATGCCCTTCGTTTAGTTACCCTAACTTCCAGTAGTTCCTTTTTTTCCTGGTGTTTACTACACTCCGTACTTTACCCTTCCCCCATTGCTCTCAAGTTGTACACCCAAAGTTCACTATACCACTCACCCTCTATTCCAGAACATAGTAGGAAGAGATACCCTTTAGCATCATCATTTTCAGAGAACTCATTGAATAAATTGTAATTGCTATATATTTCCTATGCCTATCATATTTCTCCATAAGATCAAGGATTACATAATTAATATCTTTTCATTTGGCAATTTCCCCCTTTTGTTCAATCAACAGTGATGGGGGATGGCTGATTCATGACTTCCACTGTTTAAAAAAACATTACAAATCACATCACTCAATGTAAATGGCCTACCTCTTTTTATCAAGATAAATAGAACTACATTTTCTTCACAATAACATTCTGATGTTGGTTTACTCTAAAAGGGTCATATATCTGCCCTTGAATCCTCTACCTGAAAGGGGACTAGGAGGTTGAGGCGATAAGCTATAATAGAATAGAAGAAGCTCAAAGACTTCCTCCAATTCCACAAATTGTTCCAAAATGTGGTGGTGCTATTCTGATCCACTGTTCTTTATACCATAAAATATAATGACCCTGAACAGATCAAGAGCGACACTATACTTTCTTCAAAATTTGTATCATGAATTGTCCTAGGCTCCATCCGTGCTTCCAACCACTTGAGAAGGCCTTTCCTTGATCCTGAGTTTCGATCACATCAATGTAATATTGGGGGGAGGTGGGGGTGACTGGAAGACTGTCCTTGATCCCATTCTTGACGGGACAATCACATGGATAGGTCCAATGGTGATGACAAGTGACATTAAAGATTTAATACATGACAATAATCTGGTAGACAGATGACACCTCTTATGGCCATCTTCTTGTGAATACACTTTCCTAGCTAGTGTCCATGGCTCATTATCCAGAGTGGATTATTTTCTAATACAGGGTATTCTACTTTCTGATATACTATACTGCTCCATCTTGGAAAGTGGAGTTACAGATCATTAGCCATTCATTCTCTCCTTTGAACTTCAACTCCTGAAACCCTCGTCTGGTCAGTGGCAAATGAGAGCCAACACATATAGAACATGAAGAAAAATGGACTATTAAGCTTTTAATACAGACTAGTTCTCCTCTGCTCAGACACTATAGACTGCTGGAAAGGACACATGGAGTGGTGACAGAATGAGTCATAGCCAAAATAGAGGACAGAGGAAAAAAAGACACTTGGCGACAAGTGAAGTGAATGATTTGACCAGCCAATATTTCTCATCTTCAAATCCAGACATGAGACTGAGATTGGAAACAGCAAACAATTCCTTAAATTGCTTCTACTCTAAAAGAAAGCTGGTTGACTTCTGGGAGCACACCTGAAATAGAGAGAAACTCAGATGGCATTCCCAGCAATCAAGTTTCCGAATAGTGTATTCCTGATACACCCCTTAGAAATTGTTGATCAAGTTGTCTCGTACTATAAATCCCTCTGTGACTCAACTTCTCCCAATACTAGAGTGTTGTGGAGGATTTCATATGACGCCTGCACCTTCGCTCCCTGGCAGAAAACATCTTGAGGGAGAGATCTCTGAGGATGGATCTCAGAAGCCATATTGTCATCGCCTACCTGCCGCGCCCCTGGGAAAGATGGTTTCCCCAGAGAGTTTTATAAACTCAATAAATCCCTACTAGTTCTGTTATTATACCAGACCTATCAAAAAGCTGAAACAACTGGTTCCCTGGGGTCATTTTCAAATAAATCAATAATATCATTACTTTCTAAGTGTGGGAGGATACCCTTAAATGCTACAGCTAGCCAATATCACTCATTATTGTGGACCAAAAGATATTGGCTAAGATTGTGGCCACCAGTTTAAGCAAGATCCCCCCCATCATTGATACATGAATCCCACAAGTATTTATTCCCAGTAGATTATCCCAAAATCACATGTGCCCACTCTCCCACATTCTCTGGGCTGCCAAGGTCCTGAAGTCGAAGGCACTCACCAACTCATTGGTTGAGGAGAAGGCATTCGGCAGAGCTGAGTTGGAATACCTTTTCCACATCCTCAAGATGGTTGGCTAGGGCAGATTTCATCCCTAAATTCTACTGACTCTATAATACCCCTACCGTGGGATGCTGCCACTCAAAATAATTTCTGACAACCTACAGACAACCTAAAAAGGATAGATTCAGACATTAAGCACTTCATTTGGCGATCCACAAGACCATGCCTTAAAGCAGAAATCCTGTGGGCTCACAAAACCTTTGGTGGTTTTCACTTCCCCAACATGAAACTTTATTAAAATGCACAACATTGTTCACAGCTATCATATGTTTTACTACAATCACACCAGACCCCTACTTGGGTTTGACTTGAGAGACAGATACTTGAATGCACCAGTGACATCCTCCTGGTTTATGGTCACCATCCACAGTCAAGCAATGACTCCAACCTCATATTAGTTAGTATGGTCATACAGTCACAAGCTCCTTTGAATTGACCCATTCATACATTCCTTGGGCCTCAAATTATAACACTCTGGGCTATGCATCAATAAAATCAATAAACAAGTGATCCATAGATGTTACTAGCAAGAAACTGAAATTGGCATCACTGACCAAATGCTTTGTAACCTGACGATTAAGTCCTTTCAGACCCTGCAATAGGAGTTTTATTTACAAGCTATTATTCATGGTACAGACAATTGCGTAGATGTCTAGGGAGATGAGTGAGCCCGCGCCCATATGTCCGCCTAGTGTCTGCCATTTCAAAAAACTTGTTCTAATTTGGGACAATGAAGGTTCCGGTCTTGGGCCTAATAGCCTTTTGATAGATACTTTATAATCTACCTCACTGGTTCAAGTGATCAAACTACACTAGCAAATATTATTTAATAAAGAATATCCAGCTGAAAAATGGTTGTAGCTCTTAGAGATTAATGACAGAGTGCTTAGTGAAGCCAAGATGAAATTCTTATATTTTAAGAATCTGCACTCTTTGGTATAGGTCTCCAGTATGACGCCACAGCAAAATGGTCAATGCAGGAGGCGCTCCATACAACACTGTGACATTGTCTACATTTACAGCATTGTAATACTATACTTTCTATTTGGAAGAAGTGTGGCAGACTATCATGCTTGTCATCTACTCACATTATCCCATTCGTATCCTTAGCCTCATTACATGATATGTCAGACATCATTGACTTATGCATCCACCAACACAGATAGCATAGAAAATCCTCGGCAGCTGTCAAAATGTGTATGCTTAGGCACTGGCAGCAGCAAACATAACCAACACTAAATGAGTGACTTGTTGAAGTGATAATGATTCTCACAATAAACGCATCATTTGAAAAATCCTGGATAAGATAACTGATTTGTATTCAATTTGGGGTCATTTTCTTAATCTATTTCTCGTAACTAATCTATACAAGCATGTTTACTACAGTTTGGATGTAATATGTGAAGTTTCTTTATATTGCTTTATTCCATTGTCAATGTTGCCTTATTCTTCTGTTATCCTTTAGCTTCCATGCCACTGAAAAATTCCAAGATAGGCAGCCATTACCTTAATGTTGTTTTGTTTTGTGTTAATTGTAATGACAACCATGGCATGTGATTTCCTTTTGGGCCATGGCTGTGGCCTTTTTTAAGATTGAGCTATAATATGTTGTTAGTGCTCTCCTTCCAGGGCCACATATTGCTCAGTCCAATGGAGACACATTTTTTCTTTTTGTTTTCATTCTGTAATGAAATAGCTAAGGGGCATATTACCAAGGAGTTGCGATAATTATCGCGAAGCGCGCTTTGCGCTGTTTTTTTTATCGCCGGCTATCGCTGGATTTCATCGCGGAGATAACGCATTATTATCAACGCTTATCTCCAAGGCGATAAAAAATCCAGCGATAGCGGCGAAACCCAGCAATAGCGCGAGAAATCCAGCGATAAATTCACTGCGCTAATGAAAAGCTTGCTAATAGGCAGGTGAGGACTTAACCTTACAATCCACCTCCCATTGACAAGATGGTTAAGTCAAGTTTTTAGAAGGTGTTAAATTCCAGCAATAATCGCGGTTAGCGCGAGTTTTTTATACGCTCGCGGGATTGCTAATAGGGGAAGTTGTGTTTGCGACTGTTTGCAGTTGCTTTTAGTTGGGAACGCCTACTTTGCATGTCATTAGCGATAATTATTGCTGACATGCAAAGCGGCACCAAAACGGTCGCTTTCGCCATAAAGCTGTCGCTAACAGCTGTTAGCGACAGCTTGCTAATAGGGCGATAGAAATATCGCCGCTTTAGCGGCAAAAAGTGCCGCTAAAGCGGCGATACCGCCCTTGCTAATATGCCCCTAGGTTTTTTAAACCTCTCTCTGACAACATTATTGAAAATTTATACATCCGCACATTGCTTGATGATATAATTTTGTCATGTTTAGTCACTTACCCCCTCCCCTTACCCTATATACTCTTCCCCCTTCAACCCTTGAACTTTCATACACATTTGTTGCAAAAAAACACCAATTCATCAACATGTCTCTGTTTGTGTTCAGGTATGTTTACAGCTATGTGAGTATTAGACGAGCAACCTATCGTAATCGAAGCCATGGTATATGGTCTGAGGATTCCCTCAAGATCTGCAGGGAGAACCCCATAAGAATAGGCAATTATATGGTTTGATAGGTCCATACTGTGGAATAAGCAAAGAAGTAGTGATTGGAGGCCAGCCATACCATGTGTCTTTATGAGCCCACTCAAATGTAACTGGGATCGGTCTATACTGATGGTCATTACTCAGCATGTCATTATTGTAGGTGTTATGCGAGCTAGACCATGCGTAGCAGATGAGCACTCCAAGGGATGATATGGAGTGAGTGGCACAGCCCGAGGAAGCCTGGCTAGTAGACTTAAAGGCACTGGTGGATGCCTTGATTGTCCTTGCAATCCAGTAAATTACACTTCACACCAGTAGCTAAATTCTCATAAAACACAGGTAATTTGAGAATGTATTTGAATTAAGGCAAGCTTTACGTATATTAAATAATGTTTTACAAGAGGTGCACAAAATTAAACTTGCTATGGTATACAAAAAACAGGGCCACACATCACGTCAGCAACAAAATACTCGTATGGCAATCTCTAGGAATTGACTTCAACTCAGTGATAACTGTGGGCTTCAGGGTTAGGTTGCAGCCATAGCGTATGCCCCACTGAGTCCATCTGGAATCAATAAAGAGCACCGTTATTTCTCCCTCCTCATTTTGGGGGTTCATTAGGTCTAGACATTATGGAATCATCATGGAAATAGCCAGATCTCCACAGTTTTTCTGAATTCCAGGTGGTTTTCAATGTTTTCTTTGCTTTTCGGCAGAAAGTTCCAGGGCTTAAAGCTTTCAGGAAGAAAAAAGCCCACAGGTGAGATTCTCCTTATGAGCATTAAAAGTCAGCTGCGTGCCATCATGGAGCTGAGTGTTTTTTTCTGTGAATGCCTTTTGGAGTTTTACTGGGCCTTTCCAGTTGATGGCCCACTGGGTGAATCAGAAAAGTTGAACACCTAGTGATGACTAGCCAATAAAGTGCTTCTGTAACACTTAGTTAATCATATGATAAACAAGTTCATGGCCAGAGATATAGTAGAATGTAACCTTTCACAGCAACTCTTTATTTTAAATTCTTGCACTAAAATTGCAAGATGTAATTTCCATAAAAAATGTAATTTTTATGGGTGTCTTATCATTTTTTAAGAAAAGACGATTTAACGCTGACTATCATCTCTAAATTAGCTATATCGCTACAATTCGCTTTGCACTATGTAGTTGGAAGCCTTCAAGTAAATTGATTTTGAGCATAATTGTGTCACTACTAGTGAGTTTGAAAATTATTCTCAATAAATAAGCATAATGAAGAATAGCCAAAATGAAGGACAGTGGTCTGTTTACATGGTTTGTGCCTCATATAGATGAAGAATTTCCAATCTCAGCTAGTTATTCTTTAGTAGTAAAAGCATGCAGCTTCTGTGACAAGCCAAACTTCACTTTATGTAGTATAGAATGCTATTAGAAACAATGATGGAATATATAAATATAAAGAAATACTGATAAATGAAAGAGGATAAGCCCACATAATTTTGGTATGTATCATCCCCAGGCAGAACACATCCATCAGGAGTTGTAGGGAATCTGGCTACCACCGTTGGCATACTGCTGTCATTGTAACATGATTGAAACCCCCTCATCTAAGATGGCAGCTGCATCACCACATTCACATGGCAAACATCTTACATGCAAGTTGAAAAAGCATTGGCCAGATACACAGACAGCCTGATACAGATTGATCCGAATTCCATAGAAAAATGTCAAATGGCCAAATACAGTGTGTGCCACTAAGTGCCACTAGAGACATTCAGACATGGAATCCTGTCCTCAAATACATACATTGATAGGCAAATCATAAAGTGAGCAAATATAGATGAAGGATTCTACATAAAAGCAAACAATGACTAACTCCAAGAAAAGCCTCAATAATAATGTGTTTGACTTTGGAGTTGTGAAAACTGATATAGCTTCTCACAATGGTGATGATACTGCCTGGGCTCATATGAACCATGTGAAACTAAAGAATCCCCTGCCCAAGAAAGATTTAACACACTTTTCTTAAGTTTGCCACCATTTTCCCGCTTATTATAGGCAGACACCACCCAAAGCACTTTTAACACCCATGCTCACATACATGTGTAGCTCATGTCTTCTCCACAAAAGGACTTGTGGTAGCGTGTTTTCTGGTAATTTCTTCCTGATTCTGGATTTCTAGGTCATGGTATAGAAAATGTTGAAGAATGTCTATTGAGAATATAGGGGCATATTAGCAAGGGCACTATCGCCGCTTTAGCGGCACTTTTGCCGCTAAAGCGGCGATATTCATATCGCCCTATCAGCAAACTGTCTCTAACAGCAGTTAGCGACAGTTTGCGGGCATTAGCGCCCGTTTTTACCGCTTTGCATGTCAGCGATATTTATCGCTAATGACATGCAAAGTGGGCGTTCCCGACGAACAAACCTGGGAAACACCCGCTAACAGGCCTATCGCCTATTAGCAAGGTGGCCATGGCCCCAGTTAGCGACGTGAAAAGTCGCGCTAACCGGGGTCATCGCCATTTATTTAACACCTGCAATTAGCAGGTGTTAGCCATACCTAACATGGGGGTGGATTATGCTGATACGACCACAGGGTCGTATCAGCAAGGTGTTCTCCCTTTCTCCATGCAACATCGCTGGTTTTTCAGCGATGTTGGCCCATTTCCTCCGCTATCGCTGGAATATTCATCGCCATAGCGCTAATCGTTGCTAATACAGCGTTAGCGTGGCGATATATTCCAGCGATAGCCGGCGATAAAAAAAATCACGCTAAGCAGGGTTAGCGATGATTATCGCCACTTCTTGCTAATATGCCCCATAGTGTTGTGCAACTGTAGGAACAATGACTATGCTGGCAATGTGTGAATGTGTGCTGATTTGAACAACATGGAAACTAGTATCCTTGTAAGGAATTATTTGTAGCCAATGGGGCTACTGGGCCAAAAATCTTTAAAATAATATGAGATCATTTTTTTTTTAAATCTGACGATCTGTGGCCTAATTTGCAACACCACATTCAATGTTGATAGAGTGTAGATGTTATCTTGCATCAACCTTTACCAAATCTTTCCTTAGAAAAACGATTGTGACAATTATTTCTGGCTATAATAAATGCGTGACATGTTTTACTTAAATGAGAAAAACTACACGTGCAAAGTCTGATTTATATACTGCATTGTAAAAGCATGCAGAAAGTTAGAAAACTGGAGTTATCTGAATGACACATAACAATATCATGAAAGAGTATATTTTAAATGTTTAATGCAATTGGGCACTTAGAAAATGTCGAAAACACCAAGTAAGAGAAAGTGCTATAATGACACGTAATGTTAACTGTGTGCACTCGGAAAATATGATCTAACCTTAAAAGAGTATTATTTGCATTGATATTAATGAAATATGTAGAAGATGCATATTGCTGAGAGATTACATGCTTTGCATAAAGATGTTGCTTTGAAATAATACATGATGATTTTAAAGAATGAATTAAAACTGTAACCAACTAAAGAAATATACACAAAAAAAAGTGAAAATGATACTGATGTACTGTGAAAATTTTAGTAGTACCTAATACTGACTTATATTAATAGAACATTACTTGTAGGCATTGTTATTTCATTTAATTTGAAGAATTAATGTACATGAAACTTGAAATATTTGTATTTTAGCAATAGTCTTAGTGCATAAGCTGTCATTTCTACTTAGGCCTCAAAGGTTTGCTTTCTCATCTGGTGTTAACTTGTGAAATGTGCTGTCTGAAGCTTATGGGAACATTTCGTAAAGTTTCCATTTGTGTTCTGGAAATCAATAGACTGTTTTCTTACTTGTAACTCACTCGACTGAACTTGCAACAAAATCTGTTACAACCTAAAGAGTATGCCTGGGAACGGACTGACAACGGATGGGGCATTCATCTGCGCATTTCCGAGGATGTTATAATTCAATAAACCATATTACAATGCCAGCCCAACTACGGGCAAGATTTCTGATCCAGTTTTTTGCGTTTTTGCTAGCACCAAGAAAGGCACTGCAGCCACGTACAGGAAAAAGCATTAATTGCCTTCCATAATGGGAGAAAACTCCAAGCATTACAAGACGTTACTTTTTTTAATTTGCAAAAACTGTCTTTGGATTTTTTTTCTATTAAACAAAAAAAGTTAAATATCTATGCTGGAGGGAGCAAACAATGCCGAGTGGTTGGTGTCAGACTGGTGGAGATGTGGCCTCAACCGCCCAAAAGGAAAGGCAGCCAACCCAACAAACTCTGAATTAGGATTTACTCTGTTGAAGCTAGAAAGTCTGTTTCATGGGCTATTCAATAACCCAGCTGGTGACTTAACTGACTTAATTTGAATTGTGTGTATTGGGAAAATTTTGACTGTAGGGACTTTATTGAGTCAGGAGAAGATTTGTCTGCTGGAGAGAAGGTATATGTTGTGAATTTCTTGTGAGAGCTTGCTTTTCCAGCTTAGCAGTAGTTTATTTGAGATGTTGTTTGTTGTAGTAAGGAGCCCTTTCCAGGATATATTGAAATACTAGCTTGTGCCAATGGTGGTAATTGGTAGTCCGTTAGAATAAAACAGCATGTTTTAATTTCCTTCCTGCGGTCTATTTTGACATTCCACTATTCTGCTGCTTACGGGTGAAGTGTTTTCTGTCAAACATGTTAGAATTTGGGTAGAGTCGCATTTGGACACATTCCCTTGTTGGAACTTGTTCATATATTGTACACTGTGTAATGTTCACATGGCAGGTTAATATGTCCCTAACTCTACAAAGGAAGCTTTTAAGGATTGTATTATGGAATATTGGGTAAAGAATATCATGATACGATAATACTGTAGCCAAAATACTGAATGGTAAGTAAATCCAGTATTTTGTAAATCCAGTATTTGTAAAGCACGAACAGCTACCCGAAGGCCTCCCGGCGCTGGGGGCCGTCGGGAAGATTAAGCAAGCTATTGCCCAGAGTCACATGGTGCTGGGCTGACTTGCCGCCGGTGATCGAACCGTGAGCCCCAGATTCCAGCGTCAGTCGCCCTGGCCGCGGCGCCACACCTCTTCCCTAAGTGTAGATGTACTATTCTTAACTCCACATCTAAGTACCTTGAAGATTTATATACCATCAAGGTACGTACATGTGGAATTAGGTATAGCAAATCTATACATATTTACCTGTCGATGATTTTTGTCCTTGATATTTTGGCAATGATATTAAGATATAAGATATGAAAATATATCGTAAAATATAAAGATATTCCCTATTCAGTATTCAGGATCACACCCTTTTAAAGGTGCTGCTGAACTCTACCGCTTCTGCTTGCTCCTGGATTCACTACCACAAAATCTTTAGGTTCATATTTCAGACTTCTTCCTTTTTGTAATGGAGACTTTTTGTCCTTTACCAGCCTAGCCCATTCTCTAAACTCACAGTTCCTCGAGTGGAATCCCTGCATGATTTTCCATTAACCAAATTTAATGGGTTACCACAGAATTAATTTCCTACAAGCTTTTGTCAATTACTTCTGCGCTTCTCTAAACCCATGCCCCGCCACCTTAATACAAACTGTATCTCATCAGGTCAGTGACTCTCACAATGAGGTGGGCAACACTCCTCCAGCTCTGTCCAACAGGTGTGGAAAGAAGCTATGAATATCCCAAAAACTTCTTTGGATCCATCAGACTTAGACAATTATTATTCAATTCACTCAACTTGCTTTTGCTGCTAATGTGACTGAGTCTCTGGTAAATCCTCAACTTTCATCTTGTAGAAACTCATATTTTGGACTCACTGCAAGCTGGCTTTTGCCAGGGAACTATTACGGAGTCAGTTATAGTTCCCACTTTGAATGACTTGCAAGGCAAACTTTATATTGGAAGCTCAGCAATTCTATTTTTTCTGGATTTATCTGCTGCCTTTGACACTGTCTCTTACCCCAACTTCTCACCCTGTGGGGGTTGAAAGTGAGAGACAATGTCCATGTGTGGATATTCTCATTATTGTTGGACAGGGAGCAGGCAGTTTATATAGCTCAGTACCCCACTCTCTAACCACACGAGCGCTTCTGGGCTTCTTTTTAAAAGGTTTACTTTTCAACATCTATTGCGTTCCACTCAACCACCTTATTAAGATATACCGTTTTAGCTATTATACTTCTGCAGATGACAATCACCTGATTATAAAAGTGCACTCATCTGCAGGTTTGATGCATATCCAACAAGCTTTTAATTCTTGCATGTAAAATGCTGCCTCCTGGATGCACCACGACCATCTATTTGAAGCTGAATTAGGAGAAAACAGAGATCTTCTTCTTTGGCAGGAACAATTCTCCCTCACTGTGGTCTGCTTTGTGGTGGTCATCTTCTTTAGGACCGCTGCTCCCCCAGATGATCAATCAGGAAATCTTGGTGTTATCTTTGATACTACAATATCTATCTCAGCACAGATAGCTAAACTATCTGCATTCTGCCTCATAACATTAAGGGACAGATTTACAATCACAGCCTAATTTGCTGTGCTGTGTTGCTGAAAGGGGTGAACACAGTGCAGAACCAAATCTGTTAAGGCTGGCCTGCTTCTGTTGTCATCCCTTCCCCTGGCACTCTTGAAGGATGCATTATGTGAAACACAGCCACACAGAGGTCAGTTTGCACAGTCTACCAAGGACTTTTAAGCAAAGTATATTCTTTTCTTTACCATTCCTATGTCAAAAAATACACAAGGATTTCACACTGTGGATATGTGCTGTGAGTTTCAGCATATGTTTTTGTCACAGTACCTGGTCTGGTTATTATATCAGCTCGCACTGTGTGCCAAAATGGATGTTTGCACTATAACACCCTATTTATGCTCCCAGATGCAAAGTAATACAAAGCAACACAAAGTGGGTTTTTGAAGTGAAAAAAGAGCACCAAAGTACTTTTCCACTGAAAAGTAAAGACCAATAACTCTCTTTGTGCCGTTTTGGGTCCGTTTGTGTCACTGTTTTGACAGTGCAAAGTGTTATTTTGGGTCTAGGAGTTTTCTGCAAAATCCTGCCACTTCTTTCTACCTCTAGTCTCAAAACCTTGGTCCAGGCAGTTATTGTATCTCTAAACTGTTCTATGCTAATGCAATTATTTGTTCAAAACAGCTGTAAATATTAAAAATGATTCAGCTCGTCTTACACTAAATCTGCCTAGATGTGTCCACATATCTGACTATTTATTGGCATTACATTGGCTTAATTCACGAGTGTATCCCTTTGGGGCATATTTATGACCCGATTGCTTTGGTTTTTAACCACGCCATGAGGTTCCTGTACAATGCAATCCTTAAGTGAGATTAATGAACCACGCAAGGCACTTTGCATGGCCCTGGGTGGCTTCATAAATCTGGAATATAGCAACCCAGCGCAAATCTCTGCATTGCCCTGGAAAAACATTCCATGAGCATTGCGTGGGTGTTCCCATGCAACTCTCATGGATTTTGACGCTTTACCAGAATTGGTAAACCTGGGAATGTGCCAAAAAGATACGCCTTCCTAGGACAGACATTCCTAGGAGAAATATCTTTATTTCTCCTCATTACTTCCTCTTTCTATATTTGCTGCATTCTGCGGCACACATAGAAAGAAGAATATGTCTCTTAGGATTGTTTTTGTGCAGGAAGATACCTCTTCTTCAATAAAACCAATCCTGCATGCAACAAAGGCACCTTTGCACCATAGTGCAAGTGTGCCTGCATTGGTGGTAGGCTGGCAAAAGGGCAATAGCACAGCAGAAAAGGCAGGAATGCACCTTACTGACTTAAATACGGAGCATTCCTGCCCTTTCACTGTCATGCAGCACAGCAAGGTGACTTGCTTCGCTGCATTGCATGACAGTTTCATAAATCTACCCCTTTCTATCTGTCACAAGGCCTCACATAGTACACAACCAACATTCATTAGCTCCTGTTTCAGGACAAACCCCCCCTTTCTCATACTTATGCTCGTCCTCTTCAAAATGTATGCCCATTCCTAGCGTCAAACGTTCCAGATTTGGAGGAAGGTTATTCTGGTAACTAAGTTGATACACTGACCATCCTTGCAATAATACCAACTTCTAACAATCTTGCATTTAGGAAATTCTCGAAACCCTCTCTGTTCCTCGAGATCTCTAAATATGGCTCTGACTGTCCATTGTTTTCCTTTCTGACGGTGCAAAGGTAACAGCCAAGGTCCAGGTCACATTTTACAAATTCATTCATTCAGTCATTCATTCCCTCATTCGTCGCACATTCATTTATATATACAACCTAACTAATATCCAATAAACACATTTTGGGGGGGATCAGATCCATTTGAGAGAGCATGTAAAAAGCTGTGTTTCTCAATCACAGGGAGTGCTGTTAACACAGAGAGCTGCATACCTTCAGCTTTTGCCAGTCTTTGAAAGTAGCTTAATCTAAATTATTGGACCTCCCACAGAAAAGTAAAGTTGTGATTATTGGTCACAACAATATATGCGTCATATGCCTATGTTCCAACCTTTAGAGCTTTCTTAAACATTTCCAAAACAATAGCACAATGTTAGCACTACCATTGTGATGAATTGTAACACTTGCTTGTATTGACCGGCCAAACATTTCCAAGCGAACTAACAAAATGTAATGGCTCTCAGTTAGAAGGGTAAGCAGCAGATTTAATTTGTGATGAATATATCCAGTTTCTAAATCTAATTAAATTCAGGTGACTTTCATTCCTGTAAAATCTTTTCATTTTGGCATACTCATATTGACCATAATTAAGACCTGCCAGGATAATACAGAAAAGACAGAGAAGCAGGCCATTCACTGAATTTCTGGCTTCATCCCAGCAGTTTCTGAGAGAAAGCATATGATATCCTGCCTGTATTGCTGACCTATGTCCTCCCAACAGTAAAATTGATTATTTTTGAATGTTAAATAATACAAAATCTATAAATGACAATGGTTTTCCTTGAGTGCTCATCAATTAAAAAAAAACAATTGATGATTTCCAGAGCAATGTTGACAGCCATTGGGAAACACTTCCATGGTCAAAGTCAGTTCAATGATTCTATCAGAGGTCTAGCGATACTGCTAGTCCCAGCAAAACTTGAAGTGGGTGCTGGTATGTACAGGTTAGTATGTCACATATCTTGAGAACTTCAAAATGAGTGCATGCTTTGGCTAGTAACCTGTGTCTAGAAACATGCATAAGTATATAACACCGTGCGTAAACATGCTCTCTTTCTCTCATTTACCAGTTGATCTACAGTAACACCGGAGGTCAGAAAACTGATAGAAGAGAAGAGAGATATGGTGTCTAATGCACAAAAGATGTAGGCTCTCAAATTTCTGTGTGAGGGATACTCAAAGCTCTCACACCGCAGTGTTTTCTTTGCAAAAAGTTGCAATCTGCCCGCCTTTTAATACTAATGAGATGGAAATTGGATTCTGAAAACATATTCGCAAGGTGGAGGCCTCCCTGGAACAACATACCTTGATTCCAGCATTCACATCTCCAATTTGTCTGCAATATGTGACAATCACAGGCAAAGTTATAATTTTGAGGTAATTAATGAATATTTCCAATGAATTTTTCCACACAATTTACTTTCATAACTCCCACATTTTAACGGTTTTTGCAACCTTTTTCACTTTTCCTCAACAGGAGACAAGCCTAAATACTGTTCCGTCCCTTATATGTGGAGAGGTGTGGTGCAGCGGCCAGGGCAGCTGACTTCGGAGCACAGGGCTCACGGTTCGATCCCCGGCGGCAGCTCAGCACCATGTGACTCTGGGCAATAGCTCACTTAATTTCCATGACGGCCCCCAGCGCCTTGAGACCCGTAAGGGTGAGTAGTTCGCGCTTTATAAATACGGATTTAGATTTATATTGCATGGACAGAAACCACTGTATCAGAAGAGTTGTAATTATCAATGAAGAGCTGGGCACTCAGAATAATATCATGCTCAACATAGTTAATAACTGGTTGGCTTATTTATGAGAGCACTGAGTGATTTTTTCACCACGTAAAGTGGTACATGCATGATTAAGGGCTCTCATAAAGATTTATGAAGCCACACACAGCCACCCTGCATGGCTTTGAGTGGCCTCATAAAACATGAGTAAGGCAACACAGCACAAATCGCTGCATCATCTTACTCTGCTCCCAGGAGGCATTTCTGTAGGTTTTCCCATGCACCAACCATGGAATTTGCCCTTGCCCCAGATTTACGAATTGATGTGAACCTGGAGAAGTGTCAAATTCGTACTCCTCCCCAGGGGAGGCGTAACAAACAGAAATATGCTCATTTCTCCTCATTTTTTCCTTTTTCCATGTGTTCTGCCTTCTGCAGCACACATAGAAAGAGGAAAATGCCTTGTAGGAAGTTGCCGGCAACAGAGTCACTCTTGCACCTTAGTGCAAGGGTGCCCTACATTTGTGCTAGGCTGCCAAAACGGCACCAGCACAGGCAGAAAGGGCAGGAATGCACCGAATTGCTAAAATACAGTGCATTCCTGCCCTTTCACTTTGGTGTAGGGCAGCACAGCAAGGTGCCTTGCTGCACTGTCCTACGCATTGTGCAAGGGTGCCTATGTTGCAGGCAGGAAGGGTGCCTGCATTGCAGGCAGGGGAACCTTCCTGCACAAAAACAATCCATAGAAGCATTTTCCTCTTTCTATGTGTGCTGCAGAATGCAGCACTCATGGAAAGAGGATAAAACTAGAAGAACTAAACATATTTCTTCTTGTTATGCCTTACCTCAGTAAGCGTATGGATTTAGTGCCTCCCTGGTTTAAATCACTTTGTAAATATAGGGCAGCGTCAAATTCCATGGTTGGTGCGTAGGACAACCGACTGCAACGCCCAATGAATGCCTCCTGGGCGCAGAGAAAGGTGACGCAGCTATTTGTGCTGCATAGCCTTACTCATGATTTATGAGGCCAATCAAGTCCACGCAGGGTGGCTATTTGTGGCTTCATAAATCTTTGCATGTACCACTTTACATGGTACAAAATTGATGCAGGTCTCTCATAAATAAGCCCCTTATTGCTTTATGATTTGTAATTTAATGTATTCAAATCGTCATAGCAAACCTACAAGTAGTGAAAATATGAATTTGAAACATGCTTTTGTGAAAAGGCCCTCAACAGGCAAATGATTGCAACCATGGAACCCATTATTGACTTGGAAATATCTGAAGCACATTATGTTATTTGAGAAACCAATGTATTTAACCCCTTCGATGCTCATGACGAGCTCAGCTCGTCATGCTGTGCGGTCGCACTGTGCGCATGACGAGCTGAGCTCGTCACGACCACACCCGCGATCGTAATGTCCAGCACCTGGGCGGAATTCCGATCGCGGCGAAGCGGTTAAAACATAATGCACATCAAGATCTTCTAATGACAAAATCCATGAACATATGGCTTTTTCCTTTTTTAAAATAATAATTTTTTATTTCTAAAATCTTTACTATATACTTTGGTATTCCTCCTTCTGCAGCCACATCACAAATTGCACACAGATTGTAACTCTGGATATATGTAAATGTCCTCGAACAGTGGAGATATGTAGTAGTACTCAATGTGTTTTGCTTTAGCAAAAAATACAATGTGATCCCATTTGTAAAATGGATTTTTTTTTACAATTAATGTACACTTTACGTACAAAGTTATCAAACATAATTTGTGCCTCTTTTATCCAGCCACAGGCTTCAAAATTAAAATCGTCACATGACATAAATCACATTTGTATACTGACCTATCTTCCTGAGAACATACACATTTCTCGTTAGAGCATTCACACTTGGAGTATCACTCCTCCCTGCAGCAGTACGTATTAGGCCAACACAGGAGGTGGCCTACATTTTGTGCCCTCCAAGGAGGGACTGAACATGGAGAAGGACGGACCCACTGAACATAACCTGGTACAGATACAGGCTACACACCTCATTTAGAGGCCAGTGGGAGGGCTGCCTTAGCCTCAGTCTGCCCACCTTCCTCATTGTTTGAATTTTTAAAACACAGTTCCACAAATATGTTTGTTTCTGAAGAATGAAAAGTCAATATCCCCGGTGCACTGCAAGTTTTCACACATCATGTGCGTAAAAGTGTTGCTTTGTGCCTCCCCAAGACATTGTATGGCATCCTGAGAAGCAAAAAAAACCATCAGATCTTGCCCTAAGTGGGCAGGGGCTTCAATGCCAGACTCCTTGCAGCTCTACATGGCTGCCCTAATGATAAGGGGTTTCTAGCAGCAGAGACGGCTTGGGCTCTATTGCTGGAAAGACTTTATATAACACACCTCTAAATGAGATGGGGTAACCAAAAGGTGGGTTGACAATGTATCAGTCGATTTTTAGTAGAGGTTCATATATATATATTTCGCTGAAAAAAGGCTAAAGTGACTTTATAGTTAGGTGAAATAATCAGATAATACATACAGTTTTATACTCAAATGAAATCAGCACTTATAGTTCACTGAGCTATCTATAACTTGCACCCCTACATGCACTGCTTTTGACTCACATATTACATTACTTATGACATTTTCAATGACATCATTGATGACATCACTGATATCTCAAATGAAATCATAGATGACATCGCTGATGCAGGTCTGCTGGCTTTGTCAAGGGGTCACCACATAAATACACACAAATGATAGGCCTATTGGATTTGTCAAGAGGTCTTTGTAATAATATACAAGGGACACCTATTGGTTATGTCAAGAGGTCACCACATCATTACAGGGAGGCAAGCAAACTGGCTTTGTCAAGGGGTGACCACATCAATAGACAAGGAAAGCTTATTGGCTTTGTTGAAGGGTCACCACATCAATATATAAAGGGAAGCCTATTGGCTTCGTTTTGTCAAGGGATCACTATCTTAAAATAGCAACTATGTCATGAGTAAACATTAAAACAAATACACTAAGAAACCATATTTAAAGGAATTCATTATTAATTGCAAGCAGTGCAATGTATGTCAAAAAACCATGTGTCTTCAAACTATCATGTGTGCTAGTATTTCCATTACACTCCTCATGCACGTTAATTCAGCCATGGAGGAAATAACTTCTAAAATGAAAATTCGACTTACACACCATGTTCAAATTGCACTTTAGAATGCATTTAAACTGCTGCAGAAATGTTTTCACATAGAAAATGACACTTAGAAAATTGTGCCTGCTTTATAACATGGGAAGAATCCCTATTAATGCTGCAAATAATATATTAATTAATCTTTTTTTAACAGATTTTATTGAGTTTTAACCAATATTACAGCAATGTTTCATCCTTCGATTTGCAGCGGTCGTTACTAGGTCGTCCATGAAGTTTCTCATTTCTATTACGTTGGTATGGTCTACTGCAACAATTTGTTGTAGATATGACTGTAATTTACCCCCCTCTCCCCGTGTGTCAACATTGTGCTAATGTATGGGTGGTTCACTAGAATAGTGCATAAATCAGCTATGCTAGGAGTGGTGACGGGGCAGCTTAGCAGTAAGGTATTGTCGTATCCTATTGGTTCTGATTAAGGGGGGGTGCGTGGGTGTTGCTACCAATGACGGCACTCTCCGTGCAGAGGGCACTCATTCTGGGTCTTCTGGTGCTCCCTGTGAGGCCTCTGAGTCAGGGTGTGTTAGTTCATGTAATAGAGCTTCCCAGGATCTAGCCACCTCTATATTTCTCAGTCCTCTATTAGCTTCTCTTAGAAGTATCCATCCCTCACATACCGCCCATTTTGAGAATTTATTTTTCCAGGTGGTCAATCTAGTGCCCCCTGTTGACTTCCAGTTCCTAGTTATTTTCACGCTTAGCCAGAACAAATGCCAGATCTTGGAATTTACTGGTGACTTTGGTCTTTGAGGTGTGGGGGTACCACCCTAGCAGACAATGGGCTGGGGAGTAAGGGAGCCCCTTATCGATGGCCTCGCCCACCCAGTGTAAAACCCCTTCTGAGTATTCGCACAACTTTGGGCAGTCCCAAAACATGTGCAGGATATGTGCGCAGCGCGGGTAAGCCGCTTCTTCTATGTGGAAATATCTGCCTATAAGTTCGGGGGTCAGGTAGGCCCTGTGAAGAACATAATAATTTATCAGTTTGAAGCGCGTATTTCTGGACACCTTAGGGATGCCGGCCAGTATGTTGTCCCAGTCCTTCATCTGGATTGGGGTAGCTATGTCCACTTCCCACTGGAGATGCAGTTTCTCCAGCGGTTGTTGCTCATCCGTGCGGAGCGCTCTATACAGGCAGGACACTCCCTTGATGGTGCCTGCTGAGAGGGCCATATAGTAACAACTCTGCTGTGGTGGGGGTTTCATAGTTCCAGTCCACAAGTGCTTATGGATTGCCACTGTGAGTGCTCTGTGTAATAGAAAATGTCCGCGAGGAAGTCCGAACTCAAGCTCGGAATTCCTAAATGGTAGCATCTCTGCGTCTCTATGAAGGCCGCCCATCTCAGTCATCCCTGCTCCATGCTTCTAAGTCCTGCCATGCTTCTAAGTCCCGCCAGTTGCCCCTATGTGAAAGCACCTTCAGCATATCTAACAGAATATCCGGGGTGTATGGAACCCTCACTCTCATTCTCTGTAAGCCTCAGTGCCAGCATTATGCCTGCACTTTAAGTTCCTGGGGGTCTCGTCCTGCTGACCTGTTCACCCTAAGGAGGACTCGCAGTAGGTCAGATAGAGGCGGTGTGATTATGTGCGGAGTGTCAGTTTGTTTTCATCTCTGAGCGATGCCTCTTACTATCCACTGCAGCTGTGCCGCTATGTAGTAGGTCTCAAAGTCAGGGGCGGCTAGCCCACCCGTGGTCGTCGGTCGCTGCATCAGGGCAACTCTGCAGCATCCTGAGCCCCACTCAAAGGATCAGATCTGTGAGTCCAGCTCCTTGAAAAAGGCTGCGGGGATCCAGAGTGGAAGCCCATTGGAATAGTACAATAGGCGGGGGAGTGCCACCATTTTAAGGAGTGCAATCCTGCCAGCTACGGAGAGCGGCCATCAACTTGCTTAAGAATGTGCTGACTTTAAGCTTATGTTTCTTTAGCCTCATCACACCACATTAGATCACCTACCTGATACAATGAGCTTTGCTGTGAATGCCTGAATAAATAATGATTTAGATATATTTTATGAATGCTTCAGAGAATATTATTGCTATTTTGCCTCATCATATCTGACTTGCTTTGTATTCACAATGGACATAGATTGTATCATTTAGCTTAGGTAAGAAAGTTCTCATGAGAAATTTCCTCAATGTAACAAAGTCCTGAAACAATGTTTTACGCTATATCGGATTGAATGTTTACTGTGGGAATCAGGAGAAAAAGCATCGGAAGTTGACGACACCATCGGATGAGCAGTTTCCATTTGATGAGAGGAGCTAACGTCTAATAAGTTTCTATACATTATTGTATGATTTTATATTAATGAGTGTTCCTAGCTAGATTGAAGAAGGCTCTCTCAGACTCTGATCCAGATGTCCTTTCCCTTCCTTGTGACTCTTCTACTGGAGAATTGGTCCTTTACTTCTGTTGTCGACAGCTACTGCTAAAAGGTGACTTTATTCTTTCTTTATCCAAAGACCCTTTCCTTGATCAATGCTACTGCAAAGAACACTCCATTATTGACAGTTGTTATTGCAGCTGTAGGGAACTCAGCTGAGTTTCCAGAACAACTCTTAATGGGTAGTTCTTCTTATATTCTAAATCTTGCTCTTCTCAGAAAAGGACTCTTCATGGGTTCTATTTAGGGTAGATTAGGTTTCTTAGCTAGCTTAGTGGCCATTTTCCTTTATGGAACAGTTTGCATTGATTTATTCTGCCACTAATCAATCTTTTATTGGTATTTCTGTAAACCAACTAATCTGAATAAAAATGACAAAGCAGTACTAATCCTTTAAAATATATAAAGGTGTTGTAAGTTCATCAACCTCTCATCATTGACTGAACATTAATAACATGATCGTTGATGATATATGCACTTTATGTCTTCTTTCCCACTTCATTCTAATACGGTGGCAAAGGTTCATTGACCTTTCAAGAGCCATCAGGATTACACAATGGAAGAAATCTGTAAGTTGTGTGTTTAGTCTTAAATACCATTCTTGGCTAATCCTCAGGCTCCCGCTGTTCCTGGTAGCAGAGAAATGGTTTACACCCTGAATGGAGCAATAGAAATAGTACCCAAGTTATATTAAAATAATCCCTAATTCTATTTTCCATTGTCAAGTTCCAGAGGGAGTGACGACGTGGTTAAGGTTTGGCTATTGTGGTTCTGAAGGTGTGAGTATCAATAGTGTGAATATATCGTGGTTGTGAGTGTAGTGGTTGTATGTGTCTTTTTTCTTTCAGGTTGTATAAGTGAGTAATGAGAACAATCGAAAAGTTGTCGAAGAAGAGACGTTGATTTTCAGGTTCATAGATGTCGAAAGATCCCGAGATAATTCAACTTGTTTGCAGGTGAAAATGATGTGGAGTGTGAGGTACCATCACTTCCATCGGTAACATTATGGACAAACTTTTGTGTTTAATTAATATCTGTTAATGTTAGAGGAACCTTATTGCACAAACGGGTGAAGCTGCATTCATTTGTGTGGATTTTCAGCGGTCGGGAAGTCACTTGCAGACTATTCTTGAGAGGTTGTGATACTTCATTTTTTCTTAGAAGAGCAAACAAGAAGTCATTTAAGAGGTTATTTGAAAGTGTGTGTGAGTATGAAAGGAAATTGTAAAGGAGGATGACTGCTGCGAGGAGTGAATTATACATCATAATGTTTAGTTCTGGGATTGGACGGTTGGTGTAGTTTTGCGCTGTCATTGGCTAGTAGGTTTTCTGTGCCACGCTGTGATTGGATTTGGTAAAGAATCACATGAAATTTAAAGATGTCTTTTAATTGGTGAACAAACCTTGACTTATACGGAAGAGAATCAAAACATTTGGCTTTGAGTGAAAATTTGAAATTTCAACTGTCATTACAAAATGTTTTAAGGACTTTAAGAAATTTGTCAGGGGAGATGTCTTAATTCTCATACGAAACAGAGAGGAAGCACCTCCTGAGGGTACTCAGGCATACGTTATGACTACCGAACATGGATTAAATTCATGTCTATAGCTATAACAATGGGAGAGGATTACGGCAAATGAGGGTGCTTTAAGATTTCCAAGGTATGGGACATTCAATACCAGAATCCTAGATCAATCAATCAATCAATAAATCTTTATTCGGCTGCAAGTCAACCATAAAGATTACATAGTAAAAACATTTCATACAATTTAAAACAATCAAATTTATGTCAAAAATATCATGTTGAGCAATATAAAATCATTTACCAACCATATTCCGAAGCCGAACCACGGTATAAATGTATTTATAAATCATTAAACAAATAAACTCATCTTTCAAGAGGAGCAAATATTGTAACGCAGCCCTGCACTTTCTTATATTTAAAAATCTTAACAGTGGTTTTAAAAAAGCGCGTCTAGGAGTAGTATAGAGCCCACAAAAAAACATAAAATGTAAAGTGCTCTGTGCTGATTCTGAATCACACGGACACAAATCCAGTTTTGCGTCACAATGTGCATCACGCGGATAGGAAACCAATAAATGGGCGATACCCATCCTGAATCTTATAAGATAAAACATCTTAAGGTGATTAAAATAGAAAGAAAGATAGGGTTCAGTACCTAAAGCACAAACCAACAATGAGTGTTCGACAACTCTTTTCTTACTATATTCTAAACGATCTCTGACTTCATAGCTATATGTCATAAACATTCTTTTCAGTTTAGCTCTTGGAATTTTGGCTATGTTACCGGGAGTGTCAATACAGTCTGAGAGCCACAGCTTCCCCAGTAACTCATGTATATACATAATCCAGGGAATTTTCTTCACACAGTCCAATTTTAAACAGTCAGTGATTATAGCACGATTTAGAACAGTCTCTTCTTTCACCCAAATGCTACGCCATAACTGAAGTGGTGATAACTGGAGACGAAAAGTTAAGGGGGTTACACCTAATTCATTGTGACAAATAGTAACAGCAGTACTTATAGGCACTGTTAACAACCGTTTCAAAAACATATTTTCAACTTTCTGTAAACCCGCAGTGTTGCAAAACCCCCAAACACCAGCGCCATACAAGGTGATGGCGCATGTGCGAGCCTTGTATATATCTATAATGAATTTTATAGGCCGGGAGCCTAATTTTTTTGTGAACCTAACATAGCCTCGACGTTACGATTGAAGCCTCCAATTCTTGCCTCCACTAAGTGGGACCATGAATTTTTTTGATTAAAAAGAATGCCCAAGTAGGAAAAGGTGGGTACACAAAGTAATTTTTCATTATTAATAAAACATGTTTTTGTGTTCGTGGGAGATTTGCCCATCCCCATAACATGGGATTTAGCAACATTTGTTTTCAGGCCAAGATCACTCATAAAACCATTAAAACTAGTTAAAAGCCTCTGCAGCCCCACCCCAGTTCTGGACATTAAAACACAATCATCAGCATATAAGAGTTCTGGAAGGGGTCTACAGCCTATCTTGGGGGCATCCATATTCCCATTAACCAAATTGCTCTCCAAGTCGTTAATGTAGAGGCAAAATACCTTATAAGTATTTAGTTATGCAGCACAATATCCTTGGTGCAACAACATCAACTGATGCATGGCTAAACACTTATAAGGTCCCAAAGACGAGACCTATTGGCTATGCCAATGCTTGTTGGAGAAAATCATCCCATTCGCAAGGCTCCTTCCTTTTCTCTCTCATTACCTCTCTTCCTTTCTCCTGGGCCCTCTTCTATCTCATCTGTTGTCTTTCAGAACTTTAAGGTGGCCTTAGGAGTATGGCCATATTGGCTCACAGCTCCCAAACGGCATCTCTAAGGAGTGATTTTAGTGAGTGGGGGGGGGGAGGGTCAAACATTGGGCCACAACAGAAACCAGTAGGGCTACTTACAGAGGGCAATTGTGGAAAGTGTCAAAATGTTTAACTGTGACTGACTATACGTGCGTATGTCAAGATCTATGTATATAGCTATACATATATATAGGCTCACGAGAGGTCACAAAGAATTGCTGATTTGCAATAAAAAGTACGTTTTTATTTGTTTTGTTTTTTGCGGTTTTATATTTCATATTTTACTTTACTAATTCACCACTAATCCTTTAAGGGTTCTGGAGTAGTGTGCTACTATCCGAAAAAGCGCTTCGACACCTTGTCAGGGTTAGTTACAATAGCGCGAAATCGACCGGAACGTATGGAGCACTTTACATGAGCACTGGTTACAGTACACAAAGACACATTCATAGTTGCCTATTGTGTGCTGGAAGGTGCGATGTTTGTTTTTTCCCGTGTCACTCCTGGTAGGAAAAGACAGTCAACAGCTGTGGAGGTGTGGCACAAGAGAGGGGCAAGGGCAACAGGTAGTGGGTCCAAGGCCTCACCAAGAGGCTCGAGTGCGATTCATTGCAGCAAGCTTTGGGGCTTCAAAAAAAGTGTGGGGTAGGGGAATGTACAGCGAGCGATCAGAGGGGAAAGAGGAAGGGAGCGGGGCTGGTTTGAGTTTTTTTTTTGTTCCCATGGCTGCTTTCGGTTCCCTGGTCAGGCTCCGCCATTCCACCAAAAATTCTCTTCTGAATGGTTCCGCGTACGCAGTAGTGTCTTGTGAAGCGATAATGAAAAGCCGGCACCTTACCCACTCCTGATGCCTATCGCTAAACAGCAGGGAAGCAGACGGTCGGGCCATTTCCACTCGCTTATGGTTACAGCGTCCTTGACGAAGTGGCTAATAAGTAACTACTCTTCACCCGCACCTCACGGAATGTACGTATTTATTAGGGATGCAGAAACATCCTGGCCCTTTTATCAAGAATTAAACGCTACCACCTCCAAACTGCTGCCCACACACTATGGTATGGTATGTGGCTTGAACAATGTTTACAGACTGCAGCGACCTCACAGCCAATCAGCAAATCGAAATTCTATGCAAAGCACTAGAATTGGTTGAGTGCCGCCAACGCTCCAATCCTATCTTCCCTAAGACGTCACGAGTTCCGCCCACTCATCTCATCGAAACGTTCAGCCGTCGGATAGGCCGCCAAGCGATCCGGAAGTATTAAAACAAGCATTTGAAGGCACGAGCGGGGAGGGGGGGCGACGCGAGTGGTGCGCGCGCGCCACAGCAAGACATCTGGTTTTAATTATCGCGCCCGTGTCAGGGCACGATAATTGAAACCACATGGCGCCCGTGCGGGTAACCGCAGGGAAAAGGCCATGACGCACGAGCGTCTGGTCAGCTTTTTCAAACCCCCTACATAAAGTCTTCGCCAGAAGCAGCGCTTGCGCGCTACTCTAGGCTCGACCTAAAAAGGGGTGAGGACACAACCCTGACGGACCCCACGATCCATCTTTATTGGGGCAGTGAGCTCACCATTGACACCATACCGTACTCTACCCGTTACACCCTGGTGCATTGCTGCCAAGAAGTGGACAATCGATGGTTCTATGCCCATAGAGAGCATCTTCTCCCAGAGTCTCCCCCTCTGCACCCAGTCAAAGGCAGACGTCAGGTCCATGAACCCCAAATAAAGGGTTCCAGGCCTGGCTAAAATGTATTTGCTGATGACCAGGTGCAGGTTCAGACACTGTTCAACAGTGCCAAGGCCTCTCCTGAACCCATATTGGACATCTGAGAATTTCCCCGTCTCAACTACCCAAGTCTCTAGCCTCTCTAATATTACACATCCCATGATTTTACATGTGCAATCAATCAATGATATGGGGCGGTAACATTTGGGGCCCGACCTATTACCCTTTTTGAAAATGGGGACTATTATCACTGTTCTCCAGGAATCTGGGGTACCATGAGCCGCATAGCATCTCAGTAAATTGGTCAGGAGTGGCAACCAGAGGGGAATATTGGCTAAAAACAGGTCTGCTGGCATGCCATCAGGTCCAGAGGCCTTATTCTTAACTGTCTGTGATAAGGCTCTATCCACCTCTTCCAATGACGGCGGTGCCAAAGAAATATCCCCAGATTGATAAGTAGACCTCACATCAGAATTGTTACGACTTCGGTACAGTCCAGAAAAATGTTCTACCCAATCCTCAGGCATAATTGTTACATCAATATTTTCATTGGTAGAACCAATAAAATACTCCTGATTTATGGTGCGCCAAAAAAGTCTGGGGTCTCTATTTTGACATGCCACGTAAAGCTGGCCCCAAGCTTCTTGCCTGAGCTTGGTCTTACGTTTCTCCAAAGCATGTTTATAATTATGCCGTAAGTTTTTTATCTTCATTGTATCTCGTGGTTTTTCTTTTAAGGCTGTAATTAATTTACTGTGATGAAAGGTGCAATTACTGTTAAACCACCGTTTATTATTCTGTGGTCCAGCACCTTGCTTCCTAGTTAATATCGCTTTCGTAGTCTCAGTTATTGCCAAAAAAGATGTTACAATGGACTCAGAATTGATATCCTCGACTAGGCAATCTAAAATTTCTCTTAGATTGACTTCTATGATCTGCTTAAGGACAAGGTCAGGATTTATATTTCCGAAGTAACCCCTTATTTCTAACAAGATTCAAAGGGGGTATTCTAACAAAGTCATGGTTGTCATCAAGTATGTTCACCAGATCTAGTGATAAAGGATAATGATCACTTAGTCCATTTTTGTGTATATTAAAAATAGCAGAATGCAAGTTAAAATAATCAGATAAAACAATAAAATCAATCAGACTGCCCTGGCCTCTCCCTACATATGTTGCCAAATCAGAGCCCACGTCTTCTAGGAGATCAATAGTCATAAAGAGAGAATATTTTAACAAAAGGGAATTAAAAATATTCCCGCACGGGTTATGATCGAAATGGTGACCACCATCACTGTCCCCTTTAAATAAATGACACGCAGAGCATTTAGAATAGGGGCATATCTTACAGTTGTTGTCACCTCCCCAAAGTAAAACAAAATCCACAGTTATCTCCTCAATATGCCTAGATAATGTGGATTCCAATTCTTGGGCAATACAGATATCTAACATGTTAAAATTGTTATGGTAAAAATTTACAATAACCAGAGTCAGATTTTTCTTATATAAAATGTTAATAATTCGAAAGTGCGGGGACTCCAAACAAATTTTTCCCAGTTTCCTATTTAAAGTGGTTGAGGCCAGGGTTAGAAGCCCTCCTTTATTGTGTCCTCCTAAGGATACTGTTGCTGGTGTGTGAATGGAATAAAACCCATTTAAATATGAAATGCCACGCATCCAAGTCTCCTGGAAACAAACTATGTTATATTTTTCAATAAAGCTAACCCATTCCTCTATCTCTAATTTATTCCGCAGTCCCGCAATATTCCAAAAAAGGCTTCCATGAATTGTCAGAGTGTTCTGAATAGTTTGCACCCTCTCAACGCCGCTTAGCACTGAGGCTTGACCCTCCCAGGTCACCCGATCAGTCGGTGCTTATGCATCCAACTCAACAGGGGCAGATACATCAGGTGAAACTAACTTTGTCTCTAAAATTTCCAAAGAAGTAGTTTTGGCAATTCTGGGCATAAGGGGCAGAGGTTGATTATCTGTTCCCTACTCAAAATTTATAGATAGCCCTTCTTGTGTTATATGTTTAACAGGCAATGGACAATTCATTAACAAGTAGCAGAGACTCTCTAAGTCAAACCGTGTGTCACAAGACACACCCAGAGACTGTAAGGCCAGTCAATCTACATGATCCAGCGAGGAAAAACGGTTAGAGACTGGGATAGCAAACAGTGACTGCATGTTGGGAGACGGGGTTGAAAGGCTAGATCTTATGTTGGCCAGTGGCTTATAAAAATACCCAAGTGGAACTGCTTTGATGGAACCCCCTATATTAGAGCTCCAAACAAGGCTATCCATTAGCCGATGTACTAAGAACCTGTTCTTGAAATTTACCACAATGCAATCCCCCAATTCCACTTTTCTCTGCAAACCCACCCAGGAGACACGCTCAACATTAATTATGTTGTCATGCAGGTCTTCACTCCTTGTCCAGTCAACAGCTTTTGTCATCCAATGTACCGTTTTATTTTTAAGCTGGTTCCAATCTTCTTCCACATTAGGTAGAGACAGAGGGACATTTTTCAGAATAATGACATAAGGGGTGGCGTCTGGAGGAAGATGGAGCACTCTCTCATTATTCTTACAATTTTTAGGGTGATGGGTACGATATCTACCTAATAAATTAGGCCTGCCATTTTCCCAACCATTATCCCTTTGGCCAGTTGTTAAACAAGTCGTGCCAGTCGTAACCAAATGACCATTCTCTAACCGATTTACTGGTAGCGTTGTTGCCTGCATAGTGTTTGTAGTATTTGTAATACAGCCCGATGTAAGTGGCGGCACAGGAGGACAGCCTGCAGAGTTTACAGCCAGGTTGTCATTGGGAATTATGACAGACTCTATCCCGGGAGTTATCTTTGTAACACTTGAACCAATTAGCATTTTTAACGATACATCAATGCTATTTAGAACACCCACATGTGGATCAATGAGCGATTTAATGGCGGCCTCTATAGTGTTAACCATATGTGTGCACAACATGGCATCCCCCGCTAACCCGACTGACCCAGTGTTCTCACAGTCTGTATATATGTTGGAAACATGGTGTCCCGGGATTATCATTGGGGGATGTTCCACAGTTGTTTTTCTTGTTGCCGACATTTGAACAACTTTCTTGGTTTTTACAGATGCTTTAGGTTTCTTTAATGGAGGAGGGCAAAGCGTATCTGAGTGGCCCCCTTGTTGAGTGGCACTGGTGTTGGCTAAGCTCCCACACACGTCTATATCCAAGTCAGGAATCGAAGGCGGAACTGTATTTTGGTCACACTCAGAATCTACTGGAGTACTATTTTCGAGGGCCCTTTGTGTTGCCCCCAGTCTCTCCTCCACGGACTCTATTTCACTTGTGATTGCACCAATTGCTGTTGTTAGAAAATGTGTAATCGAAGAAGTCAAGGGGCGATCTTTCGTGGAGGGCATGGGGGTTTTACGTTTCCCCATCTCCTTACCTTACTTATTGGAGTCTTTATCCTTAGTAAGGCCTCGTTCACAGAAAATCCAAAGTCCAGGAACACAATCAAGAGCCCTGGCCCGGCCCAGCCTCGACCGGCCGCGGAAGGGTGCAGACGGGCCTGCCCTTGGCCCGCGCGCGTCCCACGCTGCGGGAGTCCGTGGGAGTTCTTCAAGCGCCTCCTGGCGCTGGTGAGTGACGTGGCGGCCGTGCGCCGCAGCAGGGAGCAGGTAGCAGGCTGGTAGTTGTGGTCCCCCCAGGACCAGAGACCGCAAGACAAGTGCCGCAGATACGGCGAACGGAAAACTGATCCTCCTAGATCATTTGAAGGGAAAGTTGTATGAGATGAAGCCACCACCTCGGCCCATGCAATATGAGGATTTTAATGCTTGGGAAAAGGTTGGGAGGGAAAAAGAGAAGGAGAAATATCAGAGAAGGACAGGAACAGCGATGCAAAATTATGCAAATGCTCTGTAGGATGAGGAATAGCGTAGATGGAGGAAGGCTTTTATTGAAGGAACCAGATTATATCTGATTCTCACATCAGAAGGAACAAGGAAGAGTAAGGATATCACCAAGCAGGAGAAATATGAGTCGGATACTGATTTGGGAAATGAGATATTAGGACAGATGTTGTCTTTCTGACCACCACCACCGTAAAATATACTGATCCAGGAGAGATAAGTGGTAGTGCCAGTCAGACCATAGCTACAGCTCCAGTGGATTTACATCCACTTGCTGTTGAGAGACCCTTACAGGTTTTGCAAATTGCCACACCAGTAGTGAGACGACCCATAGCTGTGGTTCCCATTTATACTGATCCAGTTGCACCTCAAGTGGTTCCTACTGCACCACCCCAAAGTGTGAGAAGGCCAGAAGTCTTAATGATGCCAGTTGTTGGAAATGTACTGGCAACGCAAAATGCACAGATAGTTCTGTGGAGATCCCACAAAATTTGCATGCTCAGTAGACGGAGGAGGAACGCTCATCTTTGTGACTCCCTTAGCTTCAAATGACTTAAGCAGCGATGAAGATGGAGGACTACCTACATGGCTTGAACAAATTACGAGGGAGAGAAGGGCAGAAGTCACAGAGTCCCCAAAAGAAATAGAAACAAGAAAAGACAAACCATTAGATATTCCTAGATTAAAAATAGAAATGGAAGAATTGATCAAGGGTTGCCTGGAGTTTGATCATCTAGATCAGTACCAGAAACATGAGTTAACCTACCTGTGTAAGGAGATTACTCAGAGAGCTGCTATGATACATGACAGATTGGCAGGGATAGCAAAAAAGTACAACGTGGACCTCTCTAATAGCGTAAACCTGCATCATAGCTATAGAGTTAAATTAGATGATTAAGCAATAGAAAACATGAGCATTGCAGGAATGCGTTTGTACATTACTGAACTAGTTAAATGCATACGCAGATGGAAGGATGTGGAAAGGTTGGAACTTAGATGGGTAAAAAAGCATGAAAAGAAAAAGAGGGAAAGCAGGGTGAGATGGATGAGGCAGCTACATATCCGTTGAGGGAAGTAGTTGGAGGTACCTACGTACATGTTACATGGAATAGAGATGATTTGACAGCGTTTACAAAGTTTTTCAAAATTGAGAGACAAGCCAGTGCAGTGGTATGCACAAGTGGAACGATTTATAAAGATTTGGAAGGTGTTGTGGAGAGACTTGGATACGTTTCTTGACATTGTGGTGCCAGCTGATTTATGGGCAGAGTGTAAGGTAGCAGTGCAGTGGCCAAAAACCGAACCACAGAGAGAGGAACTGGTGCACTTCACCAGTGATGATGGAAAAATATGAAATTATTATGACATTTTTTAAAGTGAAAATACTCCCCAGGGATACGGATTGGTTAAAGATTAAAAGAACTACACAAGAGCCGAATGAGACAGTTCATGAATTTTATGAAATGTTATTACAGGTGTTCAAACAGCACAGTGGATGTGAATATCCTGAGAAGAAGGATATGGGGATTTTTGTGTCTCAGTTTGTTCTAAGATTGAAACCTGAGATTAGTGCTCCCATTACGCAGAGTATTATCTGCTGGTAGACAAAGACACTAGATGAGATCTTGTGGTATGCAAAATATTGCATTGATGAATTGGACATGAAGCAAAAGAAGATAAAGTAGAAATTCATGTTGGCTCAGACAAGGTTAGTTCAAAAGGATTTTTAGAACCCTTCTTTTGCAGGAAATCAGGGAATGATACAAGGAGTGGTTGCTCCGCGGGCTGGATTTGCAGTTTATCCGAATGGAATGCAAATGCCCCACTGCAGAGGTAGAGGTGTTCCCGCCCGAAGGTGTGGGATCTGGGACAGACTGTGCTGCTAAGAAAAAGGTTACTGCTTGTCACTTTTGTAAACAGGTGCGGCATTGGAAATGAGAATGTCGATTTAATCCTGAATGCAAATTTTGCAAGGTATGACAGGTCAGAGAATGTCCGCACAGCAAATGCAAACTCCCATGCAAAATCAAGCTCAGATGATGCCCTTAGCTCTTACGCAAATGGGCAATCCCAAATTTAATTTGAATCAGATGCCAAAGTTTAATGCAAATCAAATCCAGAATGCAATGCCACAATTCCAAAACCAGAATCAGGACATTTTAGGTCCATACCCGTTATTTGAAACTGATGATTTCTCTTCAGATAATTCACAATGATGGTGCCTGAGAGAGGAAGAAGATTCCATACTTGGCACAGTCTAAGAGGCAGATCAAAGTGGCCCATATGTAGATGCAAATGTTTATGGTCAGGACTAATCTTTCCTGATTGACACAGGAGCTACCGGTTCCACATTTAGAGCAGTGGAAGTTCCAGACTTAACTTTTTTCAGGGAAAATGAACCAAGTAGTTGGGGTTACAAATAAACAAATGCTAAATCATATTTCAAAAAGAAGTTCCAGTGAAACAGAAACGTTTGAAGATAAGCAGCAATTTGTGGTTTACAATTCAAGCCCAGTAAATCTGTTAGGAAGAGATCTGTTGTGTAAGTTAAATTGCACAATATACTGTACACCGGACGGTTTTGCCTTCCAGACCCATGATGAGGATGTCGATTTTAAAATGATGTAGGAATGTTTTTTCTACTGACAATTTCTGAATTACCAGATGATCTCCGGGAAACTGTAAGTGCTGAAGTTTGGAATTTGACAGGGAATTACATTGGACCTATAAAAGGTGCAGAACCAGCCCAAGTCAAACTAAAACCCAATGCCATTTTTCCCAGAACACCATCCTAACATTTCTCCGCAGAAACTTTTGCAGGAATACAACCAGTAATTGAAGACATGTTTCAGAAAGGCATATTAAGAGAGTTGTTTAGAAGCCCATGTAATTCACCTATAATGGGTTTACAAAAGCCTATTGGCAAGTAAAGGCTTGTCCAGGGCCTGAGGCGGATCAACAAAAGAGTGGTGTCTTGTTGTCCAGTAGTGCCAAATCCTGCTACTGTAATTTTCCAAATTCAATGTAGTGCAGAATGGTTTACAGTCATTGATTTGTGTCAGGCTTTTTTTTTCAGTGCCATTGCAGGAAGGTAGCCAGTATTGATTTTCATTAGTCTTCCAACAGAAGACAATCATGTGGTGTTGCGTTCCTCAAGGGTATACAGAGAGTTTCTCCATTTTTTATCAGATCCTAAAAAGAAATCTTGAGTCCTTGCAAATGCCTTGTGAGTCTACCCTTGTAGAATATATTGATGGGCTGCTAATAGCATCAGATACATGTGATGCTTGTAAGTATGACACCATTTCACTTTTGAATCACCTGGTAGAAAACAGACACAAAGTGTGGTCCCGGTTAATGGCAGTACTGTCAAAAAGAAGTTCAATATCTGGGACACATCATTATGAAGAGAGTCAGAAAGTCATCTTGCAGATGAATCCCCCTCAAACCCAGAAAGAGATCCGAATGTTCTTATGAATGGTCAGCTACTGTAGACAGTGGATATCAAACTTTTCATTGATGGTAAAGCCCCTACTGAGGCTGACACACCGAGATGTGTCTTATCCCCTTCCTTGGAACAGCGAGTGTACCAAAGCATTCCTAGAACTGAAAGAAAAATTGTGTCACAACCCAGCTCTAGGAAGGCCTGATTATACAAAAGAATTTACTCTGTTTTGAGTGAAAGAGATGGGTGTGCACTATCAGTTTTAACACAGACACATGGAGGGGCCCGAAGACCTGTGGCCTATTTTTCTACCACACTTGATGCTGTAGCAGCAGGACTCCCCAGCTGCTTTGAAGGCATTTGCCGCGGTGAATGCTAGTCTGGAAAAGAGCGAGAACGTAGCGATGGGACAGCATTTAATTGTTATGGTCCCACACTCAGTAGAATTACTTTTGGCAAAAACTGAAACACAGCATTTAACCCACAATAGGTTAACGAAATACGAGCAGAGTTTGCTCGTATCTGATAATGTTGTGATGAAACGTTGCAATGTCTTAAATGTTACTACTTTGATGCCTGTAATTGAACAAAATGACAAATGTGAAGAGTTCGATCATGATTGCCTAAGTTGGGTCGGCTAACATTGGAGTTTTTGGCCTTTAAGTCAGTTAGGGCCAGATGTACGACCGTGGAAATAGCGCCTCGCAAATTGCGAGTTTTTTGCGACTCGCAATTTGCGAGGCGCTATTTCCAATGTCCAACAGTGCTTTTCACACTGTTAGCGATTCCCAATGGGGTCGCAAATAGAGAGGCTCATGAATATTAATGTGCCTCTCGCATTTTGCGACCCCATTGGGAATGGCAGGCCCTCCCAGGTATGGTGGCCTCCTGGGCTCAGCAGACCACCATGTCTGGGACTGCTTTTAAATAAAGCAGTTTTATTTAAAAATGCTGCGCGTTTTCCTTAAAGGAAAACGGGATGCATTTAAAAAGAAAAAAAATGAAACGTTTTTGTTTCATTTTTTAAGGGCAGGTAGTGGTCCCTGAGACCACTGCCTGCCCTTAAATAATATTCCCCCTGCATTTGCAAAGGAGAAGGGGTCCCCTGGGGACCCCTTCCCTTTTGCAACCCCATTAACACCCTCTTGAAGAGGGTGGTAATTTGCAAGTATTTTGCGCCCGCAATTGTGGACTCAAAACATTCTTACATAGGGTTGCGCTCGCTATTAGGAAGGGAATGCCCCTTCCGAATAGCAAGTCGCATAACCCTATTTTGGCGACTCGCAAAATAAGGTTTGTACATTCCCCATGCTGTTTTTGCATGTGCAAACGAGTTCGCAAACCCGTTTGCGCATGCAAAAATGGTCATACATCTGGCCCTTAGCTCTTTGGAAAGCTATCTAGATATCATCCAGGCACCGAACGACAGGAAATTATATATGCAATTCAGGATTGACTCCCTCCCCCTGAATTCTCTCATTAGCTCCTGGCACAGCACACCAGCATTATTACAGTTTTGCCCTATTTGCATCACTGCAATTGAAACTCCTGCCCATATATTATTTGCTTACCCAGCCTACACACGCCCCGATAGCCAAGTGGTTTAGGCCAGTATGCAAGCTGCTAGGGACCCGTAACCACAAAGAAGCTCTGCAAATTCTTAGATCTGACCCAAGATCCCTGTTTGCTTGTTCTGTTGCTAAGTTTTTGGGTCGCATGTGTGGTATCAGAAGGAAGCTGATGAAGCCACGATAATTATGATCTTAATTGTTTTTATTTGTCTAACTTATATGATTCCAAGATTTTAACTGTGGATGAAACCAAGGATTGGAGCAATTGTGTAAAAAAAGAGCACTGACAACATTGCAGACCCTGTTAGTATTTTATGGCTTTCGGAGGTTCTTGTTGCCACTGTCCCATCTGGCCTTCAGATAGGTCTGTTCACTGTGCTAACTGTACATTTGTCCTACTTATATAGGATTCATTTTATTGTGTATTTTATCTTTTTTATATTTATTGTATTTATATTTGAGCTGCATTGCATTCTGCACTTTTATGGTCTGATGACTGAAATAAAGCTTTTTTTTGTTTGTTTGATTGATTGATTGCCTAAGTGTCACTGAGCTATGCACAAAGCCAAGACCTGACATTAAGGAGGAACCACTAAATGAGCCCGACCATGTCCTATTTCTTCATAGCTCATGTCAAAGAGGAAACGAAGGCACGCTAAGAGCAGCATATGCCGTGTGCTCCATAAATGATGTGATCGAAGTTTCCTGGCTTCAGTCTGTTTTCTCCGCACAAGTTGCCAAGTTAATTGCCTTTACATGACCTTGCAGTTTAACTGCACAACAGAGAGTCACTATCTTTACGGATAGCCAGTATGGTTTTGGTGTAGTTCATGATTTTGGGCAATTATGGTTGCAACACAGCTTTCTTACTTCCACAGGAACACCTATTTGGAACTGACAGTATGTAAGAGATTTGCTTGAGGCTCTACAGTTACCCAGTGAATTGCTATTATAAAATGTCCAGGACATCAAACAGGCAGCAGGTACGTTGCTTTGGGAAACAGATACGCTGACTCCATAGCCAGGTACTACGCATTGTTAGCATGGACATTTAATGGAGGTTTCACATACGAATCTGAGGAAGAAAGTGCTTTTACAATGAAGATGGAAAAAACTGATACTTGGGAAGAACTGAAAAGGATACAGAAAAATGTGTCTGAGGCAGAACAAAATGGATGGATCAGGTCAGGGTGTACGAAAAATGCACATGACATTTGGATGTCAGCCAATGGAAGGCCAGTGTTGTCTGATAGCTTATTGTTTCCATTGCATGACACATTTAGGGAGAAATGCCATGGTGAGACTTTTACGACAAAGTTGGTGTAATCCTAGGTTCCAAATGATTGCAGATAAAAATTGCAGAAGGTGTGTCACATGCCAACAGGTAAACATAGGGAAAAACACGTCAGAAGCACACACATAGGGAGATCAAATGGCCCTTTTAACAGACTACAGATGGATTTTATCGAGATGCATGTGTACAATAGATTGAGAAATATCCTGGTGATCATTTGTGTATTCTCGAGATGGGTGGAAGCAGTGCTCAATTTGAGCCGGTGGTTTCCGGTGCTCAGCACCGGCAATTAATTGGTTTCCAGTGCTCGACACCTGCACTTATTTTGGCAACACAGCACTTAGGACAGTCTGCCACATGGTGGCGCTGCTCATCTAATTTAGAGATGAGCAGAACAGCGGTTGATTATGAATACAATATACATTACAAATTACTATTACCTACCGCCACAGCCATTCCTCTCGCGGTCACACTTGCAGGCGAGAGAGATGGTTAGTAGTTCTTTTGCCAGCGATGACAGGGGCGATGGGTGGTGAAAGCTGCAGTGGCCTCCTGGTCAGGGCCCAGGCATTTATTATTTTACACATTAAGCACTGGGTGGAAGCCTACCCAAAGAGGAGAAATGACAGTCTCACTGTAGCTAAACTGTTATTAAGAGAGATCATACCGAGATTCTGGATGCCAGTCCTTCTTGAGTCAGATAAAGGAACTGATAGAAATGGGGGTCTTTAGTTGGCAGAGGTACGACCATTGTCCAAGTAGAGACCCGTGCTTCTAGTCAGGATAAGGTAGTTACACACTGTAGATAACCCCTGCTCACCTCCTTGGTAGCTTGCCACGACCAGACAGGCTTATCCCAAAGGCAATGTGTAAAGTTTTTGCACCCAGACACACAGTAACCCAGTGAAAACACTACAAATGGACACAACACCAGTTTAGAAAAATAAAGTAACTTTTATCTAAATCAAACAAGACCAAAACGACAATTCAATATACACAATTCAAAATATGGCTTTTAAAAGGATTACTGCAAAAATACAACTCATAGAAACATATAGCTCCAACAGGGGCTATTACGACATTGTGACAGGCACAAATCCAAACTATGGCACCAACCGCGAGGTGTGTGGGCCAGCCACAGAATCGCACGGACCCCCAAGTAACAGTACCTTGGAAAACAAAGTCAAAAGACGGTGCACGGTGTCGTGGAGGTGAGTCATCGATGGCCAAGGCAAGGCTGGCTCCTTACTGCCACAGGGGAGGTGTTCATGAGGAGGCGAGGCATCAAGTCTGGGCTGGCAGGGGAGGTGAGGCGGTTTCGGTGGTGAGGCATTAATTCCATTCAGCAGTGCGGTGTCGATGGTTTTGGGAAGTCACCCATGTCAGTTATTGGCTGCGCGATAGCAAGATGCATACGCTGGCAGCGACCGGCATCGATGCAAGTGCTTGAGTCGGAGAGTTAGATACCTTGCAGGCGTTGGCAAGCGTCAATGGGCATCAGAACTGTGGTGAAGGCAGGGCGGTGCATTCTGCACTTCACGAGCAGTACCCACGGCTTCTGTGCAGGTCGCGGCATCACTGGTGGCCTCGCTAACAGCATCAGTGTTGTTTTTCTTGGGTTGCAGCCCCAACCACATGATTCCAAGGGCCCAGGAACTGGGATTGGCACCCTTTGGCAATCAGGAGTCCAGCAGAGGAGGCCAGGTGCTGTTTAGCAGAATGCAGGTGAAGTATTTGTTTCCATGAGACTTCAGAACAGGAGGCAAGCTCTAATTAATGCCCTTGGAGAATCTTCTTAAGCCGGATACCACAGCAAGGAAAAAGTCCAGTCCTGTCCACTGCCCACAGACAGAAGCAGCAACTGCAGGTCAACCCAGCAAAGCACACATACCAAAGGGGCAGTGGTTCTCTTGACAGCTCTTCTTCTTGGCAGTGTCCTCTTAGTCCAGAAGTAATCTAAAGTTCTGTGGTTTAAGGTCTAATGTTTGTACCCCAATATGTCTTTGAAGTCTTTGTTGCAAGAGTCTCTGAGCTCAGTTGAAAACAGTTCTGTAATCCCTGGTTCAGTTGCATTATAGGAGGTGGAGACAGCATTGTGCAAAGGAGACATAGCCTATTCAGGTGCTAGTAAAAACTCCTACCACCACTCTAAATGCAGACCAGGTCTATTAAGCCCAGCTATGAGTCACCCAGGCAAGGCAGGACATACCTGAACTCCCCTTGGGACTGTCTAGACTGAATGCACATCCACAGATCCTGTAACTTCAAAACTAGACAGTGAATACACAAACAGGCAGAGGCACATAGGATGGTTAAACAAGAAAATGCACACTTTCTAAAAGTGGCATTTTCAAACACACAATTTACTAAAAAATGTTAGTGAATTCTGAGTTCAGAGAGCCTAAACTCCAAATCTCTAGCTGTTCTCAATTGAAATGTACACATGTAAAATGTTACAGTGCAGCTCCAAAGATAGCCTATGGGACAGCCAGCCTTTCAATAGTGAAAAACTAAGGGGCATATTCACAAGGAGCTATCACCGAATTAACGGCACTTTATCGCAGCCAAAGTCGTGATAAATTTACCTCTCCATTCACAAGCCGGTGTTAACAGCCCACAGCACCAGTTTACCCGCGATAGCAGCCGCAAAAAACATCGCCACAGAGGACCCCCGCAAATATCGCAAATGAGATGCAGAGTGGGCGTTCCCGTGTCTAAAGTAGAGATAACATCACACCTCAACATTCACAACGACCAGCCACATCGGCGATAAGAACACAAAACAGGCGATAAGGTGCGGTAGCCGCAGGTATTTAACACCTGCCTCAAGCAGGTGTAAAGACGGACGTCTACCTGCAGTAGGCAACGGAGTCCCGCACACAGCCATACCCGAAGAACAAACGACGCCATGGAGCTACTCTACATGCAGCTTGGAGCCCCAACAGGGCCACAACACCCACCGCCACCACCCCCTGGACCGCCACCACCCCCAGGACCCGGACCTGCCACCCCCGGACCACCACAGAGGCAGCATAGAGTAAGACAGCGGACCTACCGAAAACGCACCACTCTCACAGACCTAACGCCTGCGGAAGTCATTGCCCACTACAGGCTCAAAAGGACAACCATCCTCCGCATCCTGACCCACATCGCCCACAGGCTGACGGTCCCAACACAGCGGAGAACAAACATCCTTCTGCAGACAAAGCTGCTGGCAGTGCTGCACCTGTTGGCCTCTGGGACCTTCCAACCAACAACTGCCAGAGTCGGAGGGGTCTCACAACCAGCCCTATCAAAGTTCATCACACCCGTCCTGGATGCCATCATCAGCTTCATACCCCAGTACCTTCACTTCCCCAACACTGCGCAGGAACAGCTGGAGACTAAGCAAGGCTTCTACGCCATAGCCAGATTCCCGGCCGTGTTGGGGGCAATCAACTGCACACATGTCCCACTTGTGCCCCCTGCGGATACTGCACACCACTACCGCAACAAGAAGCACACGCATTCCATCAATGTGCAGGCAATAGTGGACCACCGGGGAATGTTCACCAATGTCGTCGCCAACTACCCAGGCAGTGTGCATGATTCCTTCATCTTCCGACAGTCCATCATCAACCAGCGCTTCCAGGATGGCACATATGGAACGGGACTGCTCGTTGGTAAGTACCAAATCAACACACCACACATCCCACAGCCACCAACGCACAAAGCACAACTGTGGGGATGCACACGTGACCTAACCACATCCGGCATGTCAAACTACATGACCACCTACCAGACACGACTACACCACTCCATGGTCATCCTGGGCTACCCCAGCACCCAATACAGACTTCACATGGCACCACAGCCACACAACAGCTGAACGTGTGGAGATGCGGAATGCAGCCATGACACATGTGAGGCACTGCTCTGTCCTCATGACCCTACCCCAGTCTCCCGCAGGTCAGCGTCCCCTGGTGGTGGGCGCGTATCGGCCGCTGTGCATCCGGGGTGACTAGCCGTGTGCGACTCGAGTCATCCCCCCTTGTAGTTCTGACATTGCATGTCTGTGTGCCTGATGACTGTTGGTGTAGTTGCCAGCACATGCTACTCCCTGAGGGCTGGCTTACACTCACCCCACACACAGCCAGCACAGGCGTCACTGAATTGGTGGGCCTGCCATCACATCCTGCCGAACCAAGTATTGACTCTTTTCTCCCTGTACTGTCACAGGTGATCAAGGATATGCACTCTGCCCTTGGATGATGACACCCCTCCGAGACCCGAACACACCCGCCCAGAGGCAGTACAATGCGGCCCACATACGCACCAGGGGCATCGTTGAACGCACATTTGGCGTGTTGAAGTCACGTTTCAGGTGCCTGGACGGCACTGGTGGGAAGCTCCTGTACAGCCCGGACGTCGTGTGCAAGATGGTCGTTGCACAACATCTGTGTTCGCACCAGGGCCACATGGATCCCAGTTCCAGAGGTACCGGATGATGATGGTGGTGATGGGGCAGGTGGCCCACATCCCACTGCAGCTGCGGCAGGAATGGCCCGTAGGGACTCCATAATTGACACTTACTTCTCATGAGCATGTCACATTGTGACCGTCCGTGGCATTCATGGGACAGTAGTAGATGTCCAATTGCACTGCATGTGTGAATAAAACATATTTGCAGGTCACAGGTTGGAATTGTACATTGTCATGTTGCATGTCCCTGGGGTTTCAGATGTGATTTGCCATGGTGTGCACATTTTCCGAACCAGTTGTGTCCTATGTTCAGTTGTGGAGGTGTTGCTGTTTGTACCGGGAGGTTGTCACTGTCGGGGTGCACTTCTGCTTATGTGCGTATGCTGCACGGTCGGTGTGTCACTCCTGCGGCTCAGATTTGCCTGCCACTGGTCTCTTCCATGTGGTGTGCCTGTAGGTTCTGTTCTTCCACGGTGCGTGGATGTTGTGGTGTGCATGTTGTCCTCTGCAGCTGGCCAGGGTGCATCCGTGGTACTCCGCTGTTGATGTATTTTGTTCTGTGGCATTTTCCGTATACTGTTCTTGTGCTTTTTCCCGCATTGCGCGTGCGTATTGCTGCCCTCGCGCTGTTTGTCACTGTTTTCTTATCCCGCTTTGGCCCATCGCAGCTTTTTTCGCGTTGTGGTTTGTGTTTTTATCTCCGTCGAGGTGGTTGTGTTGCGAGCATTGGCCGCGGTGTCGGCCAACTATCGCATGCTACCGCCGTGTTGTGAATTCCACGTTGTCACGGGGTTATTTTCCCGCGATAGGCTGCGATGCTGTAAGTTGCGTTACGCTACTCTTGCGGTAGTTATCACACGTTCTTGTGAATATACCCCTAAATACACACTTTTTCACTATCAGGAAATGTCACACACAAGTACATGTCCTACCTTTCACATACACTGCACCCTGCCCATGGGGGTACCTTGGGCCTATCTTAGGGGTGACTTACATATAAGAAAAGGGAATGTTTGGGCCTGGCAAAAGGGTGTACTTGCAGGTCATCATGGCAGTTTAAAACTGAGTGTGCAGACACTACAGTGGTAGGTCTGAGACACATTTACAGGGCTACTCATGTGGGTGGCACAACCAGTGCTACAGCTCCACTAGTAGCATTTGATTTACAGGCCCTGGCACACTCAGTGCACTTTACTAGGGACATACCAGTAAATCAAATATGCCAATCATGGATAACCAATCATGATCACAATTTACACAGAGAACATATGCACTTTAGCACTGATCAGCAGTGGTAAAGTGCCGAGAGTCCTATAGCCAATGAAAAATGGGTCAAAAACAGGAGGTTAAAAAGCAAAATGCCTTGGGTGCAAACCCGCTAAAAATGCCACGTCTAACAGGAACACACTTCAAAAACGAAATGATGAACATGCTATTTACTGCACTATAGATTGAACAAAAGCTACATTGCAGTTATCGACCAGATGTGCCAGGCATAGTTGGGCAAATGAATGGAACAATAAAATCCAGATTGGCAAAAGTTTGTGCTTCAACTTCACTGAAACGGCCAGATGCCCTGCCATTAGTATGGATGAGCGTTTGAAGTATCCCAAAGAAGAAGACAGGATTATCCCTGCATGAAATATTGATGGGAAGGGCAAGGAGACTACCAGCTATGTCTGTGAATGCCCTTGTGAACATCAAAGATGATATGATTTTGGGTTATTGCAAGACACTCACTGGTGTGGTTCATTCTGTCTCTCATCCGGTGTTGGGTGCTACATGAGACCCTCATCAAGAACAGTGCCACAACCTCAATCCTGGTGATTGGGTCATGATCAAGACACACATTTGGAAGACTTCTCTTGAACCCAGATGGAAAGGTCCCTTTAAAGCCATACTGACTATGAACTCTGCTGTTAAAGGTGCTGGAATTCCTAACTGGATACATGCCTCGCATATCAGGAGAGTGAACAATCCAGAGGAAGCGTCTTTGGTCTATATTCCTGAGAGAAGAGTATTAGTGGTTGCACAACCCTTTGAAAGACCACCTAGACCTGCAGCACAAGCGCCTGCTTAAGTGAAGAGAGAAACACAAGGAGAAGAAAGGGGTGAAGGTCAGCAAGTTCAAAGACAAGTACAAGTGCCTGAAAAATCGCAAAGTGGCATCTAAGTCTCAGATGGAAACATAGCAGAGACTGAACCACATGTTTAGAGCATCCATGAAATCGTACAAGGAGAAGAACAAGATCCTGGAGAAGGAACGAGCTCTGGTATAAAATGAATCCGTTGTCAAGCAGAGTGGCTGAGCAATAAAGGAAAAGAAAGACTGAAAAGAACTTAGTCAATAGCACAAATTCTAGAGAGGGTGCCTAAAGAGAGTGAGATGGAAAACGAAAACTCTCTTGATCCAAATCATCAAGTTCTAAGGAAGTCTAAAAGAACTCGAGTACCTTGCCGAAGATATTCAGCACCTGAATGGTCTTACTATGTGAATGCAGCACTAATTGTTACTCTAGAAGATTTATGCAATGTGAACCCTGAACTGTTAGTTCCCCCTTGAAAGTACAGAGACATTGTTATTTGGAGATATCAATTGAAAGGCAAAAACAAACGCAAAGTGGTATCTAAGTCTTAGATGGAAATGTAGCAGAGACTGAACTGCATGTTTAGAACATCCATGTGCTCGAACAAGGAGAAGAACAAGATCCTGGAGGAGGAACAAGCTCTGGGATAAAACAAATCCGTTCTCAAGCAGAGTGGCCGAGCAATAACGAAAAAGAAATACTGAAAAGAAGTTTGTCAATGGCATGAATTCCAGAGACAGTGCCTGAAGAGGATGAGATGGAAAACGAAAACTCTCTTGATCCAAATCATCAACTTCTAAGGAAGTCTAGAATAACTCGAGAGTAGAAGAACTTCAGTACCTTGCCGAAGATATTCAGCACCTGAATGGTCTTGCAATGTGAATGGCACACAGAATGTTACTCTAGAAGATTTATGCAACTTGAACCCTTGAAAGTACAGAGACATTGTTATTTGGAAAAATCAATCGAAAGGCAAAAAATAACCTTAAATGGGAAAAGTGGAACAAATGTGCACTGCCTATTAGATATTTATTATTTTAGTTATTTGTTTTACAGAAGACTAACCTGGGTCTGAGAAGAAAGTTACAGAAGAATAGGGATAACAATTTAGAAGAACATGGAGTAGAGTTAAGGATTGTCTATTAGGGAACTGCATTAACAAGAAGAAAAAACTGAGAAAGAAGATCTGAGAAAGAATTAAAGAAAACAATTCTTAACAGCTTTGAAGCAGATTGTCTGCCAATCCTCTACAGCAAGTCAAACTAATCACTGACTCAGAATAATGAGCATAAGAAATAAGTGTAAATGTATCATGTGTGTGGTTTTCGTAATAACAGTAATTATGATCACAATAATACTAGTAGAATTTTATTTAACCACAGATTTAGAGCTCCCTAGCACCAATGTCACTAACACACATACATACAATTTTAGGAATAGTATTCTTACTAAAACATCTGTAAGTTACAAGAAAGAAGATTACTCAACTAATATGTATTCTAGACTAGTACAAGAATACACTAATGCTTTGGATGTTAAGGATTGCTATGTGTGTGCAAACTTGCCAACTTCTGTTTCTGAGGAAGCTATGTATTAATCACATCCGTTGCCGTACGCAGCCTCTTGTAGTATTCTGCCTTCAATAGTGTATAGGCGAGGACACTTTTAATATTTCCCTCAAACTATGATTCAGTGCTATCAAGAGTGCCTAAGTAGAGAACATGAATTTACGCCCGCAAGCAACAATGATGGATACTGCTTGTTATTACTTCTTTCCACACTTACCTGTAGATTGTGTAAAGGCTTACAAAAACAATTTAACATGCTTAATGCGACCCACAGAGAAAGTTGACATCATGGCTTTAGAGGACAGGTACATGAACATACCAAAAGCAACAGAAAGGAAGGGAAATGTTTTAGAGAATGCATGGAAGAAGGAAGAAAATGAATTTAGAAAGAAGAAGGTTTTTCCAAAACTCAGACTAGGCAGCCAACACAAGGGGAACATGTGTTTTTATAAAAGGAGGACACTAAAAAGAAACTAGACATGTAGGAATCAGTAGTTGCAAACACACATTTGAATTAATGGGAGGATCATGGCAAATCTTACAGGGAGACGAATATGCATTTCCAGGGGTTTACTACATTTGCAGACAGATTGCTTCATTCTTATTACCTGCTGATTGGGAAGGAACCTGTTATTTAGGCATACTAATACCAAAGATGTACTGTGTTACAAGCATAGAAGCATTAGTTTTGGCACCATCACAAAGACAAAAATGCAACACAGAGACAGGAGCTGCATTGGTAGGAGATATATTTGTAGCAGTGATACCACAAGCATGCAGCTCCCCTTGTCCAAAAGCAATTCTGCTTTGCTTCTTGGAAGCGAGAGCAGGTTTCCTGCTCTCGCGTCCAATAAGCAAAGCAGCGTTTGCTATGGCAGGGCGGGAGCCGTGCTCCCGCCCTGCCATAGCAAATGGCAATGTCCCGGGGGTGGGCACCCCGGGACATTGCAGCAGCCGGCCCTGGGGGGTGGCGGTCCCCAGGGCCATTTAGGGCTCCAGGAGGGGGGCCGCGCAGCCCCCTCCCAGCAAGTTTGAAGCCCTGGGGAGGTGGTGGTCCCCGGAGCCGGGGTCCGGTACGGACCCCCGTATTTACATAATCATTGCCCCGGGGAGGTGGTGGTCCCCGGGGCTTGGGGTGCCCGCGAGGCCCCCCCATATTTATTAACTCAGTGCCCCGGGAAGGTGGTAGTCCCCGGGGCTGCAGGGGGCCGCGTGGTCCCCCGCACTTCATGATCAATGCCCCGGGGAGGTGGTGGTCCCCGGGGCAGTGTGGGGAGGGGCAGGAGCACCCTCCCCACACTTTATAATTTAAATTTAAGCCCCGGGGATGTGGTGGTCCCCGGGGCTTGGGGGGCCCCGCGAGGCCCCCCACCCATAATCATCAATGCCCCGGGGAGGTGGTGGTCCCCGGGGCTTCAGGGGGCCGCATGCCCCCGTGCATAATAAATAAAGCCCCGGGGAGGTGGCGGTCCCCGCATATATTTTTCTCACTGCCCCCGGGACCTGGCCCACCCGGGGGCTCAAAAAAATTAAGCGCGGGAGCCTGCTTCATTTTGTTAAAAACATTTCGGCCGGGTTCGTGCATTGAGCACGAATTTTGGACGTTTTATTTTTTAAAATGCTTTTTTGGGCCCTGGGGGTCCTTGTGGGACCCCCTGACCAGGTCAAGGGGGTCAGGGTGTTTCTACCCTGCCCCCTTTTCTTGTTTTTTATCCTTTTTTTAACTGATTTCTTGTGACTCGGTTTTACCGAGTCACAAGATGGCTGCCAACACTTCCTGGTTTGGAGTGTTGGCAGCCAATCAGAATGAAGCTTGTGCTTGGGAGGGTTCGCAAATCCTACTGGTTGCGCAGATATCGATATTTTTATTTTTTTAATTTCTCAGCAACTACTGAACCGTTTAAAAAAAAGCACACTTTCTGAACCAAGACCTACCTTTTTGCCAAATTTGGTGTAATTCCGTTCAGCAGTTCGGGCTGTAGCTTTGTCTAAAGTTCCTATGGAAATTTACATGGGGAAAACGCTTTTTGGGACCCCCCTTTTTACTTGGCCCGCACTTGACGAATGACTCCGAAACTTTCAAGACAGGAGCTGACCTGAGCGAACCATTAGTTTTGAAAATTATATATGTGGGGGCCACGCGGTCTGTTATCGAGCAGGCCGACTTCGTGGGGCAGCAACGGATTTAGCATTTCCACTGGCACACCGAGGCCCATCTGGGGGCTATGAATGTTACAGCAGCAACATTGCGCGCTCCATCTGGAGACAAAGGACACTACAAGGCCCATAATGCTCTGCTAGTCAAGGCAGAGCGTTCCATCCAGGGCATGCACTGGAGCATTTAAATGATGAGGGCGGTGTCCTATGCGCCTTCAATTGCCAAAGCCTCTGAAGAGAAGTGGGGACACTTCGAAACGCGTCAGGCATCAATGGCAAATTGAACTGCTTAAAGTTATCGTTGTGCCGGCGGATTGTATACCATAAAGGCTCTTCATGAGCATGTTGCCGTTTGAGTGCTCCTTGTACGTTGGGTACTTTGGAGCTTGGATAAACACGCAGCACACCCTGCCGCGAAGGAGCACCACCCCAGGATGTGGTGGCCACGCGGTCTGTTATCGAGCAGACCGACTTTGTGGGGCAGCAACGGATTTAGCATTTCCACCGGCACACCGAGGCCCATCTGGGTGCTATGAATGTTAAAGCAGCAACATTGCGCGCCCCATCTGGAGACAAAGTACACTACAAGGCCCATAATGCTCTGCTAGTCGCGGCAGAGTGTCCCATCCAGGGCATGCATTGGAGCATTTAAATGATGAGGGCGGTGTCCTATGCGCCTTCAATTGCCAAAGCCTCTGAAGAGAAGTGGGGACACTTCGAAACGCGCCAGGCATCCATGGCAAATTGAACTGCTTAAAGTTATCGTTGTGCCGGCGGATTGTATACCATAAAGGCTCTTCATGAGCATGTTGCCATTCGAGTGCTCCTTGTACAATGGGTACTTTGGAGCTTGGATAAACACGCAACACACCCTGCTGCGAAGGAGCACCACCCCTGGATGTGGGGGCCACTCGGTCTGTTATCGAGCAGGCCGACTTCGTGGGGCAGCAACGGATTTAGCATTTACACTGGCACACCGTGGCCCATCTGGGGGCTATGAATATTACAGCAGCAACACTGCGTGCTCCATCTGGAGACAAAGGGCACTACAAGGCCCATAATGCTCTGCTAGTCGCGGCAGAGCGTCCCATCCAGGGCATGCATTGGAGCATTTAAATGATGAGGGCGGTGTCCTATGCGCCTTCAATTGCCAAAGCCTCTGAAGAGAAGTGGGGACACTTCGAAACTCGTCAGGCATCCTTGGCAAATTGAACTGCTTAAAGTTATCATTGTGCCGGCGGATTGTATACCATAAAGGCTCTTCATGAGCATGTTGCCGTTCGAGAGCTCCTTGTACGTTGGGTACTTTGGAGCTTGGATAAACACGCAGCACACCCTGCCGCGAAGGAGCACCACCCCAGGATGTGGGGGCCACGCGGTCTGTTATCGAGCAGGCCGACTTCGTGGGGCAGCAACGGATTTAGCATTTCCACCGGCACACCGAGGCCCATCTGGGGGCTATGAATGTTACAGAAGCAACATTGCACGCTCCATCTGGAGACAAAGGACACTACAACGCCCATAATGCTCTGCTAGTCGCGGCAGAACGTCCCATCCAGGGCATGTATTGGAGCATTTAAATGATGAGGGCGGTGTCCTATGCGCCTTCAATTGCCAAAGTCTCTGAAGAGAAGTGGGGACACTTCGAAACGCATCAGGCATCCATGGCAAATTGAACTGCTTAAAGTTATCATTGTGCCAGCGGATTGTATACCATAAAGGCTCTTCATGAGCATGCTGCCGTTCGAGTGCTCCTTGTACGTTGGGTACTTTGGAGCTTTGATAAACACGCGGCACACCCTGCCACGAAGGCGCACCACCCCAGGATGTGGAGGCCACGCAGTCTGTTATCGAGCAGGCCGACTTCATGGGGCAGCAACGGATTTAACATTTCCACCGGCACACCGAGGCCCATCTGGGAGCTATGAATGTTACAGCAGCAACATTGCGCGCTCCATCTGGAGACAAAGGACACTACAAGGCCCATAATGCTCTGCTAGTCGCGGCAGAGCGTCCCATCCAGGGCATGCATTGGAGCATTTAAATGATGAGGGCGGTGTCCTATGCGCCTTCAATTGCCAAAGCCTCTGAAGAGAAGTGGGGACACTTCGAAACGCGTCAGGCATCCATGGCAAATTGAACTGCTTAAAGTTATCGTTGTGCCGGCGGATTGTATACCATAAAGGCTCTTCATGAGCATGTTGCCGTTCGAGTGCTCCTTGTACGTTGGGTACTTTGGAGCTTGGATATATATATATATATATATATATGTACATTACCTACTGGCGGTCACCAGTAGGTAGTTATAGTTAGGACCTATTTTCCATAGGAAATTCACAACATTCTATTTCCAATAACTTTGGCGCCGGTTGATGAATCTTCGCGAAATTTTCAAAACTCGTGGGGCGCTCCGGTCCACTCCTATCCTGAAAGTCTCGGGGCGATTCGTCAAGTGGGGGCCGAGAAAAAAGGGGGGTCCCAAAACATGTTTTCCCCATGCAATTTTCCATAGGAACCTTTAGTCGCAGCTACAGCCCGAACTGCTGAACGGAATTACCCCAAATTTGGCAAAAAGGTAGCCCTTGGTTCAGAGTCATGCCTTTTCGTTAAATGGTGTAAATCCGTTCAGTAGTTCCTGAGAAATTTGAAAAAGAAAACACATATATATCTGGGCGGAGCCTAACCACACATGTCATCGTGAGATCTGATTGGCTGTCAGCACTTCATCCTGGAATTGCTGGCAGCCATCTTGGGACCAATATAAATGATAGTACCCCATTGAAATGCATTGTAGTGAATCAAAGATTTTGAGGGTTACCAAAAGGAGAACTATAAAGGGTGATAACAGACTTTAGTTACATTAGAATTCATTTGTTGATGGTACCATACTAATTTCAGGAATTGTGGTGTGTTCTAAGGTGATTTTACCCTGTGAAAAACCTTCTGCTGGGATATCATGAATCATGTTTGAGAGAAAACTATTTTCACATGCTTGTCCCATACAGTTTTGGAAGGTGCTCCAGAAGCTAAAATGAGAGCATATTTTCTGTAAATTCACATTATCTTTCTCAGTCATGTGAGAATGAAGTCTGACATTCTCAGTAAAACATGTACATCCAACAAGGGCAGAGACTGTCAGTTGATTCCTTTGTGTTCTACTGCAGCTTCCCAGAGTGTTCTAAAGAACAACTAGAGTGCTAACAGCCTTACTTATGTCAAAAGTATGGCACACCTGAAGCCATCTTGATTGGAATATACTGTAACACTTAAAACATTTAATTTAAAAAGGAACAAAATGATGGGGTTCATTTTGTCATAGAAATTATGGTTAGTGCTGTAGAAAGAAAAAGTAGGACATGTTTTAAGTGAGATCTCAAATATCTTCCTGTTATATTTCAACAGGAGCAGCCTGTCAGTTGATGCCTTTGTGTTCTACTGCAGCTTCCCAGAGTGTTCTAAAGAACAACTAGAGAGCTAACAGTCTTACTTATGACAAAAGTATGGCACACCTGAAGCCATCTTGATTGGAATAAACTGGTAACACTTAAAACATTTAATTTAAAAAGGAACAAAATGATGGGGTTCATTTTGTCATAGAAATTATGGTTAGTGCTGTAGAAAGAAAAATTAGGACATGTTTCAAGTGTGATCTCAAATATCTTCCTGTTATATTTCAACAGGAGCAGCCTGTCAGTTGATGCCTTTGTGTTCTACTGCAGCTTCCCAGAGTGTTCTAAAGAACAACTAGAGCGCTAACAGTCTTACTTATGACAAAATTATGGCACACCTGAAGCCATCTTGATTGGAATAAACTGGTAACTCTTAAAACATTTAATTTAAAAAGGAACAAAATGAGGGGGTTCATTTTGTCATAGAAATTATGGTTAGTGCTGTAGAAAGAAAAATTAGGACATGTTTTAAGTGAGATCTCAAATCCTCTTCTATTTCATTAGAAAATTCTGACATGCAGACTGAAACAATCACTTTCAAAACCAGCAGTAGACTTCCAGTTAACTCCCTGGTGAGCAGCAGCTTTACGACAGTGATCTAATGAACAACTAGAGTGCTAACATTCTGAATTTATGGCAAATGTGTGACACATCTGAATGCCTTCTTGATGGAATCAAAGTAAAAAACTGAAAGCATTTCCTACTGAGGAGACTGCAGTAAATGACGAAATTAGGAAACTTCATCACAAATAAGTCTCCCAAGATGGCCACCAGAGAAAAAAGAGCCCAAATGTAGCACAAATATCACCCAGATGTAGCCCACATATAGCCCAATGACAGAAGTGTGCAAAACACTTTTTATTTTTTCTGCAGTTTTATATAGTGCAAACTGGTCAGGTATTGGAGCGTTACATCTTACTTGGACCCCTTATTGCGTATTTTGCACGAAGTACATGAGATTGATCTTGCGAAACATTGAACTTTACGATTCTGTTAACCTGAAGTTGCTCTGAACCGGGCTTTGTAAGACCCGTTTTTACCTACTGGTTTTAATTAATTCTCACTGTATTGTATTAGGAAAGAGGATTTACTGTTTTTATGTACACTTTTATGATCTATGTTTCTAAATCAGATCAAATAAAGTTTAATGAATTCTATGGCAGGACGGAGGCGAGGATTATGCATATCTTTCCTCACTTTATTTGCATAGCAGTTCAAAGAAAACGTAACACAACAATCATTAAACAAAAGACTACACAACCCATGAACCATTAGAGGGGTAGTCTCCAAGGCAACTATAGTCCAATCATATCACAGTCCATCGTATATAATATCATGACGTCCCTTCCGCTTCCTCTTTCTTCACTAATCGTCAGTTAAGTGCATTCCTTACATTCTTAGCTTAATCTGACGTTGTTGATGTTTGTATAGCGGTTTCTTGTGCACGTTATTAGCATTATTGCCTTGGTATTGTTTCATATTCCCTGCGCAGCAGGCTCTTGCCCGAGCACGTTCTCCCCCTCGCAGTTTCTCCCGCTGTGTGCTCTGCGCGCTGTGAGATCCTGTCAGGCGCGTCTGGTCCGAGCGAGGCAGCTCCGTTGAGCGCTCCCGCTGGTCTTTACGCGCGTTTGGGAATCCAGTTACTCCTTTAGTGTCCGCTTGATTCCTGACCAACCCTCGCCTAATTTTGACACCTCTACGCGGTGATTTCCCCACACGGCCACGTTAGTGACCAGTGCCACCTGGTGGTGGTAAATGGTATTGCGCCTCAGTCTATTCTTATAACAGCTTCGGGGAAAGCCCAGCTGTTGGAGCACCGGCGAGGGGGCTGTCTTAAGGATTTTAAGGGCATTTGTTCTGTGCTCACACCCTCTGCTATCATGTCTTCTCCAGAAGACCATTTTTACTCCTCCTACCAGGAAGTGGAGGAGGAATGGCCCCCCAACTTCTCCCTCCAGCAGTGGACCAAGCCCTCTCTCTGGCTATTTCTAGGGCGCTGGCTCCTCTTAGGGATCAGGTTGATAAGCTGGCGAAAAGCATCCCTGGGGTGTTCAATGACCCAGATCTGGTGGTGGCGGGTCCAAGTAGCTCCCAGATGGGGAATAAAAGGGCCGTTAAGCATAACGCGGGGCACTTGGAAGGATTTGATAAACTTACGGAGACCTTCCTCAAGAGTGCGCGAACGCTAAAACATGCACCCTGCCGGGAGGAGGAGGGGCCCGGAGAAAATTGCAACACTGTCACCACTATTGTAGACCCCGACGGCGGGTTTCCCTTAGAGGGAGAGGGTATATCGGAGGACGATTTCTCCTCCGATGAGGATAAGGACTCGGGGCGTCCCTGGCGTCCAGAGTCCCACTCCTCTCAGTCCCCGGTTGGGGACGGGGTCCACTCAGACATGTTCGAGCCTACCCAAATTTACCATCCTAGGTCGGCAGAGTGGACACCTGATGCCAAAGTGCCAGAGTATGTGGTGGGGAAAATCCATCAACCCCTTGAAAGGGAGGTCAGGAATAGGATGAGGGGAGAATGCCCCAGGCCCTCACTGAAGGGGAAGGTGGCACACACGCCTGAAATTGATGAGAAACTATGTACCTTTTTCTCCAAGTATATGAGGGATCCCAAGAAAGGAATTGATAGGTCTTGGACGTGGTAGGGCCCTTGACCCAAATTATTCAATTGACGGAGCAATCCAAAGAGTCAGGATCCCCTTTGTCCACGGATATTGTGGCTGGTTGGGCGCACTACCCTAAACCCTAAAACACTACCCCTCCACTACCCAAACACCACTGCACTACCCTAAACACTAAAACACTACCCCCAGCATGACACCCTACACTACCCAAACATAACTGCACTACCCTAAACCATAAAACACTACCCCCAGCATGACTCCCTACACTACACAAACACCACTGCACTACCCTAAACCCTAAAACACTACCACCAGCATGACCCTCTACACTACTGCACTACCCTAAACCCTAAAACACTACCCAAGCATAACCCTCTACACTACCCATACACCACTGCACTACCTAAACCCTAAAACACTACCCCCAGCATGACCCCCTACACTACTGCACTACCCTAAACCCTAAAACACTACCCCCAGCACGACCACCTACACTACCCAAACACCACTGCACTACCCTAAACCCTAAAACACTACCCAAGCATGACCCTCTATACTACCCATACACCACTGCACTACCCTAAACCCTAAAACACTACCCCCAGCACGACCCCCTACACTACTGCACTACCCTAAACCCTAAAACACTTCCCCCAGCACGACCCCTACACTACCCAAACACCACTGCACTACCCTAAACCCTAAAACACTACCCCCAGCACGACCCCCTACACCACCCAAACACCACTGCACTACCCTAAACCCTAGAAAAGAAACCCCCACCCCATGCCCAATCCCCCTTACCTCTCACTCCTCATGGTTCCTCTCTCCTCATGGTTCCTGCTTCACGTCATCTCTGAGGGGCGGTGCACGTTGTTGTGAGGAAACGGAACAGCCTCTGTTTCCTTACAATGACATGGATCATCTACATGTTTTTTAGAACGCATGGTCATTTACCATACATACCTTTACAACAAAATTTGTTGTAAAGGCATGCGTGGTAAATGACCATGCGTTCTAAAAAAATGCATAGTAATGACTTTGTGATGTACAACGCATGCGTGGTAATGCATGCGTTGTAATGGTATCGCAAAGTAAAAAAGTCATTGTAACGGCTGTTTACCGATCGAAGCTGGCCCCTGTTCTTCAGTGAGACATTTATTTGATTAATTAGGAGGAAGGACTGTGTTTTTTTTACTGAAAAGTGCATTCCCGGCTGTTGTATTGTGAAAGGGTCCGCGTGGCCTGGTTTCACTTCCGGTGAGAGAGTGGAAGAGTCTGTTTGGATCTAAAGGAGTTCTGTTGTTGGACGCTGCCGGCGCAACATGTCATCAGAAAACATAGCTAATGGAAAGCTTCCTCCCTGAAGTGTGGAGCAGTGCCATGAGAGGTCAACGAGTGTGCGTCCCACCGCAGTATGACCGTACCGCGTGACCCATGTGCCGCCTCCAGGGTACGGGAGGCAGAAGCGGCATCGCAGGTCCTCTTGAAGACCGTTGTAGCACTAATTCTACATTTTGGTACTAGGGCATTTTAACTTCGTTGTTCCTGCCAGATACAAAGAGAAGATCCTGTGTTATTCAGTGCCCTCGTTACCTTTTTTGTGGGTTGTGGTGCTTGTCACTTCGCTGCCCCGCCGGTGCACACAACTGGCCACCCCACCTCGTGTGCCATCTGCAGGGCCTCTGCCCTCGGATCACTGGTTTCGGTTTCTGGAGTGGCAACATAAACAGTTGCTCCCAAAGGACTAGCCTGAACACTTAGGTGAATATCCCCTGCACCAGCATTCCACGGAAATTCTTTCCTAGCTCTCCCACGTCAACGAGCACGGCTCCGCTCTCGACATCGTATGACGTCATCAGGGCCATAAGAGGACCTCGTCGGCGTGCTGACGTCAGTTCCACCCATTTTTTCCGTGCCACCGAGGCAAACAGGGGACCGAGACATTTCCACATATATACATAGTATAATAAATATATATATATTCACTGAAAAAACCATAGGTTTCAGGCATGTTATAGTTAGAAATTAGCATTTAAAAAACCTTAGAAATTCACTGAAAAAACCATAGGTTTCAGGCACGTTATAGTTAGAAATTAGCATTTAAAAAACCTTAGAAATTCACTGAAAAAACCATAGGTTTCAGGGGCGTTATAGTTAGTTGGACATTTTACTCATACAAAACCATAGAAATTCCCCCGTTATAGTTAGTTCAGCTAACTATAACTCGCGCGCCTGCAATGCACTGCTGATGACGTCACATATTACATCACTCATGACATGGTCAGTGACATCACTCATGACATCACTGATGACATCTCAAATGACATCACTGATGACATCACTGATGACATCATCCAGTGAATGTGTGTTTTTCTGAAAATTAAATATGCTTTATATATGTATATCTCAAGGTCGATGGAAGAATAAATGGGTATATAAGTGTCTAAATGGATGATTTTTTTTTGTAAAATTGATTGTATAACTGACTAAGTGTATCTTAGTGAATACATGGGCTAGTGAGTAATGTTTAAATATGAAAATATCTGTATCAGTCTCTCACTTTGTGTATAAGTGGCTGCATGGGTTGGTGAGTAGCTACATGAGTGTCTATATGGGTTATTAGTTGGTTTTTTGAGTATCAGTATGAGTGTCTGAGTGTCTGTATGGTTCGGTGGGGGTATTACTTAGTGCATAGATGCATGAATGAGTGACTCACTGTTTGTATGTGTTGAAGACAGCATGTGTGCAGGACTGTATAGGTGGATGAGTATGTGTATGGGTGTGTTAGTGAGTGAATGACTGTCTCAATAGTGTCTTTATGAGTAACTACATATGTTTTAAACTAGTATATGTGAGTATTGGTGTATATAAGTGAGTATATGTGAGAGTGAGAGATTGGAAGAGTTCCTGTACAAATAAGTAGGTGTTTCTATAAGTGATTGTTTAAGAGAGTAAGTATGTGTAAGTTTTTGTAGAAGTAAGTGTGGTAGTGTGTGTATAACTGTATATGCAAGTAAATGGATGTTTGATACTTTGTTTGCATGTGTGACTATGTGTGTGAGTAACTCTATGGATGAGTGGCGGTGTGTAACAGGATGTATAGGTGTATTATTAGTACATATGATGAGTGAGTACATGTATGAGTGACTGTATAGGGACTGTTGGTGAATGAGTGGATGTGTGTGTAGATCTTGGAATTACTGAATAGGTGTGTTGTAACTGGTATTGGTATGTCCATTGTTTTGAAAATGTTAGTTTGTATTTTTGAGTGTGTGTATCAAAGGTTATATTAGGGTGAGAGGAGGTCTGCCACTCTATCACAAGGATGATGTCATCAGTCATGTCATTTGAGATGTCATCAGTGATATCATGAGTGATGTCACTGACCATGTCATGAGTGATGTAATATGTGACGTCATCAGCAGTGCATTGCGGGCGCACGAGTTATAGTTAGCTGAACTAACTATAACGGGGGAATTTCTATGGTTTTGTACGAGTGAAATGTCCAACTAACTATAACCCCCCTGAAACCTATGGTTTTATCAGTGAATTTCTAAGGTTTTTTAAATGCTAATTTCTAACTATAACGTGCCTGAAACCTATGGTTTTTTCAGTGAATATATATATATTTATTATACTATGTATACATGTGAAAATGTCTTGGTCCCCTGTTTGCCTCGGTGGCACGGAAAAAATGGGTGGAACTGACGTCAGCACACCGACGAGGTCCTCTTATGGCTCCGATGACGTCATAGGTCATATGGTTTTTTCAGTGAATATATATATATATATATATATATATATATATATATTATCTACTGGCGGTCGCCAGTAGATAGTTATAGTTAGGACCTATTTTCCATAGGAAATCCGCAACATTCTATTTGAAATAACTTTGGCGCTGGTTGACGAATCTTCGTGAAATTTTCAAACTTGTTGGGGCGCTCCGGTCCGCTCCTATCCTGAAAGTCTCGGGGTGATTCGTCAAGCGGGGGCCTAGAAAAAAGGGGGGTCCCAAAACGTGTTTTCCCCATGCAATTTTCCATAGGAACCTTTAGTCGCAGCTACAGCCCGAACTGCTGAACGGAATTACACCAAATTTGGCAAAAAGGTAGCCCTTGGTTCAGAGTCGTGCCTTTTGCTTAAATGGTGTAAATCCGTTCAGTAGTTCCTGAGAAAATCAAAAGTAATTTCACATATATATCTATGGCCGAGTAGGGTCCGCGTTCCCTCCCGATCACGAGCTGTATGGTAATTGGCTGTCAACACTCCAAATCAGGAAGGGTTGGCAGCCATCTTGTTCCTCGGTAGAACCGAGGAACAAGAAAGCAGTAAAACAACTGCGCAAAACGCAAAAAGGGGGCAGGGTAGAAACACCCTGACCCCCTAGGCCTGCTCAGGGTTTCCTACAAGGACCCCAAGGGCCCCAAATTTTTTTTTTTTTAAATCGGCACAAAACGCGATGGGTGCGCGGATCCTGCCGATAAAAAAATAAAAACGAAGCGCGGACTCCCGCGCTTCGTGGTTAATTGGCCCCCGGGTGGGCCAAGTCCCGGGGGCATGCAGGGGTTTATTAATAATTATATGGGGGGCCCCCCCACACACCCCGGGGACCGCCACCTCCCCGGGGCACTAAATTGTTAAATATAACGGACCCCCAGAGCCCCGGGGACCACCACCTCCCCGGGGCTTTCAACATGTTGGGAGGGGGGCCGCGCGGCCCCCCTCCTTGAGCCCTTGATGGCCCTGGGGACCACCACCCCCCAGGGCCGGCTCCTGCAGTGTCCCGGGGTGCCCACCCCCGGGACACTGTAGTTTGCTATGGCAGGGCGGGAGCCTCGCGGCTCCCGTCCTGTCATAGCAAACTGCTTTGTATTTTGTAAGAGAGAGCAGGAAACCTGCTCTCTCTTCCAAAATTCAAAGCAAATTTATTTTCCACACGGGGAGCTGCATCTTAGCAGCTCCCCATGTGGAAAAGCAATGCCGGCTCCGGAGGGACGCGGGGAGCCGGTGGGACCATGGGGGGATTGGGGACCCCCCACGGTCCCCAACGGAGAGGGCCAGCCCCGGGGGATGGGGTCCCCGGGGCAAGTAGTGGCCCGGGAGGGGGGCCACACAGCCCCCCTCCCCAAAAAATAAATAATTTTTTTTTTTAATTTAAAGGGCAAAGCTGGCCCCGGGGGATGGGGTCCCGGAGCCTTAAATGGCCTGAGGAGGAGGGCCACGCAGCCCCCCTCCAAATATTTTAAAAATAAAAAAAAGAGGGCATGCCCCGGGGGATGGGGTCCCCGGGGCCAATAGAGGCCCAGGGAAGGGGGGCCACGCGGCCCCCTTCATGTTTAAAAAAAAAGAAAATGCTTAGGTTCCGGGGGATGGGGTCCCCGGGGCCAAAAGTAAAAAAAAAAAAAAAAAGACCGGCATCATGCCGGAGGCCCCGCACCCTCGCTGCAGCAGTCTGCAAACGCGCCCCCTGGCGCGTTTGCTGATGGGGAACGAACTCCCCTTGAATACTGGGGGTGCCTGGGGCCAACTAGCCCACCAGGAACCTCCAGTATGCGCCAGGGAGCTGCGTTGCTGAGAGGTGTACAGAGGCCACGCCCCTTTTTACACCTCTCTGCAACGCAGCTCTGTGGCGCTTTTTGGAGGTACATGGTGGGCTACTTGGACTCCAGGGACCCTCAGGATTCAAGGGGAGTTAATCCCCCAACTTAAAATGCACCACGGGGCGCGTTTGCACAGTGGTGAAGGGAGGGGGCGGGGCTTCAGGTGACATATGTGCAAACAGGCCCCGTGGTGTGTTTTAAGATCAGGAATTAATTTCTCTTCAATCCTGAGGGTCCCTGGGGGCCAACTAGCCCACCAGGTACCACCAGTAAGCGCCACGGAGCAGTGTTGCAGAGTGTTGTAAAAAGGGGCGTGGCCTCTGAACACCTCTCTGCAACGCAGCTCTCTGGCGCATACTGGAGGTATCTGGTGGGCTAGTTGGCCCCTAAAGACCCTCGGGATTGAGGAGGAATTAATTCTCCAACTTAAAACGCGCCACAGGGCGTGTTTGCAGACATGTCACCTCAGGCCCCACCCCTTCCTTCACCATTGTGCAAATATTCCTCTAAAATCAGCCGAACTACGAATTCCGATTTACTCACCTGTTATCAGGAGAGACCTCAGTGCTGCATCTTTGAGCCCAGTACTGATCCTGAAAAGTAATTCTAACCGTACTTACCAGTAACTTGAATTTCCTTCCATAGGCTAACATTGACTGGTTTCACTTGGAAATTCTTCTAAGTGTGGAGTTTTGGAACTTTATAATATTCCTCTAAAATCAGCCGAACTACGAATTCCGATTTACTCACCTGTTATCAGGAGAGACCTCAGTGCTGCATCTTTGAGCCCAGTACTGATCCTGAAAAGTAATTTTAACCGTATTTACCAGTAACTTGAATTTCCTTCCATAGGATATTATTGCCTGCTTTTTGCTGAAAAAGTTTCTAAGTGTCGATTTTTGAAACATACAAATATTCCTCTAAAATCAGCAGAAATCGGAATTCCGATTTACTCACCTGTTATCAGGAGAGACCTCAGTGCTGCATCTTTGAGCCCAGTACTGATCCTGAAAAGTAATTCTAACCGTACTTACCAGTAACTTGTATTTCCTTCCATAGGAATCCATTGTCTGGTTTTCAGCAGAAAAGTTTCAAAGTGTCGATTTTCACAAACTACAAATATTCCTTAAAAATCGCCTTTATGACTTAAACGCATTCTTTCAACTGTTTACAGGAGATGCACCAGTGCTGGATCCAGGATCCACCACTGAGTTTAGAAAAAGTAACGATAACACTACTTACCTGCTAAGTGAATTTCCTCCCATAGGATAACATTGGTGATTCTATGTGAAAAAGTTTCTAAGTGTCAACTTTTAAAATACAATAATATTCCTTAAAAATCACTACTGTAACCAAAACGCTTTTACTCAACTGTTTACAGGAGATGTCCCAGGACTGAATCTAGGATCCAGTCCTGTGGTTAGAAAAGTAATCCATAAAGTAACTAATTGCATTTAACTAGAAATTCACATTGAGCTCAATGTTGCATTGTGTTTGAAATTGTGTTGCCCATTGCAACAACTGTAACTACTGTACTTAAAAGTCTATTGCCTATTTGCAAAGTATTTAAACTAAAGTAATTCATTCTGAGAAAGTATATTTTGTAATGTAATGTATAATGTAATTACAATGTAATTTAAAAATAAAATATCTAAAAATAAATAGTTTAAAAAAATGTAGTAAATCAGTATCAAAAAAATAAATATAACAATTAATACATTTAAAAATTATCATTTACAAAACCTTTGAAATTCACTGAAAAAAACCATAGGTTTCAGACATGTTATAGTTAGGAATTAGCATTTAAAAAACCTTTGAAATTCACAGAAAAAACCATAGGTTTCAGGCACGATATAGTTAGAAATTAGCATTTAAAAAACCTTACAAATTCACTGAAAAAACCATAGGTTTTAGGGACAGTTATAGTTAGTTGGACATTGCACTCGTACAAAACCCGTGAAATTCCCCGTTATAGTTAGTTCAGCTAACTATAACTCGCGCCCCCGCAATGCACTGCTGATGACGTCACATATTACATCACTCATGACATGGTCAGTGACATCACTGATGACATCACTGGTGACATCTCAAATGACATCACTGATGACATCACTGATGACATCATCCACGTGATAATCTGATGCACCTCCTCAAACCCTAATATAACTTTTGATACACCCACTGTAAATTACAGACTGCCATTGTCAAAACCATAGACACTCCAACACCAATTACTATATACACACTCACTGATTCTTAGGTCTACACACACACATCTACTCACTCACCCGTACAGTCACTCATACTTATAGTCACTTAGTACAGGACTATCATATGCACTCATACTCCTATATAGACACTCAAACACCGCCACTCATCCATAGAGGTACTCACACACCTAGTCAGTCATGCAAATAATTAAACACACTGCCATTTACTCACCTATACAGTTATACACACACCAGCTCACTTACTCATATAAATACTAGCACATTCTTACGCTCTTATACAATCACTGATCCATACAGTCACTCTCACAATCACACACTCTCGCTTATAGCTATTTATATACTCCAACACACATATATACTGCCTTTCACATATGTAGTTACTCACACATGTACCACTGGGACATACATTCACTCACTAACACACTCGTACACACACTTACCCACCCATACAGTCTATCACAGATGCACTCTTGAAACCATCCACCCAGTGAATCACCCACTCACACATCTATGCACAGAGTCGCACACACCCCACCCACACAAACACTCAGGCACCCATACAGATACTCAGACAACCAATCAATAACTCATATAGACACTCATGTAGCTATTCTCAAACCGATGCAGCCACTTACACAGCAACAGACAGACGGATACAGACATTCACCCAGTTTAGTCACTAACCCATGCATTCAGTAAGATACGTTTAATCACTCACTTATAGAGTTAGTCACGCACCTACTAAATCATCCATACAGACACTTATACACCCACTCATTCTTCAATACGCCTTTCCCTATATATATTAAAAATATTTAAACTTTATAGAAACACACAGTCACAGGATGATGTCATGAGTGATGTCATTTGAGATGTCATCAGTGATGTCACTGACCATGTCATGAGTGATGTAATATGTGACGTCATCAGCAGTGCATTGCGGGGGCGAGAGTTATAGTTAGCTGAACTAACTATAACGGGGGAATTTCAGGGGTTTTGTACAAGTGCAATGTCCAACTAACTATAACTGTCCCTAAAACCTATGGTTTTTTCAGTGAATATATATATATTATCTACTGGCAGTCGCCAGTAGATAGTAATAGTTAGGACCTAGTTTCCATAGGAAAAGCGTTTTTTCTTTTCCCAATAACTTTGGCGCAGGATGACGAATCTTCGCGAAATTTTCAAAACTAGTGGGGCGCTCTGGTCAGCTCCTGTATTGAAAGTTTAGGGGTGATTCGCCAAGCGGGGGCCGAGAAAAAAGGGGGGTCCCAAAACGTGTTTTCTCCATGTTATTTTCCATAGGAAATTTTAGACACGGCTACAGCTCGAACTGCTGAATTGAATTACACCAAATTTGGCAAAAAGGTAGCCCTTGGTTCAGAAAGAGCCCTCTTTGTTAAATGGTGTAAATCCGTTCAGCAGTTCCTGAGAAATTAAAAAAAAAGAGGTCGGAAAATCAATTTCCCATAGGAAACTATAGACACGGCTACAGCTCAAACTGCTGAACGGAATTACACCAAATTTGGCAAAAAGGTAGCCCTTGGTTCAGAAAGAGCCCTTTTTTTAAATGGTGTAAATCCATTCAGTAGTTGCTGAGAAAAAAAAAAAAAAAGTTTCGATATCTAGAGGTGCGGTGGATACGCGGACCCTCCCGACCACGAGCTTTATTCTAATTGGCTGTCAACACTCCAAACCAGGAAGTGTTGGCAGCTATCTTGTGACTCGGTTGAACCGAGTCACAAGAAAACAGTAAAACAAGCCTGAAAAACAAGAAAAGGGGGCAGGGTAGAAACACCCTGACCCCCTAAGCCTGCTCAGGGGGTCCCACAAGGACCCCCGGGGCCAAAAAAAGCATTAAAAAAAAAAAGAAATTCTGCGAAATTCACGCTAAGTCCACGAATCCCGCCGAAATTTTTAAAAAAATGAAGCGCGGGCTCCCGCGCTTCATTTAATTGAGGCCCCCGGGTGGGCCAGGTCCCGGGGGCATTTGCAAAAAATATATGCGGGGGCCCATGGGGGCCCCCGCAGCCCCGGGGACCGCCACCCCCCGGGGCTTGGTTAAAATGATGTGCGGGAGGGCACTCGGCCCTCCCGCAGCCCCAGGGACCGACACCCCCCCGGGGCTTCTATTTAAATGTGTGGAGGGGCCTCCATGGCCCCCCGCAGCCCCGGGGACCGCCACCCCCGGGGCTTGTTTAAAAAAAAAAAAATAACCTTTGTGGCAGGGGCTCAAGCCCCCCCACATACCCAGGGGACCGCCACGCTTCATTTAATTGAGGCCCCCGGGTGGGCCAGGTCCCGGGGGCATTTGCAAAAAATATATGCGGGGGCCCATGGGGGCCCCCGCAGCCCCAGGGACCGACACCCCCGGGGCTTGGTTAAAATGATGTGCGGGAGGGCACTCGGCCCTCCCGCAGCCCCAGGGACCGACACCCCCGGGGCTTCTATTTAAATGTGTGGAGGGGCCTCCATGGCCCCCGCAGCCCCAGGGACCGCCACCCCCGGGGCTTGTTTAAAAAAAAAAATAACCTTTGTGGCGGGGGCTCAAGCCCCCCACATACCCAGGGGACCGCCACCTCCCCGGAGCACTAAGTATGTAAATTTGGGGGTCCGTTACGGACCCCCGAGCCCCGGGGACCACCACCTCCCCGGGGCTTTGAAATTGAAGGGAGGGGGGCCGCTCAGCCCCCCTCCTGGAGCCCGTGATGGCCCTGGGGACCGCCACCCCCAAGGGCCGGCTCCTGCAGTGTCCCGAGGTGCCCACCCCCGGGACACTGCTGTTTGCTATGGCAGAGCGGGAGCCTCGCGGCTCCCGCCCTGCCATTGCAAACTTGCTTTGGATTTTGGAAGCGAGAGCAGGTTTCCAGTTCTCGCTTCCAAAATGCAAAGCAGATTGCTTTTCCACACGGGGAGCTGCATGTCAGCAGCTCCCCATGTGGAAAAGCAATGCCGGCTCCTGCAGGACGCGGGGAGCCGGCGGGACCGTGGGGGCATTGGGGCTCCCCCACGGTCCCCAACAGATAGGGCCTGCCCCGGGGGATGGGGTCCCCGGTGCTAGAAGTGGCCCGGGAGGGGGGCCACGCAGCCCCCCTCCCCCCCAAAAAAAGCCCGGCCCCGGGGGATGGGGTCCCCGGGGCCAATAGAGGCCTCAGGAGGGGGCCATGCAGCCCCCTCCTTAAAAACATAAATATATGTGGCCATGCCCCAGGGGATGGGGTCCCCGGGGCCGGACTGGCCACGGGAGGGGGCCCACGCGGCCCCCTTCCCGTTCAGATTTTTTATTTTTTAAAAAGGGGTCAGACCCTGGGGGATGGGGTCCCCAGGGCTCAAAAAGGAAAAAGAAGGGGGGCCACACAGCCCCCCTTCTAAAAAAAAATTTTTTTAAAAGACCGCGATCGTGCCGGAGGCCCCGCCCCCTCCCAGCAACACTCTGAAAACGCGCCCTGTGGCGCCTTTTAAATTGGGGAATTAATTCCCCTTCAATACTGGGGGTCCCTGGGGGCCAACTAGCCCACCAGGTACCTCCAGTAAGCGCCACAGGGCTTACTGGAGGTACCTGATGGGCTAGTTGGACCCCAGGGACCCTCAGGATTCAAGGGGACATTATCCCCCAACTTAAAACGCACCACGGGGCGTGTTTGCACAGTGGTGAAGGGAGGGGGCGGGGCCTGAGGTGACATGTGTGCAAACACGCCCTGTGGCGCGTTTTAAGTTGGGGAATTAATTCCCCTTCAATCCTGAGGGCCCCAGGGGGCCAACTAGCCCACCAGGTACCTCCAGTAAGCGCCACAGGCCTGCCTTGCAGAGAGGTGCTCCAGGCCATGCCCCTTTTTACACCTCTCTGCAACGCAGCTCTGTGGCGCTTATTGGAGGTACCTAGTGGGCTAGTTGGACCCTAGGGACCCTCAGGATTCAAGGGGACTTAATCCCCCAACTTAAAACGCGCCACGGGGTGCGTTTGCACAGTGGTGAAGGGAGAGGCCGGGGCCTGAGGTGACATGTTTGCAAACACGCCCTGTGGCGCGTTTAAAGTTGGGGAATTAATTCCTCTTCAATCCTGAGGGTCCCTGGGGGTGAACTAGCCCACCAGGTACCTCCAGTAAGTGCCACAGGGCTGCGTTGCAGAGAGGTGGTCCAGGCCACGCCCCTTTTTTCACCTCTCTGCAACGCAGCTCTGTGGCGCTTACTGGAGGTACCTCGTGGGCTAGTTGGACCCCAGGGACCCTCAGGATTCAAGGGGACTTTATCCCCCAACTTAAAACGCGCCACGGGGCGCGTTTGCACAGTGGTGAAGGGAGGGGGCGGGGCCTGAGGTGACATGTGTGCAAACACGCCCTGTGGCACGTTTTAAGTTGGGGAATGAATTCCCCTTCAATCCTGAGGGCCCCTGGGGGCCAACTAGCCCACCAGGTACCTCCAGTAAGCGCCACAGGCCTGCGTTGCAGAGGTGGTCCAGGCCATGCCCCTTTTTACACCTCTCTGCAACGCAGCTCTGTGGCGCTTACTGGAGGTACCTGGTGGGCTAGTTGGACCCCAGGGACCATCAGGATTCAGGGGGACTTAATCCCCCAACTTACAACACGCCAGGGGGCATGTTTGCAGAGTGGTGGAGAAAGGGGGCATGGCCTTTGTCTACCTCTCAACAATCCCACTGTGTGGGGCTTACTGGAGGTAAAAGGTAGGCTAGTTGGCCCCTAAAGGACCCCCAGCAGTGAAGGGGACTTCAATCCCCATCCAAGAGCGTGCCAGGGAGCGCGTTTGTAGAGTGGTGGGCAAAGTGGGCGTGGCCTGGTACGAGTACTTACCAGTGCTGCTGTGTGGGACTGACTAAAGGTAATAGTTTGCGAAGTTGGCCCCCAAGGATGACCTTGGGGGCCAACTACCCCTCTTGTTACCTCCAGTAAGTCCCACACAGTGGGATTGCTACGACGTCTTTGGAGGCCATGGCCCCCTTTCTCTACCACTCTGCAAACGTGCCTCGTGGCAAACTACGGGATGGGGGATGAAGTCCAATTTAGTCCCGAGGGAGTTTGGGGGCCAAGAATCCCTCCTGGTACCTCCTGTAAGTCCTACGCAGCGGAATTTCTGAGCGTTGGTTGGACGCCCAGCACCCTTTCTCCACCACTCTGCAAACGTGACTACTAGTTAAAGTAGCATATTTCTGTACCTGTGACTTAGAGGTAGTTTTAATCCCCCTGCGCTATTATGTAATAGGGCCTTACAGAGGAGGTCATGCTAATCACAGGGGTACCCCAACGCATAATGTTCCCTAGTGTATGTAGGTGTTTTCACTGTATTCTAAGTGTCTTTTAGCATAGCACTGGCTCTAGGCCTGGTTAGTCAGTCAGTTACCACCAGTACCCGTCTGAAAAAGTTGTGGGCACAGGATGATTTTGCAACAAGGCCTCTTTCTGCTCCTCTGTTGGTTCTTTCTGCACATGTCTTGCTTCTTCCTGCACTTTTGTTCATCTTTGTGGACTTCTGTTGCTTCTTTCTGCATTTCTTTTGCTTCTTTCTGTGCGTTTTTTCTTCTTTCTTCACATGTCCTACCTCTGTAGGCATAGTTAGAAACTAGCATTTAAAAAACCTTTGAAATTCACTTAAAAAACCATAGGTTTCAGGCACGTTATAGTTAGAAGTTAGCATTTAAAAAACCTTTGAAATTCACTGAAAAAACCATAGGTTTCAGACACGTTATAGTTAGAAATTAGCATTTAAAAATCCTTTGAAATTCACTGAAAAAACCATAGGTTTCAGGCACGTTATAGTGGCATGACTGACTAGGTGTGTGAGTACCTCTATGGATGAGTGGCGGTGTGTGAGTGTCTATATAGGTGTATGAGTGCATATGATAGTCCTGTACTGAGTGACCGTAAGTATGAGTGAATGTACGGGTGAGTGAGTGGTGAGCCATCTTGGGACCAATATACATGATAGCACCCCATTAAAATGCATTGTAGTGAATGGAAGGTTTTGAGGGTCACCAAAAGGAGAACGTATAAAGAGTGATAAGACTTTAGTTACATTATAAATCATTTGTTGATGGTACCATACTAATTTTAGGAATTGTGGTGTGTTCTAAGGTGATTTTACCCTGTGAAAAAGCCTTCTGCTGGGATATCATGAATCATGTTTGAGAGAAAACTATTTTCTCATACTTTTCCCATAGAGGTTTGGAAGGTGATCTAGAAGCTAAAATGAGAGCATATTTTCTGTAAATTCACATTATCTTTCTCAGTCATGTGAGAATGAAGTCTGACATTCTCAGTAAAACATGTACATCCAACAAGGGCAGAGACTGTCAGTTGATTCCTTTGTGTTCTACTGCAGCTTCCCAGAGTGTTCTAAAGAACAACTAGAGCGCTAACAGTTTTACTTATGACAAAAGTAAGGCACACCTGAAGCCATCTTGATTTTAATAAAGTGGTAACACTTAAAACATTTAATTTAAAAAGGAACAAAATGAGGGGGTTCATTTTGCCATAGAAATTATGATTAGTGCTTCAGAAAGAAAAATTAGGGCACATTTTGAGTGACTTCTCAAATCCTCTTCTATTTCATTAAAAAATTCTGACATGCAGACTGAAACATGCACTTTCAATACCAGCAGCAGACTTCCCTGGTGAGCAGTAGCTTTACTACAGTGATCTAATGAGCAACTAGAGTGCTAACATTCTGAATTTATGGCGAATGTGTGACACATCTGAATGGCTTCTTGATGGAATCAAAGTAAAAAACTGAAAGTATTTCCTACGGAGGAAACTGTAGTAAATGACGAAATTAGGAAACTTCATAACAAATAAGTCTCCCAAGATGGCCACCAGAGAAAAAAGAGCCCAAATGTAGCACAAATATCACCCAGATGTAGCCCACGTATAGCCCATTGACAGAATGTCCCAGAGTGTTCTCAAGAACAACTAGAGCGCTAACAGTCTTACTTATGACAAAAGTATGGCACACCTGAAGCCATCTTGATTGGAATAAACTGGTAACACTTAAAACATTTAATTAAAAAGGAACAAACTGAGGGGGTTCATTTTGCCATAGAAATTATGATTAGTGCTGAAGAAAGAAAATTTAGGGCACATTTTGAGTGACTTCTCAAATCTTCTTCTATTTCATCACATCTGAATGCCTTCTTGATGGAATCAAAGTAAAAAACTGAAAGCATTTCCTACTGAGGAGACTGCAGTAAATGAGGAAATTAGGAAACTTCATAACAAATAAATCTCCCAAGATGGCCACCAGAGACAAAAGAGCCCAAATGTAGCACAAATATCACCCAGATGTAGCCCACGTATAGTTCAATGACAGAAGTGTGGAAAACACTTTTATTTTTTGGTTTTTTGCAGTTTTATATAGTGCAGACTGGTCAGGTATTGGAGTGCTTTACATGAGCATTGGTTACATCACACAAGGACAAATTCATGTTGGTTGTAGACATGGGGAGATTAAGTGATTTGACCAGAATCACAGAATGTCAAGCTGAAGCAGAAACTCCAACCTGGTTCCCCAGTTGCAAAGTCTGCAGCTCTGGAAGTAATACCACATCCTCTACCCTAAGTGCAACATTTAATCAAGTGGTCAACTGGATAAAAAAACATAGAGATAACAAATAATTTAAAAGTGCTTTGTCGCTATTTGAAAACTCAGAAAATATGTCCTCATTTTAGTTTTTTAGAGCACTAACCATAATTTTGATGCAAATAAGACCCTCTCATTTCTGTAATTTCTAAAGGAAATGCTCTAGGTATTACAGTTTTGATTACATCAAGATGACGTCAGGCGTGCCACACTTTAGTAATAAATATAGAATGTTAGCAATCTAGTTGTTCATTAGGATACTGTTGAGAGGCAGAGGCCAGGGGCACGGACTCAGAAATTGGAAGGCAGGTAGGAGGTCGCAGAGGCAACAATTTGACCACACTGGGCAGGCAGGAAGGGCAGTGGCAGCACAACAGACTATGGAGGGCAGTGGAAAGGGGGGCAGGGGCAACAAACCAACAATGCAGGACAGGCAAGAGAGGCTGTGACAATATAATAGACCATTGTGGGCAGAAGGAAGAGGCAGTGGTAGTACAACCATACATGCCAACAGACCCGATTCAGCCAGGAATCGCCCAATGTTTTTAAGCCCAAATGGGCTTTATTTGATCTGTCTCCTGTCTACAATCTCCTCTTTTTCAATGTAAGTCAATGGGGAAAATCAATACCCAAGTTTTTTTTCAAAATCTCCCTCTTACCAAGTTCAAAATGTTAGCAAGTATGGTACATTAGATCATGGAAGGCAGGAGGAATTGGGGTAGGGACATGGACTCGGATAACAGAGGACAGGAGGGACATAAACAGGTGCACCAAACTGACCTTACAGGGCAGGCATCAGGGTTTGCAGCAGCACAATACACCACACAGGGAATGCGGGACGGGAGTGCAGCACAACAATCCATGGAAAGCAATAGGGAGGGGACAGGACCATGCACATGGACAACAGAGAACAGAGGGAAAAGAGGCAATGGCAGCTAGCTGACCATAATGGACAGACAGGAGAGAAAGCTGCAGCATAATGGACCATAAAGGGCAGGAGGTAGGGATCAGGGGCATTACAATGGAACAGACAAGCCAGGAGGGAGGGAATTGGGGTCTGCACATGGAAAACAGAGGGCAGGGGGCAAGGGGCAGGGCAGGAGCAGCAAGCTGACAATGGAGGTCAGGCAGGATGGGCACTAGAAGCAAGACACACCATGGAGAGCAACAGTGAGACTATAATGGCATACACACAGACCATGGAGGGAAGGTGGGAGGGGGTCAGGGGCAGCTAGCTGACCACACAGGGAAGGTGGGAGGGGCCGCGGCAGCACAGAAGACCATGCATGGCAAGCGGGAGGGTTAGTGGCAGCACAATGGCCATGATGGGTGAGAAGGAGGGGGCAGGTGCATGCAGAAAGGACCATGGAGGATAGAAGGGAGGGGTAGGAGCTGGGCACAGACAAGAGAGTTCAGGGGAAGGGGCTCACAACAGACCACGCGGGGCAGGCAGGAGGAGCAAATGCAGCACAACAGACCAGGGAGGGCAGAAGGGTGTGGCAGTAAAATGGACCATGGAGGACAGGAGGAAGGGGATAGGGGCATGCAACGTGGACAGGCAGGGTGGAGGTGGCAGGGACAGGTTACAGTCATCTGACAATGCTAGGCAGGTGGGAGGGGAGTGGCAGCTCAACAGAACACTCAGAGTAGATAGGAGGGGCAGGTCCATGGAACATAGTGGGCAAATAGGATGGAGCAGAGGCATGCACACAGATATCGGAGGGCAGGCAGAAGGAGAGTAGGGGCAGCAAGCTAAGCACAGAGGCTAAGCAGGAGGTCAATGATGGGGCATAGAATTGGGCAATGGAGGGCAGGAGGAGTGGACTGGGACATCATGCTAAATGGAGGGCAGTTGCAGCACATCAGACCATGCATGGCAGGAGGAAGAAGGCTAGTGCATGGATTCAGACAACAGAGGATAGGGAGGAGGTGGATGGGGCAGCAAGCTAACTGTTCAGAGAAGGCGGGAAGGCCAGTGGCAGAACAACGGCCACACAGGGCTGTAATGAGGAGCAGGGGCATGGACTTGGACAATGGATGGCAAGGAGGAGGCACCCCTCTTGCCTCTTTTTGCACCTCTGTTGGTTCTTTCTGCACTGCTCTTGCTTGTTTCTGCACCTCTGTTCCAAATTTCTGGATCCCTCTTGCTGCTTTCTGCACCCCTCTTCCCACTTTCTGCACCTCTCTTGCCTCAGTCTGCCCACCTGTTCCCTGTTTCTGTACCTCTTTTGCCTGTTTCTGCAACTCTCTTCCCTCTTTCTGCAGTTCTCTTGTCTCCTTCCGCACCTCTGTTGCTTCTTTCTGCACCTCTCTTGCAAATTTCGGCACCCCTCTTGCCTCTTTCTGCACCCCTCTTGCCTCCTTCTGCACCTCTGTTGGTTCTTTCTGCACTGCTCTTGCTTCTTTCTGCACCTCTTTTGCCTGTTTCTGTACTTCTCTTGCCTCCTTCTGTACTCAAATGGGAAGTGCAAGCTGTCAAGTTTAAAGGTCTGCGTGCTCTCGTGACTTAGGTATATGTCTACTTGTATATGTATTCTTACATGTGTTATGCATCTGAAGGTGGTAGCTTAAAAGCTGGTAACTTCTCCAATAGGTGGTCAAATCTTCTCAGTTCTGCTCTGTCATTCGGTTGCACAGGCAGACATGTCTTATGTATACATGTGTTATAGAGCCCCTCAAATACACTATTGAATACCCATGTGCCCTGTATTGTGAGCAGAAAGAAATGAATACACCTTCTTTTATACAAATTTACAGAGTATGCTGTTTAAAACACAGGTATTTAAGTGTTTGCATGTTTATTTTAATTTAACATGTCACTAGGTAAAAGCATAGACATGCATGCATACCTTCACAAACTTGGTCAGACTTACAACTGTGATATGCTTAGGATTGCTGTTTTATATTTGGTAGGCCTAACATTCTGAGCAGTCGATTAATAGTGAACCTTCAAGAGAAAAGTGAGGTTTAAGACATCTTCGGAGAAGGATTAGTGATTAGGGTACTTTGTATGAGTCTGTTGTAAGGTACAGTCAAAGTAGGCCTCTTCCTGCACCTCTGTTGGTTCTTTCTGCACATCTCTTGGTTCTTTCTGCACCTTTATTCCTCTTTCTGGACTTCTGTTGCCTCTTTCTGCACTTCTCTTGCTTCTTTCTGCGCCTTTCTTCATCTTTCTGCACATGTCCTACCTATGTAGTCATAGTTAGAAACTAGCATTTAAAAAACCTTTGAAATTCACTTAAAAAACCATAGGTTTCAGGCACGTTATAGTTAGAAGTTAGCATTTAAAAAACCTTTGAAATTCACTGAAAAAACCATAGGTTTCAGACACGTTATAGTTAGAAATTAGCATTTAAAAATCCTTTGAAATTCACTGAAAAAACCATAGGTTTCAGGCACGTTATAGTGGCATGACTGACTAGGTGTGTGAGTACCTCTATGGATGAGTGGCGGTGTGTGAGTGTCTATATAGGTGTATGAGTGCATATGATAGTCCTGTACTGAGTGACCGTAAGTATGAGTGAATGTACGGGTGAGTGAGTGGTGAGCCATCTTGGGACCAATATACATGATAGCACCCCATTAAAATGCATTGTAGTGAATGGAAGGTTTTGAGGGTCACCAAAAGGAGAACGTATAAAGAGTGATAAGACTTTAGTTACATTATAAATCATTTGTTGATGGTACCATACTAATTTTAGGAATTGTGGTGTGTTCTAAGGTGATTTTACCCTGTGAAAAAGCCTTCTGCTGGGATATCATGAATCATGTTTGAGAGAAAACTATTTTCTCATACTTTTCCCATAGAGGTTTGGAAGGTGATCTAGAAGCTAAAATGAGAGCATATTTTCTGTAAATTCACATTATCTTTCTCAGTCATGTGAGAATGAAGTCTGACATTCTCAGTAAAACATGTACATCCAACAAGGGCAGAGACTGTCAGTTGATTCCTTTGTGTTCTACTGCAGCTTCCCAGAGTGTTCTAAAGAACAACTAGAGCGCTAACAGTTTTACTTATGACAAAAGTAAGGCACACCTGAAGCCATCTTGATTTTAATAAAGTGGTAACACTTAAAACATTTAATTTAAAAAGGAACAAAATGAGGGGGTTCATTTTGCCATAGAAATTATGATTAGTGCTTCAGAAAGAAAAATTAGGGCACATTTTGAGTGACTTCTCAAATCCTCTTCTATTTCATTAAAAAATTCTGACATGCAGACTGAAACATGCACTTTCAATACCAGCAGCAGACTTCCCTGGTGAGCAGTAGCTTTACTACAGTGATCTAATGAGCAACTAGAGTGCTAACATTCTGAATTTATGGCGAATGTGTGACACATCTGAATGGCTTCTTGATGGAATCAAAGTAAAAAACTGAAAGTATTTCCTACGGAGGAAACTGTAGTAAATGACGAAATTAGGAAACTTAATAACAAATAAGTCTCCCAAGATGGCCACCAGAGAAAAAAGAGCCCAAATGTAGCACAAATATCACCCAGATGTAGCCCACGTATAGCCCATTGACAGAATGTCCCAGAGTGTTCTCAAGAACAACTAGAGCGCTAACAGTCTTACTTATGACAAAAGTATGGCACACCTGAAGCCATCTTGATTGGAATAAACTGGTAACACTTAAAACATTTAATTTAAAAAGGAACAAACTGAGGGGGTTCATTTTGCCATAGAAATTATGATTAGTGCTGAAGAAAGAAAATTTAGGGCACATTTTGAGTGACTTCTCAAATCTTCTTCTATTTCATCACATCTGAATGCCTTCTTGATGGAATCAAAGTAAAAAACTGAAAGCATTTCCTACTGAGGAGACGGCAGTAAATGAGGAAATTAGGAAACTTCATAACAAATAAATCTCCCAAGATGGCCACCAGAGACAAAAGAGCCCAAATGTAGCACAAATATCACCCAGATGTAGCCCACGTATAGTTCAATGACAGAAGTGTGCAAAACACTTTTTATTTTTTGGTTTTTTGCAGTTTTATATAGTGCAGACTGGTCAGGTATTGGAGTGCTTTACATGAGCATTGGTTACATCACACAAGGACAAATTCATGTTGGTTGTAGACATGGGGAGATTAAGTGATTTGACCAGAATCACAGAATGTCAAGCTGAAGCAGAAACTCCAACCTGGTTCCCCAGTTGCAAAGTCTGCAGCTCTGGAAGTAATACCACATCCTCTACCCTAAGTGCAACATTTAATCAAGTGGTCAACTGGATAAAAAACATAGAGATAACAAATAATTTAAAAGTGCTTTGTCGCTATTTGAAAACTCAGAAAATATGTCCTCATTTTAGTTTTTTAGAGCACTAACCATAATTTTGATGCAAATAAGACCCTCTCATTTCTGTAATTTCTAAAGGAAATGCTCTAGGTATTACAGTTTTGATTACATCAAGATGACGTCAGGCGTGCCACACTTTAGTAATAAATATAGAATGTTAGCAATCTAGTTGTTCATTAGGATACTGTTGAGAGGCAGAGGCCAGGGGCACGGACTCAGAAATTGGAAGGCAGGTAGGAGGTCGCAGAGGCAACAATTTGACCACACTGGGCAGGCAGGAAGGGCAGTGGCAGCACAACAGACTATGGAGGGCAGTGGAAAGGGGGGCAGGGGCAACAAACCAACAATGCAGGACAGGCAAGAGAGGCTGTGACAATATAATAGACCATTGTGGGCAGAAGGAAGAGGCAGTGGTAGTACAACCATACATGCCAACAGACCCGATTCAGCCAGGAATCGCCCAATGTTTTTAAGCCCAAATGGGCTTTATTTGATCTGTCTCCTGTCTACAATCTCCTCTTTTTCAATGTAAGTCAATGGGGAAAATCAATACCCAAGTTTTTTTTTCAAAATCTCCCTCTTACCAAGTTCAAAATGTTAGCAAGTATGGTACATTAGATCATGGAAGGCAGGAGGAATTGGGGTAGGGACATGGACTCGGATAACAGAGGACAGGAGGGACATAAACAGGTGCACCAAACTGACCTTACAGGGCAGGCATCAGGGTTTGCAGCAGCACAATACACCACACAGGGAATGCGGGACGGGAGTGCAGCACAACAATCCATGGAAAGCAATAGGGAGGGGACAGGACCATGCACATGGACAACAGAGAACAGAGGGAAAAGAGGCAATGGCAGCTAGCTGACCATAATGGACAGACAGGAGAGAAAGCTGCAGCATAATGGACCATAAAGGGCAGGAGGTAGGGATCAGGGGCATTACAATGGAACAGACAAGCCAGGAGGGAGGGAATTGGGGTTTGCACATGGAAAACAGAGGGCAGGGGGCAAGGGGGCAGGGCAGGAGCAGCAAGCTGACAATGGAGGTCAGGCAGGATGGGCACTAGAAGCAAGACACACCATGGAGAGCAACAGTGAGACTATAATGGCATACACACAGACCATGGAGGGAAGGTGGGAGGGGGTCAGGGGCAGCTAGCTGACCACACAGGGAAGGTGGGAGGGGCCGCGGCAGCACAGAAGACCATGCATAGCAAGCGGGAGGGTTAGTGGCAGCACAATGGCCATGATGGGTGAGAAGGAGGGGGCAGGTGCATGCAGAAAGGACCATGGAGGATAGAAGGGAGGGGTAGGAGCTGGGCACAGACAAGAGAGTTCAGGGGAAGGGGCTCACAACAGACCACGCGGGGCAGGCAGGAGGAGCAAATGCAGCACAACAGACCAGGGAGGGCAGAAGGGTGTGGCAGTAAAATGGACCATGGAGGACAGGAGGAAGGGGATAGGGGCATGCAACGTGGACAGGCAGGGTGGAGGTGGCAGGGACAGGTTACAGTCATCTGACAATGCTAGGCAGGTGGGAGGGGAGTGGCAGCTCAACAGAACACTCAGAGTAGATAGGAGGGGCAGGTCCATGGAACATAGTGGGCAAATAGGATGGAGCAGAGGCATGCACACAGATATCGGAGGGCAGGCAGAAGGAGAGTAGGGGCAGCAAGCTAAGCACAGAGGCTAAGCAGGAGGTCAATGATGGGGCATAGAATTGGGCAATGGAGGGCAGGAGGAGTGGACTGGGACATCATGCTAAATGGAGGGCAGTTGCAGCACATCAGACCATGCATGGCAGGAGGAAGAAGGCTAGTGCATGGATTCAGACAACAGAGGATAGGGAGGAGGTGGATGGGGCAGCAAGCTAACTGTTCAGAGAAGGCGGGAAGGCCAGTGGCAGAACAACGGCCACACAGGGCTGTAATGAGGGAGCAGGGGCATGGACTTGGACAATGGATGGCAAGGAGGAGGCACCCCTCTTGCCTCTTTTTGCACCTCTGTTGGTTCTTTCTGCACTGCTCTTGCTTGTTTCTGCACCTCTGTTCCAAATTTCTGGATCCCTCTTGCTGCTTTCTGCACCCCTCTTCCCACTTTCTGCACCTCTCTTGTCTCAGTCTGCCCACCTGTTCCCTGTTTCTGTACCTCTTTTGCCTGTTTCTGCAACTCTCTTCCCTCTTTCTGCAGTTCTCTTGTCTCCTTCCGCACCTCTGTTGCTTCTTTCTGCACCTCTCTTGCAAATTTCGGCACCCCTCTTGCCTCTTTCTGCACCCCTCTTGCCTCCTTCTGCACCTCTGTTGGTTCTTTCTGCACTGCTCTTGCTTCTTTCTGCACCTCTTTTGCCTGTTTCTGTACTTCTCTTGCCTCCTTCTGTACTCAAATGGGAAGTGCAAGCTGTCAAGTTTAAAGGTCTGCGTGCTCTCGTGACTTAGGTATATGTCTACTTGTATATGTATTCTTACATGTGTTATGCATCTGAAGGTGGTAGCTTAAAAAGCTGGTAACTTCTCCAATAGGTGGTCAAATCTTCTCAGTTCTGCTCTGTCATTCGGTTGCACAGGCAGACATGTCTTATGTATACATGTGTTATAGAGCCCCTCAAATACACTATTGAATACCCATGTGCCCTGTATTGTGAGCAGAAAGAAATGAATACACCTTCTTTTATACAAATTTACAGAGTATGCTGTTTAAAACACAGGTATTTAAGTGTTTGCATGTTTATTTTAATTTAACATGTCACTAGGTAAAAGCATAGACATGCATGCATACCTTCACAAACTTGGTCAGACTTACAACTGTGATATGCTTAGGATTGCTGTTTTATATTTGGTAGGCCTAACATTCTGAGCAGTCGATTAATAGTGAACCTTCAAGAGAAAAGTGAGGTTTAAGACATCTTCGGAGAAGGATTAGTGATTAGGGTACTTTGTATGAGTCTGTTGTAAGGTACAGTCAAAGTAGGCCTCTTCCTGCACCTCTGTTGGTTCTTTCTGCACATCTCTTGGTTCTTTCTGCACCTTTATTCCTCTTTCTGGACTTCTGTTGCCTCTTTCTGCACTTCTCTTGCTTCTTTCTGCGCCTTTCTTCATCTTTCTGCACATGTCCTACCTATGTAGTCATATTTAGAAATTAGCATTTAAAAAACCTTACAAATTAACTGAAAAAACCAGAGGTTTCATGGACGTTATAGTTAGGAATTAGCAGTTAAAAAACCTTTGAAATTCACTGAAAAAAACAGAGGTTTCAGGGACGTTATAGTTAGAAAATAGCATTTAAAAAACCTCAGAAATTCACTGAAAAAACCACAGGTTTCAGGGACGTTATAGTTAGTTGGACATTTCACTCGTACAAAACCAGAGAAATTCGGCCGTTATAGATAGTTGAGCTAACTATAACTCGCGCCCCCGCAATGCACTGTTGATGACGTCACATATTACAGCACTCATGACATGGTCAGTGACATCACTGATGACATCACTGATGACATCTCAAATGACATCACTGATGACATCATCCACGTGATCATCTGATGCACCTCCTCACACCCTAATATAACCTTTGATACACCCCCTCTAAAATACAGACTACCATTCTCGAAACCATAGACACACCAATACCAGTTAGTACATACCTACTCACTGATTTATAGGTCTACACACACATCCACTCACCCATACAGTCACTCATACACGCAGTCACTCATCAATATAGCCACTGAAATATGCACTCATACACCTATACAGATACTCACAACACCACTAACCATAGAGTTACTCACACACCTAGTCAGTCATGCAAAGAATCAATCACACTCCCATTTACTTACTTATACAGTTATACACACACCACCTCACTTATTCATACAGATACTAACACATACTTACTCTCTTATACAATCAGTGACACAAGCACACACTCACCCATCAAGCCACTCTCACAATCACTCACTCTCATATATAGTCATTTATATAGTCCAACACTCACATATACTGCCTTTCACATATGTAGTTACTCACACATGTACCACTGAGACATCCATTCACTCACCAACACACCCATACACACACTCACCCACCCATACAGCCCTTCACAGATGCACTCTTGAACCCGTACACCCATTACATTACCCACTCACACATCTATGCACAGTCACACATACCCCACCCACCCACACAGACACTCAGGCACCCATACAGATACTCAGACAACCAATCAATAACCCATGTAGACACTCATGTAGCTACTCACCAACCCATGCAGCCGCTTACACACCAACTGACAGACTGATACAGACATTCACACAGTTTAGTCACTAACCCATGCATTCAGTAAGACACTTTTAATTACTCACTTATACAGTCAGTCACGCACCTACTAAATCATCCATTCAGACAGTCACACACCCACTCATTCTTCAATACACCTTGGCATATATATATATATAAAAAACATATTTAAACTTTACAGAAACACACACACACTGGATGATGTCATCAGTGATGTCATCAGTGATGTCATTTGAGATGTCATCAGTGATGTCATCCGTGATGTCACTGACCATGTCATGAGTGAAGTAATATGTGACGTCATCAGCAGTGCATTGCGGGGGCGCGAGTTATAGTTAGCTCAACTAACTATAACGGCCGAATTTCTCTGGTTTTGTACGAGTGAAATGTCCAACTAACTATAACGTCCCTGAAACCTGTGGTTTTTTCAGTGAATATATATAAATATCACCCTTTCACCAGTAGAGCGCTATGTGATCAAGGCTGCATGTCTGGCAGCCGAAACGCGTCATTTGGACATTTGATGCTTGAATAAATCATCATTTTACTACCTTGCCTTTGGAGTCTGTTTCCTGGTGTTGCGCCTTTCTTTGGATGGTGGTACCCCTGGGATCCTGCTGTGGAATATATATATATATATTCACTGAAAAAACCATAGGTTTTAGGGACAGTTATAGTTAGTTGGACATTGCACTCGTACAAAACCTGTGAAATTCCCCCGTTATAGTTAGTTCAGGTAACTATAACTCGCGCCCCCGCAATGCACTTCTGATGACGTCACATATTACATCACTCATGACATGGTCAGTGACATCACTGATGACATCACTGATGACATCTCAAATGACATCACTGATGACATCATCCAGTGACTGTGTGTTTCTGTAAAGTTTAAATATGTTTAATATATATAGGGAAAGGCGTATTGAAGAATGAGTGGGTGTATAAGTGTCTGAATGGATGATTTAGTAGGTGCGTGACTAACTCTATAAGTGAGTGATTAAACGTATCTTACTGAATGCATGGGTTAGTGACTAAACTGGGTGAATGTCTGTATCCGTCTGTCTGTTGCTGTGTAAGTGGCTGCATGGGTTTGTGAATAGCTACATGAGTGTCTATATGAGTTATTGATTGGTTGTCTGAGTATCTGTATGGGTGCCTGAGTGTTTGTGTGGGTGGGGTGTGTGCGACTCTGTGCATAGATGTGTGAGTGGGTGATTCACTGGGTGGATGGTTTCAAGAGTGCATCTGTGATAGACTGTATGGGTGGGTAAGTGTGTGTAAGAGTGTGTTAGTGAGTGAATGTATGTCCCAGTGGTACATGTGTGAGTAACTACATATGTGAAAGGCAGTATATATGTGTGTTGGAGTATATAAATAGCTATAAGCGAGAGTGTGTGATTGTGAGAGTGACTGTATGGATGAGTGTGTGCTTGTATCAGAGATTGTATAAGAGCGTAAGAATGTGCTAGTATTTGTATGAGTAAGTGAGCTGGTGTGTGTATAACTGTATAGATGAGTAAATGGGTGTGTGCTTAATTTATTGCATGACTGACTAGGTGTGTGAGTACCTCTATGGATGAGTGGTGGTGTGTGAGTGTTTATATAGGTGTATGAGTGCATATAATAGTCCTGTACTGAGTGACTATAAGTATGAGTGACTGTACGGGTGAGTGAGTAGATGTGTGTGTGTAGACCTAAGAATCAGTGAGTGTGTATATAGTAATTGGTGTTGGAGTGTCTATGGTTTTGACAATGGCAGCCTGTAATTTACAGTGGGTGTATCAAAAGTTATATTAGGGTGTGAGAAGATGCATCAAATTATCACATGGATGATGTCATCAGTGATATCATTTGAGATGTCATCAGTGATGTCATCAGTGATGTCACTCACCATGTCATGAGTGATGTAATATGTGACGTCATCAGAAGTGTATTGCGGGGGCGCGAGTTATAGTTACCTGAACTAACTATAACGGGGAAATTTCACGGGTTTTGTACGAGTGCAATGTCCAACTAACTATAACTGTCCCTAAAACCTATGGTTTTTTCAGTGAATTTGTAAGGTTTTTTAAATGCTAATTTCTAACTATAACGTGCCTGAAACCCATGGTTTTTTCAGTGAATTTCAAAGGTTTTTTAAATGCTAATTCCTAACTATAACATGTCTGGAACCTATGGTTTTTTCCAGTGAATTTCAAAGGTTTTGTAAATGACAATTTTTAAATGTATTAATTGTTATATTTATTTTTTTGCTACTGATTTACAAAATTTTTTTTAACTATTTATTTTTAGATATTTTATTGTTTAAATTACATTGTAATTACATTATACATTACATTACAAAATATACTTTCTCAGAATGAATTACTTTAGTTTAAATAATTTGCAAATAGGCAATAGACTTTTAAGTACAGTAGTTACAGTTGTTGCAATGGGCAACACAATTTCAAACACAATGCAACATTGAGCTCAATGTGAATTTCAAGTTAAATGCAATTAGTTACTTTATGGATTACTTTTCTAACCACAGGACTGGATCCTAGATTCAGTCCTGGGACATCTCCTGTAAACAGTTGAGTAAAAGCGTTTTGGTTACAGTAGTGATTTTTAAGGAATATTATTGTATTTTAAAAGTTGACGCTTAGAAACTTTTTCACATAGAATCACCAATGTTATCCTATGGGAGGAAATTCACTTAGCAGGTAAGTAGTGTTATCGTTACTTTTTCTTACTCAGTGGTGGATCCTGGATCCAGCACTGGTGCATCTCCTTTAAACAGTTGAAAGAATGCGTTTAAGTCATACAGGCGATTTTTAAGGAATATTTGTAGTTTGTAAAAATCGACACTGAAACTTTTCTGCTGAAAACCAGACAATGGATTCCTATGGAAGGAAATACAAGTTACTGGTAAATACGGTTAGAATTACTTTTCAGGATCAGTACTGGGCTCAAAGATACAGAACTGAGGTCTCTCCTGATAACAGGTGAGTAAATCGGAATTCGTAGTTCGGCTGATTTTAGAGCAATATTATAAAGTTCCAAAACTCCACACTTAGAAGATATTCCAAGTGAAACCAGTCAATGTTAGCCTATGGAAGGAAATTCAAGTTACTGGTAAGTACGGTTAAAATTACTTTTGAGGATCAGTACTGGGCTCAAAGATGCAGCACTGAGGTCTCTCCTGATAACAGGTGAGTAAATCGGAATTCCGATTTCGGCTGATTTTAGAGGAATATTTGCACAATGGTGAATGAAGGGGGTGGGGCCTGAGGTGACATGTCTGCAAACACGCCCTGTGGCGCGTTTTAAGTTGGAGAATTAATTCCTCCTCAATCCCGAGGGTCCCTAGGGGCCAACTAGCCCACCAGATACCTCCAGTATGCGCCAGAGAGCTGCATTGCAGAGAGGTGTTCAGAGGCCACGCCCCTTTTACAACACTCTGCAACACAGCTCCGTGGCGCTTACTGGAGGTACCTGGTGGGCTAGTTGGCCCCCAGGGACCCTCAGGATTGAAGGGGATTTAATTCCCTATCTTAAAACGCGCCACGGGGCCTGTTTGCACACATGTCACCTCAGGCCCCGCCCTCCCTTCACCACTGTGCAAACGCGCCCGTGGCGCGTTTTAAGTCGGGGGATTAACTCCCGTTGAATCCTGAGGGTCCCTGGGGTGCAACTAGCCCACCAGCTACCTCCATTAAGCGCCACAGAGCTGCGTTGCAGAGAGGTGTAAAAGGGGCGTGGCCTCAGAACACCTCTCTGCAACGCAGCTCCCTGGCGCATACTGGAGGTTCCTGGTGGGCTAGCTGGCCCCCAGGGACCCCCAGTATTCAAGAGGAATTCGTTCCCCCTCTGCAAACGCGCCAGGGGGCGCGTTTGCAGAGTGCTGACAAGGAGGGGGCGTGGCCTCCGGCGCGATGCCGGATTTTTTTTTTTTTTTAAAGGGGGCTGTGTGGCCCCCTTCTTTTTTATTATTTTGGGCCCTGGGGACCCCATCCCCAGGGCCTGACCCCCTTTTTTTTTTTTTTTTTAAATGTGAACAGGAAGGGGACCGCGTGGGCCCCCTCCTGTGGCCACTCTCGGCCCGGGGACCCCATCCCCCGGGTCATTGCCACCTTTTTATTTATTTTTATTTTTATGGAGGGGGGCTGCGTTGCCCCCCTCCTCAGGCCTCCTTAGGCCCCGGGGACCCCATCCCCCGGGGCCGGCCTTTTTTAATTTTTAATTTTTTTTTTCTAATTTGGGGAGGGGGGCCGCGTGGCCCCCCTCCCGGGCCACTACTTGCCCCGGGGACCCCATCCCCCGAGGTTGGCCCTATCCTTTGGGGTCCGTGGGGGGACCCCAACTCCCCCACGGACCATGCCGGCTCCCAGCGTCCTGCGGGAGCCGGCATTGCTTTTCCACATGGGGAGCTGCTAACATGCAGCTCCCCATGTGGAAAAGCAATTGTCTTTGGATATTGGAAGCTTCCAATATCCAAAGCAGTTTGCTATGACAGGACGGGAGCCTCGCGGCTCCCGTCCTGTCATAGCAAACTACAGTGTCCCGGGGGTAGGCACCCAGGGACACTGCAGGAGCCGGCCCTGGGGGTGGCGGTCCCCAGGGCCACCACAGGCTCCAGGAGGGGCCGCGCGGCCCCCTCCCTTCAATTGCACAGCCCCGGGAGGTGGTGGTCCCCGGGCTTCGGGTCCGAAACGGACCCCCACATTTGTTTTCTAAGTGCCCTGGGGAGGTGGTGGTCCCGGGCGTGTGTGGGGGCTGGAGCCCCCACACAGGTGATTAATTTAAAAAAAGAAGCCCCGGGGGTGGCGGTCCCCGGGGCTGCGGGAGGGCGGAGAGCCCTCCCGCACCATGTTTATTTAAAGCCCCGGGGGTGGCGTTCCCCAGGGCTTGGGGGCCTTAGAGGCCCCCACATAAAACATAAACCTACCCCCTGTATGCCCCCGGGACTTGGGCCACCCGGGGCCACTAACAACGAAGCGCGGGAGACCGCGCTTCGTTTTTTTCCGGCGTGATTCGCGCACCCTAAGCGCATCCCGCCGATTTTTTTCTTAAAAATGCTTTTTCTGCCCAGGGGGTCTTTGTGGGACCCCTGAGCAGACCTAGGGGTCAGGGTGTTTCTACCCTGCCCCCTTTGTGCGTTTGCGCACTTGTTTCTGTCCCTTGGTTCTACCGAGGGATAAAATGGCTGCCAACACTTCCTGATTTGGAGTGTTGACAGCCAATTAGCATGCAGCTCGTGATCGGGAGGGTACGCGGACCCTACTCGGCCATAGATATATATGTGACTTTACTTTTGATTTTCTCAGAAACTACTGAACGGATTTACATCATTTAAGCAAAAGGCACGACACTGAACAAAGGGCTACCTCTTTGCCAAATTTGGTGTAATTCCGTTCAGCAGTTCGGGCTGTAGCTGCGACTAAAGGTTCCTATGGAAAAATGAATGGGGAAAACGCGTTTTGGGACCCCCCTTTTTTCTCGGCCCCCGCTTGACGTATCACCCCGAGACTTTCAGGATAGGAGCGGACCGGAGCGCCCCAACAAGTTGGAAGCTTTCGCGAAGATTCGTCAACCGGCGCCAACGTTATTTCAAATAGAATGTTGCAGATTTCCTATGGAAAATAGGTCCTAACTATAACTATCTACTGGCGACCGCCAGTAGATTTTATATATATATATATATATATATATATATAAATAAAAGTGTGTTTATTAAAGTGTATACGAAATCATGTAGATAAATGTTGTACTAGGCAATCATTCTTAAATGTGCCCCTTTAGTTAGGCCTAAAAGCCTTTTCTTTTGACTCTTGCTCACAGCTTAATTGACGTTCATTTAGAACATTTTGCCTAGCACCAGCAACTTGCTTAAGAATGTGTTGACCTTAGCCTCATCACACCCCATTAGTTCACCTACCTAATGAAATGAGCTTTACTCTGACTACTTGAATAAATAATGATTTAAATATATTTTATGAATGCTTTAGAGTATATTATTGCTAGTTTGCCTCATCATATTTGACTTGCTTTCTATTTACAAGAACAAAGAGCCTGTCTTTTAGCTTAGGTAAGAAGGTTCTCAGGAGTACTTTCCTCCATGTAGCAAAGCCCTGAAACAATGTTTTACACTATATCAGCCTGAATGTTTACCGTGGGAATTGGGAGAAGAAGCATCGGAAGGTTGACATCGGCTGAGCAGTGTCCATTGGATGAGAGGACCTAACATCTAATAAGTTTCTACACATTATTGTGTGATTTTATATTAATGAGTGTTCCTAGCTGGTTAGAAGAAGACTCTCTAAGACTCTGATTCAGATCTCCTTTCCCTGTCTTGCAACTCTTCTACCGGAGAGTTGGTCCTTTACTTCTGTTGCTGACAGCTGCTGCTAAAAGGTGACTTTATTCTTTCTTTATCCAAAGACCCTTTCCTTGATTAATGCTACTGCAAAGATCATTCTTTTATTGACAGTTGCTATTGCTGCTGTAGGGAACTCAGCTGTGTTTCCAGAACAACTCTTCATTGGTAGTTCGTCTTACATTCTAAGTCTTGTCCTTTTCCAAAAAGAAATCTTCATGAGTTCTATTTTGGGTAGATTAGGTTTCTTAGCTAGCTTAGTGACAATTTTCCTCTATGGAACACTTTGTATTGATTTATGCTGTCACTAATCAATCTTTTACCGGTATTTCTGCAAACCGACTAATCTGAATAAAGATGACAAATCAGTACTAATCCTTTAAGATAAATAAAGGTGTTGAAACTTCATCAACCTCTCATAACTGACTGAACATTAATAATCTTATCCTTGGTGATATATGCATAGTTTATGTCTTCGTTCTCGCTCCAGGGTGGCAAAGGTTCATTGACCTTTTAAGCGCCATCAGGATTTCCCAAAGGCCAACATCTGTAAATTGGGTGTTTAATCTTAAATCCCTTTCTTGGCTAATCCTCAGGCTCCCTCATCCATAAGACCAACCACAGGGAGCCCTTGCAATACTCAGCTGAAGAGCAAATGCTCCAGGTCTGGAAATGCTTATAAACACCATAAATGTTTCCTGGAGTCACATTGTATATGCCCTAGGAAACCTAGGATTACTTTAAATGAATTATTTCTGGAGGTGAGGGGGTGCTCCACTCCCTGGAGCAGTCAACCACACTTTTGTAACATGTTGGTGATGTCCCTGTCTGTCAAAGCCACTCATCTGAAAAACAGGAGGTCTGTAGGGGAAATGAGTGCCCTCCACCTCCCAAGACAGTTTCTCAACACTACCGATTGTTAGCAAGAGCCCCAGCAGGTGTCTCGAAAGGGAAGAGGGGTTGGAGGAGAGAAAGAGGCATTGTTACACCTTGCCGTCTGGTCCAGCAGGGCACCCTTTTTCTCGGGAGTGCAATGGTCGTTGCCAGTGTGTTGTCACAGTGTGTTTTTCTGATTGGGATGACAAGAGGCACTGAAATTAGTGTTGCACCCACTGGAAGGTCTAGAGCGCTTGAACAAAACTACACTACTGCACTGTGAATATAATCACCTGACACCTTTGACGGACTTCCTTACTGATTCTCTCTTCATATCAACTTGGGCTTTCACTTTTATCATCATTAGGGGAAATATCAACAAACACCAAATAACAAAAAGGCTTCATTGGGGAGACATATAACATACACCCTCTGCTCCCAACCCTTATTTTAGGGTACACCTTATAGCCAGGTTTCACTTCAGACACATGTGCATTCAAGCCAAACAAAGAAATTGTATAACGAATAACAGAAAAAATAACTAGTCACATACTCACTTGAATGCCTAATCATTCACACATATGGATTCACTAACATCAGTATTTACATAATGTCCGTAGTGCCTAGCACGCAGCATTACAATAGGAATGTTCAGTATTCACATAGGAATGTTCAGTATTCAAGCGCCTAACACGTCTCTCTCAAAGCACACAATGCTCTCTAACATCAGTGTCCACATAATGTCCATACCGCATAGCACGGTGCACTACAACAGGAATGTTCCGTATTCAAAGCATCAAGGGCGTCGCTCTCAAATTACATAATGCCCTAAAAAATGTCAAAGCACATCTCGCATCATAACTTGGTCCAGAAGCTTAGGCTAGGATATATAGTCTAGCTCAGTTGCTCCGCGAGCTCCCAAGTGTGCGCTCCACTCAGCTTAAAGTCCGGTGAACTTTGGCCTGCTTCTGCATCAGTAGAAGAGTGCTTTAATCCGCTGTGGCTGACACTCTGTAAACTTTATGATGGACGGACAACAGGAACTCAGGAGGAGCAGACAATGGGGAGATGATGCGGTTGGCCTGGAGGCATTAAATAAAGTCAAGCATGGTCTCGCGCAAGGTGCCTCATGTTCTCCTCAACGTGAGGTTGTCTAGAAACATCACAAACAACTGCACTGCGCCCAGTCAGAACGTGCAGGTGCACGAGCATTGCCTTGATACTAGTCATCAAGCAATGGCAATGGCAACAAAAAGTTAAAAGCAAGAAGCATTGGTGGTTCAAGAACATCATAGGGAGAAACAAGCATTGTCCGATTCATCAGCAGGTGGGACATGAACATGATTGATTAATGACCCCTTGGGATGGTGGCAAATTATACAGGGCATGATTCATGGATTCCTCAAACTGTCCATATTAGGGCACCACAAAGCAGCAAAATATGGTATTTTAGTTTTTGATATTTTAGTCATGATATTTTTGTGATCACTCAATTATTTTGGTATGCGGACTTTGGCCCATGTTAATTATGCCGGCAGAAATTTCGCCACCTGCACTGCAGTGCTGAATTAAACAGCGCTGCAGTTGTAGGTGGCGAAATGCCTATGGGTGCAGTGGGGAGGGCAGCAATAAAATGAAAAAACATGGCAATTGCCATAGGAAAAACACCAGCACATAGAGTGTGTCGGTTGTTGTTCCACAGTGAAGTGTCCACAGATCGACTATCCTTCCACGGTATTCCAGACTACAACCACACTAGAGTCTTTGAATACTCCAGCCATGACCTTTATGAATCATAAGGTTGTGGGATGGATTATACTTTTTGAAATATGTGTTTCTGGGGGTTTAAATTTGAAAGGAAGAAAACTGACGTGTTTTGGTAATAACAAATGGCAGTTATCCTTGTGAAGTCCATGGTTTGTTAGCTTATATTAAGTTTACCGGTTCTTGTGTATCATACCTTGTATTGATTCATTAGTGTCTTAGCACCATCTCTGCTCTTATGACATAACTCAATATGATTAACAAATTGGTGCCATTATACTTGGGCATCAGACAGCATATTTGTTGAGTTTCATAGTGCAGTCGGTGATGAAAAGTAAGATATATATTGTGCACCTATTTCTAGTAAAAGTGATACTCTTTAAACTGCGCAGCCTCTGCAGTGTGCATCAGCCCCTACCCCACAACATAGAATAAGCTCTAGTTAATTAATATGAAAACTCAATAGTCTCGTACAAATGTTAGAACAACTGATTAGCTCAACTGTGAAAAATGTGACCACAGAGGGGACTGAAATGAAAGGCTGAGTACTTTTGTATTGCTCCACAAAGGAGTAGAATAAGTGCACTCCCTTACTGCAGGTACCACCTCAACCCAACTCCAGAGGAAGGGTGTTGACATTGTCAAGGTATTGTTTATCAAAGATGAAAAATGTGTTCTCTATATTTGTTCACACATTGTGTGACTCAGGTGCCAAAGAGACTTGCTCATCATCCTAAACCTGCAGTATGTTGATTGTCTGTAAAAAACATACATTATTCATTTCAATAACTCCTGTTTGATAGGCCCTCAAGATTGGCTGTTGGAACTGTCAGTCTTTAAAGAACAAATCCTCTATGCTGTGCCATTTTAAATTCTAAAAACACAGTTTAAGTAATTTAAGGTGAATTTGTAGAGTGCTGCTTGTCACCCTGAGGATATTCGGGTATAGTAGTTCTACAAGCAAATTGCGGACAAACTGCATCCAGGACTAACAAGGGACTTAAGAATGAATGTAAAGTGTAAGTATGTTATGTACAATAGAAAGGCGACATCTAAATGATGGACATTATTTTGAAATTATAAATGTGTTGCATATTTGACCATGGGCCATTTTCATTAAATTCAAAGATTCTCTGCTGAGCTAAACATGCAGGGATTGCAGCAACAGTAGCAGTTTTGAAAAGATATTGAAATTGGCGCCACTATCCCTCTCTATAACTAAGGGCTCGATGTACGAAGCATTTTTGCTGTCGCAGCAAGCCTTTGGCAACTACAAAAATGCTTTTGCAATTTACAAACTCCAAATTTTGATTTTGTAACTTATTTCTGAATGACAGTTTGGTATTGTGAACAAAAACAGAATCGCTAATTGGAAGGGCATCTCTTCCAAATAGGGAATCTGAGTGGTATGTACCAATGTTTTGTGACCAAAATGAGGTTGCAAAACATTCGTTTTTTTTACCACGAAGTGAAAGTTGGTGTTAATCAATTTGCAAATGGGAAGACATCCCCTTAGCACCTCTTCCCCTTTGAGAATGGTTAAAAGCAGGCAGTGGTTCCACGGACCACTTCCTACTCTTAAAAATTAAACATTTACATTTTATTTTAAAACGCATTATGTTTTCCTTTAAAGAAAACAAGTTGCATTTAAAATACACACATATATATATATATATATTTTCCAACTCGCTGCTTGTTTTTCGCCGCCGCAACTCCAGAGCAGAGGGCGCGTCATCAGGAACGGACCAACCAAGCAAGGTCCGGTTCAAATTGACAAAACCTTGGACTTCAAGGAATGACGACGCCGTGTTCTGACACAAATAAATGGTTTATTTGTCAGCTGATCGGACGCGTTTCGCTTGTACCTGCAGGCTTGCTCACCAATTCACATAAAGTTTCAACCATTTTAAATTGTCGTGCTTGTGACGTATCACGTGACAAACTACTAAACAAGTGTATTAGAAAACAGACTGGTAGTTTTTTCGATATCTGCATGTGAAAATACAACGGTTACCAATTTCATATTCCGTTGCTGAACCAAATAATAATATCAAAATAACCATTACAAATTCCTGAATAATTAAAGCGCTTTACAGTCTTACCAATTTTGTAATATAATTGCACTCGCAATATAATAACAATCATTTTACCACGATGCCACTGTTGTCATGACAATCCATGAGTAAACCCATGATTAAACTCGCAATTTGGCCCATATATATATGTAGCTTTATTCAAAAGCAGCCAAAGACATGATGGTCTGCTGACCTCAGCAGGCCACCATCCTTCTGTTGGAAGTGAATCCTTGTGGATCACGAATTGCAACCTACCACATTAATATTCATGAGGTAGGTCTATTTGCGACCCATTTGGAATTGCAATTTTGGATATCAGGGCTAGGAAACCCCTTTGTACCTTACTAATAGCCCTTAACAAATAGCAGTTCCAAAAAAATTGCTATTTGGGAATCACTATCACTACTTTTCATACATTTAGCCATACATTATTTAATTCTTAGCATGGTAGCATTGCACACACCTATGTGTTTCATTTCAGGGTTATAGGCCAGATTTATAGTGTTTACTTTTTTGACATGCTGACACTTTTATCAACATTAAAGTAATTTAAAAAGTGTGATGTTTTCATTTTGTTCATTTAACCCTTGAACATAAGTTCTTCTATTTATTATAAACACAATGGTCTCTTAACAAGTCATAGCAGTGAAAAACATTGAATAAAGTACTTCACATTTATTGGGGCACTAAATCAGTTTCTGGTTATCAATCTGGCATTATCGTGTCGCATATCAGGTGAGGAAAACAAATTGTGAATGTCCCTCCTTACCTTACTGTGCTTCCTTCTACTACCCTTTCAATTTAAGCACTTTAGTTATTGCAGTCTAGACCATTTTAGCATTGACTCAAAGGTGGTTTATAGCTAAATTCAACAATGAAACACTCTTGCTGGTGTAATTCACACACATACACACACACAATACTAGATAAATTACATATTGAAAATCTGAGGCGTTTTCAAAATAATACACTAAAAGTTAATATGTTTTCAATCTTGAAAAAAACATTTTTTAAAAACAAAATGACTGCCCTGCTTTGTATAAAGAAAGAGGTGCAATCAAAATCCATACAAAATGCAGCACATTTAATAAGATTGAATGGTCCCATATGTTTTCTTCTGAAGTTAATTGACACTTCTCCAAAACAAGCATGGAACGCACACAAAGCATTTGCATACGTGGTCTCCAGTTGACATGGGAATGTCAAATTGCAGACTTGTGTGATTTGACATGCCTGAGCTAATAGCCCCACAGAATTGGAATGTTTCACAGTACTGTCAGCAGAATAGTACATGCCTGCTAGCTAGTTGTGCAAATGTAATTATAGAAATATTTGCATTTAAATAAGATAGAGTCAGCGCCATAGCATTTCTAGTGGTTAGATGGTTCTGCACCCACATCAGTGGCACAGGGAACCACACCACAAAAAAGAAAATGTCTTCACAGTCTCTGAGAAAGGAAATACAAATATGTCACTGCTCTAAGCAGGAGAGTAGTCTAAATAATATTAGTTTTGAGCTTCATCAAGAGTTGTAAACAGTAGGAAACGTTGGGCCCGATTCACAAAGGTAAACTTAGACGTTTGGTCTAAACTTAAATCGATTTGAATCGGGCCCATTATGCAGTGCATATCATGTAAAATGTGAAAGATATGAGAATGTATTCAGAGGCTGCCACAAAACATTGTTTTTATGTTGTTGTGAGCCAAATGTAGGGAAGTTCTTGAAGTTAAAAACCATCATTCCTCAAATTAAGGGCAGATATACTAAACTATTTAGCAGGTGCAAACCTGTGATTTGCTAAATCATAGGGTTTGTAACTACTGAATGGATTTTTACTGTGCACTAATCCCATTTATTGATTTGGTATATGACTACTGGATCGCAGAATGGGTTTAGAAATGCATAACGAATAGCAATATGAAAGGGGCATGATTGGGACATCCCTTCTACATTGCAATTCTCAACCGAATATATCAGTGGTTTGCGACTGCAATTTATTGACTCCTTAATTCTCAAAGGTACTCTCAGGACCTCTTCCCTAATGTGATATCCTGTGTGGTCACTTTGGGTGTTCTGAGTCTAGTGTGCACTAGCTTGTCTTTGAGATTGCTGTTTGTCTTGAAGGTGAGCAGAGGACGTTCAGTCGATCTTCCTCCTTTATTAAGAATCAACCAATTACGGTTAATCTTGTTGTTGGTTTCTTTATCCAGTAGAGCATTCCAGTTGTTATTCTATGCTCTCTTGGCTGCTCTCTGCACATCACTTGTGCAGAGAGCAGCCAAGAGAGCGCAGAATAACAATTGGGACGCTCTACTGGACATCAATCAACCAAAGGAACCAACAACATGATTGACTTGTGTCAAAAGGTTCTGCATCCTTTCCAACCAGATCAAAAAATCCATTTGCAGCAGTGAAGGGGCATTTTCCGTGTGGTTCCTGTGGCGTGTGTGCCCAAACCAGACATACAACAGAAATTTCTATTGGAACAGAAAAACCATGAGAACTGAGGCAACATACTGTTTGTAACAGTGACAGACTGATATCCCTGATCTCTTGCCCGTGCAGCCTTTGCTATGTTGGAATGACAACGCACAAGGTGAAGACCCGCATAATGGAGCACAAGAGCACCATAAGATGCAAAAAACAAGCCCCGAAACTCACTAATCACTTCATTGACAAAGGACATCTGGCAGACGATCTAAAATGGACTGTACCTAACAAACCTAGCATATCCCCTTCAGTCTCCGATGTCACTAGGTTTCTACTTATCAAAGAACAGAAGTGAGTGTACAAGTTGCATAGTGATAGGGATGGATTAAATGATGAGATTCCTTGGTCTTCCATTCCCTGACATTAGACATCTAGTTTCCATGGGTTTCATTGATTGTCATTAAAAGTGAGGGATGTAAATATGGTACAGCTATACCAGGTTTATTTAGGAACAGAAGTACGCAGTGATAGGGATGGATTTAATGACAAGATTCCATTCCCTGACATTAGACCCCCCCTTTTTTAAGGGACTCATTGATTGCCATTCAGAATGAGAGATGTAAAAATGGGACAACTACACTCCCGCTTGTTAACCTAGTGCTACATTACCTCAGCTCTATCCTACTAATTAGGCATCTCAGGAGCAAGTAAGTGTGTAAATTACCACATCTTGACTTTTCAATTAACTATAGTGGTATATACTATTGATTAATGTGGATACCTAACTTGCCCACATTCTAGTAAAAGGCACCTGCCGATTTTACACAGTTGCAAGCATTCATGGCCTTACCTGTCCCCATGATAAATAGAAACACTCATACCAGTCATCTCTTATCTGTCCCAAGATTAACTATAGCACTCATTTCAGCCACAAACATGATCCATTCCTTCAAGTGTGTGCGATCTCAAATATGCTGGTTTCTTGAGACTACAATTCCCATGAGCACTTGGTCACGTGACCGCACATACGAGATGCAGTCACGTTGGGACCAATTAGTAATCATACACCAGTACTAGCTTGAGGAGGTGCCATCCCAGCAAATAAGTAGCAGTCACACTGTAGGGTTTCTGTCCTGCTGTGGCATTTCAGACGGCCGGTTTGCCGTAATTAGGTAGGGAGCGAACACTGAAACGGCAGCATTCCCTTTGCAGCATAAACTTTTCAAACCTGTTTTTAAGCATTTCTCTGCATTTGTTTTTGACTACTCTGACACTGAGTAACGCTTATTTCCTTTTATAAACATCTTGTTACTAGCGTCTTTCTAACTAGTATTCTCTTACAATGCGCCCCCCTCCTATGATCTTTTAAAGGACGGTGAGTCCCCTGAGTCACATACTAGGGTGAGGTGAGGTGCGTTCCCCGACGTCAGCGGGTAAGCCCTCTTACAGTTTCATTGTGCCAGACTCTGGCTTCTTACTATGGTTCTAACCACTTGTACGAATGATCATTGATACATATTACGTAGTGGATGGATATGGCAAAGTGAGATCTTTCTGCCTGATACCTAATATTGTATAGCTTTACAGTGTGTAGCAAGCACAACTGTCTTGAGGTTGGCCTAGTATTGTAATTTACTTACTCTGATTATCTTTTTGTACACATTGTTTTTTCAGATACCACCAATGAATGCACAACTCCAGGTTGACCCTATAGGATCACTGGGTGGTTTTGTACATATTTATCCTTATACACGTTTCCTCTTTACACTTTTTAGCACATTGAGCAGCAGCATTTATAAGTTGGTCCTGATGAAAGCCTCTTCACCTCTGGATGAGGATATTAGGCTGAAACACGTCGATCACACACTGACACGAACTATGGGTACATTTGTTTCCCACAAATGTCCTGTTTTTAATCCTGGCCCAGGGGCGCACCAATAAAAAGGGTTATTGCATACCCTGTAACCAGTTTTATTATCACTTTCACATGCTCTGTTGCCCTCACCACCCTATACTCATCACTGGGTTATTTAGTATACCCTCCTCTATATAGGAACACATCCCTCAGCACCTTCCTCTCGGAGAGGGGGTTCTAGCCCGTCACGTGACTAGGCATCACAGTACGAGGAGATTCCCATTGATGAAGCATGCCATCTCTGGTGAGCAAGGGAATTCATCCTTTTAAAAGGGATCTCCCCTTTTTAAACTAGGTCTTCCCCTGTGGCAGTTGCTAATTTCTCAAACCCAAGGGTTTCTTATTTGTGATATTAAGAACATCAGCCATAAGCTAGGTCAACCTAACATCTTTCCCTGCCTTGTGACATCACCAGGAGGAAAAAAGCTGTCTCAAATCTACTTTTAGGAAACTTAGAAGCCAGGAAAGAGACTTGATTGAGCTGAGGAAGCCCGCCAATAGAGAATACCTGTTGGTACAAATTACCTCCAGGTTGGAGCCTTATCTGGTAATGATCCCGAAAGTTAGGGACAGGGTACTTCTAACCAGATTTAGGTTGGGTAAGATTAGATGCCAGCTTTCCTTCCCCTCGGGCCAGTTTGACCCAAATGCAATTCTGGTCTGCCTTTGTGATGAGTGCTCTTTGCAAACCCCGGGGCACTTTGCATTTTTCTGTGGGTTTTACTGCAAGTATACCAGAGTGTTTTTAATTCTGCATCTCAGGGGCACTATACAGTCGCTCCCTACACCAGAGATTTGCTCAGGCATGACCACCTTTCTTAAGCATGCGCTATGGCATAGGCACCCACTATTACTTTAGCTATCTATTTATCCTTGCTAACCTTTTCCAGGATTTTGGCATGTTTATTGAATTTTAACTGTCGAAGGCACCGTTAGCTTGTTTGTTGCACTGAGCCTTTATATCCATGTACTGCATTTTCATATTGCTGTATTGATGATGTGCTATTTATTGTTGATTGGCACGAAAGATGATCGGTAACCCGCACTCCAGTTTTTCTCCAAGTTCCTCACATAATTATTCATTTTGGGGTGCTCTCCTGGTGAGTGCTCCATCCCATAGCACCATGAAACATTCCAATATGAAGCTGATGCATTACATGTACTTCCGGCGCATGCTTAGCCCGTCACTGGAATGTGCAAGGAGACGCGCGACACAGGCTGGGCGCCCCGCAGCCTTCCCAAATACTGAGTCCTGGCCCTTGACTGGACCTTGTTTTTGAGTGGGTCTGCGGCTCCATATTCTCTATTGATTTTCCGTTAACTCAAAATGGCCTCCCTGCTGCGCCATGTCTATTGTTTGTTTTCCTGTATCAAAAATGGCCGTACCTGATTGATTCCTCTGCCCCTCCTCATGTACTGCCAGCAACAAGAATGATATGGGTAGCTTACCTGTCCTCAGAAACAAAAATAGGACTTTTATTCCTGACACCCCTTGCAACTTAGAGGCCATCTTTAAACGTCCTCATGCACAGGAAAGAGGGCTCTTAAAACTGATTTGTGGTCTTTTCACCTTGGATCCTTGGATCATTTGCCAGTCCCTTGCGATTACCCTACATATTGAAGTGACGTCGTATTACTCCCTACAACACAGGATAGGGATGTTATTGGAATCATAGCCACACTACTCCTCTAATTACTCCAATTAGTCCACCCCCCAGATCATCTCTGCCTTTGGATAGCCCGACCAGAACTTTAGGGACGCCACTATGTAAGCGGATAGTACCAGTTAGTCTGCGTAACCTGCATTCACTCACTCTATCTCCTCTATCTGGGGAAGTCACTGAGAAAGCGGATAGAATCACTCTTTCAATCAGTCAAAAATCATTCACCTTGGTTTACCTGCTTTCCTCTCTTTCACCAGTATGGCAGGATCATGCCTGAATGCAGCAGGATGCAACTTCTACACTATCATATACCCACCCAACCTATCCAAGACTGCCTCAAAAACCTTCAAGCTCAATCTTGTGAGGAGACACCCTGAGACTCTGATCTCCGACCCGTACTTTAACTCGGAAAAGGGCATCATTGTTAATGACCTTATATTCTACACCAGAAAAACAACACTATGGCGGGCAGCCATAATAAACCTACTTAACGTTCTTGAAACCAGAAACATTCCGTACGGCGCCAAATTCACGATCGCTCCCTCTCAAAACCTAAGAGCTGCCTTAACATTGCAATCTATAAAAATGGCGCCGTTCTACCGGGAGAAGCTCAGAGTGGAGGAAGGGGGCAAAGCATGGTTCTTCAAGTCAACGGAGGAGGCATGGGCATGGTTGGAGGGCTGGCGCACAGTGGGGCACCTCTTAGCCAAACGGAACCAAGGATCAAGACCCAGGCAAGTGTCCAGAACGAACAACAGTGATGCAGAGGGGGGACAGAGCGAAGGAGATATCATCACCGCAAGAGAGAGTGACTGAGCTCCAAGACGTCTTACGGGCGAAAGGTGAGACGGATTTGACTTGATGATCAGTGAAGTGCATCATTGGGAGGGTCTACCCGGAACTGACTGTTACGGCCAGCAGATGGGGCGAGATAAATGGGTGCACTAAAGAGGGACTAAAATTGGATATAAGGCACCATACAGTGGCAGACTTTGGACACATTGAATTACAAGGTTTGGGGAACAATTGCTATGTTGAACGTTAACTTTAGGGGTGGGTGGCTGGGACGGCGGAGAGGCACATGTTCTCACGACACTATTCAAATGGGGAGGGACGACAGGCACTCTGCTGAATTGGGGGAGGCGGAATGGGGGGGTCTGCCTGGCAGGGTTGCGGGGAGGGGGTAGCATTAAGGGAACTGGGGGAGTGGGGGGAGTTAGTCACCTCGTTGGGTGAAACTAGTTTTGTTCTGTTTGTACAGTATATCTGTCTAGACTTCTGTAAAAACCACCACACAATGGCGCACACATTTGATGTTCACTGGGCGATCCGGCGATCCGTAGGACCCAGAGAGAGGAGTTTCCCTGAGATTCTGCAAAAGTTCATGCTCTTCCAAGATCTATTATGGCCCACAAAGTGATATCGGAACTGAAGCTGTTGACGTGGAATGTCAACGGCTTGGTGGATAAAATTAAAAGGGGGATAGTGCTGCAGTTTTTTAAACGTCACTCACCTGATGTAATACTACTGCAAGAAACTCATTTGCTGGGCAATAAATGTAAGGCACTAGCCAGATGGGGGTATAAGATGGAGAGTCACTCCGGTTTCACCACTAGCTCCAGGGGCTCCGGGATACTCCTTAAGAAGTAATTCCCTGTGATAATCGAAAAGACAAGGCCGGATAAACTTGCCAGATATGCGGCCCTCTCCGGGAAATGGGAGGTAGAGACATTTAATATACTCTCAGTGTACGTTCCTCCGACCTTGGCTAACGCGACGCTCCCGATCTGGGGAAACTGCTTTTGGAATTCCCGACAGGCCATCTTATCATTGGCGGTGATTTTAATATGACACTAGACGACACACTAGACAGGTATCCGGAAAGAAGTCCCACAGACACAGTTGGCCGACTTTCTCAGAGCGCTCAGCCATAGCGACATCTGGAGAGCCCAAAATCCCCGGCAGCGAGAATACACATTTCACTCGACTGTACACAACAGTCACTCCAGGATAGAGCTCCTAATTACATCCTCCACCCTCTACAAATTCCGGACTTCAGCAAGGCTAGACATCTGCCTCGAGGAATATCAGATCACTCCCCAGTCTGGGTAAAATATTCAGTCGGTAAACAACAGTTATGGAACACAATCCCAATTAATGCCAGGTATTTGAAAATTCCTAAGATCAGAGAAGATCTGACTAAGGCGACTGTAAACTATTTCAAGGAAAATGACGCCTCGGTGGCATCAACAAAGACACTTACAAAACTGTCATTAGAGGGCAAGCACTATCATGTATAATAGGTCATAACCGGGACAAAAGAAAGGAGATAGAGGAGGTGGAACAGAGCATACTCAACTTAGAACAGCGAGTAGTCAGAATATTCAACGAATGACACAAAACACTTATTAAGTCTCAAACAACAAGAATATAGAGACCTAGCGATAGGTGCAGCTCATGCTTCTATGGAAGAGATGAGGTATCGTGTGTATGAACATGGGGACAAGGCAGGGAGGCTTATCGCCAGGCTTGAAAAACAAGAGAAAGCCAACCGATGGGTGGCCGCAATTAGCTCGGAGGATGGGGTAACCCGCATAGACCTGCAAGATATTGCGGAGGAATTTGCTAATTACTATGAAAATATTTATGCTTCCGAATCCTCGGTTACAACCCAGGAAGCGCTGGAGCTCCTTAAAGATAGACCCCTTCCCCCACTAACACATGAAGAAGTCCAAACGCTAGATGAAGAACTGACTCCTGAAGAACTTCACCAGGACCTTAGAGAGGTCAAATCAGGGAAAGCACTAGGTCCAAACGGAATACCAGTTGAATTATACAAAGCCACGGCAAAACACACAGTACCGCATTTGCTGAGAATGTATGAAGAGAGTTTTGAGACAGGCATATTACCCCAAGACCAGAGAATAGCCTCAATAGTAGTAATCCACAAAGAAGGAAAACCAAGGGATCAGTGCGGGTCATATCGTCCCATCTCCCTATTAAACGCAGAGGCCAAAATCCTCGCTAAGCTATTGGCACACCGACTAATTAATGTCCTACCAAAAGTGATACCCCCAGACCAATCTGGGTTCATGCCGGGCCAAAACACTGCCCTTAATCTGCATCGGCTCCAGGGGGTCTTGGGTCGAGTGAATAGAATACAAGAGGACGCCCGCATGGCATTCGACATGATTGAATGGCCCTTTCTACTAGCAGTGCTGGAAAATATGGGGGTGGGTCCGCGATTTCAAGCATGGGTCTAGCTCCTGTATACGGCACCACTGGCAAATGTGAAGGTGAATGGGAGGATTTCACGAGTTATCCAACTATATCGGGGGACCAGACAGGGCTGCCCCCTCTCAGCCCTACTCTTCGTGTTGGCCCTTGAGCCGCTAGCGATCTGGATCTGCGGGGATCCGCTGATTCGGGGCCTTCGCTGGTCAGTCAAATGGGAAGATAAAATTTCGCTGTATGCCGATGATATTCTTTTATATGTGGCATTGCCTAGCTCATCTATTACCAGACTCTTAAATGTCTTTGCCACCTACCGAAGGTTCTCAGGCTACACAATCAACTGGTCTAAATCAGTGGTCCTCATTTTACATGGGCAGACACCGAGAATGCCGAGAGACTGTGAGGCTCAGGTGGCGGCACAGGGGTTCCGATATCTGGGTATCTTTGTTACAGCTAATAGAGAGCTCTTTACGGCTAAAAATCTACTCCCGCCTCTGACCCGATTGAAGGAAGATGTGCAGCACTGGAGAACACTTCCTTTGTCCCTTTTGGGCAGGGCAACCCTGTTCAAAATGATGGCGCTGCCGCGTTTTCTCTACGTTTTCCAAAATACACCTTTCTTGGAGTCCGACGATTACTTCAAAATTAAAGAGGGCGAGGTTAGGAAGCTGCTGTGGGATGGGGGGGCCCCAAAGATAGCTTTAAATAAATTCACAAAGGGATGGTATGATGGGGAATAGCTCTTCCAGATATTCGAAACTACCACAGAGCAGCGCAATTAATGGTTTTCAATCAATGGGCGCACCATCCTATGAACGAACCGGCGTATCAGATGGACCAACTGATGCTAGGGCCCAGAGGGTACCTGCGGCCCCATATACCCCGCCCAATAAACTCCAACTGTTGGGCACTACGGCTCTTACAGTCCAGACTTGGCATAAAACATTGGGAGAGATAGGGTGGAAAAATAAAATCACACAGGTGACACCGTTGTGGGAGTCCCAACTCCTTGATACATTGAGGGAGAGACAGGGGTTCGACAAATGGGACCTGCTGGGCATTTCAAAGGTAGGTGATGTGTGGAGGGGACGGGGTCCCAGACCATTTGCAGATTTACAGAAAGAGTATAACCTAGCCTCTACAGAGGCGTCCCAGTACATACAACTCCGACATGCCCTGCAAGCTGCCCTGCCCAAGGGGGAGTCCTTTCCAGAGTCCTCCCCACTTGAGTGCAGGTTATTGGAAGAACATATTACCAAAAAGGAGGTCTCACTAACTTACAAAAAACTAATAAATCATGCACCTGACCAATTGACCCACTTAAGGGAAAAATGGGAGGGAGACATTCCGGAGCTGCAAGAAGAGGACTGGATAGAGGCACTTGCCTCCCCACGAGAGGTAGCCATTAGAGCCCGCTTTCGCCTGGTGCAACTCAAAATCCTTCACAGAGCCTACATCGCATGTTCCACACTGGTAAAGATGGGGAAACTAACCGATGCGTCCTGTCAGAGAGGATGCGGGTTGGAAGGGACATTTTTTCATATGATATGGGCTTGTCCCAAATTTGAAGAGTAGTGGGCTTCTGTAATCCAGTGTCTGAATGTAGTATACAGGAGTGAGCTGTGTACATTGACAAAATGGTGTCTCTTGAATGTGTGGGAGGGGACGGATCTGGGGCGGTGGGACCAAATCGGAGTGACACTAGCGCTAATGATCGCCAAAAGAAATATAGCATGATTATGGGGAGCTGAAACTACGCCCTCCTTGGGGGACTGGAAAAGGGATATGGACTGGTGTATGGTGGCGGAGAAGGCGGTCTATACAAATAGAGGGTGCCCACAAAAGTAAGGGAAGGTGTGGGAAAAATGGAACGTTTACAGAGGTAGACCTTATGCTCCCCCAGAACCACAGAGGGGGTGGGAGAATATACAGGAGGAAATTGATTAAAGAGAGGAAATAACGGTTGAACCATCTCGTAAGGGGTCCTACCAAACCGCTATGAATGTAAAAATTTAACCAAGAGAAATGGAAAGATATTATTCACCAATTGTGGTGAGTGTAATGGTTGTGGTTTTTTTAAAATAAAAAGATATTTAAAAAAATAAATGACACCATTGTGATCCAAGCTCGAAACAAGGATCTCAAAAAATTCGACGACTTCTTCACGATCCTCAAAGAGCAGGTGCATGACTCCAATCCCTCATAGCACCTCCAGCACCCGCTGTCTCAATCTAACCCACGTCGGAGCACTGTTCACTACAGCACTAAGTCTGCATCGCAGGGTAAAGGCCTCCCGCTTATGACCACCAAAGCTGAAGCTACTCCCTTAACCCCCTTAACACTCTCTCCTAAAGATTTAACTGGCACTAATCTCCCCAACGTGATGTCCCCACAGCACGGTACTCAGGGCAGCATCTCCCCTAAATCTAATAGAGCACCACCCGCCACCACCCCAACATCTTCTACATCTCAATAAGGCAACGCCTGCATCCCCATCATCCAATCCTCGCCTCCATCCCACATCCATAGCGGCAAGCACACAAGTCACCAAGAGCTTGCCGTCTATCCCCCAAAAGGCCCTTCGGCCACCCTGCTGAGCAAGGCTAGCCCTTTGCACATCTCTCCGCTCAGAAATCCAGCCACAGGGAGGTCGAACTCCTCTATCAGGTCCCCAGAGTATACTAGCAGACCAAGTCCTGATCCACGGGTCCCTCCGCCGCTAGTACAACCTTCACTAATGGACCTTGAAGCTCTGAACCTTAGAACAGCCAGCATAGCTCAGAGCATCCATAACGCCATTCTCGAAATGAAGAGCAGCATCCTACACCTTACTGAACACTCTCTTTCGAAATTCAAGCTCACTCAAAAAACAGTTCTCTACCCTCAAACAAAGCCTTTCCTTCAACCCATGACGCTGGCCAATAGACACTGTCGCCCTCGCAAACAACTCAACCTCCTATCAGAGGATGAAACTCTAGCTCTCCTCTTATCTTACAAGGCAACTCCTGCCGCTTCCAGTCCTACAGACAAGAAAGATGAAAACAAAATTCATACGGTCTCAATCAACACAAATAGAATGTCAATACTCAGAAACAGAGGAGTAAACAGCAACAACTTAACGCGAGTACCCTTATCCACCCTAACTCACAACACAACCCTGGGGAACTCAGACCCATCGCTCTCTGGTCTCCTACTTTCTGATGATCAGCAGTGAAGCATGCCTCCGACATCGCCGCACTCATCCTGAGCCAAGAAATCGACGTAGTAATCTTAACCGAATCATGGCTCAACGAAGCATCATCCCCCTGCCTGTATTTATTGGTCCCTCTAAACTACAACATCATAAGGCTTGACAGGCAAATCAAAAAAGGGGGAGGTATTGCTTACATATACTGCTCTAACCTCTCCATTACCGAACTTTGCTCTGATCCCCTTGACTCCTGGGAATAAATCACACTCTCAATAAGTAACAACTCTAACCAATTGTGCAAACTGCACACCTTCTACCACCCCCGGGTTAGAATGACACATTCATTGACCACCTCATGGAAATCATTACAGCAAATGGCTCCCCCCAGTCCAACAATATATTACTAGGAGACTTTAATCTTCACTGGAACGACCTTAATGGCCTTCAGGTCAACGCCCTTAAAGTCTTCCTAGCTGAACAATCACATACTCAAGCCTGCACTCTACCAACTCACACAAAAGGCTCCACGCTGGATTGGATCATCTCTAAGGCAATGGCGGTCAGGCTAACCTCAATTGCTCCTTGCAACTGGTCAGACCACCATGCTATTACCTTCCTAATACCAGGCGTACATAAGAAAAGATCAGCGCAACTAGTGAAACCAAAACTCTGGCTTATGGACACAAAAAGCCTAGACTTTGAGAAGCTGGCAGCGCGATCCGAGAAAGATCTCCCCTCTCCCCCAAAATTATCAAATGTTAATGAACTTACTGAGCACTACAACTCAACAATGTCTGACATAATTGACTCTCTAGCCCCGTTAAAACTAAAAAGAACTCAGGTGAAAGACAAAAATCCCTGGTTCAACGGGTCCCTAAATAATGAAAGGAAAAAACTTAGCCTAACGGAAAGGAATTGGAGAAAACACCCCTCCGCCTCCCAACTAAAACTTCTCAGAAAGACCTGAAATGCCTACAACAAGGGCATCCTCAAATCAAAAAAAGAATTCTTTAAATTGGAATAGGAGAACGCTAAGAACAGACCTCGTAAGCTCTTTGAAATGGTAAAAAAGCAATCAAACAAACTGGCAAAACCTCTAAAGAAGCAACAAAATCCCTAATAACCTGTGATGAGTTCTCCTCCTTCTTTACAGCCAAAATCAACTCTTTGGGAAACGAGCTGAATTCCGCCACTAGTGTCCGTTCTCCTCTTCTGGAGACCCATCTCTCTACACATTCCCACCAGGCAGTACCCAAAAACCAAGCGCACTGGTCCACTTTCAAGCTATATGACGACCACTCCATCTCAAAAATGCTATCCTCCATAAAATCGAACAACCACTTCAATGACCCGCTCCCCTCCAATTGCTTGGCCGCAACCAACTAATTTATCATACCCATCTGGACTACAATAATCAACGCTTCCCTAATGCAAGGGTCCATACCGGACTCTCAAAAAGCTGGTCAAGTCATCCCCATCTTAAAAAAACCCACACTGAATGCAGCTGAACCGGACAGTTTCAGACCAATATCCAATATTCCTCTACTAGCAAAAGTACTTGAGAAATGTGTGCAACAACAGCTGAGCCAACACATCGTCAAATTTAACCTGCTAGACGAATGCCAATCTGGTTTCAGGCAGATCACAGCACTGAAACTTCTATTCTCCATATTGTAGATGACGCCCTTCAAGATCTTGACCAAGGCAAAATGTGTCTCTTAATTCTGTTGGACCTATCATCGGCGTTCGACACAGTTAACCACGAGAAACTACAAGAACGGCATGAAAATAGGATGGGAGTAGGGGGAACTGTTCTCGAATTGTTTAGATCCTTCCTACGGAACCGCTCCCATAGATTCTTAGTCAATTGTGATCTATCCTCTCCTTCTCCGATAATGATCGGAGCCCCCCAAGGTTCAACTCTCTCCCCAACTCTTTTTAACCTCTACGTGGAACCGTTAGCTGAAATACTGCATATTGCCAACATCTCTTTCCACATGTATGCTGATGACACTCAGATCTACATCAAAATCTCATCCCTAGAGGAGATCAAATCAATGAATGAGGCTCTAAAGCTGACTGTATAATGGCTCGCCAGCAACCAGCTCAAACTAAATGCGCAAAAAATTAAGTTCCTTCTAATTCCCACTCCTAAAAGTACCACCGACATACTGGAATGGACCAAGACAATCACTGTGCTGAACTGCACACCGACGATAGTGGACTCAGCCAAATCTCTTGGAATCACACTGGACAGCAATCTAAATATGCGAGTCCACATTAACTCATTGGCCAAAACTGCCATGTTTCACCTGAGCTACCTGAGAAAACTGAAACCATTCCTAGATACATCGGACCTAAAAATAACAGTACAGGCATTAGTTATCTCTAGGATCGAATACGGATGCTCAACCCTCTCTGGCCTACCCAAGATCTCAACGGCCCCCCTAAAAGCTTGTCTCAACGCAGCCGCTAGACTCTTAACAGGCTCAAAAAAATTCGACCACATCTCAACACACCTGAAGGCACTAAACTGGCTTCCTTTTGAAGCCAGAATCCAACTCAAATTGGCCTGTATCACACACAAAGCGTTACACTCGAATTCTCCTGCATATCTTGCCCAGAAATTCATGGTATCAGGAGGAGTCAGGAACTCCCGGTCTGCCAGAGACTTTGTGTTGAAACCACCCTTCTTCCGAAAGAAGAAAACATTCAACAGAGCTTTCTCTGGGGCCGCACCTAGAATCTGGAACTCATTTCCACCTATCATCAGAAGAATACCCTCTTTGTCAAGATTCAAAAAGAAAGCTAAGACTTTCCTAATGGGCAAATTCCTCCCACAAACACTCTCAGTGCACACACAGCTCAGCGGCCTAACAATATGTTTTTGCTCCTTACTTGAACTCCACCTGTGAAAGCCGGTCTTGATATCTTTGCAGTAACCCTGCGTTCTTTTATCATGGTCATTTGTTCATCATTGTGCATCTTTCGTATTTCACTGTTACTTGCCCTATCTCCTGCTAGGGTACTCTTTCGCCCATTCCTACTCCCTGTTAATAGCTTGTTATTTCTGGACAGTGTTCTCATGATCGCCTATTCCGAATATTGTAAATGACCTGTTATTCCCCCTAGTGTATGCATGATCGCCTATCCCTTCTTATGTAATTGCTTGTTAAATCGCCTATACCGAACTTTGTAAACAACTTGTTATCCCTGAAAAGTGCTCTGATACCATAACGGGTCACATTTGCGCTCTCTAAAACACTAAATAAATAAATAAACATGTATCGGCCCCAGGATGCAACCACCAGACATTATCGATTTTCATCACTTAGTCCTCATTTATTTATTTGATATGCAGAAATAGTTATTCCGATTTTCAAATGACATGCTTTAGAAAAGGCCGAAACCGGCATTGTATATACATTTGAAAATCGGAATTACTATTTCTGCATATCAAATAAATAAACGAGGACTACGTGATGAAAATGGTTGAAAATAGATAATTTCTAGTCTGTGATGATTTCTTCATCCTGGGACTGATACATGTAATGCATCAGCTTCATATTGCTATTTATTGTTGATGCCAACGGGGGCTGGATGGCATTGATTATGGTTTAGTCCATATGCTGTGTGGCTTTAGCTACATATTTCTCACTCAGCACTTTCATGGATGATCCATAATATTTAATGTTTTATTTCTCTTTTTAAGTAATTAATGCTTGCATGATTTTAACCTGTATGTTTTTTTTATCATTCTTATGCATTTTATGTGTTTGTGCTTTCATGGTTTGTTTCATAAACGGAATAAAGCTATTGAATTGAATTGATTAATTCTGTAGGCAAGTAGAGCATAGGTAGAGAAAGATTTAGTGTAGCAGGTGGTGAGAGCCTGAGAAGTGCTGAGGCATAGTAAAATCGAGGACAGTGATTCTTCACCTTTTGACTTCTGTCCGGGGGCCACTATTCAGTCATTGTAACCCAGGGACCATGACCTATGCAATTTTGATGATTTGAACATCTAAACTACGCACAAAAATATGGAAACAAGCATTCATCAAACAAATACAAAAATGATGAAATATTTTATTTAATTCACAAACAAATATTAAAAAAATGGGAAATTTTGAGCTTTTCTAAATTAATTTTAGGGAGTCATTGCCCATACTATATTCTGTTTCGTGCAGTTGCACTGCTCCCACAAATCAATCTTACGATACTAGTTTAATTTTTAGCTTGCAATTTTTAATTTTTTTACATTTACAGAACTTTTTTCTTTTTACATGTTGCTTCTTTATTTATATCCACCTTATTAATCTGTAAATAATATTTCGTTTTCTAAGCAGTCATGGGCCCCTGAGTAGGACTTGATGACACAATCCTCATTATCCAACTCAAAAAATCTCTTCCTTGGAGACCTCAACCTCCATTTGAATGACCCCAATGATCCCACAACCACCCTCTTCACCAACCTTCTCGAGATCAATGACCTCAAACAACTTTGTCAGTTCCCCACCCACACCAAAGGTGCCATCCTGGATGCCATCATTACCAATAATGACTTAGCCGTCCTGACCAACATCATCCCCATTGACTGGTCCGACCACCACCTCCTACTGTTCACCATTTCCATTACGCCGCCTCCCCTCACCTCGAAACAAATTAAACCTATGAAATGGACCAGAAATCTAAAACTTATCCCTCCTGGCGAACTCGAGTCCAAACTCCAAGCTCAACTGCTCCTCACTCCTCTCTTACAAAATGCAAATGAGCTTACTGATCACTTTAATAAAGCCGTCACGGATGTCTTAGACCAATTGGCCCCTCCTAAACTTAAAACTCTAAGAAACATCCCTTCCAAATCTTGGTTTAACCCCGAACTTAACAACGAAAGATGCTCATTAAGACTAATTGAAAGAACCTGGCGACAACATCCCTCCCACTCAAACCTGACACTCCTCAGATCAGCTAGATCTACATACAAAAAACACATTTTTAACGAAAAGGCATCCTTCTTCTGTACACAACTCGATCGGGCCAAAAACAGACCTAGAGAACTGTTCAACATTATCCGGCATCAAACCTACTCAGCTCCTCCTAACCCGATGGCCTCAACCGCTAGATGTGAAGAAATCGCCCACTTCTTCTCGGAAAAAATCGCCAAAATAGATCAATCCTTCCTCTCAACGCAGATCCCAACCAACCCCCTACTTTCTCCTGACATCACCACTAATTCACACTCCACACTCCTGACACCCCTAGATCCTCCCTCATATTCACCCCCTACCTCACCTCACCCTAACCCCTCCTCACACATTCCTTCTCCTATTCCCTCCCCAAACTACCCCCCACACCCTCCCACCCCTACTCCTCTCGCACCCAACCTCCCAAACCCACGACCGAAAAACAATGCCTCCTGGCATAATTTCCTCCCTGTAACTGAGCACGAAGTCCACAGCATTATTACTAAACTAAAACCATCCTGCCATACCAAAGACCCCCTCCCTTCTAACCTTATCCAAGACCTAAAGCACATCATTGTCCCATCCTGGACCACAATCATCAACACCTCCCTTGCTACGGGAAATGTCTCTAGCTCCCTCCAACTTGGTCAAATCTCCCCCATTATCAAAAACGCTAATGCTGATCCCAATGACTTAAACAACCTCCGCCCCATCACCAACCTCCCCCTTCTTTCTAAAGCCCTCGAAAAGTGTGTCTTGCTCCAATTAGACAAACACATCGAAAAATTCAACCTTCTGGACCCCTTACAATCAGGCTTCAGAAAAGGCTGCAGCACTGAAACTGCCATACTAAACATTGTTGATGACATCCACCACTCCCTTGATAATGGTGAGACATGTCTTCTTATCCTCCTTGATCTCTCCGCAGCTTTTGACACTGTTAACCACTTTGCCCTACTTAATGTGCTCAAAGATGGCTTCGGCCTCAATGGTACTACCCACAAATGGTTTGTCTCCTATCTTCAACATCGAACCCAACAAATAAAAATTCAAGACTGTCTTTCTAAACCCACTCTGGACAACCTAGGAGTCCCCCAGGGATCTATTCTCTCACCCTCACTCTTTAACCTCTTTATGGAATCCCTCACCCTCATTCTAAATCAAGCTGGTATCAACTACCATCTTTATGCTGATGACACCCAACTCTATTACAAGATCAAAACCCACACTGACATCATACACCTTAATAACACCCTCACTAAAATCCAATCCTGGTTCCACCTTAATCATCTCAAACTCAACCCCAAAAAAACTGAAATCATCCTCTTCTCCCCCCAAAACAACCCTCTCCCCATTCAAACTTGTATCTCCGACCTCAATGCCCTCAACTGCTCTCTCTCCTTGTCCAACTCAGTTAAATCTCTTGGTATCTCCATCGATAACAGTCTTAACCTCAATGTCCACATCAAAAATTCTGCTAAAAGAGCCCTCTTCACTCTTCGTCATCTCAAGAAAATCAAACCCTTTCTCCCAACTGAAGATTTTAAATTAGTGGTTCAATCCCTGGTCCTTTCACAAATCGATTACGGCAATGCCATCCTCACCGGAATCCCCAAGGTCCACTAGCTCCACTCAAATCTGTACTCAACCATGCAGCCAGGCTCATCACCGACTGCAAACGGTTCAACCACATTTCCCCAGCTCTCAAAACTCTAAAATGGCTCCCCATCGAAGGCAGATCTGCCTACAAAAATGCATGCATCACACACAAAGTCCTCCATCAAAATGCACCACCTTACCTCGCCAATAAACTCTGTAAAGCGGGCAGCATACGACCCCTAAGAAGCACCAACGCTCTCCTCCTTGTCCCACCCCTGCTAAAAAAGAAATCCACTCAATCCCGTTCCTTCTCCGGAAATGCCCCCTACATCTGGAATGCCCTCCCCAAAGACCTACGATGCAACCCTTCCTACACCAGCTTTAAACAAGATCTCAAAATTCACCTCCTCAATAAATATTGGGGGTCTCTACCTGCGCCTTAAACTTGCTCCTCCATATCTTTAGGTATTTCAACTCCTATCTCCGAGTATTTGTTTTACATGATATGTATAACCTCAAGCCTTTTGTTATTCTCTGTCTTACCTGCCGTTTTCCTATATTGATGCTGTAAATGTTGTAAATGTTGTAATTTTGTTTTACCATATGTATCTCAGCCTTGCAAAGCGCTCTGTTATTTTTTATTCATTGATGCTGTAACTTGTCTCTTACTGTAACTAGCTCTATCATGTAAAGCGCTCTGATACCTCTGGGTCCAGCCAGCGCTATATAAAACCTCTAAAATAAATAAATAAATAAATAAATAGGCGTTGTGGAACCCCAGTGGTCTCTGGACCACATTTTAAGAGCCTTTGATCTATGATACACTGCAAGACAAGGAGAAGCTAGTCAGAGTAGGGAGCAGGGTATGGGAGTCCATAATTGTAATGAAGATGAGCAGATCCCACAAAACGTTCATGAAAAGCACACAATGGACACTGTGCTGTTTTGAAGCAATACATTTCACAGACCTTGGAAATAACTGTAAGTAGGCACTTAGGCATTTCCCATAAGAATATATTAATTGGAGGAACACTGAATGTTAAATTGATTTAACTACATTACTTTTTGATATGCTTCATCTTCTAAAATCAGTTCTAGAAGGAGTGTTGGTCTTATCTGTCAATGAATTAGCATAACATAAGGAAAGGGGAAATTGTTAATTCTGAAACACATGCACCAGTTATTTTGTTAATGATAGATTTCATTTACCTCCAGTTGAGAACTGACCACATCTTGCATCACAAGTAACTGCAAAAGGTTGAGTTCAATCCGATAGGGAATTAAAAAAAAAAAGACGAAAAGCTGTCCTTTTAAAATGCTTTGTTCATCCCACATTTTCATCATTCTTTTTATTGAAGTTGCCTACTCGCCACAGTTGTAGAGCTTTTCCCAATGCTCTTCTATATGCTCACCAAGTGCACAAGGATCATATTTGTTACTTAGTATTTACATCTTTGAAAGTAATGGAAAAGTCTTCGGACACCGATCTACGTCAAACCTTTTCGTTGCTTCATCATTCTAAATTAATGCACATGGCTGGTATCATAAAAGGCTAAACTACTGCCTATCTAACCAGACAAAACACTGAGGGCCTCAATTATGGCATTTTGGCGTAGGGCAGCTCAGTGAGGCACCTTGCTGAGATGCCCTATGCCAAAGTGAAAGGGCAGGAATGCACCGTATTTAAGAAATATTGTGCATTCCTGTCCTTTCTGCCTGCTCTGGCACCGTTTTGGCAGCCTAGCACCAGCAGAGGCACCCTAGTGCAAGGGTGCGTCCACTGCAGGCAGGATTGTTTTTGTGCAGGAAGTGGCACCTTCCTAAACAAAAACAATCCTACGAGGCTTTTTCCATGTGTGCTGCAAAATGCAGCCCACATGAAAAGAGAAGTAAACGAAGAGAAAAAAACATATTCCTCCTCGTTACGCCTCCCCCCAGCATGCGTACAGATTTGGCATTTGCCCAAGTTGACATGACTTGTAAATCTGAGGCAGCATCAACAACACACCACAACGCCCATGGAACACCACCTGGGCGCAGAGTAAAGCGACGCAGCAAATTGCACTGTGTTGTCTTACTCATGATTTATGAGACCACTCAAAGCCACAGGGTGGTTTTGTGTGGCTTCATAAATCTTTATGAGTCCTGCGTCATGCATCTACCACTTTACGTGGTCCAAAAGTGATGCAGGGCTCTCAGTAATAAAGCCCCTATTTGAGTTTACCCAAATGTACTCCATCTTTGAAAAACTGCTTGAGGACCTCGGCGGCATATTTGTTGATGATACAGGTGATAATTATCACCAAAGACCTGCTCTGACCGGGCCAACGAATCCTGTTCACTTCATGAGTGGGAATGGAAGTTTCTTTTCTTCCTCAATAACAACCCTTCCTATTTTATAGGTATTGTCCCAACACAGAATCGCCCTATATTTAGTTATAAAAGAACCGACCAATGAGTCAGCAGTCACTGTGTTCACATAACATACCCTGTACTATAACAGATATACATCACACATAAATGTGAAAAAATTGTGAAAACACGAGGTAGCACCTCACGTGCGCACCACCAAGGGAGCTTACTGGTTAATTATCACCAGTCATGCCCACGTTTCTCATCATTGGTTGCTACCTCGCAAATAAAATAAACAAAATCGGTGTCCAGAAACCCAGTGAAAACCAGTGAATATGTGTATATAATAACACACATTGACCCCATGTGAGTAAAATTGAGATAAGCCAACTCAGTTACCAACGAACCACCTTTAATCTCAACTCGAGGGCTTATTCAAATTAAAAGCATACTGCATGTTTGCAGACCATATAAAGTTGGGCCGACATGTTTCATTGCCTGTAAATTGTAATGGCAATTTCTTCAGGGCACGAGGGCCTTATCCACCTTTTCTGGACCCTTATTGTGAACACGCAGTGACTGTTTAAACAAAGAGAAGGTTCATTAAAAGCAGTTCCAGCCAAAGCAGATTTCTCTGCCTATAATTATCCTGTATACAATTGCACCCCCGAATGTATATTTACCCAGTAGCAGCCAAGGCCTCTCGTACCAGCTGACCACCGTGTCACTGAGGGACTAAATACTATTTGTAGCCCTCTTTTATACAAGCGGACACATGCGTTGTCCGTGTGCTGTAAAAACAAACACACGTTAGTATTTTAATATACAACACGTTGCCAATAATCATAGTTTTTATGGCACTCATTATCACTTAGTTTAAGCAATCATGCATACATGGGACTTTACCGAAGTGTCACTAATGACTCACCCACAGACTAATTTATTCACACCAAAAAAATTCTTTTTCTTTCTGTCATCAATCGAACGAATGTCACGAGACACCAACCACCGTAGCCTAAAAACGCCCATCCCATTCTGTTACTGAATGTGGATTCAGGCCCCCCAATTAATTAACATTTTATGCCATTACAATCGCAAATCATGTAAATAGTCCTCTGAGAATAATCATAGAGGCTCTATGCCCACTCAGCTCTATATGACTCGCAGAGTGAAACTGACATCTGCCCGATAAATCAATTACCCTCCATCTTCTTCACAACATACACGCAGTGCCTCCCGTACTGCATTTACAAGTACAGGGACCATTGAATCTCGGTGTCCCTTGTGTATTGCCCGATACTCTTACCGCAATCGTCACCCGACGAGCCTCGTCTCATTCAGATTCAGCGCCCGGAACCCGCAGCCATATTTAAAGCGGAAAATCAACAACGGACATCCGCCTACTTAGCAGGTCACGTGCACAGATACTGCAAAAAATGCGCCATCTTTAAATGGCAAAAATATTCATTACGCCATTATTTGCCAAACACAGCATATTAAAAGTCAGAGAATGAATACTCATATAGAGCGGGTCAATCTCTACAACCCATTCATGTGTCAGTACAAAAACGGTTTTGTTTATACCAGCCCGACTGACCAAAAACAGGGTGCCATAATTCACCCTTCACCTAGAATGACAACACTTCATGTCACCAGCTTCAAGAGGGGTACACTTACAGCAGTACCCTATCTTGATAGCTAATTATTTAATGATTATTTCAAAAACGCAAAAGTGTTTTTATTATAGACATGACAAGTGAACAGCCGACAGCCTCAACTTGAAAACATCCCAAGACTATATCCTTTTCGAGAATTGTTAGAGAAGTATAAGAGAAATATCTCTGACACGCGCCCGTCACTGACAGGCAAGGAGCAGTTATTCTTCATCAAAATCAGCGCACTGACTTCCTTAATCACAGACTCACCCTGTTCCATTCTATATAATCATTCAGCCCCATTTGGTCTGCTTTCTCCAAAAAAATCCAACGTGCCTCTCTTTTAGATAGTAATTTCTCCATATTGTATGTGTCCCCCACCACTTTCTCCAATACAACCCAGTTCAAAGATCTGGCGTCGTGATTCTCAATTTTAAAATGTTGTACAAGCCTTGTCGTGAGTTTCCCTGCTCTGATCGTACTGAGATGCTCCTGAATGCGAATCTTAATCTTTCTGGATGTAAGTCCTATGTAATGTAAACCGCATACACACGTTAGCCGGTAAATCACATTGACTGTGTTACAATTGGTAAATTTTGTCAAATGCCAAACCCTGCCATCAAGCAACTTCACATTATTTGTCCTCACCGTAAGATCGCACACAGAACAGGACCCACATGGGTGATGTCCGGCAGGGAGTGTGGATTCTTTGAGGCATGGTTTTGGACGGGAATGCACCAACTTGTCTTTCAAATTACATGCCCTTCTAAAAGCAAATCTAGGTTGAGGCATCTTAAAATCTGTGGTGGACAATAAGGGCCAATGTTTTCGAATGGCCTGGCGGATCTTACTCGCCAACGGGTCAAAAGTCATAACCACCGGAAGACAATCAGTTTTGGATCTTACATTGGTCTCCAACAACGCACTCCGTGGAGTATTTAAGGCTCTTTTTCTAGCACGCTTCACAATTTGCCTTGGGTACTGTCTCTTCACCAATTTGTCGCACAGCACCTCTGACTGCTGCACAAAGTCATTCGTAGAAGAGCAGTTTCTGCGGTACCGCAAAAACTGCCCTACCGGCAAATTATCTCTAAGTGCCCGAGGATGGAATGATTGATAATGCAGAAGTGAATTTCTGTCAGTCGCCTTTTGATGTACCATAGTACAAAGTTTATCATTGCTCACTGCTATGTCCAAGTCCAAAAATACTGCCTTTTTATTACTAAATGCCCAAGTAAACCTGAGACTGCTATCTAATGTATTCAGCCAATTCAAAAATTCTACCAGCACTATCTCAGTGCCAGTCCAAATACATAAGACATCGTCTATATATCGCCTCCAGAGGCGAAGATTCCTCTGGAAGGGATTAGACGGATGAAATATACAATGTTCCTCAAACTGGCCCACATAAATGCAGGCCAGACTGGGCGCGAAAGTCGCGCCCATAGAAGTCCCCGAGACTTGCAAGAATAAATCATTCTTGTAGCTGAAATAATTTCTAGTAAGAGCAATCTCAATACATTGTAAAACAAAAGATTGTGGAGTATCATAAAACCACTCTTGCTCCCCAAGAGCACGCGCTGCTGCCACCAACGTGGCATCCTGGGGTATGCAAGTGTAAAGTGACTCAATATCAATCGTCACCAAAAACTCAGACATAGAGTCAAACTGTAGGTCCTCCAAAATATTGAGGACATCCCTGGTATCCTGGACATACGCGGGTTGTTTTATCACTGACTCCCTTAAAAAGAAATCAGCGAATTGTGACAAGGGCTCAAGAATCGATTGAATACCCGAAACTATCGGGCGACTCGGCGGAGGCCGTTGGGCCTTGTGTATTTTAGGTAATATATAAAACGCCGGGGTTCTTGGTTTAGTATTGATTAAAAAATCTGCTTCTTTAGCAGTGATCCATTTTTTCTCTTTTGCATCTCCAACAAGCTGTTTAATAATTTCCTGTAATTCATTCACAGGATCACGGGGTAGCGGGCGGTAATTCTCACGCATACATAGCAATCTCATGACTTCTTTCTCATAATCAGTGGTGTTCATAATCACCACCGCGCCCCTTTATCCGCTGATTTTATGGTGATCAAAGAATTCTCTTGTAGACTTTTGATTGCCCGCCAGTCGTCACTACTCATATTCTTATAGATTTGATGCTGCGCGGTACTCTCTAGAGAATTAATCTCTTCTAATACTTTCTGTTCAAAAACACAGACCTCAGGGCCTAGTGTGGAAGAAGGTGGGCAAAAATGTGAAGGCCGATGCAAGTTGGTACAGAATAATGACGGGGGATCCTGTGCTTTGTTAGCAAAAAACTTTTTGAGTTTAATTTTTCTCATAGTTTCTTGGAATTCAATGCGACATCTAAATGAATCATGTACAGGGGTGGGAACAAACCCTAACCCTTTATTCAATACCTGTAGTTCATTTGACGTCAACACATGATCAGACAAATTTACCACAATGTTGTTTATACTGGAGTCCTCCCCTGCTGCGAGTGATTCGAGGTGAGAAGGTTTGCCATGTTCGATCCTGATTCTGTCGTGTGTTTCCTCTGGATCTTTGGCCTCCCCTCTGTAACCCCTCTGACTTTGTCCTAAAAAGAGCGTAACAATGCTCCTAGATCTTCGTTGGATTGCTCTTGCTGATTAAATCTAACCCTGTTAGTTTTGTCAGATTGTGCTCCTACCTCGTCCTCTTCACTAGAAGTATTATCAAACGTCCAATTGTCTGGTGTACGCCTGAATGGTTGTCTTCCTCCCCTTCCCTGGCCACCCCGTTGTCTACGTTCAGTACCTTGATATCTTTGTTCGGGCCCTTGTTGGTAATAACTATCCTCAGTGTAAGGGAAAGCCCATGCGTGGGTAAAACGTTCAAGATTACGTTTTAAACCTTTTATCTTTTGATTAATCATATAATTTTTATAGTCAGAGAGGTCCTCTTGAATCCTTGCTAACTGCTCCTTCGTATCAGCAAGAGTAGTGTCTCTTTTTATACTCTCCTCCAAGTCAACAATCTCTTTAAGGAGTTCCTCACTGAGCCTCTTAGCAGTATTAATAATCAGAATCAACCAGTCGCGGGTACATTTATTGGCAATATAACTCCAATCAACCCGAAACTGGCTGTCTTCCAAAAAAATCCTCGGTTCAATCCGCACCAATAAACTGGCTGGGGCTGCACCTGCTCTAAGATATTCTGTCATCAACGCCCCATGCAGGGCTATCCTTACTTGTTTTTTCTTAATAGTACTCAATTTCTCCCATTCCTCCCTAGCTGATGTAGAACTTGCTAGCGATGTATCGGGAAAAAGTGATGGACCTGACAAAATGGCAGCTATCTGGTCATCTGAAAAGGCTAGACAGTGTTTAGCCATCCTATATACTCTCAACCTTTATAGAAGCTCCTGATACAATATCTATTAGGCTGGTATAAGTAAAGGGATACTCTACAAACAACTCTCTAAAAAATGAGTTGTTTATTAGACATGAATACTCTGCAAATGACTGGAACATGCAAGATCTATTTTCAAAAAAGCTCTCACGGCTGAGCCGCCGTACACAATCTTTTACACAAAAAGGAGCTACAGAGGGAAAAACAGATCAGGTCGCCCTCCACTCAAAAATCATAATTATCACCAAAGACCTGCTCTGACCGGGCCAACGAATCCTGTTCACTTCATGAGTGGGAATGGAAGTTTCTTTTCTTCCTCAATAACAACCCTTCCTATTTTATAGGTATTGTCCCAACACAGAATCGCCCTATATTTAGTTATAAAAGAACCGACCAATGAGTCAGCAGTCACTGTGTTCACATAACATACCCTGTACTATAACAGATATACATCACACATAAATGTGAAAAAATTGTGAAAACACGAGGTAGCACCTCACGTGCGCACCACCAAGGGAGCTTACTGGTTAATTATCACCAGTCATGCCCACGTTTCTCATCATTGGTTGCTACCTCGCAAATAAAATAAACAAAATCGGTGTCCAGAAACCCAGTGAAAACCAGTGAATATGTGTATATAATAACACACATTGACCCCATGTGAGTAAAATTGAGATAAGCCAACTCAGTTACCAACGAACCACCTTTAATCTCAACTCGAGGGCTTATTCAAATTAAAAGCATACTGCATGTTTGCAGACCATATAAAGTTGGGCCGACATGTTTCATTGCCTGTAAATTGTAATGGCAATTTCTTCAGGGCACGAGGGCCTTATCCACCTTTTCTGGACCCTTATTGTGAACACGCAGTGACTGTTTAAACAAAGAGAAGGTTCATTAAAAGCAGTTCCAGCCAAAGCAGATTTCTCTGCCTATAATTATCCTGTATACAATTGCACCCCCGAATGTATATTTACCCAGTAGCAGCCAAGGCCTCTCGTACCAGCTGACCACCGTGTCACTGAGGGACTAAATACTATTTGTAGCCCTCTTTTATACAAGCGGACACATGCGTTGTCCGTGTGCTGTAAAAACAAACACACGTTAGTATTTTAATATACCACACGTTGCCAATAATCATAGTTTTTATGGCACTCATTATCACTTAGTTTAAGCAATCATGCATACATGGGACTTTACCGAAGTGTCACTAATGACTCACCCACAGACTAATTTATTCACACCAAAAAAATTCTTTTTCTTTCTGTCATCAATCGAACGAATGTCACGAGACACCAACCACCGTAGCCTAAAAAACGCCCATCCCATTCTGTTACTGAATGTGGATTCAGGCCCCCCAATTAATTAACATTTTATGCCATTACAATCGCAAATCATGTAAATAGTCCTCTGAGAATAATCATAGAGGCTCTATGCCCACTCAGCTCTATATGACTCGCAGAGTGAAACTGACATCTGCCCGATAAATCAATTACCCTCCATCTTCTTCACAACATACACGCAGTGCCTCCCGTACTGCATTTACAAGTACAGGGACCATTGAATCTCGGTGTCCCTTGTGTATTGCCCGATACTCTTACCGCAATCGTCACCCGACGAGCCTCGTCTCATTCAGATTCAGCGCCCGGAACCCGCAGCCATATTTAAAGCGGAAAATCAACAACGGACATCCGCCTACTTAGCAGGTCACGTGCACAGATACTGCAAAAAATGCGCCATCTTTAAATGGCAAAAATATTCATTACGCCATTATTTGCCAAACACAGCATATTAAAAGTCAGAGAATGAATACTCATATAGAGCGGGTCAATCTCTACAACCCATTCATGTGTCAGTACAAAAACGGTTTTGTTTATACCAGCCCGACTGACCAAAAACAGGGTGCCATAATTCACCCTTCACCTAGAATGACAACACTTCATGTCACCAGCTTCAAGAGGGGTACACTTACAGCAGTACCCTATCTTGATAGCTAATTATTTAATGATTATTTCAAAAACGCAAAAGTGTTTTTATTATAGACATGACAAGTGAACAGCCGACAGCCTCAACTTGAAAACATCCCAAGACTATATCCTTTTCGAGAATTGTTAGAGAAGTATAAGAGAAATATCTCTGACACGCGCCCGTCACTGACAGGCAAGGAGCAGTTATTCTTCATCAAAATCAGCGCACTGACTTCCTTAATCACAGACTCACCCTGTTCCATTCTATATAATCATTCAGCCCCATTTGGTCTGCTTTCTCCAAAAAATCCAACGTGCCTCTCTTTTAGATAGTAATTTCTCCATATTGTATGTGTCCCCCACCACTTTCTCCAATACAACCCAGTTCAAAGATCTGGCGTCGTGATTCTCAATTTTAAAATGTTGTACAAGCCTTGTCGTGAGTTTCCCTGCTCTGATCGTACTGAGATGCTCCTGAATGCGAATCTTAATCTTTCTGGATGTAAGTCCTATGTAATGTAAACCGCATACACACGTTAGCCGGTAAATCACATTGACTGTGTTACAATTGGTAAATTTTGTCAAATGCCAAACCCTGCCATCAAGCAACTTCACATTATTTGTCCTCACCGTAAGATCGCACACAGAACAGGACCCACATGGGTGATGTCCGGCAGGGAGTGTGGATTCTTTGAGGCATGGTTTTGGACGGGAATGCACCAACTTGTCTTTCAAATTACATGCCCTTCTAAAAGCAAATCTAGGTTGAGGCATCTTAAAATCTGTGGTGGACAATAAGGGCCAATGTTTTCGAATGGCCTGGCGGATCTTACTCGCCAACGGGTCAAAAGTCATAACCACCGGAAGACAATCAGTTTTGGATCTTACATTGGTCTCCAACAACGCACTCCGTGGAGTATTTAAGGCTCTTTTTCTAGCACGCTTCACAATTTGCCTTGGGTACTGTCTCTTCACCAATTTGTCGCACAGCACCTCTGACTGCTGCACAAAGTCATTCGTAGAAGAGCAGTTTCTGCGGTACCGCAAAAACTGCCCTACCGGCAAATTATCTCTAAGTGCCCGAGGATGGAATGATTGATAATGCAGAAGTGAATTTCTGTCAGTCGCCTTTTGATGTACCATAGTACAAAGTTTATCATTGCTCACTGCTATGTCCAAGTCCAAAAATACTGCCTTTTTATTACTAAATGCCCAAGTAAACCTGAGACTGCTATCTAATGTATTCAGCCAATTCAAAAATTCTACCAGCACTATCTCAGTGCCAGTCCAAATACATAAGACATCGTCTATATATCGCCTCCAGAGGCGAAGATTCCTCTGGAAGGGATTAGACGGATGAAATATACAATGTTCCTCAAACTGGCCCACATAAATGCAGGCCAGACTGGGCGCGAAAGTCGCGCCCATAGAAGTCCCCGAGACTTGCAAGAATAAATCATTCTTGTAGCTGAAATAATTTCTAGTAAGAGCAATCTCAATACATTGTAAAACAAAAGATTGTGGAGTATCATAAAACCACTCTTGCTCCCCAAGAGCACGCGCTGCTGCCACCAACGTGGCATCCTGGGGTATGCAAGTGTAAAGTGACTCAATATCAATCGTCACCAAAAACTCAGACATAGAGTCAAACTGTAGGTCCTCCAAAATATTGAGGACATCCCTGGTATCCTGGACATACGCGGGTTGTTTTATCACTGACTCCCTTAAAAAGAAATCAGCGAATTGTGACAAGGGCTCAAGAATCGATTGAATACCCGAAACTATCGGGCGACCCGGCGGAGGCCGTTGGGCCTTGTGTATTTTAGGTAATATATAAAACGCCGGGGTTCTTGGTTTAGTATTGATTAAAAAATCTGCTTCTTTAGCAGTGATCCATTTTTTCTCTTTTGCATCTCCAACAAGCTGTTTAATAATTTCCTGTAATTCATTCACAGGATCACGGGGTAGCGGGCGGTAATTCTCACGCATACATAGCAATCTCATAACTTCTTTCTCATAATCAGTGGTGTTCATAATCACCACCGCGCCCCCTTTATCCGCTGATTTTATGGTGATCAAAGAATTCTCTTGTAGACTTTTGATTGCCCGCCAGTCGTCACTACTCATATTCTTATAGATTTGATGCTGCGCGGTACTCTCTAGAGAATTAATCTCTTCTAATACTTTCTGTTCAAAAACACAGACCTCAGGGCCTAGTGTGGAAGAAGGTGGGCAAAAATGTGAAGGCCGATGCAAGTTGGTACAGAATAATGACGGGGGATCCTGTGCTTTGTTAGCAAAAAACTTTTTGAGTTTAATTTTTCTCATAGTTTCTTGGAATTCAATGCGACATCTAAATGAATCATGTACAGGGGTGGGAACAAACCCTAACCCTTTATTCAATACCTGTAGTTCATTTGACGTCAACACATGATCAGACAAATTTACCACAATGTTGTTTATACTGGAGTCCTCCCCTGCTGCGAGTGATTCGAGGTGAGAAGGTTTGCCATGTTCGATCCTGATTCTGTCGTGTGTTTCCTCTGGATCTTTGGCCTCCCCCTCTGTAACCCCTCTGACTTTGTCCTAAAAAGAGCGTAACAATGCTCCTAGATCTTCGTTGGATTGCTCTTGCTGATTAAATCTAACCCTGTTAGTTTTGTCAGATTGTGCTCCTACCTCGTCCTCTTCACTAGAAGTATTATCAAACGTCCAATTGTCTGGTGTACGCCTGAATGGTTGTCTTCCTCCCCTTCCCTGGCCACCCCGTTGTCTACGTTCAGTACCTTGATATCTTTGTTCGGGCCCTTGTTGGCCCGGTCAGAGCAGGTCTTTGGTGATAATTATGATTTTTGAGTGATGATACAGGTGAAACATATTTAGACCAAAAGAAAATCATGTATACAAAAGTTGTATTAAGATAATCATCATACAAAACGTTTGGTAACTAAAAATGCATTTGCCTATTTTCAATAAACTGGATCTCGTCTTTGTGTTGTGCAACAATGTTTAAAAAGGCCATCATTTCTTGATAACTGCTCAATTTTTAATCTGTATAAGAAATTCGATTATTTAGAAAATAAGGTATTTAATGCATACCAAGACTTCATACAATGCCACATACATGTTTACATATGAATCACATAGAATAAAGGTTGAGGCGAAATGACCTAGTAGATTCAAATGTGGCTGAAAGGCAGACTTCTGGATACTTAGGTATTTGCGCATATTCCAAGTTAAGATGGTGTTCCACATGCTTCTGTAACAGTCAATGATCAGTTAAGTATTCATGGTTAGATTATATATATGATATTATTGACTATTAGTGTAATAACAAATAGAGCACATTTTCCTGGAGCGGGACCTTTGGTAGCAGCTGTGGTAAGTAAACATGTTTCTAAACGTATGTTGCGTGCTATTTTGCGAGTGAGAGTGTGTTTATATTAGAGAGAGAGTTTGTATGTGTGAGCATGTGCCTGTATGTGTAAGCATGTATGTTTGAGTGAAAGTGAGTGAGAGTAAGTGACAGGTACTGAGTGAGACTGTGTGAGATTGAGGTCCAGATGTACTAATCTTTAATGCAAGGCAATTCTGGAGCACATATGCTGCACTGCCTTGCAACAAAGTGAGAGGCAAAATATAGGGTGTATTGTTTCTCTCCTTGTGTACTTTTGGCAGCCAAGTGCCAACGTACACACTCTCCTTGTGCCATAGTCAAAGGGTGTGTGCATTCTCTGTAACGCATCTTTTGTACTCGAAGGGGTCCATTCTAGTATAACAACTGTGCTTTTAGGCTTTTTCCACGTTCTATGTGTGCTGTGCAATGCAGCACACATGCAAAGTTGGAAAATCGAGGAGAAATGTTTTTATTTCTACTTGATTTTTCAACTTTATACCTGACTCGAGGAGTCAGAAGATTTTGGTGTTGATTCTTCTCTGCCAATGTTTGTAGCTAGGGATTCGCATGAAAACCCATGGATGGTTGCATGGGAAAGCTCACTCATTACCCATAGAACACTCACTTGACATAAAATAACACAAAGCATTGCAAAGCGCAATTTTGCATTACTTTGGGAAACTATCCAATGCAAATTAGGATTGTGTTGGATAGTAAATCCCACCTTAAACCCTTGCACCAGGAGTCAAAAAAGTGACGTAAACACGATACAAAGCACTAGTAAACCTGGGTGTCATTAAGTATGAATGAGCATGAGTGAGGTTAAGAGTGAATGCTAATGAGTGGGTGAGAATGAATGAGAGTAAGAGGGTGTAAGAGTGTGAGTGTGATGATAGGGTTGTGAGACCAGCCTTTCCTGGAAAAAATCAGGGTCAAAAGTAATATGATGTCACTCTCTGTGATGTCATTATGGTCAAAGGTAAGTGATGTCACTTCTGCTACCCCAGGCCTTGTGGTAAATCAACACCAATGATCTGAAACATAGATCAGTCTAGGACTCATATTACACAATGTACTCCCTGTGATACTGTGTACTAGAAGTCCAGTGGAACAGAAGCATAGGTTCCTCCATTAAATTTTGTGCACTCCAAAGTGAGGCAAAAATTCAGACTAATTTTGCATAATTAGGCATCAGAAAGCTAGAAACCCCGTGAGACAGTGGTGTACTCTAAAGACATGTTCTCACTCATTAGGTGCGTCCTGTGTTCACACTTTTACTGAAGGGTGAGGAGAGTCTGACAAGCGGCATTAGGTGGTATGGTCCATGCCACACTGCCTCGCTCTTTGCCTCAGAATCCTTGACAAGGTATTGTAGCATTAAGGCGTGCATTAGTGCAGGACTGCTAAGTGGTTGTTTTTATGAGATTCCACTTCCTGAAGTGCATCTATTTAACTGAGAATTCTCTAAATGAATGTGTGGGACGCAGACAGCAGAACTCAGGCACAGAGAGATAGGGTCAGCTTTAGCTCTGGTAGCGCCGAATGAGAAATCTTTTTTAGCCCTCATCCCATGACCTCCTCCTCAGATTCCCTCACTACCACCCGTCAAAAGGGCCCTTCATCTCTCCATTGCCCCTCTTTGCATACATTTAATTGTTTTAAAGTGCTGGTAAAGGCTGGCTTTACTAATCCACTCAGCTATCCACTTGAAATACACATGTGTTCTTTGCAGAAGCCATAATAACCCTCTGTGCTACTTTATGGGGACTCATCTCTCTCTCTAGCAGGAACATTAATCACAAGTTATCTTGACATTTTTATTGCTGCCTGAAAGCTGGACACACCCAAGGAACTCTGCATCAGCTGCTTTTAAAACGTAAATTAATCCTAAACACAGCGCCCCCACCTGGTCATCGTCTCTATCCAGGTCAGCGCCCAGTCCTTCCACACCAGTTGCACTGTCATAAAGCCAACCCTACAGGGAGAGACAATCACTGCTCAGTGTTTCCAATCTCGGAGAAATTTTGAGTTAACTGTAAGCATTTTAGAAAGTGCAACCACTTAAAAAAACAGGTGTGTCACACTTTCAAAATACTGACCCTGATTTGGAAAGGAATCAGAATTGTCCCCCAGCAGGGTACAACCATAAACTCGTCGCCCCTGCTTAACCTTTTTTTAGAGAGGTGGGGACAGGAAATGTACTCCACCCAGAGTGACTTGTATTGTGCCGCGGAATGATTATCGAAGTTTTTAAAATGTGCTGAAAGCATGAAAGATGGAAGTCTATTTTACTTGTTCTTACAAATTTGTCACATCTTCTACCAATACATTTTATTTAATAGAGTATTGTTTTCTAACACGTCGAACATGTTTAAGACGGCATATTGCACTGCGTTGGGACTCTCAACCATCAATTGCACATATTACACGTTCACACCTTTCCATGAAGGAAGACAGATGGTGTCCAATCACGTGAGAGCAAGCGTACAACTAGGGTGTATGAGGTCAAGCAGGTGCAGCCTTGTTGTTGTTTACAAGCAACAGTTCAGTCGGAAATGCAGAACCAACAACATATGTGGTAGGATTCGCTGAATTGCACTGGATTAAAAGGCTATTTATGTTGCATACTAGACTGAACGCAATGTATGCAGCATGTTCTGTACTCTACTGATAATGTGTGCAATACACTCTGTACCTTCCTTCAGGTGTGTGCTATTACTGCACTTATGTAATACAGGTTCCAATGGTTTACACACTTTGCAGAAATTCGGGTTACGGAAGTGAAATGAAATGTAGGTCTTTGTCAGCTCTTGTACAAACTGTTCTCCACTAGAACAATTTGCATTACTTTTGCAGTGAAACACTGGAAGCATTTTCTTTAATGCAGTCGTAGGCAGGTCCTCTGTGTTATTGCCTTTTATTCTGCCTAAACCCTTCACACAATGTTTTCTACCTGACTTATTTGTTAGATCTTTGAAATGGAACTGTTCAGGCATATTTAGGCATTCTCACTTGCTCCTAAACTATTAGTTGTTCTCCACTGTCTGTAGTAAAAGCAATTAAACACGTTGAGTTTATGTTTTCAACATGTTTTTTTTCTGATTACCAAGTAAAAATTCACCTCCTCCGCCATCCCTCAAGAGCTGAAATTTAATTTTGCAACCCGAAAAACACTTTAGAAATGTATTTTGATTTTTACACCTTGATTAACGCCATAGAAATGATTTTTTTTACTTAACGCTCTGAATATCACCGTGTAAATGAACTCTATGAAGATGTATCTTGAAGGTGACACACATTCACTCACTGGTGATTGCTACTCATCCCTTTCACGTATGAATACAGGTGCATATTTATGTAGGCTTTGTGCCTCCCTTGCTCCACGCAAGCGGGCGCAAGGGCGCAGCAAAACCTAAGGATTTATCAAGCCACGCAAGGCCACTTTGCGTGGCCCTGAGTGACTTGATAGATCCAGAGTAACCCAATGCAGCGTAAATCACTCAGTTGTGTTACTCTGCCCCTGGGAGGCATTCGATGGGTGGACCGTAGGTGTACCCACGCATTCACCCCTGGATTTTGGCGCATTCCCAGATATGACATCAGTGGCAAACCTGGGAATGTGCCAAATTGCTACACCACCCCAGGGGAGGCACATCGAGGAGAAATATCTTTATTTCTCCTTGATACTTCCTCTTGCTATGTGTGCTGCAGAGCACACATAGAAAAAGGAAAATGCCTCTCACGATTGTTTTTGTGCAGGAAGATGTCTCTTTTGGGGGTTTTGAAGAATATTTGGAGTTCCTTCCCATTTGACACTTACACCCAGCTAGGATATAAAAGGCAAAGGTTATTAGTGATGGCCCATTACATAACAGCTTACTGCCACTCATTTTGTATCCCCGTAAAACAAAGCACTGTTATCAGTATAATGGTTTTATTGGCCAGAGCCTGATGCCCCCCTGGGATCACTTGAGGCCCACCTAGGCCAGTTTGAAGACCCCTGCTGTAGGGGGATGGAAGCTGATTTAAGCTGGTGTAATAGCGTGAGAGTGGTATGGAGAAGTCTATTCTAAGTTGAGTCCACCTGGGCAATGGGAGTCAGGAGGCTTATTATCAGCGATCTAAGGGGCATATTTACAAAGAAATGGTGCAGCGCTGCGCCGCAAGCAATTTTTCTGCGCAAAGCTGCATTATTTAAAAAAAGGGAGGGATACCCCATATTTACAAGAATACGGCACATCCCTGTGCTCTCCCCTGCACCGATGCACAAACAGCAGCTGTGCACCAACGTAGGCCCCCTTGCACCATAATGCAAGGGTGCCTGCTTTGCAAGGATGATTGTGTTTGTGCAGGAAGGGATACCTTCCTGCACAAAAACAATTATTAATGGTGTTTTGCTCCTTCTATGTGTGCTGCAGAATGCCACTTTAAGGCCTCCCTTGGAAACGCGTCTTGACGCTGCCTCAGATTTACAAATCCTTGTACATCTGGGGCTGTGTGAAAAAGCTATGGATGTTGTGATGGAACACCCACAGCAACACCCATGACCCGCCCCTTTGACGCAGAGTACTGCATGAAATTGGGCCATATTTACAAAGCGGCGTAAAGCCACGCAAAGTCGCTTCGCGTGGCCTTGTAAATATGGGCCAGCACACAGAGCCACCGGAGCATAAAAAAAGTGACTCTCCGGTGGCGCTAGGGGCTTGTAAATATGCCCCTAAGTGTTTCATGATCTCAAAGGTTTGGAATATTAACAGGTTAATTATGTTTGTGATAATAGCAGGTCGAAACTATTTGTGGTGAAACGCTATTTAATGACTAATGGCAAGAGGAAAATGATTATGTGAAAGAGCTAACAGCTACAGGGGCAAAGAAGTTAAAAACAAACATTGGCAAAACCAATAGGTCTGGTGTTAATATGCTCATGTATGTAAAAATAAAAAAGCATTCACATATGCTGTTTTTGGGAGCTGCATGCACAAATGCTGTTAATTTAAAGGCCACACTGTTGGCTTTGCCGATGTTTGGAAAAAATAGCAAAAATGAATGCTTTCTATCTAAAATGCATATACGAGATACCAAACTGAACATGACAAGCATTGTGATGAATAATTGTACTTTGCCGAAGTAAACTACTTCCTCATTCATTAGAAAGGAAACACTTATTGAAAGACTGAATGATAAACTCAATAATCAACAAAATGAGGTGAGAGAGCAATACTGCTCTAGTAGGAGCTAAATCCACTCTCTTTTTATTTTAAAGAACTGGCAACACTGCATATTGCAGACAAATGCGCTGTCAAGCCAGACCCAAAAAATTCAGAGATGCGAAAAGAAAAACGTTTAATGAATAAAGAAAACACTGCTCTAAAAGCTGCAAACGTTAAACAAAAATCAACCTCTTTCCACAACATAGTGGGATTATTAATAAACGGACCCATTGCCTGAAGTAAACAGATTTTTAAAGCCATGGAAGTCAGATAGGAGAAAAACACAGGTAATAAAGAAAAACATTAAGGGAGACAAGCAGAACTGTACTTTATTGACAAGTCCATCTGGTTGTAAACTAACAGACATCCCAGAGGTTTCAATCAGGGCTGGATTAACCTTCATATTGCTAACAAGTTTATATGTACATGCTGATGTTAAAGCATAGTGCTTCATATAAGGTGCAAAACGTATGCACAAAAGGTTCCACTAGTTGAAAAGGGGTAGAAAAGATCGTTGAAAAAAAAATCCATTTATAGAGTACTTGGAAAGGACTTTAAGAAATCTACAATTTATCAGCACAGTCAGTTAGCATGAACCTCATCAATAACCTATTCAGTCTCCAGCTTTGCATCTGTATTTGACTAAAAGACATATTAGGTCCTATTTAGGAAAACTGGCTAGAAGCGCTACCTGGCGGTAAGACAATCCCGTGCAAATTTCACTGAATATATTTAAAAATATTTAAAAGGAAAATGTCAGAAACCCATATGTCGTCATAAATATGGCGTTTGCAACCTAGTGATGACTGGGGAAATCTACAAACAGTGGTGCCACGTCTGTCTTCGAACACTTGAGTTTCCCCTGCCTCAGAGTTGTACACATCCGGTGAATAGGATATTCTGTAAATTATAGGATGTAAGCCAGTTTCTTGGTGGACACATACTTGGGACTGAAACCATAAGCCCAAGGCTGTTTCCAAAACGTTAGGAAATGGAAGGCAAGATTGAAAAGCCTTGCAATACACATTGACAACTCCACTATTGATGCCAATAATGGTATTTAACACAAGGGGAAATCTCTTGAATCCCAGGTTAAATATTTGTTGCTTAAAAAGTTAACAAAGCACCGAATCTCTATTTATACTTTACAAGCTTAGGAAGCATTACCTTTAGAAAAGCTGAGATTGGTATAACAAAGATGCAGTTTCGATTGTTGTTTATGAAAGTGTATTGCAACACATTTGTCTACTGTTCCACTGTGTCAGATCGTTGAAGTCTCAAATCACCGAATAAACACCAAATAAATTACAAGTGCTTTCAAAAGACTTCAGGGTGGATTATATGCTGAGATTGACTTCTTTTCACCAAGTACCTTAAAAGTCATGTGAATCATGGAGAGAAATAAGTACTGCATAAATCTCCCTGCCGCGGTGCATCATGTCGTTTGATCATGGTTGGACTGGGATGGAATATTGTCCAAGGCACAAAAATAAAAGTGGCCCCCATTAGCTAAAAAAGTGGCCCACATTTGCAAATCATGGCAGTTTTGAGCATGTAAAGTCCACTTTAGTGGTTTGTTCGCAAGGCATGGAAAATTGCGTGCATTAGTGCTTGCTGCAGGCAATATATGAGTTAAAAATAGCGAAATCAACAGTAAAAATCAGCCCACCAGACCATAAACAGGTCCACATACAACAAAAAATCTTAACGCGCACTGACTGTCAGACCAGCCGTTCTGACACTGCCAGATTGCCTTATAGTCCAGTCCGACCCTGCGTTTGATGCTGCAGATTAACTTAGACAATGTATCAGTGTAGATTGTCGTGTCATGGACTTGATCCATTTGTCATTTAGAAACAAGGTATCCTGATATGCATTAGTGTTAAATGCTCTCATACGTTCACTATAGCGTCCATGCAGAGGCTTCATTCGTACAACTGTGTATTGTGTAATATGGTTCGTATTACACGTTTCTTCAAAATTAGGACATTATCTAGATCTGGACCTGTTATTTTAGTTCTGCCATCGGTAGTAATAGAGTCTAAAATTAGAATGGGAAAAGTCATTAATATAGTACGCTGAATGTGCTAAAAAAGGGTATTGCAGTAGGCAGTCATTGTTATTCATGTAGACCGCAGAGAAACCCTGACCAGTTTTTGCTAGCTAAAGAAGAAACTCGATATTGCTGAGATATGCACAACGTGATTTTGAAGATTGACCTTAGAGTGATGCTTAGAGTCGCTGTCATAACTGTAAGTTTTACCAAAATGTATTAATTTACTTTCAGCATAATATTCTTGAATGTCAAAAACTTCCTACTTACTTATGTTCCCTATAATATTTGAATAGAAGCTTGCACATTCAAACAAACAGAACTGTTGTTTAATATAAAGGAATGTATTACCGAACGGTGATTTTGTTTTTTAGCTAGTGGTTTATTCTTTTTGCAGTGAAACAAGTAGAGATATAGAAGGTCAATGAATATGAGAAGCCCATGAGAACTATGCCTGATTCCAGAATCTAATCTCGCAAGACTGTCTGTAGCTAACAACATGAAAAAAAGTTTAATCCACATGTATTTCCGTGGGAACGGGGGAGCTAAACTTGCTTACCGAAGATACCTGTCCTCTCTCTGGCTTGCAGAGGAAGAAGCCAGCAACAATGTTTTCAATACATTTTCTTGACTTTTATATTAGTCCCTGATCCTAAGCAGATAGAGCCTCTTCACTTCTATGCTTTTTGCTTGACGAATTGACCCATACCTTTTACGGTGGTAGCGACTGCTGCTACTGTTTCCCTCATTTACCTGACTTACTTGGATTCAACAGATTGTTACTGCAACTGCATTCTGATCTAAGACTCAACTGAGTCTTATGAAATACTCTTTACGGGTAATTCTGCTATTTAACTTGATTTTGAAGCTTCATGCTCCTTTGATTTCACACTTTTCCATTTGATTTTGAACTCTTCATGAGTTCTCAATAGACTTAAACTCAGATCCTGATTCTATAGAATAGGGAACTTATTTCCTTAATGGAACACATTAAAGTACATTTGATTTTGATGAGGACTTGTTCTAACCAATATTCTTTTTTAATGAGATTTCTTTAACCTTATTTGATTGATGGACTAATTGAATAAGGACCAAAAATAAATAAAGGTCTGTACCAATCTCTTTATGAGAAAAATAAAATTTTAAAACGTTAATACAACTCTCATCATTGATTGACCCTAAAATGCTATTCAATATATCGAATTTGCTCCTTGACTCCTAATCCACAATTCAAAGGTCCATCGCAGGAGAAGAAAGACTTATCAAGGGAAGGCGGGCTCCACTTGGACTTATATGACAGTTTGAAATTAATTTGGGGCCCAGTACCGCGCTATCAATAGTATGTTGGCTGTGCCCAATGAACATGTAGCTAACTGTAACAAATAAACGCCAATAAAAAACTATATACACTCATAAATAATTCAAGACATGGACACATACTGCTTAACTGAAGCTAAGCACCAGCAAGTCTGCACATCGTTCTGAAAATGTGTATATGATTCCCATATTTTTGGGTCATGCAGTTCCAGAGAGACTAGGCATTTGAACCATCTAAGAAGAAACAATTGTGCCCCGAATGTTATTCTGTTGTAGCAAAATAGTTCTCATAATCCTATATGGTTTCCAAGCTGTAACAATAACACCTAATACATGCCTCAAAGGACCAATTATTGGTTCTGTTTGGTTTACCAAATGTAAAACATTTACCCGCCACGAGTGTAGGCAGACTGAAAGCTAGCTGCCAACAACCAAATAACAGTTTATTATCATTACATGTTCTTACATAGTGCATGGCATTTTGAGCACCACAAAGTTTGCAAGCATCATATAACTGAATGTTGTGCTACCCTAAAATCTGCCTACATGTGCCCTCTTTACTCATTGCAGCACATCCAGATGGTGAGTGGAACTTAATGAATTCTTTCTTTTCACTCACATAACAATACTTTACAAAGATGCTGACGTAGTGAAGAACATGTTTCTGTGATTCAGCACATTCCTGTTGACTAAAACTCCACCCATATCAAGGGATTTTTGACTTCAGAAAGTAAAAGGTGTGGCCCCAGAATATTGTAACCCAAATATTGTCTGTGAAACATTGGTGTCCTAAATATAATTTATAAAAAGCACTGGCAAAGCTAATAGCTCTAGCCTTTGAGACACATTGACTTTATCAAAGTTTTTTAGACATGCTACACAGCATCCCTTATGCTGTGCAGCATTGTTTAAAAAAGCATATGATTCAACCAGATTTGTAATTTTGTCACCACAGATGCACACACCTGCAAAAAGATGCAGACACTTTTCTTCTTCTATTTGCCAATTGGAGTTTGATTTACAAATAGGAAGAAAAAGCATTTTTATTTTTAAGCATGCGTAGGCAGAGCAACATGAAGAGTGCAGCTGAAGACAGCAACACAGAGTGAAAGACTGATAAAAACAAATACATTCTTGTGGAGTACTTAACCAAAAATAAAAAAGTAGTGTTTGAAAAACAAGCAGCAGATGCATAGAAGACGGCAGTCAAAAGAGATGGCAAAGAAGCTATGCTCCTTGGTAGGGACAAATACAAGATTGACAAGCTGGGACATGACTAAGAATCAGGCAAATGAGAGTGACAGCAAAACCAACCAGTGCTGAGCAAGGGGGCGGGATCCAAACCCCTGTATTTTCCTGCTAAACCTACAATTTGTTCTTTACAACCAGTCAGCTGTCGTGTTTGGTGGGCTCGACCTAAAAATAACAAAGACTGAACTTATAATACAAAATCTCCAACCAATGGGATGATGTTTTTGCAAACAATACTGAGACCGCAACATTGCTGTCAGCAAAATTTTCATTGACAATATTCTGACATACATGAAATATGTACGGACTCCCATAGATGCTTGCAAATTCCTCTCAGACATTGTAACAGGAGCACTACTAAACAGAGGTCAAGTGCAACCAAATCTCTAAAAAGTTTAAGTATAACTTTATTTGCTTTTCACTTGAGCATTCATTTCAAACCCATAAACCCAAATGACAGAAAATACGTTTAGACCATAAATGGAAAGAACAAAGTAGTCCCTTTGTCAAAGTGCAAATGAATTTACTTGCTAAATAATCATTTTTCCATATAGCTCATACTCAAAATGTGTGTAAGCATTCAAATATGGCTAAGTAAAATTGTGCCGAGGTGACAATTGTACATGGGCAAGATCCCATGTGAATACTCTAATCAAGATACCACCCAATGGTTCTTCACATGAAAACATTTTTTCACATTTGAACATTTCTGAGTGTTTTTTTTTACATATACATGCACCTTCGGCATTCTTTTAAGGGATTGTTGTCGAAATATATGATTATTTTTCGCCATGACTCAGATGGCACACTGTTAGAACCATTTCAGGAGTCCTGTGGCACACATGGGTTACTGGGCCTCAATTGTAGAAATTGAATCCTTTAGCCACTGATGGCTTACTATACCTGCTGCTAACTGATCACAAACTACAAACCGCTACCCTTTGCCTCTCAGGGTAGGTTTTCAGGGAGGTGGTGTTGGGTTACAGATCATCATTCAACACAATAAATATTAATATGCACGGCCAGCCCAGTGCTTTTACTTATGATATTACCAAGTACTTTAATATATATAATATGCAAGATGACATAACAGAATAGATGTAATACATATGCACCCAGCCTGCAGATGCTGTAGTCATGCTGGAGAAGTGTTTGCGGTATCCAGTGTGGTCAGGACCATAATACACCCCCACACAAATAAAAGTGAAGTGTGTTCTCAGATCTGTTGAGAAATGTATGAGAGACATTAGGGGTTTAGAACAGTTTGCAGGAACGTGCTCTGCAGACCCCATCACACAATGCTGGTTTTCAAAGTTCCAAGGATGCAAATTCCAATGGCAACACAGATTTCCCTTTATGTGTTGGTGGCTGATTCTTCTTGGCTACATGTGACACAGGTGCACAATAGGTCTAGGGTTGAACATGGAAATGTGGTCACATGTTCTCATTGCATTGTGCTTCTGGCTTCAGAGACGCAAGCTGGCCTACTTCAGATTCAGGGTCGACTCCTGCAATGTCCCACTGGTGAACACACACTAGCCAACACTTTGATCACTCTTAGAGCCAGGAAGCCCACTAGTGGCATGCACTACAGTGGAGTGGCACTTCCTCAACTTGAGTCAGTGCAGCCAACATAGATGTCGGTTATGTCACTTATTCCAGACTGTGCCTCCACCAGGCCATACTAGATGACCTTCCTCTCTAGGCATACTTCCTTCTGCAGGAACTACCTCTGCACCCATCTCTCAGTAGACCAGGCTGACTCCTTTTCAAGGTACTGTATTAAAGATAATGGGGCGACCCGGTGTCCCTCAGAACCTGGGTATCAAGATTAAATAAAACAGTTGGTTCTGTCGGGAATTTTCAATCACTTAGGATATGGCACACACTTATTTATAATGCACATAAGGATATTTCTCACAAGAGTAATTAATGAGAAAAGAAAAGGAAAACACACACCAAAATAAAATTCAATAATATATTCAAAAGTGAGTATTAAATACTAATGGCTGTCACAAATACAAATTCAATTGTAACAAGAAACAATAAGTGACCGTTGTGAACAAGTGACATATAGTGATTAGTGATATTGACAGTACACTATATACATGACAAATACACATAAAATACAAGGAGGGGGGAAAAAACCCAAAGGCTTTTATGGACTCTTGTCCTATCTATTTTTAAACATGTACTGCATGATCCATTAATGAATTCAATCTTGATCATGGAGACTGGTTGGACACCTAGAGAATGTCGACGTTTCGACCCTATAATGTAGCGCAAAAATTGAAGTGCATCAAAGCGGGTCTTCCTCAGGACTACGAAGGGGAAGGGTGGACAGCCTATAAAATTAATTAGGAAAGTAATCAGGTGTGTGTTTACTAAACATTAAACTAAACTATTTAGTATTCAAGGGGAGCTTACCAAAACGCAGAAGTCTCAGTAGATGAAAATCTGCAGACAATAAGAATCTACATTAGGGTAATGAACCTTATTAATGTAAAAACTAACAAGGAATCAATTATTAGTCATTATTTTAAGACATGTACCCTTACCAGAATGGAGTGCATCGACTGCACCACTGTGTAGTTTTTGAAATGGCAAGGGGGTCTCCACCAGCCGGTTGGAGCCTAAAAAGGATAACAGGGATTGTATAGTTCGAGCGTAGTGTATAATTAAGCATTTTAAAAGGAATGAAAACCGCTGTTAAACATACCTCTTATAGAGTTTCAGAGGACTTCCACCATCCGGTTGGAGTCATGTACATTGCGCGTATTTAATCAGTGTGTATCAGGTTACTATGAAGAGTGAAAATATTACAGTCACTGTAAAGCGTTATAACGCAACGATTCTGACCATATAGATCATACTTGATAATTCTCACCTTAAGAGTGCACACGATGCATCCGTCCGGATGCTTCTCGGACCAGTTAGTGAGTCCGTGGGGTGAGAGGCGACTAATGAATGAGTCTGTACGTCATTCACAGCTGTTCTACGAGCGCGACGTGCACGCTGAGGTGCAGCAGCTCAAAGGAGCTGTCAGTGAGGGATGTATATATGTCATCCCCGTTCGGGGAGCGAGGCGTGCATGCCGTGATGTAGCAGCTCAGAAGAGCCGCCACGAAAAGAGTTCAGTTTTGCTATCACAGAGCAACAGTAAAAAGCACACGCACAAAGATGTGGAAGAATTACACTGTTAAGAATTCCGACACGGTGCAGACAGATCAAAAATCGATGCAGTAGTTGACAGTGTAAACTAAATGTTAAAACAATTACTCAGTTCTTCATGCCCACATGTTGTAAAAAATGGGGGGCTTTCGTACATAGTGTGCATCGTGTGCACTCTTAAGGTGAGAATTATCAAGTATGATCTATATGGTCAGAATCGTTGCGTTATAACGCTTTACAGTGACTGTAATATTTTCACTCTTCATAGTAACCTGTTACACACGGATTAAATACGTGCAATGTACATGACTCCAACCGGATGGTGGAAGTCCTCTGAAACTCTATAAGAGGTATGTTTAACAGCGGTTTTCATTCCTTTTAAAATGCTTAATTATACACTACGCTCGAACTATACAATCCCTGTTATCCTTTTAGGCTCCAACCGGCTGGTGGAGACACCCTTGCCATTTCAAAAACTACACAGTGGTGCAGTCGATGCACTCCATTCTGGTAAGGGTACATGTCTTAAAATAATGACTAATAATTGATTCATTGTTAGTTTTTACATTAATAAGGTTCATTACCCTAATGTAGATTCTTATTGTCTGCAGATTTTCATCTACTGAGACTTCTGCGTTTTGGTAAGCTCCCCTTGAATACTAAATAGTTTAGTTTAATGTTTAGTAAACACACACCTGATTACTTTCCTAATTAATTTTATAGGCTGTCCACCCTTCCCCTTCGTAGTCCTGAGGAAGACCCGCTTTGATGCACTTCAATTTTTGCGCTACATTATAGGGTCGAAACGTCGACATTCTCTAGGTGTCCTACCAGTCTCCATGATCAAGATTGAATTCATTAATGGATCATGCAGTACATGTTTAAAAATAGATAGGACAAGAGTCCATAAAAGCCTTTGGGTTTTTTTCCCTCCTTGTATTTTATGTGTATTTGTCATGTATATAGTGTACTGTCAATATCACTAATCACTATATGTCACTTGTTCACAACGGTCACTTATTGTTTCTTGTTACAATTGAATTTGTATTTGTGACAGCCATTAGTATTTAATACTCACTTTTGAATATATTATTGAATTTTATTTTGGTGTGTGTTTTCCTTTTCTTTTCTCATTAATTACTCTTGTGAGAAATATCCTTATGTGCATTATAAATAAGTGTGTGCCATATCCTAAGTGATTGAAAATTCCCGACAGAACCAATTGTTTTATTTAATCCTTTTCAAGGTAGACATACAGCTGTTCTCCAACAAGTGGTTGCAGGTGTCTTCAGGTGATTTCCTCTCACCTCTGGGAGATAACTTGCTGTCAGCGATACCAGCACTGGATCTCAGACGATTTCATGGCAATTTGAGAAGAGCCATATGCACTAGTCACAGAGAAATCATGAAACCATTTGTGTCTGGTTTAGTCCTCTTCTTGTACTACTTTTTCAGAGCATTGAACTGTGATTCCCCATGCTCTGTTCTGGATCTGATTTGAGGCAGTTCCCTTGCTTGGTGTATCCCTCCTCTCGACAATAGACACTATTTGTCTTCAGGTAATTCTTCCTCAGCAAGGCACTGATAAGGGGAGTCTCCAAGAAGTGCACCTAACAAACACAAGGGCAAAGAGGAATGAAGCCCTCACACCTGATACATATCAGCATTTTGGGAGCAGCAACGCTTTGGGAACAAAAGGTAGGCTCTGACTTGAAAGGTTCAGCCAATCCTACAAATGAGGCCACTGTTTCCTCCTTCCCTCACCCATCATTTATACTAAAAAGAGTGATTCAGAAACGAACAAAAAGTTGGACTCCACCAAATGGTCGCTTCTGCACTTCAATTGTGTCTTCACAAAAGTCTCAAGAAAGCTAGCAATGCACAATACCAGTCTGTGAGGCTTCCTTGAGTGCAATCTATAATGGACTATAATCAAAGATACTCATATAGTTCACACACACCACTGGTTCACACTACCCTCCACCTATTATCATGTTGATATACTAATCATATATGTTGAATGTAGAAAACGACCTCAACCACATAACTTGTGTAGAACTTTAGGAGAAAGGCAGCTAGATCACTCGCCAAAGCAGGGAACAGGGAAAAAGTTCTGTCCCACATCTATGATTCAATAATAAACTGTGACCACTACAGAACTGATGTCAGCTGACATGAAGACAGTAGCTCCATATTTAAGGTAGGTATGCTTGGTGTGCTCACCTTGACCACGTAACCCAGTTTAGGGTCTGTAGTACCATTCACTAAGCCTAGGTCCCAGTGCAGATGCATGACTGTCATATTTGTGCGCCATAAAAATGTCAAAATACAATTGAGACTTGTGGTTGTGTAACTCAGGGCAGGGGTGCACATTCACAAAACTATGCAGTGGACATTTCCATCACAACAAACAGTACTTGTACTTTGGAAAAGAAAAGCATGCTGCATCAGCTTGTGTTACACAGTAGTCACTCAGAATGGGGGAAATTGGAGCACATTCTTTTCTCCTCTTATGTATTTCAATCCAAGAAAACCAATACCACATTTTACTATTATGTCTGACACCATAACTCCATTTGTCTCTTGAGAAAAGACAGACAGAACCTTTCCCATCTCACTCATGGCTTCTTGTATGGAACACAGTACCAAATCAGAAGCTGTGGCATCACAAGATTGGAGATGAAGCAGTGCAAGAAGGAAAAAAACAGAAGACAGGCCTTCTCCAGTTATGCACCCAGATTCTGAATCTATATCATCATCAACACAAGAACCGCACCAACTATTGTTTTATTCAGAAAGACAATGAAAACACATTTCTTTACAATCATCATCCCCACACAGTGGTCTGTTACCTGTCTCACTCTAAACAACCAGAACCATGTTCTCAGGCTCTCTCCTATGTTCAGTGTTTCATTGCTTGTCTGGTAGGTTTGCGATATACAACTATCTTTACACACATACAACACAGTATACCTGTACAGGACACATCTGGTCCACACTTATCTATCCACAAACTCATGGTTATTGTTTTCTTGGTAATGATTTTGAGATAAGGAGTTTCTTAATTTTATTGATTGATGCTTTTATTACTTAAAGACCAAGATGTCTGAAGAACAAATGCAGAACATCACAGAAAACCCACTGAATGAGACTAAAACTCCAGCAAATCATCAAAGCAGTAAGGTTTTTAAGGTCATCAGGAGAATGAGGTGATGTCCAATCTTCCTGATCTGGGGTGGAAGTTTATTTGATGATTCTGCAGCACACATAGAAAGAGGAAATACGGGTAGAAATAAGGGTTTTTCTCCTTGTTATGCCTCACCTGGGGAGGCATAGCATTTTGATGCATTCCCAGGTCTGCCAGTAATAGTAAATCTGGGAGTGTGCCATAATCCATGGGTGGATGAGTGGGAACATCGAAGCTCCACCCATGGAATGCCTCCCTGGGGCAGAGTAATGCTATGCAGCGATTTGTGCTGCGCTGCGTTACTGTAGATGTATCAAGCCACGCAAGGTGCCTTGCATGGCTTGACAAATCTAACTTAGTAGTTGTGACACCCTTTCTCCCCTTTGCATGGCATAAGGGCGATGCAACAACATGATAAATATGCCCATAGATGGGAATCCACTGCTCCACACTGAGCCATTGTAATTAATTTGTGCCCACAACACGTGATCAAACATCAGTTGAAAATTCATTCAGGTGCCCTGATTTTGCACATGCTGCAATCCATTACATTTGTTTAACCTGGAAAATGCACATCGGGTTATAACAGTGGAATGGGATTCCTTGGGGTGGTATGCGATAAGAGCATGAACTGCATGCACCATTAGTCTACATATTAAAAGAGAAGTTTTGGTGTAATGTTATTCACAAAGACTTCACTTTGACTAATGGTGTTGGTGATGGTGTTGGTGTCTCTCCCATACTGATTGACAAAAATGGCGATCTTTTGTTCTATAAGTCTGCAATAAATCCATTGCATTGGCATTAAGCTGTAATAGATGTTGGGTAGCCTTCAAGTTGGTGTGCAGATTTGAGAGGGATCTCGGAACCTTATTATTTAATCCAGTGATAAAATATGTGGTGTCAATATACAACAGTGCTTTTTCACTCAAACCACCTAATACGTGTGGAGAGTGGTTGAACATAGATACTGAATAAAGATGGACACAGAGAAGACCCCTCTTGGCACTGTGGTGCCTAAGATCTACAGAGAGAAAAATGGAAAGGGACCCTCCAGTGGGTACCCTCAATTCCCACCTTACCAGTAGTTGCTCAGGAAAGAATGGCCCACCATCTCTAATATGGCAGAGTTCCAGGAAGATCATTATCAGTGTTTAACTGAAATACCTCCATCGTCAGCGACATCAGAACCCTAACCGACAACGGGGAAACAGCTGCCCTCATCCTCTTGGACCTCTCCGCGGCGTTCGACACCGTCTGCCACCGCACCCTAGTGAAGCGCCTCAGCAACATCGGAATCCGAGAGAAAGCACTGGAATGGATCATCTCGTTCCTCGCCGGAAGAACCCAGAGAGTCCGCCTCCCCCGTTCAGATCCGAAGCCACCGAAGTCATCTGCGGCGTTCCACAGGGATCCTCACTCAGCCCAACCCTCTTCAACGTCTACATGAGCCCCTCGCAGCCATCGCACGCCGACAAAACCTCAACATCATCTCCTACGCCGACGACACCCAGCTGATCCTCTCCCTCACCAACGACCCCACCACCGCCAGAGCCAACCTACACGACGGGATGAGAGACGTCGCCGACTGGATGAGGAACAGCCGCCTTAAACTGAACTCAGACAAGACGGAAGTCCTCATCCTGGGCTCATCACCCTCTGCCTGGGACGACTCCTGGTGGCCCCCGGCCCTGGGCACCGCGCCCAAGCCAACGGACCACGCACGCAACCTGGGCTTCATCCTGGACTCCTCCCTGTCGATGACCAGACAAGTCAACGCCGTCTCATCTTCATGCTTCAACACCCTGCGCATGCTCCGCAAGATCTTCAGATGGATCCCCACTGAAACCAGGAAGACCGTCACCCAGGCACTCGTCACCAGCCGACTGGACTATGGGAACACCCTCTACGCCGGAACCACAGCCAAACTTCAAAAAAGACTCCAGCGCATCCAGAACGCCTCCGCACGACTCATCCTGGACATCCCCCGACACAGCCACATCACCGGACACCTGAAAGACCTGCACTGGCTCCCCGTCAGCAAGAGAATAACGTTCAGACTCCTCACCCACGCACACAAGGCCCTCCACGACCTGGGCCCAAAGTACCTCAACGACCGCATGACCTTCTACACGCCCACACGCCAGCTACGATCAACCAGCCACGCCCTCGCCACCGTACCACGCATCCGCAGAACCACCGCCGGAGGAAGATCCTTCTCCTACCTGGCAGCCAAGACCTGGAACTCCCTCCCCACTCACCTTCGGCGAACCCAGGACCATCTCTCCTTCAGGAAGCAGCTCAAGACCTGGCTGTTCGAGCAGTAACTTACCCCCTCCCCCAGCGCCTTGAGACCCTCCCGGGTGAGTAGCGCGCTCTATAAATGCCGTGATTGATTGATTGATTGCTTAGTTCAAATACCTTGCATATTATTGGCCACACTTTATTAAATCAAGAAGATATGCATGCACAGTGCAATTCATACTTGAGCAGCATTAACCTATCCAAGCACATCTTCTGTTTCCATTTCTAGCTGTATCACTTGCATCTAGTGTTTGTGAAAAAAGCATTTTTCCCCATAGGAACTGTTAGACTTGGCATCTTTTGGCGTGTTTCCCCTGACTTTTTGCTTTCTGACCTCCCGGTTTTGACTCTGTTTTTGCTGGTGTGATGATTCTGCGCACTTTCCTCACTGCGGTCCAGTGGGAAAGTGCAAGTGCTCCTGTATAAAATGTGTTATGGATTGGTGTTTCCATGATTGGCCTATTTGGTTTATGTGTCAGTCCCTTGTAAAGTGCACTGCGAGTGCCAGGGCCTATAGACCAAATGCTGTTGGTGGGCTGCAGCACTGGATTGTGCCACCCACGCAAACAGCCCGTAAAGTGTAACTCGGGCCTGCCATCGCAGAGCCTGTGCGCAGCCGGGGCTGCCATGTCGACTTGGCAAGTGCACACACTTGCAAGTCCCTAAACCTTCCCTTTGCTACATGTTAGTCACCCCTAAGGTAGGCCCAAGGTACCCCTGTGGGCAGGGTGCGTTGTACGCGAAAGGTAGGACATGCCCGGGTGTGTGCGGCATGTCCTGATAGTGAATTACAGCCTAGTTCGTTTTTCACTATTGCAAGGCTACCTGTTCCCCCTAGGCCAGAACGGGCGGTTTTTATTATTACAGTATATAATCCTAACTGACCCCGGGAACATGGTAGAAATTCGAGTTTAGTATGCCTGGACTCAGAATGATAAAATGCAGCTTTTAGTAAGGTTGGTTTTAACATTCTGTGTTTGAAAATACCACTTTTAGAAAGTGGGTATTTTCTTGTCTAACCATCCAAGCCTGCCTCTGCGAGATTGTGTATTCCTTGTCTGGAATGTGAGTGACAGGGGCTGGGGGATGCCAGGAGACAGGGTGAGTCAGCGCAGGGCTGAATAGCCAGATCGACCTGTAGATGGGTGGGAGGGGTCGCACCAGGGCCCTGAATAGGACAGTGCCTTCCCTCCACAATGCTGGCTCCACCTCCTGTGGTGCGTCTGATGTCCCTGGCCTACTCACTGAAAGAAGGGACGGAGACTTGTCAACAAAGTGCTCCAGAACTGGTTTGGACTAGGCGAAGGCCTCTCTGCCTTCAGAGAACAAAGGAATTTGGGATATAAATATTGGGGCCCTGACCCCATGAATTTAGATCTCGCTGGAATCAAGGAACCTGCCAAGACGAAGAGCTGGAAGAGCTGCCAGGAGGAGTACTGCCCCTTTGCTGTGTTGTTGCTTTGTTGGGCTGGCCTGCAGCTGCTGCTTCTGCCTTGGGCAGTGAAAGGACTGGACTGAACTTTCTACAAACTTGTGCTGAGTATCTCCAAGGGCCAGGAACCGAGCTGGCCTCCTGTTAAGAAGTCTCAGGGACTGCAAAGACTTCACAAGCCTCTGGGTACCGCTTCTGGAACGCTGTTTCAGTTGCCACAGAGGAAGGGAACTGCAACCGACTCCGTCAACCGAATCCATCCCTGGCCGGTGACCTGTTTGCACCGCAGACCGCATCGCCCCGCTTCGCATTGCAACCCTGGTCTCACCGTGGGCGACGTCCGACGCCGCCAACATCGAGCCGCTGCTTGCACCGTGACCTGTGGGCACCGCAGTTCGCATCGCATCGCTTCACTGGGCCAGCCGGACCAGACCGACACTGTCGCTGCAACTGGCTCAAGAGTCGAGACCGCACCGCATTTGGGGGCACCGCTCGCACGTCTGCGACGCACCGCTGTCCGACGCCAGCTCCCGCACTCCGGCTAGGTCGCCTGCATCGCAACCTGTCAGCACCGCATCGAGCATCGTCTCGCCCTGCATCGCACGCCTTGGACTCACCGACTCCGTCTGCACGACGCTCATCGAGCCGCTGCCTGCACCGCATCGAGGGACACCGCACCTTGCATCGCTCCGTCTTGCACCGCAACCGCGACGAACGCCGACCGGCTCGTACACTCCGTACCAGCCACAACGAGAAAGGTACTGTAACCGAGTCTGTTCATGACTCTGCTGGCCCGTATCGACGCGGTCGGCTGGAACTGTTAGACTCTGTGGTTTTCAGCATCACGGTAGGCTCGGACGGAGCTACCGACTCGTACGAACTTTGCTTTTGTGCTATTCCTGCAAAGAAGAAGTTAACGTATCAAGTATTCATTCGTAAAGTATAGTATTGTGGATTTTTGTCGTAATTGGTCTTGTCTTGAGTATATAAAATATTGGTTATTTTTCTAAACTGGTGTGGTGTCCGTTTGTAGTGTTTACACTGTATTACTGTTGGTTATGTGCAAATGCTTTACACACTGCCTCTGAATTAAGCCTGACTGCTCGTGCCAAGCTACCACGAGGGTGAGCAGGGGTTACTTCACGAGTGTAACAACCCTTACCCTGACTAGGAAGAAGGGTCCCTACTTGGACAAAGGTGCAAGCCCTTGCCAACTAGAGATCCCATTTCTAACAGGAACCAAAACTATTTTTGTGATTCATACAACCTGAGTTCTGGTTGGTGGATCAAAAACACATGAATGCAGAGAAATTATCATTACTAGCAGCTATAAGGCACTGAGTGGTAGAAGTCTATATGAACAACACATGGGGGAAATTCATGATTATTTGGACACCTGTAATCTTTCCAAACAGTGATACATTTTAAATATTGCCTGTGAAGGGTAAGAAATGCGAGAAACACGTCACCATTTGATTTTAAACTTGATATGCAAGGTTTATACTTCACAATTGTCACAACCCTCATTAGGCAACAAAAGGGGACATTTCTGTATTCCTTTGAGTACGAAAAGGTTCTCATTAATGAAACTGAGAACAGTGTATTCAAACCGGAAACTGAAATGTTCTCTGGAAAAAACTTTTAATGACTTCTTCAAATCTCAAGGATAAGTAATTCTAATTCCTTTAATTCCTTTTATTTTAAATATGTCCTTGTGACAAACCCTTACATGTAATTCAGCTTCCTAAATGTTAATGTATTCATAAAAAGAAGTACATTTGTCTCCTTTTAAAAAGCCAAACTTATAGTGAATTTAATTCACATTAAAAGAATAGAAAACATTCCTATTCACATAGAGGGTCATTTACCAACCAGATGTGGGTACTAAAAATCAACCGGAGAACACGCTTCCCTTTGCCATTGTGTTTTAAGCAAGGTTTTAGCACACTAACTTTGATTCGAAGAACAGCTGCTATATGCTTTAATCACCTAATAAGCAAAATTAAGTAAGAAGGTGTATCCTGGGGGAGGTCACTTGTAAGATTTACCCCAGAGTAAAATGAGAGTCATATGTATAAGTGAGGCATGTAACGTCAGAAACAATCAAACATAGTTAAAGAGGCAATTTTAGTCTCAAGAAACCAGTCTAGGTCATAGGTTATGCTATTGCACTATATTGCCATTTATATTGTCAGAATTCACATCTCTTCACATCCAGGTATTACACAATCCTTTTGAGATTGAAGTCTATTTTATTGAGTTAGATCATCGGTTGTGATGGAGTAGTCAGGATGCTTTTTCTCTCTGTATGCTTGGTTATATATGTGTTGTAAGGTTAGTGTTGCTTGTAGCGGTGGGCAGAACTTGTGGGATTTGACTCTGTAATGCTGCAGAGTTACAAAAAAACCTCAGCGAGATTCCGCTGAGTTCCTCCAATGTGCAGAATTAGGCACATCGCGTTGCTCGTGGTGTGATTTAGCACCCGGAAAGCAATCTTTGCTGCAAAATCAGCACAAACTGTACTACACGGTGTGCCAGAGAGCGCAGCTACTCGAGTTGATTTTGCTGCCTCTCTTGTAGATTTCTACTTGATCAGGCAGTCTTGTGACTGTGAAGGTTGGCAACCACCCGCGTTGGAAAAATGACGCCAGATGTCCTCCTAGCAACCGAAAATTGTGCTAGGGGATGCCAAATCTTGCTCGTGCTTGCTAACTTACTGTTTTGGTATGCACGTGAGAGAAAATTGTGCCACGCTGCGATTGGAAGCATTTGGCCAGAACTCCACATTACATGAGTTATGCAGAGTCTGCACAATTCCGACAATTCCACTGGCGGAATCGAATATTTCACCCATCCCTAGTTGCTTGCTATATGTGGCCAGAGTTCTTTAACGTTTTGGGTACAAGACATCGGGAATCATTGGTAAATGCATTGCGTTGCCTGCACTATGTGTTTGAGGTAATTCAGAGTATATCATTTTGTCACAGTTCACAGTATTAGTCTAAATGAGACTTGATGTGGGGTATTGGGTGAGGGTTTGTTTAGTATTTCATATTTTGTCATTGACACGTATATTTTTTTATGAAGTGCGAAGTACTATTGTGTGCTCAGTGAGGTCCAAGCATATGGTGCCTTGGAGCTGAGCTGGATCTGTGTCTGTTGATCCAACCAATCACTTCTGTTGGAGGTTGTAATAATTTATTATTATGGTTGATACAGATATGATGCTAAAACCCACCTAAATTGAATATGGAATATCTGAGCTGTGCTGGATATGGAATCAGTACTCTGTTGAATGTGTTCTGTAGTGTGCTGTGTGTTATTTAAAAATAGAAGGTAGTGTCAAGCGCATACTGACATCCGAGTACAAGTGATATCTATAGGTCTCTGCTCTCATGTGTGCAGCCTCATCTATAGTTCCTTGCTGCTTATTATTTTTCATCTTTCTTCTGAGCTAGTTAACACCCCTCTGTATAGAATATCTGAGCTGGGTGTGCGGCTTATGCATTATATGACATCAGTTTGGGATCAGTGAGCATCTAGGTAGGATGGTAGTATACAGGCAGGTTTCAACCAGTGTCTGGCTCGTTGTTGGTGGTGTGGTATGAGTGATCATCCAAGTAAATTAGCACTTAGCAAGGTGGCTTCAAATGGTTTCCAAGAATCTGCTATTTAGGAAGTTGTAAAGAGGGGATTGGTGGGAAGTGAGGTACGGAAAATGTGTACAGTAACCCTCTAAATGAAAAGAAAATGTTGTATCATAAATAATCAGATATTTAGAACACAGTAGAGTGCTGAAAACCTGGATAAATCTCAGTCCCAACGCTCCTGGCATCTAGGGTAGTCGCTAATGGGCAAAGCAGGGGCACCTGTGCTATCGTTCTGTGCAGAGGAGTCACAATGGGAGCATTTGAAGCAAAAGAGATTAACGCAAGGTCAATGAGGGCTGAATCAAATGATACGGATCCCTATCAGCACCACCATGTCCTGTGACTTGGTAGACCACCACACTCCATTGGATTACGAACAATGTTTTCAGTACTGGGCTTTATGTAATAAGTTAATATGTGCTGGGTGTTATAGCCTTGGCTTGCTTCAAGTCAATGAAAATGACTATTACTCCAACTGCACAGCAGCCTTTTTCTGTTCTAAATACCATGTTCTTCACCCAAGAAGTACATGATGCAAACGCGCGTTGCAATACTGATTTTCCAAGTTGTACCCTACACTAGAAAATAAAGCACAAACACTACTAACTTCCAACGGTCTAGTCATAATGTTGTGAGCCATTTTAGAGTTTGATTCACTCAGCTTAAAGAATACAGCACAATAATGAAGTATTTCAAAACCAGAATCCTGGCATTGGAAAGCACTCACCATGCATACGCTCGGTGCCCTAATATAAAACTGTGACCCTGAGAACAAGGCGCTAGTGTACTTTGCTTTCCAAGGGGGAGATAGAGTAGTTTGGAAGAGTCTGCAAGGTCCATTTTGTAATGCCAAATTGGGGGCAGCTGTTCCTTTGCAGGCACACACTATGAAAGCACATGCAAGGTAAAAGATACCTCCATAAGCGCAGAGGGGCATTTACATCCTGCACCACATTGTAGGGGTGTTGAGGTCCTGATCACTTAGCAGTGCCCAACCTAACAGGATTGGCTCGCGTGCACCTACAGCACAACAGTGAGGGGGACATTCACAGAGCTGCCAATAGGGACTGCCCATGGCTGCATCAAGGGCCACAGTTGCCATCATACCTTCTGGAAACGCTCATTGAGTTATGCTGAATTTGATTGAATGCAGGTACAGAAAGTGTAAGCGAGCACCCTCCTGGCGACTGCAGCTCTTCTTTGTTACAGTGTCAAGAGAAAAAGGTTTGCAAATGTCTCTTCTAGTCTGTGTTCATACCTGTACACAACGGTATGATGTACCATGCAACATGTACGATACTTAGTCCAATGATGCCATTTTTCCAGTGACAGTACACAGAAAAGTAACAGGAAGCAAGTACCTGGTGGGATGACCATGTGCTGAACTGGGCCATGATTCAAGATAACGTCCAAGCCACCACAATAAGGAGGAAGAGGAAGGTCGGGTATGCAGGAAGCAGATGTTTATCTTCCTTCTGTTAACCACCTGTAGTAGTTCGAATACAATGTGTATTTAGATTGTCATGTTCACAGGAAAGGGCAATGCCATTCTGGAGGGAGGAATATGTCTCTTTACTAAGCATGCAATACATCGCATGCCATTACATTACATGTAGGGGGCGCGCTGGACTTAGGAATAGTATAATTTACTATTCCTACTCCAGTTTGTGCAACAGTAGGGAAGGTGTTGGATTGTAAATCCAACACCTTCCGCCCCCTATAGCAAGTCGTTGTAACGACTTGCGATGTAATGGTTTGCGATGTAACAACGCGGTCGTTGTAACGACCGTGTTGTAATGGCATGCGATTTATCGCATGCGATCTAAACGCCGTTTCCCTGGAGGGAGCCGCCATTTTGGGCATGTGCTCCGAGTGCATCTGTCTAAAGTCTCTTGGACAGCAAAAGTATTTAAATAAAAAATACAACCTTTTCAGCTGAGATGAGGGTATGTGAAAAGCATGTTGTTTCTGTCATGCTCCTAAATTCAGATAAAATATACCTCTGTAAAACAGATAAAGTTCTTTCAGCTATTTCTGGCTTCTCGCTCATCTCATCACATTTTACTGCTAATGCGTCATGACTTCTGGTTCAAGTGGAGAAACGTTTTAGAACGCCGCCTCTCTTAAGGGGACAGCTAGAGTCACTGATTCATGCAAGTTTCTGTACACAGTACCATACTTAGAGCTCATGCATAATGCATGACTTTATATCGTACCTGTTTGCACATCAATGGATCAGAAAAGATGACAGAAAGGTTGCTCTGGCATAGGGGCATACTGAAATAAACCTGATGGTATAAAATGTTTGCATAATACATGAAAAAATGAATAGCATAAAGATCCTCAAATTAAATATGGACCAACTCAGTCTGAGCAAGATTTTTCACACCAAAAATACGCATCTGAATAAATCAAAGTGTGAAAAAGAACTTTTCCTGTTCCTAAAATCTTAATTACACCAGGAAACGGAGAGGAAAATAAGCAATGGCCTTTCCAAGTAGGCTATGCTCATCACACAGGTGTTGACAGAATGTGTTTGTGTTGTGCAGTTTGATTGAAGTAAACACAAAGTAGCTGTTTTTGTTTTTCAGTGAAGAAACCATTAGCAGATAAAAGCAGATAGGCTTGCTAACAGTGACTGGTACACATCAGAAACAATTTGGGACTTTAAATCAAAAACTTCCGGATGTACCTGCAACCCTTTCTTCTAGAGAGGATGGTTTATGTAATAAAACCATGTTGTGCCAGTGTAAAGGAATCATTTGTTAGTAGTGGCTAGATCTGGTGCGTCATTTAATCATGAGACTAATTGGAACGCTTTGGACGGCAATGCAAGTTCTAATGTTTTATCCGCCCCCCCCTCCCCCTCCCCTTGATCCCACTGTGGGGTTATAAGTACATGCAATGGTCAATAATGAAAGTCCTGTTAAACTTTGGCATATATCTGGGTGTTTTTTGTCCTGGCTCGGCTAACTCTAGTCTGAATTTGGCATGTGGAAGAGAAGTAGCCAGATATCATATCTGCCCTTGCATCAGTCATGCAGCCAGGAAAATGCGTCCCTTTCCACAGGGCAGAATTGAGTTGTACTCGACATTGTAGGGGGGAGACCATCAATGGAACACTCTGATCCGCTTCTTGGTACATTCTTTAATGCGATGAAGGATCCCAGTGAAATATATCATAGTAAAGATGCTGGGACTTTACAAGCACTTCTGAACATTAAAACTGTATTTCCTGCTGAAGACCATGCTATATATGGAGATGGGAGTCTGTTTACTATGCCCACAGGGCTGTAAGCACAGTAAAAGATCGACTGACTCTTTCAGTATATCTAACAGGTGTATATTGACTATGCCTAGAACCAATCGGCCATGGAAAAAAGGACCATCTGCATATGCAGTACAGCAGATGAGGCCTTTTTGAAAAGAATGTCATTGCACATGATCAGTCTTAGTTTAAGAAAACATAACAAAAGTATCTCAGCCCTACAGGAGCTAGTCATCTACATTGGGGTTACAAGGAGGCATTACATAATAATACCAAATGCTGTCATTCTGCCACAGGACGCTTAGAATGGTTAATCCAAGTGGAGGCCTAATTTGTTCTAATTGAATCTCTTTTTGGACCAATTCGATGTACTTCCTGGAATATCTTTCTTCAGTCTTTGTAGGCTTCTCAGGTTGAGTGAAAAACAATATCACTTTAATACCATGCCTGGTTTGCACGGTCCTGAAGGCAGATGTGTGTAAGGTCACAAATGCAAAATTTAGATTTTGCTAACAATGTTGATTGAAGGATTTGATTGTAGGAAAGGCACGTCAAAATTACTTTATAGACAGCCTCCACTTGAACGGAAAATTAAAATAAATCAGATAAAAAACAATTGAAAAATAAAAGTTTGAATTTCGACCTACAAAGCTTCTTGGGGGCTTATTTACAGACCCATTGCGCCACTGGTAGGTCAGTTTTTCTCATATTAAAAGTGATGCACCAGTGGCACAAGGGGCTTGTAAATAATCCCCTTGAATTATGGAACCTTCCTTTCAAAGCTTTCAAAGCTGGGTGTTTAATTGAATCCTTTATCTAGAATAGAGGACCCGGGGAAGAATGCTCCTGTGAATCAATGTCAGCACATTCTATAGTGGCCACTATTGTGACCTGGTGTAATTAGACAACTTCAGGACACTCAGATTTGGCTATAAGAACATACTAAATCCTGCTGATGGTAGCAATTGATGCATATGCTAGTTTGTAACCTTTAAAAGAGAACTGAAATTGGTTACTTTAAACAAAAGTCACATTAATACTAACGCTTACAGCCACAGTTAGTACCGTGTGCCTTTAGATGTTGAGTGTCAGTTGTGGAAAATGTCTCCACATTAAATGTGTTAAATGTGTTGGAATACCTTTGTCTTAAGTTGTCATCTGAATTTTGAGAAATCAATTTGTATTCTTAGTGCAGTCCTGTCATGCTGTTTGGCCCTTTCGTTTGTGCAGTCTTTCTTCCACTTGTGAGTCAATGCAATGGTCAATAATGAAAGCCCTCTTAAACTTTGGCATAAAACTGGGTCATTTCTGTCCTGGCTCTGCTAGCTCCATAGTCTGAATTTGGCATGTAGAAGAGAAGTAGCTAGATATCATAGCTGCCTTTGCATTAGTCATGCAGCCAGAAAAATGTAGCCCAATCCACAAAGCGGAATTGAGTTGTAAACTATGTTGTTGGGGAAGCCCATCAATGAAAAACACAGATCAGCTTCTTGGAACATTCTTTAATGGGATGAAGGGCTGGACTGTTCCCGTGAGGAGCAGGGTCAAGACTGATTTGCATATGGCTGGGTCTGAACTGAGGTGGCATGGTGAGTACAAGAACGATGGGGTGGAGTTCTACCCAGAGCTATTGTCAGTGGTTAGGCCTATTGCAAGCAGCCTCCCATCATCTTTTGTGTGTTTCATGTGAATAGTAATGGGACTACTCTGTAGCAGGTGGGTGCATGTTCCTCCCTAAAAGCCTCACTAGTCCTCCCTAAAGGCCCTCCCATTTAGTCATAAGTGTTCCCCATTTCCATACCACTGCTCCCTGTCCCCCACCCACATTTGCTACGTATACTTATGTGTACATGTGTGGAAACTCTGCACTTGGGATGGAGATCACTGCAAAGAAAAGATAGGAGAGGCGGATGTTTAGACCTCCACATCTACGTGAGTGAAAATATTTGATAGTGCGTGAGTAGGACTATTGTAGTACTACTAAACATATTGCAAAATGAAGTTTATGAGTAGGCCACAACATGTGAAAAAAACACAGATACAAAAACAACACTTTTTACAAGCAGTTCTGATATAGCCCACTTCAGTCCCCATTTTGAGCTATGATTAGTGGTATCCTCGGGTGGAGTGGAATATGCTGCAAGAAACTGTGTGGAAACACCAAACCCAGCTCTGCCCGGCTGATGAGCCCATAACTAGGGCAAAACCGGTCCTGGCTTGCATGTGTTTTGGTTCAGGGAGGAACTGGCACTGCAGTTTGGGCTGGACTGTTCCCATGAGGAGTAGGGTCAAGGCTGATTTGCATATGGCTGGGTTCAACAGGTGGCATGGTGAGTAAAAGTACGAAGGGTTGGAGTGCTACCCCGAGCTATTGTCAGTGGTTAGACTTATTGCAAGCAGCCTTCAATCACCTTTTGTGTGTTTCATATCCAGCCTTAAGTGGCATTAGTATGCCCAGACGTGGGTCCCATGCTCACTGTGTCACTGAAACCAAGCTGTACCCAGCTGATGACTAGTGCAAAAACGGTCCTTGGTTGCCTGTGTTCCAGTTCAGGGAGGACCTGGCTTGGCAGTTCGGGCTGATCTGTTCCAATGAGGAGCAGGGTCAAGGCTGATTTGTAAATTGCTGGTTCCAAACTGAGGTGGCATGGTGAGCACAAGAAAGATGGGTTGGAGTTCTACTCCGGCTATGGTCAGTGGTTACACTTATTGCAAGCAGCCTCCCATCACCTTTTGTGTGTTCCATTCCTATTCACGAACTGCAGCTAAAAAAGTACCAAAATGGTGATAAATGTACTCCAGCTCTGACCTTAAGGAAATCCATCACCTCATACGTCCAACTGCTGGTACTGCAAACCTTCACATTTATAAAATAATGAAGTCAAGGATTTAAAATAGAACTCCATAGGATATAAGGTTGAAATAAATTAAATATAAATTTAATTCTACTTTTTAAAAATAGATATAAATGTAATTTAATGTTAAAGAAATTATGTATAATTGTATAAACATATATATATATATATATATATGATTTTAAAATATATTAAGAAACATTTTCCTTCTAAAAATAAATGTGACTTAAAAATAATTTATTTAATTTCAAATATTGTGTACATAATTGTTAATAATTTTTAATAGATATTAAACAAATATAAGTATTTTACTTTAGTTGGGATTTTTAATTAGATGTTTTCAAAATAATTTTTATTTAATAGTTCAAAATGATGTTTATAGTGTTGTAGTGCCCTTTTATTTTTTCTACATTTAAAATTCAATGTAAATTTATTTAAATTACTGTTCAGCATATAATTATTTTTGCAATTTAACAAAAAAGGTTTAATAAAACTTTTTAAGTTTCCCTAAATTTTATCATAGGGAGATCTCTGCCCCTGTGGTTAAGATCTTGGCACGTGTGTGAAAAGTTTCCAGTGGTAACTTTACAGTCGTAAATTTTGCTCCCTCCTGGTTTCAGGTGGTGGCGACATGAAAAACTACACTTTGTAGTAAATTTACACTTGTAAATTGTGCATAGTCAAATGTAGTACAGTTACTACAAAGTACAAGAGTAAATATACACAAGCAGATTTATTCATGAGTGAATTTGCCTTTGTGAGTTCCCCCCACCCATTCTTTGAAAAACGTCTAGTATTGGTGCCACTGCCTTACTCACACAGCCCACACCCAAACAATCATTCCCCCCCTCCCACGTGATCTGACTAAAACCCACCACTTGTCAGTATAGAGATCAAACCTTAAATGGCCAAAACTACTTTTAAACACAGATACGGGAAGCACATACTTTTCTTCATCTTGTTTTTATCAGATTGTTGAATTAATATGTGGAGGAAGACATAATAAAACCTTGTAGGTCATTTGTCCATTCTACGTGGTTCCTAAGTATGGGGACTTCCGAGTAAGATTTCAAAACAAGACCTAACAGCCTAAAGAAAATGTTCGCGAATCCAATATTTAGCAAAACTTTTAAGTGCTGCTTCCTAGAGCTCTGCCTCGCTCTTAGTAATGGAACAGTTACGTTTCCTGATAAAGCTCTTAGGGGCATATCTACAAGGGCTTTATCTCAGCTTTTTGGCTTAAAAGCCAAAAAGCGGAGATAAAACTAACGCCCTATCAACAAGAGGGTGCTAACATGCATAATCGCATGTTAGCACCCTTTTTCCCAACGCCTCCCTTTGCATCTCTAATGAGATGCAAAGTGGGCGTTACTGGGCGTACCCCGGATGGACTACGTTGTAATTATCGCCGATGTTCACATCGCGTTATTTACAAGACAGCCCACAGGATTATAGCAAACGTTAAACTTTGGCGAAAACGGCCGTTTTCGCCAAATTCTAACGTCTGCTACAATCCTGACTTACCTATGTTAGACATAGGAGGTGGATTATGCTGATACGACCACAGGGTCGTATCAGCAAGGTTACTCGCTGCTTTGCAGGGAACATCGCTGGAAAACCAGCGATGTTCCCTGCAAACCGGCGATAACCTCACTATCTCTGGAATTTTTATCGCCCTGGAGAAACGCGTTGTTAATAACGCGCTACCAGGGCGATAAATTCCAGAGATAGCCTGCGTTAGGAAATACGTCGCTAATCACGGCCAGCGATAATTATCGCTGGCCGTTGATAATATGCCCCTTAGTTGTCTAATTTGTGACAGAACACCTATTAACACATGCTAATTGGATTGCATCCTCTAACGAGAGAGTACTTAGAAAAGTAATAAACATTTGCGTTGGAAATGTGTGAGGGCAATAACAGAAATTTGTATTCTCCGCGCTATTCGGCTTCAGTTTTTTATTTTTCATCATGGCACGGGTTCCATGATAAAATGCGAAGAGAAGTTTGTTGAGAGGGGTTATTTCATGAGTGGGACATGCCGCATATTTTAACCAACGTGCCGCAGTGTGCAGCGAGTCACACATTGACTTGCAATCAGGTAGGCACTGCATTGTAAATGCCAGGAAGCCTCTTGACTGCTTTAAAGTGGGACTTTTTTTTTCACTTTGGAATTAAACTGGTGCATTGAGTAGCTCTTGTTTACCAAAGGAGACAGAGGAAAAAGCGGCTCTGAGTCCTGACCCTCAATTTATAGCCTAGCACAGCAGCTCAAACAACTCCAAAAAGTCAAGAACTCTTGTGACAGAGGAAAACGTTTTCCTGCTTTTGATAATGCTGCCTTCCTGGTACATGCAATTGAGCTCATCGAACAAAGATGACGGTCGCGCTTTGTCAACAATGCACAATTTTGTGTGGGGTCAACAAGGTTGCCGGCTGTTAAAATTAAGAGACATTTCCAAACGATGGAAAATGTGCAAGGACAAACTGGAAATATATCACTAAGCACGTCTCTTCTGCCGGGTGAAAAATGGCGATATTAAAATAATTGATTTTTTTCATTATGCATTAATCATAATGTAAACCAAATAGGTTAAGTTTGATCATTGAATAACTCAACCACTTAACACGCTGAAATTAAATATTGCTCTGACTTTGTTTTCAGCAAAAGAAGACAGCCATTGATTTTTAACACAGTCCTGTTGAATAAGCAGGAGCGGGGTGCTTGGAATATATGACTTTAAGTGATGTGGCACAAGGTGCTCAGCAACCAAGGAGACAAGATGTCAGTGCTAACTAAAGGCCACCAGGCAATCACTGCTTCCGCTTGCTCCACCATCCTTTTTAGTAAGCATTATACTCTAACATCTGTTGTTCAGTTGCACGGATTTGTTTGTCTTGGGTCAGAAGGGTTTCACTCTTTATGTGTTTAAGGTTGGTCTCTTATGTGCATCTTATTTTCTTACTGGGTGTTCTGCAGGTGTTACAGCATTAATTTGTACATTTCCTATGTATGGCAAGTGTGAGCAGTCATATTTTGGAAAGACATTCAGGGGTCCAAGTACTGCAAGAAAGGTGGTTGTGTGATGTCTAAAGCTGAAGCCAGACGACTTTTCCAAGAATGTGGGTGAAGGAAGGCTTGGGTGCAGTGTGAGCCATTTGGGTGGAGTCTAGCGTGACCTTAAAGTTTTGTTGTGAGGACATAACAGGTCAAATATTTGTTTGTGTGCAGGCAACAGGATAAGGCCACAATTTGACACACTCTTGTGATGAATGTTGACAAAAGCAGTAGGTTTGGCTTCTGTATAGTCCATTCAAACAGGGGTTCAGAACATGTACACAGAATAGCAGACCAGAGATTCATTTTCTCAAAGTCCAACAGGCATACACGTTCCAAAGCATGAAGGCCAACAACCATACGTAAAACTGTGCAGCAGATGTCACAGGATGATGTCTATCAGCACAGCACTCAGTAATAAGCTATGGGGGAGGAACAGAAGGAGATGTGCATCCGGAGCCCACATTCTTATGTGCAGTGGAACAGCAGTGGAGCAAAAGGTGATTTTCTCGAAGGGAGTGCATCGAGAAGTGAACCAGTGAAGCACTAATGATGGACCGCAGGGACCACTGAGTGATCACAGTAAAGCTCTGGATGATGCTTATCATGGGAGCACAGTTTTATGTGCATCATGGGACAACTGCGTGAGTGCTGTTCAAGATGTTGACATAGAATGAAGTGTAGCCGGAGGCAATCAATACTAACATTCCCAGAAAAAAAGGTTCTGTAGCCTAAAAGGCAAACTGGTTGACTGTGTAACACACAACAGGGGCCAATCATTTGTGATGCACCTGATGTATGTATGGACATTTTTTAAAACACACACATATTCCCTATCACTAACATTGAAACATTGACATGTCTTGATGTGCTGTTTTAAAGTGTGCTCTGATTTGCAGTATCCCTAATTCTGGACAAAAAACCTTGGGTATATTCACAAGAACGTGTGATAATTACCGCAAGAGTAGCGCAACGCAACTTTCAGCATCGCAGCCTATCGCGGGAAAATAACCCCGTGACAACATGGAATTCACAACACGGCGGTAGCATGTGATAGTTGGCCGACACCGCGGCCAATGCTCGCGATACAACCACCTCGACGGAGATAAAAACTCGTTCGCAAACCACAACGCAAAAAAAGCTGCGATGGGCCAAAGCGCGATAAGAAAACAGTGACAACCAGCGTGAGGGCAGCAATACTCACGCGCAATGCGGGAAAAAGCACAAGAACAGCATACGGAAAATGCCACAGAACAAAATACATCAACAGCGGAGTACAACGGATGCACCCTGGCCAACTGCAGAGGACAACATGCACACCACAACATCCAAGCACTGTGGAAGAACAGAACCTACAGGCACACCGCATGAAAGAGACCAGTGGCAGACAAATCAGAGCCGCAGGAGCGACACACCCACCGTACAGCATACGCACATAAGCAGAAGTGCACCTCGACATTGACAACATCCCGGTACAAACAGCAACACCTCCACAACTGAACACAGGACACAACTGGTTCGGAAAATGTGCACAACCTGGCAAATCACATCTGAAACCCCAGGGATATGTAACATGACAATGTACAATTCCAACCTGTAACCTGCAAATATGTTTTATTCACACATGCAGTGCAATTGGACATCTACTACTGTCCCATGAATGCCACGGACGGTCACAATGTGACGTGCTCATGAGAAGTAAGTGTCAATGATGGAGTCCCTGTGGGCCATTCCTGCTGCAGCTTCAGTGGGATGCGGGCCACCTGCCCCATCACCACCATCATCGTCCGGTACCTCTGGAACTGGGATCCATGGGGCCCTGGTGCGAACACAGATGTTGTGCAACACACAACATGCAACGATCATCTTGCACACGACGTCGGGGCTGTACAGGAGCTTCCCACCAGTGCCGTCCAGGCACCTGAAACGTGACTTCAACACGCCAAATGTGCGTTCAACGATGCCCCTGGTGCGTATGTGGGCCGCATTGTACTGCCTCTGGGCGGGTGTGTTCAGGTCCCGGAAGGGTGTCATCATCCAAGGGCAGAGTGCATATCCTTGATCACCTGTGACAGTGCAGGGAGAAAAGAGTCAATACTTGGTTCGGCAGGATGTGATGGCAGGCCCACCAATTCAGTGACGCCTGTGCTGGCTGTGTGTGGGTGAGTGTAAGCCAGCCCTCAGGGAGTAGCTGATGCTGGCAACTACACCAACAGTCATCAGGCACACAGACATGCAATGTCAGAACTACATGGGGGGATGACTCGAGTCGCACAGGGCTAGTCGCCCTGGATGCACAGCGGCCGACACGGGCCCACCGCCACGGGACGCTGACCTGCGGGAGACTGGGGTAGGGTCATGAGGGCAGAGCAGTGCCTCACATGTGTCATGGCTGATTCCGCATCTCCACACGTTCAGCTGTTGTGTGGCTGTGGTGCCATGTGAAGTCTGTATTGGGTGCAGTGGTAGCCCAGGATGACCATGGAGTGGTGTAGTCGTGTCTGATAGGTGATCGTGTAGTTTGACATGTCGGATGTGGTTTGGTCACGTGTGCATCCCCACAGTTCTGCTTTGTGCATTGGTGGCTGTGGGATGTGTGGTGTGTTGATTTGGTACTTACCAACGAGCAGTCCCGTTCCATATGTGCCATTCTGGAAGCGCTGGTTGATGATGGACTGTCGGAAGATGAAGGAATCATGCACACTGCCTGGGTAGTTGGTGACGACATTGGTGAAGAGTCCCCGTGGTTCACTATTGCCTGCACATTGATGGAATGCGTGTGCTTCCTGTTGCGGTAGTGGTGTGCAGTATCCGCAGGGTGCACAAGTGGGACATGTGTGCAGTCGATTGCCCCCAACATGGCCGGGAATCCGGCTATGGCGTAGAAGCCTTGCTTAGTCTCCAGCTGTTCCTGCGCAGTGTTGGGGAAGTGAAGGTACTGGGGTATGAAGCTGATGATGGCATCCAGGACAGGTGTGATGAACTTTGATAGGGCTGGCTGTGAGACCCCTCCGACTCTGGCAGTTGTTGGTTGGAAGGTACCAGAGGCCAACAGGTGCAGCACTGCCAGCAGCTTTGTCTGCAGAGGGATGTTTGTTCTCCGCTGTGTTGGGACCGTCAGCCTGTGGGCGATGTGGGTCATGATGCGTAGGATGGTTGTCCTTTTGAGCCTGTAGTGGGCAATGACTTCCGTGGGCGTTAGGTCTGTGAGAGTGGTCCGTTTTCGGTAGGTCCACTGTCTTACTCTACGCTGCCTCTGTGGTGGTCCGGGGGGGGTGGCGGTGGGTGTTGTGGCCCTGTTGGGGCTCCTAGCTGCATGATGAGTAGTAGCTCCATGGCGTCGTTTGTTCTTCAGGTATGGCTGTGTGCAGGGCTCCGTTGCCTACTGCAGGTAGACGTCCGTCTTTACACCTGCTTGAGGCAGGTGTTAAATACCTGCGGCTACCGCTGCTTATCGCCTGTTTTTGGTTCGCTTCGCAGTCCTGTCAGTTCGTTGTGAAAGTGGTGTTGTTGTTTTTTCGTGTGTTTTTGCAAGGGAACGCCTACTCTGCATCTCATTAGGGTTAGTTGGTGGTGTCCGCCGTGGTGTTAGATTTTGGGGCAGTTATCGCGGGAATACTGGCGTTGTCTGCAGTTTGCACCAGCTTGTGAATGGGGTGTTAAATCTATCTCCACTTTTGTTGCGTTAAGGTGGAGATAAATCGGAGTTGAATCCTTGTGAATATGCCCCCGTGTGTCTTATGTAAATATTTCAAATAATTTCATGTGTTGTATCTGCCTGTTAGAACTGACATCCATGGTGTGGTATTTCCTCACACTTGGGGAATTCACCCCCTTACTTTAACTCGTTTTTGTTAGCATTAGGACTCTGTGCAGGTTACCCCTTGATAACCAGTGCTAAACTACTTGTGCTCTCTACTTAAAACATGGTAAAATAAGCTTATACCAAATTGGCACATTTAATTTACAAGTAAGACCCTAGTAAATGGCACCACATGTACCCAGGACCTGTAAATTACATGCTACTAATGGGCATCAGCACTCATTGTACCACCCACTAATGTAGCACTGTAAAACATGTCTGAGGCCTATCACTGCAGCCTGTAGTGCAGTTTTAAACTGACATTTCGACCTGCCAAAATAAACCTTTTGCCAGACCTAATCTTCCTTTTTAATACTTATAAGTCACAGCTAAGGTAAGCCCCAAAGGTTCATAGGGCACGGCGCATGGTATTTAAAAAGTAGGAAATGTGTGTTTAAGTTTTACATGTCCTGACAGTGAAAAACTGATAAAGACATTTTTCCCTGTTGTAAGGATTATCTGTCCCATAGACAAGCACTAGGTTACGTTATTACATTTAATAAGTGCTAACTTCAGATTGGGAGCAGATAGGGATATGCTGTTTACACTCACATGAATTGTAATTTTAATTGCTCTGGTGAAGTCAGATTTTAATTTACAATTGTGAAAATCCCACTTTTAAAAAGTTGGAATCTCCTTACTCAACCAAACTGTGCCTTTCTGCCAGTGTCCTGGGTCACATGAATGAGAATGGGTTTGCTGTTAGGGTTTGTGTATTGCTTCCAGACATGGGAGCAAAGAAGGCCTACGTGGAAGGGGAGTGGGTTTCCTGACAGGGTGTCTAGAGAGCAGCTGTCCCCTGCCCTCATAACATTTCAGATGGCTCTGCTTGCAGCACATACAAAGGAACCTGACACCAGGTGTGTCCTGTCTTTTGTCACTCTTGACATTTTGGAGCCAGGCCCAGGGAAAGAGGAAGAATTGACCAGAAACAGTTTTAGGCATTGGTTAGGGAATTCCGGCACACAAAGGATGGCATCAGGTATAAACGTAGGACCTGCAGAATCACTCATCAGAACATTCCTGGAACCGTGAACAATTCAGAAGGACTGCCCTGTTCCTGGAAGGATTGCTTTGCTGTCTGAAGAAGGAAGATTGGGTCTGCTTCCCTTGATCCCAGGCTACCTAGAGTGACTCAAAGGGTCATAGGGCTGAAATACTGTGTGATCTACATGGACACTCCGCTGGAGTGAGTCCTGATCCCCAAGCGGTGCCCTCAGGTCCTGTACCCTTGGTTGGCATCATTTGGAACTGCTCCTCAAGAAAAAGTTAAAATCTTGAAGTTTGGGCTCCTCACGTCTGTGAAGTGACCTCTTTGCACCGGGAATCGAGCACCCATGATGACCACCAACGTGAAACTCCAGCAGGACGAGCTCTTTGCGTTGACAGTGACTGTCCACATCAACTGGCTTTGCGAGGCCTGCACTCTGTGCCGACAGTGCCGGTCTGCGTCTATCACCCAATGCAAAGTTCCAGTGATGACCAGCTCTTCAACTATAGCAACGACTGTCAGCGATGCTCAACCTGTTCCTCAAGCCAACAACCTCCTCCGCGTCGCCCCATCCAACACAAATGGAACACCTTGTGCTGGACTTGAGAAGGTAACTTTTCAGCAGGACTAACCTAGTCCCTGTATTCAGCTTGCGCTCTGCTCCATCCTGCATGGCCTCAACTTGTGACTTTCCCCCGGTCTAGTGTGACCAGATAAACATGAGTGACACTTTGTGCTTCTTGGTGCTATTTTTACCTAAACTTTGAAAATTAATATCTCTAGTCCTACTGATTGGATTTGTTTGTATTGGTGTGATTTTATTTATTAAATTGTACTCAATTTTTCCAAATTAGTTTGGGATTTTGCTGTTGCTGTGTTTTAAATTTATTACTGTTTGGGTGCTGCATAAATATTTTACAGATTGCCTCTACATTAAGCCGTACTGCTTTTGTATCAAGCACAGATTAATTTAGTGACTTTTGTAGTTCACCTCGACAAGGAATGTTTTTGTTATTTGAGTGGGGCTTCCATCCTTCTCAACTAATAACCCAACATCTTACACTATCCAATTATTTTCATATCCAGTGTTTAATTACATTTCACATACCATAAACTTTATGTGTGAAAAATGGACCACTGATCCATCTTACATTCAAGTAAGGTACTACTGGATTCACATGATATATGTTTAAATTAGGTTTTGATTGAAGAGTGTGCCAATAAAAACATTACATACAACAGAATGGATCCCCATCAATGGAGTTTTACACTTACATAACTTCCTCCTTTAACCAGTCACACAGAGTGCCTCTGAGTCACCCATTCATAATATATTTTTTAAAACTATTTGCACATGAATATCACAATAAAGCCAAATCCAAACATGAGAGCAACATTGGTGCTTTGTCAGTTTCCATACTTTGTGGGTGTTCAAAGATCATAGTCGGTCATTCTTTTTGATAATGTTGTTTACCATCAGCTCTTGTCAATCAATCAATCAATCAATCACGGCATTTATAGAGCGCGCTACTCACCCGGGAGGGTCTCAAGGCGCTGGGGGAGGGGGTAACTTACTGCTCGAACAGCCAGGTCTTGAGCTGCTTCCTGAAGGAGAGATGGTCCTGGGTTCGCCGAAGGTGAGTGGGGAGGGAGTTCCAGGTCTTGGCTGCCAGGTAGGAGAAGGATCTTCCTCCGGCGGTGGCTCTGCGGATGCGTGGTACGGTGGCGAGGGCATGGCTGGTTGATCGTAGCTGGCGGGTGGGCGTGTAGAAGGTCATGCGGTCGTTGAGGTACTTGGGGCCCAGGTCGTGGAGGGCCTTGTGTGCGTGGGTGAGGAGTCTGAACGTGATTCTCTTGCTGACGGGGAGCCAGTGCAGGTCTTTCAGGTGTCCGGTGATGTGGCTGTGTCGGGGGATGTCCAGGATGAGTCGTGCGGAGGCGTTCTGGATGCGCTGGAGTCTTTTTTGAAGTTTGGCTGTGGTTCCGGCGTAGAGGGTGTTCCCATAGTCCAGTCGGCTGGTGACGAGTGCCTGGGTGACGGTCTTCCTGGTTTCAGTGGGGATCCATCTGAAGATCTTGCGGAGCATGCGCAGGGTGTTGAAGCACGAAGATGAGACGGCGTTGACTTGTCTGGTCATCGACAGGGAGGAGTCCAGGATGAAGCCCAGGTTGCGTGCGTGGTCCGTTGGATTGGGCGCGGTGCCCAGGGCCGGGGGCCACCAAGAGTCGTCCCAGGCGGAGGGTGATGAACCCAGGATGAGGACTTCCGTCTTGTCTGAGTTCAGTTTAAGGCGGCTGTTCCTCATCCAGTCGGCGACGTCTCTCATCCCGTCGTGTAGGTTGGCTCTGGCGGTGGTGGGGTCGTTGGTGAGGGAGAGGATCAGCTGGGTGTCATCGGCGTAGGAGATGATGTTGAGGTTGTGTTGGCGTGCGATGGCTGCGAGGGGGCTCATGTTTAGGATTATGGGGTCACTTTCCTTTGAAGATATGTAGCTGGGGATGGTGCAATAATCTATTTATTTATTGGTTTGCTTGTCTATTCATTTATTTAAATATTTATTTAGTTAACTGTCTTATGTAGGGCATGTGGTCACAACAATAGAATACAAGCTTCCACAGAGGAACACATTTAGCAATAGAAAAGGAGGAAGGAAAACATTTGTTTTATAGGCTGACAAAGGTGAAAGGGCTACTACATTTAGATTCCTGGAGGAAATAACAGATTAATCTATGGTGAAGAGGGCTAGGTAAACATGGAAGAGGAAGTAGATGGAAGGCTAAGAGAATAAATCACAGTGAATAGACCGCTTAAAAAGTAGAAGAGCAGAGTTTAGTTCAAGTACGGATTCAATGAATGGGTTTTCAATCCCTTTCTGATGTGCAATAGGGTTGGCTGGGTTTTCGTTGCTCGAGTAATGAGTTCCAAAGACAGGTTGTTTCGTCTGGGAAAGGCTGTTTCAGAACCATTGTGAATTTGCGAAGTTCTGAATTTGGGTGTTTTGAATAGCAGAGAATTCTTACTCCTTGGTGGCCATGTACCACTGGATTTTGTCAGTAAGTTAGCCAAGTAGGTTGGTTTTTTCGATTGGAGCACTTTCTAGGCCAGGTATCCATTCTTGAATTTGATCCTAGTTTTCAGTGGTGTCCATTGAAGATCTCGGAGTAATGGGGAAATGAGGGCACATTTTTTGTATTTGATATTAAATTTGAAATTGAGTGCAAGATCTCCTTTAGTGGGGTAAGAGAAAAGCAAGGAATTCAAGATGAGATAGCATTTCTGCAATCAAGCAGAGAGATTAAAAGAGCATAGGCTATGGTTTTCAACTTTTTCGGGGATAGTGAATATTTTATTCTCTTTAGAGAATGGAAGAAGAAATTTGAAGATTACATCACAATGAATATGTGTGCTTCTAGTGATAGAGAGGTGTCTAGCAGTGAAAGGGAATGGTCCCTGGCCTCTAGAAATCAATAATTATAGCCTTTTTTATTGATCTCCCTGCCTCGTTCTTTTTTACATGATTTCATTTGTTGTTGGTACTTCTCTATATCTGTTTCAATCCCTCTTTCAATATTTTTCTGAATAATTTGCTGCCTTTCTGTCTAACTGTTGAGTTGTTCATGAATTCCAATACAGACCAATTCTGCTTTCTAGTTACACATACTTTTTCGTGTGTGCCTTCTCTCCTTCACCTGAATTGTTTCTAGTAGTCCCACCTTAAGTTAAATAAAACAATCCTGCATACCTCTTGCATTGCCTCACCCATCTTTTCATAACTGTTGTTTACTCTATCTTCTGTCATTGTGGTGCTTGTGATTTCCTATTTCAGATCACAAAATTGCATAATGCCACCTAATGAGTGCATAGTGCACAGACCTCTGCTGACAGTTGTATGTGAACCATTCCACAAGCAACAAGCTAGCTGCATTGTCGTACCATTCCCATGGAAGACAAATGCCTGGGCTTCTTTAATGTACAGATGACCTCAAAGCAGAACACACACAGATGATGGACGGAATGCAGAGCAAATCAAACATTCACCCCCAGTCAATGGATCTGGGTTAAATCCATTGTTCTTTTGCTCACCATGCCACCCCAGTTTAGACCCAGCCATATGTAAACCTCAGTCTTGACCCTGTACCTCATGGGAACAGTCCAGCCCGAACTGTCAAACTAGGTCCTCCCTGGACCAGAAACACGCATCCTGGGACTGGTTTCATTGGGGCATCACCCCTCATCAGCCAGGCTAGCTTGAATCCAGTGACACAGTGAGCCCGGGACCCATGTCTGGGCATACCCGACGCACTTAGGGCGAGAAAGCAAAAGACACACAGATGATGGACGGCCAGCCATTCGCAATTGGTCAGTAGGAGTCGAAACATCGCGCAGAGCCACAGGGGGTCTTATTTACCAGCCCGTTGTGCTGCTGGTGCGTCACTTTTTATGTGATAAAAAGTGATGCACCGTCGGTGCAAGGGGCTTGTAAATAAGCCACTGGGTTTTTGGCTTTCACTGGAGAATTAATACTGCCTTGATTGTTCACAAAAAAAGAGTTATTGAATATTTTATAGCACATCCTGTTGTTGTTCTTCATCCCTTTCATAACAAAAGTTTTTCGTAAGCCCAGCTCAGACAAGTAAATCAATAAAACTTTAAAATTGCGCCGCATGTTCTCTCCCTTTCAATGTGTTTTCTTTTTTACAGGAACTGATAAACTATCCCGAACACCAAACGATGAAGGACCTAACACGTTTTTTTTTTCATCTAAGGGCGATATACAGAAGTCTCCTCTGAGCATATCTGCACAATTTACAAACAAAAATGCTATTGTTTTAAACTGCAGTCTTCTGTGAAGCTGTATCAGGTTATACCATCAATATTCAGGAAAACTAGTGATATTTTTTCATAAAGTCATTTTGCAGCTAAAAAACATAAAGTGAATCTGATCTGAAAATGATTACTCGTCCTTGTGGTTTATCTCCCTTTCGCCACAGAAATTCATGTGGAGTGGGCATAAGAAGTTAAACAAATACAGAAAGGGGATAACTCTGTTGCTTCCATGGTTGGACACGAGAAAACACTCCATTAAACTATTTATATCAATGTCTAAGCTTATGAATAATGTTAAACTTGTGGATATTGTTAAGTGAATGGCCAGGAGAAAAGGCTAAACACTGTTCAAACCACATGAACATCGGTAAAATATGAAAAATATATTATTTTACAGAATGTGTGCAATGACAAACACTCCTGTAATCCTCCATAGCACTTTTAATCAAAATGGAATCTTGTAAAACAACACATTGAGTATTCCCGCCTACTGGTGTGATCTTGTTGCTGACAATTTGTGATAGGATTCTCTGGTGCATATTAGTTAAAAATAAAATACAACTGTCTGAAAAACATAACATATTCCTTTTATGAGCATGACACATGAAGGAAAAGTATATCAATACAGTTTTAAAATTTGAGGATCTTGACTACCATGCTTGAAACAAAATATTGACATTTTAAAAGGTGTCCCTCAATCCCTTTAAGTATTCCGAAGCTGAACTACAACTGGAAATTTCGGAGAGAAAAAAAGGATTATTTCATATGTACTTACAAAAAAAAAGATGCATGGATTTTGGTCATGATTAATAAATAACAATTTCAAGCACCATGCATTTTATGCTTTTCAAATACTGTCATCCACACAGTTTGGCTAGGAAATATAATATATGTCATTAAAAATGACATATTTGCATCTGCATTTACAAGCACTGCTGGTCTCTGCATCTTCAGGCCTATGGGGCAGCATAGATGATTTTCTCTGGTATATAGATTGGAAGAGAATAGGGGCATACTCTGTTCACTCCCAAGAGTCTTGATTGGGGTGGAGAGAGACCCTGTCCTGATTGGATTCTCTCCTCACAGAGACATATATAAGTTTGTGAGGTGGAATCAGAGTGCAGAGAAAGGAGTCATTGTGTGGCATACTGAAGGGAGCACAGGCTGGCTCTGGGGTCATCAGGTCTGATTCACTCTTTGTTTTCTTCTCTTGGATCTCATGTTTTCATTTTCTGTATCTGCGTTCAGTAAATTAGCATCCTTTAAGAAGTTACATTCTGTGCTGCTACTGTTTAGAGTGACTGTAAATACATAGTGACACTGGGAGTAATTTTCTTTTCTTAGAACCCTGCATCTAATTGACAGAAACGGATGTGTCCTCAAGGAAGGTGACTGCCTATTTACAATTAGAATAAAAACATGCTTTACATAGAGCTTTCTATTGCAGTATAAACCAAGGGGCATATTTATCAAATAGTCACGTTGCGCTGCGTGACAGGGAAAGGGCCGGAATGCACTGTATTTAACATTACACGGCGCATTCCTGTCTTTTCCCTGCACTGGTGCACAATGTGCTGCCTAGCTCTGATGCAGACACTCTTACACCATGGTGCAAGAGTGCCTGCGTTGTAAGCACGATTTTTTTTGTGCAGGGAGCGACAACTTCCTGCACAAAAATAATCCACTGAGGCCTTTTCCTCTTTCTATGCAGCACACATTAAAAGAGAAAAAAACAAAGAGAAATAAACATATTTCTCCTCGTGACACCTCCCCTGGGGAGGCATAGCAGTTTTGGCGCATTTCCAGATCTACTGCTTATGGCAAATCTGGGAATGTTTCAAAATATATGGGTGTTGTGTGGGAACACCCACGCCCCACCCATGGAACACCGCTCTGGGGCAGATTAACGCAAACCAAGTGATTTGCGCTGCACTGAGTTACTCCAGATTTATCAAGCCACTCAGGGCCACACAAGGTGGCCTTGCATGGCTTTGGTAAATTGCATCACGCTCAAATCCCATGAGAGATAACTGCGCCCTTTCAACTAAGAAATAGCAAAAACATTTCTCTCCCCATTCACTGGCACACTTTTGGCTGCCATGTGATAAGGCACACATTTTGCACAGAGTGCAAGTGTGTGTACACTCACTAAAGGCTATGGCCCATATTTATGAGGGCTTTGTATTGTCCTTGTGTGACGCAAGGCAATGCAAGGACAACACAAAGGCTTTAGTAATATTTAAAAAGCCATGCAAGGCCTAATTTGCGTGACCTTGTGTGGCTTTGAAAAGAAAGGTAATACAAGGCAGCAGCTTGCCTTGGTTTACATTACATTTCAATTTGAGAGGCGTTTCAAGGGTGGAGCATGGGCGTTCCCATGCATCCACCCATGGATTTTGGTGCATTCTCAGATTTACTAAGACTTGTAGACTTGGGAATGCATCAAAATGTTCTGACTTCCCAAGTAAGGCGTAACAAGGAGAAATATGTTTATTTCTCCTTGTTGTTTCCTCTTTCCACATGAGCTGCATTCTACACTACACATAGAAAAAGGAAAATGCTTTTAAGAGCTATTTTGTATTCACAAACAACAAGTTAACATTAAGGTTATGACAACGGAGACACCACAGTCGGGGCAGAAAACTCTGCACATAAAAAGATAGGATGCAGGTCATTTAGGTTTCAGTATCACCAAGACACTTGGAAGAAGAACATCAGAATGTCATCACTAGTGGGTAAAAACATTATTGTTGTATGCATTTTGTTAGAAATGTGGTTTCTGGTTGGCTAGGGTTTGCACCTAAGCCAGGCAGAACCCACCACTCTAGTCAGTGTAAGGGAGTTACACACACAAGATAACCCCTGCTCACCCCCTTGGTAGCTTGGCAGAGCAGTCAGGCTTGTCCCAGAGGCAATGTGTAAAGCGTTTGCACAACACACACACAGACACCAGTGAAAAACTAGGCACACCACAAAAAGAGACCCCCACACAAGGTTATATAAAAATATCCTTTGGATTGTACATAAAACACTTTAGACCATAACTGCATAAATCACTTCGCCAACCAGGCGATTGTCATGACACCACTTAGATCATAAATCACTTTGCCAACCAGGCAATTGCCATAACATTGCAAGTTAGTGCAATCCAGTAAATACCTATAGGTTGCACACATTGTAAAACCACACCAACACTGTTCCTACAATGTACATTCTGAAATAGTACTCGTTATCCTGTTATTGGAGGGAATCAAACGACATACATCATGAATCAGTGCACAAAATGCAGGTTGGACTAGAGCAAGTCCACATAAATCACCAGGTCACATCACACCAGTGCAGTTTGTCGTAATAAACAACTCATCACCCTTTATGACCATTAATCATAAAGACATGAAGTGTGTGATAAGTAAAACACATAATCACCAAGACACATCACTGCACATCGGTCACCAAATATACAGAGAGCACAGCGCTTCTGTGCTTTCAATTACCATATTACTTTAATGAACACCAGGCGTAGGTGGCAGGGCTCCCCTGCCACATACAACAGTGGATGCAGTAGCTCCGGTGACTTTCCTTGAAGGGAGCAGGGGCCTCTGTCGAGGTCTCTCCCCGGACTGCCCCTAATGAAGGCACATGCCCAAAGGTGTGTGATCCCCTCATGCAGATGCTTGCGATCGTGTAGAGCAGCTGCTGAAACCAAAGCACCGTTTTTGCCAACAAAAGAAAATCACACTGGGACCTTCTCGAGGTTTACCCCATGCTGCCACTACCACGGCAGCCAGGCGCCCCCCTTTGGTATGCCCTAGCATGGAGGGGGGAGAGCACCCACAGTAGAGGAGGGCAGGAGACCTCCCTTGGTCCCCTGCATGGGAGAACTGCAAGACTCAGCTACAAGGATGTCAGGCTGTCCAGTCCCTGGGAAAGGGGTGTTCACTGGCCCTGAGACCTCACAGGGCTTTGTGTAGCACCACACTGCCCGCAGGCTGCCTTTTATGGCCCTGCCCACAGCAAGACGGCAGCGGAGCTCTTCTGCTTTCTCTTAGGGCAGTCGATGGCTAAGGAGATCCGCAGGGCAGTTTCTCTTCAGGGCAGGGCACGCCCACTGGTGACATCAGCAGAGGAGTCCTTCGGCCCTTCTCTCACCGCTCCCTGGGGTTTCCTCCTTGCCACTATGGGGGATACAGTGTGTGAAGCTCACAGGTCCCACACCGCAGGCAGCTTGAGGTGTGAGTCCGCAGGACAAACCCAGCAGCTCACAAGCTGGCGAAGCCCTCTCCGACCGCAACCAGTGCCGTGCACAAGGAAGAGGAGACACGGGCTGGGGCATGAATGCTGCTCCTTGTCTCCATGGGGTGGGGAGGCTCCTTCTCTTTAGGTGAGGAACGTGCCCCAAGCACTCACTGAGGTTGCTCCACGCACTTACTTTTTACAACATACCTCGCTCTGGACGGTCAACAAAAGAAAACGCTCTTGACTGGCTTTCTCGTTTCAGGGAAATACCACGCTCACATGCGGTGTCCCTGACTGACCAGAAGAAGTCCAAATAAAGCGCTCACCACGCATCAACCTTGGGATGTTCCTTGGTGGCAAGAAAAGTACTCCTCACGCACTTTCTCAACACGCACAGCTGCAGGGATAACAAGCTCCAAAATAAAGTGCTCTCCACATGCTGATTGCAGGGACAAGGAACCTAACCGGCACTCCTTGGAGAACACGGGAGCACAAGGCACAGGCAAGCAGGCAGACAGACCAGCCCATTAGGGCCCTTGGAAACAAAGTGGCAGTCCTTCTCCTAGCCTCACAGGGCAAAGGTCAGCACAAGCAAGGGAGTACAATGGCGGTTCCTCCTGGCAGCATCACAGTTCCTTTTGGCCAGGTGCAGTCTGAAGAGCCATCAGCGTCTGGTTACGAGTCCACGCAGTGTCTCTAATCATGGGGTCACAACCCCTGTATTTATACAGCAAAAGTCTTTGTTCTGGGGCACTTCAAACACTTTTTAGAATTGCACAACACCCCCATTCAATCCCAAGCCCTGGCTCCAGCAAAACTACAGGGGGTGGACACAGCTTTGTGAAAGACAGGCACAGCCCTATTCAGGTGTAGGTGCAACTCTTCCCACCACTCTAAATACAGAACAGGTCTATTCAGGTGCAAGGGAAACTCCTCCCACCACTCTAAATGCAGCCAAGGTCTATTCAGCCCAGCGCTGAGTCACCCAGGAAAGGCAGGACACACCTCAACCCCCCTTGTGACTGTCTAGAGCGAATTCACATTCCTTTCTCCTGTCACTATAAACCAAACGGTGAATACACAACCAGGCAGGGCACAAAGAGTCATAAGCACACAGAAATAACCACTTCTAAAATAGTAATAACAAATCCGCTTTCACCAATAAGCAAAATTTATTCCTACTATTCCAAACATATCAAACCTGGCCACGCTACTCCTTTCATATCAGAAATGGCCACTGAAGCACATATCAGGGAATTCCCAATGCAAACCTATGAGAGGGCAGCCTTAAAGCAGTGAGAAAACAAATAGGCTGTTTGTCACTACCAGGACTTGCCACACACCAAAGGCACATGCCCTACCTTTTACCTACACAGCACCCTGCCCATAGGCCTACCTAGGGCTTATGTTAGGGGTGACCTATATGTAGTAAAAGGCGAGTTTGAGACTTGGCAAACACTTTAAGTGCCACGTCACTGCGGCAGTAAACTGCGCGTGCAGGCCCTGCACCGGCAGTGGCCTGAGAAAGGTTTGAAAGGCTACTTCTGTGGGTGGCGCAAGCAGCACTGCAGGCCCACTAGTAGCATTTAATTTACAGACCCTGGGTATATAGGATACCACTGTACAAGGGACTTGCAGGTAAATTATATATGCCAAACAGGCGTAGACCAATCTTACCAAGTTTACAAGAGAGAGCACATGCACTTTAGCACTGATCAGCAGTGGTAAAGTGCCCAGAGTCATAAAACCAACAAATAAAGGTCAGTAAAAATACAGGAGGCAGGCAAAACGTTTGGGGATAATCCTGCAAAAGGGCCAGCTCTAACATATTTTCACTGTTAAGATGTAGGGCCATATGTACAAACACATTTTCCTATAGACACAGAATGGGCAAAACCCTTTGATACATCTGGCAGGTGGTTCTATATTTTAGAAGTAGACACTGTTGTGAAAACCGCAAAGTTGACAACACTATTTAGGTCATGTATGTGGTTCTATATTTCAGAAGTAGACACTTTGGTGAAAACCGTATAGTAGACAACACTATTTAGGTAATGAATGGGAAACTGATTTTGAAGACTTGGACATGTTAACTCAAACACGATTTAGTCGTGTTGCTGAGCAAAGAGCAGATTACATTTCTTTCACTACAATATTTATTAGTTAAATATCAAAAACATTCTTCTCCCTGCAAATGGGTGATATTGAAGCTGCGTGGTCTAACAGCCCTGTGATAAAAGGTCAGATGTCTAGGTTGTCAAATCCGGTGGAAGATTATGAATTGTGGTCAGACGACTGTTTCATTTATTGTCTTTTTAACGAGGGAACATTTGTTTGACCCTCAATGGCAAGAGGCAGCAGAATTGTAGCTGCAGCCACTAGTGAACTGAATCATGCCCCAGCTAAGAACACTACACCTTCTCTCCTAGTAGGTTCTCTGACACTCTCTGTACACAACAGAAGCAGTATAAAATCATGAATCATGAAGAGAGAAGAGGTGGCTATTCTTAAATTGGGTTATTAGATGTGCAGGATGTGAGGTCTGCGCAAGTACTAGGTCCACAATTGTCTTCTTACTGGGAACCAAGCACCCTATTGTAGCACTTGACTCTCCCAGGGCAGCGAAGTCGAGCAGTCGAAGGCCTACTCGAGGGAGCTGGCGTGGGCTAATAATCGCCATCCTCTGTCAGGCAACAACAAAACCCAATGAATCCTTGTCCAGTCAGTGCTTTTTATTTCAAAAAGGAAACGTACATTTATTACACACGCACTACTAATTACTACGCATTAATTTACAAATATACACATAAGGTAGATGAAAATTACTTTGGTGATATTCTGAAATCAGATTTGACCCCTAGTGGGTCATGACGCCCGTAATTACAATACCCTCCACATATACCAGATATAACATCACAGTACATTTGGGTGTCATTTTACATAAAGTAGGCCGATTGGCTTTTTCAAGGGGTCATCACAACAAAATATAAGGCAAGTCTATTAGCTACATCAGGGGATCACCATATTAAAATTTAAGACAAGCCTAGTGGCTTTGTCAAAGGAGCACCACATTATAAGAAAAATAACCACACGTTAAATATCAGCACCATATCATTGCAATCAGTAATTATGTTTACATGAATTCATTATTGTGAGTAAAGCATTACAAAATAAACATAACATGTGTCAATGCCTATCTTTTACTACTTTAGGTCACATACAATACACCCATAGCACAAACCACTAGGCGTCTCTGCATTTCCAAGCAATCGAGCAAACGCTCTAGTCTATGGAGTTTTCTGAAAACTTGAAAAAGTCTCCCAAGGTCATGCAGCATGTGGCCTGAGAGACATAGGATTACTTTCTTAAAGGCATCCTAGACGGGCTGCAACACTCTATGCAGCCCCACACAATATATGTAGGCATGCTGGGTGTACCCCTGTTCCTGTTTTGGACACCACAATGAAGAATACTGTATGCAAATAAAGCCCCATAGGGCATTATGAAGTGCTCCGTTACTGGGGAAATCCATATTTTACTAGCAGATTTGCCTGGTTTAATTTCATGTGTGAAGCCTTCTGCCACACATCTTTTTCCTCTTTAGGGCTCTTTTTTGTGGGTGCATTGGTCCCACCCATGGCACATAGATTCTCTCTCCTCTACTTTTCCCTTCTCAGACCCCATGGCCTTGTGGCCATCTTGCAGGACATCTGGAGTGGAGTGCAGTCCAAGTCTTCCACCAACTGGTCTTCAGGGGGGCATAAGAGGGCCAGCACCACTGGCCTGGAGAGACCCTTCTACACCTGGGGGGCAGCTGCAGGTAAAGTCCTTAGTTCATCAGGGGCATCAGATGGATTCTCCTTCCAGCTGTCCATGACTCAAATCCAGAGTCTTGCTCTCTGTCTCTCCCTTGTGCAGGTGTTTTTTTTAAGTGTGGGTGGAAAGTTCTAGATGCCTGGCACCCATGGCTAATCCTAGGATGCCACAGCATCTCTCCACCTCTGTCCCGACCCACCTGCACAGCATTCTGGGCCAAGCCAATAAGGCACTATCAGGTTTTCTGTGTAAAGAGCTCCTTTGAGGGCCTCAGCTACACCCCTAGCTGATATCACTGCCAGATACCTTCCCACCAAATCTTCAAAGGGGAGCCCTTCTTGTGTTGGCTCCAAATGTCTGGGCTACCTCCTTTGTTCAGTGGGCATAGGCTGTCCCAACTCAGGTGCAGTATGACAGCTAATTATGAAATGCAGATTTTCCTCCCCACCCTTTCCTTCTCAGGAACTGAGTCAATCGCTGATATGTTGCTCCTTTTGTGTAGGGAGGCCTTTGTTCCATCAGCAGAGTGATTAATTTGTCCCAACAGGAAGACAAAAGACCTGGGATCTTATTCTGAGCCAGAGAAATATGACAATTCTGGATGACCATAAAATGTACACGTATGTACTTGGACCTGCTTAGTCAAACTGGGCATGCATGTTTCACCCCAGTTTCATAGCTCGTTGGACTTTGTAGGCCTAAGTGGTGCAAAACTGGACTTTAAGACAGATTTCACTGATGGTTATAATACAGTGACATTACAGATAATCAATTAAACCCTACTGACATATCTATGAAAGCCCACTATAAGGCCTACCCCAGGTCTGCATCTCCCCTGGCAGTGTCTTTCTGTACCAGGATATCTGTGTACAATTACCGGGCTGCACACATTGGTAGTCTCACATGTGCAACACGCACATGTTCACGTGTAACTAGCCCAGTGCCCCTTTCACTAGCTGCACTGCAGCAGTCTTATCTTAAAAGGTAGACACTGATGGTAAACACACTCAGTCCAATTACAAGGAAATTATAGTGGATGAGACTCCAGTAGTGAGAATCACCCACAGCAAAGGTCCAAAAACCGGATGATCAAAAGCAAAACATCTGGGTGGACTAAATGGGTGGAACCCATTTTGCTACACAGGGTCTTTAGGGTCTCTTGATTATCTGCCCTACTCTTTATTTGATGTTTTTAATATTCCTTGCTGCAAGTAACAGTTTAAAAAAAACCCTAGATGACAAGTTAAGCTGGCGCTTGGATGACCACTTTATGCCTTACGTTGGCATCACTAGACCTCCTAAACTGGCTGCCAGGGCCAAAAGGATCAATTTTAAATTCTCGTGCCTTGCCCACAGAGCATTCTACGATCCAGGATCTATGTAGCTCAAGAAATAGTTCATCCAATATGGTCCTAGCCACAACCTTTAATCTTTGGATGCATCCTGTTGGTAGTACTGAGGTTTAAGTGAGCGTGCTTACGAGGCAGGTCTTTCTCGGTCTCAGCTGCTATGCTGTGGCATGCTCTCCCAGTTACACTGGATAAAATCCCAGAATTTCTGCAGTTTCGGAAGGCATTAAAAATGTGGCTTCATACGCAATAGGAGCTTTATTTTACAAGTCTTTTACAGTTTTATTTCCTCTTTTTCTCAGTGACAGGATGCCTTTACTGGTGATAGAGTGCTAGTTATAAATCTATACTATCATAACATAACATCTGGAATGCATTGTAATGCTTTTTCAAACATTATGCTGAAAATATTAATGAAATTGGTACAGCCTCCACCTATACATCGACCATGTTGCACATTTTTTCTACAGAATTCTAAAAGTGCACTGTGCTATGGACGTATGCTCAGCTCTCACATTTGCTGTGACCTGCAGGTCATGCGTTTGAATCCCAGGACTCTCATCTCATTATTTCAAGGTCAGTAGATGGTGTACCAAACAAATATTTATTAATGACATATTTACAGTTCTTAGAGATGCCAACACTTTAATATGGTGTTGGATGTAAAAACAAGTTATATACGTTTCAATTCATGCGCCATATCAATAGAGTGTCAAAATGGAGTTTTTCAAAATGGTTTTCTGGGTCCCTCGCTATATATCACTACACTGCTCATCAGTCTCCCAGCCAAACGCTTCACTACTAGAAGATTTTGAAGGTCAGGGATGAGTGCGTTGGCATCGAAGACCTTTGGTGGAGACCTTGACCACCAACGAAGGGGGGATATTTGATCATGGATTGAAAGGTCTGCTTCACTGCTCTAGCTGGAGTTTTACAATTTTAACAATTACCACTTATAGTGTTTCCTACTTTTTCAGAGCTGGATCAAAATTTTCAAATTTGGAAAAAACTGCATTAGCTGGCACATTTGGTACAAAAATTGCTAGTGTCAAATAATGACCACCTGCTAAGCTTCTAAGATCAAGAATTCTAATTTTAAATACCTGCATGTGATGTGTTTGACTCTTCTTTCTTGGATCCCTAGCTTAAAATAACTGGCCCAGCCTCTTCCTGTTTGAAGGTCAAAAGTTCAAAGTGTAATTATATGCATCGTGTTTTGATTCTTCTCCCTTCCAATCTATAACTCAACATAAATGCCTTCAGGCTGCTTCCAAAGAACAGCTTAGTTGCACGTGGGTGTATATTATCTTGGTCAGCGCATTTAGCCACTGAGACTTATGATTTGCTGCATGGTATATTTATTTTCTTGGAACATATTATAAATCATTTGATGGCTAACCCCCACAACAATGTCGCTAATTACACAAATGATTTGAAACAGCAGTTTTGAATTTATTTGTTTGTCATGCGCGAATGTACGCAAGGAATAAATGCATCGTGCAGATTTTGTTGTGCTGTGCTCAAGAAAAGGAATTGAGGCTCGTGCAGTGGTACCCAGGTGATCCGCAAATGTCCCGCTCACTCAGCATCTTTCAAAATCTTTGAATGTCGGACAAGCTGCTCCTACGAGTCAAAACATAATAGTGCCAAGGCCAAGCTTTAGAGAAAAAGCCTGCTGCAGGAATTTAGGAAAACAGAATTGAAGGCATTATCTTGCAGTGCTTGCTCATCACAGTTTCATGAATATAGCAAATTACATGCTTCCTTTCCATTGTTGAGAGCCGTGATTTGGTTTGGCAGGGCATATCTAGCCTGGCACCTTGAAAATCATTTTTATAATGGAAGAATTTCTAATAATACTAATGCTGACCAACCATTGTATTACTATCAGTTTTGGTTTGCATTGGTCTATGCAGTTCTAAAGTAATTCAAATGTGTTTGCAGCATCCTAGTCATTGTTGACGGAACCCTTGGCGGATTCCTGGAAAAAGTTTGACTTTTCAGAAATTAAGTTGACACTTATATGCACAAAAAAAATGTAGGGCCATATTTACAAGCCCCTTGCGCCGCCGGTGAGTCCCTTTTTGTGACACACCGACAGCGCATTGTGGTGCTCCATATTTACAAGGACAGGTACAGCCACCCTGTGTGGCTTTTCATGTCCTTGTAAATACAGTCCCTTTTCACACAGCACTTGCGTGAGTAGGGCATTCCATGGGTGTTGCTGTGGGTGTTCCCAAGCAACACCTATGAGTTCTGCCGCATTTCCAGATTTACAACATTTCGTAAACCAGGTAATGCATCAGAATCCTACGCCTCACCAGGGGAGGCGTGAGGAGGCACAACAAGGAGAAATACTTTTGGTTCTCCTCGTTTTTTCCTCTTTCTATGCGCGCTGCAGTTTGCAGCACACATAGAAAGAGGAAAACACCTCTTGTGATTGTTTTTGTGCAGGAAGATGTTCCTTCCTGCACAAAAACAATCATCCCCACAACGCAGGCACCCTTGCACCATGGTGCAAGGGTGTCTGCATTGGCGCATGGCAGCAAATTGTTTGCCAGCGCAGGGGAGAGCTCAGTGATACGTCATATTGTTGTAAATATGACGTATCCCTTTGCTTCTGAAGTAACGCAGTGTGGCGCAGCCAAATGGCTTGCAACACCGCACTGTGTTACTTCATTGTAAATATGGCCTGTAGTTTGTATCACTCGTAATTTCCTCTGAGTCATAAATAGTGATTTAACTTTTTTGTGTAGTGTAGGTAACAGTTCTTCTCAGCCATAGGTCATAGGGGTAATTGGGGTGAATGCCTTAATGGCTTTAGTCTGGAATATAACAGAAGGAATATCCAGCAGCCACAATATAGCTGTCAAATATTTACATATCAAGGAGATAAGTGTACAGATGGATACGTAGATTTATTATTTTCTAACTCCATATCTCCATACCTTGAAGATATATAATATTGGGTTGTCTTACGGGCCGCCAGAGAGCGGCAATGCTTTGCCTGCATTTTCCTAGGGTGGAACTCAGTCCCCCAGAAGTCACTGTGTCTCTGCGAGGGGGAGGAGCCCCGCTCGAATATTTGAACACCGCCAGCTTCCCACAGCGCGGGTTGTGTCTATCGGGCCGCCAGAGAGCCTGCAATGCTTTGCCTGCATTTTCCTGGGGTGGGACTAGGTCCCCCAGAAGTCACTGTGTCTCTGCGAGGGGGAGGAGCCCCACTCGCATATTTGAACACCTCCAGCTTCCCGTAGCGCGGGTTGTGTCTATCGGGCCGCCAGAGAGCCCGCAACGCTTTGCCTGCATTTTCCTGGGGTGGGACTTGGTCCCCCAGAAGTCACCGTGCCTCTGCGTGGGGGAGGAGCCCTGCTCGCATATTTGAACCCCGCCAGCTTCCTGCAGCGCGGGTTGTGTCGTTCGGGCCGCCAGAGAGCCTGCAACGCTTTGCCTGCATTTTCCTGGGGTGGGACTCGGTCCCCCAGAAGTTACTGTGTCTCTGCGAGGGGGAGGAGCACTGCTCGCATATTTGAATGCCGCCAGCTTCCCGCAGCGTGGGATGCACGCGGGCGAAGGCCGGGCCAAGGACGGGCCCGTCTGCGCCCGTCAGCACCAGACAGAGGCAGGGCAGGGCCAACCCCTCTTGGTTCTGCGCCCCGGGAAGGTTTATTCTCTGGCTAGCTATCCTGTCTCTATCAAGGAACGATACAATGGTACAGCAAACCTTTGATCTACCAAGTGTCTCTGTTCATGTCAATGCTCTTATGACCTTTTGTTTGCTATGATCTATTTTGGTCTTGTCTAGAGGCATAACTATAATCCTGAAATCCTGAAATGGGGAAAATGAAACATCCGAGCTCTGCACCAACAAAGTCACCACCTAAGTCAAGGCAGTCTATCATGAACTATATAACAGGGGCAATGGGGGCGATAGAAAAGCAAATCCTAAGTGTAGAGGAAACTCTAGCCAGCTGCTCCGAGAATGTCCCCGAACCAGCAACTCCAAGTTTAATCATCCCTAATTCAGTTCAAGCGCCTGAAACTCTGACTGAGGGACTTGGTTCTCTGTCCAAAGATAGCAACAAGCTTGTACATAATCTATCTTCATCGGGTACTTCGAACCTCTCGAATAACCACTCCTCTCCCAAATGCCAAAAGATCTCAAGGAACTGTCCCACGGACTCCATTGTGGCTCTATCCGGAGGGCTAATTAAAGTTAAGAAGAGGATTCCAGTGCAAAAGACGGTAAAGATCTCAAATCCCTCTAGACCTGCCAAAAAAACAATATCTGCTGCACCAAAGGATTGCTCTTCACTGGTGACATCTGTTCAAGCACTGACTGATCTTATTAAAACAACGGTTTGCAGTCTTGCAGACAGATTGAAAGCTATTGAATGTGCTATGCTATCTTGTGTTGAGTGACTAGATGTTGAAAATGCCCATAGTGGGCTAAACGATCCTGCCAGAGTCAATACTATGGGTAGTACCTCTAGATCCCACGTAATTCCCCCGCCACAGCAACCTGCCATAGTAAATCCTGAGCCCCCTACTCGTCAAATGTTAAGCATGCTTCGGCAGCCCCATATAGTGCAACGAAATGATGTAGACAGACATAATAACGAAGAGACACCAATAGCTCCCATGCCCAGTACCCCCATGATGGGATCCTCTATTGCCCACCTTACTCATCACACTAATCCTTTACTCGCCAATGATCGATTAGATCATCCCCTGCTGCTACCCCGTACGTGATTATACTTGCTAATGTCCCGGTTTTAGGCACCCCCTTTTTAGAAACATGGGACTCGTTGAGAAACAAGTCTCTTAACTGGTTAAATTCCAGAGTCAGGATGGGGGGAGCTCTCTTTGATGATTTTAAGATGGTGAGACGGGTACAGTGGGTTGGCAGGGGCCCTAAGGTGTTTCATGGTGACTGTGTGGTGCTTTCTTTTAAATCCCCAGCACTAGTTAGAATGATATTGGCAAGTATAAATTCAAAGCTGACACTTCCAAACCAGATTTCAGTATTACCGCTTGGGTTCTTTTATAGGCCTCCGTTACAACTGTCTAATCAGCTGTCTTCTGAGACGCAGTGATCATTCTTACATCAATCAGGCCTTCAACCGCCAAGCTTGAATTTGAATAATTCATCTCAGTTGATGTACTCTATTCCAACATCCACTAGATATGAGTGTCTCTCTAACCTTGCTGGGGTAGACTGACTACAGGCGGTCATATTGGTAGGTGAATCTGTAGTTAAGGATGTTCCTACTTCCTTAATGCCTGCTAACAGCTTACCGGTAGAGGGGGATGTATGGGTAGGTGAATCTGTAGTTAAGGATGCCCCTACTTCCCTATCGCCTGCTAACAGCTTACCGGTAGAGGGGGATGTATTGGAGGCTCAACGATGTATGGCGCTGACTATGAGGAGGGGCAAGAGTAATCTGGACTGTATAACTCTGGTCTAAACATGATTAGTGTCCTAAGTTGGAATGTTGCGGGACTCCGTAGTAAGATTAACCAATCTGAATCACTAGAATTTGTAACAGGTTTTAGCATCTTTTGTTTACAGGAAACTTGGGTTGTGGAACCAATCCATTTTAATGGATATAGAACATTTAACTTATCAGCTGTTCCATCGAGACATGGTAGATCTAAGAGGGGTATATGCATCTATGTGTCAAATGACTTAACTTCCTCTACGGTAGTCGCAAAACCCCTAACAATTTTTATCAAATTGTCACTATCGAACTTTCAGGCTCTATACGTCTGACTCTAGTTAATTTCTACAACAATGCCTGTGATTCTGACATATTGCGTATCTTGGATCAACTTGATGCTGATCTTGAAACTCTATATGACAAGGGGAATGAGGACAAAATGTTGGTGTGGGGGGATTTTAATATTAAATTGTGTAAAATGTCATCGAGCAAGGTTTGTGGTCTCACCTCTCCAACAAACGACGACCTTACGCATTTTCTACACTCAGAGTACAGTGAAAAACTCAACTAACTCATCTCCAAATATGATCTGGGTTTTAGTAACGAACTCGGGACTAGACCAGTCATGGTACCATGTACTCACGATGGTGGTATGGGTAAAAATGTTATTGATTTTATCTTGTTCCCTAACCGCTATTCGGCATTACTAACTGATTTTAAAATTCATGATTTAGCAATGAGTGACCACTTTCCTCAGAGTCTTACGATGAACCTTGGCAGTTAAATAAAACAAGGGGTTTGTCACTCCACTATGTCTGTAGAGAACATAGAATTATCACGAACAAATGGTTATACCTTAACGTGGTCCATGGTTGAACCAAATAGTTTTTAAAGAAACTAATTGACCAACAAATAAATGCCTTTGATGTTTGTTTGGATGATTCAGTAGGTCCTTCTGCTATTATGGAATCATTCGATAAAATTACTAAGGCAATTAAAGCGGGCCTATTTGCACACCAGAAAGGTAGTAAAGCAAACAAGAAGCCCTGGTTTGACCATGCTTGTTCCGAGGCACATAAAAACTTAAAACTGGCCTTAAAGTGCACACCCAGGAACATTCTGGAGAATCAGCATAAGAGACGGCTGTACAAGCTTGCAATAAAAAAACGCAAAAGAAGTTTGAAATCTGAGGCTTGGGACAAACTGTACGAGGCCAGTTGTAATAATGATCCTACCGCATTCTGGCGTGTAGTTAACTCCCCCTTTTTTAACGAGGATGACAAGCCTAAAATAGAGCTGGCAGTGAATGAAGAGGGCTGGGTATCACACTTTTCTAAATGATATTCTGACTCTACAAAGTTTGGTGGAAAAGAGATAAAAGAGGCCCCACTGATGGAGACTACAACCTTCAATAAGGCACATGATTGGCCCGACCTTAATTTCACTTTGGAAGAAGTCACCCTGGCTATAAGCTCGAGTAAGGGTGGTAAAGCACCAGGGCCTGACGGGGTTCCCATTGATCTGTTTAAGGCTAATATGGAACTCTGGGGCCCCCCTCTTGACCCTTGTCTTTAGATCATGTCAGAGTGTAGGGTTTCCCCCTCATGGTCTGAGTCCCATATCGTTCCAATATTTAAAAAAGGCGACCGTAACTGCCCTGCAAATTATAGACCGATCTCCCTGCTAGATTCTTTGGTCAAGGTCGTGGGCCGCATAATTCTAAGTAGATTGCAAAATTGGGCGGATGATAACAACATAATTTGGGATTTTCAATATGGGTTTCGAAAAGGTCAGGGACTATGGTGCAAGCCATCAATTTAAACCTGATCATGAGCAAGTATGCCCGCATTAAAGGAGGTAATTTGTTTTTAGTTTTTGTCGATCTTTCGACTGCTTTTGATTCAGTAATTCACGATAAACTTTGGTCCGTTTTGACCTCAACGGGAATTGACCATACAATCATTAGCTTTCTGAGATATTTATATTCTACAAGCTGTGCTAGGATTCGTTTTGGTATAAAGGGCAAATGTACCCGTTCTTTTAATATTGAAAAAGGAGTTCGCCAAGGGTGCATGCTCGCACCCTTTTTATTCAATCTGTACACCAATAACCTAGGTGATACCCTTGCCAACTTATGTTTGGATTTGCCACAAATTAAACAACTCCCAATACCCGTCCTGCTTTACGCAGACGACGCAGTACTCATGGCTCGTACTCCACTGGCCCTGCAGCAACTTCTTGATAACTTTGTGCACTTTATGGAATATCTGGGGCTGAGACTTAATATAAGCAAAACTTTCGTTATTAAGGTAGGCAGAAGCTCCACTAAAATGCGCAATATTTGTGTTGGGAAAGATGTTATTCCACTAACTCCCACTTTTACATATCAGGGTATTTTATTTGATTGCGAGGGGAATTGGAAAAGCGCCATAAATCAAAAAAACTGCAATTTATTAGATCCATTGCAGCCTTGTGTAACTTTGCAAGGAAAATAGGCTGTAAACAACCAAAAGAAATGTTAAAGATTTATAATGCAAAATGTAGAACTATTGCTATGTATGGTTCTGAGCTGTGGGGTTATGTAAATCTGGAACCACTACAGGTGATTGAAAATGCTTTTTTTTAAAAACCTTCTGGCGCTTCCTTCTAGCTGTTCAAATTTTGTGTGCCATTCTGAATTGAGGGCCATTTATCTAACAGATCTGATAAGAATCCAGCCAGTCCTCCTTTGGCACAAGATCTGGACTTCGGACCACCTGGAATTTAATTGTGCTTTAGTAAAGGACTGCTGTGACTCTGATCATTCACTAAATGTTCCATGGCTAAAGTACATTAAGAACTTCATGGTAGACATTACTCACCCGGAATTTTATGAACAACCGGTCTCTCTGAATAATATTACAAGGAAAGCACTTACATCAGAGTATATAAAACATCTTGAAGAACTGAGACTATCAGTGGAACTAGTTAAACCTTCAGTTCACCATAACCAAATGGTTTTAACCACTTGTTCAATGCAACCATATCTTTTTAACGTTTTAAATGCAAAAGATAGATTTGTTTTAACACATTTTAGATTAGATATATTTTACCGCTTGACGACATTTCCAAGTGTTAATAATTGGTCAAAGGAATTAATGTTGTGTCCTTGCGATAACATGTCCAATCAATCAACGATTCACATTCTGTTCTTCTGTAAATTATACACTGATATGAGGAGATCTTTTATTGTTCCTATACTGAAATCTTTAAACTTCAAGCAATGTAGACCGGCGTTTTTATATTTGCAATTGCTTCCCAATTTGTTTACATGTGTGGCATTAGCAAGGTTTCTTAGGGCTGTATTAACTAGAAGAAATAGAGGTCTTGCATTATTTTAAATTGTGACTGTTTCGAAAAAAGTTTTATATCTCTGGCTAATTTTAAAATATACTGCTGTTATATGTCTTCTTTCATGATACAGCTTGTGAATCGAATAAAGATTAATTGAATTGAAATTGAATATATATTCACTGAAATAAAACAAAGGTTAAAGTGACATTACAGTTAGGTGAAATGTAATGTGTTACACTCTAAACACCACTGAAATTCACCAGTTTTACTATATTTAATTTGTGCCCCCGCCATTCACAGTGTAATTTCAGATGTCATCAGTGATGTTATCAATAATGCCATAGGACGTCATGGGGCCGATTACGATGGAGGTCGGAGGCTTTCCGATCCCCATCGTCGGTTTCTATTCCGACGGGTTGATTATGTATGGGCCGGTCGGAATTGAAACCACCCAGTCATTCCGGCTGGATTCTGATGGGCTCAAGGAGCCCGTCTGCCAGTCCAAACCGTCTTGTAATCCAAAGGGCGGGTCTTTCCATCCTTGGGATTACGATGCACGGTTGGGAGCGTGTTTGGGAGCCCCCCGCAGGGCCCCCTTGTGTGTGCGGCCTCCGGTTGGGGGCCGAGGGGGCACCTATTGTGACCCCCTGTTGATCCCTGCACCCTGTGACAGGCATCTCTTTGTGCCTGCCATGAAGTACAGGGATGAACAGCACCTCCCATTTCCCTATGGGAGCATGTATTATGGCCGGTTTATGGCCTTAATGTATGCTCCCATAGGGAAATGTTGGAATGGGACCGAACAATGTTCGGTCGCATCCTAATTAGGTGGTCGGGACTGCCGACTGGAGGCTGGTCGGTCCCAGGACCGAGACGCTGTCGGGCGCAAATCGTAATTAGGCCCTATGAGTGAAGTAAAATGTGATGTCATAAGAGTGAGTTATAGTTACTTGAGTTACCTTTAAAGTGGGAATTTTAGTGATTTTTCAAGTTTAAAACGTTACGTTTTACCTTACTATAATGTAACTTTAACTTTTGTTTTTCTCAAGTGAATTTCTGTATTTTTTCAATGTAAAGTATCAATATAAAGAGGTGTCATTTAAAGTACAGCAGATCTACTGGCTTTGTAAATGGTGAGGAAACTAAAATATAAAAGGCAGATCTATTGGCTTTATCAGGAGGTGAGCACCTCAAAATATATAAAGCCCACCATTGCCATAAATTCACCAATACCTATAATCAAATGTATATTTTATAAATGCACACATTGTAATGTTAAAGAATAGTGACAGTAACAGATTATTTTTAATAAAGCATAAAAAAAATATAAACATGTCTTTGGGTCTTTTTAAAACATTTGTAGGCCACAAAGTGCAGCCATAGATCCAGCCACAAGTGATCCCTCTATCCAACTGAAAAGGATACAGTTCCAGCTCAGAATGCTTTAAAAATAATGGTAAACTCTCCTGGGGTCTTGGATTCAAAGACAAAGGAGGCTTACTGCACCTTATTTTAAAATGTTGCTGGGGGGGCTGCTATGCTCCCTGCAGTCCCCCCCTCAAAATTAAAAAAATGCTTGATGGTGCCCCAGCCCCCTCTAGGGGCACCATCCATACCACAAAATACCAATTAAAAGTCCTTGCATTATGAGGTGCTTTTTGCCTAGGAGCTGTGAGTAATAAATGAGCTCTGGCCACTCATTTATTATTATTTTCCCTGTTTTGTTTAATTTGTTTACGGGTGTCCCAGTCCCACCCAGGACACCGACAGGTTGCTACAACATTGGGAGCCGTGGATGGAGCACCAAGTCACCTGTGGCCTCACTTGCTCCCCATCCTGCACCCATTTTGGAGGGGAGCCAGCATTTTTCTTTCCTTTATTGACATTTTTTATATTGGTACCCGGCTCCCACCCAGGGTGCCCACATTGTACATTGGAGGCCCCGGAAGTAGGCCCAAGGCCACCCCGGCCATGCCAGTAGTGGGTGCCAATGGGAGCTGGCATTGCTCCTCCTGGCTCGGAGCAGCTTTTCTTTCTGCTCCCGCTGAGCAAGGGCAAACCGTGTTCCCTACCTGCAAGAGCGTGGGCAGGGAGTTGAAGTGTTCCAAGCTTGCACTATTGGAACTTGGGAACAGTATAATGTCCTGACAATGGGGGCCCCTGTATCGTGTTTGTTGTTGGGCCCTGGTTGATGGGGTGCCCGGGCCATTGTATGCCTTAGTGTGGGGGTAGAGGACCATAGAGGGATGCCTATGGGCCACACAACCCCACCAGCTTCCTTGCCAGCACTGGGGTACCCACAACTTTGTTGTATGTTGGGTTGCCATGGAGTGAGGCCCAGGCGTGCACAGCCCTGCCGGCTCCCCTGCCAACACCCATCTCAGGTGCTAGCGGGTGCCGGCTTTGCTCCTACCAGCTGGGAGAAGATATTCTTTCTGCTCCCACTGGGCAGAAGCAAACTTAAGTTCCCTGCCCACAAGAGTGTGGGCAGTTAGTTAAAGTGCTCCTTCTCCGCGCTATTATTGCCAGACACAACACAGTGTCCTGGGAATGGGGTCCTTGGCCATATAATGGCTTGAGAAGGGGAGCCGCACACCCTCCTCCCATTTAGTTTAAAATCCAGTGACCTCCCCCAGTCCCAGGCACACCCCCAGAGGGCTTGAATTGAAAAGGGCGGAAGCCTTTTTATTTCTAAATTTCACCATCGATGCATGGATGTACCACTAAAATAAGAAATACGTTTTTGGCCCAGTGGGTGTCCCTTTGGCAACCATGCCAAGGGTGCCATAGTATCCCTACCCTACCCCTGTATATTTTTTCAACCTTTTTTTCAGGACAGTCCCTAGCTCCTAAAAGGGCTGACCCAACATCTTTTTTGATGTGATGGTCGCCAATCAGATCATATCTTTTGATTGGTAGGGTTCACAGATCCTCTGTGGCATTAAATACAAATACATTTTGAACGTTACTTTCTCAAAAACTACTAAATGGATTTATACTAAATTACAAAAAGCACTCTTTCTGGTTCAAGATCTAGCTTTCTGCCAAATTTGGTGTAATTCCATTAAGCTGTTTTTGCAGTATCTCTGTTCAGTTTTCCTATGAAAAATTGCATGGGGAAAAAAAAATTTGGTACACCCCTTTTTCTCAGCCCCTGCTTGACTGATCACCCTGAACCTTTCTAGAAAGAAGCTGAGGTGGATGAGATACGTACATGTGGAGATAGGTATAGAAAATCTATGCATACTTACCTGTCAATATTTTGGTACTCGATATTCTGATCACAATATAATGCTTAAATACCATGGCTTTTGAACACTGTGTGGCATCATATGTAAGATGGAAATTGAATCAGAGTATTGAAAATCCCTAATCTAAATAAATCACTAAAATATGCTCAATCATTTATCACCTGCCACACCATGTAATGCATATTGCAAGCACAGCTCTACATAATGTATTTGCACAAACTGCAAAACTTATCTGCATGAAAAATTAAAATGGTGGTACATATGGAGCCACATCACCAATTTTTGTGTCTATGAAGGGAAGTAAAGGGGTGTCCTCTATTAGACCCTGATATATTGGTCATATATTAAGGAATAGTGAAGAGAAGGGCACACACACGCCAACTCCATCACCCTCCTGGAGAACCTGCTCAATGTTGACTGCACCCAACCAAACCGACGCACAAAGCCGGACACACTCTCGACTCCATTTTTCTAGCCCTGGGCAGTGAACTCTGCTCTGTTTGCAGAGTTTTCAGCACTCTGTGCTCTGCAAAGCAAGTGGAGTTTCGTAAAACTCCGCTCCGTTAACCTTAAGTTGGCAAGCGCCAGCGAGGAAAATCCAATGCTAGACCACCTCCCAGTGAGATTTCTCAATGAGGGCGGTCACAGATGGTCGCAACCTCTCGCATTGAAAAACCATCCGTTCGCGTTGAGGAATCTGCCGCTCGAGTAGGAAATCTACTCGAGCGGCAGAAAGAAGCAGCACCCTCTTGCGCTGTGCATAGTGCAGTTTGTGCTGATTTTACAGCTTGGAACAAGCACCCGGCGCTAAACATCAGCCTGAACGGCTCGACCTAATGCACTCCGCTGCTTGCAGAACTCCGCGTAGTGCAGCGGAGTATTTTGGGCACTTCGAAGAGTTCCACATAGCGGATCTCCACGAACTCCGTCCAGGCCTAACTTCTATTTCCAGTGACAGAATCAAATTTAGCCACATCACAAAACTCACCTGGACCGACCGTGCCATCATTCACTTCACCATCTACGATGCCCAGCATACCATCACCAAGCACCACAGCTTCTCCCACCACAGGTGGGGTAAGGTAACCGGAACCCATAGGACACAGGCCCTAAGCACCACCCAACCTGACGCTTCAGCAGACCTTGACCAGGCCGTCCAGAACTTCTCCGCCTGGATCAAATGCACCGACAGAGTAGCCCCGCTAAAACCAGCAAAATCCAACAAAACCTCAGAACAAGCTGGCTGGTAAACCACAGAGCTCAGAACCAACAAGAACAAGCGGAAGTGCTACTGACTCAAGAAGCGATGGTGCATCACTAAGAACCCCTCCGATAGGGCTACCCACAAGCAGCCCTCAGAAACATCCTCCAGCACATCAAGGAAGCCATGAGAGCAGCCATCACTGCCCGCATCGACACCACAGTCAACCACATGAAGGAACTTTTCAAAATAGTTAAGGAAATGTCCAACCTGACAGCTACAGAAAACACCATCCACTCCTCCCAAGAACTCTACGACAACCTCTCTGACTACCTCCACTGCAAGATAACCACCATCTACAACAACTTTAACTCCCCATCCCACCACTCTCAGCCTCAGAAACTTTAACCAACCAGCTAACACCTGCAGAATGATCACCATCTGGTTCCCGCTAACCATAGTGACCACCACAACCATCATGTCGTCCATCCGCTCCGGGGCGCCCACCGACCCATGCTCCACCATCTCTTCAACCTCGGAACCAACCCAATCAGTACAAAACTCACCAGCATCCTCAACACCTCCATCTCCACAGCAACCTTCAAGGACAGCTGGAAACACGCAGAAGTCAGACCCCTGCTAAAGAAACCCTCTGCCAACCCCAGCGATATCAAAAATTACCGACCGATCTCCCAGCTCACCTACCCAGCCAAAATATTCATGAAAGCCATCAACCAACAGCTCACCGAATACCTGGAACATAACCAACAACTCGACGCCTCACAATCAGGATTCCGTGCCAACCACAGCACTGAGACTGCACTGATTGCTGCCACAGATGACTTCTGAACTATTCTCGACCGTGGAGAAACAGTGGCCCTGATCCTCCTCGACCTCTCTGTTGCATTCAACACCATCTCCCACCAAACCCTCATCAACAGACTCCAAAACACTGGCATACATCAAATAGCCCTCAAGTGTATCACCCCCTTCCTTATATGACGCACACAGAGCATCCGCCTGCCTTCCATTACCTCTGCACCCAAGGACATCATATGCGGCATACCCCAAGGATCATTCCTCAGCCCCACCCTGTTTAATATCTACATGACCACCCTCGCAGACGCTGTCAGATCCAATGGACTCAACATATTTTCCTACGCAGGCAAAAATCAACTAATCCTCTTACTCACCAAGAACCCCTCCAAAGCCAAAACAAACTTCTGCAATACCATGACCAATGTAGCCAAATGGATGAGAGGCGACTAGCTCAAACTCAACTCCGACAAAACAGAAGTTCTGATCTTCAAGAGGAATAGCTCCATATGGGACCACAGCTTGTAGCCAGCAGAACACGGACCAACATCCACACCAACAGACCATGTACGCAACCTTGGAATCATCCTCGACTGCACACTGACCATGAATTGACAAGTCAACACAGTCGCCTCCTCCTGCTTCCACACACTTCACATACTTCGCAGAATCTTCACATGGATCCATAGCAACACCAGAAAGACCCTCACGCAGACCCTCGTCACCAGCCGCCTCGACCATAGCAACACTTTCTCTGCCGGAATTTCCACCCATCTCCTCAGAAGACTCCAGAACATTCAGAACACTGCAGCTAGACGCATCCTGGACCTCCCCAAATGGACCCGCATCACCCCCACTTCAGAAACCTCCACTGGCTCCCCAACCAGACGAGGTGCCAGGTCAAGATCCTCACACATGCCTTCAAAGCTCTACATGATCAAGGACCCCTGCGCTCCTCTGCACTCGCCCTTGCACTCACCCGCCACATCCGTCGCAGCCGCAGCGGGGGCCACTCCTTCTCCTACATCGGTGCCAGAACCTGGAACGACCTGCCCCTCCACCTACAGACAGCACCCTCCCTGGCGGACTTCAGAAAAAACTCAAGACCTGGCTTTACGACAGAGACACAGCACCCTCAGCGCCCAGATACACCTAGGGGTGCCAGTGCTGCGCTATATAAGTGCTGACTGATTGATTGACGCATGGCTACTAGAGGGTCACTGGAGGCCGGCTTTGTCAAGATGCACCATATGATATGTGTCAGAGCCAGGATAACCTCGTAGGTGATAGGGCGCTTAATAAATAAACATAAGATAACAAGTGTTAATGCTTTGAGAAATAAGGGACCTGCTCATTTGGCAAGATATTGGACTTTAAATCCAAAAAAGTACTTGATATTAGATACTCAAAGCAAATCTAGTTCAAAAAACACTATTTCGTTAAAAACAGAATAAAATGAACTATGAAAGCATTATTCAGTGAATCGATTAATCAATAATCAGTACTTTAGAGAACTCTTTCATGCCAGCCGCACAACATCGAAGCTTAGAGTCAGCGAATTGCAAATTTGAATTCCCAACTTTAATTTAGAAGAAATCTCATGGTAGATTACTTGTCACAATAAAGACATAATGCACTCAGAGCACTGCCATTTCAGTTCATTGTGTCTCTTGACAATAACAAAGAGGAACAAATGCTACATGGCCACTAATTACATTAATCTATTAAAAGTGCAATTACAAAGCAAAATAAGACAAGCGTTGTCAAGGAAGCATACGCCACATTTTCGATCTGTAGATGAGCACAGAAATGTAATTAGCTGCTGCTCCGCCAAGCTCCTCGGAACAGCCGTAGGCTGTTCTTCAACCCTATAATTTATTTGGGATGAGATTCTGTTTATGGTAAGGCTTCATCGGAATTGTCAGCCAATCACGCGGGATCATATACCTGAAATTGACTTGAACTAAAGTAGTTAGTTTCGGCTTGTCCCCAATAATGCACAGTGTCATGCCTGCTGAAGGTTGAGCTCTCCCTGATACAAGCGGATTAATTAAGATACATCATTTACCCACTAGACGGTTCAAACGCATTAATGTGGACGAGACCCGCCATTCCACCTGGATAGGCTGCACAGCACCACATGCAGCGAAGGGTCATTCTCGACAAACTTGCTACCTTCAAATCGGCAACAACGTCCTGTCAGAACAGCTAATATGGATGAATGTTCTGGGCCGCGCGGTAATGTGCACATCATACTCGGTGCTTTTCGATCGCTTGCCGCATTTATCGGTCAATTGCATGTGTTATTCTAGCCCGGCAGCTTGTCTTTCTCTTCTCCGCCATTGCACGTAAAAACAGAATAACATGGCGAGGAAATGTGTATGCATTCATCCACTTCATAAAGGGTGATCAGTAGGAGGAATTACAGAGGACAGTCCTTATATGGATGCAAATTGGAGGGGTGGGGATGGGGCTGACAATTTAGGGGTTTATTCAACAAATAACAAGCGATACCACAAAAAACCTAGGTATATGCGCACTATTGATATGAACGTATTCCTTTTTGGAATTATGTATACTGACAGGTATATATCTGTGGAACTGTGACTCTCATGAATTCCTGCACGCTCTCCTGTCACACAACTCACACTGTCCGCACTGCAGTAAATCTGCTGTCAAATGAGTAGCATAATTGTTCATATTCAGGTTTATTTCCGTTCCTCTTTTTTTGACAACATAGAAAACATTTATCTCTTTGTGGTGATGTCCTTTGCTCTGCATAATGCCCATTCACAACCTGCCTGAACTAAAGTCTGCTTTTTGTATGTGTAAAGTTACGAGTAGGAACTGTATTGCAGATATTAGTCGGTTCCCAACATTTGCAGGAGGTATTTACTTAAGGGTGCAATGGAAGCATCCATGCTTCTAGGCCTCATATGCACCAAAGGAAGGTCAGCTGAAATCTGCCACTTGACTGGATTCCAAATATACTAAGGGCCTCATTTCCAAAGAATTAGCATCGGGCAGTGCCGCAATTCATTTTGCAGGACTGGCCTACGCCAATTTGAAAGCGCAGGAATGCACCATATTTTGTAAATGCACCACATTTACAAGATATGGTGCATTCCTGTCCTTTCAGCCAGCGCCGGCATACAATTTGTAGCCGAGCACCAATGCAGGCACCCTTGCACCATGGTGGATGAGTGTCTGTGTTGTTGGCATGATTGTTTTTTGTGCAGGAAGGAGCACCTTCCTGCACAAAAACAATCACAAGAGGTGTTTTCCTTGTTCAATGTGTGCTGTAGAATGCAGCACACGTGGAAAGAGGAAAAACAAGGAGAAATGTAAACATTTCTCCTCGTTATGCCTGCTCTAGAGAGGCGTACGTGTTTGGTGCTGCCCCAGGTTTATGTGATTTTGTAAATTTGGGGCAGTATCAAAATCCATGGGTGTTCAATGGGAACACCCACCACAATGCCCATGGAACGCCTCCTTGACTTAGAGTAGGGCAAGGCAGTGTGGCTTTGCGTCGCCTCATAGATATGATTGAGAGGCCTGCGCCACTGGATGGTCATAAAAAGTGATGGTCCAGAAGCACAGGCCTCTTGTAAATAAGAGCCTGTGCACATCTGAGTTACTAAAAATCTAGGGGCCCATTTATGGGCTGGTTTGCATCGCTCTTGCAGCATGCATCATGGTGCAAGAGCAACGTAAACCTTACATGTGATCTGTGAAGTCACGCAAGGACACTTTGCGTGGCCCAGAGTGGCTCTATAAATTTGGGGGAAGGCAACGCAGCGCAAATCGCTATATTGCCTTACTCTGCCCTGGGAAGGCATTCTTCCATGGGCGTTGCATGTGTGTTCCCATGCAACTCCCATGATTTTTGACTTATTACCAGATTTTCCATGACTGGTAGACCTGGGAATGCGCCAAAAGATATGCCTTCTCAGGTGAGGCTTACCAAGGAGAAATATCATTAATTCTACAAGTTACTTCCTCTTTCTTTGTGTGCTGCAAAGAGGAATATGCCTCTAAGGATTGTTTTTGTGCAGGAAGGTGTTCCTTATTTTCGAAGTATCTAGCTATGAGCGGTTGGGTAGCCTGGCCATTGCAGAGTTGGGGCATTACAGAAAGCTTGACAGGATAAAGGAGACAAGTAAATGGTCTGACCACAACTGCAGTTGTCTTGACACGTCATTGGTTTCAACATTATGCATGAGGACTAAGCCCATCCTAAGACCACTGATGTGTTTGGCCAAGCACTGCCTGAGTAAAGTCCAAGGCCTGTATGTTTTCAAGAATGTTGACTCACGTCAACCATGATAAGATGTTTTAGTCTATTGTCAAGGGCTTGTGGTTCATTTCACGGATATTCTCCAGGAACAGCATTATTAACCCTTGCTTTAATTCTCTAGTCCTGTGGATAATCTAAAAGCATAGTAAGGCGACTGCCAGTGAAGGTAATGCTTTTGTCACTAAAACAGATACTTCTCAGAACTAATATGTAGCAGAGGGTTTCAGGTATTTAGTCATACGTGTCCACAGTTGGCATTTGGGAAGATTGGATATAGATTATGCCACCTATTAAATGAGAACTGATTTCTTTTGGGGGATTGGTTTCGGATATGGATTTGTATGCTAACAACAATTTTGTCATTGTTTCATGTGGTTCATGTTGTGTGTGTGCAGCCTGTAGTTGCCAGAGTGTTTTACTGAAGAAGGCTCTCTGGGCCTTAGTGCACAGGATGGGTAGAAGTTGTAGACTCAATCAAGGTTGTGTTAGTACCATTTAGGTTTCTTTGTGATAAACAAATGGACTGTTGGTACTGCTGGGTTGGGGGATGATATGCCATTTAGGTGGTCTGCAGTTAGCAATGACAGTCTTCTATTGCCCACACTTATTTATTTTGGCAAATTCTCTTAAATTTGCTATGTAAAAAGTTGTCAGTTTTCTTTAATCATGATTCCTTCATTGGTGCAGATGGTGTTTATACACTTTGTGAGGGAATCGGACATGTGCACAGGGCCGGCTTTAGCGCTGGTGGCGCCCGGTGCAACAATCACTTTTGGCGCCCCCAAGTCTCATGACCACGTCCTCGGATTCTCTCACTACCACCTTCAAAAGTGCCCCTCATCTTTCACATCATAAGATATTGCTGAGCACAGCGGCCCCCTGAGGTCACCGCGCCCCCCTCCACAGGTCAGCACCCAGTGCGGCCGCACCAGCCGCACTGCCCTAAAGCAAGCCCTGCATGTGCACAAGGTAAGTCTGACATCGCCCCTTTAACACTGAGGTCTTTCTGAAATTTTATTTTCCACTCTTTTTGATTGATCATGAAGAATAAAAAGTCAGTCTTAGTTATGACAGCTTTTCATATGCAGCTTGTGTATTCACCAATGTGGAAAGACTATGCAATTTTTATCATAATAGAACATTTAAATTGTTGTGTTTTTGGATAGTGTAGTTGGTGAATAATTCATCAAGATCTTTTCTGGGCCATCTACTTGGAGTTTACCAGAAGGGACCCAGGTTGATCACAACATAGTTCGGAATTCTAGATAAACCATGTTTCCTTTTCAGAAAGTGTGTTTTGCAAAGTCATCCTGTGCCCTGGGAAACCCCCAACTTTTTGCTGACTGGTACTGGTGGTAACTGACTCTGACTGACCCTGGGCTCTGCCTAACTAGGCGGCCCAGGGCCAGTGCTATGCTGAAAGATACACTTAGAATACAGTGAAAACACCTACATACACTAGGGTACACTATGGGTTAGGGTACCCTTGTGATTGGCATGACCTCCCCTATAAGGCCCTAGCACGTAATAGGGCAGGGGGATTGAAACTACATTTAAGTCCCTAGTATAGAATAGGATAGGGCAGTTTAGAGGCCAGCAGCCTTTTCTGCACTTGCATGTGTGCACTGCTGGAGCCTGAGGTTAAAAGCAGCCCAGTGTTGCAGGACTGCTTTAAAAAGCAAATTGGGCCGAAACTTGACTTAGGTGTTTGGAACACATAAAAATGAACAAAATACAATGTTTGGGCATATTAGGCACCCCCAGGGTCTCCCCTAGATGTCCCAGGGGTCGGGGGTCAGGTATTTATAAGGAGGAGCCTTATAAAATGAGTTTTATATGCCCTGGGCTAAGTGAAATTGCACATTTCACTCCCCACATTGTGATAAAGTGCTTCAAAAGATTGACTTTTGTGCTAGGAGCACTGAGGAGGGAAGATCTGCAATATTTTTACATATTCAGAACCCGTAAAGTCTCCCCTAGGTGTTCCAGAGGTGGGGGGTCCTGTAGATATAAGCAGGGTTCTTATAAAATGTGTTGTTATGAACCCTGGTGTTGGAAAAATGGCCCAAGTCATTTTTCCCATTGGAAATACCCTGCCACGTAGGTTAACATGGCAAGAAGTTTTTAACTAATACTTCCAGCTAGGAGAATAATAAAATAGCATTCAAGGACTTCCCAGAATGACATTGATAAATCCAACAATATAGTATTGTTGAATTTCTTCCAAAATATACAGGCAAGAAGTTATAAGACTTTCTTGTCCGTAAGCCAAAATTCAATATTCCAGTGGTCTGTCCTGATTGGTCATAGTTAAGTGGATTAGCCAGGCTCCTTTGATGAGGTGATATAGAGTTCCTGGGATTAGCCAATTCTTCTGGGAGGGCAGGGTTCTGCTACACAGGAATGCCAGAGCAGGGGTAGGGGTCATAGACAATATCCTTCAATGGAAGAAGGAAAACAGGCAGAAGACACCAGTTTCATTTACAACTCTCCTCTTTGTACCCAGCCAGATGCTAGGCTTAAGGAAGGAATGAGCAGATACAAGGGGGAGAGACTATGGAGATTAGTCATCCTGGAGTTGTGTTTAGCCAGCTCTTCTCTCCCTGCTAAAAATTCTGACATATTGCATTTTTGAGAAAAAGTGCTTTCTGGGATATCACTGTGCCACACTTTGGAGGAAGTGGTCATGCTCTGGAGTGTTGGCCTGCACCTCATTAGACAGGAGTGTTCTCCTGACCTGCTTGACCCCAGAGAACACTGAATAAGTATCTGAGAGGGACAGTGCCTCTCAGATCTGCTGCTTGAAACTTAAGAGAGCAAGAAGGGTCCACGTTGAGGAGTTTGATGTGCATTAACCAGGCACTGCACTCTGAAGATTGTGCTTCCTACATCATCCAGAACTACAGTCCTGTAGACTACCTTGCTTTAAAAGGACTAAAGAATGAACTCCCTGCAAGCTACAGGTTAACAGAGCTCATCTGGACCATCACCACAAACAATCCTCAGCCTGGAGTACTACCAGTGGATTTGTAAGGGTTTTGCCCAAGTGGATTGTGGGAACTGAAGTCCCAAACTTCCAAGCACCATCTTGGAGATTCCAGACCCTTGGATTGTGTTTTGGACACTTTGGACCCGCAAGAGGAGCTTCAGGAAGGAGTTCCTCACTGAATCCGGCCTGCTGGAGGAGGTTGCACGATGTCTGGTGGAAAATCCTCCAGAAAAAATGCTAAGTGTGAATTTGTCCCTGTCAGAGGCAACCAAATGTCCAAAAGTGGCACTATTGGTTTCCAAGCACTAGAAAGTGTCTAATTTAAAAAAATTCATATCTCTAGTTCCCTACAGTGGATTTCTTTCATTTTGGTGTCATTTGAAAGATAGAAATATTTCCTATTTTAAATAAATTGGTGTTGGATTTTTATTGTGTGTTGTGTCTTAATTATTTACTGAATATGTGTTTTTAAATGCTTTACATACCTGTCTTTGAAGTTAAGCCTTCCTGCTCGCAGCCAAGCTACCAAGGGTTGAGCCTGGGAATAATTTTCTAAGACCTATTATGAGCCCTATATTATGGTAGTGGTATTATTTCCAGTGGTAAATGCGTATCTGTCTCTACTAATAATCCAATTTCCAACAGTGTGCTTCATTAATTCATTTGATTTTCACTAGCTATTAATATGGTGTTGCAGCACTGTCTCTAAAATGGATCAAAAAGTTTAATTAAGTTGATTTTGAGCCACACATTGGTCTATTGACTTCAAGTGCTGCCATGCTTTCGCAAGTGCTTCCGTGGTGTCATTTATTGTAAAGAAATGGCCCATGCACACAAATGAAGAGATTACTGAGTTGCCATTGCCAAGTACCTGCTAAGCCACACTTTTAAAATAACCCCTGCTGTTAATCAGACACATATACAGAAGAATTAGCCACTTTAGGACAAAGTATAACATCAGTTCGAGAGGAATCCAGTGTCAGCATGGACATATATTATGATGAGGTAGAATTTTCATAGAAAGGAGTAAGATAACATGAACTTAGTAAGGATGTCACTTTTTCAGAGAGAAAGGGAAAATTTGAAGATAAGCCACAGATGCTCTTCTAAAATGGAAATAGTATTTTTTAGTTCATTTCAGTTCAATACTCTTTATTTTGGTAAAATGCCATAAAAGAGGCACACAAAAAACAGAAAAGATATTAAATGATATACAATACTTAAAAAAATGATTACAAATGCAGTTCATTGTATGAGAAAGCCAAAAGCTAAAAACAATATATCAGAAAGTATCAACCTTTTTTCTAATATTATTACAATATAGGATAGGATCTTAAAATCAAACATATATTATCAAATAATGATAGAAAAGATCTCAAGTTCATTTGGGTTGGGAAACTGCACCCATTTTCCTCCTGACATGCCACATACTCAATATCTTGAAACTGCAAACTTCAAGGAGTTAGTCAATCATTCTGTAAAATTCTACATGTCTCCTCATGCCTGATGGTACCTAAATGTCTGCATGTTGGAATTATCCACCTGACCCTGACCCTACTATAGGCTAGGCAAAAAAACAACATATTGGCTACCGATTCCATTTCATATTCCCAGGAAGGGCAACCCATAGCAGCTAAATTAGCTGACTTCAACCATCTTGAGGTATAGGTGCAAAGTGGCAAAGTTCCATATCTTAAGTGCAAATATAGTTTCCTAGCCAAAATTGGCTCGATATAATCTAAAAATGGTTAGGGACAATCAAGATCCTTGGACACTGCGAAAACACTAGTTAAAATACCTATTGTCTGTGAGGTTAAGAGGTCATTTAACCTATAGGATCTAAATTGGGTTTTAAGCTCCTTAACTGAGATAGAAAGACAACTTCCCCCGGGATCTTTCCACAGATTGACTAGGCTCAGTTCATGGAATGTATCGCTAATATATTTGATCCAGGGGAAATCAGCCGCAACAGGATACCTGAGGATTTCCTCCAGACCATTACAATAGGATATCAATTCGGGGGTAGCCCAAAGTCTCCTCCAGAAAATTAAAGGTCTGACCGCTGCCTTTTCCGAAATTGGTCTAAGACCTGGATCTAGCCTTAAGGGGTCAAAGGGGTACTGGTCTGGAGACACAACACCTGCCTCAGAAACCGATTCTCCACTCGTTCTAGAGTTTTAAGATATTTATGTCCCCACAGCTCAGCGCCATAAAAGGCCCAGGCCCTTTTAGGACTAGAGTTGGAGGACCAGAGAGAACGGTTTGTAATAAAGCCGCCAATGAATCTTTGTCAAACCTCCTACATGCTGCTCTAATTTTAATATCTGTTTTGAGACATGCTGGAGCCAGTCCAATTTCCCATCAAGGGTAACACCTAAGAGGTCGATTACGATGTCGTTCGAAAAGCATTCTGACCGAATCGGTCTTGGAATGGTTTCCGACCGAATCAGATTCAGGGAGTCCGACCAACCGATTTCGATTGTTCCGAATATGATTCGGTCGGACTTTCATTGACCTCGATGGGAGCCTGTGTTCCGATCGAATACACAGGCTCTCATTGAAGAAAGGGGTGGGTGGGGAAAATCGTGCACCCTGTGGCGGGAATACCTTGGTGTGTGCCACACTGTGCATGGTCTGAAAGGGGGGTCCCTTGGGTACCCCAACGGGCCCCATTGGGAAGGCTAGGGGTGAAGGGGGGCCTGCTACGGGCCCCCAAAGTCAGATTTCGACAGCCGATCGATATCAGAACAAATGATTTGGAAAGGCTGTCCGAATCTGACATCGTAATCGCTCGGTCGGAAACACGGACCGTTGACCTGTACAAGTCGGCTCCAAACAACTCGGTTCCTCTGAATGCCATTCGGAACCGACTCGGAAAGTCCGAAAGCTTTCCGAACATCGCAATCGGTCGTTCGGAAAGCTTTCTGAATCGGTCGAAAAGACAGGTTCCGAATCAGATTCGGCAGACCCGAATCCGATTCGGAGCCTTTCCGACCGACATTGTAATTGACCCCTTAATATTCAAACAAATGAACCTGTTCAAGGATGTCACTTTTCCAGAGAGAATTGGAAAATTTGAAGGTAGTCCACAGATGGTCTTCTAAAATGGTAATACTGTTTTTCCAAAGCAGGAAGTTAAACGAATGAGATGTTAAATAGGAAATGCAACACATTTTACTGTGGAATATGACTCACAGAACAAGGGGAAACAATACGAGCAGAAAAAGGAATACTCAAATATTCTATGAAATAGGTTTTCTTACAAATATGAAGACAACCTTCCAGCATATGTGGAAGGCACAAATGAACAAAACACTCAAAACAGTCTTGAGAGAACCATGGAAGTAATAGATCTTACAAAGCATTAATTAGGACCTCAGAGGGTGTTGTGCCATGCGTGGACAGGTAACTGGCACATAGCATGGACATACTGACTCTAACCTGCTTTCTAATTTCGTATTCCTAACTCGTGCTTTCACCTGCACAGCATTTAAGATCTAATATTTAAAATCACAACATGTTTCTTTGCCTATCACAATAAAAACTTCAAATGATTCCACATCTAACCAATGATGTCCTGGAAGTAGTAAGAGAGAAGTACACCTTAGGAAAAGGTGGAGTAATTACGGACCAGCAAGCTGAGCACTGGGGATACATTTTTACTGGCTAGGTAAGGTTAACTAGATAATCACAGACAACCTTGCATTTGCTTAGACACACTAGTTCACGGTACAGATGTAAGTGACTAGAGAGAATCATTATACTGCTATGGATGCACCTGATTTAGCATGCAAAAAGCAGGTTACTATAAAAGTAGGGTTTCCACAGCTTTTCTGCTGTACAGCAAGAGTCCATGCAATTCGTATACAGATTAATCACTGAAGGGGTTTTCCTTCTTTTGCTTGATGTGGCTGCCATGTAATACAACTTGTTCCCTGACACACTGGATGCATCATCAGCCATGATTTCCTTACCAAGAGCAAGTTTTAAATCAACCTTGATTGATCTACAAATTTCAGTATTTGAAACAGGTCTTTTGGAGCAGTCCCTATGGACTTCACCATTTGTCCACATGTTTTCCCACCTTCGGGGGAAGAGGGTCGGTCCAGGTCCTCTGATATGCCTAACAATGTAAACCATGGTGTCCTGCCACAGACCACTTCCGCCACAATCAGTATGATGCTATATAAGAGCATCAGTCCCTCTGCCTCCACACATCCCTTTCAGGCCTCAGAGTGGTAAATTTGCAAAGGCACAAATGCAAGGGAAGCTGCAGCTGCACACCCAGAGATACAATTTCAATACTGCAGCTCTGGTAGTGTGCAGAGTCATTGCTCAAAGTCACTGCACATACAGTAATGCATGAGCTGAGCCTCTGCTTAGAGGCAAAGGCTTAGATTTACGAAAATCTCATGCCACAGATCAAAGCACCTAACGCTGATGCACAGGGTTGCATGTAAAGGAGAGAGCAAAAGAGCACCATATCTACTAAAATATTGCACTGTTTTTCCATGCACCAATGCACTTAGCCTTTTGCCATAGTGCAGGGCTGTATGTGGGTTCTGTAAGGAATAATCCTTTTACTAGAAATGGACCCTTTCAGCACAAAAATATCCTTTCACATTTTCCCTGCTTTGTATGTATTCTGCACAATGCAGCAAATTAATGAAAACATTTCTCCTCCTTAGGCCTGCCTCAAGGAGGCATAGGATTTTGGGGTAAATCCCTGTCTACCATGTTTGCAGATAGGGATTTGCGTCAAAACCCATGGGTGGTTGCATGGGAACGCTCATGTAATATCTGCTTGAATTTGTGTTTCTTTGGAAAACTATCCAGTGCAAATTCTGATTTGCGATGTATAGTAAATTCTAGCATGACACTTTGCATTGGCTTTATGTTATAAACGCAACACAAACCAGGCACAAAGAGTTAGTAAATCTGGGCCACAGTTTATCCTAATGGGGCACTGTTCGTTGTTCAATCAGGTATGCTCAGGTTACACATATTACTTGTGCTGTGTCCAATCACCATCAGAACAAGCATTGGCATAGCCAATAGGTCTCGCTTTTGGGACCTTATAAGTGTTTAGTTATCCAGCACAATATCCTTGGTGCAACAACATCAAGTGTTGCATGGCTAAACACTTATAAGGTCCCAAAGGCGAGACCTATTGGCTATGCCAATGCTTGTTTTGAGTGAGTGGCTCGTGCAGGTATGCCACTGTGAGGTAGAGATGCTGCGAGTGCTTTTACAGGAGCCCCTGTGACATTGCGCCTCTTCAAAATGTATTATTTATGTTTTGAAAACGTCCTCCCCATCCTTCCCTTTGTTCAAGAAGAACAATGGAGGGTTAATGACAGTATTTTCCCCTTGAAATTTTAGAGAAAGGTCTAGAGTAGACTGCCTTCTTTTCACAGGAGGCCATATGTGAAGAGAACTCTTGGGTTTCACAGTTCCACGTACGAGTAGCTCTTACGGACCAGTTCTATTTTAAATTCTGGTATTTGTAATCTTATTTATTCCAATAGAAAAAAGAATATAAGTCCCAGATTGTACAGAAACTGGGCAGGATGAGCTATTCACGCACAGACCTGGGAAACTCAATAGCTCTGTTTGAACAAGACAACAGTGGTCCCCATTCACAACTTAGGAGTATTTGCTGAATGAAACCAGCAGGTTTAGGAACCCAAGTAAAATTAATTTGGACAGGTTTGCTTATAAAATCAGCAGGCAAGGGCAAGAGAAAGGGGTGAAACTAAGAAGATCACTTCTCACTGCAATCATTTATTCTCAGCCCAACAAGATGGCTTTTGCGGCCAGAAATCTCTGAGCCTGAGATGTTCCAGCAGCACCCTTGGTTTGCTCCCTGGCTTCCGGGGCACTCTAGAGCAGAGCCTCTTCTGAAAGCAGCAGACTGATGTAAACGTCACCAGGGCTCTGGAAATGGATCATAGTGTCTTGCAGAACTAGGAGCAGTACTGAGTGAGGGACACATTTGTGGTGGCTGGATGTACTATTAAGTTGATTCACTAGAAGCTTCAGTGAGTGGATGCTCTCCGCTAGCAGGTGCAGGCACACAAGACTTGTATATGCAAAAAACGCCTCTCACTCTTAAATTCTCACATTTTCAAAAACGTATGTTCTACAAGTACCTGTATGTGAAGCACTGGTTCAAAACATCAACACCGTTCTAGACCAAAATCATTCATAAAATCACCTCACAATCAGAAACGTGAATAACATCAGCAATGTAATGTCGTGCATTTCACACCCTTAAAATTTATTAAAGCTACACTTATTTACCTTAATTGTGGCAACTCTGATAAATGCAATATTTGCAGGGCATTGCGATATCTGTACAATCCCCCTACGTTTGAATTATTATAGTTTTTCAGAATTTGGCAAACGGCTAGAAATTGCTGTCTTTTCTCTGCTGCTTGAAATAGAGCTGCCTAAACTAGGGCTGTAATAGAGCAACAGACTTTGGGACTATGCTAAGGAGTACTCTTGGAGACACTCCTTGCCTTGGTAGTTCAGCAGGAAGGGCCAGCAAGTGATTATTTCACCTGATGGAAAATGACACAATATCGGAAGGCTGAAAAGCATCTGTTCCCCCTTCTTCTGACTACCAGTGGAGCCTGGCCTTTGACATTCCAGAGCAGTCGAGGGGGAGCACAGTTATATAAGGTAAAGGCAGGAACTGGAAGCAAGTGTGCCATGTGAGCAACCGCACCCCCCTGTAGCACTCAGGCATGGTTTATTTACGCACCCTCTCAACATAAGTTAGGGTGATATGTGGGGTAATGTAAGAAATCACTTAAGAACTCTGTTAGAGGACCACAGCTTGTGCCCGGTATAAGCTAGAAAAAGGGTGCCCGATAATTGTGCTGGCCACCTATGGTCGCTCTTATGAAACAAATTAAATCTTGAAAAAATCAGTACTAAATTAAAATAAAAACGAATACAGACTCCTCTTCACCCTATTGTACATGTGTCTGCCTTTCTGGTTTTTGTTCCCTAATGGTGTTGTGCTTTACACTTGCAACAATCAGTACTACATTAAACAATAATAATACAGAATCCTCTTCACCCTATTGCACACCTCTCTGCCTTTCTGGTTTTGGTTTCCTAATGGTGTTTTGCTTTACAATAACCAGAAAAGCTCCAACCTATCGCTTTAAGGATATTAACACCATAACCTGACATACATTTCTGATGTAGAGCTGTAGAGATTTAACCTGTATTACTCACTGAATGCAACATTTAGCAAAATTTAGGGGCCTTCTTAAGCTCCATTTTGGGTCCCACGCAGAACTGTTTGTAACTTTTGATCTGTCCTAGTTATAACGTTTTGCACTTTTTGCTGATAGCATTTAATGTATCAGATGGTTTAGTGTGTGACAAACACATGGCGTCCTGTCACACAGGCAATGCTATAGACACAGAATCACACAATTCCACTGGTACTGACCACATGACAATATACAAAATCAACTCGGCAGCAGTTGCTTGTGTCTGTCCTGACTAAAGATTCTTGTGCAGTCTGATGTAGTACCTAACAGAACAAGCATTGGCATAGCCATTGGGTCTTGACAATGGGGGCGCCTAATTACAGAGACGGCGAAAGGGGGATTGCGGTGGGCAATCAAGCAGTTAGCATGCAGGCTGCGGACAAAGGCCAGCAAACACGTTACAATAATTAAAATAATTTTGCATGCCGCAACGGACTTGTGGTATTGTTTTTTTATTTTAACTTGGGGTCGCTATTGAAAGTGGAACCTTCAAAAATAGTTTGCTGAAAGTGTACACAAGAAGAAGCAGGAATAAAGCACCCATGGGAGGGAGCCACAGGGAGAAAGTAGGTGGGAAAAAAGAAACTATCGCAAACAGGTGACCTCCTGCAATTAGTGTTTTCTCGCTTTACGCCGGATAGCACTCTGCCCCTGAAAACCAACTTTGGTCCGAATCAATTGATGCAACGAAATAAAAATGCTGAACAAGTATGAAAACACAGAGTTATGTTCTGTTCAGAATGCCCTTTGAACAATTAACTTCAGTTTCCGATAAAATCATTTCTAATTAAGAAACAGCAGTTGTAAAGTTTTGTTTCTATTCCAGCTCGCAAAAAAGTTGTTAGGAGGTATCCTTAACTTGTATCGACAACTTTTAGCACAGGTTTTAAAGGTTGGACTCTGCTTTCGCCCTCTTGCCCAGAACTTTCTAGAAAATTGGTCAGTAGTGACATTAACGCTGACAGGACCCGCCTTCTGTCTCACCTAATTAACGTTCACCCACTGCTGCCCTCCTCTCAACGGTACAATCATGTACCCCGCTGTATGAGTTTAAGATGCAGCTAGCGCGATCTTGGAGTCTGCAACATACCCTTCAAAAGGGTTACCACGGCATGGCAAACGCCCACTCGACTTGACGATTGCAGATGTCACGAGTCAAACAGGATGGACATCTTGATTTATCATGTGTTCAGTTTTTTACAGCTATGACGAAATAGAACAATGCTTATGTTTACAGAAAATAAAAAAAATCTCGTTCTTTGAAATAGCGCAAATTAAAGTCGCCATTATATGCTTTAATAGAATTATTTTGTACAAATTTGTATAGAGATATAAATCCTAAGGAACACATATATGAAGGGGAAGTGATATCGCACTCGGAGTAAATGATTAGCGGGACGGGTCGAGAAAAAAACCCGGCGCTTGGCGCAAATGAAAACAGCAGCGCTCCTGAGGCAGGCTTGTAAACCAAGAAAATAATGGGGAAGTGATATGGCACTCGGAGCGAATGAAAAGCGGAAAGGGATAAACAAAACAAGTGGGAGGGGTGGGGGGAGTGCACAGAATAGAAGAGACGCCCTGGTAATGCTTCCGAACGCACGCGCGCGAAATAAACAAGTGTGCTTAATGACTGGAAACAAGCAGCAGATGTTTTCAAGCACACTCGTGCTTGTGGCGGCATCCGCCTTGCGGGAGCGAGCAGCGGCCAATTAGCTTGCGCGCCGCTGCTCGCTCCCGCAAGGTGGATGCCGCCACAAGCACGAGTGTGTGCTTGAAAATGATCAGAGCGACGGCTAAAGGCCCTCCTATGCAGCACATGCGCGCTGCGTAGGCGAGAGCTAAAAACCTTGAATCCTTCCACAAGAAACGTTTATAAATCACTAGAAAGATTTATCATCTTTACATAGAATAATGTTTACCCACAACTTGAAACATGGTGAAATAGAGTTAGAGAGAACAAAGAAGATTAGCACATTAATTATTGTGAGGATCAAACATATCATTTTTCTGTATTTCCCTTAAACAGGGCCTTTGTCGTCATCCTTTGTGAAAATAGAAAAATTTCAGTCCAGGCACTGGCCTGTTCAGAGCAAGAGAACTATTCTAGAAAGCTGTATTTTATCACTTGAAATATGAAGTTAGATTGAAAGTCATCATAAAGGTTCTGTTAGCTGGAAATGATACAGACAGGTGCTCGCGCTTTTGCCAAACGCAGTCAGTAAAAACAAATGTTGTGTTTACTGCCACCCAAGGAGAAAACAATATCCTCAGCAATTCTATTGTTTACATTTTGCCATGTTTCTCGCTTTCAGAAATTACCCGATTTATTGAACAATACCTTCTTGATGTAAAGTTGATTGTTTATACTTTAGAGCTGCTTGTTTCTTCTCCATATTACTCCTTCTGCTTTCCCAATTTATTCTTATAGGTAATATGTTTCATAGAGTGTAAACGCATTCTTTAGTCTCCCAAGACTGCATATCCTGGATTGGAATATCTAACGTCATATGCCACCACAGCTTGAGTTTAAAGGATATCCATGTTTTTCTGTGTTCCCTCAATTTGCTGCACTATAAATCTATTATTTTTACATCTGCAGTGGCTATCATCTGTTACACTATCTCACCCACGTGTTTAAAAAGCCAGGAATTGTATTAGGGACACTTGCGCACAGAGTATATATGTCAGAGAGAGGACCGTAGAATAGCTTGACTGCCGAAACGCGTTCCTGTTTGTCCATAGCCTGATGTAACCTGCGCAATAAACGAGAGAACCCCACGATGACGAGTGCTTGCTCCTTAATCAGATACGGTTGGGGATTATTTCTTATATATATATGTATTTTATGATTTGGTGTAAATCCGTTCAGAAGTTTCAGATATATTTAAGTTTAAAATATATAGATATCTGGGGACGCAGATCCTTGCAGTGGACTTGTGGATCCTTCTGAAATTTGATTGGCTACCAACACTTCAACCAGGAAGTTTTGGCATCCCTCTTGGGACTCGGCTTGAAGCCGAGTCCCACCAAAAATGCAAAAAATGAAGAAAAGGGGGCAGGGTAGAAATACTCAAACCCCCCAGATATGGTGGGGGGGGTCCCACAAATTCAATTTTTCCGCAAATTCGTAGGTGAGTCTACGCATCCGCGGCAAAATTTAAAAAAAGACAGACGGACTCTAGCATGTCTTTTATAGGAAGCCCCGAGGTGGGCCACATCCTGGGGCAGTGTTTTATAATTATGCGGGGGTGCCCATACAGCTTTGAATCCCAACAACAGGACAGACTCAGTCCTTCATCCTTCAAATGTTGACAAATTAACTGTTGTTAAATTATGTAATAGTTGTTATTTACAGCTCAACTAAAACACAGTTCTGCATCAACAAGCAATAGATATATTTTTATCATTTTTAATGGTAGTTTTAGTAGCGGGTTCATTAGCAATACTCCTGATCTGTTATAATCTACACTATATCAATACTCAAATGTTAGCATCATTTACTAAAATATATTTTAATAAGATATAATACTAATCATGATTTAATGAAGCTATTGAATGAAGTGAGATGTTATGTGTGCATAATGGAATGCATAAACTAATCTTTGATAAGAAGACTTCATCTCTTTTCTGAGTTTCCCTATGTCAGAACCAAACACTTTTAAAGTTCCATCATTTAGAAGAATTCCAGGAACTAAACAGAACTTTCTTCCCCTAAATCAGACATTCTTTTCAAGGGGGTTGGACTTGGTCCAAATTTAAAAAAGGCAAAGTAGGAAAATCAAAGTGTGGTTCTAACAGTGCATGCTGTCTCAACACATAGGTGCATCGCAATTTTTTTACTAGAACGTAAAGATCCGAATTAAAATCACATAAGCTTTATTCGATATCACAAAGTGAATCATAATAGCATACACATTAAAAACAATATACAAAGTACAAGATAAGATGACTAAATAATTTTTAAGGAGCAGAGTGAAGATTTCAAACGGTAAAAAAAAAGATTTGATTTTTGACCAAGTGTACACATTTATGCTAGTCATGCATTAGGTAGAACATCTCATAAAGTCACTTCCATGATAAGTACAAAGACATATGCAGTTTCAATTACGTGGGCAGTTGGATCTTTAAAATAGAGCCCTGAATTCCATATTTAATCAAGTAAATGCAAATGCGTTCCAGGCTGCACAGGATTTACTCTCTACTGTTGAGCATAACTCACAGTGGCGATTAACATAGTTAACTAAAAATAAATCGCCACAGATCTGGACTCTTCCTTAAGTAATTCTCAAAACCAATCATTCACAGAGCCATTTGGATCAGGTTTCTGAAAACACATTACGGCCATTTGAAATGATCCATTATAAAAGGTCAACTTGGTTATTGTCCAGACAGAAAATGAATCTCAATAAGGGTCCTACTTAAAGTGTCACTGACTGCCTGGACCAGGCCCATTAGTGATTGCAACGATATTAAATATAGCACCCATGCAGGTTACAGATACCACACACATAAACATGCAGCAGGCACGCGGGAGACTGAAGGAGCGAGCCGTCAGTAGAGTTTAACTTCCTGTTTCAGCAGAACTGCTCAGGATTAATCACTTCCGTTATTTGTGGCGCGCCCATTCGTCACTCTGCAAATTAGCCTCACGTGCGATAATTATAGCGGCCTGCACAGGGTTGTAAAGATAATCAATGCGCGGGCAGCAGCTTTCTCTGTGCTCACAACAAGACAGGAAGGAGACTGCAGTTACAAATACGTGAAACGTTTGCAGTGTGTGTGCTTGCTCCTCTTAGAGCACGTTTTTGCCAGGTAAAACAATTCCTCTTTCCTCGTGTAGAAAAGAATACAGGACATAAGGAGAGTTTGTAACGGAAGAGGTAAATAGGCACCTGCAAAAAAGTTTCATTTGCCCATATATGACTCGGAAATTATTTCGAGACGGGCAGTCCTGCCAAGTATCACGAATCAGGCGTTAGACTAATGCATTTCAGTGTGGTGCTCTGCATCACCGCACTGAAATGCATATGATGTATTCCACATTATGTGCCTGCTGAAGTGCTGCCTAAAACTGAGTAGTGTGGCAGCTATAAGCGCGTCGCCCGTGGCCTGCACGCGCTGATCGTGCAGGCTTGGTGCGCACGCAGTTAAGCTACAGGCCGCTGGCAGGCAGCTCACTGCTCTGCTTCAATGTATCTTGATCCCCGCAGCACCACTGCTAGACAGTTCAGGTAAATCTGGCCACCCGTGGCACTGCGGGATGACGTCACGTCCTGCTGCCAACGAGGAGTTTGTGAGCGGCTGGGTTTGCAGGCGCACCAGCCCGGGCCACAATCATGGCTCTGGTTAAGCAGCGCTGCTGCTGCTTCACGTGCAGTACGAGGGTATTTGTTGGCACCAGCAGCAACTAGAAGGCACGCAATCGAAAATGCAACACATTTCATGCTACCGGTCGGAGACCCGGCCATAAGCCCTGCGAATGCCAGTATTGCCTGCAAGCAACACGATCGGGCATTCTGATGTCCGTGTCAATTGATCCGTATCATAAGACTGCAACTGGAGGTCAAATCAGTGCACGTAGCAGCAGCGCCGCCTACAGTACATTCCGTGCTCAGCCAGTGTAAATAAAACAACCCTGGAGTTACACACGCGCGTGCCCACCCTCCATTGTACCAGGGTGACAGATTATGTGCTTACTGGCGAACTGCACAGCAGCAGCATTAACTTGTTCCGATCCATGCTCAATTTACCTGTTTATTTTTCAAAGGGGACTAACTTTCTCGTTGACATTGTAAAGAAAACGCTTGCCTGGTCGCGCCAGCAGCACGATTCACACTCCTGTGACCTAAATGTGCTGAACGACCCCACCCCCCTACAATCCCTGGAAGTAGGCTCCGTTTGCACAGATGGTGACGCGTCTGGATTTTACTATCTGTGCTTACAGATGCTGCACGAGAACGGTCCTCCTCTTCCTCACTTGCCTTTCCCATTATTCCCCAAAGATCAGTGACTTTATCACCCTCCCATGGCACTCAGGCGGGCTTTTTTGACATGGATCTGTGGGTCCGATTCTCGGGCTGTTTTGGGTTTGGTGGCTCAGTGGGCTGAGGCACCCACTCGAGAGGTCATGTTTGACCCCTAAAGTTGCAGGTTTAAATCCTGGCAGATCACTCAGGCTTTTATCCTTCTCGGGTCGATAAAGTGAGTACCATTGGGTTGGGTGACAGCTTGCATCGGCCCAACCGCCCGCAAGGCGTACTGTGGCTCAGGCATATCGCCGCCGCCCGCGTCAAATCCAATTGAAATTGCTGAGCCTGGGGTCTGAGTCCACTAGTGCAGTCAGTGACTGACCGTCACCCAGCTATGCAGCCGCCCGGGGCTGCCAGGACAGACTTCTGTCACACTGAACAGCCGCCAACCGATTCAGGAGAGCTGACCATCCTGGAGTGGATTAAGGAGGCGGGCGGCAAACCGAAATGATTGTCGCCCGCGGGGGGTCAGTGGCTCGCTGCCTGAGGAGCCTGGCTGCTGCCTTCAATGCACTCTGGTAGCTGAAAAGGAAACTAAACGGATATGGTAAGTAACAAGTGCACACCTTATTAGTAAAATGTTTGCAGGCTACAAGAAAAAGAGCTGATTTTGGGAACAGAACTGGAGCTGATTTTGTGTACTGGAGTATTTGGTAGTTGAAGGCAAGGTCAAAGGCAAACTCTTCCAGGACATGTTGCTGGTGCTCAACTTCTCGGACCAAAAGGAAAAAAAATACTGAGCCTTTTCCAATTGAAGAGACACAAATGACTATAAATATTTGAAATACCATTGCCCAGATAGGTTGTGAGAAGTCTATAAAATGTTTATGACCTAAATAGCTCCAAAATTGTCACAGGTGTTTCAAAACATGCCAATAAGGGGACAGCGACTCAAACCATGTATGATCCAGATATTACAGTCCTGCATAACCCAGGTAGAGATCTCTTATGAAAAGATTATCATACAGACAAATAACAATATTGTACCTTGACATCAAAATATATGTGAAAATCCTGGTTGATAGACTTGCATTGCTCCTTATGTAAATAATACACACTGACCAATCTAGCTATATTGGGGCCAAACACCTGGTAATATTAGGAGGGCATTTTGAGTTGCCGACACAGTCACGCTGCCTGCTGCAAAGTGTTGAACAAGTAAGTAGCAGCCACCTGAGTGTGTGTCAGACGCATTAATGGCAGCGCGGCGCGATCAGGCAGCTGCCTTTCAGAGTGAGTGCTCACTAAAGAGACCGGCGTTTATGATGTAACTCACTGTTCATGGATGATGTTGTTGTGTGGTGGCCTCTTAGGTTACAAGGGCACTAGGTTACTGCCTCTATTTCTGGTGCATTGTAGCAGTTTTAAGATCTTCTTGGAGTTTCTTGTTGTACCAATGGGTGTCATTTCTGATATTTATATGTTTCACTCGTTTTCATTGCTTGATTTTGCTTGCGAGAAAGTGTCACTCATTGTCCTTGAAATGTCACTCATAATTACACTGAAATTATGAAAATGTCACACATAGCGATCCAAAACCTTGGCAGCTATGGACGGGAACATTAGCTCCACAACAGATGAAAATTCAAGAAAATTAGATTTGTCTTTTTTTTTCCTTTTTTCTTTTTTTTAGGAAAAAGGTGTTTGGTTTTTCAACCATTCAGGCCCTCATCAAGAGTTTGTGGCAAAGTAAAAGTAATATTAAATATATGGATTTTCATGTTTTAACATAATTTTTCCAGTAAGATAGAAATGGTGTTACTGCATCAACAAATGTAGAAACACTGGGGTATATTTACAATAAACTGGTGGAGCATGGTGTAGCTCCAAAATTGCTAACGCAGCGCTCTGTCTGTTTAAAAACGCATGGATGCACTGTATTCACAAGAATGAAGTGCACCCCTGCGTTTCCCCTAGCACTGGCGCTAAATGTAGCTACCTAGTGCCAACGCAGGCACTCTTGCACCATAGTGCAAGGGTGTCTGCATTGCAGGGAATTATTGTTCATGTGCAGGAAGGTGACCCTTCCTGCACATAATCAATCCATAAAGGGGATTTGTAACTTCTATGTGTGCTGCTTTGTGCAGCACACATAGAAGTTGCAACTCGTAATTTTTAAATGATTGTTTATGTGCAGAAAGAGAAACCTTCCTGCACATGAACAATCACTAAAGGCGATTTGCTCTTTCTATGTGTGCTGCAGAATGCGACATACATAGAAACAGCAAAAACGAGAAGTTAATAATTTCTCCTTGTTTCGCCAGGTTAAGGCCTGGTTTTCCCTGGTCTTATTTTTGGCGCTGTACCATATTTACACCACCCTTGTAAATAGGGGGCAGCATCAAAAGCAATGGGTGATGCGGCGGAACGCCCACCGCAACACCCATTGCCTGCCCCTTTCACGCTAAGTGCTGCGTGAAAAGGGGCCTTATTTGCAAGGCAGCGTTAAGCCACGTTGGCGAAGGGCTTATTGCCACCAGAACTCCATAAAAAGTGACGTTCTGGTGGCGATAAGCCCTTGTAACTATGCCCCACTATTTTTCAGTAGTAATGACTAACAGCAGTGACTCAGAGAATTCAGTAAAAATGTCGCATTGTTTTGACCGAAAAAGGAACCTTGAAGGCTCTGGACAGTGTGCCCTCCTACCTCTTGTTCACCATAGCAAGTAGGTTTTTCACTTTCGTCTCAGCACACATGACAATTATGTGTGCGCGCCAAGGGCTTTCTGTATCACAGACTATGACGAAGAGAAGGGGTATGTGGTCTAAAGTGACTGATCAGGTACACCCTCCATTTACTGAGCATTACTATTGTCTTTCACTCCATCTATGTGGGATGTGTTTTACTTAACTGTGCGTAGAGGTTGTGTATTGTGTGTTTCAGTTACACGTGTCTGTAGCTAACAGGAATGTATTTTTATTCCCTGAACCCACGTGGGATGCAATAGAAATATTACCTTCTATTCCAATCACAGTCTGCGAAAACCATTTGCAGATATAGTAGCAGGGCTGCTTTTGTCTGTAGTTAATAATTGTAGTCCTCCTACACTGTCTATAGCAGTGTGAATGAACAAGATTTGCTTCAGCAATGTCCTGAAGCAGACATATTAAGGTGAATTCTTCACTGTCTTGCAGGAGCCTGCATGACCCCACAGGGCTTTAAAATTGTCCGGCTGCACGATAAGGATTCAGCACGGTTCTAGAGCCCATCCTGACACGCCGTAATTCACCTGTTATTCAAATTTCCTTGTGTGCCCACACATGCTCAAGAAGCAGTGTTGCTGCAGTTTGTTGCAGAAGATATAGAACATTTGCTAGTCTGATTTATGATTAGAACTTCGTTTCTCTGTTTTTTTATGCTAAATTTCCTTTCCTGATGAAAACCTCTACTGATCGCAAATACTGAAAGCTGTCCAAAACAAGGGCATCACACTGCCAGACTTAAAATAGAGCAACAGGATCTTTGTGTCTAGGTGTTTGGAAAAGTAGAATAAAGTGTCAAGGAAGATGAGGTAAAATTCGGATTTAGGTTTAACTGATGGGCAGGGTCAGACTCGTCTATAGGGCAATTTAGGCAGTGCCTGATGGGCTACTGTAGCAGATCAGTTTGTGGGCTTGTTTTTAGCAGTTTCTGGGCCTGTTTTTTATGGCCATGTGAGAAGTTGGCCTGGCATATGCTGTCCACTAATTATAGTGGGCACCTTGCACCAGTCCAAACAACCCCTTATTGGAGATAGGTTAAAGACAACCTTTATTGAAAGCTATCCTAGTGGTAGCTATGGAGAGCAGCCTTCAGGCTAAGTCTTGAAGGAATGTAAAGCAGCTTGTTTTACCAGTCTATAATCTCTTGAGTGACCAAATGAAAGAGGACCACACCAGGTATATATTCAAAATATATGTATTTGTTGCTAAACACACCCCTCTAGTCTCTTTATGAGGCTAGAGTTCGAAGTACATAAATTATAAGTTAGTTATCTACAGTAATAGCACAAATACACGTTTGAGCCCTAGGGGCGTACCAAACCATATACCAATAAAGTGGTATAAGAACCACGACTGAGCTAGACACAGGGCCTAGAGCCTGTAGAAGTGCTTGGACCACAAGGAAACACCCAAGGTAGTGACACAGGGGACCCACGGGGGACGCGTGCAGTGTATGAACACAGCCGCGAATCGCCGTTAACTTCTATGGGGAAAGTCGCGATTTGAATTTAAAAGAAAAGGGACACTTAGAGGAGGACTTGGAGCAAACCCTTTGAGAACTAGGCTGTTCTAGTGTCAATACCCACGGGAGCACCGGAGTACTCGAGTTACCTCACCCAGGGGAGCCGGGTGCATAGGTGTCTATCGGGGCCGGGTTTCGTCGTCGCTTTCAATGGTGATCTGCTGCAAAGTGCTGCTGGCGGCCAAGTCGAAAGTGTTCGGGTGGATCTAAAGGTGGATCGAAGATCTGAAGAACCTGAAAGCAGAGGGGACAGAGTCTGGGTCACTAGCCAGTGACCAGGAAGGCGATGAGCAGATGCCCACCGATGTCGAGTGCTTCAGGTAGGTTGACGGTCGTCTTGACTCTTCAGCCACGAGGTCCAGGAGGCGTCGACGACAACCAGGAGCTGGATTCGAGCTGTCCCACGACGTCTGTCGATTGCAGGGGTGTCGGCGACCGGATTGGACCCAACAAGCCTTGGCAACGGCAAGTCTCGTGGAAATGGAAGAAGGACGATGTTGCAGACCAGCAAGGTCTGTGGGACTCACCCAGCAAGGGTAAGTCAGGGCACGCCTGGAGCAACCAGGGAGCCCAAGCAGAAGAAGATTGGCCTTCGGGAGGGCCTACTAGCCAACGGACTAGCGACCGCGAAGGAGCCTCGAGTCGATGCACGTGGAGCTGGCTCACAGGACACTCGTGGAGTGGAGGCCAGTGATCTTCGGTGCAGTTAGTGCTGGAGGCTGGGGCTACTCGGAGCCCAAAGCACGACTTCATGGGAGACCCAGAAGAGGATGCACTTGCAAATGCGATCGGTGTCCAGGGGTCACGGTTCCACGTTACCCACGTTACCCATGACAGCTACGGGCCTCAGCTTTGCTGGGGACTCAGGGCAGCCTCGGGGAAGTCTGGAAATCCACCTCTGGTGATGCAAAGACTTCGGCGTCCGGCGGGAGCTTCAGCGATGCAGACCGGACAATTGCTTCTTTGGTGCCTGCTAAGCAGGGGAGTCACTCCTTGACCCCAAGGGAGATTCTTCAGTCCTCTAATCTTAAAGTAGAGCGTCGAAGGTCCAGGATTCTGTATCAGAGTTTCGTCCAGGTAAATCTAAAGTCCTAAGGACTGGGGTCCCATACTTATACTAAGGTAGGGGGTTGGACATACTCTGTGGCCCCACCTATGGGAGGGTCAGGGCAGAGGGGTGGTTACACCCCTTTCCCTTTGTCCAGTTTCGCGCCAGAGCAGGGGCTGGAAGCCCCTGAGCCGGTTTGAACTGGGGTATGCACAGGGACACCAAATGTGCCCCCAGTGCAGGACTTCAAAGCACCAGAGAGTGCTCCCGCCCCGCCCCAATACACACTATCCTGTCTGGGGAGGTGGTTACACCTCCCTGGGACAGGAAACCTATTGTCCAGGCCTCCCCTGCCGGAGTTTCGGTCAGCAGCAGGAGGCCAGACTCGTGTCTGAGGCAGCGGCATCCATTTTGTGATGCCAGGGCTCTGGAAAGTCAGTACCGGGTATACCGGTGTGTACATGTCTCTCCCTCTAGAAGGGTGGAATGCTACCCCCGCCGCCAGAACTGGCGGGGGGGTAGTATTCCAAGATGTTTGACACCAAACACGATATGTTTCCGTGCAGCCATCCCAAAGTTAGCATTTAACGCGAGGTTATAATGCGCTTGAGAGTATATGGTCGGGCTGCACTACAAACAGCATCAGAGAAGGGTCTCCGAATGCTGCAGAGGGGCCCAGCTCATACAGGGACACCCTCTCACATAGGAACCACGCACTCTGCCTTCAGGATTGATAAGGCCTGCCATAGGAGTGACTTATAGGTTTATATGTGTGTATGTATGTAGTGATATAGGTAGCCTATATCACAGTAAGGGGTGCATGCACCACCTTACCCAGGCTGCAGTAGCAGACCTGTGGTGTCATTTTGGATGGCTTTCCAGGGGTGGCACAATACATGCTGCAGCCCCTGGTAGGCCTCTGAGGTACCTATGCCCTGGGTACATAGTATACCATATACTAGGGACTTATAAGGGCACTCCAGATTCCAATTAGAGATGTGCCTAAGGCACATGGAAACCATTTTAGAGAGGAAGCAGCTAGGCTGGGGTTCTGATTAGCAGGGCCCCAGCCAGACTAAGGTCGAAAAACAGTGAAGCATCAGCAAAAAGTGGGGGTACCCATGTGAAGCAGATCCTACTCTCCTACAGGCCAGGTGTTTTTTTTTTTGCTGTTGAGTTCCCCGATATTACCACAAACAGCGCCTTCAGCAAAGACAAGTGCATGCAGTATCCTATACCTTGCGAAAAAAAGTTCCAAACTGTCCTGATTTGCAAATGTCGGCCACATTTTTAGCTATCTGCTTCACTAACGGGGGCCTCCTTTATTTTGGTGTACTGGCCTATTTTGTGTCCCAGCCCGACCCTGGTGATCGGCCCTTTAAATATGGATGTCTGGAGACGTGGGGGTTCTAGTAACTCATTGTCAACAGAACCACTCTTTGAGCGGTCCTAACTTGACAATAAACGGTGTTAACTCAAATGTTTATCCACAAGAACAAAAGGCACACACTGGGACCATTTAGGGCTTCTCAATCCAGTTAGAATCCAGGTCAATTGGAACCAAGACCACTACCACAAAGCAGGGTCAGAGGATCAACAAAGTCAAAACAAAGTGGTGCAGGGAGCCACTGTGCTGGCCAGGCAGAGTCACTTGTAGATCAGAATGGATCCTAACCAATGGGAAATATGCAGCACTCCGTTTACATTCTGGAAGTAACACAGCAGAGTCGGTGTAGATCTGTATTGAAGAGGAGGCTCAACAAGCCGGAGGTAAGCTTCCTTTTAAAAGTGCATGTCCTGGCAATAGGCACCAGCCCACTGGCAATCAGGTTCAGCACATACTTTGCAGTTCAAACATCCAAACAACTAGATTGGGATAGAGCTTCCATCGTCAGAGAATTGTCTTTCAAGGGCATCTCTTGATCTCTTCTCAGAATGCTTTTAACATCAATACACACCCACCATAGAAGGTCGAAACGCGTCGGCGCAAATATCACTGAGGTCAAGAGCGATCATTTACTGTAATATATAGTTAGGCTTTCCTGTTTTCAGTTTCTATTTTTGGTAAATTCTGGTGAGGTTTTTTCAGTGTTTTCAAGTGGTTTCAATACCTTAAAAAAAAAGTGGTTATCAGTGGTTACACATTTTCGCGCCATCAAAAACAACAGAAACAGTGTTTTTCCGGTGTTAATGGAAAGTTTTGCTTTTATTATTGCTTGCTTTCTGCACTTATAGTGCATGGTATATAGACAGTATACGTACAGTGTATATGAGGTCCAAATACATTTTTGCAAATCAAACTTATTGCAGTACACTATACAATACTTCTTCAGTGAGTCTTTGTTCATGTGAGCTCGCTCTTTCCTTTTCATGTAAACTTTTTTCTGTGAAAAGGCCCTCTCAACATTGGCACTTGAGACGGGCAATGCCAAAACAGCCAGTACACAATTTGCTAACTCTGGCCACTGACATAGCTTTTCATGCCAATACTGGTGCACTTGAAGATTGCGATTCTCTGGGCAGGTTCTGCAACATTTGCCGTGAACTGGGCGCTTATGCCCTCAGAGTTATGGAAGCGGTCGAAAATGAAGCAGCACTTTTGAAACTACGGAGAAAATTCCCCTTTATGGAAGGGATCTAGAACTTGTAGAGAGTACCACAGTGAGGTTTCATTGACTTCAAATGCCATGGTTGGTGAAGGGAAATTTCTATGCATCCTTGCAAGCCATTTCTCATACATTGTAAAATAAAAGTTCCCGAATTGCTCTTCAACATTGCTTTGCTTACCAAGTGGCAAGCATTCTAACATGGAACATGTTGCAGTTCCAAAGTCACTAAAGGTGTCGCCTAGCCTTCTCTCAAGGAGATGTTTCACATACACACCAATTATGCTGAACACTTGGCAGACAAGGGTGTTTTCAGACTCTAGTTTTTTTCTATTATGTCCACTACAGCAGGTATGTTTTCCTGTAAAAATCTAAGAATGCAGTACAATGTACCTTTTTTTCACATCACTATAAATATGCGACCAAAGATCCTCTAATTTCTCTGCTTTGGCATTACCACTCAGCAAAAATTCTGTTAACGGTTGGCACATGGATAATATAGCATTCACAGCCCCTTGGACTGAGAACCATCAGCTAAGCAACACAGTTGGGATGACTCTTTCTTTAATGCCACACAAAGCACAAAATGAGAAATATTTGCATTTTATTTCCCGCGCATAACAAAACAGTGCACCAGAATGGACTAAAAAGTCAATAGCATTCTTCATTAACTCTGAAGATTGTAAAGATGCTTTCAGCATACCATCTAACAAGTGGCAAGGATCTCTTACAGGGAAGCACTTCAGTTCAGGTATCGACTTGGACAGGTCATCACACAACGTTTTCATATACATAGCTGAATCTCTGCAAATACAAACAATATCACTCCAATCTTTGTTAAACTTGGAAAGAACCTTTTTTTGCAGCATTCCAAGTGACACTGCGTTCCATGTTTTCCAAAAGTCTGGTGTCATGTTTTCACCACTATCCCAGATGCTTGGTGATAGCACTCTTTTCACATATACTTGTCACTATACCTTGCATTGAATGTTTAAAGCCTGAGGTGTTGGCAATTCACCTACTATCAATACTGACTCACTAGAAACTGGGGGCTGATGTATCAAGGGTTTTTACCCATTTTTTGTGGGTAAATGTGATGTCACATATTGGGAAAGATTCTTATGAAACCAGCCATTTTACCCATCAGTGAAAGACTCAAACGCAGCCAAAATATCAAATATGATTTTGATATTTCCTGATTCTCTACAGTTTATAAAATAATTAAACAAGACCTAAAACATGCTTTTTAACCCTGCATCTTTAGACCACAGATCATAAAACTGAAAAAAGCAAAAGGAAGAAGAAACAATATTTTAGTGACATCACTAAACAACAAAACTCAAGCAGAATAAAGTTAGCCCAGTCTTTCTTGCTGCTAGCTTGTATAACAAAGTTATATTGTATTGGCCCCTTCAGGAAGAAAAAAATGACTCTTTCACTCTCCTTTTCCTTTCTTTGAATGGCATTTAGTTTGTGGTTGTGCAGGTGTTTTTTCAGTGTTTATCTGTTTACACTGGTGAGTGCTATTTCCATTTCAGTGGGGTTTTATCAGTTATTATAGGTGTAAACCTAAAACCGGACAGCCTATATATAGTGCAAAGTGGCAGTGCACTACGGGAGATTCAACTTGAGACTCTACCCCGATATACCACCAACGCTCTGACCTGCATAGGGCCACACAGTAGCGGGATATACAAGCAGTAGGGAGGACGAAAGGGAACTAAGTCCCCTTCAAAACCAACCTAAGGACACCATCTAGGCCGAAACACTCATTGCTTGATATATTTTGGATTAATTCTCAAATGAAATGAGGTATTAGTAGCTTGTAAATATGTTTTGTATATAGTAATGGAGTGTTGTAGTGTCAGCCATTTCGTGCCTTTCTAAAAATATTGTTTGTCTGATCAACCAATTCGAGTTTTTGTAATGTAGTCATGTAATGTCTCCGTGCAAGATACAGTCAAGCATTCATTGTCTTTTGTCTCTATGGTGTAATTTGTAAATAGTATGTGTTTGTGTAAAAAAGAGTAAATAACACCAATAAGTAAAAAGAAAAAGCTGCGATTGTTAACAGTTTTGAAAAAATTATTTTCACAATTAAAAGAGCAAAATGCGGGGGAGCACCTTACATTAGAAACGAAAGTCTATCCATAGACGGCAAGAGGAATACTAGTTAGATTCCATCCTTGTGGAAATGTATTTGAATCCATGGTCTGGGAGGCATATCCACATTGATAGCTTAATCTGATTCCAGCCTCCAAAGTCCTCAACTGAATCACTCCCCTAAACAGGAGACACTTTTAAAAACTTGGTATTTATTGCCCTAAATATTTGGTGCCGGCAGCCTGTATGTAGGTTCACCTGGCTAGGTGTAGCTGGCAGTTGGTCATTGTATATTATTCACACTCAATGAGAAAAAAGGGAATAGGTGATGGCAGGTGAGCCATCTCTGACTCTGCCTCAGCACACTCACAACGAGTTCACTCTTGTCTTTTATGTCCCCAGATAAGCTGGGGCCAGGCCAGGGAGGGAGGGAATTCCAAACACCTTTGGGGGTGGGACCCTCTAGAAACGTCTCCTACTTCAAAGGTCGCATCAAGGAAAAATAGTGGACCCCCAGACCCAACTCTTCAGTACATCTATGGAGCTGTGGAAGACTCCGAAGGACTGCTTTGTTGCTATGCTGCTATGCTGCAAGAAGGACTGCTGCTCTGCTGCCCTGCTGCCTGAGAGAGAAGGACTGTACCAGCATTTTGAACCCGGACCACCAGTGTGACTGCAAGGACTACATGACTGGCCTCCTAATCAGAGTTTCAGAGACAGAAAAGGCTCCAACTACCTTGAGCCCTGCACCTGGGCTCATCAGAACAGCCGCTGCGCAACATATCCTCAACGTGGGATTTCGCAATGCCCCCCAACCAGGATTTAAGGTGCTTTGTTCAGTGGGCCTAACTTGGTCCTTGTATCTGGCACTCATTCCATCGCAGTCAGCCTGAACTTGTGACTTTGTCCCGGTCCAGCATGACAAAATAACCACAGTTGGCGCTTTGTGTTTCTTGTCACATTTTTACCAAAATCTTTAAAATTGTGTTTCTCCGGTTCTACTGATTGGATTTTTGTTGTTCTGGTGTCAAAATGTTCCTCTGTTTTTCTTAATTGGTGGTGGGGGGGGTTCTTATGCTGTGTTTTCACTTTATTACTGTTTGTGTGCTGCATAAATACTTTACACATTACCTCTACATTAAGCCTGTCTGCTTTTATGGCAAGCTACCAGAGGGTTGAGCATAGAGTAACTCGGCGTTTGCTTGTGTTTTACCCTGACATGAATTGTAATTGCTGTTTGAGAAGGCATACCCCCCTCAACCAATAACCCAATTTCCTACAGTTCTACTTCCCACTCAAAAGAATATAAAGAATGTAAATAAAACACCTCCTCCTCCTCTTCTTTTTCCTTTCCTTTCCTTCCCTAGCCCCCCCCCCTTCCCGGACCCCTCTCTAGTCACTATGGAAAAACATTATGTTACAGGTTGCACTCCATCTCTGCACACTGCTGCAGGCAGTCAATGCACACTCAACAAGACTGTGAATAAGAATAAGAGTCTTTCCACGAGGCAATCCACCCCATTTCCTGGACTACCTTCCATTATTCAAAGTCTGGGAACCTTTGAAAACTTCATTTGTATTCCTCTCACTCACATCTCCACCTGGATGCGTCTGCCTGGAGACACATGCGGCCATCTTGTCATGCAAACTGTATGTTTTTGGTGTGTGAGAAAAGATTATCGCACTCTTGAACTCAATACCTGCACTTCATACAGCTGTCAAACACATTTCTGCACATATACAGTTGTTTTTTTTTCAAATTGTCAAACTTTACATTAAAGATGACTGTGTTTTTGAAGCAGAGCTTATATGACCGAGTGGCTTGTTGAGCAGAGCTATAGCTCCAAAACAAAAATAATGGGGGAAGCAGCAAAGAAAATTAGTTGCTACAATACTCTTCCTTGTCCAGGCATAACGAAGTGTTAAACCAAGTCTTGTTCGCCCTTAGTGAGCATGGACAGATAGCTATAGTGGACCCGAGATAAAAACAGACAAATGGGCTATCAGCATAAATAGACCTGCGGAACACTTGCCAATAATGTCTACAAATAATTATGACTAACCAGTAAAGGTGTCTCCGTTTTCTTGTATGCCCTAAAAGCGGAACACAAAAATCTTGTATACTATGTTTTTTTTCAAATAAACCTGCAATTGCAATGTGACTGAATTTTCAATTAATTTTGTAATGGAATGGTACCATGAAAATAAGTTGATAAAAAACAAATTTTTGCTGATAATCTAAGAGTTTACTGTTCAGAGGGTAGTCCATGCTTTAAGCACAGCTGGTATGAGTTGACTGTACCACCCCTCAGTCAGTGGGGTGATACAGTCATCCCCAGCAAAAGCAGTTAGGTTCTTAAACTTTATCAATTGTTGGGTCCCGGAGCATTGTGTCTGAATACAAACCTGTCCATGTCATGAGCTAAGGAAATATTGACCAACATTTCTGTCATCAAAATCCCAAACAATCTGGAAGCCCAGTGTTTGCCACTGACCTGATTTAGTTTGCTAAAAAAATGCTGTTGTTGCAGCAGTGATTTTATGGCTCACCATGTGTTTCAATTTGTGCACATTGACCCCTTTGTCTCAACATAATGCCAAAACACAATACTAATTGGTACAGAATGGTAACAAGCAGCCGCCATATTAAGAGTTGTCTGATTGTACAACAAGATGTATACGTACATAGGAATTAGTGATTTCGCATTCCAGATTCATGCTTTGCCATCTTGTCTGGGTAAACAGAAACAAGTACCAATGGCTTCAAAGGCCCACACGCAAATCTATCATAATACCACCCATCTCTTGCAGGACTAGGAGCAGGACTAAGAGTGCAATGTTGTGCTGTGAGCCATAGCAGCACTCCAACTGCTTATATCTAGTACAGCCCAAAAACAGTGGTATGGTGAGAGTAAAACAATGCTTGACCTTATCAGATGCATAGCAAACACAACAAGATGATGGACGGAGGGCTGAAACCTTTCAACCACTCACCCCCAGTCATGAGATCTGGGTTTAATCCATCGTTCTTTTGCTCACTGTGCCACCCCAGTTTGGACCCAGCCATATGCAAATCAGTCTTGACCCTGCTCTTCATGGGAACAATCCAGCCCAAACTGCCAGGCCAGGTCCTCCCTGGACCAGAAACAAGCATCCTGGGACCGGTTTCGGGGTATCACACCTCATCAGCCTTGAATCCAGTGGCATAGCAAGCAAGGGACCCACGTCTGGGCATACCCTTGGCCATTTAGGTCAAACATAGCAAACACAACAAGATGATGGACGGAGTGCTGAAACCTTTCAACCACTCACCCCCGTCAAGAAAGTTTCAGATGGAATCATAGTTGCATCACAATTTGTTATACTATGTGGTAAAGGAATAATCAATTAGAAATATATTTGCATTACTCAATAAGAAATCTGCAAATCTGAGACAGGCCGGAAATAGATAATGCTGTAATAAAATATATATACAAAACACAACATTTGCAGCTGTTTAGGGATACATTTATCAATGACAGTAGAGTGAATGATTAAGGAAAGTCCGATTCATATTTGAAGCCACAGTCAAAGAAAGCAAATTATCAACAGCAACTGAAATATGAGCCTGAATGTGTGTCATGGGCAAATTTCAGGTTGCTTCACCTACGGAAAGTGGCTTGGTGATGTTGCCAAGGCAACTAAAACAAAATATGCTCTCAGGCTGGAATGCATGTTACAGTGTAAACCAGAGGAATCCAAGAAAAATGGAAGCAACCTTGTTCCTTGGGAACTACATTGATAAATCACAACAAAACAAACCATTGAGCTTTGCTGTTATTAGCTGTAAAGAAGCATTTGTAATTATGACTTAAGCCACAAGATACCACAGTTTGAGTGCCTTTGCCCATACAGTGCAAGTTGGGTAACCATGATTGGTGACAGCTTGGCCAAATTTAAATTTCATAACGACCTATCAAAATGATCCAGCAAAGGGGTCTCAGGAAAAGACAAAGTCATGTTGGTTGTTATGTTAAAATAATCCAGAACACATTTCCTGGTTTTTCGCAAAGTCAAGCAGTGTATGGAAAAAGGTAAACTTTAAATTTACAGTTGTCTTCTCTGCAACAGAGTCACTGGTTGTACGAACAGGTAAGTGACCATGAAGAGAGGACAAGAAGTCCAATGACAAGTGGGAGTTTCCACCCACCCTTAAATTACAAATTGTGAGTTTAAACTGCACTCCATGGGCCTTACTCACAAAAGCAAGCTTACACTTTACACTAAGTTTACTACTGTTTTGGTATTCACAAACTACGAGTGTAATTTTACTGCTAGTAATTTGATGACTGTGAAGGCTCCGCACATGGCAGAGACTCCACACTAGTAGAGGGAACTCCGCAGTTATAAAATTACTAGTAGTAAAATTTAACTTGTAGTTAGTGAATACTAAAACAGTAGTAGACTTACTACAAAGTGTAAATTATCCTTTGTGAATCAGGCTCATAGTTTTTTTTTCCTGCACAGCTAAAACTTCCTGACAAGTACACAGAGGAGAAAAGCACTGCATGATTGGAAAGCATGCTGGGATCAGAGCAGAAATACATATTACAACTGTCATTCCCCATTTTGAAAGCCACAACTTGTAATTGGTCTAGATTTTGCCATGGAAAAATATGGATTCATGTGATATTGGAATCTCCATTAGTGAAATTCCAAGTCAGGTTTCTCCAACACACTTGTTATCAGGCCCTTCAAGTAATAGAATAAACCAGTTAGTAAGGAAATTTGAAGAAGAAATCCACATATTTAATGTTGATGTTTTCTAAGTAGAGACTGAGGGGCTGATTCACAGAGGTAAACGTACACTTTGTGTAAGTTTACTATTTTTTTGATATTCACAAACTATGAGTTTAATTTTAGTAGTGATTTTATGACTGCAGAGACTCCACTCATTAAAGGTAGGCCTATCCTATCTTATTATGTGCCTAGTGCTCCGTCCCAAACTATCTAAAGGAATGCTTAAGTGTCACCCTACTACCTGCCACAGAATACACAACATCATGCCGAAACAATAGTTTGATGTCACCTGTTGAGTAGTTCAGCTTGGAAGCATTATCTTAAGTTGCCCCGACTGAGGACTGGGACTCTTTCTTTTAAGCTGATGAATGTAAAATAAGTGTCCAAACTGAGATGTTTAACACTGCTTACACCAGAATGGTCATCCTTGGTAGAGTAAGCAATTTGAAAGTAAAAAGTTCCAGTACTGTACGACAAGTCTGAATCCTCCTGTGCTACTTTTCCTGAGGCATATTTCACAAAGGGTAAAAAGCATAGCAGAGTGTACGAATATGGACTAATTTGAGGGGAACTATGGGAGATAATCATTGTAAATTCAGGGCTGAAAATAATAGAAGCATGCTCATATAGCACCCATAAAAATTTGTGAATGTGTTTCAAACATCCTTACACGCTACAAACTACAATCAAATATTAACATTAATTAAGGTAACCTAGGCCAATCCAGACATCAAAGCAATGTCACACCAGGATGCTCACTTTCACATTAAGCGTCAGCTGAGTAAGAAGCAAATGAAACACACTGAAAGGATTCATGTTTTTGACCTTCAGTATACAAATCTGATGACTACAGCTGTCCTTGTAAATAATTTGCAATCCTTTGTGATTAGAGAAATGCACAATTTGTGGCCAAAAGCATGACCGTCAGGCAGCTCTCTGACTGAGCTCCTGGAAGATGGCCATAGACTGACATAGCACCACAACTCTTTCTTCAATGCTTCCAGTATTGCTGTATTCCATTCTATCGACAGAGGATCGCTGTTCTGACTGAGTGGCAGAGAAGGTTTGAATTCAGACTGTGGTTCTCAGTTTCAGGCCTGGCATGTGCTCTTAGCGCTTTTCATTTCTGTTGCACTCCACACTGACACATGTCAGTTTGCCCGTACCTCGGCCCCTCTGCTCCTCTTTCACCTGTTCTGTTCTAGATGTGGATACACTCACCTTCATCCCTCTGAAAGGAAGGAGGCCTATGCAGCTTACCTGCCCCATAGGAGATGACACCATGGTCCAATCCAACACTGCTTTTTTGACTCATCCACAATGACAACATGGAAAAAGTCTTCAACATGTGAGTAATTGCTGAATTGGCTGATCTAATCAGCTAACTGCCTTCAATGTTGGAGAGACCTGAAGATAAGACGTAATTAGGGGCAGTGGGAACATAACATGAAGAGCCATTGAAAGCTGTGACCCTCAAAATACTGGTATGAATGGAACTGAATCTTCCTAAAGTTTGATTTTTGATCAAGGTCGATGAAGGAAGGCACTAAGGGAACTGTGTTCTTTTTTTCTTTTTAAAAAACAAGGAAACTAACCCTGGGCCTACCTGATACGAATCAAACCACAAAACCATTGTTAGGTCTTCAGTCCATAATCGGATAACCCATTAACCTGATATACTACACTGATGCACAGCTGTCTACACAACCAAGGTATGTTGAGGAAATAAGCTGTACTTTATTTCCACAACCCTTCTGAGCGCCTTGATATCTTTCACCACAATGATGACAGCTCATCCACAAAAAGATCATGGAAGAGCTAGAAACTTGAAAACAATGTATTCAAACATTTTAGAGGGAGAGGATGGGGCTATATCAAAACTCCCAAAGTCAATGGTCACTTGGCTAACAATCTACTACAGAAGAAGACCCTAGAAACTGTTATTGATACTGCTCTCCCTTCCGCCACACTGACTAGTCATTAAATTAAGATCCATGCCTGGGGTATCTAGTCCAGGGTCCAACCAGAAGTTCCTTTAACAAAGCCAGCTTAGAATTCTTTCTTAGAAGACACCATTAGCAGTTTGTGCAAGACCTTTGACTTGTTCAATAGTTCAGTATGTTTTTATATTTTTTAGTAGTAATACATTAGAGAAGGCATTTGTAGTCTCCCCTTGAACTAAAGCTATATTAATTCACACATTCCAATCGATCTTAACTTCTGGGCTGCCTGTGCCTGGTTTTTTTTTATGATCTCTTTTTTGTGCACCAGTTTTATATCCTCAAGGATAGTCATTGATAGTAACAGTTCTACATGATAAGGAATCCAGAAACAATAAAGGGACAATGATGCGGAAACTGATGGACAAAGTTCCTGAAATGGAACAGAAGCAGGGAAATGAATCCATTCAACAATTTATACCAAACCAGTCTCTTCAGAATATGCTCAATATTTATAATGTGCAACAACCACACAGGCCTTACTGTGCTTTCAACAAGTGCCATTATGAGAGAACCATGTTAATCTGACAAACTCAACAAATCTGATTTGCCCCAAGACAGTAGCCTGAAGGGGCCGGATAGAGCCCAAACATTACTATTCAAGGCTAAACTAGGAGAGATAGACAACTGGCACTGTAAGCAAATTAAGACAATGCCCTTCACTAGTACAGGCTCAGCTACAATATGGAATGTATGCCCTCAGTCAGGATGATGGGATATTTGCTGCTACAACTGGTTTAAGAAACAACTACCCAGTGCTAGCATCGCCCTCTGAATCCCTGGAACCAAGTGAATATGACACCAAAGCCAGTAAAGATACAGATGCGGATTGGCAAAGACAGCAGTATTTAACCTTCCACAGCTAAACAGGCTGAAGACAGAGCTTAATCAGGCTCTTCAGAACTGAATCACTGGCTAGCAAAATTGAGGCATCAGATGACTGCTTGTCAACCCTGGATGATTCTTGTGAAGATACTGAATCTCTTGTGGCAACCTAGCAATCTGTAACTCATGAGAATCAATGAAGAATGAAAACACCGAGCCTGAAGTGAGAGGACTTGGAGATTATACGTTGGGATATTCCATTGTATGAACTGTCGAAATCCTTGAAGTTGCTGAAAGACAATATAAAACTAATTTGATTCCAAGGTCAGCAGCCTACCATAGTAGGGACTTCTGGCAGCTACTAACCCTGCAAATGAAATCTCCAACCTATCCATCACCTAAGCACTAGTGATCCTATCCATTCCTCCAAAGGTGAGAGCCAGATCATGTACCATCAGATATGTTTTTTCACTTTGACGTATTTTTTAAAGAAATGGTGATGATGCAAGAAGGAAAAAAGAGACATATTACTACCAGCTATGGCTATTCACTTTGAGTTAATCATGACATTGGCTGTGAGATGGCTACCTGCCAACAAGAGGTGTGGGCCATGATCTCAGAATTAAGGACTGTCTGTATCCCTGCAGAGACTGTGGCTGGTTCCTCCGTTAGGATTTATTGGAAAGGCTCCTTCCAAGTACTTTCTGAGCCTCAATAACTTATGTTATGTTATTGTAGGAAAGTAGGATCTGCTTCTTATAGTTACCCCCACTTTTTGCTGATGTTTCACTGTTTTCAACTTAGTCTGACTGGGATCCTGCTATTCAGGACCCCAGTCTATCTGCTTTCTCCTCTAAATTGATTGCATGAACTTTAGGTACACTCCAGATTGGTTTCTGGGGTACCCTTATAAGTCCCTAGTATATGGTATACTATGTACCCAAGGCATAGGTACTCCAGAGGCCTCCCAGGGGCTGCAGCATGTATTATGCCACCCCTGAGAGGCCATTCAAAATGACACAACAGGTCTGCTACTGCAGCCTGTGTAAGGTGGTGCATGCACCCCTTCCTTAGATATAGGTTCACTATATCTATCCTAATCACTGCACATATAAGCCTATCAGTCACCCCTATGGCAGGCCTTATCAATCCTGAAGGCAGGGTGCTGGGTTTTATGTGAGAGGGTGCCCATGCATTAGCAGAGCCCCTCTGCAGCCTTCGGAACCACTATTCCGGGGTTGTCTGTGATGCAGCCAACCATATACTCTTAAGTGCACTATAACCTCGCGGTGAATGCTAACTTTAAAACAGCTGCAAGGAATTATGTTGTGTTTGGTGTCAAACACCTTGGAATCATACCGCCACACCAGTAACTGGTGTGGGAGGTATGATTCCTCCCTCCTAGAGGGAGAAATATGACAACACCGGTACACCCAGTACCAGCTTCACAGAGCCCTGGCATCACAAAATGGATGCTGTCAGCCACAGGCACGAGTCTGCCCTCCTGCTGCTGGATGAAACTCCGGCAGGGGAAGGCTTGACAATAGGTTTCCAGTCACAGGGAGGTGTGACCACCTCCCAGACAAGCTTAAGTGTATTGGGGCTGGGTGGGTGGACTCTCAGAGTGCTTTGATGTCTGCACTGGGGGCACATTTGGTGTCCCTGTGCATAGTCCAGCTCAAACCGGTTGCAGGGGCTACCAGCCCCTGCTCTGGTGCAAAACTGGACAAAGGACATGGGTGTAGCCACCCCTCTGTCCTGACCCTGCCATAGGTGGGTCCCCAGAATTTGTCCCACCCCTTCCTTGGGTATAAAGTAGGAACCCTGACTACAGGACTTTAGATATTAACTGGACTAAACTCTGCTACAGAAACCAAGTAACCTTCGACGATCTACGCTTTGCTGGATGACTGAAGAATCTCCCTTGGAGTAAAGGAGTTACTCCCCTGCAACGCAGGCACCTCAACACATCTGACTGGTTTGCATCTATGCAGCTCCCGACGGACTCCGAAGCTTTTGCAACACAAGAGGTGGATGCCCAAGCTTCCCCGAGGCTGACTAGTGCTCTCAGCAAACCTGAGACCCGCAGCCCTCATGGGGACCGTGCAACCCGAACCCCTGGACACCGTGCACATTTGCAGCAGCATATGCTTTTAGGCAATCCCTGAGGCTGTGCTTTGGGCTACTTGTAGTCCAAGGCCCGAGCAGTGTTTCCACCAAAGATTACTGGCCTACACTCCACGAGTGTTCCGTGGGCTGGTATTGTGTGATTCCTCTTGAGGTCCCTTCGCGATCCCTGGTCCGTTGACCTGTGGGTCCCTGAGAAGGCAACTTTAACTTTCAGTGGGCTTTCCTGGTTGCTCCAGACGTGCTCTAACTCTCCATCGCTTGGGGAGTTCCCAGGACCTTGCTGGTCATCACAGAAGCATCATTACTCTGACCGCATGGGTTGCAGTTGCCAAGGCTTGTTGGTCTCCAATCCGGAAACTGACCCCTCGGCTCTCGACATCCTTGGTGGGACAGCTCGCCTGCGGATCCTGGTTGTTGTCGATGCCTCCTGGTCCCCATGGCTGCAGAGTCAAGCTTCACCTCTTCGCACCTGAAGCACCCAACATCGGTGGGCATTCGATTGCTCCGCTCCTGGTCACGTGAAGTGACCCAGACTTTGTCCTCTCTGCTTTCAGGTTCTTCTCATCTCTGATCCAGGCTTGGATCACACTGGACAATTTTCTTCTCCATGGCAGCAGTACTTTCTCGCATCACGCCATTGAAAATGACGAGGGTTTCCGACACCACTTGACCCCTATGCACCCGGCTCCTCTGGGATAGGTAACACGGGTACCTCGGTACTCTCAAGGGTGCTGGCCTTTGAACCTTCTATGTTTAGCTGGGTTTGCTTGAAGTCCTCTCCTAAGTGTCCTTAATCTTTAAAATTCCAACCGCGACTTTCCCATAGAGTTGTACGGAGCTCGCGTCTGTGTTCCCACACTGCACCTGTCCTCCGTGGGTCCCCTGTGTCACTCCCTTGGGTGGTTCCTTGGGGTCCCAGCGATTCAACGTGCTCTAAGCACTGTGTCTAGTCAAGTCGGGGTTGTTATACCACTTTCTTAATATATGGTTTGGTCTCCCCCTGGAGCCCACTGTGTATTGTGCTATTTACTGTCGTTCTAGTACTGTAATATTGTGTGCCTTGTTCTCTAATCTCATAAAGAGGTTAGTAGAGAGTGTTTAGTAATAAATACATATATTTTATATATACCTGGGGTGGTTCTCCTTTCATTTGGTCATTCAAGAGGTTATATACTGGTAAAACAAGCTGTTTTACATTTCTTCAAGACTTAGCCTGAAGGCTGCTCTCCACAGCTACCACTAGGATAGCTTTCTATAAAGGTTGTATTTAACCTAATCATCAATCAGGGTCGTTTGGACTGGTGCAAGGTGCCCACCTTTAATTAGTGAACAGCATATACCAGGCCAACTTCTCACATTGGTGTGCAGCGGTTGAGATTCAAGCTTGCTATTGTTTTACCAGATAATCTCAGTGAGTGACTAACTGAAAACCACTAAAGGTACTTAGGTACATATAAATCAAGTCTAGAATAAAGTAAGTTCTACTGAACTTGGAGTTGGGTAGCCAAGGGTCTAGCACACCCTTTCTCCAACTCAAGAGAGTCTCAGTTCCCACTAGAGTAGGTAGGTGCATACACCACACCACACTAGAATGTCTTCAAGGCCTGAAGTCAGTGACTCCTTGCCAACTAGGTATGACAATCTCACATTCCAAGAATTGAGAGATATGTGTACATCTAGGAAACTGAAGACAGGGAGACATGCAAGCACTCAACGCCTCATAGAGGCTTTGCTGTTAGATGACCTCAGAAAGACCCCAGGGCCTGATGAGGCAGGCAAGTTGGGTGGGGCAGCAGAGGAAGAAAGGCCAGGAAGTGAAAACTTCTATGACCTGGACTCCAATGCTTACCAGGGGGATCAAGATGAATCTAACCTGGACAATCCAATTCTTCCTTCAGGTGAGGAAGGCCTCAGTGGCCCTCTCTTCACTCCCCCAGGAAGGGTTAACAGTCTACCAAGAAGATCAAGATCTCCTTCTCAGGAATCTGATCATTCTGGTACTTCTGTAGGGACCTCTGCTTCTCATAAAAGGGAGTCCTCTTATGAGAAGAAATGCCAACTGCTTGAGTTTGAGAGAGCTAAGCTCAGAATCAAGAGAGAGCAATTGGCCTTAGATAGGGAATCCCTGGAGCTTCAGAGAGCTTCTCAGAAGTTGGGGCTAGAGCCCCATGGTGGCAGCCACAGTGTCCCTAGAGGTAGAGAAAATACTCATGACCATAGGAACCTGAACAAGATTGTCCCTCCCTACCAGAGTGGGGATGACATCCGCAAATGGATAACTGCACTGGAGAGGGCTTGTAAGGTACAGAGGGTCCCTCAGGAGCAGTGGGCAGCAATCTTGTGGCTCTCCTTTGCATACAAAGGTAGAGACAAGCTCCTCACTGTAAGAGAAGAGGATGCTGATAATTACAAAGTCCTGAAGAGTGCTCTGATTGATGGGTTTGGCCTAACCACTGAACAATACAGGTTAAAGTTCAGAGACACCCAAAAGGCACAGACTCAGGACTGGGTTGACTTTGTTGATTGTGCTACTAAGGCTCTGGAAGGCTGGTTACTTGGCGGTAAGGTGTGTGATTTCAAAGGATTGTATAATTTAATCATGAGAGAGCAGATCCTTAATAACTGTCAAAATCAACTGTTGCATCAGTACCTGGTGGACTCTGATCTGACCTCTCCCCAAGAATTGGGCCAGAAGGCAAACAAATGGGTCAGAACCAGGGTGAGGCAGAAGGTTCAGAACCAAGGTGGTGACTTCAAAAAGCAGGATTCTAAAAACTCGGATAAGGGTGGGGAGAAGGGTAAAGACCAGAAGTCTTCTCAAGGGCCCCAAAAATCTGCATCTGGTGGGGAGTCACAAACCAACAAAGGTAAAGGCAAGAAGAAGCCATGGTGTCAAATCTGTAAACAGAAGACCCATTGGACAAGTGATTGTAACAAGTCCAAGGACTCCACTCCAACCACCACTGCCCCTAAGGCAACTGTTCCCCCTAGTTCAGCTCCAAGTGGTGGTGTTCCAAATAAGGGTGTAGTAGGGTTAACCCTGGGATCTGAGATGGACTCTGGCCTAGTCAGAGTTCCAACTCAGGCTATGTTGATCTGTGATGGAGGCATGGATATGGCCTCCTTATTTGTAAGCCCCAGTAATCTGGGCAAATACAGACAACAGCCTTTGTTGGGCAATGATTTAGAAACTTCAGCTTGGGCTGAAGTGGAACTCAGGACTCATGCAGAAATGTTGGGTATCCCTGCAGATGTGTTTGCTATGACCAGGTCACAGGCACAAATGTCTAACACTGAACAGGTCCTGAATCCTGGAAAAATGGACCAGGCACCTTCCAAGAGAAGGAGCAGTAGGGCTAAGGCAGTGTCTTCCCCCCTGCCTCAGAATTCACATCAGTCTCTTGAGGGAGCTGATCTTAGTCCTGAAGAAGGAACTGTCCCAGATTAGCTTGAACCTGATCAGGTTGAGTTCTTGGGGACAGGGGGCCCTTCCAGGGCAGATCTGAGCCAGGAGCAACTGAGCTGCCCCTCTCTTGAACCCCTCAGACAGCAAGCTGCTGCTGAGGCTGCTGGGAGTGCTAGTGGGTCCCATAGGATCTACTGGGATGATGGACTCCTTTACTCAGAGTGTAGAGACCCCAAGCCTGGAGCCAACAGGAGGTTGGTTATACCTCTGAAGTTTAGGAGGTTCCTATTGACACTAGCACATGATATCCCATTAGCAGGTCACCTAGGCCAAAACAAGACTTGGGACAGAATTGTCCCTCACTTTCATTGGCCTCATATGTCTGAAGACACCAATGAGTTTTGTCGCTCCTGTGTCACCTGTCAAGCCAGTGGTAAGGCAGGTAGCACTACAAAGGCCCCCCTGATACCACTACCTGTGGTGGGGGTTCCCTTTGAGAGGGTAGGGATTGACATTATTGGTCCCCTAGATCCTCAAACTGCATCTGGGCACAGATTTATACTGGTGGTGGTGGACCATGCCACTAGGTATCCAGAGGAAATTCACCTTAGAACCACCACAGCTCCTGTGGTGGCAAGGGCCCTCCTGGGTATCTTTTCCAGGGTGGGTTTTACTAAGGAGGTAGTATCAGACAGAGGTACCAACTTCATGTCTAATTACTTAACTGCTATGTGGAAGGAGTGTGGGGTAAATTACAAATTTACCACCCCTTATCACCCACAATGCAATGGTTTAGTTGAAAGGTTCAACAAAACCTTAAAGGGCATGATTAAAGGTCTCCCAGAAAAGCTTAGGCGCCGATGGGACATACTTTTGCCCTGCCTTCTCTTTGCCTACAGAGAGGTTCCACAGAAGGGGGTTGGTTACAGCCCATTTAAGCTTCTGTTTGGACATCCATTAGGGGTCCATTGTGTCTAGTGAAGGAGGGATGGGAGTTACCTCTCAAACCCCCTAAACAGGATATTGTGGACTATGTACTTGGTCTCCGCTCCAGGATGGCTGAGTACATGAAGAAGGCAACTAAAAACCTTGAGGCTAGCCAGGAATTGCAAAAGGCCTGGCATGACCAAAAGGCTGTGTTGACTGTTTATCAGCCAGGACAGAAAGTATGGGGGTTGGAGCCTGTGGCCCCAGCAGCCCTCCAAGACAAGTGGAGTGGCCCTCATACAATTATTGAGCAAAAGGGAGAGGTTACCTACCTGGTGGACCTTGGAACTCCCAGGAGCCCCCATAGGGTGCTCCATGTCAACAGGCTCAAACCATATGTTGACAGGGCAGACATGGGCTTGCTCATGGCTACTGATGAGGGACAGGAGGAAGAGAGTGATCCACTCCCTGACCTGCTCTCACAGAACCCTGATGATGGTTCAGTAGATGGTGTAGCCTTGGCAGGCAGCCTCACTGACCAGCAGCAAACTGTTTGCAGAAAAGTTCTCAACCAGTTTAGACATATGTTCTCACTGACTCCAAGTCAGACTACCTGGTGCACTCATGAAGTGGACACTGGGGACAGTCTGCCTGTTAAAAATAAGATTTACAGGCAACCTGACCATGTCAGGGACTGCATCAGGACTGAAGTCTAGAAGATGTTGGATTTGGGTGTGATTGATCCCTCAGATAGCCCTTGGGCTAGTCCAGTAGTCTTGGTACCTAAACCTCACACCCAGCGTGGTAAGAGAGAGAGATGAGGTTTTGTGTTGACTACAGAGGTCTCAATGCAGTTACTAGGACTGATTCCCATCCAATCCCTAGAGAAGATGAGCTTATAGATACTTTGGCCTCAGCCAAGTTTCTGAGCACATTTGACCTGACAGCTGGCTACTGGCAGATCAGAATAGCTGAGGATGCAAAAGCCAAAACAGCATTCTCAACCCCTAGTGGGCACTACCAATTTGTGGTGATGCCCTTTGGTTTGAAGAATGCACCTGCCACTTTTCAAAGGTTGGTGAACAAAGTCCTTACAGGCCTGGAAGCCTATAGTGCAGCATATCTAGATGATATTGCTGTTCTTTAGCTCCACCTGGGAGGATCACCTGGTCCACCTGAGAAATGTTTTGGAGGCCCTGCAGAAAGCAGGCCTCACTATCAAGGCCACCAAGTGACAGATAGGGCAGAGCCAAGTTTTATACCTGGGCCACCTTGTGGGTGGAGGCCAGGTTCAACCATTGCAGAGCAAAATCCAGACCATCATGGACTGGGTTGCTCCAACCACCCAGACTCAGGTCAGAGCTTTCTTGGGCCTGACTGGGTACTATAGGAGGTTTGTCAAAGGATATGGATCCATAGTGACCCCTTTGAATGACTTAACCTCCAAGAGAATGCCAAAGAAAGTTCAGTGGACAGTCAGCTGTCAAAAGGCATTTGATGACCTGAAGCAGGCCATGTGCACTGCTCCCATTCTGCAAAGTCCTGATTACTCCAAACAATTAATTGTCCAAACAGATGCATCTGAGTTGGGGGTAGGGGCTGTGTTATCACAATTCAATGATGAAGGTCAGGATCAGCCAGTAGCTTTTATTAGCAGAAGGTTGACCCCCAGAGAGAAACGTTGGTCAGCCATTGAGAGGGAAGCCTTTGCTGTGGTTTGGGCTCTGAAGAAGCTGAGGCCATACTTGTTTGGCACTCACTTCATTGTTCAGACAGACGCCAAGCCCCTCTTATGGCTAAAACAGATGAAGGGTGAAAACCCCAAACTTTTGAGGTGGTCCATTTCCCTACAGGGGATGGACTATACAGTGAAACATAGACCTGGGAGTAACCATGCCAATGCAGATGGACTCTCCAGATATTTCCACTTAGAACATGAAGACTCAACTGGTCAAGGTTAGTTTAATGTCCTGACATTTGGGGGGGTTGTGTAGGAGAGTAGGATCTGCTTCTTATAGTTACCCCCACTTTCTGCTGATGTTTCACTGTTTTCGACTTAGTCTGACTGGGATCCTGCTAGTCAGGACCCCAGTCCATCTGCTTTCTCCTCTAAATTGATTGCATGTACTTTAGGTACACTCCAGATTGGATTCTGGGGTACCCTTATAAGTCCCTAGTATATGGTATACTATGTACCCAGGGCATAGGTACCCCAGAGGCCTCCAAGGGGCTGCAGCATGTATTATGCCACCCCTGAGAGGCCATTCAAAATGACACAACAGGTCTGCTACTGCAGCCTGTGTAAGGTGGTGCATGCACCCCTTCCTTAGAAATAGGTTCATCTATATCTATCCTAATCACTGCACATATAAGCCTATCAGTCACCCCTATGGCAGGCCTAATCAATCCTGAAGGCAGGGTGCTGGGTTTTATGTGAGAGGGTGCCCATGCATGAGCAGAGCTCCTCTGCAGCCTTCGGAACCACTATTCCGGGGTTGTCTGTGATGCAGCCAACCATATACTCTTAAGTGCATTATAACCTCGCTGTGAATGCTAACTTTAAAACAGCTGCAAGGAATTATGTCGTGTTTGGTGTCAAACACCTTGGAATCATACCTCCACACCAGTAACTGGTGTGGGAGGTATGATTCCTCCCTCCTAGAGGGAGAAATATGACAGCACCGGTAAACCCCGTACCAGCTTCACAGAGCCCTGGCATCACAAAATGGATGCTGCCAGTCACAGACCGAGTCTGCCCTCCTGCTGCTGGACGAAACTCCGGCAGGGGAAGGCTTGACAATAGGTTTCCTCTCACAGGGAGGTGTAACCACCTCCCAGACAGGCTTTAGTGTATTGGGGCTGGGTGGGTGCACTCTCAGAGTGCTTTGATGTCTGCACTGGGGGCACATTTGGTGTCCCTGTGCATAGTCCACTTCAAACCGGTTGGAGGGGCTACCAGCTCCTGCTCTGGCACGAAACTGGACAAAGGACATGGGTGTAGCCACCCCTCTGTCCTGACCCTCCCATAGGTGGGTCCCCAGAGTTTGTCCCACCCCTTCCTTGGGTATAAAGTAGGAACCCTGACTACAGGACTTTAGATATTACCTGGACTAAACTCTGCTACAGAAACCAAGTAACCTTCGACGATCTACGCTTTGCTGGACGACTGAAGAATCTCCCTTGGAGTAAAGGAGTTACTCCCCTGCAACGCAGGCACCTCAACGCATCTGACCGGTTTGCATCTACGCAGCTTCCGACAGACTCCGAAGATTGTTCAACACAGGAGGTGGGTGCCCAAGCTTCGCCGAGGCCGACTAGTGTTCTCAGCAAACTTGAGACCTGCAGCCCTTGTGGGGACCGTGCAACCCGAACCCCTGGACACTGTGCACATTTGCAGCAGCATATGCTTTTAGGCGATCCCTGAGGCTGTGCTTTGGGCTACTTGTAGTCCAAGCCCCGAGCAGTGTTTCCACCGAAGATTACTGGCCTACACTCCACGAGTGTTCCGTGGGCTGGTATTGTGTGATTCCTCTCGAGGTCCCTTCGCGATCCCTGGTCCGTTGACCTGTGGGTCCCTGAGAAGGCAACTTTAACTTTCAGTGGGCTTCCCTGGTTGCTCCAGACGTGCCCTGAATCTCCATTGCTTGGGGAGTCCCCAGGCCTTGCTGGTCCTCACAGAAGCATCATTACTCTGACTGTGTGGGTTGCAGTTGCCAAGGCTTGTTGGTCTCCAATCTGGAAACTGACCCCTCAGCTCTCGACATCCTTTGTGGGACAGCTCGCCTGCGGATCCTGGTCATCATCGATGCCTCCTGGTCCCCGTGGCTGCAGAGTCAAGCTTCACCTCTTTGCACCTGAAGCACCCGACATCGGTGGGCATTCGATTGCTCCGCTCCTGGTCACGTGAAGTGACCCAGACTTTGTCCCCTCTGCTTTCAGGTTCTTCTCATCTCTGATCCAGGCTTGGATCATACCGGACACTTTTCTTCTCCATGGCAGCAGTACTTTCTCGCATCACGCCATTGAAAACGACGAGGGTTTCCGACACCACTTGACCCCTATGCACCCGGCTCCTCTGGGATAGGTAACACGGGTACCTCAGTACTCTCAAGGGTGCTGGCCTTAGAACCTTCTAGGTTTAGCTGGGTTTGCTTGAAGTCCTCTCCTAAGTGTCCTTAATCTTTAAAATTCCAACCGCGACTTTCCCATAGAGTTGTACGGAGCTCGCGTCTGTGTTCCCACACTGCACCCGTCCTCCGTGGGTCCCCTGTGTCACTACCTTGGGTAGTTCCTTGGGGTCCCAGCGATTCTACGTGCTCTAGGCACTGTGGCTAGTCAAGTCGGGGTTGTTATACCACTTATTTAATATATGGTTTGGTCTCCCCCTGGAGCCCACTGTGTATTGAGCTATTTACTGTCGTTCTAGTACTATAATATTGTGTGCCTTGTTCTCTAATTTCATAAAGAGGTTAGTAGAGAGTGTTTAGTAATAAATACATATATTTTATATATACCTGGTGTGGTTCTCCTTTCATTTGGTCATTCAAGAGGTTATATACTGGTAAAACAAGCTGCTTAACATTCCTTCAAGACTTAGCCTGAAGGCTGCTCTCCACAGCTACCACTAGGATAGCTTTCTATAAAGGTTGTCTTTAACCTAATCATCAATAAGGGTCGTTTGGACTGGTGCAAGGTGCCCACTTTAATTAGTGGACAGTATATACCAGGCCAACTTCTCACAGTTATGTTATGTTATCACTGATTTGTAGCGCGCACAGCTACTCAGAAGAGTGTCCCGGCGCGAGCCCAAGAGAAAACGGAACAGGGAAAAGAGACGGTGGCAACAGAAAAAAACCAACTCAGATGAATAGGAAGGTTTCGAGTTTTTTCCTAAACTGAGTGGAATTCTGAAGGCTACGCAGATCAAGTGGAAGAGAATTCCAGGACTTCGCAGCCAAATAAGCCAGGGAGCTGCCCCCCTTTCTTTTCAGACGAATTATGGGGATGGAAGTCAGGTGCATGTTCGAGGAGCGCAAGAGTCTGCCAGGGATATAAAACGAGAAGCGTTTCCTAAGATAGACGGGGCCATACTCATAGAGCGCGGCATGGGCCGTAACCAAAGCCTTGAACATGTCCCTAGCTCTTACCGGCAGCCAGTGCAAGTTGCGCAGATGCTGCTTAACACTGGTATGCTTAGGTAGGTCCAACAGCAGCCGGGTAGCGGCATTCTGGACAACCTGCAGCTTATCCATAAGGGAGCCGGGAAGTCCAACATACAATGCATTTGCATAATCAATGGAGGAGGTGTCCAAAGCCCGAATGATCGTTTCTTTGGCAGAAAGGGGCTACAGAGGCAAGAATTTTCTGAGAAGCTTCAGAATGCCAAAGCAGGGGCCAGTCAGTTTGCTAATCTGGTTGCCAAAGCTGAGTTTTTCGTCAAACCAGATTCCAAGATTTTTTACTGGAAGGCCCGATGGAGAGGGCCGAGGGGAATCATTAGGCCAGAAATTGTGCCAAAACAGAGGAGGGAACTCCCCGAAAAAAAGGATCTCGGTTTTGTCTTCGTTACATTTCAGCTGTGCAGACGTGAGCCAATTGAACACGGCAGACAAGCAGGCTTTGACATGGGTGGTAGCGGTCTCATGCTTCTTCCAGGTAAACAAGAGCTGAGTATCATCAGCGTAAGCGGCCACTTTTGCACCCAGGTCCTCTGCCAGCTGAATTAGAGGGGTCATATAAATATTGAACAACATAGGGCTCAATATAGACCCCTGCGGGACCCCTGTCTGGAGGGCTTAGGTGGTTGACACGAAAGGGGGAATCCATACTTGTTGGGTTCTACCTTCAAGAAAGGATTTTAACCACTCCCAAACAGCACCAATGATACCCAACCTCTGCAAACGGGCCAGAAGGAGTGCGTGGGGGACAGTATCAAAAGCGGCAGATAGGTCCAACAGGACCAAAACTGCCCTGCCCCCAGCATCTAAGGTCTCCCGAATGGCCTCCGTGATTTCCACCAGGGCGGACTCAGTGCTGTATGAAGCTCTAAACCCTGATTGAGCTGGATGCAGCAGACCCTGCTGTTCGATGAAAGAGGTCAGCTGCTTGTTAACCAATTTCTCACATACTTTGGGAATAGCCGGAAGTAGAGAGATAGGACGATAGCTGGACGGAATATGGGGATCCAGAGTCGGCTTTTTGATAAGAGGGACCAGCAGAGCCTGCTTCCAGGCAGTAGGAACAGAGGCCAGAGCCAGCGAAGCGTTGATTAAGTGGTTCAAAAGCGGATTGATAGCAACAGCTGCGCTAGCCATGAGTTTGGCAGGACATGGATCGTGATGGGAGCCAGATTTGAGAGAGGACAAAGCAGCCAGGGAGTCCGTTAGCGATTTGACGTCAAACGAGGAGAAAGTGACTTTGGCAGAGGAAGCAGTATGTTGGTCAGAAAGCACCAGCGTGGGCTGGGCTTCCAGGTTGTTAAAAAGCAATTGTAGTGCCCTAACCTTATTCATAAAAAAGTTAGAAAGCTCTTCGCACCAGGAGAGAGAAGGGGTGTGGGCATTGTTCATTGCTTTGGGGGTCACATAACTTTTAACGATGTTGAACAATTCTTTAGCATTATTGCCAGATAGGGCGATACGATCCGCATAATAGGAGCGTTTAGCTGATACAATAGCCGCATAATAGTATTTTTGGGCTTTTTTCAATTTTGTCTTAGGTATTTTTGTAAACACAAGGAGATGATGGACGGAGCACTGAAACTTTTCAGACACTCACCCCCAGTCACAGCTCTGGGTTGAATCCATCATCGTTCTTTAGCTCACTTTGCCACCCCAGTTCAGACCCAGCTATATGCAAATCAGTCTTGACCCTGTGCCTCATGGGAACAGTCCAGCCCGAACTGCCAAGCCATGTTTTCCCTGGACCGGAAACAAGCATCCTGGGACCGGTTTCGGGCTAACAGCCCTCATCAGCCAGGCTAGCTTGAACCCAGTGGCAAAGTGAGCAAGGGACCACGTCTGGGCATACCCTGCCAACTTAGGGCGAACAAAGCAAACAAAAGGAGATAATGGACGAAGCACTGAAACTTTTCAGACACTCACCCCCAGTCACAGATCTGGGTTGAATCCATCATCGTTCTTTAGCTCACTTTGCCACCCCAGTTCAGACACAGCTATATGCAAATCAGTCTTGACCCTGTGCCTCATGGGAACAGTCCAGCCCGAACTGCCAAGCCATGTCTTCCCTGGACCGGAACCAAGCATCCTGGGACCGGTTTCGGGCTAACAGCCCTCATCAGCCAGGCTAGCTTGAATCCAGTGGCAAAGTGAACAAGTGACCCACGTCTGGGCATACCCTGCCAACTTAGGGCGAACAAAGCAAACAAAAGGAGATGATGGAAGGAACACTGAAACACCCCCAGTCACAGATATGGGTTGAATCCATCATCGTTCTTTAGCTCACTTTGCCACCCCAGGTCAGACACAGCTATATGCAAATCAGTCTTGACCCTGTGCCTCATGGGAATAGTCCAGCCCGAACTGCCAAGCCATGTCTTCCCGGGACCGAAAACAAGCAGCCTTGGACCGGTTTCGGGCTAACAGCCCTCATCAGCCAGGCTAGCTTGAATCCAGTGGCAAAGTGAGCAAGGGACCCACGTCTGGGCATACCCTGCCAACTTAGGGCGAACAAAGCAAACACAAGGAGATGATGGACGAAGCACTGAAACTTTTCAGACACTATCCCCCAGTCACAGATCTGGGTTGAATCCATCATCGTTCTTTAGCTCACTTTGCCACCCCAGTTCAGACACAGCATGAGGCACAGGGTCAGACTGATTTGCATATGGCCATGTCTGAACTGGGATGGCGGAGTGAGCTAAAGAATGATGATGGATTAAACCCAGATCAGTTGACTGGGGGTGAGTGCTTGCAATGTTCAACACTCCGTCCGTCATCCCCTTTGGTTTTGCTATGTTCATCCTAAGTTGGCAGGGTATGCCCAGATGTGGGTCCCTTGATCACTTTGCCACTGGATTCAAGATAGCCTGGCTGATGAGGGTTATGAACCCGAAACCGGTCCCAGGATGCTTGTTTCCGGTCCAGGGAAGACATGGCTTGGCAGTTCGGTGCTGGACTGTTCCCATGAGGCACAGGGTCAGACTGATTTGCATATGGCCATGTCTGAACTGGGGTGGCGGAGTGAGCTAAAGAATGATGATGGATTAAACCCAGATCAGTTGACTGGGGGTGAGTGCTTGCAATGTTCAACACTCCGTCCATCATCCCCTTTGGCTTTGCTATGTTCGTCCTAAGTTGGCAGGGTATGCCCAGACGTGGGTCCCTTGCTCACTTTGCCACTGGATTCAAGATAGCCTGTCTGATGAGGGTTATGAACCCGAAACCGGTCCCAGAATGCTTGTTTCCGGTCCAGGGAAGACATGGCTTGGCAGTTCGGGCTGGACTGTTCCCATGAGGCACAGGGTCAGAGTGATTTGCATATGGCCATGTCTGAACTGGGGTGGCGGAGTGAGCTAAAGAATGATGATGGATTAAACCCAGATCAGTTGACTGGGGGTGAGTGCTTGCAATGTTCAACACTCCGTCCATTATCCCCTTTGGTTTTGCTATGTTCGTCCTAGGTTGGCAGGGTATGCCCAGACGTGGGTCCCTTGCTCACTTTGCCACTGGATTCAAGATAGCCTGGCTGATGAGGGTTATGAACCCGAAACCGGTCCCAGGATGCTTGTTTCTAGTCCAGGGAAGACATGGCTTGGCAGTTCGGGCTGGACTGTTCCCATGAGGCACAGGGTCAGACTGATTTGCATATGGCCATGTCTGAACTGGGGTGGCGGAGTGAGCTAAAGAATGATGATGGATTAAACCCAGATCAGTTGACTGGGGGTGAGTGCTTGCAATGTTCAACACTCCGTCCATCATCCCCTTTGGTTTTGCTATGTTCGTCCTAAGTTGGCAGGGTATGCCCAGACGTGGATCCCTTGCTCACTTTGCCACTGGATTCAAAATAGCCTGTCTGATGAGGGTTATGAACCCGAAACCGGTCCCAGGATGCTTGTTTCCGGTCCAGGGAAGACATGGCTTGGCAGTTCGGGCTGGACTGTTCCCATGAGGCACAGGGTCAGACTGATTTGCATATGGCCATGTCTGAACTGGGGTGGCGGAGTGAGTTAAAGAATGATGATGGATTAAACCCAGATCAGTTGACTGGGGGTGAGTGCTTGCAATGTTCAACACTCCGTCCATCATCCCCTTTGGTTTTGCTATGTTCGTCCTAAGTTGGCAGGGTATGCCCAGACGTGGGTCCCTTGCTCACTTTGCCACTGGATTCAAGATAGCCAGGCTGATGAGGGTTATGAACCCGAAACCGGTCCCAGGATGCTTGTTTCCGGTCCAGGGAAGACATGGCTTGGCAGTTCGGGCTGGACTGTTCCCATGAGGCACAGGGTCAGACTGATTTGCATATGGCCATGTCTGAACTGGGGTGGCGGAGTGAGCTAAAGAATGATGATGGATTAAACCCAGATCAGTTGACTGGGGGTGAGTGCTTGCAATGTTCAACACTCCGTCCATCATCCCCTTTGGTTTTGCTATGTTCGTCCTAAGTAGGCAGGGTATGCCCAGACGTGGGTCCCTTGCTCACTTTGCCACTGGATTCAAGATAGCCTGGCTGATGAGGGTTATGAACCCGAAACCGGTCCCAGGATGCTTGTTTCCGGTCCAGGGAAGACATGGCTTGGCAGTTCGGGCTGGACTGGTCCCATGAGGCACAAGGTCAGACTGATTTGCATATGGCCATGTCTGAACTGGGGTGGCGGAGTGAGCTAAAGAATGATGATGGATTAAACCCAGATCAGTTGACTGGGGGTGAGTGCTTGCAATGTTCAACACTCCGTCCATCATCCCCTTTGGTTTTGCTATGTTCGTCCTAAGTTGGCAGGGTATGCCCAGACGTGGGTCCCTTGCTCACTTTGCCACTGGATTCAAGATAGCCTGGCTGATGAGGGTTATGAACCCGAAACCGGTCCCAGGATGCTTGTTTCCGGTCCAGGGAAGACATGGCTTGGCAGTTCGGGCTGGACTGTTCCCATGAGGCACAGGGTCAGACTGATTTGCATATGGCCATGTCTGAACTGGGGTGGCGCAGTGAGCTAAAGAATGATGATGGATTAAACCCAGATCAGTTGACTGGGGGTGAGTGCTTGCAATGTTCAACACTCCGTCCATCATCCCCTTTGGTTTTGCTATGTTCGTCCTAAGTTGGCAGGGTATGCCCAGACGTGGGTCCCTTGCTCACTTTGCCACTGGATTCAAGATAGCCTGGCTGATGAGGGTTATGAACCCGAAACCGGTCCCAGGATGCTTGTTTCCGGTCCAGGGAAGACATGGCTTGGCAGTTCGGGCTGGACTGTTCCCATGAGGCACAGGGTCAGACTGATTTGCATATGGCCATGTCTGAACTGGGGTGGCGGAGTGAGCTAAAGAATGATGATGGATTAAACCCAGATCAGTTGACTGGGGGTGAGTGCTTGCAATGATCAACACTCCGTCCATCATCCCCTTTGGTTTTGTTAGGTATTTTTGTTTCAGTTCAGAAATATGAGAGCATAGTTTCCATGTTTTCATGTGAAAAAAAGGGAAAAAGTAAAAAGAAGAAAGAGGAATAAAGGAAAAAAGAGGGAAAAAGGTTAATTGGGTATTTTATCTATTTTATATGGGTGACGGGCTGTGTGGTAGGCAATCTATATCTTCCTAGGAAGCACACTAATGCATCCATTCTGAAGAGATGAGGGGGAACCCTGCTCACTGGAGAGCAGGCTCACATGGGGGAGTATATTGGAAGGAAAGTGCTTTGGGAAACTAGGGAGCTTTGAGGGTGTTGGAACTGGGCCAAATGGATGATGCAATCAAAAATATTGATTAGATCTGTAATAAGGACCATTCAACTATGCCTAATTCCCTTAGAATAGCCACCCTTAATGTTAAGGGACGTATTTCACAAGACACAAAGCAATGCAGCAAGACACCTTGCTGTGCTGCGTGAAAGGGAGAGGGCAGGAATGCTCCATATCTATCAAGATATGGTGCATTCCTACTCTCTGCCTGCCCTGGTGAACAAATTGCTGCCTAGAGCCAAAGCAGGCACCATTGCACCATGGTGCAAGGGTGTCTGTATTGCAGACAAGATTGTTTTTGTGCAGGAAAGGACACCTCTGAGGCTTTTTCCTCTTTCTACAAGTGCTGCAAAATGCAGCACACATAGGAAGAGGACAAAATGCAGAGAAATAAAGATATTTCTCCTCCTAACACCTCCCCTGGGAAGGCGTAGCATTTTGATGCATTCCCATGTTTACCAGTCTTGATAAATCTGGGAATGTGCCAAAATGCATCGGTAGATGCATGGGAACACCCACGCTCCACCCATGGAACGCCTCCCTAGGGCAGAGAAGCGCAAGACAGTGACTAGTGCATTACTCCAGATTTACCAAGCCATGCAGGGCCACGCAAGGTGCGCTACCTTGCGTGATGCAAGGGTGATGCAAAACTTTGATAAATTTAGTCGCATAACAACACATACCAATGAGGAGCTCATTTATTTAAAACCTAGTATCGCCCGTCTCCAAGAGACCAGTGGTGCTTATAAAGACCGAGCACTTTTTTCACGCCTTAGGCTTAAATCATTTTATATCACCTATCAAACAATCTCTCTCAAGGGAATAGTCATATTGATATTTGTTTCATCTCTTAGAATTCCTATAGTTTATCAGATCTAAAATGGTATTGGGAATTAACAATTAAAATCAGGAAATCCATTTTTGTTCTCTATATGACCCAAATGAGGGTTGTCCTTCACTTTACACTCAGGTTCAAAGTAAACTACAGTCCTGCACTGTTAGTTTTATTATGCGGGTGATTTCAACTGCATTATGTGTTCCATGAAAGATACTACCAAACCACACTGGCATACATGGATGAGAGGACATGTACATGCATTTCCCAGGTCGTCATCATAATTCGAGAGCATTTTTAAAATTAGTTGAAGATTGATAAAACATTCTAGGGTAACCCACCATCCAATTTAGGTTTATGATCTTCGATTAGATCTCATGGAGCCCTAGGCCCAAACAGCATTCCTGGTTCTCCCTGCAAGGCAGATACGCTCTACTGGAGTGGCTGACTTTTCCCGGTACATCATGCAGCAATGCAACAGGCACAAGTCCCGGAGTCTTGGTGAGGCTCTATATTACATATTATTTTTAGGGCTCCCGGTTTTATGGTATTTATTTTTTTGCCATTTCCGTCTGTATTTATCCATATTTATTTTTGGGGCATTTTTTCTGTATTTATCCGCATTTATTTTTGCCACAAGCAAAAGACGACGCTACAGCTAGTATTTTTCCACATTTATTTAAATTGACAATGCACACATGCGCCTGGTTGTTATTGGTCAACATAATACATTCATCTGAAAACTTTGCCATTGTAGTACAAGCACATGTGCATTTCAAGAGACTTTGAGGACATTGAGGCTCTTTCTGGTTTGTTAATGAAATTGCAGTACATGAGTTTTAGACTGTACGTGTCTAGCGCCCAAAAATAAATTACGTTGTCCTGGCGAAAAGAATAAAATACTACCTGAAACCAAAATTAAAACACAACTTACTAGTTCCAAGATGTAATTGGCTTCTAATAGAATTTACTCCATAGTAGTTCTCGAGAGGTCCAAAGCCCACGTGTTGCCAGCTGGCTCGAGAAGGAACCACTTGTAACTGGTCGACTGGAATTTCGACTAGGGTGTGATGAGAGCATGAAACTGCATCTCGACCTTGGAAGACCAGTGATGTCTACATACTGGCCTCTGCTGGGCTGAATTTTCCTTTAATCAGTTCTCAACATGCATGCAGCAACCAGTGACAAAACTGCTTGTGCGTCGTTAAGCCATCTAAACAGCTCCTGCTACAAATCTGCGGGCCAAGACTTTCCCAGCAAGATGCTGGTGAGGCTGTGAAGTGCCAGCCTTATGGCAGATAATTAGGGCTACATGTGCCGCTGGAAATTAATGAGAAATCCATAGCTGCCAAGGTTTCAGATTGCTTATGTGTGACATTTTCAGAATTTCACTGTAATAATGAGTGACATTCAACGACTATGAGTGACACTTTCTCGCAAGCAAAATCAAGCAATGAAGACAAGGAAAACATATATAAATATCAGAAATTACACACATTTAAGCAATGAGAAACTTTAAGAAGATCTTAAAACTGCTGCAAAACTAAGCTAGTGCCCTTATAAAAGCGTGTTGACTGGAAGCAGTGCCTCACTGCAGCCAAGCACCAGTTTCAGGGTTTTTTTAAATGGAAGGGAGAGGTGTGAGAAGGCTACATACATGGGGGTCCTACCTGGAGGCTGTGTGTTGCTGCAGCCAAGCCTCAGATTCAGGGGTTTTGAGGGAATCAGAGGGGTGTGGGAAAGCGTCATACACCCAAAGTAGCACTAAGCATGGTTGAGCAGCAGGCAGTGTTACCTATGCTCTAATCATATTCTCCAAGAATTACACACAAAGCATTAGCATGCGCTATCAGAAAGAGATACCCACTAATGATCATATTGTTCAGAGTGAAACTGGAAAAACTGGGACAAATCCCAGCTTCTTGGTGTCACCAAATTGTGTGATCCTAGACAAACTGTTTATTTCACATCCTTGTGTATGTTCATTATCACATGTTGGAGTGCCTTCAAATATGTGTGTCATACAAAAACATGTTTGTACAAATTGTGATGGTTAAAACTAATTGTGCAATAAAGTTCCTTCATATATTTGAGTTTGACTGTACTCTGCACATGTATAACATGTCGCACATATTGTACAAATGAATCAGAAGAAGGACAAGTATTCTGGGATTACTAAGTATTTTCTAAATGACACCATGGCTAAAATATTGCCAGTAAATGACCACCGCACAAAATAAATGACAAATTGGTTTTTGAGGTGCAAACTGGACTCCTGTTCGTTGCAGTTTTATATAGCGTGCATTGGAGCACTTTACATGAGCACCAGTTATATTAGTGAAGGTCAAATTTGGTTTTAGGACCAGGAAGATTAAGTCACTTGTGAATATTTACACGATGCTGAGCCAATGCTCAGTCTTGAACCTGATTCCTAAGTTCCAAAGTCTGCAGCTGTTGTGGTAATACCACATGCTCTCCCATGTCTTGCGTTTGATTTAATGGCCTACAATGTTACTCCAGCTGTAACGGGAATCTAGTTTGCATATAGGTACACATGAGAACTGACTTACCGGTCCTCCCATCTCACAGCCAGTAGAAAACACGCCATGCAGATTAAAAACAATGCTCCCAGTCCCATGAAGTGAATGCTTCTTTCCTGGTGTTCCCTTTTTCAATGACTGCTCCCCATTGTGTCCGCTGCTCCTGCCTCTCTTGCCATAATCTCGATGTGTGCTTCCCACTGTACCCACCGGGGCACCACCACTGCCTTCCTTACTGCTGCTGGGAGGGAGAGCCATGTGATAGCTCTCTCCGTGGTGCGCTGTAAAAGTCATCCGACGGCATGCTGCCTGCTCGACCACCTCTATACAGTACACTGCCAGGGGTCGCTCCACCTCGTCTCGGGCACTGCGGGATTAGGTGTTTAGCGAGGTACAGGCGATTGCATTTATTAAGGACACTACTTGACACCTGGTTTGTTGTTTTGTCTGGACATCAACAGAGAAACCTAGCGCCAGACCAAATAAAACAGGTCTACAAACTGAACAGCCTAGCCAAGATAAATAACTAGTCGCACTGGCCGGCATATCTAGCCCTCAGGCCTCGACTGTTCTGGACAAAATCGGAAAAAAATGTGCCTTTCGAAGCATGGTGAAAGGCATGTCACGGGGAAGCCTGGAAAATATTTCATTCTGGGGCAGGTTAGAGTACAGGCTGCGCGATGTTTTATACCCACAGCTGAATAGCACATGCACCTGCATAATGTGGCCTGCCGTCCGTACCCGACTCGAACACACCGACACAGGTCGGGAGAGCGGCGGCGGGGGGCCGAGGTGCCTCAGACAGCTCTCCGAGTGGGCGCAGCATCCTCCAGGCACCTCACGAAAACAACTTCCCAGGCTGCACATGGGAGGGCGGACACGTAGGCGAAGTGAGGCTGTCTGGAGGCGACAGGGCCAGCCAGTGCTTTGAAACTCCCGCTCCGTGGTGAGAGCTTCAAAACACATCCCCTCATCCCTCACGAGGCAGCAGGGTGGCGCCAGCCCAGCACAACCTTACGGCTGGCTGCAGCAGGAGGACGTTTAAAGCAGCAGGGAGGCTTTTCATGTGTGAAGAGGGATCAATGAAGGGCGAACAGCTGAGGGAGACACACTGCATCCCAGAGGGACAGAATCATGGCTCTCGAGTCGGTCCGACCCCTATCCTGCCCCCCCCCCCACCCCAGGTCGTTACCCTCCTTCTCACTAGGCAATCAATCATGGAACGGCGCGACGGCGGGCCCTTTCCCTCCACCCCCGCTATAAACCATTAAGCAACCCCTTGCTTTTCTCTTCTTGAGACACCCTGATAACACGACACTGCAGGCTCCCTTAATGAGGTCCACACGAGGGCGCTAAAAGACCCTGATTGGAAGGGATTTAAATGAATTTCCAGGGGCATGGAAAGGAAACTGCACTGGAGCACGGCAGCGCGGCAAAATTTGCTAGTGTTTTGCCGTTTCTAAATATAAATACAGACAAAGGAAATATAGATTTCCGTCTGTATTTATATGTATAAATCCGTAAAAACGGAAAACCGGGAGCCCTAATTATTTTCAAGAAAAGAAATAAAAGTCATGGCAGGGCTCTATATTGCATCTTATTACTTAGAAAAAGGATAAAAGTCAGTTAGATAATTACTACTTAATCACGATCTTGGACCTTGAAGCCAAGGACATGCCAAGATTCTACTGGGAGAATTACAGATGTGGGTGGAAGAAAAGGGACTAATTCAATTTAATCAAATGGGGCTCAGGCTCAACTGCAGTACTTCTTGCCCTATTCTAGCTAGTACACCAGTCCACTCTCCTATATAATCACCCATTATATGCATGCTTCATTAATTATAGGGTCATGCTCTATAGCATCAACTAACACATTTTATGAGCAAAACTTATTAAGTGGGTATCCGCCCAGCCCTACTAAATGCATCCTCCCTTTACACTGACTCGTGGGTTTGAATTAAGGTTGTGAATGGCCTTAACTATCTGAACACATTCACAAAAATATAGGCTTAAAGCCAGGTTGAATTTTGTCTCCCTTGCTTTTTGACTTCTACACCATGGCTATTGTGCAAGGTCTCTCTACATCCAGGTCCTTCCGCCCTATGACAAGACCACACAAAATCTAAATCTTACAATATGCAGAAGATTTAGTTATTCTGGACCAAAGCACGGTGGTTCCAAAGCAAGCTTTAAATGAGTTAAATAAAACAAACGCAAAAAATTGTCAATGAAAACCTAACCAAAGTTATTTTGGTAAAATGAAAATAAACTAGAAAGAATTGGTATCTGGGTTCACATGATAGGTTATTGTAACTCCTGTAATTATCTGGGAGTATGGTTCACGGATAAAAGCTCCCCAATACTCCACCAATTGAAATCAAAGGCCAAGGCACAGGCACTCATTCTTTGTAATATAAATAATTAAAGCTGCTAATAAGCTGTTCGTTAGAAGCAATTTTAAAATTGATCAGTGCAAAATATATTCTGGCACTGTCTTATGGCCATCTCGCCTACCATGGAAAACTATAGAATATCATTGAACAGCTACAGAGTGAAGTTTATGGGACAGTCTTTCAACTCCCAAAATACATCTGTAGCAATCAGATCCAGTTGGAATTCAGCCTCCTGAACCAGGACCTGGCATGTAAAGATAGTTTTATTAAGTTTTGCTATGACATTAATCACGCAAAAAGGCACATGTTAAAAAATGTTTTGCAAGCTATGTTGGCCCATCGAACACCCAGTCTGAATATTTTTTATCTGCACTAAAAATCCAGGATATGGACAGTATCTGGGCAGATTTTCCATCAAAATCTGTGCCGAATCACATAATAAAATCTCAGGCATTCTAAGGGACCAGATTTAGCTTTTTATTCACATTCAATACACGCTGGATTAATCAGCAACTCGTATAACTCATTGTCCATTGAATAATATTTAAAATAACTACTGAATAGGCCTTGCCAACTCTTAATAAAGGATATGCATTTTCTAAATTTTTGGATGAAAGCTTTCAGAACACAGAGCCAGCTGTATGACCATATTTTGTGGTCGCAAACGGGAAATCGGCCCGTATGCAACTGCGAAAAAGGGGGGTGGTATGTACAAACGATATTTTGTGAGTCAGTGACTCGCAAAAAAGTGTTTGCGGGTCACTATTAGGAAGGGGCGTGCCAAGGGCATCCCTTCCTAATAGCAAGTGAGTATTGTATGTACCATTGTTTGGAGACCGCATTTGCAGTCGCAAAACACTCACAGTTTACCGCCTACTTCAAGTAGGTGGTAAGTCACTCGCAAACGGGAAGGAGTCCCCAGGGGACCCCTTCCCCTTTGTGAAAGGGTGCGAAAATATTTTTTAAGACCAGGCAGAGGTCCCAGGGACCACCGCCTGCCCTTAAAAAATGAAAAGAAAAAATGTTTAAAAACATTCCTTTATGGAAAACGGGCTTTATTTGAAAAAGAAAGTTGCTTTTTTGAAAAACCAAACATAGACATGGGGGTCTGCTGCCCCCAGCAGGTCACCATCCCTGTGTTAGCAGACCATTCCCAATGGGTCGCAAATTGCAACCTGCCTCATGAATATTAATGAGGCAGGTCCATTGTGACCCATTTGAGAATCGCAAACAGTGTCTGAGACACTGTTGTGCATTCCATTGCAAAACGTTGCAACTAGTGACTCGCAAAATGGAATGGTCGTACATCTGGTGCCTAAATGGCCAAAATGTCTGAACATACCACAGCACTGTAGACTCTGCTAATAATTTGGATTGCACCTTGTATGGTGCTGTACAGGAATAAACATAGAAGGGCGTGTCTTTTGAAAACCTATGTTTTAAAAAAATTGTATATCCAAGTACAAAAGAAGCTTTGACAATTTGTATGAGAAAGGGGAATGTGTCCAACCTCTCATGCTCCACAAAATTTGTAAACATGGCTTTTAATAAACTGAATAACTGTCCACTTTGGAGACTGTAGGATGAAGATTGTTTAAAGTTTTTACTTTTATTTATAATGATGTCATCAATTAATTTAAATTAAGTGTTTTAGTATTAATATCTTGAATTATCTCTGTACTGCAATCGGATGCAATCAAAGCCAATATTCATGGCTTTACCTTACAATATACTGCCAAATAAAGTAAAGTAGCACATATGAAGGAATGTTTTATTTGAAAAAAAATGGAAGAGCCTGAAAACAACATTGCAGTGATAGAATTTAAATGCTCACAACACGGCATGATTTGGTGTGATTTGTTCCTTATTCGATCCCATATTGTATCGCTAAAGTTATGGCCCAGAAGCATCAGTATTCCAGGTATTTCAGGTTCAAGCACAGAAATAAGCAGGGTCAATCCTTGCTGTACAGTCTTGAGATACAGGGCCGGACTGGCCCTAGCAGGCACCGGGCGTTTCTCCGGTGGGCCGGAGGGGTGGGGGCTGGTTGTGTGGCCTTGGAGGCTGGTTTTGTCACTTGGAGCTGGTTTTGCAGCTGAGCTGCAATATCAGCCCCCTTTAACAAAAGCTGGAGCAGTGCTTTTTATTAGCACCCCCCCTCCCTCCTAGGTCCGGTTGAGCAGCAATCTGCCAGGGCTGGTTGCTGTTCCCAGTCTGGCCCTGTTGAGATAGTGTATCCAACAAATCATTTTGGAGGTTATGGATCATAGCGAGAAACAAGTCCTACCACTCCACTAGGCTGTCATGTTGAGGGGCACATCTTTGGCATTTTTCAATCAATATCTCTGCTAATTTTGACTCAATAAGAAGTATTAACTGCTCCAATTACATTATAGGAACTCCTAAAATATATTTGCACACTTGCATTAGGCGAGGCAGCAGGCACCAATGTTAACACACGCAAATTATATAAATGAATTAATAATATTTAATGAAATTTGGAGCACATATTGCTCCCTCTTGGAATTTTGTTCAAATTATGGCCTTTGTAAGAAATTGTGTTACTGGTTGAGAGGGTTGAAACCCTACTCGATTGAGGGATATCTACGGATTGGTAAGAATCCTGAATTCACATGGTGACCTGTGGGTGTGGATAATCTGTTATTGCCAGAAAGCTTTTGGGTACACAACCACTATACAGGGGATAATTGAAGTTTAAAATGGCTGTATCACTTAAACTCCCAAGGCTCATTAAATGCATTCTCAAATATATTCTTGAAATTCAGACTGTTATACCAAAAAGGCTTAGGTACCTACAAATTAGAGAAAGTCTTCATTCCGTCTGGACTAACATAGGAACAGATTCTTTGGCAGAAATATGTTCTTTATTAGTCACATTATTAACACTGTCTAAGCACAAATGTCTACCTTTTACAAGGAGTAAATGGAAGCAATGGATCACCAGCAGCCAGAGTGTGACACTAAATAAACAGATTGTTTAGAGATAACTCAAGCGATGTTTAAGCAATCATTTACTATTGGTTATTCCATGACATCAATAGCTAAATTTATATTATAAAATTACCGTAGAATATAATTTCTATATTACCCCTAAAAGATTACTAAATGGAGACCTAATTCAACAGCTGTATGTCCCATATGCCAAACCCCTGCTGCAGATCTAGTAAACATGTTGACAAGCTTTTCTGAGATTTTAGGCCTTATTGAGACCTATTATTGCCCAAAATCTCAGAAACAGTTGGTCACCTAGTAACCCATGGTGTGCATTTTATCATATTGGGATTGGCTTCCTAGCTTGATTATGTTTTTTGTTTTTCTTGCGCTTTTGTTGGTTATTTCCACAGATTGGATGCATTGCAAGGACCCCTCACACCCAGATATTAATAATTGGCTCCAAGAAGTCCTTGTTATTTTTCATCCATAGGACAGATATTTGCAATTCGCTGGACTAAGAGATTCAACAAGATTTAAGGGATGTTAAGTATAAAAGGCTTAGTCACAGGCGGATCGGAATAACATATTTACACTCTTTTTTTAATTAAAACTCAAATAAATAGACATGGATATAATTTTAATTTTAACAGAACTCTAATCTCTGCTAGCTACCATTATCTTTTGTCACTCTCAAATGCATAATTAGTACACAAAGAGAATTTTCCAAACTATTACAGAATGAAAAATAAAAAAATCGACACCTTATATTCTCATAAAAGCACACGTTTTTAAATGTCTACACTAAACTGCCAAGGTAGCTCTGAAAGTTAAACTGCTCCTAAGAACCAGTTTAATATGTTACTCATGATTTCAAATTGTGTCATGATCTTGCTCAGGTTGGTTAATTGGTCATCATTACATTTGGCAAAGTCAAATAGGAAATGTTATATAAATGATTTATATTATAAAATTGGTTTTGGGCTCATATCAATAAGTCTGATTATTACGGGTAAGGACTAAAGTTATAGGGTCAGTGTGAAAATGAAAAGTTGTATTGTGTTTGTGGTGACCCTCTAGAACATTCTCAGTTTGTGGAGCATTTGGAACCTACTTCAAGGTGTTTCAGGACAGATTTGCTAACTCGAAATTTCTCAGTTTGTTTGGTATGTGCATGGCCTTTTGAAAGCTGTTCACAAATAGACTTACACTGGAAAAAGACCAATTATATTATTCCTGTGAAAACAAAGTGGCCATTTTGAATGAGTCATTTTTGAGGTCCTGCTTTGTCTGTGATTGGATTTTGGGAATAGATGACCCAGAAAATGTTAATTGTTCACATTTGCCAGCATTTTTAAAGATTGTTTTGAAGAGACGTACATTTGCATACATTTTCCGTCGTCTCCCCCATCTTTCAAATATTTTTCACATGGCTGTTGTGTTTTTGTTCACTTGTCTTGTGTTATTGTGCTGTGTTTGTGATGGTGTATTTTTTGATATGTTTGTTTGTACTGCTCTGTAGTGTTCTTGTGATGTTATTGTGTCCTATTTTTCTGGTGTATCTTCTATAGTTGATGCCTTTTGTTGTGTGTCATGTTGTGGTGTTGTATTGTTGTGTTGTTAATCTGATTTGTTATTTTCGTGTTGTGTTATTGTAATACGCAGTTCTTTTCTTGCATTTTCTTGTTGTGCTGCTGCATTATTGTTGTGTCTGCCTAAGTATTCATATTCTTCTTGTACATATTCTTTCACATATTACCACCAGCGCAGTGCACTGTCAAAAAACAGTAGTATTATATGACTGAACCAAGCACTGTGCTTTCAGAGGACATACGATTGCACTGACCTGAAAATGCTTTGTTATCTGACACTATGGGGATGATTATGAGTTTGACGGTGCGGTGGTGGGACCACCCCGCTGCCCCACCACCAAACCCACGTGAGGACCACTCGCCCTATAATGACTTATTTAGTCATTTCCAGGCATTTCCTTTGCCGTTCTCATGGCGGTGCCTATAAAATAGGCACCACCATGGGAACGTCAAAGGAAGTTCCAGCATGGCATGGTCTGAAAAGTCCATGCTGTGATGCAACTTCTGTGCATGCACTCAGGGGGCCACATGTTGTGCCCCCCTGTGTGCATCCCAAAGGCGTAAGGCACAAGGGGGCCCTGCAGGGCCCCCTTTATTTCCTCACTGCCACTGTTTTCATGGAGGAAAGACCTGGAAAGAGGAAATCAGTGGCGGTGATGAAAGTTTTAATATGCTTGGCAGGACCGCGGCGGTTCCGCCAAACATATTAATGCCTCTTGAAGGCTGCGCCACTGCCAAGGTTTCCTGGCAGAGTCGGCGGTCCCAGGGCGGCACGACCACTAGGGTCGTAATGTGGTGGTCACAAGACTGCCACCGCTGCACCACCACAAGTCTGGCTGGACTCATAATAGGGCCCTATATGTTTCTGCAGAAGGTAGTGACATGAATTCACAGGCTTCTATATCTGCTACTTAGTGCTATGCATTAATGTGGTTGTAAATATGTCAACAGATTTATTTATTGAATAATGTTTGGGGTTTTATTTAACACCAACTTGTCCACTAATGACCAATTCAGAGGTCAAAGCAAAAAGGTGATTATATTGCTGCACATTTGCATTGTCAGTGTTCTATATTTATTTAGCAGCCTTCTAACAGAAATGGGTAACTATTGTTAAATATATGTTAAGTATGGTAAATGTGAATTGGCAAAGGCCATGGGTGACCAAAAGGCTTAATGGTCATTACCTGAGTGTTCAGGGCTCAATATGTCAGTTGTGGGAGGGTAAAGGAGATCTTTTGGTACAGGGAGGATGCTCTTTGAATCAATCAAACACAGCTGATCTCTGACCATCCAGCAACTGGTATACATGTGGATGGATCTCAATCAATTTCCTGATCATCCTGTTTTCTCCAGTTTCCTGAAAAGTAAGTAGTTTAGCCGCACCCTCATGGTGAGAGCATAGTCTTTCAGTCCTATAGCTGGTGTCTAATGCAGGCCCCTGTGGGGCAGGGGCTCCCCACCTTCAGGGGGCCCCCATTCAGCTCGAGTCTTACGAATTACGGTGAGATGTGCAAGATTCAGGGGCCTCTCGATACGTTCTGCAGAGAGGGCTCATCATTTTACACTATGCTATGTTGTTTAGGACTTGTAATAAGTTATATGCAAAATGTAAGAACATGTTGCTCGCTGTGATTTAAAAAAAACTCTTGCAGCGCTCATTGAAGCAATGAGGCAGATATGTCACAGAATCCTTGCTCTTGGAGAAGACTCTAGGGTGAACGACTGAAATGTTTGTGATTAAAAATCAGACAAAATCAGCATGTCAGGAGCAACTTTGGTTAGGCGAGCCACGGTGCAGTCAGCAGCATGATGCCCGAGGCTTACACAGGTATATTGGCACTTTCTATGCCTATTTTACCAAGTTGCATTTTGAGATCTCAATCATATTCTCATTTATAACACTAGTTCAAATTAGTAAAACAGTAAAAAAATGAAGAAGTTCGAAATGTGCTACTGCAGGTTGAGTTCTGCTTGTTCTGAAGTTGCAGTAAATTTCCATCTTTCCTGAAATTCGTACCAATTGCACGGAGAATTTGTAAATGCTGAAAACATTCAAAGATTTTTTAGAAGTACTCCTACTTTATAATAAGGTGGTGAATGTGTACTTTTAAATTCATTTTCTTTTTGTTCTCCGTGTTAGGTTGCTGGAGAAAGCAGGCCTCCAGGGTGTGAGTGTTCCTTCTGAAAGCACGACTCGTACACTGTCTGTGTTGTAATGGGCCATGAGGCAAACTCCCCGGGCACTTTTATTACTTTACCCTTTCCCCACTGGTACGAACCATTTTGTCCATGGTAAGTGGGTTCATCCCAAGGACTCCCCTCCCTTCTGGGCCTCTAGTAGATCCGCCCACCAACATAACATTCCTCCTTTATTTTAAACAAAAACACAACAGCATCAAATCAAATGGTGACGATCACTGTAACACCTTTGATGGAGCGCAGATGTTATCATGCATCCATCTTAACCAATTCCCACCTGTGACATGTCGATTTATGACACCTTCTTAAAGGGATGAGACAAAATAAATGTTATGTTTACCTGCCAAGAGAAATTTCATCTACGCACTCATGTTTTAGATACTGCATTGTAAAAGCATGCAGAATGTTCGAATATGTGAAATATGTAGCAATGAGAAACTATGCTAAGAAAAAATAAAGTTATGCTGAAGCTTTTACGTGTTATAGAAGAAAAGATGAAAAATCCAACTGTAACCCTTAGAGAAAACTTACATTGACCAATAAATAATGTGCACTGAATAGTGTATTACCTTTACCTGCACTAGAAACTCATGTATTGACACTAATTGAGTGTAAAGAATGCATTTAACCAAGGAACTGACATAGAATGTTATAAAGCTTCTGTAACCTACATATATGAACATGTATTGAAAAGTGAAACAGTGAAATTTAAACTTGCATGGTAACATACGATTAATGACTTAAGAGAGCGTTTTTTTTGTAGTGCTTAATACTGACATATATTTCATAAACAAAATGTATTTGAATTAATAAGAAACATCTAAATGCATTTAGAAATGTGTGCTCCTCAATATTATTAATATTTCGTGATTTCGCTGTTTTCTGCTTTGGCATCAAAGAATTTCTTTCCTTAGCTAATGTAAAGTCTTGTGAAAACTGTCACCCAGGACCTATGAGAATCCTTGATTTCGACCTCCAGATACTTTGAAAAATCATTTATGACGACCAGCATGTGTCTACCATCGGGGAGACTTCCAAAATCAGCACTCGCACTTTGCCTGGGAAATGGTAGAATATCCTCAGCGATGATTGGGGCCGGTGGCTCTGCCGGCTTAGCCGCTTGGCACAGAGGGCACTGGCAAACTGTCTGTTCAACAAGCATGTCCAAATTCGGAAACCACGCCTTACATCGTATTAGGGACTTCATCTTGACAATCCCTTGATGAGCCAAATGAGCAAGATCCACCACTCATTGTTGTAGTGCCCCAGGGATCACCAGACAGGAAACCCACATGAGACAGCCTTCGGAAGTCATGGCCGTCCTGCAGGGTACTTTGTTGGTCAAGACATGCCATCTTCCTGAGGTCACCGCAGAGATGGCCAGTTAAATACACTCATCATCAGACGTGGCTTTCACAATCTCCTCAAGGGAAATGGGCAGTAGCTTGGATTGTTCCACCACCAGTTAGACATACTGCTCCACTTAATTGGCATCTGATTCCTCTTCCTCCGTAGCTGGCCTTGCATGTCTTGAAAGGAAATCAGCAGGATTCTGAGTTCCTGGGCGATAGACCACTGTGAATTGGTATTCTTGTAATTGTAAAAACCATTTCTCGATCCTCGGAGGAGGTTTCGATGACAGCCCCATGAATAATGGAATCAAAGGTTTGTGATCCGTGTGAACCACAGAAGGTTGACCATAGAGGTAGAGATGAAAATTACGAAAGCCCCAGTGCATCGCAATGGCTTCCTTTTTGATGTGGGAATACCGTTGTTCCATGTCGGTCAGTGCATGGCTAGCATACGCCACCGGAGCCCAGTCTCCGGTGCTCTGCCTCTGCAATAGGACGGCTTCAAGGCCGATGGGAATAGCATCCACTGAAAATTCAGATTCCCGGGCAGGATCAAAGTACACCAGAGTAGAGTCATGTGATAATGCTTGTTTGGTAGCTTGGAAAGCTTCCTCCTGATCAGGACCCCACTTCCAAACAGTGTTGGTCTTTGTCAGCTCTCTCAAGGGGGCAGTGAGGTCGGTCAGATTCCGAATGAAACGTCCACAATATGTGGCCATACCTAAAAACTCCTCACACCCATGCCAGTAGTGGGAGCCGGGGCTGACTGGATATCCTGAACTTTAGCGGGATCAGGTAATACTACATGCTGGGAAAATCGGTATCCAAAAACGCTATGAGTAGCCTTTCTGAAGAAAAGCGCACTTTTCTCAATGGAGCGTGAGGCCATTGTCTCTCAGGCGCTGTAATGTGGCTCTCAGGTGATCAAGATGCTCTTCCAGTGTGGGCGCATATACCCAAATGTCGTCACTGACATTGAGGACCCCTTCAAGGCCAGCCAATACACCTCCTATGGTGTCTAGAAAGACCTTGTCTGTGCTCGACACTTCGAAGCTGAGGCGCTTGTACCTCCTGAGACCTACGTGAGTGGAGAACATCATAATGGCCCTCGATTCCGGGTTCAACAGTAGCTGGCGATATCCAGTTCGCAAGTCCATTTTGGAGAACCACTAGGAGGCCCTCACCTCTGCCACGATGTTGTCTAAGGTGGGCGTCAACTGACGTTCCCTCTTGATGGTTTGGTTAGGTAACCTCATGTTACCTCACTTCTCCAGGCTGTTTGGGTTTTCACGCTACCACAATGGGGGATACCCATGCAGTCGGACCATCCACCTGCTCGATGATGTCAGCCTGTTCTAATTTCATCAACTCTTTCTCTACCTTTGGCCTCAGATGGAAGGTCACCCTTCGGTGCTTTAGTGCAACGGGTTGGTCTGAGTTGTCGACATGAAGACGTATCATGCGATTCTTAAGGCATCCTATTCCTTCAAACCGAGGTCTGAATTCTGTCAACAGGCTCTCAACACTTTCCTGAAGCATGCTGAAGGCAAAAGCGACAAGCTGCATGCATTCTGCAGTCCGGCAGATCCGTAGCATCCCTGATCCCCTTTTGTGACATAGACCTTGGCACGATTGGAACGGGATTCATGAGCGATTTCGGTGGTGAATACTCCAGCCAGTGGAAGTGGAATGATGGACCCATATGCGAACACTTGTGTAGAGGTGGGGCGTAGGGTTAAATGTACGGGAAGTGTCTGCATTGCTGATTGTGCCATGATGTTTATGGACGCCCCGGTATCAATCAATGCTTGTACCTGGTGTCATGCAACGAGCACACTGCAGCTCAGGATCCGCTTTCTAGGACATCTGTCTGGTTGCATGGCGTGTATGACATGGACTGCTCTTTCGACATCGTCATCATCCATGTCTTCCTCATCCTCAGGGACTTTAGAGGTATACAGGGTATTGACAGCCATGGCCCTCTGTCCTTTTTGGGCAGAGGAGCAGCACACTTTTGCAAAATGGTTCAGTTTATTGCAAGCTGAGCACCTCTTTCCTTGGGCTGGGCCTGGTCCTTGGTGTGGGAAGGGCCCACCACAACACAAACATGTTTTGGGCATGGGTTGAGCCTTGGTACGCGTATTCCTCTTGTCAGGGTTACTAGGGAGAACTGCGTTGACAGGTTCTGTCTTTACCTGATGTTGAAATGCCACTTTCATGTGCGCTGCTCGCACTTTGGACAGTTCTTTGATCCTCCCATTGTTAGCATGTCTGCCATAGGCATTCCAGGGACCTGAAGAATGCTCTCTCTCAGCTTTACGGAAACACAACCCTGGATGAATTGCGCCCCTATTTCATTGTTTTCATATGGTAACGTGAAGGTGCTAGCCAGATCTTTGAGGCGGGCGGAGCAAAACATCCACCCAACTCGTCAGGCAGTTGCCTCACTTGACGCAGTAGGAAACATTCGAAATCTGGGTTTACCAGGGGCTCTAAGTGAGCTGTTAGTGCTTGTTTCAAAGTTCCATAGGTGTACAGAGGTCCTGCTTCCACAACAGACTTTCCTAGCTTGTGTAGGGCTGTACCCCGTAAGTGCAGAAGCATAGGATGCCTTCTGTCATTATGTAAGGCCACCGCTGTGAAGTACGTTTCCAAGCGCTCCACCAATTCCTTCCATTTAGCTGCTTGAGCAGACGGGGGCCCATCAACCATGAATGGCTCGATTGGAGGTACAGTAGACATAAAGAATGTTGGGCACAGTTATCACATGAAGGTGTCTTTCTTAAACCACGTGTGTGTCTGTGGCTGACTGATGGTAGAGGTGGTCTGATGAGCAAACTGAGGACCTCTGTGCCTGCTATCCACCTCAAAAAACTCAGACAAATTGGATGGAAATAAAGGAGACAAACACCCATTCCAGGGAGGCAGAAATACAGGAGGGAGATGCAAATTCATGGCAGGCAAAGGCTGAGAAAGCAGGAATAGGAGGAAAAGGGTATCTCCTTTAGACCTCCGACGTGGCACAAAGGGAGCATCCTCATAAAGAATTAAACTCCCCTCTAGCAAGACGATGCAGGCTTCAAACAGCGAAGGGCAATGTGCTGGAACCAGTGTCACTTTGGGACCTCCCACGTGGTACAGAGGGAGCGTCCGCAGAAGGAATCGAACTTCCTGCAGGCAAAGCAATGTGGGCTCCAAGCAGCAAAGGGGCTGGGCAGCTGACATGGCCGCGGGCGGGAGAGCGCCAACCCGGGTTTTCTGACATCAGCGGAAGGGGCTCTGCAAACATCGCAGCAGACCGAGGCCGCGCCCTCACCCCTGGAGAAAACGAGGAGCACCACAGACACAGGGGGATGCTCAAGGCAATCACAGGCAGGAGGGAGCAGCAGCAGCTTCATTGCCGTCGGAAGGGCAGACGGTGCAGTTGGAGCCAGAAAAACTACCCAAAAACAGCCATCGAGAGGCACAGGCCTGCAGGAGGTGGACCGGTCATCAGGCAAGTTGTCGGGTGAAGAACGGCCGTCCCCGGGGACCGCTGCATTGCAGCGAAGGCAGCCACTGGACGGGCAGACAAGGTAAGGGGATGTGGCGGGGCACCAGGGTTCGACCGCCCTCGTCACCAGTTGTTAGGTTGCTGGAGAAAGCAGGCCTCCAGGGTGTGAGTGTACATCCTGAAAGCACGGCTCGTACACTGTCTGTGTTGTAATGGACCACGAGGCAAACTACCTGGGTACTTTTATTACTTTGCCCTTCCCCCACCAGTACAAACCATTTTGTCCGTGGAAAGAGGGTTCATCCCAAGGACATCCCTCCCTTCTGGGCCTCCAGTGGATCAGCCCACCAACATAACACTCCGTAGGGAAATATTTTTCTATTAGCAGAAACCAGTTGCACTTGAATTTTGTGGGTATTCCATTCCTATTCTAGGTTAATATAACTATTCTGGAGAATAACCTTGAATGTTTTCAGGGTAAGCATCATTGCCTTACAAAATGTTTGTGCATACCATCAAACTCAAAAACAATTGCGGGGTCTATATTCATTTAGTTAGCAGTGCTTAATTTGAGCAGGTGGTTAATGGTGGAGCCCACCAATACTCATTATTGGATATTAGCATTTATTTTTCCTCATCAGACTTTGACCAAGTACAAGAATAAATCACTTCAGGGGGAAAGGACGAAGAGAAAGATGAAAAAACTGTGACTTCTGAAGAAAGCAGGTACCTGCAAGCTTGAGATAAATGCCTAGGATGTGTGTGGTGGTGGATTATGAGAACATGAGGTGGAATCAAGAATACGTAGCCTTGGTATTTAGCATGCTGACATTCAATAGCGCTGGTCAGGAGCTTCTGACCAAAATTTTGGACCCAAGCACATATCCTTTTACAAATTAAGCAAAGCTACTCATAGACACCGTACTCTTTGCAGCTGTCAGTCTGATATTACTTTCATGGAACTCTGCTAATAATGAAGAATATTCCACTACCATAAGTGCCCACTCAAATTCAATCTATGCTGATTCTGTGATGTAGTACTTAGAAAGAGAATTACATATTTTCAGCAACTAATTTATTCTTATGTGCTCAAAAAGACTGTGAATGAGGCTAAATGAGATGAGTGCATATTGAATAGTAAGAAAGAGAACATATGCAAAAACTAAAATGAGGGAATTACAAAATACAAAGCCTTGCTGGTTTAGAATGTCTGTGAAAGAACTCCTGGTAATCATAAGAGTGATAAGGTACGTAAAAGTGCACAGTGTGGGCGTGGCCAGATTTCTTTATCTCCACTGTTCTTTCAGGGTCATTGTGCCTTTTGGAACCGGACATCACCCTGTGATATTGGGAGATACATATCCCGTTTACCTTTCAAATCACTTCTTTGCCACAGTAAGCCTGACATGAAGCGCCTGTGTGTCTTATCTTAAATACGCTAAGCCTTGAAGAAGCCCTGTGTGGGACGAAACGTGCCGCGTCGGCTATCAATTCTGTGCTGTGATTTTATGAAAGAAAATTTGAATAAAAGAATAAAGAATAAAAGGAGAATATATTTCCAGTAACAAGACTGGCAACGTGATTCATTTGGGAGATGCAATGTTAATGTTATTTGTATTTAATTGTTGATATTTACACTCAGTACTGTATATTCTAATAATTTAATTTACCTTAACATTTGAGTGCAGAGCCGTTTTGTGTGTTTGTGTTCTTGTGCCTAAGCATTATGGATGGTCATGATGTTACAGCAATATTTGGAGCATTATTTATTGTGCCAAAAAGTAAGGCTCTAGCTTCCTCCATAGGCCCTCATTATGACCAGTCTCAGAAGCTCAGTGGGACAGAAACAGCAGTTACCAGCACTATCAGAATTATGAGATCCACAGGAACATTGCAGACCTGTTATTTTCACACTGAGATTTCGCTGCTGCAATCTGTGTGTACATAAATTCCATGGAGAAATAAGAAATTACAGGGAAATCATGCCCTGAATTACTGATTCCCCAGAAATTCTTCATTTATCCTGTGAACTTGACGGTCCTAGTTGTAATCTCCCAGGAACTCCAACCCATCAGAGTTACTGGTACTCACCTCATCAGTAAATCTAAGGGGACAAATGTACCCCGACGATTAGCAGACATCTTGCAATAAGGGTGTTAGCGGTAGTTACTTTTTCACATCCCCATCGAAAGAGAGCTCTCTTAAAGCACCTCAGTATGGCATTGATAAAAACATGCACCCTTTTTTCCAACAATTATTTTGACGTAAGTATATCTATTTCTGAGGAGCATTTGACCTTTTCAATTGGTATGCTATCAACATTTGCCTTAGCTACCAAGCAATGTATGCACAGTGTCTTGAAAGCCGAGTGCAAGACATAGTCGCCGAGGAGGTGGACAGCACTGCCTTGGAAACCCGCCTTTGATCATTTTTCCGTGAAAACCTGTTATTCACTGTCTTGTATTACATGCTACCACTCGCCAGGGAGGAAATGAAGTGACTCTTTGCAGCATTTGTCTTCATTTGGCATGTTTCTGTTCTGCTGAGCAGTACTGAAGCTAGGGACATTCTAGCTGGAAATCACTTTATAGAACAACAGTCTTTAAATTTTTGCTTGCCCTTGCGTAGTATCATAGAGAGGCCAGACTGGGGAACTAAAAGAGGCTGCAGTACAAATGCCCAAACCAGACCCTCTCCCTTTGTCTCCTTGCGCAATCTCTCTTTCCATGCATCTGCTCACTGTCTCTCACCTTTTCTTCTCTCTCTCTCTCTCTCTCTCCCTCTCCTCCCTCTTTGATCTTTTCTCTCTGCTTTTCCTCTCCCTCTCTTTCTCTGGAAGCCTTCCCATGCATGCTGAAATGAACCTTGGGAAAACAAGGAAATGGTAAGAGGCACCATGACAGAGATACCAGGAGTGGTCCTGAATTGTCAGAACTGGCCTACAGCCCACTAAGGAAGGCCTGGTGGAATAAAAGCCCTGCCCTGCAGTCACATGATCGATGCCATGCAACACTGTGTAATATTTTCTGACACTTATCACATCTAATGTTAAACATTGTGTAAAATCTAATATATTTTTGGGCCCGGTGACTTAGTGGAACTAATACATCATTGCAGATGTGGGTGCGGGGATCTTTGTATCTCAGTATTCAGGTGTAATCATTAGATAACCCCCGCTGCTGGTCGTATGGACCTTTGTCCGCGGTCAAGGAGAAATTAAATGGAGCAATCTTATACATCAAGCACTGAGTACAGTGAAACCTATTTGGGTCTCCACAATAATCAAATAAAGAGAGTTGGTGTGAGTCAAATAGTGTTACAAACAATTCTAAAAATATTCAATCTGCTTTCTTCCGTAAATATTAGTCTTAAGTCATCATTATTGCAAGTTCAAATAATCAATTAGTTGCTATTTCAAAACAAGGTAAAATACCAAATTAGTAAAGATGACAAATAAAAAAGAGATGATACAACAAGCGTGTTCCATAAAGGGAATTTCACTAATCTAAATTAAGCATAAAAATGACAAATTCATAATTAAGCCAAGGATAAAGGTGTCAGTTCAGAAACCCAATGAAGAGCTCTGATGAGAGAAAAAATGCATAAGCATCAAGTCTTTGCCCTTAAACAAATTAATTTTCAGTCTAGAAAGTATTCTTAGCTATAAATCAGCACACATTTTTAAAAGAAAAAGGGGCTAAAAAGGGAAATCTCTCCTGAAGAGAAATAACCCTATGGATCTCAATAAAAAAGACCAGAGTGCTCTCGTGTGCTAGAAGCTAGTGCGCAGGGAGTCTGGGTGTCTGAATGTCTGAGAGACTACTCTAGGAACTCACACTATTATAAATTTACTAAAGTTCAAAATGAAACAAATTACACATTCACCATTCTCAGTATCCAATAGGAATTCAGAAAACCCTGGGAGCAGGTATACTCCCTAGTTTCTCATGTCTTCACAATAGGGCACAGAAATAAGTACACATGTTGTGGTTCAAACATTTCGTTGCGGTTCAAACATTTCTTTCCATGAGTCACTTTTCGTGCCATCTCCTCTCCTTCCTGTGAGAACCTCACTATCAGTTGTCATATGCCTATTCACTAATAGAAAGCTTCTGGAATTTTACAGCATCGGCAGTGGAAGAGAAACAAATCTCTTACAAAATAACAGTTCAACATGCAAAACAGACCTTTTAGTACTAATTTAGAAATCACTCTTAACATAGCATCAGTAGATACGATAACTTAACTCACCACATTATGTTATTTCATTAGCCTACTTGCATTGCGTAAATATGGCTACCCATTACAACATTTACATTTATTATGTATAGATTATTTTGCATAGACTTTTTGCACTTTTCAGTTAAATGCATTTTTGTTTACAAAACAAGGAAATTCAAGCTACCAAAGGCATCTATGTTTGACACCATGGTCATAGTTTCAGATTCAAACTAGCACTTTTAGCTTTTCAACCTCCTTCTCTTGATAAAATAAACACTATTGTGCTGGGTATAATAAACATTTATTAGCTGGTAAAAGTGTCAGTGATATGCACACTACAAATTAAAATGTTATTCTAGAGTAGTGGGCTTGGACGATTTACAAGAAACAAAAGGCAAAACAGATATTCATTAAATGTAAATCCAGTATTTGTAAAGCGCGAACAGCTACCCGAAGGCATCCCGGCGCTGGGGGCCGTCGGGAAGATTAAGCAAGCTATTGCCCAGAGTCACATGGTGCTGGGCTGACCTGCCGCTGGTGCCGGGGATCGAACCGTGAGCCCCAGATTCCAGCGTCAGTCGCCCTGGCCGCGGCGCCACACCTCTTCTTATTCAGTGTATCACAATAAAAATACACAGTGGGAGAAAATGTACGAAAATAATGACCTCTGTTGCTTTTTTTCTTGTATGAAAATTAATGTGTTAAAAAAGTGACGGACATTTAGGACAATAGGAATATAGATGCAAAGAAAGACTGACGACAAAAGATACGATTCCCTTTTATCTTCTCTCAATAAAATTTTTAACATTCTAGATATTGTAATGATGTTCGAACTTTCCGTTTTAAAAACACTTTTCGCCAAGTACATTGTGAAAATGCTATTGGGTTTCTGAGAAACTCGACTGTGGAAGCTTCAGTCTCCTTTTGTGACTGAACCTTACACTCCCGCCCCCATAGGCAGCCTATGGAACCTTCAAGGGTCGGTGCAATCTAAAATTATGAAGGCCACTGTTAAATACTCTAGCAAATATGAAAGGCAAAGCACGTAAAATGTCAGTGTTCACGTGCTGATAAATAGCCCTGTACTGCACATGTGCAGGTCAGGGCATCCTGCTCTAGTTCTCTTTGCAACTGCTGTTCAATGCAAAACTCAATGTCAGTAATTGTCAATATGGAAAACATACTAACATTGACTTTTTCAGTCACAAAATAACAATGGCCATTGAAGAAGGAAATGTGGCAAAACAGTACACACTAAAAAATGTGCATGAGGTATTCCATAAAAAGGGCAAATTAACACCGACTATGAAAATGACTCCATAATTAATAGCACCACTACTGGGAGATTTTGCACTGATTTTTTTGCACTGTGCTACTGTCTCACCTGTGCTGTTTTGGCACTATTTTCTCGGAGCGTGTCATTTTTATCTGGTCCTTCAGTGCAAATGTTACATGAAAATTGCATTGCCTCTGTGCCACTTCCAGGGACGTACCTGTTGACACTGCCCGGCACAGGCCTCCAGGCGGTGATGGAACCACTGAACCCCAATTATGACTGTCTTTTACTACCAAACCACAGATTGTGGGTCAATTTTACTCGCTTACATTTGGGCTCAAATCACTTTTGCTATGTCCCTGCTGTATACATAACCTGTCTCTGAAAGTACTAATTAGCAAGGCATCCCACACCCACAGGCTGCCCATGCCCTAGGCACCCCCTACTTTTTACGACGAGGGTGGAGGCACCATACAATTATCAACTCACAATGGGTCACTCATTCAAATAAGCCTCAAACACTGTGTTGAAATAAAAGGTATTTCAGAGGAAATAAAATTGGGGAGTTTCATCCATAAAATCCTCTTACCAAACTATTAATTCTCAAGTATTTCTTACTAAGGGGCATATTATCAAGAAACGGCGTTAAAATTATCGCCACTTTGGCGGCAGTTTTCTGCCGCTAAAGCGGCAATAATTTTAACGCCGTTCTTGATAATATGCCCCCGAGTTCCCTGCTGACCTGATTGGTAATGTGCAGGATGACAGAACAACCAGGGCCGGTTTTAGGGCAGTGCGACTGGTGCGGCCGCACTGGGCGCAGACCTGTGGAGAGGGTGCTGACCTCAGGGGGGGGGGGCGCCACCAGCCTGAGAACAACATCTGTTGTTTATGTTGCAAGGTTTAGTAAATTTCCACTGTTGCGTCAGTGTGAGGATTTGTGTGGCATATTTCATAGCTGCGTGAACGGGTTGGATTAAGGGAAAAAGGCAAGCAAAGAAGCGTGAAACGCATGATATTATTTCCCTAGAAGGATGTTCGGGAGATAAATGAAAATGGCCCGCAGCTGTGACACTCCCGCTGTTTAACTAGAGCAGTAGGTTCTCGTGCTACCCTTCATTGACGTTAAAGGTTTAATGAAGCACATTGAACATCAAGGAGCAGGCTGAGAGGCCGGCAAAATGAATATTAAGGGGCAGATTTACGTTGAACTAACGCAGCGGGGTACAGCAAGTCATTTTGCTGCGCCACGCTGCGTTAGTTTTGAAGCACAGGGATGCAACATATTTACAAGAATATGTCGCATCCTTGTGCTTCCCCCTGCGCAGGAGCACAAACTGCAGCCATGTGCTGGCGCAGGCACCCTTGCACCATGGTGCAAGGGTGCCTGCGTCATGGGAGATTGTTTTTGTGCAGGAAGGGGAACCTTCCTGCACAAAAACAATCACTGCAACCATTTTCCTCTTTCAATGCGTGCTGCAGAATGCAGCACGCATTGAAAGAGGAAAAAACGAGGAGAAATGAAAACATTTCTCCTCGGTGTGCCTCGCTACGCCACCTCTAGGGTGGCGTAGCTTTCAGACGCATCTCCAGAGTTACGATTTCTCGTAATTCTGGAGATGTGTCTTGTAACATGAGTGTTGCGTGGGAACACCCACAGCAACACCCATGGAACGCCCCTTCACCGCAAAGTGCTGCGTGTGAAGGGGCCGTATTTACAAGGAGAGGAAAAGTCACGCAGGGTGGCTTTTCCTCTCCTTGTAAATATGGAGCAGCCCCCTGCGCCACCAGTACGTCACGAAAAGTGATGTACTGGTGGCGCAGGGGGCTCGTAAATCTGCCCCTAAGGGTTTTGTTTGGCGCGGGAAGCGCATTGTGCGCCATAATCAGTGCTTAATTTGTGCCGGTGGGTGCACCAGAGCTCATTTTTCATCATCCGACTTTGATTCAGAGGAATAGAGAAAAGGTTAGAAAACGGATAACGACGAAGGAAGAGAAATATGTAGAAAGACAGGAAAGAGTGCTGAAGGTGATGGAAAAAAACCTGTTAGCTGTGGAAAGATCAAAGAAAGCCATTAAATGTAATTAAGATTAGGCAGATTTGGTATTCAACAACCCCAGCATTCAGCAGCACCAACTGTAGCCTCCTAAGAAAAGTTTTGGGCTGCTGCATCAACTTTTAAACAACTTATACACCACTCCAGAAACAATTGTGAAGAGCATTTCATAACAGTCAATGCATCCAATATTTTCAGTATTCATTCAGATGTGATTGTGCTAATGAGTGAGTAAGATGTAAAATGTCCTAATATTGTTACATGTCCATCTACAAGTTTAGGGTTTGAGTCCACCCACCACCCCATGACAGCAATCCTCACCCATGTAAGTTGATCCCACAGAATAGCAAGGTTGGTTATATGTTTAGCGGAGAGCGTCTCACCAAAAGCTATTCCTCACCCTTCCCACATCCTACAGAAATCCTCCTGATATAAAAAATGATACATGGACTCCAAAGCTTTTCACTTACATCATTTGGTAACATCTCTAAAGACCTGACATGATATAAAAAACACAGCCATCTTTCATCTGCCCTGCCACTGTGTCCTTTGACTCTTCGGAAGTGTCAGACTGGCTTATCGGGCACTCAGGCACTGCTAAATGGGTCGGCTAGAAAGCGCCGTAAAGAGGGCTGTTTTTTTGGTACTGTGGTCTGTGGCAGGATAAAAATACTGGCCCACACCCTGGAACTTTGAAGCTGGCCCATCTGACAGTGCCAGAGTGCCCGACAGGCTGGCTCAGCACTAGTCTCCAGTGACATGGGGAAGATAGCACACCACACCAGTTCTTCTACTGTTTGACTCTACTGAATGAAAACGACCCATTGGGCCTAGGGCCCATAAATATCTGTGAGATATGGGAGTCTCAGGGGACTCTCATCACATTCTGGGGGGGGGGGGCATCATTTTGTGTTACGTCACTGCATACACAACAAACCTGACTGACATTCTTCTAAATGAATATTATCCTGTGGTTTAGATTCCCTGCATGCTCCACTTTCATTTAATAGAACAATGACCATATATAACCTGTCAACCCGCCGCATTGACAATGAAGAAAGCATTCCAAGGGGTTCTCCCCTTGAAACGTAAGTGAAGTCATGTTGAAAAGATAGATGGCATGAGGAACTCTCATTTTTTGACAAAATATAATATATAAGCAACTATTTGTCACCAGTGTTTTGACTACATTGGCAAACAAAGGATTTCACCACCACGAGGCTATCCTGGTAGTATGAGTAGTCTGTATAAATTCCTGTAAACTAAACTAACCTAAACTAAACTAAACTATACTGTACTATAGTAAGCTAAACTAAACTAAAAAAAACACAATCCATAAACACCGACAAAGGTGTAACATATATCTAGTGCATATTTTTTTATATATTGAAAAACCACAGCTACATTTCCAACATGACACACTGCAAGTTAGGGCTAAGGAAGTAAAATGGTGTTTAATTCTTACCTTAAAAGGATATGGCGTTTCTGCGATGGGACTTATCGGGAGGAAGCGTTGCTACTACCTGGACTCATATCTGTGCTCTGTAAAGCAAGCGTATTAGACTTAATTCAACATTTTGTTATGTAATATTAATTTCCAAAAGCACTCAACACCCTTAAGGTCGTGGGCACCAAACTGATGCCAGGAGAGAAGAAAAAGATTAGGATTATTTCATGAGAAGCATGTCTGTGGAAAAACAGGTAGTTACGCTTTATTAGGTAAGTCCTCTAATGTACTACTCTACAGGATGGCCACTATTAAACAATATGTGAGCTTTCCTACACTTAACACAATACTTTTTAACTAAACTAGTACACCTGTCTGAATTGTCATCTTTCTCTTTATTGTGCATTGTCCCCAAAGAGGCGGCACTTGCTACCTAGATCATCTGCTAACCAAAACACATTATAAAAATGCGATACCAACATTTAATCCTCAATAGATTTATTGTAATTACATCTTCTGCATTTCCATGAAGGATTCCAAACAGAAACATCTTTAATAATGAAAGCTTGTCTAGGTAAGGCAAAGTTGCATTCAAGGATGAATGATGCTATACAATGTCTCAGGAGGATGCTGTAAGAATAGAATCATTAAGATAAAAGGTAGGATACAGGGCAGTACCGTCTTAACGCATGGGCATGATGGGCATAGGGGCCCCATGCAGACCAGAATTTAACACTAATTTTCTGTTAAACATTTTTATTCCTGTGAGTTGTGTAGGGAGGGCCCAATACACTGCTTTGCCTTAGGGCCTATAAAGCTGTTAAGACTGCCCTGAAACAGGGTGATAGTTTCCAAGAGGAAAATCACTGCATGGAATTTGATTGTGGAGGTGCTAAACTTGATGAATACCAGAGGAGAAGAGTGAACTAACCTAGGTAATGGGATAGAGGCAGACATCACATGAGCGGTAGTACAAGTAAAGGCAATGGTGCTTTGTTCAGCGTCTTAGAGGGTGGCATTATTCTTAACTTTTCTTTTAAATCCTAAGATAGAAAAGTGGATGTTGTGAGAAGTTGGCCTGGCATATGCTGTCCACTAATTATAGTGGGCACCTTGCACCACTCCAAATCGACTCTTATGGTAGATAGGTTAAAGACAACCTTATTGAAAGCTATCCTAGTGGTAGCTATGGAGAGCAGCCTTCAGGCTAAGTCTTGAAGGAATGTAAAGCAGCTTGTTTTACCAGTCTATAATCTCTTGAGTGACCAAATGAAAGAGCACCACACCAGGTATATATTCAAAATATATGTATTTATTACTAAACACACCCCTCTAGTCTCTTTATGAGGCTAGAGTTCGAAGTACATAGGTAATAAGATCTTAAATCACAATAATAGCACAAATACACGTTTGGGCCCTAGGGGCGTACCAAACCATATACCAATAAAGTGGTATGCGAACCACGACTGAACTAGACACTAGGCCTAGAGCCTCTAGAAGTGCTTGGACCACAAGGAACCACCCAAGGTAGTGACACAGGGGACCCACGGGAGACGCGTGCAGTGTAAATACACAACCGCGATACGCCGTTAACTTCTATGGAGAAAGTCGGGATCGGGAAAATAGAGGAAAGGGACACTTAAAAGAGGACTAGGACAAAACCCTTTGAGATCTAGGACTTTGAAGAGTCTCTACCCACGGGAGCACCGGAGTACTCGTGTTATCTCACCCAGGGAAGCCGGGTGCATAGGTGCCTTTCGGGGTCGGGTTTCGTCGTCGATTCGAATGGCGATCTGCTGCAAAGTGCTGCTGGCGGCCAAGAGAAAAGTGTCCGGGTGGATCCAAGAGTGGATCGGAGTTCTGGTGAACCTGAAAGCAGAGGGGACAGAGTCTGGGTCACTAGCCAGTGACCAGGAAGGCGATGGACAGATGCCCACCGATGTCGAGTGCTTCAGGTGCGTTGACGGTCGTCTTGACTCTTCAGCCACGAGGTCCGGGAGGCGTTGTTGGCAACCAGGAGCAGGATTCGGGCTGGTGCTCGATGTCTGTCGAGTGCTGAGGTGTTGGCGACCGGATTGGACCCAACAAGCCTTGGCAACGGCAAGTCTCGAGTAAGATGTAGATCGTCGATAGTGCAGACCAGCAAGGTCTGTAGAACTCACCCAGCGAGGGTAAGTGAGGGCAGGCCTGGAGCAACCAGGATGCCAAGTAAGGAAAAGATTGGCCTTCGTTAAGGGCTACTAGCCAACGGGCTAGCGACCGCAAAGGAGCCTCGTGACGCCGCACGTGGAGCTGGCTTGCAGGACACTCGTGGAGTGGGGGCCAGTGATCTTCGGTGCAGGTGGTGCTGGAGGCTAGGGCTACTCGGAGCCCAAAGCACAACTTCTTGGGAGACCCAGAAGATGGTGCACTTGCAAATGTGCTCGGTGTCCAGGGGTCACGGTCTCAAGTCACCCACGATAGCCACGGGCCTCAGCTTTGCTGGGGACTCAGGGTAGCCTCGGGGAAGTCTGAGAATCTACCTCTGGTGATGCGATGACTTCGGCGTCCGACGGGAGCTTCAGTAATGCGAACCGGACAGATGCTTCTTTGGTGCCTGCCAAGCAGGGGAGTCACTCCTTGACCCCAAGGGAGATTCTTCAGTCCTCTAATCTTGTCGTAGAGCGTCGAAGGTCCAGGATTCAGTGTCAGAGTTTCGTCCAGGTATAATCTATCTTGCCGTGGCAAGGGTTCCCCATTTTAACTAGTAAAACAGGGAGGGACTAACTCTATGACCCCACCTATGGGAGGGTCAAGGGAGGGGGTGGCTACACCCACTTCCCTTTGTCCAGTTTCGCGCCAGAGCAGGGGCAGGTAGCCCCTGAGCTGGTTTGAACTGGCATATGCACAGAGGAGCCTTTTGCTCCCCCAGTGCAGGACTTCAAAGCACTCTAAGAGTGCACCCACCCAGCCCCAATACACATTATCCTGTCTGGGGAGGTGGTCACACCTCCCTGCAACAGGAAACCTATTGTCCAGGCCTCCCCTGCCGGAGTTTCGTCCAGCAGCAGGAGGCCAGACTTGTGTCTGTGGCAGCAGCATCCATTTTGTGATGCCAGGGCTTCAGAAAGAAGTTACCGGGTAAGCCAGAGTTAACATGTCTTTCCCTCTAGAAGGGTGGAATGCTACCCCCGCCGCCAGAATTGGCGGGGGGGTAGTATTCCAAGATGTTTGACACCAAACACGACATGTTTAGGTGCAGCCATTCCAAAGTTAGCATTTTACCGCGAGGATATAATGCGCTTAAGAGTATATGGTCAGGCTGCACTACAAACAGCATCAGAGATGGTCTCCGAACGCTGCAGAGGGGCCCTGCTCATGCAGGGGCACCCTCTCACATAGGAACCACGCACTCTGCCTTTAGGATTGGTAAGGCCTGCCTTAGGAGTGACTTATAGGTTTATATGTGTGTATGTATTTCGTGATATAGGTAACCTATATCACAGTAAGGGGTGCATGCACCACCTTACCCAGGCTGCAGTAGCAGACCTGTGGTGTCAGTTTGGATGGCCTTCCAGAAGTGGCATAATACATGCTGCAGCCCCTGGCAGGCCTCTGAGGTACCTATGCCCTTGGTACATAGTATACCATATACTAGGGACTTATAAGGGCACTCCAGATTCCAATCAGAGATGTGCCTAAGGCACATGGAAACCATTTTACAGAGAAATCAGATAGACTGGGGCCCTGAATAGCAGGATCCCAGTCCAACTAAGTCATAAACCAGCAAAACACCATAAAAAAAGTGGGGGCAACCATATAGTCAGATTCCACCTTCCTACATAACCCCCCCAAATTAAAGGAGATAAGGCTAACCTTGGCCAGTTGAGCCTTCATTGACTAAGTGGTCATATAAGGAAGCACCTGCACTAGCATGGTTGCCCCCTGTCTTATGGTCCACTAAGCAATCCCTCACCCTAAGGGTATGAGAGGGTCTCCACCATGGGGCATCACTACCTGTGGTGTGCTTAGGTAAAGTACAAGGCTGGTGAGGTGGCTGAGTAGGGAAGTGAGGCCCTAGGAATGTTGGCCTCAGCTTCCTCAGATCACTGGTCACCATGTATGCCTGTCTTTCCATGACTGAGTTGCACTTTGCTCTAAGGGTCAACCTTTGGCTGCCTACAGCTGGGGGTTGGGTCCCTTTGGATGGACTACTGGAGGGACATGGCAGGTTTGGAACCTTCTGGTCCCAGGTTTGCCCTTGCCTACCAGAGTCCTTCTGGGGAGGTCCCTACATAAAGGTATGGGGGATCCCTCAGTGTGTAGAGGAATTTTCACCTGGCTAGGGCTACTAGACTGGGTGCCCCTAATCTGCTGATGGGGGCTTCCTCTGGACAGGGGGCCCTGGGGGCGCACTGGCCTCCCTGACCTCTGCAGCCCTGGGCTGGCTGAGGCAGGGTAGAGAGGGGCAGGTTACCTGCTCCAGACTGGGTACCACCTTGGAAGGGTCCTCTGCCATCAGGGGTGTGGCCAGGCCAGGCCTGACTACCTCTGGGGCAGTTCCTTCACTAGGGGTGGGGTCAGTTCCCTGAGGAGGCTGACCCTTACCTACTGTCTGGAGGGAAGAAGACTTTTCTTCAACCCTTGTGCTCTCTTTTGGGGAGAGTGGGCCATTCTTTCAGGCTCCATCTCTCCAAATTCTTGGGCTGGGGCTGTGGCCATCACAGCCCCACTAACCTTGCAGGGACGCCCAACATCCTAAGATGGGTTTGGTGTTCAACTTCAGCCCAGGCTGAAATTTCCAAATCATTGCCCATCAGGCAATCTACAGGTAGGGTTGGGGACACTGCCACTCTTTTGGGCCTGTGACCCCCTCCCAGCTGAGATTGACTATGGCCATGGGGTGATCTGTTCTGACACCATCAATGTTGGTCACCTGGTATTTAAACTCAGGTAAAAGCTGGTGAGGGTGGACTAGTTTCCCTGCCACCATGGTGACACTAGCCCCTGTGTCCCTAAATGCCACAGCTTTCTGACCATTAATTATTGGCTCCAATCTGTACCTGCCCAATGCTATGGGACCCATGGTAAAGGTGGCAAATCCTATACCACCATCAGAGTCAGAGGAGTCTGTTGAGGGGTCCCTGTCTAAACTAGGGCCCACCTCTGTTCCTCTTGCAAAAGCACCCAACTTTTGGGTGCACTACTCCCAACTGGAGGATTACTACTGGTAGTACCAGGAGGGGTGGTAGTAGTTGTGGGAGGAACATTTTCTTTATTGCCAATCCTGGGGCAACTGGGATCAGTTTTCCAGTGCCCAGGCTTTTTACAGACATGGCAATAGGGTTTCTTTTCAGGAGAGGAAGGAGTTTGGGACCCACCCCCAGAAGAGGAATTTTGGGGCCCTGTAGGGGACTTATCCTTAGATTTATCCCCACCTTTCTCTTGGGACTTAGTAGAATCTTTCTTCTGGTCACCACCCTGATTTCTAGTTTTTACTCTGGTTCTGACCCATTTGTCTGCCTTCTTTCCCAATTCTTGGGGAGAGGTCAGATCAGAGTCCACCAGATTCTGGTGCAAAAGCTGGTTTTGACAATTATTAAGGATCTGCTCCCTCATAATCAAATTGTACAATCCTAAAAAGTCCTGCACTTTGTTGCCATGTATCCAACCTTCCAGAGCCTTTGTAGCACAATCTACAAAATCAACCCAGTCTTGAGTCTGAGCTTTTTGGGTGTCTCTGAACTTCAACCTATACTGTTCAGTGGTTAGGCCAAACCCATCTATCAGAGCACTCTTCAAGACTGTGTAATTGTCAGCATCCTCTTCTCTTACAGTGAGGAGCTTGTCTCTACCTTTGTCTGCAAAGGAGAGCCACAAGATTGCTGCCCACTGCCTCTGGGGGACCTTCTGAACTTTACAGGCCCTCTCCAGTGCAGTTATCCATTTGTGGATGTCATCCCCACTCTGGTAGGGAGGGACAATCTTGTTTAGGTTTCTATGGTCATAAGACCTTTCCCTATCTCTAGGGATATTGCTGCCACCATGGGACTCTAGTCCCAACTTTCTTCTCTCTCTAAGGAGATCTAGGGATTCTCTATCTAAAGCCAATTGCTTTTTTCTGATTTCCAGCTGAGTTTCCTCATACTGGACCAGCCTCTTTCTTCTCTCATGAGAGGATTCTCTCCTATGAGATGAGACAGAGCTCCCTATAGAGGTGCCAGAGTGGTTAGACTCCTGAGATGGAGACCTAGACCTTCTGGGCACACTCTTAATCCTTCCTGGGGGACAAAGAGGGCATCATTTTGATCATCCTCATCATCATCCACAGGAGGGATTGGGTTTTCCAGGTCAGGGTCATTGTCACCCTCCTGGTCAGTTTCAGTGGGGGGGCTGGGGGTACTGGTACCCCTAGCGTCCTCCTCTTCTCCTGCCCCACCCTCAGCTCCTACCCCTTCAGTCCCTACAGGCTTACTAAGGTCATAAGCCACCAACAACTCCTTGAGGTGTTGGGTGGTGGGGCTTTGGCCTGTCCTTATTTTTCTCAAGTTACATAAAGCTCTCAATTCCAAGAATGGGAGTGTATCATACTTGGAGGGTGGAAGCTCAATGGCTTCCTGCAAGGATTCTTTGGATCCTGCCCTTAAAGACATTACTAGTGTGGTGTGGTGTATGCACTACCTACTCTAGTGTGGCCTACTAAACTCTCTTGAGTTGTAGAAAGGGTTGTGCTATCCCTTAACACACAACTCTAAGTTCAGTAGAACTTACTGTTTATTCTAAGCTTAAATTATATGTACCTTAGGTACCTTTAGTGGTTTTCAGTTGATCAATTCAATTGAGATTATCTGGTAAAACAATAGCAAGCTGGAATCCCACACACTGCACACCAATGTGAGAAGTTGGCCTGGCATATGCTGTCCACTAATTATAGTGGGCACCTTGCACCAGTCCAAATCGACTCTTATGGTAGATAGGTTAAAGACAACCTTATTGAAAGCTATCCTAGTGGTAGCTATGGAGAGCAGCCTTCAGGCTAAGTCTTGAAGGAATGTAAAGCAGCTTGTTTTACCAGTCTATAATCTCTTGAGTGACCAAATGAAAGAGCACCACACCAGGTATATATTCAAAATATATGTATTTATTACTAAACACACCCCTCTAGTCTCTTTATGAGGCTAGAGTTCAAGTACATAGGTTATAAGATCTTAAATCACAATAATAGCACAAATACACGTTTGGGCCCTAGGGGCGTACCAAACCATATACCAATAAAGTGGTATGCGAACCACGACTGAACTAGACACAAGGCCTAGAGCCTCTAGAAGTGCTTGGACCACAAGGAACCACCCAAGGTAGTGACACAGGGGACCCACGGGAGACGCGTGCAGTGTAAATACACAACCGCGATACACCGTTAACTTCTATGGAGAAAGTCGGGATCGGGAAAATAGAGGAAAGGGACACTTAAAAGAGGACTAGGACAAAACCCTTTGAGATCTAGGACTTTGAAGAGTCTCTACCCACGGGAGCACCGGAGTACTCGTGTTATCTCACCCAGGGAAGCCGGGTGCATAGGTGCCTTTCGGGGTCGGGTTTCGTCGTCGATTCGAATGGCGATCTGCTGCAAAGTGCTGCTGGCGGCCAAGAGAAAAGTGTCCGGGTGGATCCAAGAGTGGATCGGAGTTCTGGTGAACCTGAAAGCAGAGGGGACAGAGTCTGGGTCACTAGCCAGTGACCAGGAAGGCGATGGACAGATGGCCACCGATGTCGAGTGCTTCAGGTGCGTTGACGGTCATCTTGACTCTTCAGCCACGAGGTCCGGGAGGCGTTGTCGGCGACTAGGAGCAGGATTCAGGCTGGTGCTCGATGTCTGTCGAGTGCTGAGGTGTTGGCAACCAGATTGGACCCAACAAGCCTTGGCAACGGCAAGTCTCGAGTAAGATGTAGATCGTCGATGGTGCAGACCAGCAAGGTCTGTGGAACTCACCCAGCGAGGGTAAGTGAGGGCAGGCCTGGAGCAACCAGGATGCCAAGTAAGGAAAAGATTGGCCTTCGTTAAGGGCTACTAGCCAACGGGCTAGCGACCGCGAAGGAGCCTCGTAACGCCGCACGTGGAGCTGGCTTGCAGGACACTCGTGGAGTGGGGGCCAGTGATCTTCGGTGCAGGTGGTGCTGGAGGCTAGGGCTACTCGGAGCCCAAAGCATGACTTCTTGGAAGACCCAGAAGATGGTGCACTTGCAAATGTGCTCGGTGTCCAGGGGTCACGGTCTCAAGTCACCCACGATAGCCACGGGCCTCAGCTTTGCTGGGGACTCAGGGTAGCCTCGGGAAGTCTGAGAATCCACCTCTGGTGATGCGATGACTTCGGCGTCCGACGGGAGCTTCAGTAATGCGAACCGGACAGATGCTTCTTTGGTGCCTGCCAAGCAGGGGAGTCACTCCTTGACCCCAAGGGAGATTCTTCAGTCCTCTAATCTTGTCGTAGAGCGTCGAAGGTCCAGGATTCAGTGTCAGAGTTTCGTCCAGGTATAATCTATCTTGCCGTGGCAAGGGTTCCCCATTTTAACTAGTAAAACAGGGAGGGACTAACTCTATGACCCCACCTATGGGAGGGTCAAGGGAGGGGTGGCTACACCCACTTCCCTTTGTCCAGTTTCACGCCAGAGCAGGGGCAGGTAGCCCCTGAGCTGGTTTGAACTGGCATATGCACAGAGGAGCCTTTTGCTCCCCCAGTGCAGGACTTCAAAGCACTCTAAGAGTGCACCCACCCAGCCCCAATACACATTATCCTGTCTGGGGAGGTGGTCACACCTCCCTGCAACAGGAAACCTATTGTCCAGGCCTCCCCTGCCGGAGTTTCGTCCAGCAGCAGGAGGCCAGACTTGTGTCTGTGGCAGCAGCATCCATTTTGTGATGCCAGGGCTTCAGAAAGAAGTTACCGGGTAAGCCAGAGTTAACATGTCTTTCCCTCTAGAAGGGTGGAATGCTACCCCCGCCGCCAGAATTGGCGGGGGGTTGTATTCCAAGATGTTTGACACCAAACACGACATGTTTAGGTGCAGCCATTCCAAAGTTAGCATTTTACCGCGAGGATATAATGCGCTTAAGAGTATATGGTCAGGCTGCACTACAAACAGCATCAGAGATGGTCTCCGAACACTGCAGAGGGGCCCTGCTCATGCAGGGGAACCCTCTCACATAGGAACCATGCACTCTGCCTTTAGGATTGATAAGGCCTGCCTTAGGAGTGACTTATAGGTTTATATGTGTGTATGTATTTCGTGATATAGGTAACCTATATCACAGTAAGGGGTGCATGCACCACCTTACCCAGGCTGCAGTAGCAGACCTGTGGTGTCAGTTTGGATGGCCTTCCAGGGGTGGCATAATACATGCTGCAGCCCCTGGCAGGCCTCTGAGGTACCTATGCCCTTGGTACATAGTATACCATATACTAGGGACTTATAAGGGCACTCCAGATTCCAATCAGAGATGTGCCTAAGGCACATGGAAACCATTTTACAGAGAAAGCAGATAGACTGGGGCCCTGAATAGCAGGATCCCAGTCCAACTAAGTCATAAACCAGCAAAGCACCATAAAAAAAGTGGGGGCAACCATATAGTCAGATTCCACCTTCCTACAGATGTTTTTCCAAAGCATTCAATACAAGTGTAAAACTGCTCCACACCTTCACAAATGTCTGAGAAAAAAAGTGAACACTCAGGGGTAACCTAGACTTTCAATAGGGAATCCAAAACACACCGGCCATTTGACCCACAAATCACATAATATGATATTATTGTAGTTCACTGCCAGCAAACTGGACAGTTATGTAACGTTTTTAAAGGAGATAAAGCTCAATATACTCTAGCCTTCCAGAGACACTGGAGTGTCTAGAGACATCCATCTACTGACACAATCCACTCAATAACTTATCGTCATTTATAATTGTAATTGGTAATCGATAGTGAGGCCGACAGAGGACTCTATGTTAAAATAGTGAGGAAAAATATAGTAGAGCCAAAATATTAAGACCTAAATATCGAGATCCGAAATATTGTGATGTTAAGTACTTATAGGTAAGTATAGATTTACGATTGTTGACTCCCAATCTACATACCTTGAAGATATATATACTGTGAAGGTACATATATTTGGAGTTAGGTATAGTAAACCTATACTTGTACTTACCTTGTCGATATTTTGGTCATCGATGTCTTACCCATGATATTTTGGTCCCACAATATTTTTTTCTGGTGGAAACAAATGGTTGAGTTCTATGAACTGAGAACAGAAAAGCACCAAAGCAATGTTTTAAAAGCCAATAATGTCTCTTTTTAATGCGTCTTATTTTAGAGAGCATTACCCCTGCCAAATAGTCTAATATTACATGTTTAGGACAGAAACATACAGGAATGAGACTTTGGACAAGCTTTTCCACTCTCTAGTCACAAAAATTCTTCAGATTCCACCTGGCACTTATTTTGATTTCAGGCATCAAACGAGTTTTCAAATATTCAAAACTGAACTTCAATATATTTTTGATTCGGTGAGTTTACAGACACTCCTTTAGAATTTGTGCTGAAAAGGTACATTTTGGCATCATGTTTATGGTGTTCACTTGAGATAATGGCACATAGTGCATTAACAAATATTATTATAATTGGTGAGAATGTAATATGTTAAGGACTTACGGGCACATTTATGAGAAAATCATGCAGGTCACCTCGCTGTGCTGAGTGATACGGAAAGGGCAGGAATGTGCTGTGTTTAACATAATGCAGCACATTCCTGTCTTTTCCCTGCGCTGGCGCACAATGTGCTGTCTATCGCCAACGCAGGTGCCCTTGCATCATGGTGCAAGGGTGCCTGCGTTGTAAGCAGGATTGTTTTTGTGGAGGAAGGGGCACCTTCCAGCACACATACAATCCTGAAAGGCATTTTTCTCTCTCCATGTGTGCTGTAAAATGCATCACACATAGAAAGAGGAAGTATCAATAAGAAATAAATATATTTCTCCTCGTGACACCTCACCTGGGAAGGGGTAGCATTTTGACGCATTCCCGGGCCTACAAGTAATGGTAAATATTGGACTGTGCCAAAATCCATGGGTGGATGCGTGGGAACACCTACGCTCAGCCCATGCAATGCCTCCCTGGGGAAGAGTAATGCAACGCAGCAATTTGAGCTGCTCTGCACTTCTCTGCGTTACTCTAGATTTATCAAGCCACACAAGGTGGCCTTGCATGGCTTGATAAAACTAACTTAAGAGTTTTGACACTCATACGCCCCGTTGCATGGCACAAGGGCAATGCAACTCCTTAATAAATGTGCCCTTAAGAGAGAATATATTTTTGCTGTGAATTGCATTGTTATAATTGTTCAAACATAGATGTTTATGTGGATTCATGATGGATCCACTAAGTTGTGAATAAAGATTGAAACTCACTGAATCAAAAGTATATTAAAATATCATATTTTCATAACAAGCCCTTCCTTCATTCAGAAAACACATTTGAATATTTTAATACATTTGAGTCCTGAGTTTAAGCGAGTGGAAGGAGAAATCTAGACAGTTTTGAAGATCTGTTTTGGATCAGACTGGGGTGTTGCAAGTGAGGACACCACGCCTGTGCACCAAAAACTCTTTCCAACATTCCATTTCTGAATTTGTTACATTACAAAATATGGAGTGCCACCAGATGTTGTAAATTTTGATTTAATTTTCATTCCGTAAGCCAGAATTAGGCTAGGCCCAAATTTTCTCACTAGAAGTCAGTAGTCTATATTTAGCTATTACCAAATATCAAGAAACAGATCTGCTCCAATTGATTTGAGAAAGTCCTGAGAACAATTCGGAGAAAAACTTTATTAAAATCTGAAAAGAAATAAGATTTGATGGAATGTGTAGCAGAATGGTTTGAGGCACTAATACAAAAGTGGCATCAGCACAGCAGAAAAAACTAGCCCAGAGCAACTAATAAGTTTGCTCAAGGGCATGATGCAAGTGTTATTGTGTGCGGGACTCAGGGATGAGGCTTGGCTAACCTTGCACATAAATTACTTTTTCACAGAACCAAAGAGAGGAAATGAGACTTGTTATGTACAGTAAGAGAGGAATAAAACATTGTCAAGGCAGATCCCTCTATTCTAAACTCTATCATGAGAACAACCAATGTAGGGCACAGACCTTTCAGTGAGTTTTCGTGAATACCGCCAGTTGGAGAATAGTATGAAAATTGTTAGTTTCAATGCAACTCATCAAATGTGTTTAATCAAAATGGAAGACAATCACTTTCGTTTGGTCTAGAGACGTCTCCAGTGGCAAAAGATGAAATAATAGGTTGGTTACTGCTACATGGGGATAACTGGTGATTTTATTTCTTTGAAAATACTCACTGTCAAACTATCCTGTGTAGAACACATATTCTATTTCCCTTAATAAATCACAGAGGCTCTTTCAAGCAAAGTAAAGCAAATTGAGTGAGATAGGCGTGATTAGAATTTTCCTGTAATTCAGAAACACACAAGCTCATAGGTTTGTTAGTTTATTTACCTCAATATAAGCAAACTGGGTCTAAAACACCCAGAAAACGTTTGGTTGCAAATTTAAACCCACTCTGCATTTGGTTGCAATATTAAAGTCCATGTCTGGAAACAGAGCCCGTGATTACATGGAGTTATGTGGCCACCTGCACTGGGACTTTGCTGCACATTGTTTACATGTCATATTTTGTTTTAACAATCCCTTGCATCAATAAGATGTTTTCAATATAAATCCATTTAGCATGTCACGTAGGCAGTGGCGGCCAGTGCAGGTAAGCGTGGTGGGGTGGGGGTGGAAGTGTCAAACAACAGAATAGGTAAAATAAAATAAATAAATAAATAAACACTTACTTTGCACTCGCCGCATCGCCGACGTAAGTGTTTTTTTTTTTTTTTTTTAACCTATAGCTAGAACATTACAATGTATAGGGTGTATCACTTTAAATAAAGTAGGCCCATTTGCTTTCTCAAGAGATCACCACATTAGAAAGACAATTAACCACCTGTTAATAATCCCATCTTTATATCACCATTACCAATGAGCATGTTTAAATGCAATCCTTATTACCAATAAAGTATTTAATTGTTTATCAAAAACCACAGTCATCATCATATTTTCAATAAAACAAATGAAATGAACATAACAAGTGTCTCTAACTTTCTTATACACCTTCAATCCACATAAAATGCAGCCATAAAACCAACCTCTAGAGGGTACTGCACTCCCACCTGAAGAGCAAAAGCTCCTGCCTTAGGAAATGCTTGAAAATAAAGGAGAAGTATCCCCAGGTCGGATTTCCTGAAACCTGGGAGACTAAGGTTTCAAATTTTATAAGTTAGTCTGGGGATATTGCACTCTCTACGGCCCCTCCAATATCCGTTGGTGGTGCCCTTGTCAAATTTGAGGTGACCACAAGCGCCATTATTTAATCCAACCAAACCCCCAAAGGGCAATATGCAGTACTTCCTCAAGCAGTATTGAATTTTATATTAGTGGCTTGGCCGCTGTATTTTTACAGTAGTGCCCTTTCCCCACCTGGAAAACCCTGTCCTTCAGGGCACTTGGGCCACGCAAGGAGCCCACTCCTGCTTGGCCTGGTAGGCTCTCCGCATGACCAGCACTGTCCTCACCGATGCAGCAGACAGCAGTCTTGTTCTCCCTTCCAACTCTTTGTGGGCAGGGTGTTGCACTAGGTGGTAGATGCTCTCCTACCCCCAGTCACAGGCATGGGGAGCGGGGGGCACCATCATTGGGGTTGACTGATGGTGCATCCCCTTTCTTCTTCTTGGCTCAGGGTCCCTAGATTTCCTCCTAGGCGGTCCACAATTGTCCCACTGGGTCAATTGAGCTATGGCAAGGGGGTCCCTTGCACTCCAGATCCACCTACCAGTTTCTTTAACGGAGGTTGTGTCATCCCCTGGGGATTGGCAATCCCCATGGAACATCAGGAGAATAGCAGCAGTGCCCCATTTGCTCCATCCCTTGGGTTGGGCATTTTTAAATAGGCCCATCTTTTAATGTGTATATCTTGGGCCACATATGAGTGATTTGACCATCTTGGGCTCCTTTTGCTCCCTATGGCGAGCCCTTGCAGCGTGGAGCCTCTCCACCAGTTTTCCTTCCTCCCTTCCTGGGTTTCCGGTGCCTCTCTCCTTCTGCCGGACACATAAGTCCACATCTTCCCCCAACTGGTCCTTAAAGGGTGTATGGGAATCAGCCTCACTGGTACTGGAGAGACCCACTGGTCCTTGGGTCACCTGTGGGAAGAGTCCTTAGTCCATCAGGGCATCAGGAGGCATGTCATTCCAGTTGTCCATGGTACTGCTGCCGTCCAGTTCTAGTAAGCAACTCCAATAACAACTCTCTCCTTTGTGCAAGAGTTTTTAAATGGGGGTGGAATTTCTAAAAACCAGGCATTCCTAGCCAATCCTAGGGTGCCATATCACACCTTCACCCCAGTGGAAAGTGGCTGGAAGAACGCACAGTCCATTTATCATGTGGTTACCTTGGGTGAGACACAAGCAGTGAGACTCACCCACAGTAAAAAGTCCAAAACCGGATGATCAAAAAGCAATAAAATGTGGGTGTACCAAATGGGCGAAACCCAATTGCTACAACCTCCTTGAGTGATTGTGATCTACAAATGTGTAGGTAATCATGTGGCTTAGCATCTGTTGGGACGGAAAAGTCCTCGACATGATAAGAGATGTGTACCCCTGCCTTGAGTGCCCAACAGTACTGCTGTCTGGATACCTAATGCTGATTTTTTTGTCGTAGGCGAGCAAAAATCATGCAATGACATAGAGTTGTCCCACTGATTGTGGTCTTGTTGGACCGGGAGGGGCACCCAAGCGCTACCCTCATAATGGTGGAAGGCTACCACCTTCGCCAGGAGTTAAGTAGCACAAGCGTGGTGGTGAAAGCATACCACTTAGTGATCAGTAGCAGTGAACAGGACCTTTTTACCCTGTCACTGGCGTAAAGCATACTGGCTCACTCACCTTTTTAAAGTTCCGCTGCTGTGTGCTTAACTCACCCTTGAAGAACATCAGATAGATGTGGAGCGCTGCACAGCACAGGAGTAGTGACTCTGTGCTGATTGTATGTGCCCCTGGAAAGGGAACTGTACTGGGATAGAGCTGTACTGTGCAGTATGTGTGTGGATAGTGCATGTGCTGGGTATATGTATGCCTGTAAGAAATACATGACATGAGAGATGTAGTGCTGTGCAGTGCGTGTGCAATGAGAGCATGTGCTGGTTGTATGTGTGCTTACGTAAAGTACAATACATGAGGGGTGAAGAGTTGTGCAACGTGCACATGGTAAGTGTGTGTGCTGGCAGTATGTGTGTTTGTAAATACCACACCCTTGGTAAAGATAGAAAAGCTTCAGTGCTAAACAGTGAGCATAGGCTGAGTGTGTGAGCTGAATGCATGTGTACATGTAAGGGTACAACGCATGGCGGTACCAGCGCTGGACAGTAAGTATGCTGTGAATGTACACTGGGCAAGTGTGTCTGTAATGGTACACTACATGGAGGACCCTGGGTTCCATTTTGGGAAGCCCAGGCATGCCTGCTGAAGAAATGAGGAGGCGAGGAATCCCTCAGACAGGTTTGTGCATTGCTGTATTACTGTGAGCAGGGGGGGACACACTGGAGGGAAAAAGGAAGGACTCCCTTTACACGTCAAAAGACTGCTCTTTGATTCAGTGATAGATCAAAAGGAAGGGGCCTGGACACATCTCAGGAAGGGAGATGGGGAGAATAAGAAAATCATAAAGAGTAGGGCTTGGGTTCTGGGATTAACTTTTTGATTCACATATCACTGTGACGGACATCCAGGTGTGAACTCTGGTCACTCTCATGAATTGTGTTGTAGGGCAATCAGCTTCGGAGTCTTGCCTGCTGCGACAAACAATCTTTCATGAGGAAAAAAGACAAGGAGAAGTGTCCACTTTAAAAGAAGCAGACATAAAGCTTCAAAGACTCAGACCTTAAATTACAATTTTGTGTCTGGAAATGAACTATAAGAAGGGGAGGTTGAGACCCCAAAATGTGTCATCTGCCAAGAAGCCAGACAGGCTGTGTGAGAAGGGGAATCTCTGCAAGACGTCTGACTTTGACGAAGGCTGGGGGCAAAGGCCTGCAAGTCTACCTAGTGGGTAAGGGGACATCACCCAGGATACCAAGATCACATGCCCTGGAGCCTGAAGCTCCAGTGCCTGCCTGCTTGCCAAGATCAGTGTGCCTCTGAGGAAGAGGAGAGAATGTTGGAGGGAGCAAGGTCTAGTAGTGAGGTTGAGCATCTTCTGGGTCTTTGCCTGTGTGCCATATCGGCTCTGCAACTTCCGTATGCCAGGAGTGGGCTGCTGCAGCCTAAACCGTGTGTGAAGCACCATACCAGACTGGGCGAACCCACTCCACAATGCTGCAGTGACCCCATATACCAGAGGGGGCCACTGGTAAAGTTATCCACAATGAATCTCTGAAATATGTGACCTTCTTGGTGGGGGCATTTGCACCAAGAAAGTATGCACCAGTGTTATTCAACAACAACCTCGTATGCCAGGTACCAACGTACCAAAGGATTCGGGTCTCTACCCAAAGGAGAGACTGATGCTATCATAAGAGGGTTGGACCCGCAACACAAGGGAACTGCATCTGACTGACCTGAGGGCTGCCGAGGATGCCGTAGACAAGGTCGCACCCTCACTGTACTCCAGTCGAGAACGAAGAAAGAATCTCCCTGCCCAACTGGGTAAAGTCAACTTACCATGTTTTCATGAGCTGGGAGCTGCTCCGACATCTGAGCAGGTCTGTGGCAGCCACCACCAGCTGGGTGCTGCCAGGTGGGCCACGGGCAGCCATACTTCTCCGCTCTGAGCAGGACTCACGGGTGCTCACTTTGAGTGCACCCGCTGCTCCGCCGAACTCCTCTTTGCTGCGAGAGGGGATAAGAAGTTTACTGTGTGAATTGGGCCCTGAGGGACTCTCTGCTAACGGTGCTGCAACACCATAGACACTTTTGACTAAGAGCCTGAAGAGTCAAATGGGGAACTCTTAAGTATGGCCTATCAGTGTGCATTCACTGGATGCGGCCACCAGTGAATGGGGAATAACCCAAAATATGTTACGCAAAGGAGGGTGGGATAGGAATTTGCCTGACAACTACTAGAGCTCCGTCCTGAAGGGGGGTTGTGATGTTGCTTCTGAATATTGTATACCTTTGTATGTGTGGAGTTAGAAATATGATACTTTTTTTCTTTGTATAAAAGCAAGTATTAGACTGCTTATTGATTTATTGCTCATACTATGGTTGAGTTATGAGTCATGTCCACAGCTACTACTGAGAGTTAAGTAAAAAAGGGGAAGATGGCCCAGTTGCTCAGGATCCATAGTAGGTTGGGCCCCAGAACATCAAGAGTAAAGGGCCTCAACCACCACAGTTGGGCCCAGTAGCCCCTGCGTGAACCGAGGCCCTCTGAAAGGGGTATCTAACTACTTTGTTTCCAAAGACGATCTATTTCCATATTTTACCATGTTTGTGTAATGGATAGATCACCTTCTGTGGTCAAACGCTGTAACCTTTGTGAATAGATTGAGCGTGTTGACTCCATCTTCCAAATTTTGACAATTTATCTTTTGTTTGAACTGTCAATTATTATATAACAAGAAGCCCTTAATGCTCTTCTCTTGAAGATGTAAGAGATGAGGTTTGGCATTTTGCACAAAGATTTGGACACTCAGGGGCAGATTTACTAAACTTTGACACAGAGCAACATAACAAGGGGAGATGCTGAGCTGCATTGTGCTAAAGTGAGACAGCAGGAATGTGCCATATCTACTAAGATAAACTGATGCTGTCCTCATCCATGGAGGTCGCCTCCTCCACACGCGAATGCTGCTGCTGTCCCCTGTGCTTTTACAACACTCAAGTGACCTTCCTACACAAAATCTATCATTCGAGGCTTATTGCTCTTTGCATGTGTGCAGCAACATGCAAAGAGGAAGTAATGAGGAGAAATAAGCATATTTCCTTGATACACCAGATTCGGGTCGGGACACCATTTTGGCACAAACCCATGTTTATTGACCTTAGTGAATATGGCTTTCCATCAAAATACATGGAGTGCCCATACTCCACCCATGCAATGCCTCCCCAAACCAAAGTAACGCAGGACAGAAATATGCGCTACCTCACGGTGCTTTTTGGTTAAAATCCCATTTAAAGCCACACAAACCTTCATTTGCGTTCCTTTGTAAATCCCAATATTAATTTAGCTTCGGGCTGCGCCACAACAGTGTTGTAACTCAGAAGCAAAATCTTGGTAAATCTGGCACATAATGTTGTGTTTTCACAATACAACTGAAGGTGATGTGTAGGATTCCTTCAAGGCCAGATGTAGCTCATACTGTATAGGAATATAAGACCTGACAACAAGTCACCAATTTGTTTACCCTATTGCACTTTTCCAACCCTCACTGCAATAAAAGTGAGGAAATGTCTTAGAACCTCTTTTAAGACATTCAGGTACAATACCAAGCTGTCAACACAAGCAGACATAACAAAAGCATTGGAATTCTTTTAATTCACTTATCATTATGGGATCACACTTCCATATACAGAAGTCCATGAATAACTATGTTCCGGAGATTAGAGAAAAGGTAGCAGAATGATCAAACTTTTCATGGTGGACCTTTATCACATTAAACTTTATTGGGTTGAGCAGTTCAGTTTATGTCAAAACTTAATGTCAAACAAATGAATTAAAACAAAAACTATAAAAATACATAGCAACATGTGATTGATTTTCAACACACCCACATCCAAAGAGAGGATTTGAGAGGGATAGACTGCACGAGAGAGAGAGAGAGACATTTTGTGTCTGTATGTGTGTGGGGGACGGGGTGTGCAGGTGTGTACATTAATGCTTAATTCTAATTTCTCAGTCAATGCCATGTTTCTTATGTTAATTATTCTTCTGCTTGAGAGAAGGAAGTACTATATTCATAATGAAGTGTGAATTATTACAAAGTATGACAATTCATTTTTGGCTTGAATCACATTAGGGAGGTGGCATTTCTTACAAAGTATTATTTTAAATGCTCAGTAGTGGAGGCATGGGCAATGAATTCAAACATCGAAAAATATATTTGTTAACTCAGGTCACAGATTCGACATTCTAAACTTAGCCAACTGACTACATCTCTTCTGATGCAGTGGTTACAATTTGCTGCTATAGATACATTTAAGTTCACTGTTATAAACCATGTGCCATTTGTTCAGTTAAAGCAGTGCTTAGAATGTGAAAACAGGTTATAAGTGGAAGATGGTGGAAGAAAGAGGGGCAATTGCCCTTGCTCTTCTATATCATATATGGGGTTTCAGTCCTTTTTTGACAGAAAGGTACATGCATTTTTGTGGAATTCAGGTACGCACGTCCACAGCCTACAACCTAACTTGTGATTCATAATACTCACTCTCTCTCTCTCTGTCTCTAGATATATATATATCTATATATATATACATATATATTCACTGAAAAAACCATAGGTTTCAGGCACATTATAGTTAGAAATTAGCATTTAAAAAACCTTTGAAATTCACTGAAAAACCATAGGTTTCAAGCACGTTATAGTTAGAAATTAGCATTTAAAAAACCTTAGAAATTCACTGAAAAAACCATAGGTTTTAGGGACAGTTATAGTTAGTTGGACATTTCACTCGTACAAAACCAGAGAAATTCCCCCGTCATAGTTAGTTCAGCTAACTATAACTCGCGCCCCCGCAATGCACTGCTGATGACGTTACATATTACATCACTCATGACATGGTCAGTGACATCACTGATGACATCACTGATGACATCTCAAATGACATCACTGATGACATCACTGATGACATCATCCAGTGACTGTGTGTTTCTGTAAAGTTTAAATATGTTTAATATATATAGGGAAAATCGTATTGAAGAATGAGTGGGTGTATAAGTCTGAATGGATGATTTAGTAGGTGCGTGACTGAGTCTATAAGTGAGTGATTAAACGTATCTTACTGAATGCATGGGTTAGTGACTAAACTGTGTGAATGTCTGTATCCGTCTGTCTGTTGGTGTGTAAGCGGCTGCATGGGTTTGTGAATAGCTACATGAGTGTCTATATGAGTAATTGATTGGTTGTCTGAGTATCTGTTTGGGTGCCTGAGTGTTTGTGTGGGTGGGGTGTGTATAACTTTGTGCATAGATGTGTGAGTGGGTGATTCACTGGGTGCATGGTTTCAAGAGTGCATCTGTGATGGACTGTATGGGTGGGTGAGTGTGTGTATGGGTGTGTTAGTAAGTGAATGTATATCTCAGTGGTACATGTGTGAGTAACTACATATGTGAAAGGCAGTATATATGTGTGTTAGAGTATATAAATGGCTATAAGTGAGAGTGTGTGATTGTGAGAGTGGCTGTATGGATGAGTGTGTGCTTGTATCAGTGATTGTATAAGAGCGTAAGAATGTGCTAGTATTTGTATGAGTAAGTGTGCTGGTGTGTGTATAACTGTATAGGTGAGTAAATGGCAGTGTGATTAATTATTTGCATGACTGACTTGGTGTGTGAGTACCTCTATGGATGAGTGACGGTGTGTGAGTGTCTATATAGGTGTATGAGTGCATATGATAGTCCTGTACTGAGTGACCATAAGTATGAGTTACTGTACGGGTGAGTGAGTGGATGTGTGTGTAAACCTAAGAATCAGTGAGCGGGTATGTAGTTATTGGTGTTGGAGTGTCTATGGTTTTGAGAATGGCAGTCTGTAATTTAGAGTGGGTGTATCAAAGGTTATATTAGGGTGTGAGAAGATGCATCAAATTATCACATGGATGATGTCATCAGTGATGTCATCAGTGATGTCATTTGAGATGTCATCAGTGATGTCACTGACCATGTCATGAGTGATGTAATATGTGACGTCATCAGCAGTGCATTGCGGGGGCGAGAGTTATAGTTAGCTGAACTACCTATAACGGGGGAATTTCTCTGGTTTTGTACGAGTGAAATGTCCAACTAACTATAACTGTCCCTAAAACCTATGGTTTTTTCAGTGAATTTCTAAGGTTTTTAAATGCTAATTTCTAACTATAACGTGCCTGAAACCTATGGTTTTTTCAGTGAATTTCAAAGGTTTTTAAATGCCAATTTCTAACTATAACGTGCCTGAAACCTATGGTTTTTAAGTGAATTTCAAAGGTTTTTTAAATGCTAGTTTCTAACTATGCCTACAGAGGTAGGACATGTGAAGAAAGAAGAAAAAACGCAAAGAAAGAAGCAAAAGAAATGCAGAAAGAAGCAACAGAAGTCCACAAAGACGAAGAAAAGTGCAGGAAGAAGCAAAACATGTGCAGAAAGAACCAACAGAAGAGCAGAAAGAGGCCTTGTTGCAAAATCATCCTGTGCCCACAACTTTTTCAGATGGGTACTGGTGGTAACTGACTCTGAGTAACTAGGCCTAGAGCCAGTGCTATGCTAAAAGACACTTAGAATACAGTGAAAACACCTACATACACTAGGGAACACTATGCGTTGGGGTACCCCTGTGATTAGCATGACCTCCTCTGTAAGGCCCTAGTACATAATAGGGCAGGGGGATTAAAACTACCTCTTAAAACGCGCCACGGGGTGCGTTTGCACAGTGGTGAAGGGAGGGGGGGGGCCTGTGGTGACGTGTGCAAACACGCCCTGTGGCCGTTTTAAGTTGGGAGATTAAGTCCCCTTGAATCCTGAGGGTCCCTGGGGTCCAACTAGCCCACTAGGTACCTCCAGTAAGTGCCACAGAGCTGCGTTGCAGAGGTGTAAAAAGGGGCGAGGCCTGGACCACCTCTCTGCAACGCAGGCCTGTGGCGCTTACTGGAGGTACCTGGTGGCCAAGTTGGCCCCCAGGGGCCCTCAGGATTGAAGGGGTATTAATTCCCCAACTTAAAACGCGCCACAGGGCGTGTTTCCACACATGTCACCTCAGGCCCGCCCCCTCCCTTCTCCACTGTGCAAACGCGCCCCGTGGCGCGTTTTAAGTTGGGGGATAAAGTCCCCTTGAATCCTGACGGTCCCTGGGGTCCAACTAGCCCACGAGGTACCTCCAGTAAGCGCCACAGAGCTGCATTGCAGAGAGGTGTAAAAAGGGGTGTGGCCTGGACCACCTCTCTGCAACGCAGGCCTGTGGCGCTTACTGGAGATGCCTGGTGGGCTAGTTGGCCCCCAGGGGCCCTCAGGATTGAAGGGGACTTAATTCCCCAACTTAAAATGCGCCACAGGGCGTGTTTGCACACATGTCACCTCAGGCCCCGCCCCCTCCCTTCACCAGTGTGCAAACGCACCCCGTGGCACATTTTAAGTTGGGGATAAAGTACCCTTGAATCCTGAGGGTCCCTGGGGTCCAACTAGCCCACGAGGTACCTCTAGTAAGCGCCACAGAGCTGCTTTGCAGAGAGGTGTAAAAAGGGGCGTGGCCTGGACCACCTCTCTGCAACGCAGGCCTGTGGTGCTTACTGGAGATACCTGGTGGGCTAGTTGGCCCCCAGGGGCCCTCAGGATTGAAGGGGACTTAATTCCCCAACTTAAAACGCGCCACAGGGCGTGTTTGCACACATGTCATCTCAGGCCCCGCCCCCTCCCTTCACCAGTGTGCAAACGCACCCCGTCGCGCGTTTTAAGTTGGGGGATAAAGTACCCTTGAATCCTGAGGGTCCCTGGGGTCCAACTAGCCCACCAGGTACCGCCAGTAAGCGCCACAGAGCTGCGTTGCAGAGAGGTGTAAAAAGGGGCGTGGCCTGGACCACCTCTCTGCAACGCAGCCCTGTGGTGCTTACTGGAGGTACCTGGTGGGCTAGTTGGCCCCCAGGGACCCCCAGTATTGAAGGGGGAATTAATTCCCCAACTTAAAATGCGCCACCGGGCGTGTGGGGGGCTCTAGCCCCCCACGCAGGTATATTTTTTTTTTAAAAAGAAGCCCCGGGGGGTGGCGGTCCCCGGGGCTGCGGGGGGGCAGTGTGCCCCTCTGCAAATAATTAATGATGGCCCCGGGGGGTGGCGGTTCCCGGGGCTTGGGGGGGCCTTGGAGGCCCCCCAAACCTTTAAAAAACAAGCCCCGGGGGTGGCGGTCCCCGGGGCTGCGGGGGTCCCCCTGGGCCCCCGCAGTTTAACTTCTGCATGCCCCCGGGACCTGGCCCACCCGGGGGCTTAATTAAACGAAGCGCGGTAGGCCGCGCTTCTTTTTTTAAATTTTCGGCCGGATTCGCGCATCCAGCACGAATTCGGCCGATTTAAAAAAAAAAAAAACTTTTTAGGGCCCTGGGGGTCCTTGTGGGACCCCCTGAGCAGGCCTAGGGGTCAGGGTGTTTCTACCCTGCCCCCTTTTTGCGTTTGTTTCCCTGTTTTCTTGTGCCTCGGTAACCGAGGCACAAGATGGCTGCCAACACTTCCTGGTTTGGAGTGTTGATAGCCAATTAGAATAAAGCTCGTGATCGGGAGGGTGCGCGGATCCACCGTGCCTCTAAATATCGAAACTTTTATTTTTTGATTTTCTCAGCAACTACTGAACGGATTTACACCATTTAAGAAAAAGAGTTCTTTCTGAAACAAGGGCTACCTTTGTGCCAAATTTAGTGTAATTTCGTTCAGCAGTTCCAGCTGTAGCCGTGTCTAAAGTTTCCTATGGGAAAGGCATTTTTTTACCTCTTTTTTTTTAATTTCTCAGGAACTACTGAACGGATTTACACCATTTAACAAAAAGAGTTCTTTCTGAAACAAGGGCTACCTTTTTGCCAAATTTGGTGCAATTCCGTTCAGCTCTAGCCGTGTCTAAAGTTTCTAATGGGAATTAACATGGAGAAAACACGTTTTGGGACCCCACTTTTTTCTCGGCCCCCGCTTGCCGAATCTCCCCGAAACTTTCAAAACAGGAGCTGACCGGAGCGCCCCACTAGTTTTGAAAATTTCACAATGATTCGTCAACCGGCGCCAAAGTTATTGGGAAAAGAAAAAACGCTTTTTGAATAGAAACAAGGCCCTAACTATAACTACCTACTGGCGACTGCCAGTAGGTAATATATATATATATATATATATATCCAAGCAAACTCCTGCTCCACACGGAAGAAGGCACGCACACGAGGAAAGCAAGGTTATGAGGCATTTATTACTTCATAGGGTCTCCTCCGACCCGACAAGCCAGAGAGACGCGTTTCGCCTGTCACAGCAGGCTTTCTCAATCTAATGTGCGCCATTTACTTTAGAGCATATATACTGTGTCATTGTCATAGACATAGAAGATAGATGGTATTTTACACTTAAAGGGATACATACTGTAAAACATTACATGCTGCTACATTCGCATATTGTGTGTAAAATATCACTGGTCGTCATAAATAAACAGGAGAAAAACGAAAATGAATATAAATCATAGTGATCTAAATACGCGATGCTTTGTCATGCATCTCTGAGCTACATAATGCAATTTAAAACTCCTTCATTTTCATGCGATATGTTCACGCTTCATCCTGCTAACAAAGTTGTATCTCTTAACATATATTAGAACATCTTCTAAAATAAACGCATATCCAAACACATGGCGCGCACCTCATAAAATGTGACTCATTAATAAATAATAACGAAGTGTTTTAAAAAATATATATACTGCGTGAAACAAACTAAACCTGGGAGTCGAGATTCCAAACAGCTGATTACTATGTTGTCATGGAAACCACCTTAGATTTTGCCAAAGAAACTCGCTCGTAGTTGTATTGTAATGAAAAGCTGCCAAGTTGAATAATGCTGAAGCAAAACGGGAAAAGGGGGAACTGGAGATATATCAGACAGCTGCCATTGCGTCGAGAATATAACACTAAGTGTGTGAATAATCACTCTAATGTCGACACGTGAGCTGAAAATTCAGATAGACGGAACTACTAGTCCCATGATGCCCCATCAAAAACCCCACATATTGATCAATATATACCAACAGTTCAAAGGCACAAATAATGTAAGTGACAGACAAGTTAACAACTGCACTGCTGTCTATGAAGATCAACTGGCACTCCTGCATGGTCCCATTGCTTGACCATTTGGGCGCATCTGCGGCATCTGCGGCAGTGCGTTTCGAGTACGGCCGGACCAGGCCGTTACCAATCGCCAAACACTTTTCCCAAAAGGAAATCCTCTCCGCACTCACAGTTCCATTATTATCATAAAGTAATAGTCATACCAATGCCTCCAATGCGTTTCCACAGTGCTTTTATTTAGTCATACAAAGTCAGCACACCCCTACGCGTTTCGATCTCATCCGAGATCTTGTTCACGGGGATACAAAAAACACAGAACAAATCGCCATTACTGCCATATATACCCATGTGACATCACTGCCCGTGATCAACCCAAGTGCAGTCTGGTATTCGTAGTTCCAATCGTTTTGTATATTGTGTATTTTTGGAAAACCACTTATTATTTACAATTAAAAATGTTTCCGCAATGCATGTATCTATTATAGCCCTCCATTACAATAATTATTTCTCATTTTCCATCAAAACTAATTCAGGTTGTCTTTTACCACAGTTTCCTCGTGATAAACATCCATTTAAGATTTTTTTCCTTGGCCATTCACATTATAAATATCAACGTGTGACACCACCCCCAAATGTAAGTGACAAAATTATTATAACAAAAGATTAATATTGTAACACAAAATAATGTATAACTTTAAATTTCACACAGCCACCCCTAGGATCGAACCCTTATTCCAACTACTACTCTGGGGCATCTCGCTACCGTGAGGTACTATAGACTTTCTTGTTGGATATCTCATTTTGTAATATATGTATTTCGTTCCTTTTAAATTGCACAGTTATATATCCCTCCAGTGGGCCTACTAAGCTACTATAACCATTCTAATTGGTTATCTCATTTTATGGCCTGTGTATTACATTCATTTTTTCATATCCCTACAGTGGGACTACTCCTCTTATATATACCAAATTCATTAATACATGAGTGATGTTATATGTTTTACGAGCTTGAAAGACCTATTTGTTGTGTAATCATTACCACATGTATCTCTACAATACGTATCTAATCTAATGTTACTAAACCAAGGGAACAAAGGGATTAGTTAAGTGTCATCCTTAATAAGAAATACCATTGCGATCACATAAGGTCTTCTTCTGTTTAGGAAGAGATTAAAGACATGGCTCTATCCTAGTGTATAACTTTATTACCTGATGAGGTCCCTCGTAGCATGAGCCCTGCTGGGCACACATATGTTAGCGCCAGGATGCCTGTTGGGTGACAGTGCGCTTTATAAGTGTCGAAATAATAATAATAATAATAATAATAATGATTAAAAATAACAGTTAAAAACATAGAAAGGGAGGCATCCTGTTCAGAAATTCTTATGAAAACATAGCAAAATACGTAATCCAAGAAAAATCAAAGTGTGTTTTTCCAAAAAGGAAATCATTATCACAAATGTGAATGTAACTCTTCGTCCTACATGCATTGCGGAAACATTTTTAATTGTAAATAATAAGTGGTTTTCCAAAAAATACACAATATACAAAACGATTGGAACTACGAATACCAGACTGCACTTGGGTTGATCACGGGCAGTGATGTCACATGGGTACAAATGGTGGGAGATTACATCCCTAAAGAAATATCTAGAGGTACGAAGAGTCCCCCGAGGCCTAAGGATACATCTAATGCCAAACCACCAGGAAACGAGCAACAAATTGTTCAATGAATGGGGAGAATATATATTGAAATCCTCTTTAGGATTAATGGAAATTCTAATTAAACATATTGAGTTGACTTTGGAAAAACGACTGTACAGCGGAGAGAGCTTGAAAAGGAACTCGCAGCAATTGAACTAACACCGGATCAAGTGAAATTTAAAGAGGAATTGGAGGGATATATCGAAAAACATGAGGAAACTGTCCAACAAAGGAAAAAGACGAAATTCCAACGAGATAAAGACTGATTTGGCTCAGGTCAGGATTGACATATACAAATATGTTCGTAAAATTAAGTTGGCGAAAATATTTGCTGAAAATGAAAAAATGGCACAATATAAAAAAAGCATATCTGCCCCGACCATGCAACTCACAGTGAGGGACTCTATAAACTTTGTGACATTAATGGAATTGAGTCAAGACCCTGATGCTCCCAGCTCAGAAATAGGGGCACACTGTATACAACTAGGAGCCGGGCTGAGTGGAAAGAAGGCAAATTCGAGATATTACCCACAACTTCCCCAAGGAAATAAAATAGATCTATTTCACGAATTAGTTACAAAAGATTTGTATCAACACAAATGGATGAAAAAACCCTATAACTTAACAAGACAAGAACAGGAAGCATTGAGCAATTTGAAACAATGTGAAGAAATTGAAATAAAACTTGCCGATAAAGGTGGAAATATCATCGTTATGGACAAAGATTTCTACATAGTGGAAGCGCACTCTCAATTAAGGAACAAAGAATACTATGAGAGATTGAAGGAAAATCCCACAAAAAAATTGAAATTGGAATTGGATCAGAAACTATTAATGTGGAAAAATGACAATCTTCTGGATGACGATGAAATCAAATACTTGACAACGGACCATCCCAGAACGGCAACCATCTATTTCCTGCCAAAGATACACAAACACCCCACTAGACCACCAGGCAGACCGATTATCTCATCGAAAGGGGCGTTATTGGAACCTGTGGCTAACTATTTGGATACCTTTCTCTTGCCATATGTGCCCAAATTAACATCTTATCTTCAAGATACAGGGGACCTTTTGCGACATCTACAGGAAACCCCATGGGTCACATCATACCATTTTGTCACAATGGATGTAATATCATTGTATTCTAACATCCGCAATGAGATCGGCTTAGTAGCTATTGAATCGTTTCTTCAGGAGCGAAATATCCAGTTTGCTAACCATAACAAGATGCTATTGGAGATGATACGGATCTGCCTAAATGAAAACATCTTTATGTTCGGTGAAGAGATCTACCGTCAGGTAAAATGGACGGCTATGGGTTTTTCGTTCAGCCCTAGCTATGCCTGCCTCACAATGGGGTGGTGGGAACGCAGTATGGCATGGAACACCAACAATGACCTATATGTTAACAAAATAGTCAAATGGCTGCGTTATATTGATGAATTGATTATAATCTGGGATGGCTCGAAACAGGAATTTGCTGAATATTTCAACATCCTGAACAACACTCCTACTGATCTAAAATTCACGTACACCATCAGTAACAACAGGGTGGTGTTTCTAGATACTGAGGTCTATATCATTAATAATGAAGTCCATACAACACTACGCCGGAAGGCAACCGCCACCAACTCTGTATTACAGGCAGAGAGTTTTCATAACCCAAGTTGGATTAATAACATACCATATGGCGAATTTCTCAGGGCACGAAGGATTTGCTCTGAAGATTCAGAATGGCAGAGGAATAGCGAGTTAATTGTAGAAAGATTTAGAAGAAGAAACTATAACAAAAAACTGGTCCTTTCATGTAAACAAAAAACATCAAACTTGACACGTACAGAATTAATTGCAGAAAAACAACTACCCACGAATGTGGAGAATGATTCTCAAAAAATTAGGCTGATAACTACCTACTCAACAGAAAACAAACAGATTCAACATATTCTTCGTAAGAACTGGAACATACTTAAATCTGATCCAACAGTGGCCAAAATTGTAGGTGACGGCCCTGAGGTAACGTTCCGTAGAGCCACAAATTTAAAGGACCATCTTGTACATAGTCACTTTAGAAACAAATCTAAACAAACAACATGGTTAAAGGTGACTGGATTCTTTAAATGTACACAATGTAAAGTATGTGCAATAGCTAAAAACACGAAAGAAGTTGAGATGGCACACAAAAAAACCTGGGAAATTAAGCAATTTATAAACTGCAAAAGCCAATATGTGATCTATATGGTGGAGTGTCCCTGCCATTTTGAGATACGTGGGTAGCACGATTTGTGATTTAAAGAAAAGAATACTTGAACACGTGAGGGCCACAGTAAATCTTGAAAGAAGTAATGCCATAGCTAGACATATGGAGAAGGAACATAATGGAAATTGGAAACTAATAACTTTCTTTGCATTGGAACAAGTGGAACTACAGGCAAGAGGCGGGGATCGGGAGCGAATTCTACGCCAAAAGGAGTCCCGACACATTTTGAATTTTCGAACTCTGACCCCGTGGGGGCTAAACCAGGACGAAGAGTTACATTCACATTTGTGATAATGATTTCCTTTTTGGAAAAACACACCTTGATTTTTCTTAAATTACGTATTTTGCTATGTTTTCATAAGAATTTCTGAACAGGATGCCTCCCTTTCTATGTTTTTAACTGTTATTTTGAATCATTATGTGATCGCAATGGTATTTCTTATTAAGGATGACACTTAACTAATCCCTTTGTTCCCTTGGTTTAGTAACATTAGATTAGATACGTATTGTAGAGATACATGTGGTAATGATTACACAACAAATAGGTCTTTCAAGCTCGTAAAACATATAACATCACTCATGTATTAATGAATTTGGTATATATAAGAGGAGTAGTCCCACTGTAGGGATATGAAAAAATGAATGTAATACACAGGCCATAAAATGAGATAACCAATTAGAATGGTTATAGTAGCTCAGTAGGCCTACTGGAGGGATATATAACTGTGCAATTTAAAAGGAACAAAATACATATATTACAAAATGAGATATCCAACAAGAAGGTCTATAGTAGCTCACAGTAGCGAGATTCCCCAGAGTAGTAGTTGGAATAAGGGTTCAATCCTAGGGGTGGCCGTGTGAAATTTAAAGTTATACATTATTTTGTGTTACAATATTAATCTTTTGTTATATTAATTTTGTCACTTACATTTGGGGGTGGTGTCACACGTTTATATTTATAATGTGAATGGCAAAGGAAAAAAATCTTAAATGGATGTTTATCACGAGGAAACTGTGGTAAAAGACAACCTGAATTAGTTTTGATGGAAAATGAGAAATAATTATTGTAATGGAGGGCTATAATAGATACATGCATTGCGGAAACATTTTTAATTGTAAATAATAAGTGGCTTTCCAAAAAATACACAATATACAAAACGATTGGAACTACGAATACCAGACTGCACTTGGGTTGATCACGGGCAGTGATGTCACATGAGTATATATGGCAGTAATGGCGATTTGTTCTGTGTTTTTTGTATCCCCGTGAACAAGATCTCGGCTGAGATCGAAACGCGTAGGTGTGTGCTGACTTTGTATGACTAAATAAAAGCACCGTGGAACCGCATTGGAGGCATTGGTATGACTATTACTTTATGATAATAATGGAACTGTGAGTGCGGAGAGGATTTCCTTTTGGGAAAAGTGTTTGGCGATATATATATATATATATATATATATATGATTACAGGCTTGCCCACCACTTCATCCACTTCATCCACACGAAGAAAGGCAAGAGCAGACCCAGGAATTCGCTGCAATAGTTTATTCAGCAATCACCATGTCGCCATGACGCGTTTCGGCCGGTAAGCCGGCCTTGACCACATATATATATATATATTATCTACTGGCGGTCGCCAGTAGATAGTTATAGTTAGGACCTATTATCCATAGGAAATCCGCGACATTCTATTTGAAATAACGTTGGCGCCGGTTGACGAATCTTCGCGAAAGTTTCCAACTTGTTGGGCGCTCCGCTCCGCTCCTACCCTGAAAGTCTCGGGTTGATTCGTCAAGCGGGGGCCGAGAAAAAGGGGGTCCCAAAACACGTTTTCCCCATTCATTTTTCCATAGGAACCTTTAGTCGCAGCTACAGCCCGAACTGCTGAACGGAATTACACCAAATTTGGCAAAGAGGTAGCCCTTGGTTCAGACTGGTGCCTTTTGCTTAAATGGTGTAAATCCGTTCAGTAGTTCCTGAGAAATTCACAAGTAAAGTCACATATATATCTATGGCCGAGTAGGGTCCGCGTACCCTCCCGATCACGAGCTGCATGTTAATTGGCTGTCAGCTGGCTGTCAACATTCCGATTCAGGAAGTGTTGGCAGCCATTTTGTCCCTCGGTAGAACCGAGGGACAGAAACAAGTGCGCAAAGCGCACAAAGGGGGCAGGGTAGAAACCCCTAACCCCTAGGCCTGCTCAGGAGTCCCACAAGGACCCCTGGGCAAAAAAGCATTTTGTTTTTAAAAAATCAGCAGGATGCGCTCAGGGTGGGCGGATCCTGCCGAGAAATCGAAGCGCGGTCTCCCGCGCTCGATGTTAATTTACCCCCGGGTGGACCAAGTCCCGGGGGCATGGTGGGGGGTTAATTATGTATGGGGGCCTCTAAGGGCCCCCAAGCCCCGGGGACCGCCACCCCGGGGCTTTAACAAAAATGGTGCGGGAGGGCTCTTTGCCCTCCCGCTGCCCCGGGACCGCCACCTCCCCGGGCTTCTGTTTTATTTTTTTAACCTGTGTGGGGGCTCCAGCCCCCACACGCCCCGGGACCGCCACCTCCCGGGGCACTAAAAAGTAAAAATGGGGGTCTGTTTTGGACCCCGAAGCCCCGGGGACCACCACCTCCCGGGGCTTTGAAAATGTGGGAGGGGGCCGCGCGGCCCCTCCTGGAGCCAGTGATGGCCCTGGGGACCGCCACCCCCAGGGTCGGCTCCTGCAGTGTCCCGGGTGCCTACCCCGGGACACTGCTGCTTGTAATGACAGGACGGAGCCTCGCGGCTCCCGTCCTGTCATTGCAAACTTGCTTTGGATATTGGAAGAGAGAGCAGGAAACCTGCTCTCACTTCCAATATCCAAAGCTGACAGCTTTCACATGGGGAGCAGCATGTTAGCTGCTCCCCATGTGGAAAGCAATGCCGGCTCGCGCAGGAGGCGGGGAGCCGGCTGGGACTGTGGGGGATTGGGGACCCCCACAGTCCCCAACCAGAGGCCAGGCCCCGGGGGATGGGGTCCCCAGGGCCATAAGTGGCCAGGGAGGGGGCCACGCAGCCCCCTCCCCAAATTTAAAAAAAAAGAAAAGGTGCAAGGCCGGCCCCGGTGGATGGGGTCCCGGGGCCTTAAATGGCCTGAAGAGGGGGCCACGCAGCCCCCTCCAAATAAAAAAATAAAAAATCGAGGCCATGCCCCGGTGGATGGGGTCCCCGGGGCCAATACAGGCCCAGGGAAGGGGAGCCACGCGGCCCCCTTCCCGTTTTTTTTTTTTTTAAATTAAAAAAAAAAAAATTAATGCTGAGGCCACGGGGGATGGGGTCCCCGGGGCCAAAAGTGGGCAAGGGAAGGGGCCCGCAGCCCCTCCCATTAAAAAAATAGAAAAAAAAACGACCGGCATCGTGCCGGAGGCCCCGCCCCTCCATGCAGTACTCTGCAAACGCGCCCCTGGCGCGTTTGTAGAGGGGGAACGAATTCCCCTTGAATACTGGGGGTCCCTGGGGCCAACTAGCCCACCAGGAACCTCCAGTATGCGCCAGGGGCTGCATTGCAGAGACGTGTACAGAGGCCACGCCCTTTTACACCTCTCTGCAACGCAGCTCTGTGGCGCTTTTGGAGGTATATGGTGGGCTAGTTGGACTCCAGGGACCCTCAGGATTCAAGGGGACTTAATCCCCCAACTTAAAACGCGCCACGGGGTGCGTTTGCACAGTGGTGAAGGGAGGGGCGGGGCTTCAGGTGACATGTGTGCAAACAGGCCCCGTGGCGCGTTTTAAGATGGGGAATAAATTCCTTTCAATCCTGAGGGTCCTAGGGGCCAACTAGCCCACCAGGTACCTCCAGTAAACACCACGGAGCTGCGTTGCAGAGTGTTGTAAAAGGGGCGTGGCCTCTGAACACCTCTCTGCAACGCAGCCCCTGGCGCATACTGGAGGTACCTGGTGGGCTAGTTGGCCCCTAGGGACCCTCGGGATTGAGGAGGAATTAATTGTCCAACTTAAAACGCGCCACAGGGCGTGTTTGTAGACATGTCACCTTAGGCCCCACCCCCTTCCTTCACCATTGTGCAAATATTCCTCTAAAATCAGCCGAACTACGAATTCCGATTTACTCACCTGTTATCAGGAGAGACCTCAGTGCTGCATCTTTGAGCCCAGTACTGATCCTGAAAAGTAATTCTAACCGTACTTACCAGTAACTTGAATTTCCTTCCATAGGATATCTTGCCTGCTTTTTGCTGAAAAAGTTTCTAAGTGTCGATTTTTGAACCATACAAATATTCCTCTAAAATCAGCCGAAATACGAATTTCGATTTACTCACCTGTTATCAGGAGAGACCTCATTGCTGCATCTTTCAGCCCAGTACTGGTCCTGAAAAGTAATTTTAACCGTACTTACCAGTAACTTGAATTTCCTTCCATAGGCTAACATTGACTGGTTTCACTTGGAAATTCTTCTAAGTGTGGAGTTTTGGAACTTTATAATATTCCTCTAAAATCAGCCGAAATACGAATTCCGATTTACTCACCTGTTATCAGGAGAGACCTCAGTGCTGCATCTTTCATCCCAGTACTGATCCTGAAAAGTAATTCTAACCGTACTTACCAGTAACTTGAATTTCCTTCCATAGGCTAACATTGACTGGTTTCACTTGGAAATTCTTCTAAGTGTGGAGTTTTGGAACTTTATAATATTCCTCTAAAATCAGCCGAACTACGAATTCCGATTTACTCACCTGTTATCAGGAGAGAACCCAGTGAAGCATCTTTGAGCCCAGTACTGATCCTGAAAAGTAATTTTAACCGTACTTACCAGTAACTTGTATTTCCTTCCATAGGAATCCATTGTCTGGTTTTCAGCAGAAAAGTTTCAAAGTGTCAATTTTCACAAACTACAAATATTCCTTAAAAATCGCCTGTATGACTTAAACGCATTCTTTCAACTGTTTACAGGAGATGCACCAGTGCTGGATCCAGGATCCACCACTGAGTAAGAAAAAGTAACGATAACACTACTTACCTGCTAAGTGAATTTCCTCCCATAGGATAACATTGGTGATTCTATGTGAAAAAGTTTCAAGTGTCAACTTTTAAAATACAATAATATTCCTTAAAAATCACTACTGTAACCAAAACGCTTTTACTCAACTGTTTACAGGAGATGTCCCAGGACTGAATCTAGGATCCAGTCCTGTGGTTAGAAAAGTAATCCATAAAGTAACTAATTGCATTTAACTAGAAATTCAAATTGAGCTCAATGTTGCTTTGTTTTTGAAATTGTGTTGCCCATTGCAACAACTGTAACTACTGTACTTAAAAGTCTATTGCCTATTTGCAAAGTATTTAAACTAAAGTAATTCATTCTGAGAAAGTATATTTTGTAATGTAATGTATAATGTAATTACAATGTAATTTAAAAAATAAAATATCTAAAAATAAATAGTTTAAAAAAATGTTGTAAATCAGTCTCAAAAAATAAATATAACAATTAATACATTTAAAAATTGTCATTTACAAAACCTTTGAAATTCACTGAAAAAACCATAGGTTTCAGACACGTTATAGTTAGGAATTAGCATTTAAAAAACCTTTGAAATTCACTGAAAAAACCATAGGTTTCAGACACGTTATAGTTAGGAATTAGCATTTAAAAACCTTAGAAATTCACTGAAAAAACCATAAAGTTTTAGGGACAGTTATAGTTAGTTGGACATTGCACTCGTACAAAACCCGTGAAATTCCCCCGTTATAGTTAGTTCAGGTAACTATAACTCGCGCCCCGCAATGCACTGCTGATGACGTCACATATTACATCACTCATGACATGGTCAGTGACATCACTGATGACATCACTGATGACATCTCAAATGACATCACTGATGACATCATCCATGTGAGAATTTAATGCACCTCCTCACACCCTAATATAACCTTTGATACACCCACTCTAAATTACAGACTGCCATTCTCAAAACCATAGACACTCCAACACCAATAACTACATACCCACTCACTGATTCTTAGGTCTACACACACACATCCACTCACTCACCCGTACAGTCACTCATACTTATGGTCACTCAGTACAGGACTATCATATGCACTCATACTCCTATATAGACACTCAAACACCGCCACTCATCCATAGAGGTACTCACACACCTAGTCAGTCATGCAAATAATTAAACACACTGCCATTTACTCACCTATACAGTTATACACACACCAGCTCACTTACTCATACAAATACTAGCACATTCTTACGCTCTTATACAATCACTGATACAAGCACACACTCATCCATACAGTCACTCTCACAATCACACACTCTCTCTTATAGCTATTTATATACTCCAACACACATATATACTGCCTTTCACATATGTAGTTACTCACACATGTACCACTGGGACATACATTCACTCACTAACACACTCTTACACACACTTACCCACCCATACAGTCTATCACAGATGCACTCTTGAAACCATCCACCCAGTGAAGCACCCACTCACACATCTATGCACAGAGTCGCACACACCCCACCCACACAAACACTCAGGCACCCATACAGATACTCAGACAACCAATCAATAACTCATATAGACACTCATGTAGCTATTCACAAACCCATGCACCACTTACACAGCAACAGACAGACGGATACAGACATTCACCCAGTTTAGTCACTAACCCATGCATTCAGTAAGATACGTTTAATCACTCACTTATCGAGTTAGTCACGCACCTACTAAATCATCCATACAGACACTTATACACCCACTCATTCTTCAATACGCCTTTCCCTATATATATTAAAAATATTTAAACTTTACAGAAACACACAGTCACTGGATGATGTCATCAGTGATGTCATTTGAGATGTCATCAGTGATGTCATCAGTGATGTCACTGACCATGTCATGAGTGATGTAATATGTGACGTCATCAGCAGTGCATTGCGGGGCGCAAGTTATAGTTACCTGAACTAACTATAACGGGGGAATTTCACGGGTTTTGTACGAGTGCAATGTCCAACTAACTATAACTGTCCCTAAAACCTTATGGTTTTTTCAGTGAATTTCTAAGGTTTTTTAAATGCTAATTTCTAACTATAACGTGCCTGAAACCTATGGTTTTTTCAGTGAATATATATATATATATATATTCCAATCGAAAGCACTCCCAAATTGAAAACACCACTCGCAGCGTGATTTTCTCCGTCATTTATTGGCAGGCTACAGAGTAACTGACACAGCAGTTTCGGCAGTTCATGCGCCTATCTTGGCCATACGCGTTTCAGGTAACTTCTCCCTTGATCACTGGCTAGGCTTCATGGAGACCAGGTGGGCAACAGTGACACTGCATTCGCAGCGTGATTTTCAAGCCTGCCACAATGGGCGTGTTCTTTTCAGGCATTGTGGTACTTGTAGTGTTAGTAAATACCCCACCAACTCGTTCCTATTTGTATCTCTTACCCGGTTGGGTCTGCCTTCCGTGCCGTGTAGTGACTCTGTTGTTTGCAGTCCACCAACAGGTCACGTTGCTCCTAGGCACCTGAATTCACGGTGCTGCGGACTCGCTCTGTCGGCGATGGGGTGTTTTCGCGACCTGGAGTCGGCCGCTACATATTCCAATCGAAAGCACTCCCAAATTTAAAACACCACTCGCAGCGTGATTTTCTCCGTCGTGATCAAGGGAGAAGTTACCTGAAACGCGTATGGCCAAGATAGGCGCATGAACTGCCGAAACTGCTGTGTCAGTTACTCTGTAGCCTGCCAATAAATGATGGAGAAAATCACGCTGCGAGTGGTGTTTTCAATTTGGTAGTGCTTTCGATTGGAATATATATATAGCGCCTAGCACCTTCTGCTATTGCTATACTTGTTTTAAATTTGGGCATTGCTCCTTGACTAGGTGTTTTAAATGTTTTAATAATTGGGACATATGTTGCACTGATCTTAATTACCTGTATTGCTGCTTGCTGCTCTCTGCATCGTTCTGCTGCTTAGTTGCTCATTTTCTATCCTTGGGCCGACCCCGTTTTGCCGCGGCTGACGTGCCGTTTGAGCGGAGGGCGGACCCTTCATTCCAGCTCAGTCTGGACTTCCGGGGAGGACGCAGTCTAGTTGTCCCACGGAAATCACTACTTAACCAGCAGATGGTGCGGACGCGCGCAGCGGGTGCGCCGCCGGCGCGCCAAAGGCGCGCCTAAGGCAAGCCCGTCTGCGCCCGTCCGCGCCTGGACCGCGCCCAGTGCTGGAAACGCTGGTTTAACGTCCGCCCAAACTGTAAGTTACTCCGCTAGAGAGTTATATTCTTGTAATAAAATGAAGGTGAATTGTTGTTTGGTGGGTCCTGGAGAAAGTGTGACCAGTTGCGCATGCAGCTTTTCACTTCCGCACGCACAAGGCATTATTGCCTTGCAGTCTCGCCAAAACTTTCAGAACCACTACTTTAATAAATCTTTTAATAGCTTTTTAATGCACGGTGGCCTGGTAAACGCCAGATCATTAGCAAAGCATAAATATGAGATAGCTTTTACTATAGAAAATTTGGATTTGGACATATTATTTATAACAGAAACTTGGGCAGATGTTGCCTCAGATCCTGATTTCGTCACTGCTACCCCTGTAGGGTTTCGAGCAATCAGAGTAGATAGGTCATTAAAAAGAGGTGGTGGAGTGGCTATCATTTTTAGAGAACATCTTTTAGTCACCCACTATCCTGTTTCTACTCCTTTCTATGAGGCCCTCCACTTTACATTTGAACTTAACCCTAAGCTGACCTTTAGAGGCATCTTGATATATCGACCACCAGGCTCCAGAAATGCTTTTATAACTAATCTTGACACCCTCCTCGAACCTAATTTTTTAAATAAGGATTTTACTATCCTTGGAGATTTTAATTTCTATCTAGAAGATAAAGATAATAGAGAAACGGCGGTGCTTTTAGATACACTTGGAGCCGTAGGACTAACCCAATTAGTGCAATCCCCTACCCATGAGGCTGGGCACACACTGGATGGTGTTTTTACCACAGCTCAGGGGCTCTCAGTGAAAGAAATCCTCCCACTGACGTGGTCAGACCACTTACTAATCAAGTTTAGTCTTCCATGCACCACGGCGGGACAGGTTGGCACTACTAAGCCACCTGTTTCTTCTTGTAAAATATGGAGTAAAGTGGACAAAACAATACTTCGCACTATCCTGGAGAGCTCACCACCTCAACTTCAGGGCCATGTGGACTTAGCAGTCACCAATCACACCAACTGGATTCTTGATGCAGTTAACGCTTCGGTACCCACAAAAACAGTATCCAGAAATAGAAATACCCCTTCTGCCCCCTGGTTTTCGGAAATACTTCGGAAAGAAAAACAAAACTGTCGCCGAATGGAACGTCGTTGGCGAACAAACTATCATGAGCCGGAAAAGAAAGCATATAGGTTGGTTTTGGTGAACTATAAAAATGTACTTATATCAGAAAAAAGGAATTACTTTACTCATCAGATTAAGACAGCAAATAATTCCTCTAAGGAATTATTTTTGGTAATAAACAAACTTACTTCACCCTATAAGACAGAGAAGAAGGGTAACCAAAAGTTCTGCAATGATATTGCTGCAACGTTCAAATCTAAAGTTCTGGATATTTTTAAAGCCTTTAAGGATGGCCCAGGGCCCTGCTTTTTGGCTCCAGTGAACTGTCCCGACCTTGATAAAAGTACACTGCTTACTTTTTCCCCCGTTTCCACGGAAGTAGTAAAAAAGCACTTAAACGAAGCCAGGTCAGGATCTCCTTTGGACCCATGCCCACCAGTACTTCTTAAAGAAATAGTAGATCTGGTGAGTCCAGGGTTCGCAGATATCTTCAACTCTATGTTTACCTCTGGTACCTTTCCTGTTAGTTGGAAAGAGACGTCCATTCTTCCTTTGTTAAAAGAAACCGACCTTAGATGCATCCAACCCTAATAACTATCGACCCATAGCCAGACTGCCTACACCGGCTAAAATAGTGGACAAGATTATGAATATTCAACTATCACAATTCATTAGGGATAACAACTTGCTGGATCATTCACAGTTCGGGTTTCGTAAAGAACATAGCACGGAAACGGCGCTCATTAAGGCTACCGAAGAGATCAGAGCGGCGATGGACGTAGGAGGCACAGCTGCTCTTGTGCTCCTGGATCTATCTGCCGCTTTTGATACGGTTGATCACACTCTTTTGCAGCAGCGGTTGGAGAAGTTGGGAGTAGGGGGTACTGCCCTGGCACTACTGTCTTCCTTCCTCAAGGATCGGAGATCAACGGTGTCACTTGATGGATTCGACTCGGCCCCTTATATCTTGCCATGTGGAGTGCCACAGGGCAGTTCATTAAGCCCCTCTTTGTTCAACATTTACGTTTCTGAACTGGCCCCATTGATCCGTGAATTTGGGTTTAGCTTGACGTCATATGCCGATGATACCCAGATTGTGGTAGCTGCATATAAACATCAAACCTCTCCTATCCAGCAGTTCCAAAACTGTATGGGCGCAATCAATAGATGGATGAGTGCACATTGCCTCAAACTTAATTCCGAAAAAACTGAGGTTTTGATTTTTGGCAACATGCAGTCAACCTGGGGCAATCTGTGGTGGCCGGCAGAGATGGGTACACCTCCCATACCAGCAGTCAAGGTTAAGAATCTAGGTGTATGGATTGACAATAAATTAACACTCTGTCAGCAGACCAATACCATTGTCTCTGCCTCCTATTTTCTTATAAAGAAAATAAGGAAGATACTTCCGTATATCCCCGCAGATACCAGAAAAACGGTAGTCACATCTCTCATTCAGTCCAAATTGGACTACTGTAATGGGCTATATCTGAATGTGCAGAAGCAGTGTTTAAGGAAGCTTCAGATGGTCCAAAATTCAGCTGCACGTCTTTTGCTCAATATCCCCAGGCATAAAACAGTGTCTAAGGAAATTCGCAATCTGCACTGGCTCCCTGTTCCTCAGCGTATTAAGTTTAAGGCACGGTGTCTTGCCTACAAAGCTTTGAATCGGGCAGGTCCTCCTTTTCTTCAGAATCTCTTTGTATGGTATAAACCGACTAGACACCTACGTTCGGAGGGGGCCAGACTTCTTACAGTCCCCAGAATCCGTACGGCGCATTGGGGTGGCCGCAGTTTTCACTACAGCACCTCTAAACTTTGGAACTCTCTTCCAATGGAACTCAGGAATGCTAGTTCCTTAGTGAGTTTTAGGAGAAAATTAAAGACCTGGCTATTTCAGGACTAGACGCAAAGCATGCTCACTGTGGTCCTCAGCGCCAAGACACCTCCGGGTATTCGTGCGCTTTTACAAATTCCATTAACATTAACATTAACATATATATATATATATATATATATATATATATATATATATATATATATATATATATATATATATATATATATATATATATATATATATATATTTCACTGAAAAGACCATAGGTTTCAGGGACGTTATAGTTAGTTGGACATTTCACTTGTACAAAACCAGAGAAATTCGCCCTGTTCAGTAACATCACTGATTACATCACTGATGGCATCATCCACGTGATAATCTGATGCACCTCCTCACACACCCTAATATAACCTTTGATACACCCACTCTAAAATGCAGACTACCATTTTCGAAACCATAGCCACACCAATACCAGTTACTACATACCCACTCACTGATTCCTAGGGGAGAGAGGAGGCAACACCGATTGCCTGATAAGGGGACACAAAAAGGCCAAACCCTTCCAGGTACCTGTGGCGGTGTGGGAACCTACAGCCAACTCGTTGGGACATCACATGGTGTTAGAAAATGCCCTATTACTGAATGGGCTTTCTCTGAGGACTTCCAGTACCAGCATGCATCTGTCTGGATGGGTGAGTGCAAGGCACCTGAACATCGTTAAGGCTGAGGAGGGGCGAGAGACCACCTGACTGGGAGTGGTCACGCTGTTAAAACCACAGCGGTTGGCCCCCCTGTGAGATCAAGGAGCCATTGAAACCGGCACTGAAGAAGCCAATTGAAGGTGAAACACGTCTGCCAAAGCGTTTCTTTGACTTCATTGACCTGAGCAAAGAAAAGCAATAAAGCCTTTGAAATCCCCTGAGCTGTGTCGTGCCTTTTTCCCTACCTGGGAGAGAGTCCTGGTGGATGGATATGGAGATATATATATATATATATATATATATATATATATATATATATATATATATATATATATATATATATATATATATATATATATATAACTTATACAAGTTTGCAAGGAAACTCAAACTGCGCAAATTTCATTCTTTAAAGAACAAAGAACAAGACAAACCGGGATCCAAATCTGTACATAGCATCAGCAGTCCATCTGTGCTTACAGCTAGTGATCTCGCACTATTACAGGATTTACAACACCTGCAAAACGAAAGCGCAAGCAGCGCCATTAAGGAAGATATGGTTACCCTGAATATGGCTGGCAATACAGATTTTAGACCAAAATCAACCTTCACGCCAATAATGTTACACGACAACATCGATGTGTTTCAGGAATTAGTGACTGTTGAATTGAAAAGGCTGTACACCAAAACAATGAAGGTACAGCATAAATACACATCACAAAATCACTGTTACATGCAGCTAATGAGGAAACTTCAGGAGGGGGGCAATATCATTGTGCGCCAGGCAGACAAAGGAGGCAATGTCGTGCTTTGGCCTCGAGAAATGTACCTCAACGAAGCTTGGAATCATCTGAATGACAGGCACTGCTATAGAAGGAGCAACATCAGTACGGTGAAACAATCATGGAACGAATTCTATATGAAATTATTAGCTTGGAAAAGTGCGGGCTTGTTAAACCAGGATGAACACAAATTTTTAAAGAACGATCATCCTGTAATTCCAGCTATATACTTCATTCCAAAGGTCCATAAGGACCCTAGTAAACCACCTAGCAGACCGATCATCTCTGCCCAGTCCAGCCTGTTGGAAAACACTTCTAAATACGTTGATGCATTTCTGCAAGAACATGTGAAAGCATTGCCCTCCTTCATTCAGGACACTAGTGACTTCCTGCGAAAGATTATGGAGGTGCAATGGCAGAATGAGTATTGGTTAGTTACATTGGATGTTACATCCCTCTATACCTGCATTCACCATCAGGACGGTATAAAGGCAATTGAGCGTTACCTTGGTACCAGGCCCATCCAAATGTATAACCATAACAAAATGTTGATTTCAATGATCTCTATGTGCCTTCATAATAACTTTTTCATGTTTTCTAATCAGGTGTTTCAGCAGGTCAGGGTGTTGCTATGGGGCCGGCTTCTCCCCAGTTATGCTTGTTTGCATATGGGACTGTGGGAGGAGCGGGTCCTCCGTGGACAGCACGCTGACATTGTTGAGGACCATGTAATTCATTGGTACAGATATATTGATGACATCTTTTTGATATGGAGGGGTAGCAAACAGCAGGCGGTGGACTTTATTTCTATGATTAACATCAATGCACTTAATCTCCACTTTACAGGTAACATCAGTCAGGAGAGGGTATTCTTTCTTGATGTGGAAGTACTAATTAAGAACATGAAAGTTGAGACTAGATTGTTTAGGAAGTCCTCAGCGGGTAACACTGTGTTACATGCTGCTAGTCACCACCCAGGGCACTTCATTCGCAGTATCTCCTATGGGGAGATGCTGCGGATCAGGCGCATCTGCAGCACACAACACGCGTGTGAGTTGGCACAGAATGCCAGCAAACACAGATTCCTAGCCAGGGGCTACTCAGTAGGTATAGTGGATAAAGCCATCAGTAAAGCAAATCGCATCTCCAGATCGGAGGCCCTTTCCATTAATGGTAAAAACTTGAGTAGGGCAGATTCTGAAGGTCAAGTGGCCACTCCGACCCGGTTGATTATAACATATAATCGGCAGCACCAAGCCATACATAAGATCTTGAAAAAGAATTGGAGTTTGGTGCGTAATGACCCAGTAATTGGAGATGTGATGTCGATTGCTCCAGATATATCGTTCAGGAAAGCTAGATCTATGGGCGATACTCTGGTGAAGAGTAGCCCAGAATTGCAACCCCCCAAATCATGGTTGAACTCGGTTACGGGTTTTAAGAAATGCACTACCTGCAAGGCTTGCAGGCATGGCATGAATAAATCTACATATATTGTCCCGTTCCATGAGAACTGTGTGCCAATTTCAAAGCTGCTCACTTGCAAAACTGACTTTGCTGTTTATGTGCTGGAGTGTCCGTGTGGCTTGCAATATGTTGGTAGTACCAAGTTGCAGGTCCACAAGAGGATACTACAGCACATAAGGGCAATTTGTGGCAGTGACGCTTCCTACCCGGTAGCGCGTCATTTTAAGGAATTCCACGATAACGATTCAGAATTATTAAAATTCTTTGTGATTGATTGCATTCCCCCATTGAGAAGAGGTGGCAATCGTGAAGCCCGTCTGTGTGCGTTGGAAACTAAATACATATTAAATTTGGATACCAAAATGCCTGGAGGACTAAACGCCAGTGAGGATTTTTTTACATGCTTGTAGGGCAACCATTTATGTCCCTTTTTTATACTAAGCATAGCAGCCTCCTTTGTATATACTTTTTAAGATATAACAATGGTTTATTCTGGTTTTTTGATTATCTCAATTTGCACTATTTTGCACTTTTTTAGCACTAGCACTTTAAACAATTTAGTCTTGTTAGACTGGTTGTGTGGCATACGGTGCCCACTTGGGCAGTATTGTAAGTGAACACAACATATTAAGTGAAACAACAGTGGCCAGTCATGCAGCTCTACATGGTTTAATCCTGTTGATGGTGCAGTGCCATCATATCACAGAATTTACTTTTTCTGATTTGCCTGTGGGCCTTTAGCATAATTTTAGGGTGGCTTTACCCACTTGGGTAGTATAAATTTTCAAAAGTGCCAGATTAAGTTACCAATTTGATCATGTTGTGGTGACTTAGAAAAGGAGACATTCTCTTTTTATGAAAAAATGTGAGTATTGCTATTTTTTATTCATGTTGGGTTTTATATGCTTTTAGAGGAATATATTTTATCTGATTTTAGCATTATAAAACTGGCATTTTTGATGGGTTTCACCTGGCAGCAATATTTGTTAATAATGTGTGTTCTGCAAGCCATAGCTAAAAGATGTAGGGGCATATTAACAAGCCGGCGATAAAAAATTATCGCCGCTTTAGCGTCTGTTTTCAGATCGAAAAGCGGCGATAATTTTATCGCTGTATTAGCAAGGTCACGCTATCGCGTGAATCCTTGCCCTATCGCCCTTTCCCATAACGCTCATCCTGCATCTCTAATGAGATGCAAGGTGGGCGTTACTGGGCGTACCCCAGATGGGCTACGTTGTAAATATCGCCGATGTGCACATCGCGATATTTACAAGGCAGCCCACAGGATGATAGCAGACGCTAGATTTTGGCGAAAACGGCCGTTTTCGCCAAAATCTAACGTCTGCTATTATCCCGACTTAGCCATCCCTAACATAGGGGTGGATTGTGCTGATACGACCACAGGGTCGTATCAGCAGAATAGTCGCCGTTTGCAGGGAACATCGCTGGAAAACCAGCGATGTTCCCTGCAAAACGGCGATAACCTCGCTATCTCTGGAATTTTTATCGCCCTGGAGAAGCGTGTTGTTAATAACGCGCTACCAGGGGGATAATTTCCGGAGATAGCCAGCGATAAGATATCTATCGCTAAGCACGGCCAGCGATAATTATCGCTGGCCGTTGATAATATGCCCCGAAGTTTTTCTTTTATGTTTGTTACCATGTGCTCTGTGCTATCGTATCAATTTGCACTTGTCACTTTAAATTTTTGCACTTCTCAAAAAAAGCGTCATGTGATCAAGGCCTTTTGCAGGCCGAAACGCGTCATGGCGGATTTCAAGGGCGCTTGAACAATAAATATATACCGCACCTTAATTCTGGGTCTGTCTTCGTTCATCCAGCAGGATTGTAGCAGCGGAGTCTTTTTCGCATATATATATATATATAATCTACTGGCGGTCGCCAGTAGATAGTTATACTTAGGACCTAGTTTCCATAGGAAAAGCGTTTTTTCTTTTCCCAATAACTTTGGCGCCGGATGACGAATCTTCGCGAAATTTTCAAAACTAGTGGGGCGCTCCGGTCAGCTCCTGTCTTGAAAGTTTTGGGGTGATTTGCTAAGCGGGGGCCGAGAAAAAGGGGGTCCCAAAACGTGTTTTCTCCATGTTATTTTCCATAGGAAACTTTAGACACGGTTAGCAGCTCGAACTGCTGAACGGAATTACACCAAATTTGGCAAAAAGGTATCCCTTGGTTCAGAAAGAGCCCTTTTGTTAAATGGTGTAAATCCGTTCAGCAGTTCCTGAGAAATTAAAAAAAGAGGTCGGAAAATCAATTTCCCATAGGAAACTTTAGACACGGCTACAGCTCGAACTGCTGAACGGAATTACACCAAATTTGGCAAAAAGGTAGCCCTTTGTTCAGAAAGAGCCCTTTTCTTTAAATGGTGTAAATCCGTTCAGTAGTTGCTGAGAAAATCAAAAAATAAAAGTTTTGATATCTAGAGGCGCGGTGGATCCACGGACCCTCCCGACCACGAGCTTTATTCTAATTGGCTGTCAACACTCCAAACCAGGAAGTGTTGGCAGCCATCTTGTGACTCGGTAGAACCGAGTCACAAGAAAACAGGGAAACACACACGAAAAACAAGAAAAGGGGGCAGAGTAGAAACACCCTGACCCCCCAGGCCTGCTCATGGGGTCCCACAAGGACCCCCAGGGCCAAAAAAAGCATTTTTTTAAAAAAAAGAAATCGGCGAAATTCGCACTGGGGTCGCAAATCCCATCGAAATTTTTTTTTTAAATGAAGCGCGGGCTCCCGCGCTTCATTTAATTGAGGCCCCCGGGTGGGCCAGGTCCCGGGGGCATTTCCAACAAATATATGTGGGGGCCCGTGGGGGCCCCCTCAGCCCCGGGGACCGCCACCCCCGGGGCTTGCTTAAAATTATGTGCGGGTCCCAGGGCTTCGTTTTTAATGTGTGGGGGGCCTCCAAGGCCCCCCCAAGCCCCGGGGACCGCCACCCCCCGGGGCTTTTAAAAAAAATTAAATAAACCTGTGTGGGGGGCTCGAGGCCTCCCACACGCCCCAGGGACCGCCAGCTCCCCGGGGCACTAAAATGCAAAGCCCCGGTGACCACCACCTCCCCGGGGCTTCAATCACATTGGGAGGGGGCCGCGCGGCCCCCTCCTGGAGCCTTGATGGCCCTGGGGACCGCCACTCCCCAGGGCCAGCTCCTGCAGTGTCCCGGGTGCCCACCCCGGGACACTGGTGTTTGCTATGGCAGGGTGGGAGCCGTGCGGCTCCCGCCCTGCCATAGCAAACTTGCTTTGGATTTGGAGGCGAGAGCAGGGAAACCTGCTCTCGCTTCCAAAATCCAAAGCTGATTGCTTTCCACACGGGGAGCTGCATGTCAGCAGCTCCCCATGTGGAAAAGCAATGCCGGCTCCCGCAGGAGGCGGGGAGCCGGCGGGATCGTGTGGGCATTGGGGCTCCCCCCACAGTCCCCAATGGATAGGGCCTGCCCCAGGGGATGGGGTCCCCGGGGCTAGAAGTGGCCCGGGAGGGGGGCCACATGCCCCCCCTCCCCCCCCCCAAAAAAATATATAAATAAAGGCCGGCCCCGGGGAATGGGGTCCCCGGGCCCAATAGAGGCCTCAGGAGGGGGGCCACGCAGCCCCCCTCCTTTTAAAAATAAATAAATGTGGCAATGCCCCGGGGGATGGGGTCCCCGGGGCCGGAATTGGCCACGGGAGGGGGGCCCACGCGGCCCTCTTCCCGTTAAAATTTTTTACATTTTTTTAAAAAAGGGGTCAGGCCCTGGGGGATGGGGTCCCCAGGGCCCAAAAAAAGGAAAAATAAGGGGGGGCCACACAGCCCCCTTTCTAAAAAAAAAGAAATTAAAAAAAAGACCGGCATCGTGCCGAGGCCCGCCCCCTCCCAGCAACACTCTGCAAACGCGCCCTGTGGCGTGTTTTAAGTTGGGGAATTAATTCCCCTTCAATACTGGGGGTCCCTGGGGGCCAAATAGCGCACCAGGTACCTCCAGTATGCGCCACAGGGCTGCCTTGCAGAGAGGTGGTCCGAGGCCACGTCCCTTTGAACACCTCTCTGCAACGCAGCTCTGTGGTGCTTACTGGAGGTACCTGGTGGGCTAGTTGGACCCCAGGGACCCTCAGGACTCAAGGGGACTTAATCCCCCAACTTAAAACGCACCACGGGGCACGTTTGCACAGTGGTGAAGGGAGGGGGTGGGGCCTGATATGGCAAGTGTGCAAATGGGCCCCCTGGCGTGTTGTAACTTGGGGGATTAAGTCCCCTTGAATCCTGAGGGTCCATGGGGCCAACTAGCCCACCAGGTACCTTCAGTTTGCACCACAGAGCTGCGTTGCAGAGAGGTGTAAAAAGGGGCGTGGCCTCAGACCACCTCTCTGCAACGCAGCTCTGTGGCGCTTACTGGAGGTACCTGGTGGGCTAGTTGGCCCTCAGGGATCCTCAGGACTCAAGGGGAATTAATCCCCCAATTTACAACGCGCCAGGGGGCGCGTTTGCACAGTGGTGCAGGGAGGGGGCGGGGCCTGTTATGGCAAGTGTGCAAATGGGCCCCCTGGCGCATTGTAACTTGGGGGATTAAGTCCCCTTGAATCCTGAGGGTCCCTGGGGGCCAACTAGCCCACCAGGTACCTTCAGTTTGCACCACAGAGCTGCGTTGCAGAGAGGTGAAAAAAGGGGTGTGGCCCCGGACCACCTCTCTGCAACGCAGCTCTGTGGTGCTAACTGTAGGTACCTGGTGGGCTAGTTGGGCCCCAGGGACCCTCAGGATTCAAGGGGACTTAATCCCCCAACTTAAAACTTGCGACGGGGCGCCTTTGCACACTTGTCACATCAGGCCCACCCCCTCCCTTCACCACTGTGCAAACTGGCCCTCTGGTGCGTTGTAGGTTGGGGGATTAAGTCCCCTTGAATCCTGAGGGTCCCTTGGGTCCAACTAGCACACCAGGTACCTCCAGTAAGCGCCACAGAGCTGCGTTGCGGAGAGGTGTAAAAAGGGGCGTGGCCTTGGACCACCTCTCTGCAACGCAGCTCTGTGGCGCTTACTGGAGGTACCTGGTGGGCTAGTTGGACCCAAGGGACCCTCAGGATTCAAGGGGAATTAATTCCCCAACTTAAAACCTGCCATGGGGTGCGTTTGCAGAGTGGTGAAGGGAGGGGGCGGGACTGATGTGACATGTGTGTACTTATCCAATCACTCCGCCAAAACTCAAGCACTTATAAATTCACCATGCACTCTCCTTGCAATACTCTAATCATCCAGTCAGTACCCATGCACTCATGCAATGACCCATGCACTAACACATGCACTGCTACAATACCCTGAGCACTACCCATGCAGTCCAGCCATCGCCCTGTCAGTACCCATGCACTCCTTCAATCACCCAGCCAGCACCATGTACTTATCCAATCACTCCACCAAAACCCAAGCACTTATAAATTCACCATGCACTCTCCTTGCAGTACTCTAGTCTTCCAGTCAGTACCCATGTACTCAGGGAATGGCCCAGGCACTAACACATGCACTGCTACAATCCCCTTAGCACTTCCCATGTAGACCTCTAACCACCTACACACTACTGATTCACTCCTCCAATTACCCAGGTAGTACCCATGCACTCCAGAAATCCCTCTGTCACTACCCATGCACTCCTCTAATCACCCAGCCAGCACTATGTACTTATCCAATCACTCCGCCAAAACCCAAGCAGTTATAAAATCACCATGCACTGTCCTTGCAGCACTCTAATCATCCAGTCACTACCCATGTACTTATGCAATGATCCAGTCACTAACACATGCACTGCTGCAATCCATTGAGGACTACCTATGCAGTCCAGTAATCTCCCTGGTACTACCTATGCAGTCCTCCAATCACCCAGCCAGTCCTATGTCCTTATCCAATCACTATGCCAAAACCCAAGCACTTATAAATTCACCATGCACTCTCCTCGCAGTACTCTAATCATCCAGTCACTACCCAATAAGTCATGCAATGATCCAGGCACTAACACATTGACTGCTACAATCCCTGTGTACTACCCATGCAGTCCTCTAACCACCTACACACTTCTCATTCGCTCCTTCAATTCCCCTGGTAGTACCCATGCAGTCCAGCAATTAGCCAGTCACTCCCTGTGCAGTCCTCCAGTCACCCAGCCACTACCATGTACTAATCCAAACACTCCGCCAATACCCAAGCACTTATAAATTCACACAGGCACTCTCCTTGCAGTATTCTAATCTTTCAGTTAGTAGCTATGTACTCATGCAATGCTCCAGGCACTACCTGATCACTGTTACAATCCCATATGCCCTACCCATACAGTCCTGTACCCAGTTACACACTTCTCATTTGCTCCTTCAATTCCCCAGGTAATACACATGCAGTCCCGCAATCACACTGTCACTCCCTGTGCACTCCTCCAGTCACCCAGCCACTACTATGTACTAATCCATATGTTATGTTATGTTATGTTAATAACTTTTATAAAGCGCGGCGATTACCCAAGGGTGTCCTGGCGCTAGCATATTTATCCTGAGGCAGCGAGCAAGGACAACTGAGCTCATTCAGCAAAAAGCCAGGTCTTCAAACCCTTCCTAAAATCTAACAGATCATCCGCGTTTCTTAGGCCAAACGGAAGGTCGTTCCAGGCTTTCGCCGCGCACACAGCAAAGCTTCTGCCCCCCCACAGAGCTTTCTTCATGGGCGGTACAGAAACCAGCTGAGCCCCTAATGAGCGAAGAGCTCTTTTCGGGATGTACCACTGGAACATCTTGTTCAGGTAGTCTGGGCCTTTGTCATGCAGAGCTTTAAAGACCATGCATAGTGATTTGAAACGCACTCGACTCCTTATTGGGAGCCAGTGCAGCTTCCTTATTTCCTTTGAAATGGATGAACATTTGGATGTATCAGTCAGAAGTCTCGCTGCTGCATTTTGCAGCAGCTGAAGTTTATTCAAACTTTTTTGTTGAATATTCAAATACAGGCTGTTACAGTAGTCCAGCCTCGGCAGCACCAGAGCTGTGACCACTGTTTGGCGACTACCTAGAGGTAGGAAAGGCATTACTTCCCTAACCATTCTGAGCACATAAGCAGTTGATGATGTTACTGCATTGACCTGATCCCCAAAGGTGAGTCTCTCATCTACAATTACCCCCAGATTCTTCACCTTTTTTGAAGGCAGAGGGAGAGAGCCCATCGAATCAGGCCACCAACTTGGAGTCCAAAAATTAGTGTCTTTTCCAAACAGTAGGACTTCGGTTTTGCCTGAATTAAGCTTCAAACAACTCTCTGCCATCCATTTCCCCACTGATTGCATACAGGCTTGGAAACGCTGATCTATACCCGTTTCCTGACCTGGTCGTAGAGACACCACAATTTGGGTATCATCCGCATAGGAGGTAATACCAAACCCAAATTCTCTAATAATGGGGGCCAAAGATGAAACATAGACATTAAATAAAGTGGGGCTAAGGGAGGACCCCTGTGGGACCCCACAGGGTAGCGAAAAGGGTTTAGATTGATATCCACCTAATGCAACAGAATGTACTCTGCCGGATAGAAAAGAATTTAGCAAAGCCCAGGCTTTGGATTGGATCCCACACTCTTTTAGACGGTCCATCAAGATACCATGATGGACCGTATCAAAGGCCACCGATAGATCCAACAAGATCAAAGCCGCCCTCCCACCTCTATCAACGGCCTCTCTGATCTCTTCTGTGGCCTTGATGAGGGCAGACTCAGTGCTGTGTCCCCCTCTGAAACCATACTGGGAGGGGTCCAGGGCTTGTGTTGCTGCCAGGAACGAACTAAGTTGAGTGTTCAGAATTTTTTCTACCAGCTTGGCTGGGAGTGGATGACGCGAGATCGGGCGGAAATTGTTGGGGTCTTTAGGGTCCAGACTTGTTTTTTTTAACAGGGGCAGAATAGAGGCCAATTTCCAACAGGTGGGGAAATGCCCTGAATCACACATTCCCTCAAAAATGGAGGCCAGCGATCGAGCAATGGGACCAGGTGCCAATTTGGCCACTGCTACAGGGCAAGGGTCATAGGGTGATCCTGATTTAGCAGCCATAAGCAGTTTCTCCAAATTGTCCGGAGATACTGGCATAAAAGTGTCCAGTATCTCAGTGGGAATTTTTAAGGGCTTAAGTTTTTCTCTTGCCATATCCAACATGGTACCATTTAGCCCGCAGAAGGCTGAGAAAATGGTTTCCACTTTGGTCAAGAAGAAGTTGGCTATCTCCTCACACAGCTCTTGACTTGAATCAACTATGGCTGAGCGTGGCGTAACCAGGCTGGAGACAGTTCTGAATAGTTCTTTAATCGAATTTTTCGCTAGATCTACACGCGCCACATAGAACTCTTGTTTGGCTAGATGGAGCAATTGTTTATACTTATACAACCCCATTTTGTAGAGTTTTTATCTGATTCTTTATAGCCCCTTCTCCAACTTCGCTCTAACCGTTTGCAGGTGAGCTTGTGATTTTTCAAGTCTTCAGTATACCACGGGGCAGATGGTTGTAGTCTTTTAGGGCAGAAAGATTTTTTTAGGGGCTAGTTTGTCACAGGCCTTCTCAAGCCATTTTGTATATACCAAGGCAGCTTCTTCCACACTCACCGGCAACTGGTTGGCCGTGGAGATGAGAAGCTTTTGTAAAGCAGTTGCCTCAATATTCTTCCAGGCTCTAGTTATTATTTGGCCTTTTTGGTGAGGCCCACTTGTGGGTCGAGATCTAAATGTCAGCTCAAATTAGACGGCAGCATGATCTGACCATACGAGAGGCAGGAGGCCGGTAAACTGAAGGCCAGGATGATTGGAGAAAATACCATCCAAGGTGTGACCTGCCATGTGTGTAGAGCCAAGAACCAGTTGCTTCAAGTCTGCACTATTCATTGTATCTATCAGAGTCACAGTATCGGGGTCAGTTAGACTCTCCAGATGGAAATTGAAATCCCCCATGATTGTATATGCATCTGTGCAGAGGCCTTCTTCTAGAATGTTATCCAGTGAAGCTAGAAAAGTATTTCTAGCTCCCGGAGGTCTGTATAAGAGAATACCTTTAAACACATGATGGTTGGAAAGCTTGAGATTAAAGGATAGTGCCTCACATATTTCAGATGGGACCGACTGAAATGATGCCTTGATGGAATTGTGATATATCACGGCTACTCCCCTTTCCTGTAATGTCTATTATGCGTATAGCATAAGAACTCTGGTGGGGTGGCCTTTAATATGTCAGGACCAGAGGAATCATCCGTCCATGTCTCCATAATAAAAGCAAGCTTTATGTCCCATTCTTCAATAAGCCTTGCGCATTCGAGGCTGTGCTTCACTAGAGATCTTGCATTAACAAAACAACATTTCATTAATTGGGTATTGTCCCCACCCGACCCAGATCCTTGATCCTTAAAACAAACAGTAGGCAAATACAGGATTTTAGGAAGGATAGTTTGACAATTAAGACAAACCTGAACCCGTGGTGTAGGAGGGGAGTCAAAAGAAAGGCATATGCAATCTCGACCCCTGTCCGCCCCCTCAGTTCTAATAGAGTCTTAGAAGTATAAGTAAGAGAAAGGGGTTTATCTGCCCTACAACTTCCAGGGGTCTTCGCCCTGAGCCCGGTCCGAGTGCGGACGAGCGCAGACGAGCGCAGATGGGCTTGCCTTTGGCGCGCCAGCGGCGCGCCAGCGGCGCGCCCGCTGCGCGCATCCGCTGCACGCTCGCACCTGCATCTGATTTTAACTCCTGGTCAGGGACTAGCCTGGTCCGCTGACCTATCTACCCCCAAGATGGCCGCCGCGCCTGACTCCACCATACACGTCCGTGTGAGCCCCAACCCTGCCTCAGCAGAACAGAGATCAGCGCAATGCAGGTACAAGCAGTTTAAAAAACGAGCGCCATAAAACAAATAAAACAGGAATATTTCAAAAACGAGTAAACGAGTAAAAGCAGATTCAAGTTTTAACAATGTGCAAAATATCGCTAGTACCTCCCGGCTCAAGCCTCAGGAGACACACTCCTCCAATAGCCAAGCACTTATAAGTTCACCACGCACTCTCCTTGCAGTACTCTAATTATCCAGTCAGTACCCATGTACTCATGGAATGACCCAGTCACTAACACATGCACTGCTGCAATACCTTGAGGACTACCGATGCAGTCCAGTAATCTCCCTGGTACTATCTATGCAGTCCTCCAATCACCCAGCCAATCCTATGTGCTTATCCAATCACTGCGCCAAAACCCAAGCACTTATAAAATCACCATGCACTGTCCTTGCAGCACTCTAATCATCCAGTCACTACCCATGTACTCATGCAATGACCCAGGCACTAATTCATGGCAAATACAGAGGAGGTCATGCTAATCACAGGGGTACCCCAACGCATAGTGTTCCCTAGTGTATGTAGTTGTTTTCACTGTATTCTAAGTGTCTTTTAGCATAGCACTGGCTCCGGTCCTGGTTAGTCAGAGTCAGTTACCACCAGTACCCGTCAGTAAAAAGTTGGGGGCACAGGAGGACTTTCTGCTCCTCTGTTGGTTCTTTCTGCACATCTCTTGCTACTTCCTGCACTTTTCTTCATCTTTCTGGACTTCTGTTGCCTCTTTCTGCATTTGTCTTGCTTCTTTCTGCGCTTTTCTTCTTCTTTCTTCACATGTCCTACCTTTGTAGGCATAGTTAGAAATTAGCATTTAAAAACCTTTGAAATTCACTGAAAAAACCATAGGTTTCAGGCACGTTATAGTTAGAAATTAGCATTTAAAAACCATTGAAATTCACTGAAAAAACCATAGGTTTCAGGCACGTTATAGTTAGAAACTAGCATTTAAAAAACCTTAGAAATTCACTGAAAAACCATAGGTTTCAGGGACGTTATAGTTAGTTGGACATTTCACTCGTACAAAACCATTTAAATTCCCCGTTATAGTTAGTTGAGCTAACTATAACTCGCGCCCGCAATGCACTGCTGATGACGTCACATATTACATCATTCATGACATGGTCAGTGACATCACTGATGACATCACTGATGACATCTCAAATGACATCACTGATGACATCACTGATGACATCATCCAGTCACTGTGTGTTTCTGTAAAGTTTAAATATGTTTTATATATATATGCCAAGCTGTATTGAAGAATGAGAAGGTGTAGAAGTGTCTGGATGAAGGATTTAGTAGGTGCGTGACTGACTGTATAAGTGAGTGACTAAATGTGTCTTACTGAATGCATGGGTTAGTGACTAAACTGTCTGAATGTGTGTATCAGTATGTCTGTTGTTGTGTAAGCTGCTGCATGGGTTGGTGAATAGCTACATGAGTGTCTATATGGGTTATTGATTGGTTGCCAGAGTATTTGTATGGGAGACTGAGTGTGTGTGTGGGTGGGTGGGAGGTGTGTGACTCTGTGCATAGATGTGTGAGTGGTTGATTCACTAGGTGTATGGGTTCAAGAGTGCATGTGGAAACAGTTGTATGGGTGGTGAGTGTGTGTATGGGTGTGTTGGTGCGAGATTGGATGTCTCAGTGGTACATGTCAAAGTAACTACATATGTAAAAGGTAGTGTTTGTGAGAGTTGGAGTATATAAATGACTATACATGAGAGTGAGTGATTGTGAGAGTGGCTGTATGGATCAGTGTGTACTTGTATCAGTGATTGTATAAGAGAGTAAGTATGTGTTAGTATATGTTTGAATAAGTGAGGTGGTGTGTGAATAACTGTATAGGTGAGGAAATGGGAGTGTGATTAACACTTTGCATGACTGACTAGGTGTATCAGTAACTCCATGGATGAGTGGCGGTGTGTGAGTGTCTGTATAGGTGTATGAGTGCATATGATAGTGTTGTATTGATGAGTGACTGTATGTATGAGTGATTGTATGGGTGAATGAGTGGATGTGTGTGTAGACCTAGGAATCAGTGAGTGCGTATGTAGTAACTGGTATTGGTGTGTCGAGGGTTTCGAAAATGGTAGTCTGTATTTTACAGTGGGTGTATCAAAGATTATATTAGAGTGTGAGGAGGTGCATCAGATTTTGACGTGGATGATGTCATCAGTGATGTCATCAGTGATGTCATTTGAGATGTCATCAGTGATGTCATCAGTGATGTCACTGACCATGTCATGAATGATGTAATATGTGACATCATCAGCAGTGCATTGTGGGGCGCGAGTTATAGTTAGCTGAACTAACTATAACGGGGAATTTCTATGGTTTTGTACGAGTGAAATGTCCAACTAACTATAACGTCCCTGAAACCTATGTTTTCAGTGAATTTCTAAGGTTTTAAATGCTAATTTCTAACTATAACGTGCCTGAAACCTATGGTTTTTCCAGTGAATTTATATAAATTCACTGAAAAACCATAGGTTTCAGGCACGTTATAGTTAGAAATTAGCATTTAAAAAACCTTAGAAATTCACTGAAAAACATAGGTTTCAGGGACGTTATAGTTAGTTGGACATTACACTCGTACAAAACCATAGAAATTCCCCGTTATAGTTAGTTCAGCTAACTATAACTCGCGCCCCCGCAATGCACTGCTGGTGACGTCACATATTACATCACTCATGACATGGTCAGTGACATCACTCATGACATCACTGATGATATCTCAAATGACATCACTGATGACATCACTGATGACATCATCCTTGTGATAGAGTGGCAGACCTCCTCTCACCCTAATATAACCTTTGATGCACACACTCAAAAATACAAACTAACATTTTCAAAACAATGGACATACCAATACCAGTTACAACACACCTATTCAGTAATTCCAAGATCTACACACACATCCACTCATTCACCAACAGTCCCTATACAGTCACTCATACATGTACTCACTCATCATATGTACTCATACACCTATACATCCTGTTACACACCGCCACTCATCCATAGAGTTACTCACACACATAGTCACACATGCAAACAAAGTATCAAACATCCATTTACTTGCATATACAGTTATACACACACTACCACACTTACTTCTACAGAAACTTACACATACTTACTCTCTTAAACAATCACTTATAGAAACACCTACTTATTTGTACAGGAACTCTTCCAATCTCTCACTCTCACATATACTCACTTATATACACCAATACTCACATATACTAGTTTAAAACATATGTAGTTACTCATAAAGACACTATTGAGACAGTCATTCACTCACTAACACACCCATACACATACTCATCCACCTATACAGTCCTGCACACATGCTGTCTTCAACACATACAAACAGTGAGTCACTCATTCATGCATCTATGCACTAAGTAATACCCCCACCGAACCATACAGACACTCAGACACTCATACTGATACTCAAAAACCAACTAATAACCCATATAGACACTCATGTAGCTACTCACCAACCCATGCAGCCACTTATACACAAAGTGAGAGACTGATACAGATATTTTCATATTTAAACATTACTCACTAACCCATGTATTCACTAAGATACACTTAGTCAGTTATACAATCAATTTTACAAAAACAATCATCTATTTAGACACTTATATACCCATTTATTCTTCCCTCGACCTTGAGATATACATATATAAAACATATTTAATTTTCAGAAAAACACACATTCACTGGATGATGTCATCAGTGATGTCATTTGAGATGTCATCAGTGATGTCATGAGTGATGTCACTGACCATGTCATGAGTGATGTAATATGTGACGTCACCAGCAGTGCATTGCGGGGCGCGAGTTATAGTTAGCTGAACTAACTATAACGGGGGAATTTCTATGGTTTTGTACGAGTGAAATGTCCAACTAACTATAACGCCCCTGAAACCTATGGTTTTTTCAGTGAATTTCTAAGATTTTTTAAATGCTAATTTCTAACTATAACGTGCCTGAAACCTATGGTTTTTTCAGTGAATTTCTAAGGTTTTTTAAATGCTAATTTCTAACTATAACGTGCCTGAAACCTATGGTTTTTTCAGTGAATATATATATATTTATTATACTATGTACACATGTGAAAATGTCTCGGTCCCCTGTTTGCCTCGGTGGCATGGAAAAAATGGGTGGAACTGACGTCAGCACGCCGATGAGGTCCTCTTATGGCTCTGATGACGTCATACGGTGTCGCGAGCGGAGCTGTGCTCGTTGACGTGGGAGAGCTAGGAAAGAATTTCCGTGGAATGCTGGTGCAGGGGATATTCACCTAAGTGTTCAGGCTAGTCCTTTGGGAGCAACTGTTTATGTTGCCACTCCAGAAACCGAAACCAGTGATCCGAGGGCAGAGGCCCTGCAGATGGCACACGAGGTGGGGTGCCCAGTCGTGTGTACCGGCGGAGCAGCGAAGTGACAAGCACCACAACCCACAAAAAAGGTAACGAGGGCACTGAATAACACAGGATCTTCTCTTTGTATCTGGCAGGAACAACGAAGTTAAAATGCCCTAGTACCAAAATGTAGAATTAGTGCTACAACGGTCTTCAAGAGGACCTGCGATGCCGCTTCTGCCTCCCGTACCCTGGAGGCGGCACATGGGTCACGCGGTACGGTCATACTGCGGTGGGATGCACACTCGTTGACCTCTCATGGTACTGCTCCACACTTCAGGGAGGACGCTTTCCATTAGCTATGTTTTCTGATGACATGTCGCGCCGGCCCCGTCCAACAACAGAACTCCTTTAGATCCAAACAGACTCTTCCACTCTCTCACCAGAAGTGAAACCAGGCCACGCGGACACTTTCACAATACAACAGCCGGGAATGCACTTTTCGATAAAAACCACATTCCTTCCTCCTAATTAATCAAATAAACGTCTCACTGAAGAACAGGGGCCAGCTTCGATCGGTAAACAGCTGGTACAACAACTTTTTTACTTTGCGATACCATTACCACGCATGCGTTGTACATCACGAAGTCATTACTACGCATTTTTTTAGAACGCATGGTCATTTACCACGCATGCCTTTACAACGAATTTTGTTGTAAAGGTATGTAGGGTAAATGACCATGCGTTCTAAAAAACATGTAGACGATCCATGTCCTTGTAAGGAAACAGAGGCTGTTCCGTTTCCTCACAACGACGTGCACCGCCCATCAGAGATGACGTGAAGCAGGAACCACGAGGAGAGAGGAACCATGAGGAGTGAGAGGTAAGGGGGATTGGGCATGGGGTGGGGGTTTCTTTTCTAGGGTTTAGGGTAGTGCAGTGGTGTTTGGGTGGTGTAGGGGTCGTGCTGGGGGTAGTGTTTTAGGGTTTAGGGTAGTGCAGTGGTGTTTGGGTAGTGTAGGGGGTCGTGCTGGGGGTAGTGTTTTAGGGTTTAGGGTAGTGCAGTAGTGTAGGGGGTCATGCTGGGGGTAGTGTTTCAGTGTTTAGGGTAGTGCAGTGGTGTATGGGTAGTGTAGGGGGTAGTGCTGGGGTAGTGTTTTAGGGTTTAGGGTAGTGCAGTGGTGTTTGAGAAGTGTAGGGGGTCATGCTGGTGGTAGTGTTTTAGGGTTTAGGGTAGTGCAGTGGTGTTTGTGTAGTGTAGGGGGTCATGCTGGGGTAGTGTTTTATGGTTTAGGGTAGTGCAGTGGTGTTTGGGTAGTGTAGGGGGTCGTGCTGGGGTAGATTTAGGGTTTAGGGTAGTGCAGTGGTGTTTGGGTAGTGTAGGGAGTCGTGCTGGGGGTAGTGTTTTAGGGTTTAGGGTAGTGCAGTGGTGTTTGTGTAGTGTAGGGGGTTGTGCTGGGGGTAGTGTTTTAGGGTTTATGTTAGTGCAGTGGTGTTTGGGTAGTGTAGGGGTAGTGCTGGGGTAGTGTTTTAGGGTTTAGGGCAGCGCAGTGGTGTTTGTGTAGTGAAGGGGGTCATGCTGTGGGTAGTGTTTTCAGGGTTTAGGGTAGTGCAGTCGTGTTTGGTGTCGTGCTGGGGGTAGTGTTTTAGGGTTTTGAGTAGTGCAGTGGTGTTTGGGTAGTGTAGGGGGTCGTGTTTTAGGGTATAGGGTAGTGCAGTGGTGTTTGGGTAGTGTAGGGGGTCATGCTGGGGTTATTGTTTTAGGGTTTAGAGTAGTGCAGTGGTGTTTGGGTAGTGTAGGGGGTCGTGCTGGGGGTAGTGTTTTAGGGTTTAGGGTAGTGCAGTGGTGTTTGTGTAGTGTGGGAGGTCATGCGGGGGTATATTTAGGGTTTAGTGTAGTGCAGTGGTGTTTGGGTAGTGTAGGGAGTCGTGCTGGGGGTAGTGTTTTAGGGTTTAGGGTAGTGCAGTGGTGTTTGGGTAGTGTAGGGAGTCGTGCTGGTGGTAGTGTTTTAGGGTTTAGGGTAATGAGTTATGTTTGGATAGTGTAGGGTGTCGTGCTGGGGGTAGTGTTTTAGGGTTTAGGGTAGGGCAGTGGTGTTTGGGTAGTGGAGGGGGTAGTGTTTTAGGGTTTAGGGTAGTGCGCCCAACCAGCCACAATATCCGTGGACAAAGGGGATCCTGACTTTTTGGAACGCTCCGTCAATTGAATAATTTGGGTCAAGGGCCCTACCACGTCCAAGACCTATCAATTCCTTTCTTGGGATCCCTCATGTACTTGGAGAAAAAGGTACATAGTTTCTCATCAATTTCAGGCGTGTGTGCCACCTTCCCCTTCAGTGAGGGCCTGGGGCATTCTCCCTCATCCTATTCCTGACATCCCTTTCAAGGGGTTGATGGATTTTCCCCACCACATACTCTGCCACTTTGGCATCAGGTGTCCACTCTGCCGACCTAGGATGGTAAATTTGGGTAGGCTCGAACATGTCCGAGTGGACCCCGTCCCCAACCGGGGACTGAGAGGAGTGGGACTCTGGACGCCAGGGACGCCCGAGTCCTTATCCTCATCGGAGGAGAAATCGTCCTCCGATACACCCTCTCCCTCTAAGGGAAACCCGCCGTCGGGGTCTACAATAGTGGTGACAGTGTCGCAATTTTCTCCAGGCCCCTCCTCCTCCCGGCAGGGTGCATGTTTTAGCGTTCGCGCACTCTTGAGGAAGGTCTCCGTAAGTTTATCAAATACTTCCAAGTGCCCCGCGTTATGCTTAACGGCCCTTTTATTCCCCATCTGGGAGCTACTTGGACCCGCCACCACCAGATCTGGGTCACTGAACACCCCAGGGATGCTTTTCGTCAGCTTATCAACCTGATCCCTAAGAGGAGCCAGCGCCCTAGAAATAGCCAGAAAGAGGGCTTGGTCCACTGCTGGAGGGAGAAGTTGGGGGGCCATTCCTCCTCCACTTCCTGGTAGGAGGAGTAAAAATGGTCTTCTGGAGAAGACATGATAGCAGAGGGTGTGAGCACAGAACAAATGCCCTTAAAATCCTTAAGACAGCCCCCTCGCCGGTGCTCCAACAGCTGGGCTTTCCCGAAGCTGTTATAAGAATAGACTGAGGCGCAATACCAATTACCACCACCAGGTGGCGCTGGTCACTAACGTGGCCGTGTGGGGAAATCACTGCGTAGCGGTGTCAAAATTAGGCGAGGATTGCTCGGGAATAAAGCGGACACTAAAGGAGTGACCGGATTCCCAAACGTGCGTAAAGACCAGCGGGAGTGCTCGACGGAGCTGCCTCGCTCGGACCAGACGCGCCTGACAGGATCTCACCGCGCGCAGAGCACACAGCGGGAGAAACTGCGAGGGGGAGAACGCACTCGGGCAAGAGCCTGCTGCGCAGGGAATATGAAACAATACCAAGGCAATAATGCTAATAACGAGCACAAGAAACCGCTATACAAGCAGCAACAGCGTCAGATTAAGCCAAGAATGTAAGGAATGCACTTAACTGACGAGCAGTGAAGAAAGAGGAAGCGGAAGGGACGTCACGATATTATATACGATGGACGGTGATATGATTGGACTATAGTTGCCTTGGAGACTACCCCCCTAATGGTTCATGGGTTGTGTAGTCTTTTGTTTAATGATTGTTGTGTTACGTTTTCTTTGAACTGCTATGCAAATAAAGTGAGGAAAGATATGCATAATCCTCGCCTCCGTCCTGCCATAGAATTCATTAAACTTTATTTGATCTGATTTAGAAAAATAGATCATAAAAGTGTACATAAAATCAGTAAATCCTCTTTCCTAATACAATACAGTGAGAATTAATTAAAACCAGTACGTAAAACGGGTGTTACAAAGCCCGGTTCAGAGCAACTTCAGGTTAACAGAATCGTAAAGTTCAATGTTTCGCAAGTTCAATCTCATGTACTTCGTGCAAAATACGCAATAAGGGGTCCAAGTAAGATGTAACGCTCCAATACCTGACCAGTTTGCACTATATAAAACTGCAGAAAAACTAAAAATAAAAAGTGTTTTGCACACTTCTGTCATTGGGCTATATGTGGGCTACATCTGGGTGATATTTGTGCTACATTTGGGCTCTTTTTTCTCTGGTGGCCATCTTGGGAGACTTATTTGTTATGAAGTTTCCTAATTTCGTCATTTACTGCAGTCTCCTCAGTAGGAAATGCTTTCAGTTTTTTACTTTGATTCCATCAAGAAGGCATTCAGATGTGTCACACATTTGCCATAAATTCAGAATGTTAGCACTCTAGTTGTTCATTAGATCACTGTAGTAAAGCTACTGCTCACCAGGGAGTTAACTGGAAGTCTACCGCTGGTATTGAAAGTGATTGTTTCAGTCTGCATGTCAGAATTTTCTAATGAAATAGAAGAGGATTTGAGATCTCACTTAAAACATGCCCTAAATTTTCTTTCTGCAGCACTAACCATAATTTCTATGGCAAAATGAACCCCCTCATTTTGGTCCTTTTAAATTAAATGTTTTAAGTGTTACCAGTTTATTCCAATCAAGATGGCTTCAGGTGTGCCATACTTTTGTCATAAGTAAGACTGTTAGCGCTCTAGTTGTTCTTTAGAACACTCTGGGAAGCTGCAGTAGAACACAAAGGCATCAACTGACAGGCTGCTCCTGTTGAAATATAACAGGAAGATATTTGAGATCTCACTTAAAACATGTCCTAATTTTTCTTTCTACAGCACTAACCATAATTTCTATGACAAAATGAACCCCTCATTTTGTTCATTTTAAAATAAATGTTTTAAGAGTTACCAGTTTATTTCAATCAAGATGGCTTCAGGTGTGCCATAAGTTTGTCATAAGTAAGACTGTTAGCGCTCTAGTTGTTCTTTAGAACACTCTGGGAAGCTGCAGTAGAACACAAAGGCATCAACTGACAGGCTGCTCCTGTTGAAATATAACAGGAAGATATTTGAGATCACACTTGAAACATGTCCTAATTTTTCTTTCTACAGCACTAACCATAATTTCTATGACAAAATGAACCCCATCATTTTGTTCCTTTTTAAATTAAATGTTTTAAGTGTTACCAGTTTATTCCAATCTAGATGGCTTCAGGTGTGCCATATTTTTGTCATAAGTAAGGCTGTTAGCACTCTAGTTGTTCTTTAGAACACTCTGGGAAGCTGCAGTAGAACACAAAGGCATCAACTGACAGGCTGCTCCTGTTGAAATATAACAGGAAGAGATTTGAGATCTCACTTAAAACATGTCCTAATTTTTCTTTCTACAGCACTAACCATAATTTCTATGGCAAAATGAACCCCCTCATTTTGTTCCTTTTTAAATTAAATGTTTTAAGTGTTACCAGTTTATTTCAATCAAGATGGCTTCAGGTGTGCCATACGTTTGTCATAAGTAAGGCTGTTAGCACTCTAGTTGTTCTTTAGAACACTCTGGGAAGCTGCAGTAGAACACAAAGGCATCAACTGACAGGCTGCTCCTGTTGAAATATAACAGGAAGATATTTGAGATCTCACTTAAAACATGCCCTAATTTTTCTTTCTACAGCACTAACCATAATTTCTATGACAAAATAAACCCCCTCATTTTGTTCCTTTTTAAATTAAATGTTTTAAGAGTTACCAGTTTATTCCAATCAAGATGGCTTCAGGTGTGCCATAATTTTGTCATAAGTAAGACTGTTAGCGCTCTAGTTGTTCTTTATAACACTCTGGGAAGCTGCAGTAGAACACAAAGGCATCAACTGACAGGCTGCTCCTGTTGAAATATAACAGGAAGATATTTGAGATCACACTTGAAACATGTCCTAATTTTTCTTTCTACAGCACTAACCATAATTTCTATGACAAAATGAACCCCATCATTTTGTTCCTTTTAAATTAAATGTTTTAAGTGTTACCAGTTTATTCCAATCAAGATGGCTTCAGGTGTGCTATACTTTTGTCATAAGTAAGGCTGTTAGCACTCTAGTTGTTCTTTAGAACACTCTGGGAAGCTGCAGTAGAACACAAAGGAATCAACTGACAGTCTCTGCCCTTGTTGGATGTACATGTTTTACTGAGAATGTCAGACTTCATTCTCACATGACTGAGAAAGATAATGTGAATTTACAGAACATATGCTCTCATTTTAGCTTCTGGAGCACCTTCCAAAACTGTATGGGACAAGCATGTGAAAATAGTTTTCTCTCAAAAATGATTCATGATATCCCAGCAGAAGGTTTTTCACAGGGTAAAATCACCTTAGAACACACCACAATTCCTGAAATTAGTATGGTACCATCAACAAATGAATTCTAATGTAACTAAAGTCTGTTATCACCCTTTATAGTTCTCCTTTTGGTAACCCTCAAAATCTTTGATTCACTACAATGCATTTCAATGGGGTACTATCATTTATATTGGTCCCAAGATGGCTGCCAGCAATTCCAGGATGAAGTGCTGACAGCCAATCAGATCTCACGATGACATGTGTGGTTAGGCTCCGCCCAGATATATATGTGTTTTCTTTTTCAAATTTCTCAGGAACTACTCAACGGATTTACACCATTTAACCAAAAGGCACGACTCTGAACCAAGGGCTACCTTTTTGCCAAATTTGGTGTAATTCCGGTCAGCAGTTCGGGCTGTAGCTGCGACTAAAGGTTCCTATGGAAAATTGCATGGGGAAAACACGTTTTGGGACCCCCCTTTTTTCTCGGCCCCCACTTGATGAATCACCCCGAGACTTTCAGGATAGGAGCAGACCGGAGCGCCCCAAGAGTTTTGAAAATTTCGCGAAGATTTATCAACCGGCGCCAAAGTTATTGGAAATAGAATGTTGTGAATTTCCTGTGGAAAATAGGTCCTAACTATAACTACCTACTGGCGACCGCCAGTAGGTAATATATGTATATATATATATACAATTCACTGAAAAAAACATAGGTTTCAGGGACGTTATAGTTAGTTGGACATTTCACTAGTACAAAACCAGAGAAATTCGCCCTGGTCAGTGACATCACTGATGACATCACTGATGGCATCATCCACGTGATAATCTGATGCACCTCCTCACACCCTAATATAACCTTTGATACACCCACTCTAAAATGCAGACTACCATTTTCGAAACCATAGACACACCTATACCAGTTACTACATACCCACTCACTGATTCCTAGGTCTACACACATGTCCACTCATTCATCCATACAGTTACTCATACATACAGCCACTCATCAATACAGCACTATCATATGCACTCATACACCTATACAGACACTCACACACCACCACTCACCCATAGAGTTACTCACACACCAAGTCAGTCATGCAAAGAATCAATCACACTCCCATTTACTTACCTATACAGTTATACACACACCACTTCGCTTATTCATACAGATACTAACACATACTTACTCTCTTCTACAATCACTGACACAAGCACACACTCATCCATACAGCCACTCTCACAATCACTCACTCTCACATATAGTCATTTATATACTCCAACACTCACATATACTGCCTTTCACATATGTAGTTACTCACACATGCACCACTGAGACATCCATTCACTCACCAACACACCCATACACACTCACCCACCCATACAGCCCTTCAGAGATGTACTCTTGAACCCATACACCTAGTGAATCACCTACTCACACATCTATGCACAGAGTCACACACCCCCCACCCACCCACAGAGACACTCAGGCACCCATACAGATACTCAGACAACCAATCAATAACCCATATAGACACTCATGTAGCTTCTCACCAACCCATGAAGCCGCTTACACACTAACTGACAGACTAATACAGACATTCACACAGTTTAGTCACTAACCCATGCATTCAGTAAGACACGATTAATCCCTTACTTATACAGTCAGTCACGCACCTACTAAATCATTTATTCAGACACTTATACACCCACTCATTCTTCAATAAACCTTGGCATATATATATATATATATATATAAAACATATTTAAACTTTACAGAAACACATAGTAACTGGATGATGTCATCAGTGATGTCATCAGTGATGTCATCAGTGATGTCATTTGAGATGTCATCAGTGATGTCATCAGTGATGTCACTGACCATGTCATGAATGATGTAATATGTGACGTCATCAGCAGAGCATTGCGGGGGCGCGAGTTATAGTTAGCCCAACTAACTATAACGTCCCTGAAACCTATAGTTTTTTCAGTGAATTTCTATGGTTTTTTAAAAGCTAATTTCTAACTATAATGTCCCTGAAACCTATGTTTTTTTTGTGAATTTCAAAGGTTTTTTAAATGATAATTTCTAACTATACCGTCCATGAAATCTATGTTTTTTTCAGTGAATTTCAAAGGTTTTTAAATGCTAATTTCTAACTATAACGTACCTGAAACCTATGGTTTTTTCAGTGAATTTCAAAGGTTTTTTAAAAGCTAATTTCAAACTATAACGTCCCTGAAACCTATGTTTTTTTCAGTGAATTTCTAAGGTTTTTTAAATGCTAATTTCTATCTATAACATGCCTGAAACCTGTGATTTTTTCAGTGAATTTCTAAGGTTTTTTAAATGCCAATTTCTAACTATAACATCCCTGAAACCTGTGGTTTTTTCAGTGAATTTCTAAGGTTTTTTAAATGCAAATTTCTAACTACACCTAGATAGGTAAGACATGTGCAGAAAGAGAAAGAAAGGCGCAGAAAGAAGCAAGAGAAGTGCAGAAAGAAGCAAGAGAAGTACAGAAAAAGGCAAGAAAAGTGCAGAAAAAAGCAAGAGAGGTGCAAAAAGAGGAAGAAAGGTGCAGAAAGAAGCAGGAGAAGTGATGAAAGAGGCAAGAGAGGTGCAGAAAAAAGCAAGAGAAGTGCAGAAAGAAGCAAGAGAGGCACAGAAAGAAGCAAGAGAGTTGCAAAAAGAAGAGAGTGAGGTGCAGAAAGAGGAAGAAAGGCGCAGAAAGAGGCAAGTGAGGTGCAGAAAGAGGCAAGAGAGGTGGAGAAAGAGACAAGAGAGGTGCAGAAATAGGCAAGAGGGGTGCAGAAAGAGGCAAGAGAGGTCCAGAAAGAAGAAGAAAGGTGCAGAAAGAGGCAAGAAAAATGCAGAAAAAGGAAGAAAGGTGCAGAAAGAAGCAAGAGAAGCACAGAAAGAAGCAAGAGAGGTGCAGAAAGAAGCAAGAGAGGTGCAGAAAGAAGAGAGTGAGGTGCAGAAAGAGGCAAGAGAGGTGCTAAAGAGGCAAGAGAAGTCCAGAAAGAGGCAAGAGAGGTGCAGAAAGAGGCTAGAGTGGAATAGAAAGCCAAGAGAGGTGCAGATACAGGCAAGAGAGGTGAAGAAAGAGGCAAGAGAGGTACAGAAAGAGGCAAGAGAGGTACAGAAAGAGGCAAGAGAAGTGTAGAAAAAGACAAGACTGGTGCAGAAAGAGGCAAGGGATGTGCAGAAAGAGGCAAGAGGGGTGCAGAAAGAGGCAAGAGAGGTGCAGAAAGAGGCAAGAGAGGTGCATAAAGAGGCAAGAGGGATGCAGAAAGAAGAGAGTGAGCTGCAGAAAGAGGGAAGAGAGGTGTAGAAAGAGGCAAGAGAGGTGCAGAAAGAAGAGAGTGAGCTGCAGAAAGAGGCAAGAGAGGTACAGAAAGAGGCAAGAGAGGTGCAGAAAGAGGCAAGAGAGGTACAGAAAGAGGTAAGAGGTATAGAAAGAGTCAAGAGAGGTACAGAAAGAGGAAGAAAGGTGCAGAAAGAAGCAAGTGAGCTGCAGAAAGAGGCAAGAGAAGAGCAAAAGGAGTCAAGAGAGGTACATCAAGAGGCAAGAGAGGTGCAGAAAGAGGAAGAAATGTTCAGAAAGAGGCAAGAGAGGTGCAGAAAGAGGCAGAAGAGGTGCAGAAAGAAGAGAGTGAGTTGCAGAAAGAGGCAAGAGAGGTGCAGAAAGAGGCAAGAGAATTACAGAAAGAAGCAAGAGAGGTACAGAAAGAAGAGAGTGAGCTGCAGAAAGAACCAAGATAAGTGCAGAAAGAGGCATGAGAGGTGCAGAAAGAGGCAAGAGAGGTGCAGAAAGAGGTAAGAGAGGTGCAGAAAGAGGCAAGAGAGGTGCAGAAAGAAGAGAGTGAGCTGCAGAAAGAGGGAAGAGAAGTGCAGAAAGAGGCAAGAGAGGTGCAGAAAGAAGAGAGTGAGCTACAGAAAGAGACAACAGAGGTGCAGAAAGAGGCAAGAGAGGTGCATAAAGAAGAGTGAGCTGCAGAAATAAGCAAGAGAAGCGCAGACAGAGGCAAGAGAGGTGCATAAAGAGGCAAGAGAGGTGCAGAAAGAAGAGAGGTGCAGAAAGAGGCAAGAGAGGTGCAGAAAGAGGCAAGAGAGGCACAGAAAGATGAAAGTGAGGTGTAGAAAGAGGCAAGAGTGGTGCAGAAAGAGGCAAGAGATGTGCAGAAAGAGGCAAGAGAGGTGCAGAAAGAGGCAAGAGAGGTGCAAAAGAGGCAAGAGAGGTACAGATAGAAGAGAGTGAGCTGCAGAATGAGGGAAGAGAGGTGCAGAAAGAGGCAAGAGAGGTGCAGAAAGAAGAGAGTGAGCTGCAGAAAGAGGCAAGAGTGGTGCAGAAAGAAGCAAGAGACATGCAGAAAGAGACAAGAGACAACTAGATTGCTAACATTCTATATTTATTACAAAAGTGTTGCATGCCTGACGTCATCTTGATGTAATCAAAACTGTAATACCTAAAGCATTTCCTTTAGGAATTATAGAAATGAGAGGGTCTTATTTGCATAGAAATTAGGGTTAGTGCACTAGAAAACTAAAATGAGGACATATTTTCTGAGTTCTCAAATAGCGACAAAGCACTTTTAAATTATTTGTTATCTTTATGTTTTTTTATCCAGTTGACCACTTGATTAAATGTTACGCTTAGGGGAGAGAATGTGGTGTTACTTCCAGAGCTGCAGACTTTGCAACTGGTGAACCAAGTTGGAGTTTCTGCTTCAGCTCGACATTCTGTGATTCTGGTCAAATCACTTAATCTCCCCATGCCTACAACCAAAATGAGTTTGTCCTTGTATGATGTAACCAATGCGCATGTAAAGCACTCCAATATCTGACCAGTCTGCACTATATAAAACTGCAAAAAAACAAAGGATAAAAAGTGTTTTTCACACTTCTGTCATTGGGCTATACGTGGGCTACATCTGGGTGATATTTGTGCTACATGTGGGCTCCTTTTTCTCTGGTGGCCATCTTGGGAGACTTCAATTAAATTCATTAAACTTTATTCGATCTGATTTAGAAACATAGATCATAAAAGTGTACATAAAAATAGTAAATCCTCTTTCTTAATACAATACAGTGAGAATTAATTAAAACCAGTAGGTAAAAACGGGTGTTACAAAGCCCGGTTCAGAACAACTTCAGGTTAACAGAATAGTAAAGTTCAATGTTTCGCAAGATCAATCTCATGTACTTTGTGCAAAATACGCAATAAGGGGTCCAAGTAAGAGCAACGCTCCAATACCTGACCAGTCTGCACTATATAAAACTGCAAAAAAATAAAAAGTGTTTTGCACACTTCTGTCATTGGGCTATATGTGGGCTACATCTGGGTGATATTTGTGCTACATTTGGGCTCTTTTTTCTCTGGTGGCCATCTTGGAAGACTTATTTGTTATCAAGTTTCCTAATTTCCTCATTTACTGCAGTCTCCTCAGTAGGAAATGCTTTCAGTTTTTTACTTTGATTCCATCAAGAAGGCACTCAGATGTATCATACATTTGCCATAAATTCAGAATGTTAGCACTCTAGTTGCTCATTAGATCACTGTAGTAAAGCTACTGCTCACCAGGGAGTTAACAGGAAGTCTACTGCTGGTATTGAAAGTGATTGTTTCAGTCTGCATGTCAGAATTTTCTAATGAAATAGAAGAGGATTTGAGACCTCACTTAAAACATGCCCTAATTTTTCTTTCTGCAGCATTAACCATAATTTCTATGGCAAAATGAACCCCCTCATTTTGTTCCTTTTTAAATTAAATGTTTTAAGTGTTACCAGTTGATTCCAATCAAGATGGCTTCAGGTGTGCCATAATTTTGTCATAAGTAAGACTGTTAGTGCTCTAGTTGTTCTTTAGAACACTCTGGGAAGCTGCAGTAGAACACAAAGGAATCAACTGACAGGCTGCTCCTGTTGAAATATAACAGGAAGATATTTGAGATCTCACTTAAAACATGTCCTAATTTTTCTTTCTACAGCACTAACCATAATTTCTATGACAAAATGAACCCCTCATTTTGATCCTTTTTAAATTAAATGTTTTAAGTGTTACCAGTTTATTGCAATCAAGATGGCTTAAGGTGTGCCATAATTTTGTCATAAGTAAGACTGTTAGCGCTCTAGTTGTTCTTTAGAACACTCTGGGAAGCTGCAATAGAACACAAAGGAATCAACTGACAGGCTACTCCTGTTGAAATATAACAGGAAGATATTTGAGATCTCACTTAATACATGTCCTAATTTTTCTTTCTACAGCACTAACCATAATTTCTATGACAAAATTAACCCCATCATTTTGTTCCTTTTTAAATTAAATGTTTTAAGTGTTACCAGTTTATTCCAATCAAGATGGCTTCAGGTGTGCCATACTTTTGTCATAAGTAAGGCTGTTAGCGCTCTAGTAGTTCTTTAGAACACTCTGGGAAGCTGCAGTAGAACACAAAGGAATCAACTGACAGTCTCTGCCCTTGTTGGATGTACATGTTTTACTGAGAATGTCAGACTTCATTCTCACATGACTGAGAAAGATAATGTGAATTTACAGAAAATATGCTCTCATTTTAGCTTCTGGAGCACCTTCCAAACCTCTATGGGACAAGCATGAGAAAATAGTTTTCTCTCAAACATGATTCATGATATCCCAGCAGAAGGTGTTTCACAGGGTAAAATCACCTTAGAACACACCACAATTCCTAAAATTAGTATGGTACCATCAACAAATTAATTCTAATGTAACTAAAGTCCCTTATCACCCTTTATAGTTCTCCTTTTGGTGACCCTCAAAATCTTCTATTCACTACAATGCATTTCAATGGGGTGCTATCATGTATATTGGTCCCAAGATGGCTGCCAGCAATTCCAGGATGAAGTGCTGACAGCCAATCAGATCTCACAATGAGATGTGTGGTTAGGCTCCGCCTAGATATCGATATTTTTTTATTTTTGAATTTCTTAGAAACTACTGAACGGATTGACACCATTTAAAAAAAAGGTCGCTTTCTGAACCAAGAGCTACCTTTTTGCAAAATTTGGTGTAATTCCGTTCAGCAGTTCGGGCTGTAGCCGTGTCTAAGGTTTGCTATGGAACTTAACATGGGGAAAATGTGTTTTGGGACCCCCCTTTTTTCTTGGCCCCGCTTGACGAATCACCCCGAATCTTTCAAGACAGGAGCTGACCGGAGAGGGCCATTCATTTTGAAAATTTCGCGAAGATTTGTCAAACGGCGCCAAAGATATTGGCAAAATAAAAAACGCTTTTTGAATAGAAACAAGGTCCTAACTATAACTACCTACTGGCGACCGCCAGTGGGTAATATATATGTATATATGTATGTATATATATATATATATACCAAGCAAGCTTCAGGAAGCTCCTGAAACCTGAAAATGGCTATGTAGACAAGTATATGTCTAAACTTCTGGCTAGATGTCGCTTCTCTCTATCCCAGCGCCATACAAATACGATATAACATAAAATAACATAGCAAGCAAGTCTAACAAGCATTTGCAATGCAATCGGTCTCACCTTTGGGACCTTATAAGTATTTAGCTATGCATCATATTACCCATTGGACCACCTGCACTCACTTTTTAGTTAAAGCCCATTGCTATCAAACACCCCGTCTTGTCAAGCACTAACTCCGGACGTCAGGCCAACCTATCGCCCACTTTTGCTACTATTGTCCACCTTACCACTGCATCTCCCACAAAACATTAGGCCAACCGGCTCTCCTGCTGAAGTCACTTCCCTACCACCATCACCATTTACTAATCCCACAGTAAATACTTTGTCAACAGTCTCTCCTGTTCAAATCACACTCCTGCCTCATCCCCACCCTAAGCACTAGGCCAACAGCCTCTCATGCGGACGCCACTCCCCTGTCATCAATATTCCTCACCACGCTAAACCCATAGCAATAGCAACTTTGCTCACGTTACTTCCTTGGCATCCCTAATGCCTAAGCTACTCCATGCCAACAATCTATTCTGCTGACGTCACTCCCTGCCATGGCCACTGCCACCCTGCATGCTACTACACCTTCTAGCCACTTCCCTTACTTCACTCCTAGCCCTCTGTACTGTGCAGGTTTGTATCATTGAACCCCATGAAGGCAGCATACAGACCCCAGCCCTCCCATTTTATACCCCAGTTCACGTTTATAAAAAACTGCTGTTCCTGGTATGGGCTGATACCCGATATCACAATATCACCCGATGTCACAATAATGGAGAAAGCTTGCAATCCTGGGGGAATCTCACACACTGCTAGGGGAGCTCAGGCTACTGGAGGAAGCTAAAACTGCAGGAAAAAGCTTGCAATGCAAGGGGAATCTCACACTGCTCTACTGGAGCAAGTTCAGAATGCCTTGGAAAGCTCATACAGCCAAGAGAATCTTACACTTATGGGGAAATTTTACACTCATGGGGGAATTGTACACTCATGGAGGGAATCTCAAGCAACTGGAGGAAGCTTACACTGCCCAAGGAAGCTTGCACTGCTGGAGAAGCTTGCCCTGCTGGGGGAAGCTCGCAATGCTGGGAGAATCTCACACACTGCTGGAGAAAGCTTGCAATGCTTATGGAATCTCACACTGCTCTGCTAGAGGACGTTCATTTTGCTGGGGAAGTTCATACTGCTAGAAGAAGCTTGTAGCGCTCACAGTTTCTCTCAGTGCTGCAGGAAAAGGACCATGCTGGAGAAACTCCCATTGTGGGAGCCCAAGAGTAATGACAGAGGGAACTTGTGCTGCTGGGTGAAGCTTGCGCTGCTGGATGAAGCTCGCGCTGCTGGATGAAGCTCGCGCTGCTGGATGAAGCTCGCACTGCTGGTGGAAGCTCGCATTATTGGAGTCGAAGAGCAATGGCAGACGAAACTCGCACTGCTGAAGGAATCTCACACTGATAGAGGAAGCTTGCAATGCTCGGGGAATCTCGCACATTGCTAGGGACGCTCAGGCTACCGGAGGAAGCTGGCACTGCTGGAGAAAGCTTGCAATGCGGGAAGAATCTACTATTGTGCAGGAGACAGTTTAAACTGCCTTGGGAATATCGCACAGTGCCGAATGAAGCTTGCAATGCTTGGGGGTGCTCACACTGCTCTGCTAGAGTGAGTTCAGATCGCTGTGGGTAGCTCATGCAGCCGGGGTCTCACACTTCTTAACACCCGACATGCAGTGAAGAGCCTGGCTGGGGGTGGAGAAGAAAGGAGAGAAGAAACCCGCAACAGATGCAGAGAACACAGGGAGAAGGTTGTGATAAAATGAGCGAGATAAAAAAGTCACGAATCAGAGAAAAGAATATAAAGCAAGAAAGAGAAAAGGCAAGACAGAATGAAAGGTACAGCCAGAAGACTAAGAGAAGAAAGGAGAGGAGAAGACAGCAGCAGAGGCAGAGAGAGGTACAGCACTGTGAGAAAGCGGCGAGAGAAAGATACAAAGGGAAGTGAAAGAAGCTGAAATAGAGAGAAATAATGGAAATAGAAATAGAGGATGGGGAAAGAGAGGCAAAAATGTTGAAAGTGAGGCAGAGATGTAGGAAATGAGGCAGAGAGAGGAAAAATAGGACGTAGAGAGGGATGTGAGTTTGGTTTTGTTGCTGTGCAGTGTGAAGTTTGTAATAAAGAAAAGTGATCCAGGCATCTGCGTGTGCGGACATCAAATTTCCATTGTAGTCACAAAAAATATGCATGTTAGAACTGTTTCGATTTTTGAAGATGTTTTTGATTGTTTATTTTTAATATTTTCCCAGTGCCGTCGGTCATTTTGTCAGGACACTCTGCAGCGTTGAATGAGGGGCAATTAAAAGCAGCTTCCTGTTAGAAAGTGTGCAGTGCTGCTGCTTGCTTTGTACTACAGTCCCCCAGACCTCTGCACGTGCACAACCAATATTATACCAATGTTAGTGAACATTGGGACTGCAGAAAGAGACAGGATCCGATTTCACATAGAGAGCTGGGGGTTGTTGTTTGTTGTGCAATCCGAAACAAATCACAACTAGCTGAGTCTGTTTCCACAAAGAAGACCTTATTGTCACTAAGGATAGAACCGTGGGCAGCACAAGAAGAACTTACCGTCACTGACAACAATGCTCTTCCTTACCAGCCACAGTGTCTGGTCTTTTTTTGGCTTCGGATGTCACTGGCAGTAAGACACAATGGGGTGCGGGACATTTACAGGTGATGCACCGTCTCCATTAGCGCCCACCCCCTTCCATCGCCGCCATTGTATAAAAGCAGTCGCTCTGTTGAGAGTCAGATGTTTAGCGCTTCACATCTCCCTAAATCACGATACTCGTTGATTCCCGACGTGCCGAAGATCACACAGATAACCCTACAGACAGGAGGACAATTCCCAGGTGACACCGTGAGGAGAAAAGTCGGACAGAATGCACAGTGTGGCTCGTTAATTTCTGCAGAAGGGGTGTGTGCAAAGGGTCAGACGGCAACTATCTGTGCGACATCAGGAGTTGTTTGGGGCATTTGGAGCCAGTGCGGTCTTCACAAAAATAAAGTACGCAACAGAGTGCTGATATGAGAGGGAAAGTGAAAAGTTTCTTCCATTTTTGTAAGAGAAAAAAACAGAACGAGGGAGGCCGCTGAACCGAATCATTTCACTCCGCATTTGTTTTGCTTGCAGATTGGCGGTCTGACAGCAGGGTGACTGTACCGTAGTTTAATTAGCTTTATTTTACGCAGCTAATTTCCGGCGCGCGGGAATCGGCTCGAGTTTTTATGGTGGAACAGTTGCCTTTTTCATTACGACCCTACATTATGACTTGCTTTTGCAGTTATTTTCCTTTATGCCCATACACATAGAAACCGAGAAACTCATTTACAGTAGCAATAATAACATCCTTTTTTTCCCTTCGTATTTTGAAGTTTTTGGGTCTGAGTGGTGATTGTTCGCCTGAAGTGCATCATTACCTCGCTCTTGATTTTTAAAGCTTAAAATGTATAGCCCACTCACCCGAGCCCGGTCCTTGCTCACGGGACTGAAGCTATCCACCACCAGCACGGCTTGCAGGGGCAGCTCCTCTTCCTGCTGAGCTCCAGCCGGCCCCCGGTACTTGTGCGCTTCCCTCTCCGTCTTGGTACAGTGGCCGCCATGTCTAGCTGAAGACGTAGGCCACGCGCGATGACGTCAAAGAGTATCTGCTGTCAGTGACAGGGTGCCGTGGACAAGGAAAAGAGACTACAGCATACAGACATCAAAGCAAAAACGTCTATATTGCGCATGTGTTGTGCATATTGCCATGTTTTGGTCAGGCAAAATGTCGCGCGACACCAAAAAAGAGTGCGATCACCCAGCCAATCCCACAACAAACAAGCATTTCTTAATGCAATAGGACTCGTATTTACGCGAGACCTATTGCATTGGAAATGGGAGGGTGGGGGTCCAGGAAGGCACGAACGGCAGTGGAGGGGCTGAGGGGGGCGAAAAGTCACGGACTGCGGGAGGGGGCGGGGGGGACACAGGGCCAGAAATAATTTTGGAGTAAAGGGGCCAATAGCCAGGGAAGGATATAAATGACAACATGGCCGTCAGGAGGAGGGACTAACAAGCCGAAAATGAATCAAAATGCAGCATTTATGATTCAAGCCAATGAAAAACATGGACGGAAAGTGGGCGGAGCTTCCCCCCCACTATACTGTATACTGCATGTCTCGCAAAGCGAACAGCGCGTTGCGCTGCAACGCTATGCGAGACCTAAAAATGGCTGAAATCAACAACTTTGATAGACTACCATTGAAAACATTAAGGGCCATATGTACAAAGCATTTTCCAGTCGCAAACGGGCCGATTCGCAGAACTGGCCCGTATACGGCTGGAAAAATTATTTTTGGGATGTCCAAAGTCAAAACTGCAATTCGGAATCTTGTTACCGGATCACAATTTGGGTTGTGTGACTCGATATTTGGAAGGCCGTCCCTTCCAAATGCCATTTCTCATTGATGTGTACGAATGTTTAGCGACCTAAGTTCGGTCGCAAAACATTTGCACTGTACCACCAACTCAAAGTTGATGCTAACCCATTCACAGTTGGGAAGGGGTCCACAAGGGATCCCTTCCCCTTTGTGAGTGACTGGTAAAACATTTTTAAGAGCAGGCAGCTTTTCCATGGGCCATTGCCTACTCTTAAAAAATGAAACTTCAACATGTAATGTTTTCTTTTTAACGCATCCTGTTATCCTTTAATGAAAACGAGCTGCGTTTAGAAAAATAAATTGCTTTATTTAAAAGCAATCACAGACATGGTGGTCTGCTGACCCCAGCAGGCCACCATCCCTGTGATTTTTGTGAATCCCAATGGGTCACAAACCGAGACCTATTTAATTAAAATTCATGATGAAGGTCTGATTGCGACCCATTGGGAATCGCAGAAAGTTTAAAACACACTTTTTTACATTAGTTTTTGCGATTACCAAATAGGGAATCACAAAAAGTCACAATTTGGTAATTACAAAAACTAAGCTTTGTACATCTGGCCCTAAATCACGTGTTTTTTTGTGGGCAACTGTCTGAATCTCTACAAACCACTAACATACAAACAAAATCCCCAGAAATGCTAATCACCAGTTGTAACCTATTTTAAGGGGCTCAAAACATTTTTAGCAAACCAAGACTTAAATAAAACATTGCTTGCTCTAGTTCTTTCCAGCATAGATTAAGGCAACTACATTCTCTCTGGTATTCCTAAATACTACTCTCCACTCAAAGCCACACTTCCTGCTGCCATCTTGTCTTAGTACTGGGATTGACCGCTACGAATCCATCACCCAGATTTTGCTTAATCTTAGCAGTCCTCTTATTCAGGGCTAGAACAATTACAGTGTGGCATGCTTAACACACGCTTTTCGGCCAAACAATACAACATACAACAAGGAGTCTTCCACCAAACTAGGTAGCATAGACACTCTCCATCTTGGTATCTTGATCTTCAAAAGGACACCAATTTCTACTAGGTCTTCTTGGCCTGCAGTACTAGAGAATGAGATATCTGGAGAAGAAAAGAGTGAGAAAGAATATTGGGATAATAGAAAATGTCTGCCTTTAATCCACACTGTTAGACCTGACCTTCTTAGGGTTGTTTCCCCAGACCTTTTGCCTTTTACCTCCTGTTTTGCTGATTTTCTTTTGTTGGCCTTACGACTCTGAGCACTTTACCACTGGTAATCAGTGCTAAAGTGCATATGCTTCTCCCTAAACATGATGACATTGGTGTATACCTGATTGGCATATTTGAGTTACTGATAGTCCCTTGTAAAGTGATATTCCATATACCAGGTGCCTGTATTTCAAATGCTACTAGTGGGCCTACAGCACCAATTGTGCCACTCGCATAAGTAGCCTTTCCAACCTGTCTCAGGGCTGCCATTGCAGGGCTTGTGTGTGCAGTTTACTGTCACTTCCACTTGGAATTTTAAACTACTTGCCAAGCCTTAAGCTCCCCTTTTATTCCATATAAGACATTCCTTAGGTAGGCTCTAAGGAACCCTAAGGGCAGGGTGCTATGTAAGCAATGGGTAAGATATGTATCTGTGTGTTTTGCATGTGCTGGTAATAACAAACACCCAAATTCGTGTTTCACTACTGTTGAGGCCTTCTCCTCTCATAGGTTAATATTGGCGATTCTTAAAAATATTTTTGAGCTATCATTTCTGATTGCAGAGGAGTGGCTGCCTTATGTTTTATATCTTTGGATTGGTAATGACAAATCCTCTTTACTGGTAAAGTTGTATTTGGCATTACTAGGTTAGGGGTTTCTCTGTTTGCAAAGTGGGCTTTTCTCTGCCCATAGCTCTTTGTGTGCCTTCCAGGCTGTCTCCAATACACGTCTGGGTTTTGGTGACAGCTACACTTTGTGAATTCCCTCTAGACAGCCTCTAACGCAGGAAAATCTGCTGCATCTGCATTCATATACATTCTGGTGGGTCTTCCTGGGCAGAGGAAATGGGAGTGACTGACACATACACTTCAATAGGTAGTGTCCCGCCCTCACACAAAGCACTGATAAACCCCCCAAGGTTTGCCTGGCATACAGGACCGGGCTGAAAGGGACATGTGCTCTTCAAAGACTTTGCTTTGAAGTCACCTCCACTTCAAAGGCACTTTTGGGTATAAGTACTGGTTCTCTGACCCCTTCTAATCAGACACTTTTGGACCTGGAAGCAGACATCACTGGCTCCACATCTGCACATTACCCAAAGGACTGCTGTGCTGCTAGGAGAGACTGCCACTCTGCTAACTGCTCTGCCGTGTTTGCCTGCTAATCATTGAGCTGCAGGAGGGACTGCCACTTTGCTGCCTGCCTTGCTGTGCTGGGCTGCTGCTTGCTAGCCCTGTGCTGTGACTGATTTCAAGTGTTCTCTAAGGGCTTGTTGGCTTTCTCCCTGTTTTCAGAAATCTCAGGGCCATCAAAGATTTCCTCCTCACAACAACTACTACTGGGCTCAACCAACGTGGAGCCCTACCCTTCCTGAACATGCTAGAATCTGTCCTGGCACTTTAAGCAGGGCGCCTGCAGCCGATTTAGTGCACCTGCACATGCCTGTGTGATGTGCTGATGAAATATTATCACGTCTGGTTGTGTGTTGCCAGAAATTGCTGAGCCTGCCCTGCCTGAGACGAGATCGCCATGTCTGCTGGCTCTTAGCAGACGCAACGCCCAAAGACAGTCCAGCGCATCTCATCTTCCCTCAGCTGCAAGCTTCTGGAGGAGAGGTCAACTGCAGAGTGGGTCCTGTATGAGGGAGACCACCGCGTCTACACTATGCCAGGACCACCACGCCTAAGACACTGCAGGGCCTGAGAACAGCCCACACGGCTTGACCCTCACAACATCAGCCGCCCCAAAGAGCCAATTACAGCGCAGGTCCCGATTGGAAGATGCCGCCTCGTCTGCCCACTTTAATCAGGAGTGCCATGGCTGTGTGAACGCCTCCTTTGTCTACACAAGAAAGGTACTGTGCTCAATTATAGTCACCCTGTGCTTTCGTGGGTGGCAGATTTTGAAAGTATGCTGAGTATGAAAGTACGCTGAGTTTGGAACACTGAGTTTTACCTTTGGTTATGTCCTGCATCATTCAGAGGACTTGTGAAGCATTATTTTTCCTGCTCCAGAGCGTTCAAAGTTTATCCTCTACGGGGATTTCACAGAGACTACAGTAAATCCCCTAATAGATGTGAATGTGCTTTGCCTGCCTTTATCAAACTGCTTATAACTTAAAAAGTATTCATCATATTTATATTATTTTGGTCTAGTTTTGTTACCAATACAGAAAGCTACTTTAATTAACCTGTGTGGAGTCTATTTGTAGTGTATTCATTGTGTTACTGTGTGTGCGTTGCACAAATACTTAACAACTTTCCTTTTGAGATAAGCCTGCCTGCTCTGTGCCCAGCTACCAGAGGGTGAGCACAGGTTATCCTAGTAGTGTATCTAGCTTACCCTAACTAGAGTGGTCGGTTCTGCCTGGCTTGGGTTTATACCTTAGCCAAACAGAAACCCTATTTCTAAAACACACTATTACCTCATGACTGTCCATCAAAAAGACAGCTGAATTTACTCTTCAACTAACCTCAGCCTCTTGCTGTGTCTAACCTGCTTTTGGCACTAGGATCCATCCCTGGTACTAGTACTGCCACTGAGAGTCTGTCTTTTATGTACACTATGACATATGCAAGTATACAGATTCTGTCTCAGTACTATATATATATTTTTTCAACCCGTGTGGATACCTTTCTCTATACTTCTATTCTATTCTCTGATTCCATTGGTTGAGATCTGTATACCATGTCAAATTATGCTACGTAGGGCACATCTATGCACTCAGATCTTGTATACACTATATAAAAACACTTAATAAATGTATAAATAAATAAAACTTTACAGCCATTCATATTTAAGTCATCTTCGCCCTACAGCCTTCTCACGGGTAATGTTGCTGCTCCTGTGCTGACATTGTATATTTCTATCAGCTTTCAACAAAATATCTCACAAGCACTCTGAGCTATAACCTCTGACCCTTCCAGAGACCATGCTTATCCTGTCATTAGCAGTTCCCTGATTAGGCTCGGCCATGCTTCTCCCTAGAGTTTGCACTAATTCACACAAATTATGTTTATAGTAGTGTGTTGCAGATTTAAAATGGAAAGGCAGTTCTATAGCAACTCAGTCCTCAGAAATACACAATATAACAAGTCAACAGCCCATCCTCTCCCTTGTTAGTCTATTGGACTAACAACACTGTACCTTCAACCCAAGCTGCAATTTCTTGCACATTGCTTATTTTTTATAGGGATTTATTTCTGCCAGAACTGCTTTAGAAAGTTTAAACATAGTACATAAATCGGATTTGAATTAATAAAATGATAAGGTTGATTATTATACACCTTGAGGTGGCGGGGGAACAAGGTTTATGATTTGTTCATTAAAACGCATAATTAATTCTGCATTTTACAGAAAACAAGAACAATATTCTAAATTCTTTATTTTGATTGAATTTCAAGGCCAATCCTTTCAATAATAACTAATTTGACATAACCAGCTTTCAGCAATCAATCCGCAATGAGTGGCCCATTTGGGGAAAGCCCACAGCATGAATGTAGTAAGCAATAATTAATTAGGAATCCTTCCGAAAAGATAAGCAGCCTAAGATTTTGAAAAAAACAATTAGTTTCAGTATCTGAATGCCCTTAATAGCTCATTTTCAAACCCGATCACATCCACTGAGCCTTTAGGAAAGAGGGTGCATTTCATGCAAACCAGCCTTACTCTGTACCAAAACAATAATTCTAGTTTGAACCTCTGTATTACAATTGCACTTGGTCATATTACAAGTTCCATATGTATTTCTGCCATGCTAGACTTTATCGGTGAGTTCCACCTGGTGCTATGTAAAGCAACCAAGGAGGTGAGGGTTTTGTCAAGGACCCTTTTTCACACTAATGGGTAAAATGCTAGAGCGGTCCACCTCGAAGGGGGGAACTGGGTTCGAGTTTCGGTAGGGACACTCAACATCCTGTGATTCTGGGCAAATCACGCAATCGCCCTGTGCCTAAAAAAATTAATGTGTCTGTCTCTTCTGTAACGCAATTGGTGCTCCTGTAAAGCGCTCTGATACCTTTGGGTCCATTTCGCGCTATATAAAATAAAATTTTAAAAAAATGCAAATCCAAGCGTTCGCACCAACTATATGGAAATCCTTCCAGCCACCTCTAAAGACAACGGGGCATATTTACGTTCCCTGGCGCATCCCTGCAAATCAGCAGGGATGCGCCAGGAAGATGCGTCACGCAAGTTTGCCCTTGCGCCATCAGCCGATGCGCCGCATTTACAATGCGGCGCGCCGTGGTGCACGGATGGGCAGATGCGTGTCGCATCCCCCGACGGAAAGACGGCGCATTGCTGGAGTCGCGTCGCAAGCGCGACGCGGCTCCAGCAAGGCAAGGGGGTGCCCTATGCCTAACATGCTGCGTCAATACTTACGCCTGCTTCAAGCAGGCGCAGGGTTTTGACGCAGCATGGGCGTAAAGTGACTCAGTGAAATCTTGTAGATTTCACTGCGTCACTTTTACGAGGCGTACCTGCGAGGGAACGCCCACCCTGCGCCGGAACGCCCACATGAAACCTGACGCAGGTTTCATGTGGCGCAGGGGTTTACAACGTGACGCATCTTCCTAGATGCGTCACGTTGTAAATATTGCGCAACGTGGCGCATGTTTTGCGTCGCCGCTGCGTCACATAAGTGACGCAACGGCGGCACAAAAGTGGCGCAAGAGGCTCGTAAATCTGCCCCAACGTTCTTTCAAACTGATAAAACTACAAAAGTGATGGGTGACATGTCTGAATAAACACAGCAACTGGTTATTCCTCTGGGATGAATTGCCGTCTCTTTGTGCTCACTGTGCCACCACAAACATCAGCGTCGGTGCTGCTTTATTTGAGTCCAGCCTCATTGGTAGCCCACCTCCGGTCTGAGCGGGGAAAATGAACCCCGGACTGGTTTCGAACTGCCATACTCCAAATAACACAGATATACAAGTGTAAACTCCATCAAAAACGCAAGCTTAGTGTCGAAAAACTCACAGACACAATCACATGCAATCACAAGCAACACAAACTACCCTGTCTAGTTTGTCTGTTCAAACACACCTTCAAATTGATTAGAAGCAAAATCAATATTTAGAGATTCTATTCCCTGTTTATGAAAAAGGTCATTAAGTGAAAAAAAGAATCATGGCGTGAGCTGTCACAAACGTTCAGACATAATTATTTCACAAATATTTTTGTTCGGTTGGCAACGTTATTAACGCATCAAAAATTATTTAGTGTGGAGCTGTCTGTTTTAATTCAGTGCTCTATAGTTTGCGAACAATAACTGAGTCCTGGCAAATTCCGGGACTTGTATCAAAACTTGTTAACAAGCTTGAACATAAGCAACACAGATGGCTCAGTGCAGGCTAGACATGTTTAGCGATGATGCACAATGCCTTGTGTATCTGGAAAATCCTAATTCCCAAGGAGCCCAGGGCATTGAAACAGTTTGCAGTTTGGTGCAGTGAACCACACCAGGTAATGTGCAATCAGGGTTCTAAATATGATCCGATTTTCGTCACACGCTTTGAAAAGAATTTTAACCAAGAAAAAAAGATTTGTTGTGCTATTAATTTAAGTTTAGCCAAGAGGAAAGAAAAATGTATGGGCTATAAAAAAGGCTGGCTATTTTTGCCCCAATACAGCAACCTTATTTCGTAATGGTTACACCATGTGCAGGGCCACTTCATTGTCTTAACAGACAAGTCCTATAGTTATGTCGCCCTATATTATTCTGCTTCGCCCTAGCAGTCCCATCTCGCTTTCATTTTCAGTTGAAAATATACATTTCGTGCTTTCATGGTTAGTAAAAAGTTTTAGAACACATCTGTTATTTGCATCACTAATCTGCAGTGCTTAATTAGAGCCAGTAGTTTCCGGTACTCAGCACCGGCACTTAATTGGTTTCATGTGCTCGGCACTTTATTGTCAACACCACACTGATGAGAGTCTGCCACATGGTGGCGCTGCTCATCTAATTTAGTGATGAGGAGAGCAGCGGTTGTTTATGAATACAATTTAGATGAAAAAATTACTACTACCTGCCTCCCCAGCCATTCCTTTAGCTTTGGGGACCTGGAATAATCTTAACTGTCGCACTTGCAGGCGAGAGAGATGGTTAGTAGTTGCTTAGGTACTGCCATTGGCAGTGATGTCAGGGGCAATGGGTGGTACAAGCTGCAGTGGCCTTCTGGTCAGGGGCCTGGCACTTATTATTTTACAAATTAAGGAAAGCTAATCTGTGAAATAAAAATTTAACAATTATTAAGTGACTTCAGGTGAGGTCACCTAAAACTAAAGTTTGCTTGCCACGCGCTTTGCTGCACAAGTGGATTTACTTTTTTCATGAACCACAAGAGCCAGAAACAGACAGCAAGAAAGCATATAAAGAGGATCACTCTTTCACAAAACTGAATTTATTAATATTACGGCCGTAGATTTGTATGCCAAGCCACTTTAGATCTGCAGATGGAGCAGGATAACAAATCATGATGATTTTCAGAGATTAATAATGTTTTCAAAATCTAAAAACATTAAACTTTTACATTTTAATTAAGCTGAATGCCTTCCAGGTCCTAGGAAACAAGGACATTTTGAAAATCCATCAGCTGTGTTGTATCTGTGTGAGGAGCTTCAGGCTGTCCTACTGCTGAAAGCTGAACTTCAAAAGCAAAGCCACAATTGAAGCAAAATTAACTTCAGACATAAAGCAGCCCGCGGCACCCAGGTTGGAAGAGACCCATTTTAGCAAAAATCTTGTGGGAATGCATCCCAATAAAAATATTAGTATTGTTTTTTTTTTTTAAATAATATCTTCTACTGTGTAGTACAGATTCAGACTTCCTACTAGCCTATCTTTCTTCCCGGTAATATTTTCACATGTTTAGACATGCTCTCTCTCCAATGACCCTCGTTGTTATGCTATGCTATGTCTAATTGCATAGTGCACTAATAATCCGCGAGGGTATCCTGGTGCTTGAGCAGGTGTGTAGGTGAATGTCCCCTCAGAGCAATTCTAAAACCCCACTTCGCAACCATAATTCTGTATTCTCAACAAACAGAAAACTAAGTTCATGACTTGTAAGAGGCTACCAACTTTACTCTCATGGATGCCCTGCAGATTAAAACAGGCATAGCAGTTCCTAAACTTATGTTGCTGTTTACAGTTCCAGGGGATTACTTTGCAAATGTGATTTTCAATCAATCAATCAATAATGACCCTACCTAATGATGAAATTGTTTTGCATGTTGGGGCCTTTTTAAAAGTGTTGTGCGAGCTCGTAGGTCTATTATGTCCAAAAATAATTTGAACACATATTGTTATGTTTTAACTTTATAATTCATGTATTATTTGTTTTTTTGCATCATATATTCTGACGTAATGTTGTATGTGCTTTAATGGTTGTTACCATACTGCTGAATAAAGCTATTTATTGATTGATTGATTGACTAATAATCTTATTTAAGTGAGAATCCCTTTAGAACTATCTACCACTGAGTTACTTGCTTATGCTAAGCATATATCCTTATTACCTCCTCGTAAGTCTTCCTCGCCACATGACTAACATAGTGAGCCGAAGCTCACTATGTTAGTCACTATGTTAGTCAAGTGGCGAGGAAGCCTACACTCGGAATAATGAAGATTACTGGTAAGTAACCAGGGCATTAACATGTGGCCGATTCAGGGTCAGTAAAGGGTCAAAAGGTGTGTGGGGTCGTTTGCGCTGATCTTTTTGGAGGTTAGCATGCTTCTGATGTAGTATCTCCTGCGTCATAAAGGTGGTAAGATTACATCAATTTTTACACTTCTTTTTATTGAGAAATGTTTTCTTTTTCTGCAAATATATATGGTCTGGTTATTGAAATATTGTAGGAACATAAATACACTCTGCATGCACACACGTTGTGTCTATCTTCACAAATCACAAATTACGGATCCACTTTACAGAACAAAGAACTGCTGATTCTGATTGATGGGAGTCTCTTCCACGGTTGTGTCTGTCAGATGTGGACAATGAATGCTGTGGGGGGAGGAGGGTTCCTTAGGAGGTGGAATTGCCAGTACACTGAACAACCACACAGCCATAACCTGTTGATAATCACAAACAATGACAATTTATTTCTGCATACTAACTGCACATACAAACCTATCAAACTTACCAAGGTTTTGAGGAAGCATAAGTGATGCAATGACTGCTGGGAATGGTAGCACACACCAGCATATTTTTCAAGGGGGCTAGGGGAAGGGATTTCTTAACATGGTATTTCTATATTAAAAGGCGAAGAAGGATGCACACCTGTCAGTTAAAAGAACTGTAGGCAAATAATACACATATGCCTAGGCAGGCATGCATGAATTCATCTTTAAGAATCGACTACAGGATAATGCCATGAACTTGGTGAAAATTTCTATTCTGTACTGCAGATTCGTTTTGGTTGTGGTGCAGTGATTTAAAATTTTATTTTTCTCTGTCACAATAGAGAAGACTGTGCCCCTCATTTTTTACTTTCAGTTTATTTTCCTACTTGTGACCCTCCCCACCCCTTCTCAGTGCTTGTGTTATTTTTAGACCTCCCTACTCCCTCTCCTTTCCTCATCTGTTAATGCCAATATTTAGTTTCAGTCATCACACCCAGTGGCGTAGCTAGGCCATTTGCCACCCGTGGCGGTCCCAGCCTTTTCTGCTTGTGGCGGCCGTAAGAGCGGTGGGGATCCCCCCTTACTACGCCACTGCTCACACCTCACCTTTTGTGTGCATCAAGCCCAGTTCTGCCCAATTCCAAATAGTGCTATACTGGTCATGGCTACGAAAACTGAAAGTGCCCCTCACCTTTCCTTTCCCCACTGAGGTCTGTTGCTCCCATGCCTGCTTGTGACATCAGCACAGGATGAGTACAGTCAGGCTCATCTGCATTTGAGTGGGCTTTGCTTTCTCAGAAACCACCAATGCCATGATGGAGACATTCTTGAAGAGACTATGGGCCAGATTTATAGTTTAGCTGATGAGTTATGCCATCAACAACTTAAAAGGTATCCCATCCGCCGTACTATACAGGCATTTTATCCTACATCACTTGTAGTAAGGTGGAAAAGGCAATTTACTCTTAATGGATTTAAATGGCAGTAGAAAGAAGAGATGTTTTAATAATGGGAGGGTGATAGAGCTTTGAAGTGCTAAAAATACACAATTCTCTTGAAAACATTGAGAAAGGGCTGGGAGCACACTGCTTCACCTCCCAGCACAGTTCGCCCCTTAGCATTATGGTAAATGCAGTTCATGGTACATGCTTACTTGAATATTTACTGGAGTATTCCACCAACGTTGGTGCAGGTTAGTGCTGTAAATCTCTAGACACATGTTTCTGGATATCATCCGTCATCAGTAGAGATAAAAACAAATTTAATCTGGGGTTGCTGAGCAGGCTGTCACAATCCTTTCAGGTCTCAGTACCTCTCACAGGCGCACAGGTGCATCTCCACAAGCTCGTCAGCTCAATGGCTCAAGGGAGCCTTTTCAAACAGAAAGGGGTGGCAGTCAGCTGCAGATGGCCACAAGGCACACAAAACTCCTTGGGTCTCGTCATGATGTTTTCCAAAACAAAGCACCATGAGGTGTGGGTCCAGGGAGAAGGAGCCAACGACCCCGAGCAGAGGACGTGATGTCAGGCATCCTCCCGATCTGGAGGCCGCAGACAGTCTTAGCTCTCGGCTCAGGCTCCCCCAACACACTTCGGACACCACATGCTCTGGAGCACAAGCAAACACAGGTCCCCTTGGTTGCAAGCATGGGTCCCTCAGACTCTGCAAGCTTCCACTGCACTCCTTGAACTTCTCATGTCCCGACACTTCAGATGGCTGCTGATCTTTGTGCACACACTCCTCTTGCAAAGCGAGATGATGGTGGTATGTCAGGGCGGTCCTTGTCCCAACCACGATCACTTCCACCTGTCTCCACTGCACCCAGTGCAATCCTTATATCTCGTGGAGACAGTGAGAACCTTTGTTTCCCTGTGATCATGCAGACAGGAGACCAGCTCACCGGCCCTCGAAGAGTACTTTGAGACCCGGGCCACAACAGATGGCATAGCTGCAGGCCAGCAGCATTAAGGCAAAATCCACCAAGAGATAGTCCCCTTCTTGTAGCACGACAAGCTCCAAGCTAGCACAAGTCTTCTGATACTCCAGTTGCAGCCCCTCCTGCCCTAATGATTTCTCCTGTCAATGTCCCAGTATAGAACCAGCATAGTATGGTTCAAATCCAAAAGAATCTCTACTTTTGGAGTCCGAAGCCCCTATAGTTATATCCACCATGGTCTTTGAAGATACGATCAGGTCAAAAGGCCACCTCTGAAATGCACAGGCCCTCTCTAAATTTTGGCCTGTCTGCCATCCTACCCCAGGAAGCTTGATAACAATCTTTAGTAGGGCCAAGACCCTGCCCCTTGGAATGCAGGTGCCACTTCCACCCTCATCTAACCATCTCAGAAAGGCCCATCAGACGTCCCCAGTTTCCAGTGAACCCCTAGTTTACGGCCCTCTATCAGGAACTCACTAAAGTGGCTATCCCCCTAGCACCCAGTTGTGAATTAGGAGACAGGCTGCCAGGCACACATCGCCACACACATTGAAATGCCCACTTTCCCAAAGTGACATTTCCATCACCGTAATGTCGAACCCACTACCACTACCGGAGAGGATTTGCCATTACGAACTCATCGATATCAAACATCATACTGTCGCTATTCTGCCAATAGGAAATGATGCTAGAAAGCCTTTCCCTACATTGCCTCATGCTATTCCAATATGAGAAGTGGGCTCCATCTTACCAAACACACCTGCCCAACCTCTTCCCAATCTTGCACTCTGTCACCATGGAGAACTCCGATATAGCAGGAGACATGCAGAACCTTGGCACACAGCTTTGTAAATGCCAAGTCGAGTCATAGTAACCCATCCACACAGATCCTAAAAGGGCAAATCTGTGGCACTATTGATGAGCTACCTCCGTAGATTGCATAACCAGTGTGGAAGGCCCACAGAGGCACATTCAAGATACATGCCCTTGGTATAGGTCTTACCCCATGACAAGCGACTTAGAGCTAATTCGAATCAGCCAATCGTTTATACCCTGCTCTGAAGTATGTACATGATAAGCCCATCGCTTTGACACTGCATGGCTGTGCCAAATGCGCCTAAGGATAGCATCAAGAGCAATGGAAAAATGGGAAGGAGAAAAGCAAAACATTGAGGGAAAGCACCCTAGAAAGGGCCATTTCCAACACCTATACTATAGCAAACTGTTCAGGTTCTTGAGTTAATGCTTCCTTGTGTTATCTTATATATTTTTGTTCTTCCTAATGGATGCAGACGTCAGTATGACAAATAACCATCTACAATGAATACAATCAACAGTTTTTCAGAATAAACAGCTGTTCTCCCTTAATTGTTTACTATTGCTAATTCTCTCCTTAACCACTACAATTACCTTTAGCCCTTCTATAATTGTGTGTGAACCAATCCAGTTGCTTTCTTCAAAACAGCCTTTCTCATGTAATCCAATCAGACACCCCACAGTTGTAGTATTGACCCATAAAGCCAGCCTTTCTATGATCTTTAAAGATATTTTTATACTAAACATTTGATAAGCACTCATATAGTTAGAAATAACCCTTTAACCACTTTTAAGCATATATGGAGACAGTTCAAGGCAGCCTTAGAAGCAGCCAGTTAAGAAAACAGTTAGGCCTTATGTTTTTCTGGAATCTGAGGATGTCATATTTGTCTCATGTGACTGTAGGTAGTGAGACCCAAAACATTGGTACCAAGAACATGGTGCTGGAACACCCCATTTGTATTGGTGGAATTGTGAGACTTGCAGGAGGATGGCATGTGATGGCCTGAGTTGCCTTGAAAGTGTGTGCTTGATGATCCTGGACTTGAGTTATTAAGGGTCATTTTCCTGAAGGGCTACATAAAGAAGTAGAGGGAATTGAAATTCCTCAGTTAAAGTGCAGTTCTCATTGTGGTTAAATAAGCAATCAGTATGCCTATAACATTTTTAGAAAATGTTGTAGCCTTCACCTCTGCTTTCGGCAAATAATCTTATTTCGTTATTTTCTCCTCTTCTGAACTGCGTAAACATGTGGGGGGTAAGCATGTCTTGTGTTTCCTGGCCAACTTTCCGAAGATGTACCTCCTTGTCAAACAGTGCTGTGATTTTCTAACAAGATCCTCTTGCTACAAGTCCGAATGACTGCATTATGACAGCTTACCTTGTGGGGCTTCAGCAGCCTGTAAAACAGTTGACCATTAACTGGAGATTCCGCTCTCTTGGGTACCCATGAAACTGCACTGTCATACATTTCACAATATGAATGCGGTGTGAAGATATGCAGAAGCATTTGATCAAACAAGTCCAAGGATTTGTTTTACCAATGGAGGGTAAGCTAATAGTGTCAGTAATCTGTGCATCAAGACCCGACTAATCACCAGCGCTTAATTTGTAAAATTATAAGTGCCAGGGCCCTGACCAGGCGGTCACTGCAGCTTGCACCACTCATTGCCCCATCATCGCTGCCAACGACAGTACCAAAACAACTACTAACCATCTCTTTCGCCTGCAAGTGTGATAGTTCAGATTAGACCAGGTCCCCAAAGCTAAAGGAATGGCTGAGGAGGCAGGTATTATTTATTTTTAATGTATATTGTATTCATAAACAACTGTTGTTCTGCTCATCTCTTAATTAGACGAGTAGCGCCGCCATGTGGGAGACTGTCATAAGTGCGGTGTTGACAATTAAGTGTGGGCGCCGAACACCGGAAATCAATTAAGTACTGGTGCCCAGCACCGGAAATGACTGGCTCAAATTAAGCATTGCTAATCACCAACCTGTTAAACTCAATCCTTGTCATTAAATGAAGAAAGTTTAAAATCATGTAAATAGCACTCCATAAATGATTTATGTTGGATTCACACTTGTTAGCATGCGATTTATTAATGTGGAAATAAAGGTAAAATAATTATCGTAAAAACTTACAAAACAATGTATTCAGTCAATCAGATAAGCATTATAAAGCGGGAAGATTCCTATGATGCATAAAACAGTGCAACTATTAAGGCAAGCCTTGGCATTCCTTTATTCCCTGGGTCCATAGCAAGGCTATCATTGATTTTAAAGATATTGTCATATCGATTGAGCTTTTACTTCGATTTTTGAATTTGGATGTGTAAAATCAGAACATTTCACCAGCTCTACAATCTACAGGTTTTTTTAAACTTTGAAGGTTTACCTATTTGGGCTTCAAAACTGAAAAAAATAAAAGTTTGATATGTAGGGGCCGATTCACAGAACTAATCTGAGACAAAATCCTAAACTTACTACTTTTGGTATTCACAGAAGGCATTTAGTAGTAGTAAAGTTAGGATTTTGTCTTAAGTTTGATTTAAGTTTGACTTAAGACAGACTTAAGACAGACTTAAGACAGACTTAAGACAAACTTAAGACAAACTTAAGACAAACTTAAGACAGTCTTAAGACAGACTTAAGACAGACTTAAGACAGACTTAAGACAAAATCCTAACTTTACTACTACTAAATGCCTTCTGTGAATACCAAAAGTAGTAAGTTTAGGATTTTGTCTCAGATTACTTCTGTGAATCGGGCCCAGGGTGTGTGTATTATGTCAAAGGAAAAACATGCCATTAACACAAATAAGTTACAATTGTGCACTGAGGAGAATATATCAAAAACCTTGCCACGGCTCATTGACTACAGAATGACATCTGTCATAAAAAAAATCGGTCACTTAAGTACCAAAATAGAGGAATTCTGAAAAAGTTACGAACATAGACTATGGCATAAATTTACATACATACAAAGCGAGAGGGGAACTGAGTAACATACTGCAGTTTGTAATGGCACAGTTAAAGTCTGCATAAACTGACATCGATGTACAAAATGCATCACAATGAATAATAAAAAAACATAAAAAACAAAAACATCTATTCAACAGCTCAGTTCAATACACAATAGATCACTTTTTTCTGTTTAGGTTAAATGAGCCTTTCAGCACAAATGTATTATGTTCTAGATCACCTAAGGTGTGGGTCTGGTACAGTTTATGCTTCAGTATCTCTTCCCTCTTTATTATTGCTCGAGTGCATGTCTGTCCTCCTGCTGTGATGATCTGCTTGCACAGTGCCGTACTTTACCTTCCAGTGTGTGCAATCAATGGCAGCTGATGTCACCAGACCAAAGCTACAGCTTTCATATATGCACGCCTTCACAGGGAGGCTGTGATAATGACCCATGCAATGTATGTATCCATTGTCAATTCTAAACAAAACAGGCACTGCCATGACGTAGATGGGAACTCTTCTTTGCCTGGTGGCAAGCAGCAAGCTCCGAATCAAACATGGAGTCCGACTGACTCCTGAATCTGCCTTTTTGTTCCTTCTAAGTTAAACGCTGCACACAAAGCTAGAATATGAACTGCCCACAATGTTCTTTTCTGAGAAGGAAGTGCAGAGAAAAAGAAAAAAATGAAAGGGAGCTGCTGGTCAAGAAAAGGATTGCAAAAACCACTATTATGGAACAGTCAGGTGAAAGATTATTTATTTAATACCGTGGACAGCCTGAACTGTATTGAAATCCTTTGGGCATATGTACAAAGAAATGTCGGAGCACGAAGCTGCGCCAAAATTACCAGCGTCGCGCTCCAACATTCCCAAAATGCAGGGATGCGTCGTATTTACAACAATACGGCGCACCACTGTGTTTTCCCTAGTGCTGGCGCTAAAATTAGCTGCAGAGAGCCAAAGCAGGAACCCTTGCACCATAGTGCAAGGGTGCCTGTGTTGCAGGGAATGATTATTTATGTGCAGGAATTTGTCCCTTAAACAATCAATAATGGCAATTTGTTACTTCTATGTGTGCTGCAGCATGCAGCACACATAGAAGTAGCAAATCGTCAATATTTAATAAATGTTTATGTGCAGGAAGGGACACCTTCCTGCACATAAACAATCATACATGGCGTTTTGCTCTATCTATGTGTGCTGCATAATGCAGCACACATAGGTAAAAGAAAGAATGAGGAGAAATAAAAGTATTTCTCCTAGTTTTGCCATTCTAACTCCTGCTCTTGTATGCCGTATTTGGCACTGCCCCAGATTAACACATCCTTTTAAATCTGGGGCAGCGTCAAAAAGCAATGGGTGTTGCAGTGGAACACTCACAGCAACACCCATTGCACGCCCCTTCCACACAGATATCTGCGAGAAAGGGTACCATATTTACAAAGCAGTGTTAAGCCACAAAAAGTGGCTTAATGACACTTTGTAAATATGGAACAGTGCATTGCGCCACAGGGACGTTGTTAAAAGTGATGTTCCTGTGGTGCAATGCCCTTGTAAATATGCCACATTGTCTATAGCAGTACACCACACACAACTGCAACTACACATGGTGATACTTTTGTAAAAACTAGCTACAAATTCCCACTCATAGACCCCCAATTACCGTTTGTCACATATAACACCTTCAACAAGTCAATGAGACCCAGATTTAGGATATGATACATTGCATGCTGGGCATTGTAGGTTGTGCCTACAATTTAAAAAGTTAAACTCCATATTCCAGAATGGTCACTGGTATTCACAAAAAGTCATGACTGGCTGAAGGTATTAATCATGATATGGGCTCAGTGAGGAAATATATGTGGACATTCAAAGACTCTCTGTGTGTCTGGCAGGCTGTGACAGACCATTAACAAGGGGAAAAACGACAAGTTCAATGCAGCAGGGCCAGATAGGCCTTTACCCTCAAAGGACAAATTTGTAGTTGGTCTTATTCTTGAAAGCTCCTGGGCGGGTACTCTGCAAACACAGAGCTCCATAACAGGATGTGATCAGCATCCCTCTCACACACTCATGCTTTGTTAGAAGAACCTTAGGTGAACGTGTTGCTAAACCTGCTTGGTGCCTGGTACCCGCTGCATAGCAGCACTTCTCTCGCACAATCAAACATTTAAACAATGTCACTGGCTTACTTATTACACCAGAAGAGCAGGTGAGTACAGGGGTGGCCTGAGTGGTGGTTGTGGAGCTGTACACACTATGAGATTGGACACTGGGCCTTAAACACATTACCACTGGTTTCTTACACATCACATGTGAGGTAAGTATCACTGATGATATCTGAGGTCTGCACCACCCATTTTTGTGGCATACTGTACTGCATTGGTAATTAGTCAAACTCTATTGTAAATTAAAGGCTCATGAAAACTCCAACTGGGACTGTTTTGTACAAAGTCTTGAAGGCTGTTTTGTCAGCCCTTCCAGTCGCTGGTGACAGAGCACATTGAGAGGTGAACTAAGTCTGTCTCAGGTTTCTGGAGGGAGGACTGTGTGTATCCTTCAAGCAGTCTTTCCACATGAAACATTGTTAAGAGATTGGATGGTTCTGCTCTTCTTAAAGAGGACTATGTATCTATTTATATATAGTGAACCTAGTTGTGGCACAATGGCTGGGGAAAATGCTGATTCCTTTAAGTTGTTCCTCCAGCATCACAGGGTGCACCTGATAACATACATTAAACTCACTCTTAACTGCACAACAAAGGGCGTTAAAGTCAATTGACATGAGTGACATGACACAGACGTTTATACAGCTAGTGCATAGCTGTGTCACTTTTTGCACTTTCCCCTTCTTGCTCCATTCATAAGGGCAGCTACATGCTTGTGAGGACACAGTCACAGCAGTCTGTTAAACACACAAGACACCAACACGCTTCCACATATGCTGAAATGTATTCACACACTTCCTGGCCACTCACACCAGCACTAGCTCACGTGCCCTGCCTCTCTGAGGGCACGTGCCCTGCCCTCAGCTTTACACATAGGTGCAGTGATAAAAGCCTTATAAAGAGCCTAAATTCGGTCCTCACACACAACATCCCCAATATTGGGGAGAGGATGTAGCCTTACGGCTAGAGCGGTCGACCTCGAAGCTGAGGAACCAGGTTTGAGTCTCTGCAACGACGCTCAACATCCTGTGATTGTGGGCAAATCACTTAATCTCCCCGTGCCTAACAAAAATGAATGTGTCCTTCTGTAACGAATGTGTCCTTCTGGTGCTTATGTAAAGCGCTCTGATACCCAATGTCTCGGGTCTAGTTCGCACTATATAAAACTATAAAAAAATCTATATATATCATAAGCCTCTCATACAGCCAACAAGAAATAGAATGCTACCTGCCTGCAAATTTACCTAGGTGCCTCGTTATGGGTATGAGGTATTGTACAACTACCATGCTGGGGCACTGTACATTAACTGGGTTGTGCAGTTAGGACACTGTACAAAACCTTTTTACACATTCAAATTATTTTCACCTATTAACATTTATAGGCACAGAGAGATTGAGTGATTGGCTGAGAACCACATGATTTGTGAAGTCATGCTAAAGCTGGGATTAGAACCCCAGTTCAAAGTGTCCAAAATCAGCAACTAGCCACCGGCCAGACCTCCCCCAAAATATACATCTTGCTTAGTATTTCCTACATAAAGGAGCAGTGATCAGAAATATTCTACTTTTAATTGACCAGTGTCCATCTACTTTATACCTAGATACTTTTGAAGGCCAAGATACATGGCATCATGCTGCAACTTCAATTGACTAGGACAGTAGAAGTAAACTTGGATTGATGTAAGTAATAAAAATAGATCTACATAGACCTCTCAAACAACTGATTAAATTGTGCAGAGCCTGAGGTCAAACAACACCTATCCTCTTGCATTCTTTATTTGAGTATCTCTCCCTAGTGATATCAGGAGTTAAATGAAGCATAAAACAACCACTCTAACTCAGGTATGAATACACAAGATGAGTCAATTAAATCAGCAACAACTGCTTTTTAACAAGAGCAAACACTGATGTTCGGCAGATACCGCGCAGACTGCTGATGAGGTCAGCTGCACAATATATTGATCCGAGCACGTACTCCTGACAGAGGATGTCTGTGGCTGGCATTATTGGAAGTCATCAGATTCATCTTTATAACGGCAAAGATAACTACATCTCTGTTCTTTACAACCACGGCCAAGAGGAAATGAAACAGATTAGTTTCCTTTTTATCAGCCTGATTGTTTTAGCTGCTCACCAGGCTAAGTGTCTTGCCTGGGCAGAGCGGGCAAGGTTCCAGAACATCTTCATGTGTCAGTGAGCTTTTCCGCTAGAGTGAGATGTTCTATCTGAACTTATGTTAGCTCTTCGGCAACTCACAGCGGATTCAATTTTATGGGACACGATGTACTTTACTGACTGTCTGCTGATCTTGCATTCTGCAGGGATTTTGAGAATCCTTTCAACTTGTCTCTCTACAGATCTTCGTGTTCCTTCCTTAGTAGCTCCATACTCAAGGCACGCTAGGGAATGGCGGGAAGTGGTAATTTCCTACTTTCAGTTCTCTGCTTTAGCCCATTACTGAAAGGCAGCAGTGAGGACACTGATGTCGACTTGTGAATCTGATGCACTAACTGAGGTGCTACAGGGCAGTGGGCTCCACCCTGGTATGCATAATTTGCATAAAAGTGTAACATAGCCAAGCAAATCATGCCCGTTCCCCTACTGAGACTGTGATCATTGACAAATTATAACGTTACAGGCACTTTGTCATAGGTGAACTCCAAGAATAGACAGATAATATTCTACTGCAAATTCTCACATACTACTACTGGAATTCTATTAAAATGACACTGTTATTGTATAGTTAATTGATGTTACTATAGCTGCATACCATATAAAGGAGACCCTTCCTGCATGATTCATAGACTATCAAGCAGCAACTGATGGGATGAAAAGAGCAGTATTATGAAGCAAAATATTATTGTGTTGCATTCTGTGGACCCATATTCAAGCCAATCAAGCATTGCATATGACTACATCAGTTCTTGCAAAGTTGGGATCAAATTACTCCATCTCAGATCAAATATGCACAAATTAGGGTCTACAGTATGGTTATATTTTATATCACGGGGCATAGTTATCAACCTTTCATGCAGCACAACACAGCAAGTCACCTTGCTGCTCTGCATGAAAGGGTAAGAATGCACTGTATTTAACATTAGACGGTGCATTCCTGTCCTTTCCAAGTGCTGGCGCACTTTTGGCTGCCCAGCGCCAATGCAGTCAACCTTGTGTCATGTTGCAAGGGTACCTACATTATAGGCAGGATTGTTTTTGTGAGGAAGGGACACTTTCCAACACAAAAATAATCCTGAGAGGCATTGTCCTCTTTCTATGTGTGCTGCAGAATTCAGCACATGTAGGAAGAGGAAATAAATAGGAGAAATAAAGAAATGTCTCCTCGTTACGCATCACCTGGTGAGGCATTGGATTTTGACGTATTCCTAGGTCTACCACTAATGGTAAATCTGAGAATGCACCAACATCCATGGTTGGATGCGTGGGAACACCCATGCTCCACCCATGGAACACCTCCCTGGGGCAGAGTAACGCCAAGACAGCGATTTGCGCTGCCTTGCACTATTCCAGATTTATCACGTCATGCAGGGCCATGCAAGGTCGCCTTGCATGCCTCGATAAATATCATTTAGGTTATGCGTCACCCTTGCGCCCCCTTGCGTGGTGCAAGGGTGACACAAAACATTGATAAATGTGGCCCCTGATGTTTAGCTTTCATACTGCAGAAATGGTGTCTGTTCTTAAGAAGGCAAATTATTTTCTTCCTCAACTAAGAGATCATCTTCTTCAGTTCTTGCAAAATAGCAACAATACAGTCATACATAACCGCACGGGATTTTGTATGAAGAAGACCCTTCAGCATAAGATTTGTACAATTCCGTTGAAACTTGTTGTTTTATATACTACGACCAAAAGGTTAGCCTTTGGGGAAAAAAACTCACAAGTGTATCACCTGGTTCCTAAGCAGCAGAAATGTCAATAACGTCTCCTTTTACAATTATCTAGGAGGTTAGTTAGATGAGATGGGAAGCTGCACGTCATCTAGTAAACTCAAATGCAAGTTAATTGCATTATTTTTTGTTTTAAAGTAATTGTATTTAAAGTTGCATAGGCCTACAAATGAATGTATTCCGATAATTATTATAGTGCAATTTACTCTTTCACTGCCATATGCCACTATGGCATTTGAGGAAAATATTTAACTGCTTATGATTGGTGCAATGCAGAGCTTTCAGAGCAATATTTAGCCTACCACCTTAGAATGACCAAACCTATATACGAGTCAAATTCAATCTACAACAGCAATTGTTAACAGCAGGTTCCAAACATGTAAGAGTATGGCATAGGGCCCGCAAGTCAGCCATAAACAAAACAAAATATCTTGTATGAGGAGCGATCTTACGGGGAGTGACAGAAAACATAAACTCACTGAATGTTTGTTGGCTCTCATATTTCACCAGCCTCCACAGAGGGAGCTGTTGTTACCTACTGACTCCTTATTGTAGATTCTCTGGGACATTCACATTTGATAGACAGGCGTCACTTGAAAAAAATATGCAATGCATGCCTAGTGTGCAGGAAAACATGTTATGTTATGTTATGTTATAGGCATTTATAAAGCGCGAGCGGTTACCCAAAGTTGTCCTGGCGCTAGCTGCTCTCAATCTGGGCATTGGGGTGGAAGGCATCTTTACAAATTAAAGAGCCATGTCTTCAGTTCCTTCCTGAAGGTCAAGATATTAGTGGTATTTCTCAAATAGAAAGGGAGATCATTCCAGGCCTTAGCTGCACCGGCAATAAAGCTTCGCCCGCCCCATGAGGCTTTTTTTATGGGTGGTACTGATACCAACTTAGCACCAAGGGAGCGAAGAGTTCTTTTGGGTTGGTACCAATGCAGATGCTGTTTAAGGTAGTCTGGACCTGTGCCTTGCAGTGCCTTATGCACGGTGCATAGAGCTTTAAAGCGTACCCTCTTCCTGACAGGCAGCCAATGGAGTTTTTGATTTCCTTGGAAATTGGTGTAAATTTCGGGGTACCAGTGAGCAATCTTGCTGCCGCATTTTGCAACAATTGGAGTTTGTTCAGGAAACGTTCTTGAATGTTTAGGTAGAGACCATTGCAGTAATCCAGCCTAGACATGATAAGTGCCGTGACAACTGTCCGCCGACTGTCCACTGGCAAGAAGTGTAGTATTTTCTTAATCATTTTAAGGGTATAGAAGACGGCTGAGGCTACTGCATTAATCTGGTCACCAAAATTGAGCTTGTCGTCAATTATCACGCCTAGGTTTTTTACCTTCCTAGTGGGTGTAGGGAGAATGCCCAATGCATCCGGCCACCAACTAGGGGTCCAGAAGTTGGGATCATTTCCAAATAAAATGACCTCAGTCTTGCCTGAATTCAGTTTTAGGCAGTTTTGTGACATCCACCTCCCGACTGCCTCAAGCTTGTCTTTACATTCCCCTTTTGCCACCCCATAAATTTCCCATTAAATCCTATTGCAGATTTTAGGAAATGCGGAAGTATTAGTCAACCAAATTGTTTCCTGCTGCCTGTAGTGTTATAAGAATGAAAGTACATCCCATATTGAACGCACCTTTTCTACCCTATTAACTTAACACGATTTGCTTGGACCACTTTTCAAGCTCCTTGATCTTTGTACAACAAGGGAAGAGACTATGAATGGTCTAGATGTATGAACCCCTTTGTGTATCTGATTTGTTCAATCTGTAGCTTTCACATCTTGGCATTTTTTACATTTTGTACTAGGGATCCAATTGTCCAGCACTTGGGCAATTGATGCCAGCCAAGATTTTTTTGAAATGATGAATATTATCTAAGTAGGGTTGCCACCTTGCTCGTTTTTAACTGTCCTGGCCTCTATTTTTAAATCCAGGCCAATACAAATATTAATAAAAGCAATACAATTCAGTAAATGTTTCCTTTCTGAACCATAAACCTAAGTTAATAAGTCCATAAAGAAATCCATGAAACAATGTATTGGAGATCTGTCTAAATAGTTTCACTATGTGTATTAGAGCAAACAGATTGATAATTACCATATTCAAAAATAATGCTGAAAGTTTCAGACAAATTACTATTCACCTACCAGCACTTGGCTGCTCCAGAATAGCAAGACAGAAACAAATGGCTACAATATTTTTCTACGAAAGGTGGCAACCCTATCTACATGTACATGGAATTTATATTTGATAGAATGTTGCAGTCGTTTAATTAAACTTAAAAGAAATGTATTAATTCATTAAACGTGGATCACCCACAAATGCAAGTGGAACCCTTCTACATCCTGCATTATAATAGCTTGATAGTGGCACCGAAATAGCAAAGAAAATGAAAACCCACATTGGTTGTCCTTGTGGGGGCATACAAAAACAGGTTTTCGATAGGTTTATGTAATTTCAGTATTTTAATAAAATAAAGTGGAATCAATGAAATATGAAAGAAACAAATTTCCAGTAGTCCGTCGAATCCCAGTGTACATACATGTGTGCTATAGAGGTTAGTGGTCCACTGAAAACTTTGTTTGCTTTTTAATTTAACACTGTCAATAAATAGCTTTAGTTGTTTACAGTATCTTGTTTATTGTATGTATTTGTTCATATTTTCTTTACCAGTTTGAACATGTTGTTGCAAGGTAAACTGCATTTTTTAACCCACAGAATTCTGTTTTTGAGTCAGGCAGGACACAAATAGCATCAACATTTCCCAACAGAATCCCTCAGTATTCCAGCCACCCACCTCCATCCATCCAACAGTCTTGATGAACAGAACTTGTTTCAGTTCCTTACCACATTTCATTGCAGATCCGGTGATTACATTGTTACGCAACCATTCTTCTAGTAAACACACTAATGCATGTGACAAGAAGAACAGTGTCTACTACTAAATGGGAACAAAAGGTGCCACTTGGCACAATTGGATTGTTTGTTTACAAAATGTGCTGCCACACTGTTGCTGAAAACCCATCAAGATTTCTTCCTGGATACGGTTTGGACAGATTTGCGCGTGGTCATTGTCGCCCGGCATCAGTCCCAGTCGATCTGACTCTTTAATTTTGTTTGGTGGTATAGAAAGAGCATAGGATGATGTTTCGAGATAGATTCCTTCACAAAAGATCAATTATTTATGCTTTTGAGCTCAAAGTGACTGAAATTCATGTGTATGCGTAACATAATGAAAATCAATCTCAGTGCAAGCCTTCCCTCTGTTGACAAATGTCGCCCACCACATTTTCTTTCAGCTGAGAGAGTCAAAAGCCAACTTTAGATCAATACAGAACATGCACACTGATGCTTCTCATGTGGAATAGAACATTTAGCACTGATAGAAAACAAACGAAGGAGTGATTGGCAGTGTCAGTCTGCTGTCTGACGACAACAGCGGCTGCTGAGAGAGGCGTTTGATGTAAAAGAGAAACTCAAGACTTCAAGTAGGCAATTCTTGAATGTCACTATGTACTCCTCTTCTTTGAGCATTCTAGTTTCAGATTTACTTTAAAATGTTGACAGATTCTATTGCATTTGCACTACTTTGTAGTGTCTTTGATGTAGAAGAGTACAAAGCACAGATTTATTTTTTTAAATGTATTTTTGTTGTTTTCTAACCAGCAGTACAGAATGAGGAACAGCTCACCGCAAATACCAGTTTGCTTTCCAGAGTCATTTTAGTAGCATATTTAGACCAATTACAATGTGCTTTTAAGTACACACAAACAACAGAGGCGTTAAGACAAATTAGAATGCAATATGAAAAAATATTATTACACAGTTAAATTGTTGCTCCATGCTCAGATACTATCCCTACATACGTTTTCTTTCTGTTTGCCAAGTACACAACGACTATAGAGTTTCAATACAATACAATAACTTGAGAAAATGTAAAAACACAAAAAGACCTTGAGTACTTTTTTTTTAGCTATACTAAAAGTAGTAAAAAAAATGACCCCCAACGCTAAGAGGGAAAGACTGGTAATTTTAAATAGTTAATTTGTCCTCTCTATGTATGTATTCATGTATGTCTGTGCAGTACAGCGTTAGAAACACAAGATATTCATAAAAACTGCATGTCTGCCTGCACCGGCCTACCACAAAAAGAGACTGATGAGTTACTGCAAGGGGCAGAGATGGAAACAATGAAGCTCTTACACAAAACAACATTTTGGAGGTTTGAGCAGCTATGTATGGTTCATTCTTCTAAATCTGTGCCACACGTATATTGCTTCCAATGTGTGACACTTGGCTAAGAAACCAAAGTCAACCAGAATTAGTATGTGCCAAATATATTAAATCATGACTTTAAGATCATGGGCTGCTTTAATTTTGTGACTGAAAAATTGGAGACAGTTGCATCAGGTCTGGCCCTGTACAATAACTGAGGAATGCGTTACATGTTATAAGACTTCTTCAAATCAGTTCTCCATTCTCCAATCAAACTGTCCCCAAACCACGTTCATGCCCCACCTCAGGGCTGAGCCACCTCCCATGACGAGAGACACACACAAACACGTGCACACACATGCACAAACAGACACAAGAATTCATAGACACACACACACACACTCAAATACACACACCAGAATCAACCTCATATTCAAATAAGCATTTGCATTGGCTGTCAGAATGTTGGCATGTCAATGCTTGTTTTGTCATGGATTTTGCTCAACATTATTGTTGGGATGCTACCTGACAATCACTCATGTGAAAAAAAGAAATGCAAAAAATGATTGTTGGTTTTAAAATGCGCTATGCCATAGTAGTAGTCGTAGGCGCTGAAAGGAGCTATTTTGTGTGCGGATGTTCTCTTTGTGAAAGAGCAGAACACCATCACTCACTGTGCACTTAACTAATGGCTGAAGTGGCCTCATCCATCACTCCATGGTGTATGCTGTACTGGGCAGAAAGCAAATGTGAATGATACAAAAACAGACCAACAGGGCCGGCTGAAAGCCCCTAAAAGTATGTATACTATAAATATAATTTTATTAAATTCAAAAGGTCTAGGCTTAACTCCAGATCTAAAACTGCATAAGACATATACATGACAGACTAGACATCACAGCTACATTCTCATGTATTGCCTGTCCCTGATTCGCTGGACACTGGCGTAACGAAACACCAGGGGGCCCCCCCGCAAGTTACTTGGAGAGGCCCCCACCGGAATTAATCATTGTGTTATGCCACTGTCGTTGGATCTAACAAGCATATAAATACATAAGACCATCTGAGTCAAAGAACAGAAAACTGTAGAGGGCTCCTTTAGCAGACACCACTCAGTGGGAAAAGGCACCTGACTAGCAGTAGAACTAAAAAAAAAAAAAAAAAAGTTGGCTCCAAAGGAATTATGAAAGCCAGTCTGAGGATGCCCCCTAATACACATCCTCTATGAGAAAGTGGTAAGCAAACCCAAGTTCACTTATTCACCTTAGAGATATTGGAATAAATACAAGCAGGTCCCAACATCTTCCATAATGTGATACCCATCACCAGCTTCGTAGCTCGCTCTCTAAGTTCCGCCCTTATTCCAGACTGATGTCACTAGAGAAGTTGATCATTCTAAAGGCACTGACATTTCCTTTTTTTAAAGTTTTTGCATATAAATACAAATGGAAAAAATGTGCTTGCCTAAGTGCATTCATTTATAATAATGGAAAAAACGTATCTTTTAATAAGCTTCAATTGATGTTCACAGTGACAGCCTGAAGACTGTAAATATCAATGAAATGCCAAAGCAGTTAGCGGGGCTCAGCAGTCTAACCCACCTTCAATTTACCCTTGGGTCATGATAAACATCAGTCCCCATCTTCACTGACCAGGATGTTTACTCCATTACGTTGTTTGTAAAGCATGGTTCCTCTAAACCAGTTTGTTTAACAAAAATAATCTGTCTTCCTCGTTGCCCTTTCTTCTGATCCAATCCGGGCCGGCTTTAGTGTTGGTGGCTCCGGGTAGGACAATCTTTTTTAATGACAACCCCCCCCCCCCATGATCTCTTCCTCAGATTCCCTTACTTCCACCCGCCAAAAGGGCCCCTCATCTCTCCATTGCCCCTCTCTGCATACATTTCATTTGTTTTAAATCACTAGTAAAGGCAGGCTTTACTAATCCACTCAGCTATCCACTTTACATAAAGATCTGTACTCTGCAGCAGGCCTATTAACCCTCTGCATTACTTTATGGCGATTCAAAACTATCACTAGACAAAACCCTATCTCTCTCTCTCTCTAGTTGGAACATTAATCACAAGTTATCTTGACATTTTTATTGCTGCCTGAAATCTGGACGCACAAGGAACTCTGCTTTTACATCGTAAATTATTCCTAAACACAGCGCCCCCAACTCTGGTCAGCCCCCCCAACCCCTTTTCCCCCTCCCCTCCAGGCAAGCTCCCAGTGCAGCCACACCAGTCGCACTGCCCTAAAGCTGACCCTGGATCCAATCAGGGACAGTGTGGTTCAAAAGTTTTGTGCCGAAATAACTTAACTAGTTTAAGCATGTTCTTTTCATAACTGTGACCATTGACAGCTAATTGGTTTGCCACGGTGCGGAGGTCTAAAGTTCTGAGTGTTGGTCGGGCAGGCATTACATGAGCACTGTTTGTGGTGTTTGGTTACCTCCAGGTTTAAGTCAGATAAGTAAAATAAATGTTTAACAAACCTGCAATAAACTATGTATTTTTTTACTGTATAAAGCACAAGCTACGTAATATAGTCAGAAAAACCTAAATTTATCCCAGTGCATGATACATTTAAGACTTATGTACTTGTCGAAAATAATAAACGCAACTTCTTTTTGAAGGTACCAAAAAACATAAATCTTGACATATTCGATATACAAATAAATATGGATGAAACCTGTTGAAATAAAAAGAAAAATCAAAGAGCCAGGACATTCTTCTTAAAGTAGGACTCTAACTGCTGTTACAAACATCTTGATTTCATTTTTTAAAAAGGGACATTTGAAGGGTAATTATTCAATGTTTTGAAGTTTATAGTCACTTACTACCAAAATTTGCAGGCCTGTCCGTTGCAAAGTAATATGGAAAATAACAGTAAATAAAAATATCATTAAACAGAACTAAACAGGGCAATGACTGTAAAGATTTTAAAATGAGGAAGCAATAATAGAGATATGTCAACTGCAAGGAAGCCTTACCCTTCCCAGACTGTTGTACTAAATTATTGTTTAATACAAGCAAATCATTTATTGTGAGCATGACTGAGATCAACAATTAGCCACAGGTGCTCATAAATATGTGCATTAGTCACCGTGACTCATGAGTAACTTCAGTTTCCATTAGATTAAAACAAATATACATATAAAAACAGCATGACACTAATCAGACCCTAATTTACGCTGTTTGTATATTTTAACTGATGGCTTAATACATTATTTACCATTTAGCAAAGTTATTCGATGTCTTATTTATGTATGTAAGAACCCATTATCCAGTGATTGCTAATTTTTTATATGAAACGGCTTGCAAATTCTATATCGCCCTGTCTTTCAGTGCATAAACAGCAATAGAAATGCCATTGTAAATGCTGCGTAACAAGCGACAGTATGCAAACATGTTGGTCATGCATTTTTTCTTGGGCAGTCACATTTGTACGTCAGTAGCAAACAGACCCTAGAACTGAAGGCTCGCGGCTGAGGTCCAACTTTGATTATGCAAAGGGTGGGATAAATACACAACGGATACTTCAAAATCGTCACTGGTGGTACCATGCCATCCATTAAAGGAGAAAATTCTAGTAAGAAAGGGTGTTAAAGAAATTAGCAGTTATCTCCCCTTCACTGTCATCAAGTTAAGATAGTCTGTAGCATTAATGCTGAGGTGAGTAAAAAATTGTGTCATTTCATCAATATTAAATGTATGTAAAAAAGGACATCATTTTTCTTATCAGAGTTTGCTGGCTTTTTAGCACTCTCTGCACTATGCTAGTGCTAAACGGTGGCACAGTGAATGTGCCTCACCCCTAAAACATGCACTGTACTTTGGCTTAACTTAATTTACATTTCAGTAAGGCCCTGGAAGGTGAAGTAGAAAATCCACTAGTAGTTTGGGAGTGAAATGCTATATTTGAGCTGCAGTGGGTATTTACACAGTCTATGTATATTATAGAATGATGGACCACCGGAGAGCAGTAATAAACTACTAAAAGCAGTGTAGTAATAACAGCAAGGAAAAGTGCATTTGCATTTAGTAAAACCTTCTTTTACATATTTGCTAAAACTCCGCTAAAGTAAGACTGTTAAGCTCACTAGGCTAGATATGCTTAATATGTAAAAAATGAGGCATGCGTAACAGTGGGAAAAGTACAACCCCACTGTGAGAAGTTGCAAAAAGTTGTTTATTACTGTGAAGGTAAGGCTACATTTTTCATGAGCATACCTTGCTACGAGTTGTCTACTTTTCCTAGTTAGGTGTGGGGAAACACTAGAGTGATCATTAAAAGTTATTTACCACTAAGTTTTAAAAATATATTTCAATTCTAATTCAAAATTGATTTTCAATAACGATTTTATACCTTGGGTTCCCAAAGAGTTACCTGACTTAGCAATGGTTTGGTGTAAAACTGTGCACCACAGACATACACATACCTGAATGGTTTTAATGACCCTCCTCCTAGAAGACAATGACTTGGCATCTGGCATCAGATCAGAGGGATTGGTATTACTAGTGACCACTTAGCAGGAATTTGCCTTCTAGGAGAGGGACAGGAACAGTTAATCATGCAAAGGGTGGCTTTCACAGCTCTTTTTTGAAGTGGTGATCTCAAATAGGACTGCCAGGAACTGAACCATTGATTTCCAGAGTCACCGTAATCTTTCTGCCTGTGTCCCCAGACAAAGAGAGAAACAGATCTACCACTACCAGGGAAGGACACCTCCTCTCTTTAGGAAAGTCGATACTAGGGTTGTTCAGGTGGATGAGGGATTCAGGGCAATATTTGCTATAAACGTAGAGAGGAAGTGCTGTGAAAGGATGGGAATTCTGTGAGAAATTAGCAAGGACTGGGTAAAGAATACTATGGTCACTGCGTAGTACACAAGATACTACAGACACCTCACCACTGCCTCCTCAGGCAGGGAAGAAACATCTCAGATTACTGAAACATCCTGTAGAAAGAAGACTCTGTCTGGTAGCTGAAAAAATAAGAATCAAGGACCACTGACTTCTGCTAGCACCCATAGACTTGTGCTGCTCTCAAAGGGTCAAGTGGTTTGCCTGTTGTTATCTGCTACAGGGACACTAAACGCAGGAGGTTTCTCAACTACAAGAAAGCCTAGCTGACCATTGTGGACTAGGCCCTGTAGGAGCACCATCTGGAGAAAGGACTGGTGCCTACAAGCCTATCCTGGAGACTTAAAGGCTGCAGGTGTGACTAGAAGGAACTTTCAAAGCAGTTAATGTAGTCTGAGGCTTATCTTTTTCTTCTTAACTCTGAAGAACCAGGACAAAATGTGTTTCTTCACTGGAGGGAGTACTCTTGGGGGACAGGAAATTAAAGCTTGCTGCACTATGAAATGTCTGCTGTTAAGAAAAAGGCTTCAATGGGAGCTAGAGGCATAGATATTCAACCTTGTTGAGCATTGCCACCTTTGCCTCACTGTTAGATCTTGAAAACCAAAACAAGTGACTGAGTCCAAAGATAAAACACTGGAGTGGGGCAAGACAGCAAGTCGAACCCAGCAGCAAAGCAACCTCAATGCCTACGGAATCCTTGTTGTCTCGTTTGGAACTGTAGTTGCCAAAAATAAAGGAGTCAGTGGGAGCTTGATGATGATGTGTCTGACTTCGAGGGATGCTCATCGACTTAATCTTCTTGACTTACCCCCCGGAAGAACTTGGAGCTCAAAAAGTTGACTAAGTCAAAATGTAAAAAAAAATAACTAGTGAGACCCATCTGGTTTACCTGACCTCCACTCCATTGAAGTCAGTCTGAAATTGCAGCTAGATCCTGGTAACAACTGTGACTTCTGGTTGAACCAAATAAGGAATTAACGGTGACCTGCATGATTGCATGGCTGCACAAAAATCAATAAAGATTAATTTAAAAGCAAAACAGATTAACCATAGTTGAATTAGAAACATATGCATTTGTGATTTATATCACACGTACTAACATTTTTCTTAATTCTCGAAGGCTGAGGATTAGGAGTGACATGGCTTGGCATTTTTATGAAATATTAAAGGTTCAAAGGCCATTAAAAATGTTGCAACTGATCCAGGAAGTCCCATCAGGATAGAAATAGGTGAGGAGATAATCTTCCCTGCAGTCTTCCTTGCCTGACATTGTATAGTTTCTCAAAGTCCTGCAAATTTCATTGTGCTCTGGTTGCATGATGGGTTAGAATGAGTTTTGACAGTACGTGACACCTAATATGGTTACAAAGAAATGAAGATCGTACAAACCAACTTGTTAATATTTCAGGCAACAGATGATCCACATTCTGGACGTGAACAGGCAAACGAAGAGACTCGCTCTGTCTATGAAAACCCTATTAGTAATCAAAGACCCTCTTGAGCTAAAATGTCTATAATGATCAGTGAACAAATAAAACACTGGTGAAGGAAGAGAGTTGACTGCAATGACTGACTAAACACAAAATGGTTTCTCAGTTGCTCCAGATCGCTACCCTATGCACAACATCTCATACATATACACTTGCCTTTCAAGTGACGGCAATTGTAAGGCCTCTGAAATACATAGATCCAGTAAAACAACATAAAACAGAGAGAAGAAAATGTATTAAAAAGAAAAATCATAAGAGAAAGAAAAATTTAAAAATCTACAAATGTAGCAACTCAGTAGTCATACACCAAAATTGCACTGACGGATAATTTTATACTCTCTGGGCTGCTTATTCACCGTCTGCCCGGTCCGTCTAAAACGTTCAGAGAAGCTTTAGCCAATGCTGTTACCTCACTGGCACTCAAAACAGCAAATTTTAACATCATAGGCGACCTGAATTTCCACCTAGAGTGGGGACCCTGATATCCACAACTTCTTAGGCGACATGGCAGCTTGCTAACTGTCGCAATGGGTTCCAGGGCCCACGCACTTGGCTGGCCATCTCCTTGACCCTGTTTTTCCAACAACCGGTCCCTAGAGGTTCTGGCCCCTTTACCCATGACATAGACCGATCACTCCCTCATTTCTACTTCTATATACCTAGCAGGCTCTAAATCACAGCCGCACTGCAACCCTTTGAACAAACGTCCGTGGCATAAACTGGACCCTACCATCTTCCGAGCTACTCTTGGCACTCTGAGACTTGCATTGCCCACTAACATAGATGTGGCCAATGATTGCTTTAGGGGTGGGTCATCAAGCACTGGACAAGTGTATCCCGGCCAAATTGACCTACCCAAAGAAGGCACGGGCTAACGCTTGGTTCGACGAATCATTAACAGTGGCAAAGAAGAACTGCAAGGTTCTGGAACGTGACTGGAGGCGTTCTTACGACCCCATAGCCAAATCTCAGTACAGAACTTCCATTAAGGCCTACCACAAATTGGTTCGGAAGACTCGGGCCACTTAATATGCTAACAAAATTAACACGAGTAACAACCCCACAAAAATGGTCTTCTCTCTCTTAAAAGACATGGTAAAATCCCCTTTGGTTCCTGAAAGCACTATATCGTCCAACTCTCAATGTGAAGTACTGGCCACCTACTTCATAAATAAGGTCGAGCTCATCTATGAGAGTTTCTGTCCTGAGAGTATTGACCCAGACCCCCTGGGGGGTTATCCCACGGGTACTGTGAACCACTCCCTGTCGTCTTTTCCACTGATTTCCTCTGAAGCCCTTAAAGCCTTGTTTTCCAAGATAAAGTCAGGGTCTCCAGATGGCTCTCTTAAACCCAACCTCTTGATAAAGTTCAAAGAATGTCTTCTACCCGGATGCTTGGAACTCACTAATCTATCTTTATCCTCGGCAGCTACCCCGGAATCATGGAAACATGCCAAAGTCATTCCACTGTTGAAAAAACCTTCACTAGATGCCCCCAGGCCAGAGAACTTCCGCTCGATCGCCTTGCTCCCATTTGTAGCCAAAATAACTGAATCTCATGTCAACACTATCCTGACCCAGTATTTGGAATCTCATTCAATATATTCGACCCTTCCCAAAATGGTTTTAGGCCTCGTCACAGCACTGAGTCAGCTTTACTGGCGGTCACTGAGCAACTATGAGCATCTCTGGATGAGGGCAGAACCTCAGCTCTGATTCTGCTCGACCTAAGTGCAGCATTCGAAACGGTCTCCTATAATATCCTGCTGCATCGGCTGTGGGAGATCGGTATCGTCAGCAAAGCCCTCTCCTGGTTTTCTTCTTTTTGACCGACAGGAGCTTTCAAGTCATTGCTCCCCCTTTTCATTCCCTCACACATGCTTTACGCTGTGGCATCCCCCAGGGTTCAGCACTGAGTCCTACCTTGTTTAATGTTTACATCCGGCCATTGGCCCTGCTAGCTAAAGCTCGCAATATCTCCTTGGTGTCGTATGCTGATGATACACAGCTTGTGCTCTCCTTCACCAATGACCCTAGCCAGGACTCCTCAAAATTTCAGGAGGACCTGACCACCATCTCTGATTGGATGGCGGCCAACTGTCTTCAATTGAACTCTACCAAATCAGAGATCCTCCTCCTAGGGAGAGACCCCTTTCTCTTGGGTAGCAATTGGTGGCCTCCCGAGCTTGGCGCAGCCACCCCTGCCGAAAACTGTTGTCAAGAATCTGCACCTCTGGGTGGACAGCGCCCTCTCCTTTGACGCTCACACCAGATCAGTAGCAGGTACCTGCTTCAGCTCGCTTCGGGCCTGAAGCCCATTTTAGGACTTTGTGACTCTCACATCTGCCAAATGATTGTCCAAGCCACTATCTTGGCTAGGTTGGACTACTGCAATGTGCTATTCCTTGGCTCTAATAAGTTAGTAATCAAAAGGCTCCAGCGTGCCCAGAATGCCGCAGCCCGTACTTTGTTTGCCCTCCCCAAGCACTGCTCGGTTTCTGGTCTCCTCCTCCGACTACATTGGTTACCCATAGAGCAGAGAATTCACTTCAAAGCCCTTTGCTTCACCCGTAAGATTCTCTCTGGCTTCTGCCCAGCGATCCTGAGCAATGTATGCCTCCCTTACACTCCAACACGTGCCCTACGCTCGGCCCCGGTTTCACAGAGCCAGAGAGGGAAAGCGTTAATTCCAGGCAATCGCGCCGGCCCTTTGTAATTCTCTGCCCCTCTCTACCAGAAGTATTTCCAATCACTTGGCCTTCAGAAAAGCGGTGAAGACTTGGCTTTTCGCTGATCATTAGTCTCCTCCACTCACTCACTCACCTGCTCTCTTAGCGCTGGGACGTCCCATTTCTGGGACAGCCATGCGCTCTATAAATATTTTAACATAACATAACCATCTGTGAATGGCTCTGGAAGATTGCATGAATAATACTAAAAAGGTAAAGTTGCTGTTATAACCTGGATTATTAACTGGGGAGCAGTGAGGCATGAGTTCCCACAAAATTAGTGATCCAGTGCCTTGTTAGGTAAGAAGGAATTCAATGAGAAAAAAAAAATGGGCTGAAGCCTGGAAGCCATGGCACAAAGCAACTGGATTTTTGTCTTTAGAGCAATGCAAGCAAAGTGTTTAAGCAGCACCAAAACAATATTAAAGTGAAGAAACCAATCAGTAAAATTGCTAAGCCACACTAATAAAAATAATCAAAATGGACGGTATGAACCATCACTAAAATAGTACAAATCAGATGAGGATATCAGGAGTTATCAATTTTTGAAGTTTAATGTCAAAAAGCTCCAAGATGCAACAAGTTTCCAACCGGAGTCTGTGGGAGTGGGTTAAGAGGTCTAGCCAACTTTTCAGGTAACAGCTATGTAACGTAGATTGAGTGAGCCTATTAGGGCACCCTAGTCAACAGGTTTACCTTCACATTTATTTGATTACATGGCAATAAGAACTTTTAATAGAATGAAAAACAACCGCTGGTGTTTGGCAAGTGAAGTCATAATTGAACCACAGTGCTATAAACAAAGTGTGTTCATTCACAAAAATGAGAGGAGGTTGGCTACTGGAACAGCAGGGAATTGTTGTCTTGTGAGCTTAATCTTAAAGATGTGCAAGGCATTAATGAAAAGTTAAAATCATACAGTGGGCAAAGCAGGAAATAGTGGAGAGTGAAGCTCACTACAATGAATACAATGAAATTGCATACAATGGAGTCAAGTTTCTGCTGACACCTTAAATTTTGGTGCCAAAAGCTCTGACCAAGACTAACCAGAAACCAAAGGTGATTACATTGAATTCTTTCTAGCATCACCTTGTTGCCTTTTCTCACTGGCTTCTTCTATGTTGAAACTTAAAAGCAATTTAGGCCTTTTGTGGGTGGCCCACCAGCCCATCATATTAAGAGATCCCCAACTGCGTAGTGGGTATCTCTTTGCTGAATGTGCATCCACCATTTCAGACAAAGAACTTTTGTCAAAGCAAATTGAAGTGTGAGCTGTCATGTTGGTGCGCCTTGCTCAACATTCACATTTTTTGCAGATACACACTCCAAAAGTGGGGATTGTTTCTGAATAAAATGAAAAAAAGATAATGACATGAAGGGATTTTTCCCCTTGTGTGTAGGGCAATTTTCTTTTCACTCTTTTGCATAGCAGACCCAGGCAGGAAAAATATGAAACAGTAGGAGCACCATGAGTAGACAGGATATCCGGATGGATCTAAGTTGACAGCCCTGTGGCAGATGTGTGACGGCTCTGATTGACTACCATCTCCATGGTGCGACCATCCAAGGTTCCTCACCTTCTAAAAGAGGCAGGGAAACTGCAAGTTTGATGGGCCAAGGAAGCACAATTTACATAGTTCTCCTATTCTGCTAAACAATAAATTGCCCCCTTAGTGCATTTTTAGAGCTTAAAATACCTGAGTAGGTAGCTGTATGCACCAACCATTTTGGTGCTAAAAGCTCCAAGCAAGACCAACTAGATACTTTGCAGTCTTCATTTCATAAGCTCACGCTCTCTACATTGGGACTTTGTCACTTTTTTGGAACTCAAAATCTTTTCAGCAAGATGAGGATAAGAGCTGTAGCTGGGCAGAGCTCCTTATTGACTACTAGACCACAATAGCAGTGGGAGGGATGCTGAACTACTCACTCCAGCAGGGGCCCGACCGAAGTTCAATTAATCTGATCTGATGGTTCTTCTGTAAAGTAGACCTTCTTATTGTTTATCACCCTGACTGGGACCATTGCAGACCTGCTGGTATGGCATTTCTAAAACACTCACAAAGTTTGGGTTCAAGGGAAAGCAGGATCAGAACATCCGTCCTATCCACAAGCAAACATAGACAACAAGTTCTTTCTCTTCTGCTCCTCTCCAAGTCAAGTTGTTTTCTGAGGTCACTGGTGTGGGATTCTTTCTTATAATAGCAACTAGCAAGTTGTTAGTGATGTGGTATAATCCTGTCTCCAGAAAATTGCCCTAGGTCTCCTACCTTTTCTATAGTGAGAGCTACTTCTAATCAGTAAAATTAATTGTGAGCTATTGAAGACTAAATAACTCGCACATGGTTACCAGACACTACCACGCCCAGCGTCATTGACTTTAAACCTAATGTCCATAGAGCCAAATGCTATGATTTCAACAAAATACTTTGACTAGGGGCAATATGACAGGGCTTCCATGTGTGTCAGTGAGAGCGTGATCTCTGGGGATGTATGAACTTGTGTGCGTATGAATGCGTATTTGTGTATGGGTGACTGAGAGCCTGTGTCGTATGTACTTGCAGCATAGTTCATACCTTTCGCCATATGTGGCGCCATTACATATATACCACAAACATACAATCATTATTTTTTAAATGGGAGAATTTTAAAGTGTAGAAAAATGTTCTTCAAAAATGGAACATTTTTCTGCACTTCAAATTTCTGTCTTTAAAAAAACAATGGCTGTATTTTTCAGTTGTACCTATGGCACAGTGTCTAAAGGCCACTGGGAGCACAAGGGTGCTGTTTGGAACTGCAACACTTTGAAATGGGAGAAAATTAAAATGAAGAGTTAACTTAATCATTAAGGTAACTTTTCATTTTAATTTTCTCCCATTTAAAAGCATTCATAAACATCATTCTGTTCACAGCTTCAATAATGAGCTGCCAAGGAATTTTCTTTAAGAGGTAAATGCCTCAGTGTTTAGTTGTTCCCCTTTGTGTTCCAGCCCCAGCCTGGCTCATAGATCTGACTGTGCACTACTCATTTCAGGCCCTGCTATCTGCAGCCTGATGATAATAATGTAAAATAAACTCAGCCTTACCTAAAATTTAAAAGAATAATATGACCTTGTGCTTTTTAAAAAATGAACTCAAGGCGGCAAGCTATTCCGATGGTGTCTGGGAGCTACTGGTAGCTCACCATCGACTGGTTGGAGACACCTGCCCTAGTTCATCTCTCATTTTTAGTACTTCATGAACTTTACTGCAAAACAATCCATGAAAACCCCACTCTGGGATTCCTTCAAAGTAGCAGAACCCCATGATGACCATGCAAAGCACTTTCAACCCTTCTGGGGGCAAGCCTCTTATAATGAGGACCTCCCCGTGCCCACCAACAAAAATCCACTCAGTCTGCTTCAAGGGCCAGCACACTTCACAGGAGCCAACCTGGCTCAAGAGAAAACTAGTTTCAAAGGCATGGTCATACCAGAACCCTGTTTACTAAAACCATGTTACTATCAGGATTACTGTCACTCAGACGTGTGCTTTCCCCTCCTTTAACTTTCTGAGATAGCGATGGCTGAATTTTCTGTTAGCTAACCTCTGTACGCCTTCCTATTATCTAACAGTAGGCTGATTGCTACTAAAGGCTCTTTATTATTTGATGGGAGCCACTTAACACTTTTAAGCTGAGCTTGGCAAATCTAATAATTGCCAGAAATGAAGAGGGAGCATGGCAAAACAAGTTTGGGTACTGGCCAGGTTTCACAGTGATTTACAACTTCCATAAAAATCATCCATGGGCATAAATAATAAAAATCAATTTTCAACAATAGATAATATTTTTAATTAATATAATAATTCAATGAAGATGGTTTTCCTACGCCTTTCCTATGCCAAATAAGGAAAATATGAAATACAAAGTAGGCCAAGACAATTTGAATGGCATGTGGTAAGGAGGACTTTAGACCCCTGTTACACCAGGGATATGCAAATTCCATATTTAGCAGTTCTCATGTCTACATAATACGCATCATGGCCTTGTGGACTTCAAGGTGCTAATTTCAGGTTACACAGGTGACATAGCTAATGATAATGTTATGCTTTTTATCAAGCCTACCAAAAGGGTTTACTTAGACATGGAGTGGATGTGTCTTATGGCTACATCTGTTCAGGGTTGCCTCAGCAGCTGTAACGGTCTTCATGATCATCCATGTGAGTAATGTGAAGCCACAATTCAGCCCATACGTGACATTTGATGTAAAATACCAGTTGATGTTAAGCAATTATCCATTCCTGTATGAGTCAGAACACATGCACTGGCAGGGGTTTAGCAGCCTCCCCCATAGTCAAAAGCTAAAATTCCTAGTAAGTTCAGTGTCATTAAAGCAAACAACCCGGGGAATGCAAATTTCTCTACTGGTGCCTTGATGTTTTTGTTTTCCGATGTGAAATGCCTTTGATACATTAAATTGCAGGTAAAAAGTCAAATAATATGGGAAGTGTAATTAACTCATAAGATACTGAGAACCATAGTGACGTAGCAACATAAAAAACAACTTTTAAAAAACGTAGAGTGCAAGTCATGCAGACCTCCACTAGATGTATACAGCAGATACACAAAGCCTAGCAGCTTGACACAAGCTCCAGCTCACGAACAAGTGAACACTGTAAAACTAATAGAAGAACTAATGAAGTGTCACGTGACATAGCATCTGACTTCATGATGCTCAGCTGGAACCATTCCAGATAGTGGAAAGGGAACAAACGACAGCCGTGAGGACCAATGATAAGGGACAATATTTTTCACCTGCACCCATATCCACAAATTCTATGAGTGGCATACACACCTATACTTAATTAAAATGGCCGTTAAGCCCTCAAGGGATAGTGGGAATTGACTGAGGTTATATATGTTGGTACTCAACTTGAGCCTGCACACAAATGCAAAGAGAGAGCACTGCTAGTCACAGAGACAAATGAGGAATTGAACGTAGACAATCTCTAAACTATATAGCTCAAAGTGCCTGCTCTCTTCATGCTGGCCCCATGTATCTGGAACGACATTTAAACTGCATCTTGCTTTTGTGCCATTTATGGTTTGATTATTACTAATTTATTTTTTATTTGAGCATTTTGTAGCACACAAACATAATGCCTTTTGACACTTTCACAGTGCTTATTGATTGCCATTATGTTAAAAAGGTGATTGAGCAATAGAAGAGGATTGAATCATTGTCTAGCTGATAGCTCTGGAGTTATTCTGTGGCAGTTATGGAGGTATGAAGGGGGGCTTTTACCATTCAGGTACAAAATCTTTCCTTTCATGAAAGGAAGTTGAATAGATTATGAAAAGAACACCTTAGTTGAAGAGTGGTTTGTAAAGCTCTATACTTTCAAGCAGGAAGTCTCAGCAAGGTACCAAGGTCAATCACAGCGATATCTTCAATTCCACGTGGCCCAGTGTTTCCTCATCAGATTTTTTTAAATGTATTTATTCATAGATTTTACAACACATTACTGATACAAACATCACTTCGGCAAGACAGAACAGAGCCTGATAAATGAGAAAGATAATATGGCAAGAATAGTCAGACAGTACACACACATTGCAATAGCATTACAAAAGAGTAATACAGATATTGCAAAGATTTCCAGAATGTCCGAGTTCCACAATACATTTATGGTAGCCATATACAGACAGTTATATTTAAGCAGGTCAAGTAATTCAGTATGTCATGTGGTGACCAATAGTACGATAAAAGTGCAGGAACAAGATGGCCATTAATCGGGATGTAACTTCAATAAATAAGAGCGCATAAGGTCCCAAAAATCATACGGGGTGAGCAGCCGGCAGAAGGATTGCAGCATATGTCCCAGACCAGTCCTCACATAGTGATATATCCATGAACCAATCCTGAAATGTCAGAGCACATCTGCCACCCCAAATCATGGCCGCTCTGCGTTTACCTAAAAGCAGACCCATGGCCGAAAATTTGCGAAACTTCCTAGGAACCCCCTTAACATAACTTAACAGAGCTATCATACAAACTAGTTGGAAAGCGTTATCTGACATGTCTAGTATCGCTGCAGTTATCTGACTCCAAAACGTAGCCATCGCCGGGCAGGACCATGCCAAGTGGAGAAAATCCGCCTTCCATGCACCACATCTCTTACATTTGGTATCATCGTCATAATAGCGAGCAAGATCTACTGGCAAAAGGTATGCCCTTAATGAAAACTTATAGTGAATAAGCCGATATCTGCCATTGGGGGACACCTCCTTCTTTTGTTGACAACAGAATTGTCATTGTTCATCTGAAATGCAGTGATGCAAGTCACCCTCTCTGGCCATACGAGCCCGAGGGGCCTTTGTAGGCATGCAGTCCAACACCGCAGCATATAACCTTGTAATAAGTTTAAATGGGAGCGGATTGGAAAATAATATTGTTAGGACAGGCCATACCAGAGGCTCCTCTGGGAACCCAGTAAAAAGGTGGCAAACTTCATGAGAGACTTTACCGTATGTAAGAACATCCAGTATTGTAGCAGGGGAGTCACCCAAATATTCCCGATACATTTTAAGCTTTTGTGCTATGAACAGATTGCCCAATGTTTTAATACTCTCTTTTCAAGGGATCGCAACAATTCCAGGGTATGGTCAAGCTGCAGAATATGATAGTATTTGATGGGCACTTGGGGCGAGTATGGGATTAAAACAGTGAATAAAGAAGACAGCCTGTTCCAGGCACAAATGATACAATGGTGGGTGGAAATTTCTTGAGACAAGGGGCATCAGGCAGAGGTGTGGGAAAAATTAGGCCTTGTTCGATAATAATGTGGGAGGTCTGTATACTATTGTGGTACCAGTGGTGGATGAATTGTACCGGTGCCACCAGACAATACACCTCAAAGTTTGGAGCAGCAAAGCCCCTTTTATGAACCAGGAGTTGTAATGTATGCCACCCTATCTGCGGCTGTCACCCCGCCCATGCAAATTTGATCATAAGAGAGCGTAGTTGAGCAAAGAAAACCTTGCTTGAAGGAATGGGAATATCTTGAAACAGACAGAGCAGTTTAAGTAAGACAATCATTTTCATCAAGGCCACTTTACCCGCCAAAGAGAGAGGCTGGGTGATCCAACGGTCAACCTGAGACTGCAGGGTTTCCATATAGCGTCCATATTTTTCCCAGATCTCAGTGGGAATGTCTATACGGTAAAAGATGCCCAAATATCTAATGGGCACAGTTTCCCATTGCAATGGTGTTTGTATGTCTGGTCCAGTGGCAGCTCTGGTAAGGGGGACCATATTGGACTTGGTCCAGTTAATTCAAAGGCTGGAACAGTGGCCGAACTCCACGTTTCCTCAATAATAGGGGTCAAATTAATAGCAGGATTTTTGACAACCAGTTTCGCATCATTGGCATACATGGATAGTAATGTGTAACAGAATCCCATGGTCACCCCACGGCGACAATGGAACTCATGCAGAAAACACGCCATGGGCTCTACGGTCAAGCCAAAAATAAGGAGTCCCTGCCGCGTTCCTCCAACAATTTTTAAATGGTTCAGATAGAGCATCATTCAAACGCAGCATAGCCGAGGTAGCGGCATACAGAATCTGAACCCATTTTGCAAATGGCCCCCCAGGCCTAGCCTAGACAGTACAGTAAATAGAAAAGGCCATTCAACTGTGTCAAATGCCTTGGCAACATCTAAAAAAGCTCCAACAGTTGTAATTTCAAGGTTTAGCTGGTGTGTGAGGGCGAAAAGTGAGCGAAGATTACTTGCCATGGACTGGCCAGGAACAAAGCCGGACTGATGAGGAAGGACCAGTCTTGGCATCAGTTGAAGTAGCCGATTTGCCAAGAGCTTGGCAAGAATCTTGCTGTCTACATTGATAAGTGAGGGGGGCGATACGACTTACACCTAAACGGAGGCTTATATGGCTGGCTTGAGAAGTGTGATTATAATAGCCTCCTGCATTGTCAATGGTAGGAGACCGGTCTGAAACGCCTCTTCATGGACAGCCAAAAGTATGGGTGACAACTCCACAGCATATGTTTTATAGAATTCGATTGGGTAGCCGTCGCTCCCCGGCGTGTTCCTGTTGTTCAATAGCTTAATGACAGTTGTGATCTTTGTAATGGTTTGAGAGCAGACAGAGAAACTCCTGTTCCACCCGATTCAACCATGCCATGATCAGCTTATTTAAATAAGTGGATATGTCTGCAGGATCCACCAGCGATTGGGAGGTGTGCAAGCGCTTATAGAATGTAACAATATCCTGTAATATATCCACCAGGTCATATACCATTAGCCCATCAGATGTATCCAGGCTGTAAACATGATTGAGCAGCCCCTTTGGGTTTGAGTAACATAGCAAGAGTGTGACCTGGTATGCCGCCCTTCCTTTCAGCCTCCTCCTGGAACTCGAGTAGGAATTAATGCATGGGATCTAAAAGCGGAGGTCATGTTCTAGTTTTGCAAGTCTGCCTCTTATGGATTTAAGGATACCATGCCCTTTAGCTATACACTCCCCCTGGATAACAACCTTCAGGGCCTCCCAAAAAGTGGCAACTGAATTCACTGAGCCCTTATTTAGTGGAACATAATCATTGATGACAGCTCGAATCTCTTCCTCAAATGCAGTATCTAGTAGATTTTTGGGTTGAAGGTGCCACAACGTCTGGCATGTCCATCTATTTGGAAAGGTAATTTGTAATATTACCGGGGAAGGGTCATATAAAGTTCTGGGTAGATGCTGAATGCTTTTTGTCCATCCCATAATATCTCACGATCCCACCCAGAAGTCAAGCCATGAAGAGGTGTCATGGACAGAGGAGAAGAAGGTATATTCACGAGACCCACCATGTAGAGATCACCAAAGGTCAGCCATATCAAACTGCACCATAATGGCGAGAAAGCCTGTACGAGCCATCACTCGTGATGATCAGAACAGTCTAATTCGATGTCCAGAACAAGGTTGTAGTCTCCTCCCTAGACAATTGAACGTGGGTCAACTGCCACACAATTCTTAAGTGCAGACTGGAAAAAATCAGTGATGTCCAAATTGGGCCCACGTGTAATTAGTAATGTGATATGTGTCTAACCAATAAGGCCTTGCACAAGTTGATATCGACCATTAGGGTCAGCGATGGACGTGAGATGTTAGAAGGGTACTGCTTATGTATGATAATGGCCACTCCCCTAGAATAGGAGGAGTAAGACACAAACCATTGAAAGGGGCCCCATGCAGCAAGTAGCCGCGACTCCCTTCCAAGCAGTAAATGAGTCTCCTGCAGAAAAAAATATTCCCCTGATGGCAGTTGAGATAGGCCAAGATCTGTCGGCATTTCCGAGGATTATTAAGGCCTCAAACATTCCAGGTGACAAATCTGATAGGAAGATCACGAGTGTGCACCATAAAAACATGGAAAGACAGGACTAGTAGGATAGTGTAAAGATGCTGCCAACCTGATGCCACAATGTGATATGGATTTGTTGTGATGACGAACCCCCCCTGAATTCCCCACCTGAACCACCCACCCCAGGACCCAAACTCCTAGTGATATCCCCAAACAGTGAATATCTTCAAATCTGAAAGAAAAAAAAAAACTGTAGCAAGGATCATACTCCTAAGTATAAAGCTCAGCCTAAAGCAGGGGGTAGCCAGAGCACTAAAAAGAAGGTTACAGTCGGCCAGCTATTGTAGAATCACATGGTGTAAGCATTAGTATCTATTAGTGCTATCATATATAAATCAGACAAGACAAACAACTTGATTTGATGTGCCATCAATCTAGAAACAATCTATGTTAGCATAACATCTGGCATATATAAAAGGAATATAAACAAACATAGTATCCCACCTCATTTCATGTCTAACCTGCGGGGCACGAATTGTATCAGGTGGAGCTCCGCCTTGCTAAAAGCGGGGAAGGAAAGGGTTCCTCACACACTCCAATAGTGTCATGCTTCATCATCAGGTTCACCCTGACTCCTAAAGGTCAGGGTGGGCTCAACCATGTTCCAGGGAGCACTTGAAAGAAAAAGACCAGGGGGCTTAAAGATTAAAAATCCTCCAGCTCGCTCCAAGGTGTCCCTTTATTGTTGGAACAGTTGGGGATGTTAAAAATTAAAATTAAAATGAATATGTGGGGTGTTTAGGATGCAATGGCCCTATGACCCCTTAAATCAGTCCCCATGAATACTCAGTCACAAACAGTGGAGCTTTTAGCAGACGCACTGACCCACCCAAATAAGGGTACCCAAGTTATCTTGGCAGGGGACTGTAACACGCAGGTTTCATATGTTCTTAATGCTGCACAGATGAATCATCAGGGACTGGGATATATGATTAGGTCTTGCACTGTCCATGGTATAGGGAAGAAAACTACTAGGGTGGTGGCCCAACTAGAGGAGCTGGCTGTGAGTCTGGGTTTGAGACTAGTGAATGGGAATACAAAGTCTGACTCCCTGCCCCAAACTACATTTAAAGAAGAACATACATCAGCCACCTAGACAATATTTTCCTGGATTGTGGCCTCTGGCCTCACTACGGGACATGACAGTTGTCGCAAGATCTGATAGTGATCACCAAGCGCTAAGCACTGTCTTCGATCTATGGCCTTTCAAATGTAATAGCTTGCCCCCAAAAACTTTGACCAATAATATTGTGCCAACAAATATTAAAAGAAATGTTAAATGGTCAGTGGTAGCAAATAACAATAATGTTCAGGTCCAAATTTACAAACTGTTGGTAGAAGGAATGGCCCTGCTGATAGAGGAAAGACGTGATCTTAGTCAGATGAATTTTGTGACCCTACATTATAAGCTGATAGAGAAATTGAGGCCTCTTTTTATGGAAGAAAGGCAGAGGGGGAGTGGCCTAAAAAGGCCTCATAATGGTATACAAAATCTTGTCGGGCAGCCAAAGATCGACTTTTGATTGTAGTCAAGAAGAGGAATTCGTTTTGAGATTAGGGAAGCAAGGGTGGCCTACAAAACAATATTAAGAGAAGCTAAAAACTTTTTGGGAGGCAGACCAATGGGTCTCTTTAACAGAAACCCTGCAGGAGGGAAACACCAAGCTACTTTGGAAGCTGGTTGCTGGCAGTTCACCAACAGTGAAGAGCTCTCTAGAGCCTGCCATTCAGCCTTATGCATGGGTAAACCATTTTGAGGAGCTTAATAAGGAATGGGCAAGTTGCCAGAAGCAGCCACTATTAAGTCTTGAGACTGAAACTGTTTCTACACCTGTGGATAAGACGGCAGGAGTTCAGAGAAGAGGGTATTTAATATTCAGTAATGAGAAAACATTGCAGGCCCTGAAGCTACTGAAAACAGAAAAGGAGAAATGGCTCCTGGCTTAGATGGCATTCCCGGGGACATGTATTTGTTGCACCCAAATGTTTCGGCCCCTTATCTCAACACCATAAGCAATGCTGTCGCGAAGGGAGATGGTGTCTCCCCCCTAATATGGTGCAGCGGGCTGTGATAGTGCCAATCTACAAGAAAGTGAGCAGAGATTCATCTGCTAACTGTAGACTAATAAGTTTAATAGACATTCGTCAAAAGATATTTAGGAGACAAATTCAGATTCAGCTTCATAATAGTTTTCTGATTACCAAGTGCTTGCTGATTCTCAAGCAGGGTTTAGAAACGGGATGAGCACTCTGGATCAAGTATTTCTTTTCCAAATACTGTGCTGGAAATACATTACCCTGAGTCGGGACCATGTCTATGTCCCCTTTATTGACTTAAGGGCGGCGTTTAACTTGGTCAAGAGGGAGGAGTTCTAGAGGGTTTTTGTATCCTATGAGCTACCAGCTGACCTGCTCCAGATGCTGGGACTTATACACACAGATACATATGCCAAAGTGAGATGGAACCAGGGGGAGACCTTACGCCCCAGATACCTATAAAGCATGGTGTCAGAGAGGGCTGTGTGCTGGCTCCAAAGCAAACATGACGCACTGAAGCTTAGTGGCCTCCCCGTCCAATATTAATGTTTGCGAACAACACCCTCCTTATATCAAGAACCCTGATGGGTTTGCAAGTAGACCTGTATTCTCTTGCAGCCTTTTGCGCAAAAAGGGAACTTGAAATAAAACCCTCTAAATCATTTATGGTTCAAATTTGCACAAATCATTCCGGGGGAAAATGGGTCTAGGGGTGTTGCCATAGAGCAGGTGAAGCAGTTTGATTACCTTGGGCTAAGAATGGTAGCTAATGTGTCCTGGGCCCTAGAAAAACAAAAAAGTAAATCCATCCTTCATCAAAGGGCTTTAGCCATTGGAAGGAAGTATAAGTCCTCCTCAAGAGGTCCTATTTCCCCAGCCGTTATGGTGTACAAAAACACAACAGTGGCAGCAGCAACATATGGCGCTGAGTTATGGAGGTATACCAATTGTCAAGCACTCACGCTGTCTGAAATTAAATTCATCAGGTCTCTGCTTAGTTTACCCACAAGTACTCCATTCATACCACTTAGACTTGATATGGCCCTTAAGCACAATCATCAGGCGACATCTATTAAACCCTTACTGTATTCGGCACACCTCTGGATTACGGAGGAGTTGAAGCCTTACAGGGATGCCTTGGTAGAACTGATTTCACTGGATTCTCAAGTACGCACCCCATGGCTTTGATATGTCAAATATATGCTCAAAACGATTAACATGGAAGGGCTATGGGCATCACCACGGGGATCCAGGAAGGGTGATTTGCAGGACATTAAGTTAGGGTTCTGGAATTCTGTATTAACATAGTATGAAGATAGTATTACTGGCCAATTTCTTAACCATAAGGGTTTCCCAAATTATGAGCAGTATCTGGACATAATTTACCTGCTCGAGGCAAGACATCTGTACATAGAATTCAGACTGGGTGTTGGAAATGGCCCTTTTTGCAGGGCTATCCCCAAACCTTTTGCTTCTTCCTCCTATTTTTTCCTGACCTGTCTTTGTTGGTTTTAGGACTCTGGGCACTTTACCACTGCTGATCAGTGCTAAAGTGCATATGCTCTCTGTGTAAATTGTGTTATGGATTGGTGTTTCAATGATTGGCATATTTGATTTACTGGTAAGTCCCTAGTAAAGTGCACTGAGAGTGCCAGGGCCTGTAAATCAAATGCTACTAGTGGGCCTGCAGCACTGATTGTGCCGCCCACATGAGTAGCCCTGAAAATGTAACTCAGGCCTGCCACTGCAGAGCCTGCGCGCAGTTTGTAACTGCCATGTCAACCTGGTAAGTGCACTCACTTGCCAGGCCCTAATCTTCCCTTTTCTTAAATATAAGTCACCCCTAAGATAGGCCCAAGATATCCCTGTGGGCAGGGTGCTGTGTATGTTAAAGGTAGGAAATGTACTGGTGTGTGTGGCATGTCCTGGTAGTGAATTACAGTGCATTTCATTTTTCACTATGGAAAGGCTATCTGTCCTATAGAATAGAATGGGAGTTTATTTATAACATCTTATAAATATAACGTCCCATTTGGACCAGATAGGAAGATAAAGTTTAGTATGCCTGAACTCAGAATGTTAAAATGCATCTTTTAGTGAGGGTGATTTTTACATTCTGTGTTTGAAAATTCCACTTTTAGAAAGTAGGTATTTTCTTGCTTAGCCATCCAGTGTGCCTCTGCTAGGGTGTGTATTGACAGTCTGGCTTTGGAGTGACAGGGGCTGGGGAGGTGCAATGGCTCCAGAGAGTCTGGATGAATCAGGGCTGGGATGAATAGACCTCGGCTGCATTTAGAGTAGCAGGAGGAGTTGTCACTAGCACCTGAATAGGCCCAGTCTGCATTAAGAGTGGGGGGGAGGAGATTTCCCTTGCACCGGAATAGGCCCTGACTGCCTTGGACAATGCTGTCTCTGCCTCCTGCAGGGAAGCTGGGCCAGAGAGTACCAAACTGGTTTGGACTAAGCACAGACACTCTCTGCCTAAAAGGACAAAGGAATTTGGAGTATAAATATTGGGGCCCAGACCCCAGAACTTCAGAACTCTTTTGGAACCAAGAAGACCTCCAAGAAGAAGAGCAGGAGAAGCTGTGAGGAGTGACTACCACTGTACTGTGTACTTTTCTGTGTTGGCCTACAGTGCCTGCTTCTGTCTTTGGCAGTGAAAGGGCTGGACTGAACTTTCTGCAACTTCCTTTTTATGAGTTTCTCCAAGGGCCCCCTGTTCAAGAAGTCTCAGGAACAGCAAAGACTCCAAGTTCATCTGTTACCAGCACTGGCGACTGTGTGTTTTGTGCTACAACAGAAGAAAAGCAACCGACGCTGCTGCCGACGCTGCTGCCAACTCCGTGTCCTGAAGGCACGGCAGAGGGCACCGCCTCACTTTGCACCGCAACCCTGGTCTCACCGACGACGCCACCTGGCGCCACCACCGAGCCGCTGCTTGCACCGTGACCTGTGGGCACCGTACTCCGCACTGCCTCACTTCACGCCGCCGCCCTGGTATCACTGACTACGTCGCTCCACGCCGACATCGACGCCGCTGCTTGCACCGCGGTTCGAGGGCACCGCTCGTAAGTTACATGATGCACAGTCCTTATCCTGCACCACAGCTTTGGCCTGCCGACGCCGGTGCAATCGACTCCAGTTCGTCAGCCAACGACAGTGTTTCAGCAACGACGATGCTGTTTTCACCATGACCTGCCAGCACTGCGACGAGCACAGCATCACTTCGCACTGCAGCCCTGGTCTCACCGACGCCGCTGGACGACCGTCACGAGCCGCTGCATGCACCGCGACCTGAGGGCACCACACGCCACACTGCTGCACTTTGCACTGCAGCCCCGATGCCGGCAATTCCGACTTCAACCACGAGGAGTTCGATCTGCAACGCGTGTGGCTTCAAGGGTCCGACGACTCCTGCACCGACCTCTGGAACCGACGCCGGGTATGCCGGCCCTTCAGGGCTCATCGAGAGGTCGTCCACGCCCTACATTTCTAAAGGTACTGTTTTGTGGGTCTTCCCGACACCGTAGCTGAACTGCGATGCCGCGGTCAGCCACAACTGTTTGTATTTGTTGTTCACGACACCGTGATAGCCCCAGACGGAGCTATCGACTTCATGGAACTGTATTTCAAGTCTATTTTTGATGATTATTGAAGATTTCTGAGAACTGTATGGTGGATTTTTATCGTTTTTGGTCTTGTTTTGGATATATAAAAATATTGGATATTTCTCTAAACTGGTGTGGTGTCCTTTTGTAGTGCTTTCACTGTATTACTGTTGGTTATGTGCAAATGCTTTACACACTGCCTCTAAGATAAGCCTGACTGCTTATGCCAAGCTACCAAGGGGGTGAGCAGGGGTTATTTTAGGAGTGTAACTCCCTTATCCTGACTAGAAGGAAGGGTCCCTACTTGGACAAAGGTGCAAAGCCTTGCCAACTAGAGACCCCCATTTCTAACACTGGGTATTTTGGCTTTGAACACCATTACAGCTAAGTGGGGAAAGGCTCACCAAGGAACAAATGACTGTCCACACTGCTCATTAAAAAAAGAGAAAGAAGTACACTTTTTCTTCTTCTGTGCTAAATACAATAGACCTTAGAAAAAATGGATTATCCCATTATGTAAGGTGTTGGGGGCTACCGGAATACACTAAGAATTCTGAAAAGCGATACAAGTGAATTGATTGTGTTTGCAGTATCTAGATACTTGCTGTGGGCATGGAAATTGAGAGCGAAGATCTCCTTCATGTAGGCTCATGATAAAATTACCTGAGCAAAATGTTGTCAGTTCCACTTAACAAATGACTCCTCCATAAAAGGGTTTCTGGCTGGCTGTACATGCTGAGTATAAGTATCTTTGGACTGTCTTGTTATAGGATAATAACTGGGTTAGTGATGACCGTTTTTATCTGTTTTAAATTATTTGCAGTATTATACTTGCAATTTTATCTTGGACCTTTTATTGATTTGTGATTGGACTATTGCAAATATTTATATATGTATTGATTGCCATTTGTGATATGTTCTTTTATGTCATTTTAACCAAAATAAAGATATTACTGACTGACTGGGAAAATTGTTCAGCGCCAAACAAGGAAATAAAGAGCTTCTCTATGTGATCTTCTCTGCACCCCATGGCCGTAGTTTCAGGAATGCGAAGAATGCGAAAATTATTACGCCTGGACCTGGCTTCCAAGTCTTCATTCTTATTGCACTTTGCGTAGCTCCACCTTCAACTCCTCTAAGGTTTTGGCGTGCTGTGTATGCACATCCTCATATGCGCTGCTTAGCGTAAGACAGTCTTGTGTGCTGCTTATCCATATGATTTTTAGTATCATCCAGAAGCATAGATACTGAGTCTAGCTTATGATCCATAGCACTGATGCTCGTTCTCATATCCAGCATAAGATTTTTAATGTCCTCAGCTGCGGAGAATCACTCATTACATGTCCCCCCGTCGCCCAGTCATTGTTTGTCAGATGGCATGGGCTGTCGTATCTGCCTCCATGCCTCAAAGGTCAGGCGCTGCTGCTTGGCATCCGTTTTGCCAATTGTGCAGAATATAAAGTTAGCCAGCTAAGGCACTCAGCAAAAGGAGGCAACAGCAATATTCTAGAAGGATACATGTACAAAAAAGTAATTAGAATGCACACCTTGTTGTCAGTAAATATACTCCCCATTAGATTGAGCAGTGCGAGGCTCTTGCAGAAGGAGAGACAAGGCAGCAAGCATGCAGCGTGTCGTGCCACTAGTACTGAGATGGTGAGCCCAGATATCAGGGCTGTGGACAGGCCCTACGAGGTGCGCAGCAGGCAGCAAAAGAGGTATGTGCAGGATGCACCGCATGTACTGGTCAGCAGTAAAAAACAGAGATTAGGCTGGGCACCTCCACGTGTTGTTGTTAGTTCTGACGGGAGCACAGTGCTTAATTGTGCATGCAAGTCATCCTGATTTGGTCCACGAGATGCACAGGTAGGCCACAACTAGGCAGTAGGCCCCCCTAGCCGCGGACAGGCACCGCAGGCAGTACCCAGCCCATCCAGCACCCCCGGCGTCCCCTGGTCCCAATTCGGGTGGCTTACACTCCATGCAGCATGCTGCCCTGCAATTGAAGGCATACAATGGCACCACACCCAAGAAGTCTGGAGTCTCTGGCAGCGGCACGGCAATGAAAAGCCCAGCATGGGTAGTCTTCCTCTGGTGCTCTCCCACTAGGCGCTGTGGCAAGCCCCGGCTGTATCTGCTGGGTAGAGGATTGCTGGCATGCTGATGCCGCCGACAAAGGGAGCGGCAGAGCAGGATTATGGGGAGGATGTTTGTTCCGACCGGTGGAGCAAAATCAAAAACACGCCATCTTAGTGCAATGCTAAGCCATGTCCCCTCCTCATCTGAAATAACCGTGGGTGAAAACACTGGGGCCAATTTTACTAAGTGTGGTTCTACATCCGGTAAAACCACCTAAATATCTGAGGCAGGAGCTCTGCACAGTTCCAGCCGCCACCTGACCCATGTCTTCACTACAAACAAGCATTAAATGCTGCCCCAACCACAGAAGAGCATATCATATTCACACTGGATAAACTTCCAACCCAATGACCTCTGAACCCTGCACAGGCTGCCCTGCAACCAAAGCGGCTTCCCCACGCCCATTTACCAACTGCTCGAAGTAGTGTGTAATTGGGACCTCATCTGCATAATTATCCCTGTTCAGGCGAATTTATAATATGATCTCTTTATTTTCTTACATATATTTTCAGCAGACATGTTACCGTAGCAACACTTAATGCAAGTTTTGATACATTTCAGTCTACAATTACACCAGCAACAAACACTTGTTAAGGGGCATATTATCAACGAGGCGATAAACAATTATCGCCGCTTTAGCGTCCGTTTTCAGACGAAAAGCAGCGATAATCTTATCGCCTAATCAGCAAGGTCACGCTATCGCGTGAATCTTTGCATCTCTAATGAGATGCAAAGTGGGCGTTACTGGGCGTACCCCGGATGGGCTACGTTGCAAATATCGCTGATGTTCACATCGCGATATTTACAAGGCAGCCCACAGGATTATAGCAGACGTTAAGTTTTGGCGAAAACGGCCGTTTTCGCCAAAATCTAACGTCTGCTGCAATCCTGACTTACCTATGTTAGATATAGGAGGTGGATTCTGCTGATACGACCACAGGGTCGTATCAGCAGGATAGTCGCCGTTTTGCTGGGAACATCGCTGGAAAACCAGCGATGTTCCCTGCAAACGGCGATAACCTCGCTATCTCTGGAATTTTTATCGCATCGGAGAAACGCGTTGTTAATAACGCGCTACCAGGGCGATAAATTCCAGAGATAGCCTGCGTTAGGGAATACGTCGCTAATCACGGCCAGCGATAATTATCGCTGGTCGTTGATAATATGCCCCTTAGTCTTTTCTGTGCACCCACAAAACGCCCCCCTCGAAAGTGACTTTAAAAGAGTGGCTTTTCTCTTGCTAATATTGTTCCAGTCAAAGGTGTCACAGCGTGCAACAAATATATTCTCATTTCAGGAGATAATCATTGTGGAAGCTGGCGTTTCCATTACAAATTGACCTGCAGATCATGATTTACTTATTTTGCCTGATGACAAATCCTGCAAATTGAGAACCACAGGAGGCACAACAGAAAACCAAGGGTCCAATTAATTCCATTAGCTGTTTGGTAGCGACAGGGATATTTGCAAACGTTCGGCTCCATCGCACTGAAATGGCTCTTGGTTTCTTGGCTGCAGAGTCCAGGGTGTAATTTGTTTTCATAAGCGTTCTTTTTAGAATATCCGTGAGCGCGTGCTTGATCTTTGAAGCTTCCGCATCCGCTCAACAAGTAAATCCACTATCTCAGGGTGAAATGTGCGTCAACATCAAATGCTTCTAAAGTCCTCTACTCAGGAAGGCTAATGGGGCGAGAGGCTATCTGCCCTGAGGTTGCAATGCATCTGCTCCTGCTATTCAGCTGACAAAAGTACCTTTCTGTTTCATGTGGTGCTACAGCCTGAACCAAGCTTCGTGTATTTTCATGTAAAAAAAGATTCAATAAATATAAAAATCACTTAGAGAGAACCAGGTATTGATATATTATAAGTGGGGCTCCGACTTTTATGGTATATAAGTTTAGAACTTTTCCACTGTATGTATCCATATTTATTTTTGGCCATCTCATTGCAATTTATCCACATTTGCTATTTATTCATATTTATTGTGTGCTTTGTGAACAAATGTAGTAGGAACTCAAATATTTCCACATTTAATTATCAATAAATGGTCACTCATACTTTAATGCTTGTCAGGTTTTAGCACAAATATAATAAACCAGTACACTCACGTGCAAATATTAGCATAATAGTACAAACACATATGTTGAGATATGAGTTTTTTAAGGAAATCTCATTCCATTTTAACACTGCTCATGCTGTCAATCTGTACTGTTCTTGGCCTGAAATGTATAAATCATAGAATTGAGTAGCTTAATTTCCTATATTTTTCTGCTTTCAAAAATAAATGCAGACAGTAAACACACCTTTTTATCTGTAAAAATCAGTAAAAATTGAAATTTGGAGCCTTAAGTATTAGTCAGTCATACTTAATAAGAGCGTATACCGTGCAGTAATAATGATAAAAGGAAGCTATCAGCACAGACTTACCAATGGATGTGGTGAAAGAGAGCTACAGAGGAATCTCCTTGAAGTGAATGCAAGCGAATAAGCTTCTCTATCAGAGACTCATGAGGCCATATTTATGGCCAAGTCACCCAGTGCAGCGCAGCACTGTGTGACAGGGAAAGGGCAAGAATGTGCTGTATTTAAGGCAATACGGCACATTTCTGCCTTTTCCCCTGCACTGGTGCCCTTTTGGCTGCCTAGCGCCAAAGCAGGCACATTTGGACCATGGTGGGGCGGTGGCACGTGCTCCCCTCCCTGGGCTGATTTTGACCACGGGATCCCCATTCCCTGATGCATTTTTTTTTAGGGGAGAGAGGTAGGCAGACCTCCTCAATAGGCCGTTTTTGGCCCAGGGGACCTCATCCCTAAGGGCCCACCACTGAACTGGATTTATGAGGGGAGTGGGTCTGATTTCGGCCCTGGAATCCCCATCTCCTGGGGCCCTGCCATATTATAAATGGAGAGGGGGCCATGCAGCACCTCTTCCCGGGCTGATTTCATCCCCGGAGACCCCATCTCCTGGGGTCCAGCCATATTCTAAAGTGGGAGGGGCCATGCATCACCCTTCCCCAGGCCAATTTCTGACTCGGGGAACAAATCCCTGGCCAATTAATCAAGAGGGAGGAGGGTCGGGTGTCCATCCAGGGCACCCACCATATCCTTGAGGGAGGCAGCTTGGGGATCCACAAGGCTGCCACGGCCTTAGCCAGCTCCACACATCCAGCGGGAACCGGCATTCCTCTCACCTGCAGGAAGCAGCTAAAAATGCGTGCTGGAGCAATATTTAGATCTGCGGGCAGGGAAACAGATCTGAAGTCCACCCTCAGTTGGCAGGAACATTTTTAAAGCTCACACCAGCTGGTAGCAAACTTCGTGTTTCCTCTCGCTTGGTGGGATCTTTGAAATTGCTCCTGTCAAGCGAGAGCAAACAAAGGGAAACCGCTATGTCCCAGGTGTGGGCATACCAGGACATAGCAGGAGCTGGCCTTTGGGGGTGGGTCCCCAGGGCCATTTGTGGCTTCAGGAGGGGGGCCACACCCCCCTCCCTATTTATAATAAGGCCGGACCCGGGGATGGGATCCCTGGGGTCGAATCGGCCTGGGGAAGGGGCCACATGTACCCCTCTTCCCCATAATAATATTATCAATTCCCTCGGGACCTGCCCCACCCAGGGGCATAAATAATAAAAGCATGGATGACTGCGCTTGTTTTGTTAAAAAATGTTGAAGCGGATTCTCCGTGAATTCACGGCAATCTAAAAAAATAAAATGATTTTGGCCACCAGTGGGGTACCTGTGTGACCACACCACCAGGCCTAGATGGACCTACCCTGCCTACTTGTGGGTTTTGTTTACATTTTTCTTGTCAGGCTGAGTACCGACTCCCAAGATGGCTGCCAACACTTTCTGGTTGTACTGATGCAAGCCAATTAGATCTCACCATGAGCTCTTTCGGATCCAGGGTGGATTCCCGCCTCAGGATATACATAAATCTTTTTTTTTAATAACTCAGAAACTGTCATAAGGTTTCTGCACATACACAGATCTATGCACAGGAAAATGGGACCCCGGAATACAGTGGTTTGCCACCATATACCGTAGCACCCAAAAACCCCAACCCAACTAGCTTAGCATCCCATTAGCACCCAAGTACTAATGTTTGGACAACCCAGAACACGGTATCTTTATCTCAGGACTCGCAGAAGCAAGAACACTCTTTCGTCACTCACTCGTACTTGTCCACAAGGTGCGTAGGAAGAGACACTGGATAGTTTAAAATGTTTATTCCAACTTACGTGCTCTAATGTACAGTACACGTGTCAGTACTAATAGCATAATGCATATGACTAATATAAGCAGCATGGTTACAATTCCATAGAATACAAACGGGGAAAGCATCTCGGAGCTCAGTGGATAAACGTATAAATTACATTACCACCCTCCCCTTGCAGTAAGATAGTTTATTATAATAATAGAAGACCTCTGGGCTTTGACTAGCGAACCCCCATACCTCAGTCTCTAGATGCAGAATTACATCAGCAGGACATCATAGCTCTTCTCACTGAAAGGGATTTCTCCAAGTGTGTTAAGCGCTAGTAAACCACAGTATTAAAAGCATACCAAATTCTTCATGGCAATTGCACCTAATGTTATGTCTGGGTGCGCGAGACTGGCCATATCAGGAAGAACCAAAATACATTGTTATGCGACCTTGTACATGTTTGTGCAGACTGAGCCCAAAAAGGTGAACAACAGAAAATGCAGACAGTGCAAAAGAACTTGGCACGAGCAAAGGGCGAGGGAGGCCCGGCTCAGTGTAACGTGCGCAAAGAAAAGCAGCATGGCAGCCAGGCCTAGGCCAACATAACAAGGCAGGTAACAATCCACAAGACACCCTCCCCTGGTCAGTCCAGAGGCCAGGACAGAGGCCCATCAGAGGAAAAACAGAGCCGTCGGAGCACAGGGAGCGCCCAAACGGCGAAGGGCAGGTCAATCCATGAAAGTGTAAGTGCAGAGAAAAGCCATACCCTCCAAGAGTTCATCATTGGAATTGTCAAAAAACATAGATGCCATCCAATCCATGAGATCAAAAGAGCAGGAATGCTCCTCAACAAAGGGAGCATCCAAAAGCAATGCGGGACAGCTTGCGTGATAATTGAAACAGCTTCGTTGTAGGAGATCCTGGGCAGCCGCCCAGATATCCCATTGCGCCAAAATCCCCAGTGCAGCCGCACGCGCCATACAGCCAGCAACGGAACAGTCCTGCTCATGGGCCTCTAAGGGACCCATCAACTGAACAAAATCCGGAACAGACAATGACGAATTGGAGAGGCAATAATCCAGAGTCCAGGTGAAAGGACAGCGGACACAAGTCATCACAGGTTGCACGCAAGTGAAATACGCAAAGCGAAATGAAAGAGTATATGACACACTCAGTGTCGCCAATGGCAAGACACCAAAACCGGCCAAAAGGCGCTCACGGAGCAGCTGGAGGCGTTCTGGATCGAGCAGGTCCCATCGGGGAGCAGCCATTGCGCAGAAAGCAAATTAAGAGCAAGACACCAGCCGCTAAAGCGAGGATCAATGGGAAACCGCCAAAGACACTGGAAAAAATAGAATGTATGAAAGCCGGGATGGCACCAAAAATAGTTTGGAAGGAGGACACCAAGCCCGACCCCACGACCTTAAAAAAGTGTACTAGGCCTTCAGTGTTAGATGCGTTAAAAATACGATGTATTAACTCCCCAAAATGTTGGGGGAGATTAGTATTTAAAAGGGCCTGTATTTCACTGTGGGTACTCGCCACCTGGAGAATGAATGTCTCCCGGGCGGACGTGAGCATAACTTCCTCGTTTAATAATAGTGCCTTTATTCTGCTCAGTCTATTGAAATCTGCTTCCATGGTAGGGATGGAAGGCCAAATAGAGATATCAACCTTGCCATGAGGGGGAGGAAAAAGCACATTTTTGCAGCAGACAACCCTGTGCGAAACTGTTACAATGTAAGGAATGCCAGCTTGCAGGCCACAACAGTTTTCGTTATTTAAAAGTAAATAACTACCATTGGAAAGGAGAGTGAAAGTAGGTGAAATAACAGGAGCAGGAATACCTTTCAGCACACAAGCAAGATTAGGAGCGGAAACGCTACATGAGCCATGCAATTTAATGTGTTTACAAATAAGCGAATGACCCATAGTCGAGTCGCAGTACTCCCCGTGAGAAAGACTTCCTTGCCGTCCCGAAGGCATTTATACATGAAAGGCAAGGACCAGAGTTCATGCAGGAAAGCACTGCCCAAGGGCCGGTAACGGCCCACAGGATAATGTTTCATGCACGAGTCAAATTCAAACAAGGAAAAAGGTAAAGCGATAACCCCATGGACTAGCCATACAGCAGAATCGAGTTCTGCAACAGAGAACGGCAAAGGATCCATCTTTTCGATATGTAATAGAGTGTAAGTTGCATCTTTCATGGACATAAATTGCTGTTTGTCAGTTAAGTTAAAAGGTAGAAACAAGGCAGAGGTGTTCAAAAATGCCAAGGAACTTTACCTAACTTGAGCGTTTGTAAAGTCCATGCAAATTGCATAACTGAACGCAATTGATTCTGACCATGATATAACACAGAAACATCATCTTGTACAATATCAACAACAGAAGACACAATATTCTCCAAAGTATAAATGCGAGAAGACAGGGTATTAATACTATTGTCAACAACAGCAAGCACCTTTTCCAAATTTGCTTGATCTATTTCCCGAAGACGGGAAGCAGCTTCCATTTGTGATAGCTTCCAGAGTTCATTATATGTTTCATAAATGAATCTTTTAGGTCGGGGACCACGAGGTCCCAAAACAAAGTCGGACAGATCAATATTGCCTGAAAGGAGGGACAAATGTTGTTTAACAGAATCAAGGGACGAATGTTGCAGCCATTGTTTGCATAATTTACCAACAGAATATGTAGTGACAGTACGGGAAGCAGTAAATCTCGGATCAGGCCTATTCTGTGTGTAGCTAGTACCAGAATCGTGAAAACGTATTTGACATGCGTTAGATGATATAGGCCATACTAACCAGGGTGACTGAACCAGCTCAGAAACATTAAATGAATTATTCTGTAATAGAGCCTGCAGGGACACGAGGGACATATTGAATCGTGAGCTTTCATTGGGAAAACTCGACAGGGATGGTATGGATGGAGTATTCAATTGTTTAGTGGTTGCTAAGCCCCAACATGTAGTCTGATAGATGGAGACATTGAGGAACATAATTTGTGTAGGGATGAGGCAAGCACGGTGTAATGCCTCGGTTCCCTGTACCTGCCATGGCTTGGAGCCCCAAATAGATTTTAAATCCACTGTATTATCCCAGTACTCATAACCACCCACAGCTAGGGCACTTAGAAAGGAACCTGAATAAAGCAATTTGGTGTGTGTTAACATAATTTTCTGAGTTGATGTGTTATTTAGTCTAAAATAATAGGATGCAGGGTTCGACCGATTAAAATCAGTGAAATAATTAAACTTATTTCGAAGAGTTTGAGAGCTACCTGGCAAGGGGTTTGGACAATGTTCCCATTGGGTATAGTTAACAGAACTACGCAGGGCACTGGGCTTATGGAGAAAATGATTACCCCAATGTTGGTAACAATACAAATCGGCATAATTAGCAGAATTCATATATAAATCTTCAGCATTAAAAGATGCATAATATTTTAAATCGGCAAACAATGCTTCAACGGCATGCACATCCCAATCATCAGAATGAATATTATTTTGTACTACATCACCCATTGAAACACGAAGGACATTAGGTACATTAATAATTTCCGTCGGACCATGGATTTGATAATTCACTGCATCCCATACGATGCCATCAGCAACTGGGAAAGCTGAAATGTTCACAAATGTGTGGTCACGCTTCATGATGTGAGACGAGGAATGAGGAGCCAAAGTTCCAGAAACATAGTCTACAGCAGAGCGTTCAGGTAAATAGTGACCATTAATTAGTAGAAAAAACACTGTGACAAAGCCAATGGACATGAACAAAAATATCAAGAAAAGTACCAACCAGATGTATGTCCAGGGTGGAATCAAAAAATTGTCTCTAAACCAGGATATAAAAATACTGAACTTGGATGGAACTTTTGAAGATGTGGAATCCGAATCAAAGGAATAACGAGTCGGGCCAAGTGGCGTTGTTGGTTGATGTGCCACCGATTCTGATGCAGGATAAGTATACTCGTCCTCGTCGATATTGGTGGAGAGTTGGGGATCAATCGTAGTTTCAGGCAAAGTAGAGGATTCAGGCAAATCAACCATCTCAATTACAGCATCAGCGATCGTTCGTGCAGATGGACTATGAACATATGTCCGATAAATGGCAGGACAAGAGACCGCTGGTGTGACACTATTCAGGATCGGCCAGGCGCTGTAGCTTGACATTTTCCACTGAGATGTATCTGTTCTCCTTGCGACCAGGAAGCGGTGGTAAAATGACTGTACGTGTTCCCTTCAAGCCCAGAACTGGAACCGGTGCACGAAAAGAGGGGCCGAATTCTTTTTTGTTTTCAACCTTTTCTCGAACCAGTTCTCCAACCTTTGGAAGCCAGCCGGCTACCGGAATCTGCAACGCAGGATCTGTGGCTGAAGGCAAATGTGTAGTTGCAAGTTTGTCTCGGGCTTCTTGTAAGTCCTGTAACATAGCAGAATGGTTATCTACATCAAACTTGGCGGATTGCGCCGCGATGTCTGGACCCTCAAGGTCAGGCACAAACATTCTTATGCCAAAGAGCATTTCGTATGGGGTCCGCCCACCCAGAGGTCTTCTAGGGAGATTATTAAGTGCACGCTGAACGGTATACAAATGGGCCAGCCAGTTCCTGCCAGTACCTATAACCCTAGCTGTTAAGGATTGCTTTAAGTCACGGTTCATTCGTTCAACGATAGAGTTGCCCTCAGGCCTATACGGAGACGAAAATTTCACCCGCACCCCAAGCGAAGCCATTGCATCCTTGTAAGCCCTAGAGGCAAACGCTGGACCTTGGTCCGAATGGAAGGTGCCGCATGCGAAAATTCCCACAAAGACACGCAAATCCCTGATTACATTTCGGGCGTCAGCACTCCGTTGTGGCCAGACCCAGAGAAACCGTGTGCACGAGTCCACTGCCACTAAGATGTATTTATAGGCAGTGTCTGATGAGAATGGACCGCAGTGATCCAAGTAAACACACCCAAAGGGTCTGTTAGCAATGCAGAGCGGGGTTTGTGGTGGACGTGTTACCGTTGAAGGCTTAATCTGTTGACAAACATCGCAAGAAAGCACAAAAGCACGGGTGTCTTTATACAATCCACGCCACCAATAACGCTGCTGCAAGATGGAAACTGTAGCTGACACACCTGCATGAGCCGAAGCCATGCCTTCGTGTGCAGCTGATATCAAGGCACTCCTGCGGTCCGCGTTGGGGATCAGCCGATCTCCAACGTCAGGTATAGTTACATAAGGAACCTGATCGGGACTTAATGTGTAAGAATACTTGGAAGGGAAACCTGTAGGGTAATTATTACCTTCCTTGGTTGCAGCAATAGCTGCTAATATAACAGGGTCTATTTTAGACATGGACCTGGTAACCGCTGCTACTGAACACGTGACTACTGCTGAACGGGCAGCTTCATCTGCCAGATCGTTACCTATAGCGTGTGCGCCCACCCGCTGATGGCCTAAGGTGTGAACCACCTGTGTGAGGGGCAGACGTTGTTGCAATTCTGCCACTCGAACCCAAAGCATTTTATGCTTAATTGTGCTCCCTTTTGCGTCCTTGTAGTCGTTTTTCGACCAGAAAAACAGATTGTCATTGTAAGATTGTACACAGTAAAAAGAATCACATACAATAAGAGTGGTCTCATCCTGAGAAGCGAACTCAAGTGCAAGTAGCAATGCATGCAGCTCGGCCAATTGTGCGGTACTATCTCCAAGTGTGCGAGTATGCACTGCAGAGGATTTGAACTTTCCATCTACAAAGGAACCCGCAACAATAGCACATGCAGCTGAATAAGCGTGCTTGGACCCAGTGGCCGGTTGCGCCGAACCATCGGTGTAGATCACACATTTGTAATCCTCAAGCGGTAATAAAAACAAAGGAGGAGGATGAACGAATTCATACTGCAAAAACTCCTGAGTCTGCAGAGAAGAATCAAAAACAAAAGTGACGTCCGAAGACGTCAAGGATGTAGCCCATTGTATCCAACGGGGATGCATTGCTTTTGAGTTCGGTACACTTGCCTTTGTTACTGCCTCTAGGGCAGGACAGGGTGTTACCACTAGAATCCGCTTTCCCTGTGCCAGTGCGCGTTCTTTTAGAATCGCCATTTGCACTGCAGTTAGAACTTTTTCGACAGAGGTAAAGCGCAATTCAGCGGAAGTGTACAGATGTGACTTGTATGCGATGGGTACTGTATCACCTTCATTAAAGGTTAAGTATGTGAATCCCACCGCCCCGGAATTATTCTAATCACCAGGTTTGTGTGGTTATCACGAGTCAAAAGATATTTAGACTCCAAAAGGTCTGTCTGCAAAGACTGCAGAATTGAGGTATGCTCAGGCAGCCAGCAAGACCTTGAATAAGTAGGTTGTATCAAAGCATACAAAGGCTTGATACGCTGGGCATATTCGGGAATGTAAGTACGCCCGAAATTCAGGAAACCCAGCAAAGACTGAAGTTTCTTCAGAGTATTTGGGGGGCACAAATGTGCACATTTTTCCAAGAAATGGGGGGCTAAGCCCTTACCTTCGTTGTTGAGCTCATAGCCCAAGAACAGAACGGTAAATTCAGCAATGTGTGATTTAGCAAAGTTAAATTTGTAACCCTGCTCCGCAAATTCAAGAATAATGCGGTCCACACGGGACAAATGCTGAAATAATTCGTCGTCCGTCAGATAGATGTCATCTACGTACGAACATGCGTCTTGATCAATGTCATTTAACAAAGAAACAACACGGGCGGCGAATATACCCGGACTATTTTTGTAGCCCATGGGTAAACGCCGGAACTGGAATAATTTACCACCGGAAGTGAATGCGGTCCATTGACCACTCTCCGGGGCTAGGTTGTGCGTGTAGAAACCGTTTGAAAGGTCAAGTGTCGTTTTGTATTTTTTACGAACAAGACTGTCTACAAGCGCAGAACTGTGTGTATTTTGCACCGCAAAGTTCCGACAATGTGTATTTAAATGCCGGTAATCCAAAACTAAGCGGTACGTTCCATCGGGTTTAGAAACCACGAAAAGGGGATTGTTCATAGGTGATACGCATGGTTCAATTACTCCCTGATATTCCAACTGTGTCAGAATTTCGGAGACGGGGCCTTTTGCCTGCCGTTTGATGGGATATTGGGGTTGTGGCTGCGGTAGTGACCGCAAAGGTATTGCATGAGGAGGTGATTCTTCATCCCATCCCACATGGTTGCGGTATAACGCTGGTGCCAGGTACACAGCCCACTCAGCTGCAAGTGCTTCAGCTTTGTCTTTTGGGACATGCCGTGAGAAGCTTGGAAGGATTACCTCCTCTCCTTTATGTGCAGCGAGAACGAATGGGGGTGGCCAATCCACCTCTGCTAACAAAATGTCATATGAAGAGGTTAGATTTTCCCAAAAAATCCCTTTTATTTCACGCGGTATGTCACCTTCAATTTGTATGACTATATTATATAGTCTGTCAGGGGGTGCCACTCTCGTGTCAGCTGTCTCTACAGTAACGAATGTTTCAGTTGCTGTCGCCTCCATATGAGGACGTAGCGCCTCCCGCACTATGGTAACTTCCGCGGCGCTGTCTAGGAGGGTCACTGCCCACGTCCAATTCTGGAGTCTCGTTCTCACGGTCTGAGGCATATTTCGCTGTGACAGCGGCAACCTTTTTCTTCTGAAATTGCGGTCGAGGAAGATGAAAGTCTTCTGCTTTCCCTCTGACTTGTTGTCGAGGTTGGTCTCGCTCCTGGGGAGCCTCTCGGCCCCTTCCTCTATCTTGCCGTCCTCCTCCACCAGCCTGTGACGACGTCTGGGCCTGTGAAGAACGAGGAGAACGCGTATCAGAGCTCTGAAACCTTTCTGGTGATTTAATCCTTGACCTATCACGTAAATCATAAGTACGTTCAGAAGAAACCGAAACTGGGGAAGCGCCTCTCGACCCCGGCTTCTTTTGTTGCTTACCCTGTTTTTTCTGTCTCCAACTCTTTTTAGTGAAGACCGGTTTATCATCTTTCTCAGATGCACTTTTTGCTTGTGTAACTTGCGTTTGCGATTGAGTTTGCATTTTGTACAAAAGGCTTGTTGCCCAGGCTATTTCTTCCAATTGTTTTATAAGCCCGGGCAATAATTTTCGGTAATTCGCGGGGCCTGTCCAACTCTGGGACCAAAGCCAAAGCATTCGCTACTTGAAAGTTCATAGCATCGCCCTTGACATTTCCAAGGATCAGCTCAGCTACTACATCAAACACTCCCACTAGTCTCATCCCTAATTCCACAGCCGCTTCAGGGCCATGTTCATCCTGTACTTTTTTAATTACAGAGGGTAGAACCGTCATGGAAGGAGTTCCAAAACATTTTGAATAAACTGCTGCGAATACCTTACCCCAGTTTTCACATGATGTCAAATCGGGGATTATGTCTTTTGGCAAACTTATCGTGAGGATGCGGTGTTTATCTACTGGGGATGTATGGGGAAACACTGCTTCTATCTGATCGAACTTTTCTGCAAGCCAGTAAGGATAGTCGTCCTTATTTTGTGGACGTTTGCCCATCACAGAATTTACCATGACAGGACTTATAGTCACTCCAGCGGCTATAGCTGGTTGGCCTGCGACTACAGGAGCAGCTCCATGTAGACTACCTGTAACGTATGTCACTAGGGCTCGATGCACTCGTACCAATTCGGTATGCATAGTGCGCAGTTCCGCAAGCGGTAATGCCAGATAATTTGGATGCGGGGTATACCCGGCCAATACAGGCCAAGTGGCCCCCTGAATTGACAAGGGGCCTAAACGAACTGCGGTAGTTGGTTGTGGTAGGGCGCCATTAAACCAAACACGGTGCTGCCAAGCCGTGAGAGGTACTTCAAGAGTGGTATAGGGTCGATAGGCAGCAGGAATAACGGTGGGTTTATATTCATGAAACAGATTATCATCTGCCTCCACCGCTTCAAAAGTGATCCAAGTGTAAAACACCTCAAAGTGGTAAGCCGGATCGGCTTGAACCACAAAGACCAAATCGATCCCTGTATCAGGCACTCCATACACCCGTAAGTGGTCTCGGAGTGCTCCTCGACTATGTGCAGCAATCGCCACACCAGCCATGACTAAACAATAATATCCGACAACCTAACAGGGAGCACAAAAATGGGTCTGTTAACTAACCTTTTTAATAACATCAAGCTTGAAAGAACCTATAAAACATTCAATATAGGAGGTATCACCGTCACATACGCCTCCGGAAGCGTACGCGAGGGGTTTGTGGACAAGCACAAGTACTACTCAAGCGTCTCGCAGATAAGCTGCCCCACGGTGGTCGCGCCATGTCATAAGGTTTCTGCACATACACAGAGCTATGCACAGGAAAATGGGACCCCGGAATACAGTGGTTTGCCACCATATACCGTAGCACCCAAAAACCCCAACCCAACTAGCTTAGCATCCCATTAGCACCCAAGTACTAATGTTTGGACAACCCAGAACACGGTATCTTTATCTCAGGACTCGCAGAAGCAAGAACACTCTTTCGTCACTCACTCGTACTTGTCCACAAGGTGCGTAGGAAGAGACACTGGATAGTTTAAAATGTTTATTCCAACTTACGTGCTCTAATGTACAGTACACGTGTCAGTACTAATAGCATAATGCATATGACTAATATAAGCAGCATGGTTACAATTCCATAGAATACAAACGGGGAAAGCATCTCGGAGCTCAGTGGATAAACGTATAAATTACATTACCACCCTCCCCTTGCAGTAAGATAGTTTATTATAATAATAGAAGACCTCTGGGCTTTGACTAGCGAACCCCCATACCTCAGTCTCTAGATGCAGAATTACATCAGCAGGACATCATAGCTCTTCTCACTGAAAGGGATTTCTCCAAGTGTGTTAAGCGCTAGTAAACCACAGTATTAAAAGCATACCAAATTCTTCATGGCAATTGCACCTAATGTTATGTCTGGGTGCGCGAGACTGGCCATATCAGGAAGAACCAAAATACATTGTTATGCGACCTTGTACATGTTTGTGCAGACTGAGCCCAAAAAGGTGAACAACAGAAAATGCAGACAGTGCAAAAGAACTTGGCACGAGCAAAGGGCGAGGGAGGCCCGGCTCAGTGTAACGTGCGCAAAGAAAAGCAGCATGGCAGCCAGGCCTAGGCCAACATAACAAGGCAGGTAACAATCCACAAGACAAAACTACTGAACAGAATTACACCAATAAACAAAAAGAGACCTTTCTAGACCAAGATCTAGCTTTCTGCCATTTGTGATGTAATTCCATTCAGCGGTTTAGGCTGTATTTGTGCCTAAAATCCCTATGGAAATTTGCATGGGCAAAACCCTCTTTTTTTTTCTGCCCCCGCTTGATGAATCACTCCGGCACTATCCAGACAGCAGCTGAAGTGAGTGGCAAACTAGTTTTGAAAATCTTCAAACGGCGCCAAAGTTATTAGCAAAATAATAAAGGCTTTTCCTATGGAAACTAGGTCCGAAGTATAACTACCTGCCGGTGACTGCCAGTAGGTTATATATATATATATATATATATATATATATATATATATATCCATCAAATTTAGCGGTTTGGTTCAACCGCGGTGGTGACGCACCTAATTGAGCGCCAACGACCCGAGCGAAGGAGAACCAAGTTTGGGTGGATATATATATATATAAAAAGTGGCGCGCAAACTGGCGGAGCTAGCCAGTAATTCAATACTTAAACCAATGAACAGTAAAGCATGCTCTCAGGTGAAGAGGATGGATGCAAGAAAGATTTATTACTTCATAAATCCAACGTTTTGGGGGGCCCTAGCAGGGCCCCCATCCCTCTGCGGCCTAAGCTCTGTGGCCTGGAGGGCACCTATGGTGCCTACCACACGGTGCAGGGATGCTTCAAAGCCTTCATTTGTCAATGGAAGCTTGTGCTGTGGGCCTCTTGCACCCGCCGCACAAGGTTACAAGCTTTGATTGACAAATGAAGGTTATGGGCTGTCGCATCATAATAGTGCGGTCGGAACTTCTAACCTAAGGTCGGGTAGTTCCTTTTCTGCAACGGTGTCGGGCAGATCGTAATAAGGCATTGCTCCCACTCACAGGGAGCAGCTATTTGTGCTGCTCCCTCCGGCTGGGAGAAACCTGTTGATCTGCTGACCTGCCCACATCAGTGCGGGCAGGGAAACAGATCAAACATCTGCCCCCAGCCAGCAGGAGCATTTTTAAAGCTCCCGCCCACTGAGAGCAGACCTAGTGTTTGTTCCCATTTGGCAGGAGTTTTGAAAATGCCCCCACCAGCGGGTGCAGGCAGGAAAACCTCTGTGTCACAGCAAGTCAGCCAGCCCAGGGGATGATGCCCTGGGGCCATCAATGGCTCACGGAGGGGGATTCCCTTCCCTTTTTGGCACATTTTGGCTAGGAGTGGGCTCCCCGGGGCCTGTAATGGCTCGGGGAAGGGAGGCGTGCAACACCTTATAACATTGGACCCTAGGGGTGGGCTCCCTGGCTCCTATACTGGCGCGGGGAGGAAAGCTGCATGCCCTCCTCCTTTAATGAATTGCGACACCCCAGGAGTGGGTTTTATGGGGCCTACAAAGGCTGGGGTGTGGCTTGCCTCTCTCCCCTTAATTTGCAGATGCAGCTCTGGGCAACCATTTTGCTTTTTTTTTTTTACCATCCCACAGGAGTCACGCAAGATCGTGGAAGAAATAGCTGTTTTCATTTCAATTTTGGAACGGGGGGTTCTCTGAGTCCCCCCTGGGGGCTAGGCACAGGGTATCCCTATCCTGCTGCCTTATATCTTTATTTTGATTAAACATCAGGACATGGGACCAAGCCACAAGTCCTGTAATGGCTGCCAGCAACAAATTTCTGTTTTTTCTGGTAGCCGATCAGATGTAAAATAACAAATAATTAACCAAACACTATCCAAGTTCTATCTCTTTACCTGTACTTCCAAAAAGATAACACTACAACTTCAAAAAGTGATAACTGTCTGAAAAAAAAGACCTATCACAAACCAGAAAAAAGATATAACAAAGTAAGTATACATAATCTCCTAAAAAATATAAACTCACCCCAAATGTACCACATATGATTCTAATGTATGTTATGGGAGGGCTAGTACATAAGACAATGTTGTAATCAATGTAAGGGAACACAACCACCGCCCAAATGTGACATAAATAGAAGTAAGGGAGGTATTGCAGGACTTTGCAGGATATAAGAGAGGCAAGTACTAGCTCTCAGGAGCCCACAACCAAAATCCTGAAAGATACACTCCCTATAGTCCCCAAACACATCACAGGTCAACTACCAACTATACCCACTTTAAAATGTTTAATTGCAAGAACAAAAAAAAAATAACAGTAATACTCCTCCTACCCCCTAGAAAATACCAAAGCACAGAAATACCTGAACATTTAAAAATTACACATAATGAGGAACCATTCCAGTTACGTGACAGCCTAAACAGTGATACATGAATCCTAATATTTTCTACAGCAGATAACATGCTAAACCTAAGACATTGTTAAACCTAAATGATGAATGGGACCTTTAAAATGTGCCCCAAACCATTCACTCAGATATGCACCATACATGGAGAATATCAAAACACAAATACCCCTTTTATATATGCCATACTACCAAATAAACAAAGCAGCACTTACTGCAAAATCTTAAACCACATTAAACATAAAACAAATAACTACTAACCACAAAAAATAATCATAGACTTTGAACAAGCCATGATTCACACCATTTAAAAAATGTACTCCCACACAGCCATAAAAGGCTGTTATTACCATTTCAACCAAAGCATATGGAGACACCTCTAACAATTTGCACTAAGTGTAGAATATGCTACAAACAGCCATTTGTAATTAAAATTGATAGCCCTAGCCTATGCCCTGTCACAGTAGTTAACCAGAATAATTTAATAATGGAAAGCCCTTTCTAACAAAAAACTAAAGACAAACTAAGCCCCTAATGGATTATTTTGAAGACACTTGGGTTGGCAGAATGTATTGCTCCGGTCATGGACGCCAAATTCATATTTCAAATATCATTGTGGAATGCCTATGACAGCATCTTGGCACAGGAAGCCAGAACAAACAACACAGTGAAATGATGGCACAATGCCTTCCAATCCACACTAGGAAGAACCCTACCTACACTCTAAAAATGTATAAAAGCATTACAAAAGGAGCAACGCTACCAACAACTATGAATGAAGCACCCTGTTACCCAAATTGTACCTAAACTTATCAAACAAACCAAAAGAATATACAACATGCTACAATGTAAAGTCAAAATCTTCATAAACAACAAAGAATAGATTACTTAGAAATAATAGCCAAATATATATAGTAAACTACAAAAGTCCCCAAAAAACTGTCAAAAAATTTAAATCAACATAACAAATAATTTTTATATAAATAATAAACATAATATTTTATTATATCATTCTAAATATTAAATAAAACTCCAATGTCAACTAAGACTGAGATAATGAAATAATCTATACATCATTTAACATGAAAAATGTAAGCCTCGGCCGCAAAAAACTCAAAGAACAAACATAATCCTCCACATAAAAAACATTCAACACATAAACCACACATTTCCAAATAACAATCACATACTATTTACACAAACAATAAAATATACCACCCAAACCAAATAAAATAAATATTACTTACTGTTCTGGAGCTGCAGATTTACCTCTGTATCCATGTATTCTTCTTTATTCTTTATTCAGCAAATGCTGCCAAATATGCACACATGACTATAGCTCACCTGAAAACTTTAAACAATAAAATCGATACAATCCTTAAAACCATGATAAAAGTAATTGATAGACATATCTTGTCTAACAACTTAATCAAAGACAATACTAGCTATGGAATTTCAAAGTGTAACTGGAGCCGATGGCTTCTACTTCTGGGTTCCAGTAACACCTCATTAGGATGGGTCAATAAATAATAGTGTGGGGCTAGAATTTTATACGGCAAACAGTAACAACAGCAATAAATAATGCAATACATTACTCAGGGCCCAACACTACCCTGTCTGATTCTCCATACTCCCATTAAAAAGCGGGACAGAGCAAACACGGTCAATGGTGTTCTGTCAGGTCTAAGGATTCTGGTTTCTTTCCTTGAAGTCAAAAATAATAATTCACCAAAAACTGGAAAATATTTTCCAAAAAGCCCCCAAAAAATGCAAAATAACACAAATCTAATAGAGATTAATCAAAGGAATCCAAAGTTTGTAGGTACCATAAAAAACAAAAAAGTGTTTAAAAAAATAAACGCTCATGGAAATCAAAAAATAAGAAATCAAAGTTAAAAAAGGTAACTCCCAATCCGACATGTTCGTAGAGAAATATCTGTTAAGTAAGCAATAAAACTTACCCAGAAAACACATTACATTGCCAAAAATACATAAACATTACACTTAATCATCATAAAATATGAAACATAACACAATATAACATAATGATACAGTACTAGAACAGTGTATGAAACCCCAAACTACACACTAGTGAAAAACACTACTATTAGTTTAACTAAACATAGAACAAAACCACTAACAGCACTATAACTACACTCTAGACCTGCCCTATACATCCCCCCTACCCTCAAAGCCCTTAAAAAAACCTTTGAAAAGGACTTACCTGCTCTGATGAACAGCAGCACCTTACCGTGACCTGGATCCCAGAAAGCAGACTAAAAATGTCACAAACAGACTACAAAAAAGATGGTAGCTGTAACAAAAAATCGGCGCTAAATGAAGCTAACAAAAAAGACTATCTCCCCATAGAAATGAATGGCAAATAATTTAAAAAGATTGAATAAATGTATTAATTTTTTAAAAAGAAATTACACATGAAAAATGTGGCAAAGTTTTTTTGTATAGTGTTAAAAAAAACTGTAAACTATAAATTAAATAATAGTATATAAAAATTACAATTATTTAATTTATACTGAAAAAATGATGTAAAATGAAGTTGATATTATGAATGTAAAACAATTTAAGAAATTTAAAAAAAAGTTAAATGATGGAAAAAAGGTGGAAAATGTACAACACACAATACTATTTAAATATGATTTACATTTTTATGCAATGATAAAAAATTATTTTATAAAGGTTTAATTTATCTATATATAAAAACGTATTTTTAAGTTGCAATACATGTTTAAAAATATACATTTAATAAACTTTGAAAACATAAATACAATTTTTAAAATGTGTTACGCCTTTATTCTACATAAATATGTAATTTATAACATTATTTATTACATACATACAACTGACAGATTTTTTAAATTGTATTTCTAAGAATCAACAATACAAATTAAATAACATAAACTATTTCTACTGCATACAAATACAATTTAAACAAAGGATTTCACACTAAAATTATAAAAATGTAATAATCACATTCGAACATAAACCATTTTTAAGAAAGTGTTGAACACTAAAGGGGTGGCATTTAATATCCCAGTCAAGTCTAAACAAATTTGGAGAAGTTGTTGGACACAAGAGGTGTAACATTTACTATTCCAACTCCAATCTAAACCAGTTTGGTAAATGTGTTGGACACTAAAGGGCTGACATTTACTATTCCCACTTCAATCTAAACCAATTTTGGGAAGGTGCTGTTCACTCCAGAGGTGACATTTACTAATCCCACTCCAATCTAATTTGGGTAAGGTGTTGAACATTAAAGGTGTTTGACAGTAAAGGGGTGATATTTACTATTCCCACTCAAATCTAAACCAGATTGGGGGATGGTGTTAGATACTAAAGGGGTGACATTTACTATTTGCTCTAGAACATGGGTACTCACAAACTTTCTCTCGGGGGCCAAATTTACAGTGTGGTTTGTGGCCGAGGGCCGCACCGGTGGGGCGGGGTCATTGGGGAGGGGCGGGTCTAGAGCAAAACAAAACTGTGGCCATGAGGTGGAACACAGGCCCCTGCAGAGGACACCTTCGTCCACTGAGCCACCGGACCCGGCATACACATCTCTCTCTCTCTCTCTCTCTCTCTCTCTCTGTCTCCCTCCCTCTCTCTGTCTCCCTCCCTCTCTCTGTTTCCCTCCCTCTGTCTCTCCCTCTGTGTACCTCCCTCTGTCTCTCCCTCTCTCTGTCTCCCTCTGTCTCCCTCTCTCTGTCTCCCTCTGTCTCCCTCTCTGTCTCCCTCTGTCTCCCTCTCTCTGTCTCCCTCTGTCTCCCTCCCTCTGTCTCCCTCCCTCTGTCTCTGTCTCCCTCTGTCTCTCTCTCTCTGTCTCCCTCTGTCTGTCTCCCTCCCTCTCTGTCTCCCTCTCTCTCTGTCTCCCTCTCTGTCTCCCTCTGTCTGTCTCCCTCCATCTCCCTCCCTCTCCCTCTGTCTCCCTCCCTCTCTCTCTGTCTCCCTCTCTCTCCCTCTCTCTCTCTCTCTCTCCCTCCCTCTCTCTCTCTGTGTCCCTCCCTCTCTCTGTCTCCCTCCCTCTCTCTGTCTCCCTCCCTCTCTCTGTCTCCCTCTGTCTCCCTCTATCTGTCTCCCTCTATCTGTCTCCCTCTATCTGTCTCCCTCTATCCGTCTCCCTCTATCCGTCACCCTCCTCCCTCTGTCTGTCTCCCTCTGTCTGTCTCCCTCTGTCTGTCTTTCCCTCTGTCTCCCTCCCTCTTTGTCACCCTCCCTCTCTGTCTCCCTCCCTCCCTGTCTCCGTCCCTCTCTGTCTCCGTCCCTCTGTCTCCGTCCCTCTGTCTCCCTCCCTCTGTCTCCCTCCCTCTGTCTCTCCTTGTCTCCCTCTGTCTCCCTCTGTCTGTCTCTCTCTGTCTCCCTCCCTCTCTGTCTCCCTCTCTCTCTGTCTCTCTCTATCTCCCTCCCTCTGTCTCTCCCTCTGTCTCCCTCTCTCTGTCTCCCTCTCTCTGTCTCCCTCTGTCTCCCTCTCCCTCTGTCTCCCTCTGTCTCCCTCTCCCTCTGTCTCCCTCTCTCTCTGTCTCCCTCTCTCTCTCCCTCTCTCTCTGTCTCCCTCTCTCTCTGTCTCCTTCTCCCTCTCTCTCTGTCTCCCTCTGTCTCCCTCTCTCCCTCTCTCTCTGTCTCCCTCTCTCTGTCTCCGTCTCTCTCTGTCTCCCTCTGTCTCCCTCCCTCCCTCTGTCTCACTCTCTCTCTGTCTCCCTCTCTCTCTCTGTCTCCCTCTCTCTCTGTCTCCCTCTCTCTCTGTCTCCGTCTCCCTCTCTCTCCGTCTCCCTCTCTCTCCATCTACGTCTCCCTTGCTCTCCGTCTCCCTCTCTCTCTGTCTCCGTCTCCCTCTCTGTCTCCCTCTCTCTCCCTCCCTCTGTCTCCCTCCCTCTGTCTCCCTCTGTCTCCGTCTCCCTCTCTCTCCGTCTCCCTCTCTCTCTGTCTCCCTCTGTCTCCCTCTCTCTCTGTCTCCCTCTCTCTCTGTCTCCCTCTCTCTCTGTCTCCCTCTCTCTCTGTCTGTCTCCCTCCCGGGCCTGAGCTCCCTGGCCTTGGCTCAACTCTCTGACTACAGGCTGGCGGGAAACATCACATCACAGGCTCTTAACGCACACCTCACCCGGCTCTCACTCCCTGCTGCCCTCCGTCACCTCACCCGGCTCTCACTCCCTGCTGCCCTCCGTCACCTCACCCGGCTCTCACTCCCTGCTGCCCTCCGTCATCTCACCCGGCTCTCACTCCCTGCTGCCCTCCGTCACCTCACCCGGCTCTCACTCCCTGCTGCCTTCTGTAACCCTCTGCCATCTCACCCGGCTCTCACTCCCTGCTGCCCTCCGTCACCTCACCTGGCTCTCACTCCCTGCTGCCCTCTGTCATCTCACCCGGCTCTCACTCCCTGCTGCCCTCCGTCACCTCACCCGGCTCTCACTCCCTACTGCCCTCTGTAACCCTCTGCCATCTCACCCGGCTCTCACTCCCTGCTGCCCTCCGTCATCTCACCCGGCTCTCACTCCCTGCTGCCCTCCGTCACCTCACTCGGCTCTCACACCCTGCTGTCTTCTATCATTCTCTGTCACCTCACCCCGTGTGTGTGGCAGCCCGGGCTGAGACAGCTTCCCCGGCACACACACAGCCGCACCTGAGTACTTCACTGGTCTTTAAAAGACCATTTGCATGATAACAAGGCTTTGTTGTATTTCACCTCTTCTTAGCGCCCCTGCAGCTCCACTCGGACTATCGCTGGAATCGCCCGGCCCCCATAGAGCAGAGTCTGTGTTTGCTGACACTCTGTAAAAAAAAAAAAAAAAAAAAAACCACAGGTACGATGTCTGCAAGGTCCGCGGGCCGCCAAGGAAGGCTTGCCGGGCCGCTGGCGGCCCACGGGCCGTACTATGAGTACCCGTGCTCTAGAATCTAAAACTTGACATGCAAGGCGCCACACACTAAAATTGTAATATACACAATCCATACGCCATACTCACAAATAATTATTTAACTATAAAATAAATGTAAAATTACTTCAAAAGCACACTATCACATAATATTAACCTATTATATATTAATAATTAAGCATCTACTATTATTATTATTCAAATATTAATATTATTAAAAATTAAACATAATAGGAAACTGATTATTGAATGAACAAATGTTTCATAAATAAACTGATATCATATAATTGCAGAAAAAATATAAATGTATACATCATTAATACATACTTATATTATGTCCATATAATAATTAAATAATATTTCAATAATATTTAAAGTAAATGTAAATATAAAAATACATTTTTTCCAAATATTTTATTATTTATATTTTAATTTTCAACATATATTTTAAAAAATATGTTAATGTTGATAAAATGTTGTATTTTTAAAATGTAAATTAAATTTGATTTTAAAAATGTTTAATTGCTTCACATTAATAAATTATTTTTGATATATCTGTATTTTTATAAATGTGTTTTATTTTTATTATTTAATTTAATATAGATAATATAGATATTTAAAAGTATCATACACGATTATTTATTAAATTTGTTAATGTAACAAGAAATGTAAATATGTCACTTTACAAATTTGCATATAATTAAAATAATAAACACTATAGATAAATTAAATTATCCACTTTTTAATACTGTCCCCACCCTAAGCCACTAAAAACTCAGTATCCTGCTGCTAAAAATGTTTTTTAATCCATTATTTTTTTACATTAAAACAACTAAAAATACTAATTTCAACAATTTCATAATTAATAAATTATCTTCTTAAAATCAAAAATATTAAACATATATTATAAAACACATTACATTAAATTACATACAAAATAAATAACACAAAGACTATTACATACGACAATATTTTTTAAATGATATTAAAACAACACTTAAAGCGATATTCTTACCTACGATATTCCTGTCGATTATATTTTTGACATTCCGATATTCTTGACATGATAATTTTATATCACGATATTTTTAATTTGATATTTTGTGTAAGCATCCCAACAAAGTATATCATGTAACCTAAATATGCCTATCGAATTAGTTTGTTAATGGCCCAATGTATTGTGTTTGGTACTCACTGTGGCCTTTTGATCAGGTGACCTAATTGATGTAATTCACTTGTTGATATGAAAATAAATTTCATGCCCAGACCACTTGCCCCTTAAAGATATAATTGTATTTTTACTTCCATGTGCCAGTGTCAATATGCCTGCTATTTAATAATGGTTCACGTAGTAAAAGAGAAGGTATATGGCCACATAACGCACAGTCTTCCCTTAGTGATTCATTTTTTGGAGCTCGAAAAAGGAAGATAAAAAAAAAAAAATGGAATGAAACCCAACCGTGTAATCATTAGACGTGGTGTTAACAACCAAGGCAAGTCTTTTCTGACATCTGTCTATTAGCTGAGAAAAATGTAATAATAAAGAAACTCATTAGAAGGCTCACAAGATTAGAAGAGCTAACTTTATCTCTGGCTCTCATTCGAGGCCCGACCTCATTAATGAACTTTGCAGGCTAATGAGAATCTGCTATTTTTTATAGACAACTATAAAAGCAAATCCATTAAGAGAGTTCAATATATATTTCAGCCTGACATTAGTGTATTTTCCTTCAAGTAGGGCATGTGTGCAGCCTTTTTAATGTGAGCTTTGAGAACAGAGCCTTTCCACAGACTTAGGGGTCCATTTTGAGTGCCCCAGTAATCAGGACTTCGTGCATGATTCAATGTTTTTGTTCTCACATTCATTTCGACAGGTAATACATGGGAAAATTTATATGGCAAAAAAAACAGATTCTTAGTTTTTCAGCTCCCAATAGGGGATAACTTGCTGAATTGTGGCATTGTAACCAGTGGCGTAATGCAAAATGATGGGGACCCCTTGCAGAATGTAACGAGGGGCCCGTGTGTCTCTCATATCTCACAGATAGTCATTGTTTTTCCAGAAATTGTCCAGTCTGCGCACATATATTAACTGGAGTTGAGGCAGCATACAGCCCAAATGAGAAACACAAAGCAGTAATTGCCTGTCTGTGTCCCCCAGATGCGCTCTCTTCAGCTTATGCATTAACTCAGTGATTTTCTAAGTTAATGCATGCACTGTAGAGTTTGGGGAAAACAATTGCACCACCTCCATCTACATCAGCGCTCCCCACTAGACTGCAGCAAGATAAGGCCCCAGTTTTCATCAGCTGTGCCTAAACATATGCTTTTTATTTAACCAGACATCCCCCCCATCCCAGGGTCCATCTGATTGACTATTATAATATGTCATGAATCCCAAATCTGCTGTGACTGCTGAATCTGTTTCGTGACCAAGGTTGGACTGGGACAGACAATAGGAGCCAGGGACCAAATAAAAAGTGGCCCCCAGTTAGCGAATCAGATAGCCAAAAAAGTGGCCCACATTTGCAATTTGAGTAGTTTTGAACTTTTAAAGACATACTACATCGGGTTTTTTTGCAAGATATGGGAGACTGCATGCGTTTGTGATTGCTGTAGGCAATGTCTGTGGTAGGAGACTTATGTTCTTATTTTGTTTCTCATTGGATGCAGGGTTGACATCCTTTCTCCTGTAGCACCGCATTAATATAACACGCTAGAATAACAGTGTGTACTGTGTCGTGAAGCGCCGTATCACCTTAAATGTCCCCTGTATAGTCATTTCAATGTCTGTGGTAACATCAGAGAAATAAACATTAAAATCAAGCATTGGCAAAGTCAATAGGTTTCATCTATACGAAATCTATGGGCTTTGTCAATGTTTTTTAAACATGTTACACAGCAGTGACCACGCTGCTGTACAACATGGCTGAAAGTAAAGAAAATAGTGTATGATGCACTCAAGGGTGGCCATGTCATATTGCTATTTTTTTCTTGACTTTTAGCCATGTTGAACAACAGCCTGCGCTGCTGTGAAAAATGTCTAAAAAATATTGACAAAGCCAATAGATCTCGCATAGGCTAAACCTTTTGGCTTTGCCAATGCTTGTTTTAATTAGAGACTGATGCTGCATGAGAATTAAAACGCACGGCAAGTGAAAAGTGATTAATATTCTTGGAGAAAGCAATTAATGAGTAGTAAAAGAGATGCTTCTCATCAGTTTAAATATGTCAACAGCACATTAATGCGTTCTAAATGTTAAAATAGGATTGCTAGTAAAAGTAAACCTTTGGAGACAAATTTCTGTCTGGGATTTGAACTTTAGAAGTGTCTAAAAGAATAAGATACCTAAAAGCAATAATCAGAAGCTACAGTTGATATAACACAGTCTTAGCAAGGAGCAGATATCTCGAAGAACACGGCGTTAGTACTGCTATCTGCAGTCACTGGAACAGTAACAGGTTTGAGTTGCTTGAAAGGATTTTGTACAGGGAGCTGTGCAATATCTGTCAGCCAGTAGCTGGTGCTGAGTGACTGGCGGCCAAGAGATCAAAGCAGGACATACCAAAGGAAGGTTTTCAGCCAAAGTAATTTACAGCTTATACTGATCCTGCTGAGCAGGAAGTGAAAGGCACCATTCGTCTTATTCAATAAAGGAAAGCACACAAAGTCAAGACGGGCCCTATCTTCGATATAATTGTCAAGTGAACGAACACACAAGTAAGTGAAGCTACCAACAGCCTGAACACAACAGTAAAGATCGCATAGGGAATGAAGAAATGTAGGAAGAGGAACTGACTGCTGGAAAAAATGTTTTTCAGATAAACAAGGTTGTTAACCTTTTAGAAATCTAATAAATGTCTATCTCATTTCTTGGCAATCCATCAACTTTTGTAGCATCATAATGTTGGTGAGGGTGAGTTTGCACTCTAAAAGAAGACAACTTTTATTTTAAACAAAATAGTGCCTTCTTTTTTTTTATTGAATGCATCCATCACCATTGGCAAGATAGGTCACTTCACCTTCTTCACAAATCTAGGTATAACCCGCATGGCACCTGAATCATACTCGTATTTTGATCCTTTCAAGTTTAATAACATTGCTACCATTAGGTAATTAAAATGTGCAGGCTCTGATTCAAAAGAACTTGATGTGATTGGGTGTGAGTTACTGTAATACTCTTGTTTACCTTCAGTGGTCACAAACAAGGTCACTGCCAGACCTTTGTGACCAGTGCCAATAATGTTTAAGTACAACAAGGCAATTCTGAAGGTATATGTCTCATCGTTTCCACTGTCTTCCTGTTTTTGCAGAAGGTTTTTAAGTTGCTCATATCTTGAAGTATCCATGCTCTATACAATGCCACATTCAAGAACTTTATGCTTATTCGATCTGTACTTATACAGTACTGCTGACAGTGACGCAGTAGCTTAAATGATTTGGTTAATATTAGACAAGGCCCGCAAAAAGAAAATATATTAAAATACTTACAGAGAAGCATGACTAAAATCTCAATAAGTAGCACGGGTGCTCAGATCAAAAGTGAGACAACTCTAGTAGTTGAATCTGCTATAATATAAATATTTAAAGCAAATCAAATCAACATATAAAGCAATAAGGAAATATAAAGATGAAAAAAATAATGAATAGGCTAGCAATCTAACTGGATAGCAAGAACTAAAGTGAAGTCATTTGCTCAGATTAAGCACAAAGGCAATTTAGAATTAAGACCTGGTGCTGGATTGGAAACAGGTATTAAGTAGGGAGACTCACATGAAACTTAAATTAGTTGATAATAAACACAGCCTAAATTAACTTAGACGCTAAATCTCAAGTGAAACTAAACAACGAAATCAAAGGAAAAAACATGCCTTATGGAAAACATCGGCATCAAAATGTGCAGTATGGAACAGTAAAGCAGGCAACATGCTTAGTACACAAGGAACAGAGATAGTTTTGCTTTAAAAGGCAACTTTTCACCTGGAACTGCACTAAAGCTACACAAGGAAAAACAAAAGAATAAAAGAGCTGTTATTCACAACTCTCTTGAAAGGCAGAAGCTAACCAGCCTGAAGAGGAGAACGTTGCCAACTACAATACCACCGGAAAAAAACAATAAAGTGCACTCTCTTTTACAGTTGCTTTGTTTATGGTGCTAGCTCGTTGTTGCCAGTGGCAAAGGAAATATGGAATTGATTGTAAAGACTGAGCGACACTTCAAACTCCTACACTGGATCAGCTCTGATCTTCTCACATGAAAATATAAAATCTGAAAGGTGAACTATAAACAATAGCTTTTATGCGCGGCCTTGGCCTACAAATCGTGTAACGTTCCCAATGGATTGGCGAATGTGTTCTTGGTGCTCTAGTGTGTCTTCTTGACTTTAGAAGTATTTGGAATAGTACTTTCCGGCTTTCTAGTTTTCATTAGCCTAGTATTCTACACTCTGGGAGATGCAGTTTATGGCTTCATTGTATCCAGGCTTCACACCATTAGTAATATTGAACAAGCATTTTTCAATGCAATCGGTCTCGCCTTTTGGGACCGTATATGTATTTAGCTATGCAGCACATTAGCCTGGGTGCTGAAGCATCTACTGTTCTTTAACATGGAGGGAAAGTAAGCACTAAACTGCGTGACAAGCCAGGTATGGGAACACATGGAGAGAAATATTGCCTTTCAGCGGGAAATGGTATAGTCCAAAGCTCTGTTTTTATTATAAAATCAGGGCCTTCGGTGGTCATGTCACTGAAAATACAAGATTTGAAAACAAATATTATTGTCTATGGGTGCTCGTGGAAGACAATTTCTATGGACTGGAATCTAGAGAATGCTAAAGTGATTCTGGGATTTTACTGACCTCTGCTGGTCGTTTTCTATCAAGAAAGTTAAATAGAGGCAGTTGAACAAGCAGAAAGCAATTCTGGTATTTTACTGACGTATACTGGTCATTTTCTATCAAGACAGTTAAATAGAGGCAGTTGAACAGAAAAAAAAGTCCCTAAGCGGAAGCAGACAAGTCCTAGGGCTGATCTCCACAGCCCACAAAGTACATACACATATAAGTATATACTAAAGTATATACAAGAGGTCTCGAATGCTCGACCTAAAAATGAAGATCGGATGTCCAATTCACAAACTTTTTGCTAGGAGTAAGTGTAATTTACTCCTGAATTCTAGGGGTATGTTAGGAGTAGTACATGAGTAAGCCACAGCATAAGCTAAGTGAATAAGATCCTTTGTTTCCATATCTTCCAGCAGATCAAAACAGGGTATTGTGCACTTTTAAATTCTCCTGAGAAGCAAATTCTTTTACTTTTCAGCAATAAACTGCCAAACCTTGCTCCACCATACTGACCACATTAATTTCTTATAATTATTAAGTAAGCAATGTACATCATATTTTACTTTAGCGAATTCATTTTAAGGCCCGTAGCAGCTGGCTAAAGGTTGTTTTTTATTGTTTAGTAGCTTCAGAACCTACATCTAATAACTAATGCAGGCAACTCTTCCAAAGAATTGCACAAAGTGCTTAATGAGTTTATTCACCCTCATGCGTGTGGTTCAGAAATACCTGCCTCTCAACAACTCTGCAACACGCTAGCTGGTTTCTTTGAGGAAAAAGTCGAGGAAATCTATAGAAAACTTCCTATGAATCTGGCAGCCACGGTCCGTGCAGGTAACAGCGGTGGGGCTGGGTTAGGGGGCATTTCGAAGGACGATGCAGAGGGAAAATTAATTATTTATTTAATTTTCCCTCAGCATTGTCCCTCGAAATCCCCCCTAACCCCGCCCCACCGCCCCACCGCTGTTACCTGCACGGACCGCGGCTGGAATCTGGATCTGGCTTCCAACCTCCCGATGTTGCTCCACGACAATCCTTCCCCACACAGGTATAAGTTTACACCTCTCACATTAGAGCAAGCCTTAACATGTTTGCGAAGAGTCAAATCAGGCTGTTCTATTAAATGTCTCGACAGCGTTTGACAACATGTACCATGCAGTTCTGATTAACAGACTATTCGAGATCGGGGTCAGAGGTGTTGTCTTGCAGTGGTTAGCTGATTTCCTAGAGTGTCAGTCCCAAATTACCACTCTGGGCTCTTTCAATCTCGGCAGGGACCTCTCACCAAGGGTGTGCCCCAAGGCTCATTGTTGAGCCCAACGATTGTTAAAATGTATGGTTTTGAAATAATATTGTATGCTGATGATACGCAGCTGATCATCTCTATGAAACTGGACATGGAGAACACTAAGCTTCACTTCCAAAATTGTATGAGAGATATTGCTGCTTTGATGTCCAGGAACTGCCTTCAACAGAATAATGAAAAGATGGAGGTCTTGCTGTTTGGCAGGGTGCAAACTCTATGGTCTTTGGGCTGGTGGTCTGCGGAATTAGGTACCGCCCCATCCATTAGTCATTCACGAAAAAACTAAGGAGTAAAAAGTGATCAGGAACTGTCTATGAAAAACCAGGCAGCCGGTATGGGAGGGACTTGTTTTGTGACCATATGTATCCTGAAGAAAATCTTTCCCTGGCTATCTGCTTCTGCTAGGAAAATGCTGGTCTAGGCGCTGGTCATCAGTCACTTAGATTACAGCAATACATAGCTTATGGCAGTCAACAACACCCTTCTAACAAGACTTCAAGTCATACAAAATACTGCTGCCCGATTGGTCTGCAACCGCCCTACAGGCTATCCTTTGGTCTCTATTCTCAGGTCTCTCCACTGGGTACCGATCAGAAAACGCATCTTTTTCAAGACATGCTGTCTCGTCCACAAAGCTCTACTAGGAAGATCTCCGCAGTACCTGAAGGACAAACTACCCTACTACCGTCCTCTACGCACACTTAGGTCTTGCGATAAGGCTCTTCTAGCTATCCCTCGGATTCGTGCCTCAAGATATGGAGGCAGAGCTTTCGCTCACACTGCTCCAAGAGCATGGAATCAACATCCTGATGATATTCGCAGCTGTGTGGATTTCACCCGATTTAAAAGACTATTGAAAACTTGGGTATTTTAATAATTGGATGCATTACTTGATAAGGCCTAGCGCTGAGATACACCTCCGGGTGTTATTTGTTGCGTTCGTTGATTCCTCTTTTCTTGCTAGGTGATTGGGAAAATATGACATAAATAGTACTCAAATGGGAAGTTGTGAAGCCTTATCACTCACAACCCAAGCAGTTGAAGCTACAAACAATGCCTATATGTTTTTTAGGTAAAATAAAATTAAGAGGCCACTCAGGGCAATAAGAACTGCCTTTGCAAGGAGGCACCTGCCCTATCCCCTGCTGTGAGTCACTTCACCGGCTGGCACAGAGATACCCAGAAAAACACCTAAAGTCAATCAGCTCACCCAAAGTGAATCACAATCTATCCTGCACAGTTCAGCCATCTGACAGCAATGCCTCCCACCCCATTCTGCATCCAGTTCATCACTTTTCTTGATACCGCCTACTCTTTCTCAGCTTTCCTCCCTGGCAGCTACCCTCTTTCCAATGGATGATACACTCTTTCCCATGCTATTTCCTGTTCAAGGATAGACCAACCAGTTGCATCTTATAGCATATAATGGCAGGTCATGTGTAGCTGGAGAAATTGCAAAACTCTAGCTACTACACAAAGCTAGACTTTTCCCATGTTTGCCAACTGTGCATATATAAATTTAAATAAACTCTCCTCTAATAAAGAGATTGGGTTGGTAATATGATTTTTATAGTACAGTATTGTAGAACTCTTATAATATTTCCTTTAGAAAAATCAATGACTAGCCATGACAATAAGAAGAGAATAGGATGAAATAGCAACCACTGAAACATTATTAAGCAACCTTTCGTTTTAAATAGTATCTTATGAGAAATAAGGATAGAAAAGAAGCATACACATTTTAGTTTCTCTGACGAAGCCTGCAGTATTGTTTTTGTGGTGCTCTTCCCTGACTTCACACTCCATCCTTGACACAACAGACTCAGAATCACAGGAAATGGTTTGACTCCTAGATTGTTCATAGACCAAAAGCGTGGCGATATCAAAGACCTGTGACTCACAATTAGCCATGTAACTTAGATGATAGAAAAGCTTTAAAGATAGGGTAGGTGGCTTGGATATCACAGCGTGACTGGGGTTCACTAACATACTGAGCAAACATGTCATTATTACAGAGCCAGAGAGTGATTAAAAATGCACAATGATGTACAAATTGCATGGCTCAGTTATCAGCAAAAGTGGCTGCAAGTCATATCTCTGCTCTGAAAACATACAATGTTATATTTTGAAAATCATATTCAGGTTATCTTCTTCTATCATTCTGACTTGGATGAGAAACCATCACAGGACTACAGAACACTGGCAATAAGAAATATAGCCTGATTCAGGAACCCACATTATAAATGGAATGCTATCTGTCAAGGGGATTAGTCCACCGGTGGCAGTTCCTTGGTAGGAATGGATTATGTAAGCAAATCAATCTAATCTACTTGCTTCCCCTTTTTTCAATTTTGAACTTCAGATATTTTATTAGTTCTATAGACTTTGGTCTCCCAAAAATGCTGCAACCCCATGCGCTCTATACAATTCAATTTCTCACATTGGTGCAGATCCTATTCCAGATGTACTTAGGGGGGAGACTGTCATACAAGAATAACAACGTATTACTTTGATGCAAGCATCTTTCGTGAATGTCAGAATTTTCTGTTTTAAGGAGCAATTTAAGCAAAGTACAAAGAAAGCAAAGTCGCCCAGGCAGTTTGACCACTCCAGTCAAAGGAAGCAGCACTGAAACTCCTACAGATTGTTGCTGAAAACCCAATACTTCTTTTGGATAAAAACATGTTACTTCACTATTGATGGGGTTCTTAGGTTTGAAAAATACAATTAACACTAACGTTATATATCATAAATTGAAGTTGGCTTAGAAAAGGCACATCACTGTAATGAGATATGTGCCACCTACTTTAGTTTTGTAGCCTTTTGAAATATACACTTTTGTGTGTCTAATTCAATGTCTGTTAGAAAACAATGGGGTCTCTAGCTGGCAGTAGTTTGCACCCTGTCAAAGTAGGAACCCTCACTGTAGTCAGGGTAAGGAAGTCACACATCTGAGATAACCCCTGCTCACCCCTTTGGTAGCTTGGCACAAGCAGTCACGCATATCTCAGAGGCAAGGTGCAAAGTATTTGTACATACACACACAGCAACACAGTGAAATCATTACAAAATGAGTGCACACCAGTGCACAGCAGAACAAACAAACAAACAATCCATCAAACAATAGCTCCAACATGGGCTATCTCGACATCGTGACAGGTACAAATCCAACATTTCGGCACCTTCCGCTAGAAGTGCCGGCCAGTTATGCAGTCACTAGGAGCCTCAGTAACAGTACCTTGAAAACGATGAAAACAAAGTTGTTGCCAGTGCAGCATCAGTTCCATACTGCTGCGCATGGGAGATGATGTGGCGTTCGCCATGAGGTGTTGCTTTCTTGCGACGGTGCAGTGTCAATGAATTCGGAAGGTCACCCATATCGGTTATCAGCCCAGCGATGATGTGGTTGAGGTACTGGCATCAACAGGCATTAGGGATGTCGTGTACGTCTGGGCGGTGCATCATGCTCTTCATGAGTGGTGCCCTCGTCTCTGGTGCAGGCAGCAGAATGCTGTGGGTGCAATGCACTGTCGTTGGAGTGGTTGGGCTGTGGTGCAAGTTGGGGCAGTGCGTCGTGCAATTCATGAGCGGTGCCCTCGGCTCCTGTGCAGGCAGAGACTTCGATGACAATGTTTAAGTTGCTAAGTTTGTGTCGGCAACACAAGGTCTGTGGTATAAGTCGGGCGGGTCATGTACTTCACAAGTGGTGCCATCAGCTCCGGTACAGGCAGCAGCGTCACTCACTGCGTTGATGTTGGTTTTCTTGAGTTTCAGCACAAGCTACATGTTTCCAAGGGCCCAGGAACGGGAGTTAGCACAACTCGGCAAGCAGGACGCCCAGCAGAGAAGTCCAGGTGCTGTTAGCAAGATGCAGTTAAGACTTTGATGGCCCTGGGTCTTCTTAGCAGGAAGCACACACAAGTCCTTGTATAATCTTGGAAGTATGATTTGGAAATCAAAGTCCAGTTCTTTTTACTCCCAGGACAGAAGCAGCAGCATCAGGCCAGCCCAGCAAAGCACCCAGCAAAGTGTCAGTATCTCCTGCCACCAATCCAGCTCTTCTTCTTGGCAGAATGTCCATGGTCAGAAAGGTTCTGATTTTGGGGTGTCAGAGGTCCAATACTTACAACTCTTTCTGCCCTTGAAGTAGGCAAACTTGTAGTACACAAAACCCTGCCTTACCCTGGTCTGGCTTCAGACACACTACGGGGGGTGGAGACAGCTTTTTGTGAGGTCAGGGACAGCCGAATTCAGGTGTCAGTGACAGCTCCTCCCACCACTCTAGCTCAGGAAGGCCCATCAGCCTGGTGATGGCCCATCAGGATATGCAAGGCACACCTCAGCTCCCTTGGTTTGACTGTCTAGAGTGAATGCACAAGAGCCCAACTGTCAGCCAACTCAGACATTGATTCTACAGATAGGCAGAGGCACAGAATGGTTAAGCAAGAAAATTGCCATTTTCTAAAAGTGGCATTTTCAAGCACGCAATTTAAAAGCCAAGTTCACCAAAAGATATATATTTAAATTGTGAGTTCAGAAACTCCAAACTCCAAATCTCTTTATGCTTCCAATGGGAAATTACACTTAAGAGATATTTCAAGGCAATTCCCATGATACCCTAATAGTGAAAAATTTAATTAGCAGTATTTCACTATTAGGACATGTAAAACACAACAGCATATGTCCTACCTGCGTTGGGCCTACCTTATGGGTGACTTACATATAGGAAAAGGGATGGTTTGGGCCCGACAAGTGGGTGCACTTGCCAGGTCGAAATGGCAATTTTGAACTGCACTAGTAGGTCTGAGACAGGTTTGCATGGGTATTTATGTGGGTGGCACAATCAGTGCTGCAGGCCCACTAGTAGCATTTGATTTACAGCCCCTGAGCACACCTGGTGCATTTTACTAGGGACTTACTAGTGAATCAAATATGCCAATCATGGATAAACCAATCACCAATACAATTTATACAGAGAGCATATGAACTTTAGCACTGGTTAGCAGTGGTAAAGTGCCCAGAGTCCTAAAACCAACACAACAGGTCAGAAAAAATAGGAGGCAGAAGGCAAAAACGTTTGGGGATAATCCTGCAAAAAGGGCCAGGTCCAACAATGGCCTAAAGCATGCAGTAGCTTATGCCCTTCTTTCTTAGGTATGTCACTCATCTTTTAGTAGAAAAGACTGCACCTCATGCATCTGTACCTCTCCATACAGTGAGCACACCCTTTACTAAGGAAGAAAGACAAGGGGAGGACTAGCTTGGGAGAATATCTGATAATAATTTGATATTTGATAATGAATAGGGCACTAAGGGGCTCATTATGATGGTGGAAGGACCGCCACCGCCGGGCCGGCGGTGGCGGTCCTTCCGCCATCACTGAGCATTTTACACACTGCCAAATTAGGATGGCGGTGGGTATCGTGGCGGACGCAAAGTCCGTCCGCCTCTTTTCCGCCGAAGGCAAACAAACCGATTGCCTGGCAGACGGAAAAGGGCCACTAGTATGGTGGCGGTGCCTAGCAGGCACCGTCCGCCATATTATGATGTGCCCTGGACAAGGCCTTTCCACCATGGAAAGGCTGCCGGAGATTGGTTTTGGGGCCCCGTTGCGGGCCCCCTCAGTGTGGGGGGAGGGTGTAGGTGAACTAGGGGGGTACCCATGGTACCCCCCTAAATTCCCATGCACAAGGTGGCAGGCACCGCGTGGTGCCTGCCACGTTGTGCATGGGAATGCACATCGTGGCATTTTTGCATTGCTAACGGTGCTGCAGCCAGCAGCACTGCCCGCAATGTTAAAAGGCAAGGATGCGCCCGCCATACTGGCAGGCACATCCTAATTGGGCTGGTGGGACCGCTGCACGTCTGGCGGGCGATCCCATCACTGCTATGTTGGCGGGCGGACTGATGTCCCCCCGCCATCATAATGAGCCCCTAAGTTCTTTTCAAGATGAAATCTCTCTTAGACCCAGAAACTCTACTCTCCAGGATATGTCGTGGCATAACGATGTGTGTGTTCTTTTCTTTGTCTTGAATTTCTTGTGCAAAGTACTTTTTCAAGAGTGAGTGGAGCTGGATTCCTGACTTGGACCGAAAGGACACTAGGCCCCATCTCTGCTCTGGGAAAAACTGGCTCGAAGGATCTTACATAATGAACTATGTTCTGGGAAGCTGCATTAGAGGAATCCTCTACTGACCTGTGAGATGTTAAAAAAAGCGGAAGAGGCATGTGTGGGGTGCCACAAGCCATTTTTACAAGGGACTGAGTGGTGTCAAAATCTGTTTCGTGCGAACATCACTACAACTCTTGTTTGATTGAAGCATCCTTGGGGCCTTCAAAGAACAATCTCACTGCACCATGGAAGTAAAGTTAAAAGGGATGAGCATACAGTTGTACCACACTCCTGACCACATCTGCCTATTGGTTTACATGCCTGACTTTAAGAAATGTCTCTGCATGCCAGAGGAGGACATTGAGATACCAATTCCCTAGAGGAAAGATCTGCATTTCTTCCAGATACCATTGCTAGGTGGTTCCAATGCTACTTACTCTTTCTCTGGCAGCTTCACAGTGCCAATCTGGCATGTGAAGGCCATAGCTTAGAAGGATGTCAGCTTTCGGTTGCATAAAGCACAAACCGAGCTACAAAATAACAGAACACCAAATGAGAGAACTTTGAAATTACAAGTGTGTTCCAGGAGGGAAGCGAGGAGAAGGTGCATGGGGTAGGTTTAAATTCTCAGGGATTCTTCTCAATCAACAGCCTCTACCCATCACCACTGAGTAATGGTCAGTCTCACACTGCTTCAAACACAGCAGAATGAACATTACAAAACGAGATTTAATTATCAGATCTTGATTATTTAGCAAGTGATAGAGCTTAAATATTTGATTACATGAGCACATTTTTTAACTACTGTACACTTATTTTCCTTAGCTGCATCTCTAACTCAACTAATTATGCAATTTGACTTGCTTAAATGATAAATTCTTCCAATGTGATTTATATTACACATGAAAATGCTAAGGAAAGGCATCGGTTGAGGTTTGATTCATTTTCAAAGACTGAACTTCTTCCATTTCATCAAATATTAATTTCCTCTTAGAGTCACAATCAGTGGAAGTGACAAATCGGAATTAGACTACATAAGGATAGACATTTTTTGATTTCAGCAGACACTCTGAAGCATGTCAATAAAAGTGAAACAGGCACAATACATTTTTTTACAATAAAGGTCTTCATTACGTTTGGTGGAAAAAAAAATTTGAAACAGTATGAAACGGGGGTGAAACAATGGTATATTCAATGCTTTTTTCTGAACAGTATTAGTTCAAAATGTTCAATGTTCCCTTTAAACCTATTTGCATGTACAAAAGCAGATTATAAAGATGATAAAATACTTCAGAATTCGTTTGCAATATCTTTTAGCTCGGTGCATGATTCATTATTACCAATTAGTGGCCAGCAAACACATTTTGTTTTACCCCTGCAGCAATTGGCCTATCTTAGGAGGTACTTCCACATGCTTTATATTTATTTATTTATGTTTAACCTTGGTTTGTTCTTGTATTAGAACAACAAGTACACTTTTGAACAGAAATGTTGTAGATAAGGCCAAGCAGACATGCAATAGAAAGGACAATTGGAGGGTAGTGTTCAATCAATCAATCACAGAATTTGTAAAGCGCACTACTTACCCGCGAGGGTCTCAAGGCGCTGGGGAAAAAAAAGGGGGGGGGGTGCTGCTACTGGTCGAACAACCAGGTCTTGAGTAGCCTCCTGAAGGTCAGCAGGTCTTGGGTCTGTCGTAGGCTTAGTGGAAGGGTGTTCCAGGTCTTGGCGGCGAGGTGGGAGAAGGATCTGCCGCCGGTGGTGGTTCTTCGAATGCGAGGGACGGTGGCGAGGGAGAGGTCGGCGGAGCGGAGTTGGCGGTTGGGGACGTAGAAGAGGAGTCGTCTGTTGAGGTAGGCTGGGTCAGTCTTGCGGAGTGCCTTGTGTGCGTGGATGAGGAGATTGAAGGAGATTCTCCTGTCGATGGGGAGCCAGTGCAGGTTCCTCAGGTGGGGGGTGATGTGGCTGTGGCGTGGTACATCGAGGATTAGGCGTGCGGAGGCGTTTTGTATGCGTTGCAGTCGCTTGATGAGCTTGGCCGGGGCTCCCGCGTAGAGGGCGTTCCCATAGTCAAGTCTGCTGCTGACGAGGGCCTGGTTGACTGTTCTTCTTGTGTCTGTCAGGATCCACCTGTAGATCTTGCGAAGCATGCGGAGGGTGTTGAAGCAGGAGGATGAGACTGCGTTGACTTGCTTGGCCATGGAGAGCGTTGAGTCGAGGATGACTCCCAGGTTGCGTGCGTGGTCGGTGGGTGTCGGGGCTGCTCCCAGCGTCGTTGGCCACCAGGAGTCGTCCCAGGCTGAGGGGTTGGAGCCGAGGATGAGGACCTCTGTCTTCTCCGTGTTCAGTTTTAGTCGGCTGATCTTCATCCAATCGGCGACGGCCTTCATTCCTTCATGGAGGTTGGATTTGGTGGCGAGGGGGTCCTTGGTGAGGGAGAGGATCAGTTGAGTGTCGTCGGCGTAGGAGATTATGTTGAGGTCGTGCTGTCTGGCGATGCGTGCGAGCGGGGCCATGTAGATGTTGAACAGTGTTGGGCTGAGGGACGATCCCTGGGGTACGCCGCAGATGATCTCGGAGGCTTCGGATCGGAATGGTGGGAGGCGGACTCTCTGCGTTCTGCCGGCGAGGAAGGAGGTGGCCCATTCCAGGGCCTTGTCTCGGATCCCTGTGTTGAGACACATAAACCAATGAGGGTATGACAGAAAAAGTACAATAAGTTGTTGTTTGGAGAATGAGAACAGCAAGGACAGACGGGCATATATAATACAGTACAGCAGAGTTTAAACAATCGCTCAGTTAATGAAGCCCAGTGTATATACATGTGAGGCCCTAGTGGGGAAAATGCTTAATCTCTGTTACCTTGGAGTTTCAAAAAAGTAATTTTAATTCAGATTTAAAGTCCTGGAGTGTAAGGCTGTCCCTAGATTCAGCAGTAGACCAATCCAATGAACGGGGTTAAGAAGGTGGGAGAATTGGAATATGGATCAGAAGAGAATGGTTTTGATGTTGATAGGTGGTGTGGTTAGGTTGATCTCATGTTATGCAGGGGGTATATCTCGAAAGAGACTCTAAAGGCAACCTTGACTGACTTACATAAGACTCTGAAGACCAGAGTCTGTAGCAAGCTCTGGGGGGTGGAAGTTTTTGAAATACTGAAAATTACTCTAGTAGCAAAGTTGAGGACTTCATCAAGAGGAACAAAGGAGTGAGGAGAAAGACCCACTGTTAGACTATTGCAATAATTTAGCTTGCTAATAATCAATGAGTCGATTAGTGCTTTGGCAGTACCGAAGCAGAGAACGGGACAGATTCTGTGTGCATTTAAGATTTTAGATCTAGCTGTAGTGGTGATTGTGATAATGAAAGATTCCACCCGCATGGAGGATTTGAAGAGTATTCCTAGTTTCCTGGCCTATGAGGTAAAAGTGAGTGTCTCGCAGGACGTAGATTAAGCTAGGTGAGTAGGTAGCTGTGGCAGAGAGAGTAAATGTAGAACCTATGTTTTAGTTGAGTTCAGCATGAGGGAGTGTAAATCCATTCAGTGATTAATGGAAGCAAGGTAGTCTGATAGACAAGATTGTAAAAGGAGAAAAGAAGTTTAGAAAGATAAGAAAGTGTGGGCATTGTTTGGGTATAAAAAGTAGTAGAACACAAAAGAGGACATTAGAATCACATGTGGGATTATGTAAAGAAGAGCAGGAGCCCAAGTACAGAGCCTTGGAAGTCACTGACAGGTAAAAGGGTAGGAGGAATCTACTTTTAGTGCCCACAGTGATATATATTTTTGGATAGAGGTGCATAAAGGTATATTTGGAATGCTGGGCCATTATATTGCATTTTATTTCAGGATATGAGACACATTTACAAACATAGGTATAAGTAAGGCCAATCATATGTTATGACTATATTTGTTTATGCAGTACTCTTGTTTGAGTAATTCACAGTGGAGGATGCTATTTAACGCCGGTGGGGGTTAGCGGTTCACGGGAGGAAATGAAAAAAGAAATTAAACACTTACCTGTGTGCTGCCGCCACTACCTCTTGGTCCTCTTCTCCCACTTCCAGGGCAGGAACAGGAAGCACCCAGGCTTCTGGGCTCCCCAAAGCCAATCACAACTTTGCAGTGCAATGTTGTGATTGGTCTGAGTGCCATGGTTCGGTGGTCAGACTGGAACAGGGAGCCTGGGCATGTTCTCCACCCAGGCTGTGTTGCAGCCTGGGTGGAGAACATGCAAAGTGCGCATGGCGGTTTGGCCGGCCAAACCGTCATGTGCACTTAAGAGAGTGGGAACCACTCCTCTTCCAGCTCCTCTTTCAGAACCCAGCCGACCCCGCCCCGCCCCTACCCAGCTGAGTAACAACAGAAAAATAAAAAATGATAATAACAATAAGTTATTATCATTTTATTTTTTCCTTTTTGACCTACACAGTGGGGCGATGCTCCTCCGCCTTAGCGGAGGAGCCGCCCCTGGCTAATTTACAACACTTCCTACCAAAGTGGTTTAATTTAAGACTAAGATGAAGAGATGAAACTAGTATATGTATTTGGAAGTCACAATTATAACCATATTCTTACTTTTTGTGTGCTAATTTTATACATTGCTCATAATCGTAATTTTTACTGTTAGTATATTTGCTGACATGGTGATGTAGAGAGACAAACTCAGGGGCATATTTACAAGCCCCTATCACCACAGGAACGTCACTTTTAGTAACGTTCCTGGTTCCTGTGGTGATATGGGCTTCGCCTTATTTACAAGGCAATGAACGTGGCTTAACACTGCCTTGTAATAAGGCACCTTTCACACTATACTAAACGTGAAAGGGGAGGGCAATGGGTGTTGCTGTGGGCGTTCCATTGCAACACCCAGTGATTTTGATGCTGCCCCATATTTACAAGGGTGGCGAAAATATGGGGCAGCGCCAAAATTAATACCAAAAAAAACCTGGTTTTACCCTGATACAATGAGGAGAAGTGTATAAATTCTCCTCGTTTTTACTGTTTCCATGTGTGCTGCGTTGTGCAGCACACATAGAAACTGCAAAACACCAGTGACTGTTTATGTGCAGGTAGGTCCCCCTTCCTCCACATAAACAATCATTTAAAAAGATTATGTTTTGCAACTTCTATGTGTGCTGCATTAAGCAGCACACATAGAAGTTACAAAATGCCCTTTAAAGATTGTTTATGTGCAGAAAGGGACACCTTCATGCACATAAACAATCTTCCCCTCAACACCGGCACCCTTGCACTATGGTGCAAGGGTGACTGCGTTGGCACTAGGCAGCTAAATTTAGCGCTAGCACAGGGGAAAACGCAGGGCTGCACCATATTCTTGTAAATATGGTGCAGCCCTGCATTTCTAAAATGATGGAGTGCAGCATTAGCCTTCTTGGCTTAACGACACGCTGCGCCACTTTCCCTGTAAATATGCCCCTCAGTTCTTTATAGTAAGAAATAAGGATCCGGTATTTTTCTTGTGATAATTACAAAGACATAAAGTAAAGCCCATTCAATTGTGCAAGACAAGACTTGTTATTTTAAATGAGCTCACTGATATGATATTTATTGTTTTAAAAGCATGTGCTTACCAAAATCATGCTTTCTTCTTTATTGCGTCTCCCAATACTTGTACAACATTCAAAACGTAACCTTTTAAAAAATGTAATTCTTCTTAAGTGTGTGTGTGTAAGTAGGCATCATCTCACATGGCTGAAAGCTAAAATTGTTCAGGTTTCACAACCATAAAATGTAACAAAGATTAATATGCAGATGGAAAGGAAAGAAAGCCTGTAATAAAATGTTGTCACAACACTTGTGGTATTGCTGGTGGATAGGTTCACTAATGCTGCAAACATTCCAAAGATGCTCTTCGGATTATTAAAAAGAACATTGAAATTGTTTTCAATGCACTGAAATACTGAAGTAGTGAAGAATCTATTTTCTGTGTCTTTGCCGGGAAACAGCGTTTACAACGCTGTCATCACATCGCAGTGCTTTTACATCGTGGTCGTTACAACGACCGCGTTGTTAGTACGCGATACCTTTACATCGCAAGTCATTAGAACGACTTGCTGTAGGGGGCGCTAAGGTATTGAATATGAAATCCAACAGCTTCCTGCTGTTGCACAAACTGGCGTAGGAATAGTAAATAATACTATTCCTAAGTCCAGCGCTCCCTAGAGCAAGTCGTTCTAATGACTTGCGATGTAAAGGTATTGCGTACTAACTGTAAAAGCACGCGATGTAATAGCATGCGTTGTAACATGCTATATTCGTCTTTCCCCCGTGAAATTCCACCTGTGCCAGCACGCGCACCAGAGGACATTCTCTTCCGGTATGATCCGCCTGAAGAAATATGCAAAGTATACGCCCACACTACACATACCATCCTTGAATATATGCTGTTTACTGTTGTACCATATGGAATTATACAGCATAAACCCCGAGGGGCTGAAAGAAAGTTCTGCATTTTAATGAAAAATAATGTTTTGTTTCTCTCTATTTAATTTCCTGGAAACACTGCAATATTTATCTCAGCTCAAACTTCACCGATTCAGAAAAGCAGAACAATTAGGTCAACCAAGCTCCCCATTGCGCTGATACAATCCTTCGTTTGGACAATCGGTCCTTGTAAAAGACACGTAAGTGAAAAGCTGAAAAGCGCCAACTCTTTTCCAGCCATACTGGGAAGTATTACTACGAATGGGTTGTGTTTACAAATTGTTTAGAATAAATCATATAACATTACGTTCACAAGTAATAGGCTTAAAACGTCAGCCAAAAGCATGTTCGGACCTAAAACTTCAAGATCGGCTTGATGTAACCACATACAGAGATTTGGGCCTTTCCAAAATAAACATACTCCATGGGTGGCATATAATTATGAAATATACTAATGCATTTGCTGACAAATTTAGTTAATTTTATTTCATTGTGTTTGTCGTTACTGTCTCACTCTCTTTCCTACTGTTTCTTTTCGGCTATCGTTTTGTGCCTTAACGATACATGCCATTGTGTGCGCACAAAAATATGAAATTACCTGCCTCTATGGAACAAGAATATATTTACCTGTCTAAATTCTAACCAATCAGAATCATACAAGAGCCAGGGGCGAAGCATAGTCAGTGAGTTTCGGGGCAGTGTGAATCATACATTTCCAAACTAAACACAGTAAGCCTAAGTGTGGAGGGATGACCAAGGCAGGGGCGGCTGGTAGCCTTAGACAGACTTAGGGTGAGCGAAGTGCCCCACTGCTTCCCAAAAGCCTAAGTTAAACAACCCCTCCCTCCAAAAGTCAAAAATAACCAACCCCTACGTCCAAAAGCCAAAATAAAAAACAACCCCTCCACCAAAACATCCTAAAAATACATAAATACTAACTTAATCACTACACTTACATGCATTACACAATACTAAGAAAATAAATGTATTCTAACTCACAAGCTCCACATCCTCCTCGGTGTTCCTCTGCAGTCTGATGCACGAAGGATGATCCCCTAACCAATCCAGACGCTGCTCTCATGCTGACAGCTGCGGATTGGATGGAGCAGGCTGGCTAGGTGCTCCTTCAGGCCCTGGAGGCCTGTGTTTCATCTCCACCCAGCTGTCTAAGACAGCTGGGTGGAAAGCTTCAAACTGCGCATGTCACTTTGGCTGGCGCAAGTCAGCCAGCCAATGTGACATGCGCACTTTGAAACATCCAGCCAGCCAGCCACTGCTCCTCTCCTCTGCTGCCAATCGGCAGCAGATGACATGCCCCCAGAAGAACAAACAAAGGCATAGGAGACCCTACTCAGGGCCACCAGGCCAAACTCTCAAGCCAAGAATGCATTTACTTGGGGGAGGGGGATTCACACCCCAAACACCACCCCTGAAGTTACACCTCTGACAAGAGCACAGACTTTGTATCACTTAAAAGCATACGGACGAGTACAGAAAAATATACTGGTTCTACCATGATGGGACAGGAAGCAAGACTTGTCTCGTAGTTACCCAGACCTCATAACGAGGGCCTAAATTACAAACAGTGTTAGAGCGTAATCAGCTCATTTTGAGGCAAGGCTAGTTCAATATCACTGTAATAAGGTTCTTGGGAAAGAAGGAGATTTATAGATCAGTAACAAATATATGTTTTATTCTGCACATTGAGAGGCATATTTTCCCAGATGGACTTTAGAGTGAGGGTTCTTTTCTCTCTTTCTGCCGTTGCTAATAAGTGAGTGATGTGTTGGTGCTGAAAGTGTTCTCAGAAATCTGCAGCCGGCACTGAAGCGTGTTGGAACTTCCAAATCCCAAGGTTTCATAGACTTGAGTTCCATACCTCTTTCTTCCACCACCCCACACTTCTTGCCCTCTCATTTAACTATGCAGGCTCTTTTTTAACCCTGCTTTCTCCCTTTGCCATTGTTTTCAGTCTTTCTCTTCTTCCTCCTTTCCTCATTTTGTGTTTTTCTGTCTCTCTTTCCCTCTCTCTCATGGTCAAAATCTGATGTGGAAAAATAAGTGTCGGTCACCAAAACATGATTGCTAGTGGGCTCCAGCTGCAACTACACCTGAAATTAAGCACTGGAAGAAACATAAGGACTAAAGAGATGGTGCCCTGCTTCCAAACCTTACAATGATGCATGCTGCTACATTCTGCAATGTCTGGACCAGGCACAGTACTGGGTGTTGAAAGTTACCACAGACTGATCCACAGAAGATAAGTTTAAAAGAACTCACAGGGGCATATTTACGTTCCCTGGCGCATCCCTGCATATCAGCAGGGATGCGCCAGGGAAAACGCGTCACGCAAGTTTACCCTTGTGCCACGTCCGATACGCCGCATTTACAATGCGGCGCATCGTGGCGCAAGGATAAGCAGATGCGTGACGCATCTGCCGGGCGGAAGGTTGGCGCAGTGCTGAAGCTGTGCCGCAAGCGCGACGCAACTCCAGCACTGTTCCAACCTTCCCTATCCCTAACATGGTGCGTCAATCCTTACGCCTGCTTGAAGCAGGCGTAAGGATTTGACTCACCAGCGTCGGAAAAGTTACTGCGTGAAATCTTGTAGATTTCACTCACGTCACTTTTCCGAGGCGTTCCTGCGCCGGAACGCCCCCTGCGCCGGTAGCGCCCACATGAAACCTGACGCAGGTTTCATGTGGCGCAGGGGTTTACTATGTGACGCATCTCCTAGATGCGTCACGTTGTAAATATAGCGCAACGCGGCGCATGGTTTGCGTCGCCGCTGCGTCACATGCGTGACGCAACGGCGGGGCAAAAGTGGCGCAAGGGGCTTGTAAATATGCCCCACAGTGTGTATCATTGCAGCTTGAGGTAACCCTGTTCAGTACCAAGGTTAGGAAGGTGCAAATGTTTGACAAAAATGACCACTAACATTTTTGAATAATAACACCAGCCACCTGAATTTATCCTCAGCATTCTTATTTAATACTTAATCACTTGCTATAACTCACAAGACTTACTCTTTATCCAAAAGTCACACAAAAATCCCTTGCCAATACTGTGATACTGATGAATCAAGGCCATGCTGTTTTATTGTTTCACATACAATATCACTTTGATTTCCTAACGAGTCCATTGGTAAAACATCAGAGGGGTTGCCTGGCTTATGCAATGCAGGGGTGAATATTGGGTGTGAAGATCTGCGGTTGTAGTAAAAGTGCAAATTCGGTTTTAATTTACCTATGCCAGCACTCGATGGTGGACGTGTGCAGAGCTGGAACTACACATTGATCAGTCCAGATGACCTCTATCGCTCAATTTTCATCCTGAAAGATGCATTCATACTGTTCTTGTAAGAGCATGACCACTGCATTGCTTTAGAGGATTTGTTTTATCATCTGCCTTCTGTTGTGCAGGGGAAACATCATAATGTTGGGTCTGCAGGTGCACCACCAAGGATCTATGCTTCTAAGGGTATGCGGGCTAACAGACGAAACCGCAGTACAGCGACATATACAAGGCTGTTGCATTTTCTTGAGGGAGGATCCATGCAAGGCATGAACTATACCATCAACTTCCTCAAAATGCAAAAGTTTAATTCTGGACTTGCACATTTATTTCTTTTTTGCAAATGTAACAAATCTGCTCTGCACTCTTTAGTGCTTTCTTAAGCCCTCGTTATGTGCAGCCGGTTAAATACGAGAAACCGGGCAAGAGGAGTTACTGGGCCCCATAAAATTGCAAGTGGTAGTGTTTTACTGAAGGATTTAGGCTACTGAAAAACACTGAAATCTCTCTAAGACACTGGGGTAAAACGTACGGGAATCTGCATAGAAACACCAATCCCTGTGTGTTATTCCCCCAAATCCTGCAATCCCTGTTGTTTTTCACACCCCGAAAATCAATGTGTCCCCTGGTTACAGGAATTCCGAAAAGGGAAATTCGAGGGGCCACTCACAATGAGGGCCTTATAGGTCTAACATAAACTTCACTCGATCACTATAAACTTTTGTCTCTGTGTCCTTTTGCAATTTCAATGGAATTACGTTACAAAACCATGCCATAAACAATGGCAGGATAGTTTACATATATAAAATTTCCCACTTACTAAATAAATATATTTTTTATAAGATAATTATGTATTAAGATATTCCATTGGAAATGTGTAGGGCCATTTTATACTGCAAAAACATATTTATTAGAGATGTGCAAACTGAAATTTACCTCACAACTTTTGCAATATTCCATTGAAAACTTTGCGAAGATGAACAGGTTTGTATTTTCCAGATTTGAATGAAAATCATGACCTTTGTGGCAAATTGTGTCATTTGCTATGGTGTATAGAAAATCTCAGAAAAATGAAAATTTGCTGGGAAATATTCTGCATACATCCGTTTTCTTGACTCCATTTGGTGGAGTGACAATTCTCTCACAATGAAAAGAAATTTATCTCGCAGCACACAGCAAAATCTTGCAGAGCAAAGGCAAACTTAAAGCAGTAAACCTTGGAAACTTCACAGTTGGAGAAACAAAATTTCATATGAAAATCTTTGTTTAAACATTCATTACAGACTAGTACTGAGCTTCTGGAAAGCCAAATTACAAATCAAACAGTTTTTCACAGCAGTGTACACTGCTGTGAATCATGGCAAAGAGGGAGCACCATTACTAACTATGCAAGAGACATTATACAGGCAATTCCTCTCACAATTGGGATAAAGAAATTGGCTCAAAAACCTGTGTTTGATCATCTTGTGTATGTCTGGGTCACAGTTCTACAGTGCACATAAAAACTTCGCACAAACAAGGGTGAACTCAAAATAGGGAATTTTAAAAAGTTCATTCAGGACAAAAATTATGAAGTTTAAATAGATTTGCTAGAAAGATATAACAACAAAACTTTGCATGCCCTTGGTATTTAGTACTCAGCTAATGGAAAGCAAGATATCAAATACTCCGTGCCACCAGAAGTTTCACACTCCAGCTCAATTCCGAATTCTACAGAGAAGAGTTGGCCTAATGGCTAGGGCGGTCGACCTCGAATCTGGGGAACTGGGTTCGAGTCTCCGCAATGACGCTAAACATCTTGTGATTCTGGGCAAATCACTTAATCTCCCTGGGGCATATTATCAACGGCCAGCGATAATTATCGCTGAGCGCTGAATTCCCTAACGCAGGCTATCTCTGGTATTTATCGCCCTGGTAGCGCGTTATTAACAACGCGTTTCCCCAGGGCGATAAGAATTCCAGAGATAGCGAGGTTATCGCCGTTTTGCAGGGAACATCGCTGGTTTTCCAGCGATGTTCCCTGCAAAACGGCGAGTAACTTTGCTGATACGACCCTGTGGTCGTATCAGCATAATCCATCCCCTATGTCTAACATAGGTAAGTCAGGATTTTAGCAGACGTTAGATTTTGGCGAAACGGCCGTTTTCGCCAAAATCTAACGTCTGCTATAACTCTATGGGCTGCCTTGTTAATATCACGATGTGAACATCAGCGATATTTTCAAGGCAGTCCATCCGGGTACGCCTAGTGACGCCCACTTTGCATCTCATTAGAGATGCAAAGGGAGGTCGTTGAAAAAGGGTGCTAACATGCGATTATGCATGTTAGCACCCTCTTGTTGATAGGCGATAGTTTATCTCCGCTTTTCTGGCTTTTAAAGCCAGAAAAACGGAGATAAAGCCCTTGTAGATATGCCCCCCCGTGCCTGACAAAAATGAATGTGTCCTCATGTAATGCAACTGGTGCTATGTAAAGCGCTCTGATACCTGATTCGGGTCAAGTTTGCGCTATATAAAACTCTGTAAAATACAAGAGGCATAATTGAGACAATTCCTACCACAATCGGGATAATGAAATTGATACAAATCACATGGCTCAAAACGCCTGACTCACTCGACACTCGAGTGAAATATATTATAATAGTCTACTGCAGCCTGCGACACAATCTCACTTTTTAGACATGAAATACAAAAAAAAGAAAACAATTGTCAAACATTGTAGGGCCTAGCTATCAACCAAGTCATTGGGTAAGTCAATGAAGAAAAATAAACGAAATAAAATAGGACTGCAAATCATCAAACAAGATTTGGCATAGGCAGTAAGTCTGACCTTGGGAAGGTGGTGCTATGGTTATTTTTTTATCATAAACATATGGCAAAAAAATAAAAAGTAAAAACTGACACTGACAAAACGAGGTGGCCATGTGCTTGCAAAGAAACTTTTACCAATTATAAATTTACAGTTGGATATAATTTAAGTAGACTAGTACGAAGGCTTACTAGCAGGTAGGTGAACAGGGATAAAAAAATAAAAAGTTTTAATTTTTAAACACATCACAGAAAAATATGATTGTTAGAGTTGCAACAAAGGTGCCATTGACTTTGAACGGCTATAACCTAAAGATAGTTTCTACACAGAAGATTATATATTTTTTTCAGTTTTACATAGCACGAACTCGACCTGAAGGTGTCAGAGCGCTTTACATGAGCACAGTTGCGTTACAGATGGACACATTCATTTTTAGGCACGGGGGATTAACTGATTTGCCCAGAGCCACAGGATGTTTAAGCCTCCCACCTGACTCAAACCTAGTTCCACAGCTTCAAAGTCAGCTGCTCTGGCCGTTAAGCCACATCCTCTCACCATGATTGAAAAAAATAAATAAAGAAATAAAGAATGGAATGAAACAAAATCACTGGTAAAGTGAAGTGTTGACCCACTAGCCCATCACAGAGGTGAATGGGCATTTTTGATCAATTAAAATGCTGTCATAGTGCAAGAGAGCCTATGGCTGAAGTGGGCTAAACCTTTGCCCAGTGCAGTGGAAGCAAAAAAGAAATGACAACTAAACATACCAGTGGATGAAGAGGACTGACCTAAAGCTGCTCCATATATTTATGCACATATTTGTATTCATTTGTTTTATAATACGAGACGGGTGAGAGGTCTCAAGCTGTCTTAAGGCCAGATTAAAAACTGGAGGTTTTTTAAAAGAAGCAAATATAGACAAAGCATGTTACTATTATATCTGCATCTTACTAAGAAGTATGTGATGCGTTCCCATAAAGCTTTCTTAAATCCTATATCAAAACTTGCACAGTTGTGCTGCTCACTTGGGGACTAGAGATGAGGTATGGAGAGGGATGCTGACTAATAAACCAATCTGATTTTCAGCAATGAACTTTGTTTGGCTTATCGTATCCCAGTATTTTTCTTGTGACAAAGGTGTACGCACTTTTATCATATATGTCATACACCAATTTCTTTGAAGCATTTAAGAAAACAATGGCTTGATGTCCAAACGCGGGTGACCACAGTGGAATTTTTGTGTTGAGTTACAACGAGTCTTTCCCTCCCTTTGGAGTGGGAAAGATGGAAAAAGCCCATGTACCACAAAAAGTCAGGATGCAAAACATTTGCAAACCTCCCACATTGATGAGATGACAATCAGCTTGCGGAACTTGGCAACCTTTTGTGAATGCTGGGACGGAGGACTACATACAAAAGCAGAACTCTAGCTTTCTTTTCATATTTGCAGAATGTCTACTTTTTAGGTAGCCTCTGTCCATTAAATAGACCAAGGCTGCAGTGGAAAAATAAAATAGACATTCTGTTATGGCATTGTGAGGAGCATGGACCCGCACCTCTAGACCACTGTCTGCTCACCAATACTCAAGCGCACATTCACAAATTGGAATCTGTTTCCCATATACAACTTCCACTTTGGAAACATAATCTATGATTTGTCATTGCAATTGCTGTCATAACAAGGGTGAACGCTATTGCAATTTTTAAGGAGGTGAAACACCCTTTTCGTGCCCCCTCACCCATTCTGAATCACAGTGCATCACAGAGTACACATTGCAAGTTGTGTAGATATATCTGATTCGCGATGTGCCTTTGACACTTGTGGTTTTGCAGTCACATAGTCTGTGATTTTATGAATTACAGGTTTTGCAATCTCAAACCCATTTTGTATGTCAGGCCTATGTGTTCAAATGGTGCTCTTAACACAAGCTTCTGTCTGTGCCCTCAACAATTCATCCTTATTCTTTCATAGAGTCATCAGCTCAAAGACTGCACAGTCAGCCGCGGTCCATGCAGGTAACATCGGTGGGGCGGTGGGGCAGTGGAAGGGGGGATTTTGAGGGACGATGCGGAGGGAAAATTAATTATTTCGCTGCATGGACGGAGGCTGTGCACAGTTCTCTTATTAAAGCTACAGTAGCCAACAGGCCCTCTTCACAAATTGTCGAGTTACGTTAGTTTCCTCAGGGTCCCGACTTTCCACCGGACTTCAAACTTTAAAAAAGTTGGACTTTTGCTGTTCGTGGAATTTTTCTCCAATCATGAACAATGGGCTGACCCAAAGCCCACTCTATGTATATATATATATATATATATATATATATATATATATATATATATATTCACTGAAAAAACCATAGGTTTCAGACACGTTATAGTTAGAAATTAGCATTTAAAAAACCTTTGAAATTCACTGAAAAAAACAGGTTTTAGGGACAGTTATAGTTAGTTGGACATTGCACTCATACAAAACCCGTGAAATTCCCCCGTTATAGTTAGTTCAGCTAACTATAACTCGCGCCTCGCAATGCACTGCTGATGACGTCACATATTACATCACTCATGACATGGTCAGTGACATCACTGATGACATCACTGATGACATCTCAAATGACATCACTGATGACATCATCCAGTGACTGTGTGTTTCTGTAAAGTTTAAATATGTTTAATATATATAGGGAAAGGCGTATTGAAGAATGAGTGGGTGTATAAGTGTCTGAATGGATGATTTAGTACGTGCGTGACTGACTCTACAAGTGAGTGATTAAACGTATCTTACTGAATGCATGGGTTAGTGACTAAACTGTGTGAATGTCTGTATCCGTCTGTTGGTGTGTAAGTGGATGCATGGATTTGCGAATAGCTACATGAGTGTCTATATGGGTTATTTATTGGTTCTATGAGTATCTGTATGGGTGCCTGAGTGTTTGTGTGGATGGGGTGTGTGCGACTGTGCATAGATGTGTGAGTGGGTGATTCACTGGGTGGATGGTTTCAAGAGTGCATCTATGATAGACTGTATGGGTGGGTAAGTGTGTGTAAGAGTGTGTTAGTGAGTGAATGTATGTCCCAGTGGTACATGTGTGAGTAACTAAATATGTGAAAGGCAGTATATATGTGTATTGGAGTATATAAATAGCTATAAGCGAGAGTGAGTGATTGTGATAGTGGCTGTATGGATGAGTGTGTGCTTGTATCAGTGATTGTATAATAGCGTAACAATGTGCTAGTATTTGTATGATTAAGTGAGCTGGTGTGTGTATAACTGTATAGGTGAGTAAATGGCAGTGTGTTTAATTATTTGCATGACTGACTAGGTGTGTGAGTACCTCTATGGATGAGTGGCGGTGTTTGAGTGTCTATATAGGAGTAAGAGTGCATATGATAGTCCTGTACTGAGTGACCATAAGTATGAGTGACTGTACGGGTGAGTGAGTGGATGTGTGTGTGTAGACCTAAGAATCAGTGAGTGGGTATGTAGTTATTGGTGTTGGAGTGTCTATGGTTTTACGAATGGCACTCTGTAATTTAGATTGGGTGTATCAAAGGTTATATTAGGGTGTGAGGAGCTGCATCAGATTATCACGTGGATGATGTCATCAGTGATGTCATCAGTGATGTCATCAGTGATGTCATCAGTGATGTCACTGACCATGTCATGAGTGATGTAATATGTGACGTCATCAGCAGTGCATTGCGGGGCGCGAGTTATAGTTAGCTGAACTAACTATAACGGGGAATTTCACGGGTTTTGTACGAGTGCAATGTCCAACTAACTATAACTGTCCCTAAAACCTCTGTTTTTCCAGTGAATTTCAAAGGTTTTTTAAATGCTAATTTCTAACTATAACGTGTCTGAAACCTATGCTTTTTTCAGTGAATTTCAAAGGTTTTAAAATGCTAATTTGTAACTATAACGTGCCTGAAACCTATGGTTTTTTCAGTGAATTTCAAAGGTTTTTTAAATGACAATTTTTAAATGTATTAATTTTTATATTAATTTTTTTCATACTGATTTACTACATTTTTAGAAACAATTTCTTTTACATATTTTATTTTTTAAATTACATTGTAATTACATTATACATTACATTACAAAAATACTTTCTCAGAATGAATTACTTTAGTTTAAATACTTTGCACATAGGCAATAGACTTTTAAGTATAGTAGTTACAGTTGTTGCAATGGGCAACACATTTTCAAACACAATGCAACATTCAGCTCAATGTGAATTTCTAGTTAAATGCAATTAGTTACTTTATGGATTACTTTTCTAACCACAGGACTGGATCCTAGATTCAGTCCTGGTACATCTCCTGTAAACAGTTGAGTAAAAGCGTTTTGGTTACAGTCGTGATTTTTAAGGAATATTATTGTATTTTAAAAGTTGACACTTGGAAACTTTTTCTCATAGAATCACCAATGTTATCCTATGGAAGGAAATTCACTTAGCAGGTAAAAACTGTTATCGTTACTTTTTCTTACTCAGTGTTGGATCCTGGATCCAGCACTGGTGCATCTCCTGTAAACAGTTGAAAGAATGCGTTTAAGTCATACAGGCGATTTTTAAGGAATATTTGTAGTTTGTGAAAATCGACACTTTGAAACTTTTCTGCTGAAAACCAGACAATGGATTCCTATGGAAGAAAATATAAGTTACTGGTAAGTACGGTTAAAATTACTTTTCAGGACCAGTACTGGGCTGAAAGATACAGCACTGAGGTCTCTCCTTATAACAGGTGAGTAAATCGGAATTCGTATTTCGGCTGATTTTAGAGGAATATTTGTATGTTTCAAAAATCAACACTTAGAAACTTTTTCAGCAAAAGCAGGCAATGATATCCTATGGAAGGAAATTCAAGTTACTGGTAAGTACGGTTAAAATTACTTTTGAGGATCAGTACTGGGCTGAAAGATGCAGCACTGAGGTCTCTCCTGATAACAGGTGAGTAAATCGGAATTCGTATTTCGGCTGATTTTAGAGGAATATTTTAAAGTTCCAAAACTCCACACTTAGAAGAATTTCCAAGTGAAACCAGTCAATGTTAGCCTATGAAGGAAATTCAAGTTACCGGTAAGTACGGTTAAAATTACTTTTGAGGATCAGTACTGGGCTGAAAGATGCAGCACTGAGGTCTCTCCTGATAACAGGTGAGTAAATCGGAATTCGTATTTCGGCTGATTTTAGAGGAATATTTTAAAGTTCCAAAACTCCACACTTAGAAGAATTTCCAAGTGAAACCAGTCAATGTTAGCCTATGAAGGAAATTCAAGTTACCAGTAAGTACGGTTAAAATTACTTTTGAGGATCAGTACTGGGCTGAAAGATGCAGCACTGAGGTCTCTCCTGATAACAGGTGAGTAAATCGGAATTCGTATTTCGGCTGATTTTAGAGGAATATTTTAAAGTTCCAAAACTCCACACTTAGAAGAATTTCCAAGTGAAACCAGTCAATGTTAGCCTATGAAGGAAATTCAAGTTACCGGTAAGTACGGTTAAAATTACTTTTCAGGACCAGTACTGGGCTGAAAGATGCAGCACTGAGGTCTCTCCTGATAACAGGTGAGTAAATCGGAATTCGTATTTAGGCTGATTTTAGAGGAATATTTTAAAGTTCCAAAACTCCACACTTAGAAAAATTTCCAAGTGAAACCAGTCAATGTTAGCCTATGAAGGAAATTCAAGTTACCGGTAAGTACGGTTAAAATTACTTTTGAGGATCAGTACTGGGCTGAAAGATGCAGCACTGAGGTCTCTCCTGATAACAGGTGAGTAAATCGGAATTCGGATTTCGGCTGATTTTAGAGGAATATTTGCACAATGGTGAAGGGAGGGGCGGGGCCTGAGGTGACATCTGTGCAAACGCGCCCCGTGGTGCGTTTTAAGTTGGGGGATTAAGTCCCCTTGAATCATGAGGGTCCCTACGGGCCAACTAGCCCACCAGGAACCTCCAGTATGCGCCAGGGGCTGCGTTGCAGAGACATGTACAGAGGCCACACCCCTTTTTACACCTCTCTGCAACGCAGCTCTGTGGCGCTTTCTGGACGTACCTGTTGGGCTAGTTGGCCCCCAGGGACCCTCAGGATTGAAGAGGATTTAATTCCCCATCTTAAAACGCGCCACGGGGCCTGTTTGCACACATGTCACCTGAAGCCCCGCCCCTCCCTTCACCACTGTGCAAACGCGCCCCGTGGTGCGTTTTAAGTCGGGGATTAACTCCTTGAATCCTGAGGGTCCCTGGGGTGCAACTAGCCCACCATATACCTCCAAAGCGCCATAGAGCTGCGTTGCAGAGAGGTGTAAAAGGGGCGTGGCCTCTGTACACCTCTCTGCAAGGCAGCCCCTGGCGCATTCCTGAGGTTCCTGGTGGGCTAGTTGGCCCCAGGGACCCCCAGTATTCAAGGGGAATTCGTTCCTCTGCAAACGCGCCAGGGGCGCGTTTGCAGAGTGGTGAAGGAAGGGGCGGGGCCTGCGGGCCCGATCGTTTTTTTTATTTGTTTTTTGGGGGAGGGGGCCGCGTGGCCCCACTCCCGGGCCACTACTTGCCCCGGGGACCCCATCCCCCGGGGCTGGCCCTCTCGTTGGGGACTGTGGGGGGTCCCCAATCCCCCACAGTCCCGCCGGCTCCCCGTGTCCTACGGGAGCCGGCATTGCTTTAGCACATGGGGAGCAGCTAACATGCTGCTCCCCATGTGAAAAGGTCGGCTTTGGGATATTGGAAGAGAGAGCAGGTTTCCTGCCTCTCTTCCAATATCCAAAGCAGCTTGTAATGACAGGACGGAGCCGCGAGGCTCCCGTCCTGTCATTAGCAAACAGCAGTGTCCCGGGGGTTGGCACCCGGGACACTGCAAGAGCCGGCCCTGGGGGTGGTGGTCCCCAGGGCCATCAAGGGCTCCAGGAGGGGCCGCGCGGCCCCCTCCCATTCAGTGCACAGCCCGGGGAGGTGGTGGTCCCCGGGGCGTGGGGGGCTGGAGCCTCCCACACAGGTTTTTAATTAAAAAAAAGAAGCCCCGGGAGGTGGTGGTCCTCGGGGCTGCGGGAGGGCTCAGAGCCCTCCCGCACCATTCTACATAAAGCCCCGGGGGTGGCGGTCCTCGGGGCTTGGGGGCCCTTTGAGGCCCCCACACATTAAACTATCCCCCCCACCATGCCCCCGGGACTTGGGCCACCCGGGGGCCAATTAACTATCGAGCGCGGGAGACCGCGCTTCGATTTTCTGGCAGGATTCGCGCACCCTGAGCGCATCCTGCCGATTTTTTAATTTTTTTTATTTTTTTTGCCCAGGGGTCCTTGTGGGACCCCTGAGGCAAACCTAGGGGTTCAGGGTGTTTCTACCCTGCCCCCTTTGTGCGCTTTCGCACTTGTTTCTGTCCCTCGGTTCTACCGAGGGATAAAATGGCTGCCAACATTTCCTGAATCGGAATGTTGACAGCCAGCTGACAGCCAATTAACATGCAGCTCGTGATCGGGACGGTGCGCGCAGGGTGCGCTGAGGGTACGCGGACCCTACTCGGCCATAGATATCACTAACTTTTTACTTTTCATTTTCTCAGCAACTACTGAACGGATTTACACCATTTAACAAAAGGGTTCTTTCTGAACCAAGAACTACCTCTTTGCCAAATTTGGTGTAATTCCGTTCAGCAGTTCAGGCTGTAGCCGTGTCTAAAGTTTCCTATGGAAAAGTGCATGGGGAAAACGCGTTTTGGGACCCCCTTTTTCTCGGCCCCCGCTTGACGAATCCCCGAGACTATCAGGGTAGGAGCGGACCGGAGCGGGCCACAAAGTTTGAAAATTTCGCGAAGATACGTCAACCGGCAAGAGAGTTATTTCAAATAGAATGTCGCGGATTTCCTATGGATAATAGGTTGTAACTATAACTATCTACTGGCGTCCGCCAGTAGATAATATATATATATATATATATATATATATATATATATTTCTCACGCTGTCCTTCCCAGATGGAAAGGAAAAATGGGTCGCACTCTCGTCGAGTTTTGCAATTTTGGTTTTATTTTCTCCCTTTCATTGGTAGGAACACAGGCACAAAGATCAACGCGTTTCGGTATTCTCCAATACCTTGTTCATGATCTAACACACGCACTTGTGATCATTGTTTAAATAAATTTGAACTTCATCCGCATCATTTCCTGTATGACATCACAAGTGACCCTGTGGATTATGGGAGTGGTATTTGTTTTTTACATTTTTGCTTTTTATCAGTGTTTGTTTGTGTTTCAGTGAAGTGACATAATAAACAAGTGATACATGTTGCATAAATATACAATTTTAACCAATTCAATTCATTTACACTTTGCACATTTTTTTTGATTATATGTCGCACAAAAACACCACCCCGTGCATTACCCTTCTCATCATTGAAAAGTAGTCCCCCAGTTTTTGGGAAAATCTGTCCTTGTTCTTTTCTTTTTTTCCCTTTTTTTTCTTTTTTTTACCCTCCAGTGGGTTTCGTCAATTTTATTGTTATTTCCTTGTTCTTTTAGCTGGACAGCGTGAGAATTGTAAGCGGCGTGGTTCTGCCGCGGGGTAACGCACCCATGAGGAGCGCTGCAACAAACCGGCAACCTTTGAACCGTCTTGGATGATTGATATATATATATATATATATATATATATATATATATATATATATATATATATATATATATATATATATATATATTGGAAACAGTAGGCCTTCCCAACACACAGCTAAAGATGTGTGAAGCCGAGGACTAATATAACACAACTCATTTGGCCTAACTCATTTTAAAGTAACAAAGTGGCAAAACATAAAGCGGTTGTGTACACACACTTCGACATGCTCAACAGTTTAGATGCATGAGTGATCAATTACTAACTCTGAATAAGAATTATTCACTGATTAAAATTTAAAGTATTTACATGGTGTGCTTAGTAAAATAAGTAGCTTTTTGTTTTTTAATACTTTAAAACTCAGTGATAACAGTCCCTTCTAAGATGCTAATTCAAGTAAACACCCCATCAGTGACAAAAAGCTAGCCTGAACAGCATGCAAAGAGAACTCTTTCTTTTTACTGGCAGTTAAACAGAAGAGCAGAGAGAACAGATGAAAAAATGTATTGGCTTTCTTGAGCAGTCAGTCGGCAATTGTCAATGCTGCATTTTGTATAGAAAATCAACAAGAATAATACCTTTCAATCCGGGAAGACACTTTTCAGGCTTTAGAAGGGTGTAGGTTGACCAGCAAAGTACTTATAACCTTCTTACTGCTAACCTTTAGATGGACATCATAATAACGGTACAAACCAGCCAACCAAATCCGTTGATATTTGACACTCAACACGCACAATAAATAAATAAATGTGACAGGTTAATGGACCGCAAGCCCCATGGAATGGGCTGACCCTCATTTTTCCCTTCCACTGTTACCAGTCACACTTCTTCACCATTCTGTCTGACTTTCTGTTTGATGCACTAGCCACCCCATTGCGCTGTTAACCAGACTGTTTCACTTTTCCACTCTGAAAGATTCCTTGAATATGGATTTATCCACAGAGGAATTCCTCCCAATTACCTCACTACTGTTCTTGTGTAGCCTGACTTTTCCTTGTATGTTCTGTGGCACTGATGTCCATTCTGGTATCTCTTGATGTAAGCAGATTACCCACATACCTTTCAGTATCTAGTGGCTCTACAACCCTGAGTCTCAGTGTCTATTTTCCCATTTCCTGCTCTCACACCATTATGCCCCCTTGGCAATCCTTTATAAAGGATGCTCCGATAAGCACCATGCCTGCAGTCAGGAACACACTCAATATCCATTATCCCATTGTGTGCTCCACCATTCATCTACTTGCCACCAATGGAACCTGGCTTACCAGTTCATTAAAAAGATCACCCATTGACATTCTCTTAACAGGGAACAGTGCCCTCTTGAAAGTTCTGTGCCTGTCACGATTCACTCTCTGTGCTCTTCTGCCAACCACAAAAGGGCCACCTGTGGAGCTTTCCAACGTTCAAATAAGCTTTTGGACCGTCCTCTCTATCCATATGCTGACTTCTAGTCTCTTTGACGCAATTCTGATTTCCAATTCATCTAGAATATCTAGAATTCCCTGCTTAATGTTTCACTGTAATCCCTACTGGACAAGGATCAAGAGTGGAATTCAGCACAACTATGACTGGCAGATGATAGCCTGCTCACACCTGAGGCATGTAATCATAGTAAGTGTAGGAGAGTAGGATCTGCCTCTTATGTTGCCCCCACTTTTTTTTCTGATGTTTACACTGGTTTCTGGCTATAGTCTGGCTGGGACCCTGCCAATCAGGGCCCCAGCCTCTCTGTTCTCTCTAAACGACTTGGAGTGCACTCTAGGTGCACTAGTGATTGGATACTGTGGTACCTTATGAGTCCCTAGTATATGGTACCTTAGGTACCAAGGGCATAGGTACTTCACAGGCCTACCAGGGGCTGAAGCATGTATTATGCCACCCCTGGGAAGCAGACTAAATCTGACACCACAGGCCTGCTACTGCAGCTTGGGTGAGGAGGTGCTAGCACTCCTCACTGAGATATAGGTTCCCTATATCTCTCCTGCACACACATTTAAACCTATCAGTCACCCCTAAGGCAGGCCCTATCAATCCTGAGGGCAGGGTGCTTAGTTTCTTTGTGAGAAGGTGCCTCTGCCCGAGCAGGGCCCCTCTGCAGCTCTCAGAGTCCATTCTCTCGGGCTTTTTGTGAATGCGGTCAAACCATATACTCTTAAGTGCATTATAACCTCGCGGTTAATGCTAACTTTGGAATGGCTGCATCAAAACATGTTGTGTTTGGTGTCAAACACTTTGGAATCATACCCCCACACCAGTAACTGGTGTGGGAGTATGATCCCACCCTTCTAGAGGGATAGACATGTACCTACTGTGGAAACGCGGTAGAATCCTGAAGAGCCCTGGCATCACAAAATGGATGCCACCAGTCACAGACACTGGGCTGCCCTCCTGCTGATGACCGAAACTCGCAGTGGAGGAGGCCCAACAATAGGTATCCTGTCACAGGGGGTGTGACCACCTCCCAGACAGGGTTTAGTGTATTGGGGCTGGGTGGGTGCACTCCTAGAGTGCTTTGAAGTCCTGCACTGGGGGAGCAGGAGGCTCCTCTGTGCATACACCAGTTCAAACCGGCTCAGGGGCTACCTGCCCCTGCTCAGGCGCAAAACTGGACAAAGGGAAGTGGGTGTAGCCACCCACTCCCCTGACCCTCCCATAGGTGGGGTCATAGAGCTAGTCCCTCCCTTCCTTTCAGTATAAGATAGGGAACCCTTAACATTGCCAACTAGATACCCCTGGATGATGCTCTAAAGAAGAATCCCAGACCTTCGACGTTCCACTACCTCTGGAAGTCTGAAGAATCTCCCTTGGAGTCAAGGAGTGACTCCCCTGCTTGGCAGGCACCAAAAACTGCAATGATGGTTGCAAACTACGCCGCTCCCGCCGGAGCCCGAAGTCCCTGCAGCCCAGGAAGAGGATTTCCTGACTTCTCCAAGGCCATCGTGAGTCCCCAGCGAAGCTGAGGCAAGTGGACCCCACGAGTGACGAGGAACTGCAATCCCTGGGTACTGTGCACTACTATCAAGTGCAACCCCTTCACGACGTTCTACGAACCTGTGCTTTGGGCCACGTGTGGTCCCAGCCTCTAGCAGAGATCCCTCCCAAGATCAGAGGCCTACCCTGTCCCGAGTGACCGTGGGCCCCTGTTGAGTGAATCCTCCTGAGGCATCTTCACGATCCATTGCCAGCTGGCTTGTGGGTCTCCTGAAGACTTTTCTACAAATCCAAAGAGCTCTTCTGGTTGCTCCAGGCCAGCCCTGACTTACCCTCGCTGGGTGCGTCCCACAGACCTTGCTGGTCTGCACTGCTGACTTTTTGTCCTTTCCACAAGACTTGCTGTTACCAAGGCTTGTTGGCTCCAATCGGGTTGCCAACACCCCAGTAAGCTGCAAACTTTGTGGGACACGCTGAATCCAGCTTCTGGTTGTCATTGACGCCTCCTGGACCTCGTGGCCGAAGAGTCAAGACACCCGTGAATGACCTGAATCTGTCGACGACGGTGGGCATTCATCTTCCTTGCCCAGGGTCACTGCCAAGTGACTTTGAACACTGTCCCCTCTGCTTTCAGGTCTTCCTTCTTCCGAATCCAAGCTTGGATTCCCCCGGACACTTCTTCTGTCTTCACAAGCAGCAAGTCTTCATTGGCTCCCATTGAAAACGACGCCGCGACCCGACACCTAAAGACACCTATGCACCCGGCTTCCCTGGGCGAGGTCACTCCAGCACTACAGTGCTCCTGTGGGTGTTGGCCCTAGAACTACTTACCCTGTAAGTGACTTGCTTGTAGTTTCTCCCGAAGTGCCCTTAAACTCCTAATTTCTAACCGCGACTTGCCCCATTGAAGTCTACGGCGATCCGCGCCTGTGTTCACACACTGCATGCGTCCCCTGTGGGTCCTTTACTTACCTGCCTTGGGTGGTTTCGTGAGGCCCCAGCGCTTCTGAAGGCCCTAGGCCTTGTCCCTTTGCAAGTCGTTGTTCCTAAGTCTCTTTTTTAGTATATGGTCTGGTACGCCCCTAGGGCCCCAGCCATATTTGTGCTCAATTTGTTGTGAAACGTTGATTTGTGCATATGTTCCTGACTTCTAATCTCATAAAGGGATTAGTAGAGAGTTGTTTAGTAATAAATACATATATATTTGATATATATATACCTGTGTGGTGTCTTTTCATTTGGTGATTCAGGAGATTGTGTGGTAAAACGAGCTGCTTTACATTCCTCAAAGACTTAGCCTGAAGGCTGCTCTCCACAGCTACCACTAGGATAGCTTTCTGTAAAGGTTGTCTTAAACCTATCTACCATAAGAGTCGAATTGTACTGGTGCAAGGTGTCCACTTTAACTAGTGGACAGCATATACCAGGCCAACTTCTCACAATGGTGGCAGCATGTGGGATTCCAGCTTGCTATTGTTTTACCAGAAAGTCTCTATTTGAATTACTAACTGAAAACCACTATAGGTACTCAAGGTACATATAAAGTCAAGCTTAGTATCAATAAGTTCTACTGAACTTAGAGCTGTGTGCCAAGGGATAGCACACCCTTTCTACAGCTCAAGCTAGTATCAGTAGGCCACAAACTAGTGTAGGTAGTACAACACTGCACAACACTAGAATGTCCTTAAGGGTTGGACCCAGTGGATCCACTCAGCCTCAGTATAAGGACATGACTTTCTTTGACTTGAAATCCATGTGTGCTGCAAGGCACCTGAAGATAGGACAGAGTCCCTCCACACTACACCTGATAGATCTGCTGACAGCAGATGATCTTAGATTAGCTCTAGGAGCTAATGGGTCTGAATCAGTGAGTGGGTCAATTACAGTGTCTGGGTCAGATGATGAACATCATGATGACCAAGACTCTGTGGTTGCAGGGCCAGGTCACAAGGGATCTGAACAGGACAGAGGAATTCTCCCTAAGAGAACTGACAGAGTGGAGGAGAGGCCTAGGTCCCTTTCTAGGGAATCTGACCACTCCTATCACTCTGGCAGAGAATCTGTCCACCAGAGGAACTCTTACTTCCCAAGAAGAGAGACCTCCTCTGACAGAATGTACAAACTGCTGCAGTATGAGGAAGCAAGATTTGCCCTCAAAACCAAGCAGGTGGCATTAGATAGAGAAGCCCTTGAGCTCCAGAGAGCTTCTAGAAGAGAGGGGTTAGAACCCCCTGGTGGCAGCAACAGTGTCCCTAGAGGCAGAGAAAATATTCCAGACCATAGGAACCTGAGCAAGGTTGTTCCTCCCTACCAGAGTGGGGAGGATATCCATAAGTGGATAACTGCTATGCAAAGGGCCTGTAGAGTACAACAGGTCCCCCAAAAGCAGTGGGCAGCAATCTTGTGGCTCTCCTTTTCAGATAAAGGTAGAGACAAGCTCCTCACTGTTAGAGAAGAGGATGCTGATGACTATGAAGTCCTGAAGAGTGCACTGATAGATGGGTTTGGCTTAACCACTGAGCAGTACAGGTTGAAGTTCAGAGACCAATCAATCAATCACGGCATTTATAGAGCGCGCTACTCACCCGGGAGGGTCTCAAGGCGCTGGGGGAGGGGGTAAGTTACTGCTCGAACAGCCAGGTCTTGAGCTGCTTCCTGAAGGAGAGATGGTCCTGGGTTCGCCGAAGGTGAGTGGGGAGAGACACCCAGAAGGCACAGACTCAGGACTGGACTGACTTTGTAGATTGTGCAACCAAGGCTCTGAAGGGTTGGCTGGTTGGCAGTAGGGTTACTGATTTCAAGGGATTGTATAATCTAATGATGAGAGAACAGATCCTTAATAATTGCCAGAACCAGTTGTTGCATCAATACCTGGTGGACTCAGATCTGACCTCTCCCCAAGAATTGGGAAAGAAGGCAGACAAGTGGGTCAGAACCAGGGTGAGGCAGAAAACCCAGAACCAAGGGGGTGACACAAAGAAGCAGGATTCTAAGGGCTCTGAGAAAAGTGGGGATAAGTCAAAAGACCAGAAGTCTTCACAAGGGCCCCAAAAATCTGCATCTGGTGGGGAGTCACAATCCAACAAGGGAAAAGGCCAAAAGAAGCCCTGGTGCAAATTCTGTAAACAGAAAGGGCACTGGACTTCTGATTGTAACAAGTCCAAAGACCAAACCACCACCACTCCTGCCCCTAAGGCAACTGTTCCCCCTAGTTCAGCTACTGGTGGAGGTGGTACTCAGAATAAGGGTGTAGTAGGGTTGACCCTGGGTTCTGAAGTGGACTCTGGCCTAGTCAGAGTACCCACTCAGGCAATGCTGATTTGTGATGGAGACATTGACATGTCCTTCCTGGTGAGCCCCAGTAATCTGGGCAAATACAAACAGCAGCCTGTAATAAATGGCAAACAGGCTTTGGCATTTAGGGACACAGGTGCTAGTGTCACCATGGTGGCAGAGGATCTTGTGGACCCTGGACAGATCATCCTGGGCGAAATGTACCAGGTGACCAATGCAAGCAATGTCAGGACCAACCATAGTCTGGCAGTTGTGAATTTCTCCTGGGGAGGGGTAACTGGCCTCAAGAAGGTTGTAGTCAGTGCAGACCTCCCTGTAGAATGTCTATTGGGCAATGATCGAGAAACTTCAGCCTGGTCTGAAGTAGAGTTATGGACTCATGCTGAGATGTTGGGCATCCCTGCAGAGGTATTTGCTGTGACCAGGTCACAGGCCAAAAGGCATAACACTGAACCAGCTCTGGATCCTGGAACCATGGACCAGATGCTTCCCAAGAAGAGGAGCAGTAGGGGTAAGGCAGTGCCTTCCCCTCTGTCTCAGATCACAGATTCACCTCTTGAGGGAGGAGGAGCAGATCCTGAAGAAGGAACTGCCCCAGAGGGACTTGAGTCTGATCAGGTTGAGTTCTTGGGGGCAGGGGGCCCTTCTAGGGAAGATCTGAGTAAGGAGCAACTGTGCTGCCCCTCTCTTGAACCCCTCAGACAGTAGGCTGCTGCTGAGACTGCTGGGAGTGCTAGTGGGTCCCATAACGTTTATTGGGATGAGGGACTCCTATATTCTGAGGGTAGAGATCCAACCCCTGGAGCCACTAGGAAGTTGGTAATACCTCAGAAGTTTAGGGGGTTCCTCTTGACCCTAGCACATGATATCCCTTTGGCAGGTCACTTGGGCCAAAACAAGACCTGGGACAGGCTTGTTCCACATTTTCATTGGCCACATATGTCAGAAGACACAAAGGAGTGTTGTCGCTCCTGTGTCACATGCCAAGTCAGTGGCAAGGCAGGTGGCACAACAAAGGCCCCCCTGATACCACTACCTGTGGTGGGGGTACCCTTTGAAAGGGTAGGGATTGACATTGTTGGTCCCCTTGACCCTCAAACTGCATCTGGGCACAGATTTATCCTGGTGGTAGTGGATCATGCCACCAGGTACCCAGAGGCAATTCCTCTGAGGACCACCACAGCCCCTGTGGTGGCAAGAGCCCTCATTGGAGTTTTCTCCAGAGTGGGTTTCCCAAAGGAGGTCATCTCTGACAGAGGTACCAACTTCATGTCAGGATATTTGAAAGCAATGTGGAAGGAGTGTGGTGTAACTTATAAGTTCACCACCCCCTATCACCCACAATGCAATGGGTTGGTTGAACGCTTCAACAAAACCCTTAAGGGAATGATTAAAGGACTCCCAGAGAAGCTTAGGCGGAAATGGGACCTTCTTCTTCCCTGCCTGTTGTTTGCATACAGAGAGGTTCCGCAGAAGGGGTTGGTTACAGCCCATTTGAGCTTCTGTTTGGGCATCCTGTAAGAGGTCCATTATGTTTGGTAAAAGAGGGCTGGGAGTTACCTCTCAAACCCCCAAACAGGATGTGATGGACTATGTACTTGGTCTCCGCTCCAGGATGGCTGAATACATGAAGAAGGCAACCAAAAACCTGGAGGCCAGCCAAGAATTACAAAAAGCTTGGCATGACCAAAGGCTGTGCTGACTGTGTACCAGCCAGGACAGAAAGTGTGGGTGTTGGAGCCTGTGGCCCCAGCAGCCCTCCAAGACAAATGGAGTGGCCCCCATACAATAGTTGAGCAAAAGGGAGAAGTCACCTATCTGGTGAATCTTGGAACTCCCAGGAGCCCCTGAGGGTGCTCCATGTCAGCAGATTGAAACCATATGTTGACAGGGCTGACATGGGCTTGCTCATGGCAACTGATGAGGAACAGGAGGAGGAGAGTGACCCTCTCCCTGACCTGCTCTCACAGAACCCTGATGATGGGTCAGTAGATGGTGTTGCTTTGGCAAGCAGCCTCACTGACCATCAGCAAACTGAGTGCAGACAAGTTCTGCAGCAGTACAGACATATGTTTAGCCTGACCCCTAGTCAGACTACCTGGTGCACCCATGAGGTGGACACTGGGGACTGTCTGCCTGTCAAGAGTAAAATCTACAGGCAACCTGACCATGTCAGGGACTGTATCAGGACTGAAGTCCAGAAGATGTTGGAGTTAGGTGTGATTGAGCCTTCAGATAGCCCCTGGGCTAGCCCAGTAGTCCTAGTACCCAAGCCTCATACCCAGGGTGGTAAGAAAGAAATGAGGTTTTGTGTAGACTACAGAGGCCTCAATGCAGTCACCAGGACTGATGCCTATCCCATACCAAGGGCAGATGAGCTGATTGATACTTTGGCCTCAGCCAAGTATCTGAGTACATTTGACCTAACAGCTGGCTACTGGCAGATCAGGTTAGCTGATGGTGCAAAAGCCAAAACAGCATTTTCGACTCCTAGTGGGCACTACCACTTTGTGGTGATGCCCTTTGGATTGAAAAATGCACCTGCCACTTTTCAGAGGTTGGTGAACAAAGTCCTGGCAGGGATGGAAACTTATTGCTCAGCTTATCTAGATGATATTGCTGTCTTTAGTTCCTCCTGGCAGGATCACCTGGTCCACCTCAGAAATGTTTTGGAGGCTCTGCAGAAAGCAGGCCTCACTATCAAGGCCACTAAGTGCCAGATAGGGCAGAGTCAGGTTGTGTACCTGGGCCACCTTGTGGGTGGGGGCCAGGTTCAGCCTTTACAGAGCAAAATCCAAACCATAATGGAATGGGTTGCTCCAACCACCCAGACACAGGTGAGAGCCTTCTTAGGCCTGACTGGGTACTATAGGAGGTTTGTGAAGGGATATGGATCTATAGTGACCCCCTTGAATGATCTGACCTCAAAGAAAATGCCAAAAAGGTTCAGTGGACAGCTAGCTGTCAGAAGGCATTTGAAGACCTAAAGCAGGCCATGTGCACTGCCCCCATCTTACAGAGTCCAGACTACACCAAAAGTTCATTGTCCAAACAGATGCTTCTGAGCTGGGTGTGGGAGCTGTACTGTCTCAACTGAATGATGAAGGTCAAGACCAGCCAGTAGCTTTTATTAGCAGGAGGCTGACCCCTAGAGAGAAACGTTGGTCAGCTATAGAGAGGGAGGCCTTTGCTGTGGTGTGGGCCCTGAAGAAGCTGAGGCCATACTTGTTTGGCACTCACTTCATAGTTCAGACTGACCACAAGCCCCTCCTATGGCTTAAACAGATGACAGGTGAAAACCCAAAACTTTTAAGGTGGTCCATTTCCCTACAGGGGATGGACTATACCGTGGAACATAGACCTGGGACCCAACATGCCAATGAAGATGGACTCTCAAGGTATTTCCACTTAGAACACGAAGACTCAACTGGTCAAGGTTAGTTTAGTGTCCCTGCGTTTGGGGGGGGGGGGTTGTGTAGAAGAGTAGGATCTGCCTCTTATGTTGCCCCCACTTTTTTTTCTGATGTTTACACTGGTTTCTGGCTATAGTCTGGCTGGGACCCTGCAAATCAGGGCCCCAGCCTCTCTGTTCTCTCTAAACGACATGGAGTGCACTCTAGGTGCACTAGTGATTGGATACTGTGGTACCTTATGAGTCCCTAGTATATGGTACCTTAGGTATCAAGGGCATAGGTACTTCACAGGCCTACCAGGGGCTGAAGCATGTATTATGCCACCCCTGGGAAGCAGACTAAATCTGACACCACAGGCCTGCTACTGCAGCCTGGGAGAGGAGGTGCTAGCACTCCTCACTGAGATATAGGTTCCCTATATCTCTCCTGCACACACATTTAAACCTATCAGTCACCCCTAAGGCAGGCCCTATCAATCCTGAGGGCAGGGTGCTTAGTTTCTATGTGAGAGGGGGCCTCTGCCCGAGCAGGGCCCCTCTGCAGCTCTCAGAGTCCATTCTCTGGGGATTTTTGTGAATGCGGTCAAACCATAAACTCTTAAGTGCATTATAACCTCGCGGTTAATGCTAACTTTGGAATGGCTACATCAAAACATGTCGTGTTTGGTGTCAAACACTTTGTAATAATACCCCCACCATGATCCCACCCTTCTAGAGGGATAGACATGTACCTACTGTGGAAACGCGGTAGAATCCTGAAGAGCCCTGGCATCACAAAATGGATGCCACCAGTCACAGACACTGGGCTGCCCTCCTACTGATGACCGAAACTCGCAGTGGAGGAGGCCCAACAATAGGTATCCTGTCACAGGGGGGTGTGACCACCTCCCAGACAGGGTTTAGTGTATTGGGGCTGGGTGGGTGCACTCCTAGAGTGCTTTGAAGTCCTGCACTGGGGGAGCAGGAGGCTCCTCTGTGCATACACCAGTTCAAACCGGCTTAGGGGCTACTTGCCCCTGCTCTGGCGCGAAACTGGACAAAGGGAAGTGGGTGTAGCCACCCACTCCCCTGACCCTCCCATAGGTGGGGTCATAGAGCTAGTCCCTCCCTTCCTTTCAGTATAAGATAGGGAACCCTTAACATTGCCAACTAGATACCCCTGGACGACGCTCTAAAGAAGAATCCCGGACCTTCGACGTTCCACTACCTCTAAGACTGAAGAATCTCCCTTGGAGTCAAGGAGTGACTCCCCTGCTTGGCAGGCACCAAAAACTGCAACGACGGTCACAAGCTACACCGCTCCTGCCGGAGCCCGAAGTCCCTGCAGCCCAGGAAGAGTATTTCCTGACTTCTCCAAGGCCATCGTGAGTCCCCAGCAAAGCTGAGGCAAGTGGACCCCACGAGTGACGAGGAACCGCAATCCCTGGGTACTGTGCACTACTATCAAGTGCAACCCCTTCACGGCGTTCTACGAACCTGTGCTTTGGGCCACATGTGGTTCCAGCCTCTAGCAGAGATCCCTCCCAAGATCAGAGGCCTACCCCGTCCCGAGTGACCGTGGGCCCCTGTTGAGTGATTCCTCCCGAGGCGTCTTCGCGATCCATTGCCAGCCGGCTTGTGGGTCCCCTGAAGACTTTTCTACAGGCCTGCCCTGACTTACCCTTGCTGGGTGAGTCCCACAGACCTTGCTGGTCTGCACCGCTGACTTTTTGTCCTTTCCACGAGACTTGCTGTTACCAAGGCTTGTTGGCTCCAATCGGGTCGCCGACACCCCAGTAAGCTGCAGACTTCGTGGGACCGGCTGAATCCAGCTCCTGGTCATCATCGACGCCTCCTGGACCTCGTGGTCGAAGAGTCAAGACACCCGTGAACGACCTGAATCTGTCGACGACGGTGGGCATTCATCTTCCTTGCCCCGGGTCACTGCCAAGTGACTTTGAACACTGTCCCCGCTGCTTTCAGGTCTTCCTTCTTCCGAATCCAGGCTTGGATTCCACCGGACACTTCTTCTGTCTTCACAAGCAGCAAGTCTTCATTGGCTCCCATTGAAAACGACGCCGCGACCCGACACCTAAAGACACCTATGCACCCGGCTTCCCTGGGCGAGGTAACTCCAGCACTATGGTGCTCCTGTGGGTGTTGGCCCTAGAACTACTTACCCTGTAAGTGACTTGCTTGTAGTTTCTCCCGAAGTGCCCTTAAACTCCTAATTTCTAACCGCGACTTGCCCCATTGAAGTCTACGGCGATCCGCGCCTGTGTTCACACACTGCACGCGTCCCCCGTGGGTCCTTTACTTACCTGCCTTGGGTGGTTTCGTGAGGCCCCAGCGCTTCTGAAGGCCCTAGGCCTTGTCCCTTTGCAAGTCGTTGTTCCTAAGTCTCTTTTTAGTATATGGTCTGGTACGCCCCTAGGGCCCCAGCCATATTTGTGCTCAATTTGTTGTGAAACGTTGATTTGTGCATATGTTCCTGACTTCTAATCTCATAAAGGGATTAGTAGAGAGTTGTTTAGTAATAAATACATATATATTTGATATATATACCTGTGTGGTGTCTTTTCATTTGGTGATTCAGGAGATTGTGTGGTAAAACGAGCTGCTTTACATTCCTCCAAGACTTAGCCTGAAGGCTGCTCTTCACAGCTACCACTAGGATAGCTTTCTGTAAAGGTTGTCTTAAACCTATCTACCATAAGAGTCGAATTGTACTGGTGCAAGGTGTCCACTTTAACTAGTGGACAGCATATACCAGGCCAACTTCTCACAGTAAGCTATTTTAAGCCCCAACTTCCTTCACTCCAGTGTTGGTCACTGTGGCACTGTTCCTGGTTCACCAACCCCTAGTTTCCCGTATTCCTGAGCTCTTGCTACCCTTGTTTCTAGAAGAGTCCTGAGTCTTAGCCTATCCTTCTTCCTTGAACTAGCACATCTTGCAGTGCTTCCTTGAATCCTGATTCTTGAGCCTGCACTAGTTCAAGGCATTCTTGACCTTGAACATTCTCTCTTTATGTAGTTACCTTTGTCCCAGTCCTCACCTTTCTTTCCCTTTCCAGTTTCTAGTTTGCTACCTTATATTCCCTACTGCCTTAGCGTCCAGTTTCCTGGTGCTGTTGTTTACTTGCTTTCTGCTAAGTGTTCCCCTTATTTTCCCTTCTTTCCTCCTACGGACTCCTCTCCTCTTCTCCAGCTCCTTGTCTATTATGGCTAGTTTTTGTCCCCAAGTTTCCGCCCTTGCTGTTACTGCCTTGCTTGCTCCAGAGTGATTGCAAGGGTTCATGGGCACAGCTGACAACATAGGTGGGGTTCCCTGTCCACTGTGAGCACTGTCTTTATGTTTGTTTTTATAACATTACCATATATATCTGGTCCCCAAACACTGTCTTTGCATGTATATCCTATATGTGGGTATTTACAGTCAGTATCTGTAACAGCAATTGTGGGCGATGAACTTACTGAGCTTTAGTCTTACCATATGGAGCTACCGACTGCTTTACCCAACATTCCTTTATTGTGAATGTAATTCTGAGCTTGCCTTGCACATTCTATGTGAACACTGAATAGCTTCTTGAGTGTCTGTTATTTCTGAGCTTCAATTTCTTGTTACCTGGTGCAGAGCTCTTCCGTTGGATCTCCTTCCTCCACTAACTCTATATGTGATCATAGGCAGTTCTGTATCTAGTATTCCATTTATTTTGTCTACCCTGTCACCAGTCATTGCCAGAGACCCTAACAGTGCCTTAGGTTCTAGTAGTTGAATCATCATTATCTTACCAGACACAAGCTCTTCTGAAGAACCATGAGATCCTCCCCTTTAGAGTGCATCATGGCTTCAGCCTATTCAGCAAATGTACAGCTCTCTACCATCCTTTTCCAGATGATATCCTGGAGAGAGCTGAACTTATTGATGATTGAGGGTTTCAACATCTGGCTCAAGGAGCCCACGAACACCTAGAGGATGACTTGGACAACATCGGCACCCTTGGTGAACTCCCCACTCATGCACCAACCTATACCATTACTTTCATCTTTCCCCATCCACAACTCACAGAAGTACACAATACAAGATTATCATCCCCTCTGGCGTTCTGTCAATTCCCCGATGTCCTTTAGCATCAAATGGAGTACTCACCAAGAAGTTACATAAAAGATCAATCATTGCAAATATATTGATACAGCTATTACAGCAAAGCACAAGCCCTGTCCCTGCCCTCAACCAACCACCCCGCCACAATTCGAAAATACAATTAATTGCAGAAACAGTCTTTAAAAAAATGTCTGCCAATGTGTGTTTGGGGGTGTTATCAAAGCACAAGTGTATGTACTGGCAGGAAGCATTCTCAGACTCGTAGGTACATTTCATTTTCTAAAATCCAGTGATTTGTACATACACCGCAGCACATCAACGTTGCAAGAATTACCATAGATTTGTAGGAAAATCGTAACAAGACCTATGAGACCAGGGTGTTTATTAAAAAGGAGAAAATGCAGGTGTTGCAATCACCCACTTCAGTGAGCTAAAGCCTTTCACTACAAAAACAAAGAAGAATCACTCCAGTAAACATCGATGAGGGCCTGAGTAAACAAATGCTGTAACTGTGCCACAGGAATTCTGTGTAAAAACCTGGACCTGAAATCTGATGCCTTGAGAGAAATCCATTGGCACTCCTCACAGCCCCAAGCACAGTGCATTGACAAACACAATTAAGCAGATAATTGTTCATAGATTTCTTTGTTCCTTCTGGGGCCTGCGTTTTATTCCTTCCCAGTGAATCACAAAAGAGCATCAATGGAAACAAACACAATGTAAAAGGCTCAACTAATAATTACTCGTACAGATTTTAATGTACCATACCAATAGTTTGGTGATGCAATAAAATGTAGGAGGTAGTCTGACTATTATTCATCGGAGATGCCAAATCCCAAACTTTGTTGGGACAGGAGAGGAGTTCAATATGAAGGCACACTATTTGATCATAGTGAAATAACAGCAAGTGATGTCATAAGAATGTTTACATATGAAGTAAAATCACAGGAAATTACATTATATAATATATGCAAAAACAACAATTGATGGACACAATACAGAACAATGTCATACATTCACCCCAGTACAGAGATCAGGGCCTAAATCCATAATTTTTTTTGCTCCCCATGCCATTCCAGTTTGAACACAGCCATATGCCAATCAGTTTAGACCCTGCGCCCAATGGGAACAGTCCAGCCCAAACTGCCAGGCCAGGCCCTCCCTGGACTGGAAACAAGCATCCTAGGACCGGTTTCGGGGTTTCACCCCTCATCAGCCAGGATAGCTTGACTCCAGTGGCATGGAGAGCACTGGACGCACGTCTGGGCATACCCGTCCCACTCTGGGTGACAAATGCAAAAACAACAAATGGATGGACAGAATGAAATACAATTTCATACATTCATCCCAGTACAGAAATCTGGGCCTAAATCCACAGTTTTTCTGCTCCCCATACCATTCCAGTTTGAACACAGCCATAGGCAAATCAGTCTTGACTCCGTGCCCAATGGGAACAGTCCAACTCGAACTGCCAGGTCAGGTCCTCCCTGGACTGGAAACAAGCATCCTAGGACCGGTTTGGGGGTTTCACCCCTCATCAGCCAGGATAGCTTGACTCCAGTGGCATGGAGAGCACGGGACCCACGTCTGGGCATACTCGTCCCACTCAGGGTGACAAACGCAAAAACAACAATTGATTGACAAAATGCAGAATAATGTCATACATTCAACCCAGTACAGAGATCTGGGCCTAAATCCATCATTTTTTTGCTCCTCATGCCATTCCAGTTTGAACCCAGCCATATTCAAATCAGTCTTGACCCTGCACCCAATGGGAACAGTCCAGCGTTAACTGCCAGGCCAGGTCCTCCCTGGACTGGAAACAAGCATCCTAGGACCGGTTTCAGGGTTTCACCCCTCATCAGCCAGCATAACTTGCCTGCAGTGGCATGGAGAGCATGGGAACTACATCTGGGCATACCCGTCCCACTCGGGGTGACACATGCAAAAACAACAATTGATGGACAGAATGCAGAACAATGTCATACAGTCACTCCAGTACAGAAATCTGGGCCTAAATCCTTTGTTTTTTTGCTCCCCATGCCATTCCAGTTTGAACCTAGCTATATGCAAATCAGTCTTAACCCTGCGCCCAATGGAAAAAGTCCAGCCCAAACTGCCAGGCCAGGTCCTCCCTGGACTGGAAACAAGCATCCGAGGACCAATTTTGGAGTTTCACCCCTCATCAGCCTTGATAGCTTGACTCCGGTGGCATGGAGTGCACAGGACCCACGTCTGTGCATACCCGTCCCACTCGGGGTGACACATGCAAAAACAACAATTGATGGACAGAATGCAATACAATGTCATACATTCATCCCAGTACAGAGATCTGGGCCTAAATCCATCATTTTATGTGCTCCCCATGCCATTCCAGTTTGAACTCAGCCATATGCAAATCAGTCTTGACCCTGTGCCCAGTGAGAACAGTCCAGCCCGAGCTGCCAGGCCAGGTCCTCCCTGGACTGGAAACAAGCATCCTAGGACCGGTTTCAAGGATAGCTTGACTCCAGTGGCATGAAGAGGATAGCTTGATTCCAGTGGCATGGAGGGGCTAGCTCGACTCCAGTGGCATGGAGGAGATAGCTTGACTCCAGTGGCATGGAGGGGATAGCTTGACTCCAGTGGCATGGAGAGGATAGCTTGACTCCAGTGGCATGGATGGGGTAGCTTGACTCTAGTGGCATGTATTATATTATATATAGCATGTGTAAGAAACTGCAGTACAAATATAAGTAGGAGTGTTGGCAGATGCTTAGAGCAGAATGCGGGGATGCATCGAGGATAGCAACATGAGACTCTTATTCCACAGTAGCAAGTGCACCAAAAATCCATTTGCTGTGTAAACGTGTTTTGCACAGGGAATGGAAAGCCCAGATGTGTGGTCAGTGCAGCACCCCATACAATTTACTATGGCTAAATGCATGGAAAATACAGAGATAGGTTAATTTCCATGTTGAACGCATTGAATTCCAGCTGCAATGTACCATTTTCAGAATGAAAACTCGGAACAGTAGGTATTTACTGCATCTAGCAAATATTTCCTCCCATCATGTCGCTTTTTATTGGGTTTCGTAAATGGCTGAACACCATTTGGCCGATTCAAAATCAACACCTTAATGGGGCAGAGAAGTTCATGGAGTTTTCTTGTGGAGGCTTGTACTGAGAGAGGCTGGATGCATGGAGAATGATAGTGGGTACATGAGGAGATATGGAGACTAAGGGGCATATTTACTAGAAAATGATGCAGCGTGGCACTGAAAGCCATCATGCTGCACCAAGCTGCATCATTAGAAAAGTGCAGGGAATGCTTCGTATTTACAGCAATACGATGCATCCCTCTGCTTTTCTCTGCACTGGCACACGATTGGCTGCCAAGCACCAATGCATGCACCCTTACATCATGGTGCAAGGGAGCCTGCGTTGCAGGGATGATTGTTTTTGTGCAGGAAGGGACACCTTCCTACACAAAAACAATCTTTGATGGTGTTTTCCACCTTCTATTTGTGGTGTAGAATGCAGCACACATAGAAAGAACAAAAACGAGGAGAAATAAAGGTATTTCTCCAAGTTGCACCACTTTAACGCCTCCCCTCGGGAGGCGTTAGAATATAATGCATTCCCAGGTTTACGAAACGTAAATCTGGGAATGTGTCAGAATCCATGGGTGTTGTGTGGGAACACCCACAGCAACACCCATGGAACGACCCTTTCACACCATGAAAAGACACGCAGGGTATTTTTGCGTGGCCTAGTAAATATGGTTCAGCATTGTGCCCCACAGGAGCGTAAAAAAAAGTAATGCTCCGGTGGTGCAGGTGCCTTGTAAATATGCCCCTAATAGTCCATGAATGCTTGATGTGGAATGTGTGGGTGTCCAATGCAGAGCCAGCCTAAAAACGTATATAAAAAAATAAAGCGCTTAGAGCTTGCTGTGCTAGCCCCTCAATGTCTTTATTTTTTACCCCTCCCAGTCGCAGGCCCTTGGCCCACCCACACAAATGAGGGATGATTTTACTCGGGAGACAGAGGGGAACACTGGGTGGTAGGAAATTTGTGCTGGCATGGTGATACCAGACAGAAATGTGAGAACATTTGAGGTTTTGTTTTGCTAAATTTAAGTTTTACAGGGGATTCTGGGTAAGAAAACGTCAGGGATTCACACAAACCACACATCCTTGGACTGCCCTGGGTGTCTAATTTTCAGAAATGCCTGGGTTTGGTAAGTTTCCCTACATGGCCGCTAAGCCCGGAACCAAAAACGCAGGTGCCCCCCTTACAAAACCAGGTCGTTTTGTGATAGATAATTTTTATGTCTCCAAAATACGTTTTTGGCCCATCCCTGTAGCAGGCACTTGGCCCACCCACACAAGTGAGGTACCATTTTTATCAGGGGACCTGGGGGAATGCTGGGGGGTACAAAATGTGCTTCTGCCTGGTGATCCCACAACTTTCCCACACAGAAATGTGAGGAAAATGTGATTTCTTTAGGAAAATGTGAAGTTTGGAGGGGATTCTGGGTAAGAAAACGTTGGGGGATCCATGCAAGCCACACCTCCCTAGACTCCCCTGGATGTCTAGTTTTCAGAAATACCTGGATTTAGTAGGTTTCCCTAAATAGCCGCCGAGCCTGGGACCAAAAACTGAGGTGACCACCATGCAAAACTAGGTCATTTTGTGAACGATCATTTTTTATGCCTCCACAATACATTTTGGGCCCTTCCCTGTCGCAAGCACTTTGTCCACCCACACAAGTGAGGCAGCAATTTGATAAGGACACCTGGGTAATATTGCCCCCATCTTCTCCCCAGAGGGGGAAAAAAGACTGTGGTGAATTTTTTGGGGGTGTTGGCATCGGCACCCCCATTCTAGGCAGCCCCCACCCCGGAACTACTAAAAAAAATAGTCCCTGGCTTCATAGTAGGGGTGGGGGCTGCCCAGAAAGGGCATGCCAATGCCCCCACCCCACTCAAAAACAAATAGACAGTCTTTCTGCTCCCCTGGAGCATATGGAAGCAATAGCCCCTGATCTGCCCCTCCCTGGAGCAGATCGGGGGCTATTGCTCCCATATGCTCCAGGGGAGCAGAAAGACTGTCTATTTGTTTTTGAGTGGGGTGGAGGCATTGGCATGCCCTTTCTGGGCAGCCCCCACCCCTACTCTGAAAAAAATAAATACTCCCTGATGCTTAGTTGGCTTTTTGCCCCCCAGGGGGCAGATCGGTGGCTAGTGCCCCCTGGGGAGGCAGAAAGATGGTGGCTATTTTTTTTAGGGGAATGGGGGCATTGGCATGCTCATTCTGGGCAGCCCATACCCATAAATTCACATACCATTGTAATTCCTCGTTCCTAGTGGGCTTTTTGCCCTCGGGTGGGCAGATTGGGGACTATTACCCCTGTATGCCCCAAGGGGGGCAGAACAACTGTGCCTATTTCTTGGTGGGGTGAGGGCAATACAATGCCCATTCAGGGCAGCTCCACCCCTAAATTTACAGTAAAGAAGTCCTTGGTTCCTAGTGGGATTTCTGCCCCTCCGGGGGGGGGGCAGATTGGGGGCTATTGCCTCCATCTGTTCCCTGGGGGGCAAAAAGACTGTGGCTAATGTTTTGGGGTGGGGGCATGGTCTTGGCCATGACGGAGAGCACCCGCCCCTCGTTTATAAAAAAAACTCTGGTGTCTAGTGGGCTTTCTACCCCCCAGTGGCAGATCAGGGGTAATTGTTTGGGGGTGGGGGCATTGACATGCCCATTTTGGGCAGCCCCCACCTCTACATATTCAAAAAAATCTCTGGTGCCTAGTAGGCTTTTTGCCCTTTGGGGGGGGGGGCAGAAAGACTTTTGTGTTGTGATAGTGGGGGGTGGCATGATCTTGCCCATTGTGGGCAGCCCCCATCCCTCTTTTATAATAAAAATTAAAAGATCCTTGGAGTCTAGTGGCCTTTCTGTGTCCCCTTTCCAACGATACCTCTCCCGTGTGTTTCCGTGCTAGGGGCTGAGATAGTCCCAAGAGCACCGAAGCAGTGAAAGTGAAATGAGCCAATCGGCTCATTTCACTTTCACTTTCAGTGTAATGACATCGGCACACCATGCGCGCCGTTTGTCATTACACTGAAAAAAAATGCCTCAGGCAGCTGGGGAACCTCTTCTCCAGCTCCTGAGGCTGAAAAAAAGAAATGGAAATCCCTCTGCTGTTTACAACAGAGACATTTCTCACTGGTGTGCAGAGGACGTAACGATTACGTCCTTGGCACACCAGTGCCAGGGCCGAGGATGTAACCATTATGTCCTCTGTACCCAATGGATTAAGTGCAGGGATTTTTAAGAAATGCTCAAAAACTGGAGAAACTTTTATTTCCATAGTAGAAGCAATGATTTTGCACAAAAAAAATCAACATTTTCCTTTCTTCAGACCACAATATCTTATCAAGGTAGTATATTAATTTACGAAGGCTTCCATCAATTACAGACATTGAGCTCTATTCAAGACAAAAGGAGTAAAACTACACCTGCAGATTTAATTCTACATTTGGGTGCAAGATTTACTGTGTTTTTTGGGAACTCTTCAATTCTGGTTGGAATCAGCACGGAAAGCTGAACTTTATGCTGGTTTCCATGTGGATTCCACTGGGAAAAACGTGATTCCTAACTTTTGTTTCCATTCTGTCTGTACTGAGGTGTCCAGACAGAGAACTTCATGCAGGGCAAATGCATTCCCTCATGCTAATGCATTTTTAAAAAGAAAAATAATTCTCTAGTTGAAAACTATTTTCCCCATGGTGAGAGCTGTTGCTCTACAGCACACCAAAAGTGGGGGGCCATGCATTCTCTTTCCTATCTTGGAAGAAGAGTAACACCAGTCCTGTGCTGAATGAAATCTCTGACCATTTCCAGGGTGGGATTGGGTCAGATCATAGTTTAGGAATTCCCACACTGTCCATTTTTGTGGGAGTTCTCAAAATTACAAGCCAAACCAAACCTTCAAATGATGATTTTGCAGCCCTTCCAAGACTGCCGCACCGAGGGTGGCGATTTCCTAACCCACCCATAAAAGGACTTCTTGACAGACATAGAAAAGATAAATTTGATTATAAATTTAAGATTACTGCCATATTGTTCTGCATGTATAGGGTCCAAGGTATCTTTATAAACGTACTCTAAAATATCTTGCAGTGCACACAACATGTGAAAGGCGCTACATCTAGTGTGGGATCATAAAACATTTTAGACTGGCAGTATTTCATATCCTTGGTGGTAAGTTAAGGCAGTGCTAGGTACCATGCACCTTTTACCACTGTGTTATGAAAGCAGATTTCTGGAGGTAGTAGTGTGTGACATGAATGTTCAGGCATATTTGTTGTGTGGCACTTTGTTGTGGTGGGAAAGCCTGGTGTTTTTGTGCTTCAGTGCTTCATCATTACAGTGGGAATTTGATATGTTTTACAGTGGTTGTGTTTTGCTAACCTTTTGACTGTTTGGTTGCATTGTACTTGTTATGTTTTAATTGTGTTGATGTGTTATGTTGTGTGTGATGCTGTGTTATGATGTCTTAGTGAACTCAACAAATGCTGCTGCGTTTACAGCCAAAGGCAGTAAGTACAGTTTGTTAAAGTTCTGTAATAGACAATTATTTACCACAGTCTAAGATAGCAAAATAGCGCTGTCCCAGCTGTTCAACTATTTAGCACACTGGTCGGCACAAAACAATAGTTAAGGCTGTCTTAAATTAGCACTTGCAGTGCTCATTGTATGTGATATGACCCTTTGAGTGGTACTGAGGCTTCAAAAATGTGGTAATGTATTATCTATTTTGGCCACCATACATCTAACACGTTATGCAAAAAGGATTAGTTGAAGGCTTTGTGATTGGTTTACAAGGCAGAGTAACTCAGGTTGATATGATGAGCCCATAATGCGATTGACGAGTAATGGGTGGTAATTTTCTAGCATCCACTCCTCATGTCATGAGGATATCACACAACGTCCTTTAGGTGTAATTCTTCCAATCTAATCTATCAATACATAACGAAGAAAATTCCAAGAAAAAAGCAATAGGCCGAAGAGACTCACAAAGTGTTTTATAGTTCTCTTAATACAACAGTATCTTGCAGTAGGTTGCTCCAAAGACTGTCACTTGGATTGGTCTCATTACCCAAAAATTTAAATTCAACTTTGTGATTGATAGATGAAGAAAATCTAACATTGATTGCATGACTACAACTTCGCTTAGACCAACAGGAAATCTATCTGTGGTAAATGGTATATATATAGTACTTTAGTGAAACTCCAAATGACCCATCAGAACTTTGAAGAAAACTCAGACAAGACTGTCAGTATGCAGTTAAATGTGTTTTTTTGGGTACCTTCACTGTGCTGAACAGTGTCTATTTAAAACTGCATAAAATCACTACCACAAACATTCAATGACTCTCTATTGAATAATGCATTTTATACTGGAAATCGATTTCTTAAATACTATCACTAATTTAGTTATCAATGTAAAACATGTTGAAGAACATTGTAGGTGCATATTTCTATAGGTACCCACCTTACACGATAGCACTGAAATGTTTAAGAATATATAAGGGTCTCTGGTGATTGCTTTTGACTCTAGATCTCCATTTCATCCACTGGAATCATTGTTGTAACACAATTAAGAGGTTGTCCACCCAGATTGCAACACTAGCTCACACCATGAGTGAACTTTGTACAGTGACACTACTATTGACTGGACCCAACCACCAACGTTTGTCCAACATTGTGTAGACATGGGCTAGCAGCATGAGGAAGATAGGTCTCAAGCAAGCACTTGGGCATTTGAAGGTATTTTTCCATTCTACATTGACTTCCAATGCAGTGCCTTTTTGCAATTGTTTACAATGAGGCATTGTAACTGTGTGCTTAACATTTAAGCTCCTAGTTTTATTATCTACCTTTTAGTTTTAGTTTTCTTATTCAAAGTGTCTCTACATAGTTAAAAGTGGTTGTGTCATTTAAATTAATTTTTAACAGCATTATTGTTTTTTTGGGTGTATTACACGCAACACCACGTCCATTTTCCCTAGCGATTGTCTAGCTTAGCGGAAGCAGCCTATCTTGACATGTGTAAGGAGAGTTGGTTAGACACAAATTTCACAATGACTTTGCACAGTACTTGCAAATTGATGGCAGGCCGCTGGATAGAAAAGTGGTTAGGGTCATTCTAAGGTCTCTTCCATAAAGAGGTGATTTACCATGTTTTCAGGAAATGAAGGAAAATACTTTTTTATAAAGAGGAGTTTAAATGTTCTCGCATGGTTTGCTGAAAAGTTAAACGTTATGTTTAATAATGAAGGCTGTGATATCTACTAGGAAGAAGGTTGGCTCAAGAACTTTAAATATCTTGGTAAGTTATTTTTCAGTCTGTGATGTGAAGTTGGACCAACATTAATTCAGCTGTGAAAATCGAGAGGGTTCTTGCTGTGTCTAGTATATTATGCAGATAGATTTCTTGGTTCATGCAACTTTGTTAGTAAAATAATTTCACAATGGGACAGGGGGCAATGTGGCTCATGATATTTTTAGAGTAAAATTTACTAATATGGAACACTTTTTTTGATCAGTTCAAATAGCTTTTCATTGTGGATTGAAGAGACTTGGATTTAGTGCTGTTCTTATTACTTCCTAGACACTTTTAGTGCAAATAGTGTGCTGGATGTTTTGATCACTCTCCAATGTTTCTTGAATTTCCTGATCACTTTTTTTCTTTGAGAAAAAATCAGTTGAAAACCAAGGGCATATCGTTTAGTGCGTTATATCTTTTTCTTTTTACTAGGATCAACTATATCAAACGCATTTTGTACTGAATTATCATAACTAGATAACTAGTAAAAGAGGGCTTCACATGCTGGGTTATAACCATGCTGTGGGAATGCCACTTATTGCAAGTGCTAGTTCACATTCTGAAATATATCTGAGGGATCATTTTTGGGCAACCATGGGGGGACCGTGTGTTCTCATAGGGGCAGGTTGCAAGTGACTATCCAATGTGATAATCAGTGACATAGGAAAGGTGCCATGGGCTCTAATGCAGGTGTGGAAAATGGCTCCTTACCCACATGTTTGATAACAAAACCAGCTATATTTTCAGTTCAGTAGGCTTCTTTGACCCAGGGCCTCAGTGCCATTGCACCTGTTGCTCTATTTACAAATAAGGCCCTGGGGATATTGAAATCATCGAACCAATCCACTACAATGGGGCTGAGTCATATCACTCTGTTGTACATCACTTGATTTAAAACTTTGAGCATTAGAGAAGTTCTTCAAGTTACATTGATATAAAAGTGTCTGTTAAGAAATTATGATAAATCACACTAAGTGATGCTAAAGTCTCTACAATAAATGTTACAATCATTCAACATTTGTTGCTCTGTTATGTAGTCAGGTGAATCATAAATGAAGTTTTATGTAGTCTAGGAGGGTGAAAGGGTAATGCAGATAAAAGATTATATTGCAAAGCAGATTCTTGCACCTTTTGTTACTTTAAAGAATTCAAAATGAGGAGCATTGCTTATTTAGTTGTCTGGATTTCTAAAATTACTTGCTAGAGACTTTCCATGCGGCCTCCTGTTCCTGCTGTACAGGGTTCTCTATTGTGGTTAACTCTGCATAGCAGAAATAGGACTCCCTGTGCGAATCTACTATTTTTCTCTACGTGGAAAATATTTTTCCTGTAGAGAAAACCCTTCCCACGCACCCCCGCATATCTAGGCGGACCTATTTCCTCCACCGCTGTCCTGGAGTAAATATATGACTCTTTCCAGGGTTGAATAGGGATGGAACATTTTTTGGTATTGCCCACAAACATACACATTTGTGGATGTCCCCAAACTTATAAGGCAAACTACTAGGAATGCCCATCACCCACTGTTTAAGTGTGATTTATGAGTAGGTGGATCTCCCCACTAATGGCAGAGATCTCTGCATGCATAAATGCTTTTATGCCTGCCTGGAATCCCTGTGTGAGTTCCTGCGAAGTGTAAAAAAGGAAAATTAACTCATAAACATACATTTACGCATCAATTTATCTTTGTGATTAGGTCTCGTATGCAAGCTCGGGGTTAGTAAGTGGCTTACTCTCAGCAAATGAATAATCAAATCTTTAGTCTTAATGTTTACTCTTCAAAGCATATGAGAGGAAATAAAGGAGTCTAATGTGGAAAAAAGATGATGATGGAAGCCTGAATGTAAAAGCCTGAAATCAAACAATGCAATGTTGAACAGTAAGCCAAGATTCCTTAAAACCCAGGCTCCCAGGTTACCACAGTGCACTGAAATAGTCTTTGTTCAAAGAAGAATTAAAATCACTAACTCTGCCAAGGGGACAAATACACCAAAGAGGAACCAAACACCAGAAACAGAGTCTCAGGGCTGTTCAATGTCCACCACAGATTTCAGAACGAAAGGGACGCGCCCAGAGCTTTAAGTGGGATGCCTAATATGGGGCGTGTCTGAAAGGGGCGTGGCCAAAGGAGCATAACTATAACTGCTTTCTAAGAGGTGTGACCTATGTAATTATAGGTGTGGCTTAAAACACATAAATAAAATCCCATGCTTCATGCAGCATGCCACTGCAGCAGTATTTGGTGCCTCCATAACATATCACACACTGACAAACATATGCCTAAAATAAGCCAGATCTTTTGATTTTACGAATACTTGTTAGTAGAATCAAGTAAAAACAATTCTTTTGTTGTGAATGATTAGAGCTGAAAATGTTTTGTTCTGAAAATGTGATACCCATGAACTAAACATTACTAAGAACTGTGGAAAGGGTAGTGGTTTTCAGGGTATCTCATTCACTCCTGAACTCTGCTCACACTGCTTTCCTCTGCAGTCACTATGTTAGAAACATGCCCTTTTTCTCCTAGCAAAGTTCTCAAATCCTCAATCTTCATATCTCACATGATATATTTTTCCTCTTTAGCAGGTCTTTTCACTCTCTTCTTTTGCAGGTACTCCTTTCATCTTGTCTACTTCATCACCCCCCCACATACTACCCACCCACTTCCCTGTAAGCACTGAGCTTTCTTTTCCCTTGGTGCTGTCCATATTTCAATACCTTTGGACCCCCTTCACCTTACTTTCCCACCCGCAAATACATTTGACACATATGTGACCATACCTCTGTGTGCTCTGCAGAGAGATGAAGGATTGAATGTACTTGTAGTCTATCCACATTTTAGACCCAGTGACAGAAACTGTTAGACACTCACACTGCAGTTAGAAGCGTTCAGCCGCCACCCAGGCACAGTGCTGGAGGGGTCCACTAGTGCTCGGGTGCCCCACTGCTGGGGCTGCAGGGACTTCTGTTACGCACCTGTCACACTGCCTTCAACCTACACTACAGAGCTCTCATTCATGTACTGTCATAAACACCAACCCACACCCTGAACTCACCCAGACACACCTGGAGGTGACTCATTTCCCAGTATGTACCACACAACGGTCACAAGTTGGTGGAAAAAAATAATGACAGCACTCGGACAAAGCAAACAATCTTAGTAACTGCAAGAGATCGTAAAACAGGTACGACAGAAACAGGGACTGCATTGCTGACAATCCTTAACTTAGCAGTATTTATAGACATTGTTAAGAAAGAAAACAGTGTTTTTCTTGTAAAGATAATGGCATGAATTGTGGGCCTGATATGGACCCATCTCAAAGTCACTTTTTAATTAAAACCGGGTCTGAGAACCGTCAGGAAAAGGCATATGTACAACAGAATGACAGAGTGTGACATTAAGCAAAACTTGCTAATGCCACGCTCCGTCATTCTGAAAACGCAGGGATGCACCCCTGCATTTCCCCTAACGCTGGTGCTGAATTAAGCTGCCTAGCACCAACACAGGCACCCTTGCACCATAATGCATGGGTGCCTGCGTTAGGGGGAATGATTGTTTATGTGCAGGAAGGTTTCCCCTCCTGCACATAAACATCACAAATGGGAATTTGTAACTCCTAGGTGTGCTGCATTGTGCAGCACACATAGAAGTTGCAAATCGTCATTTTCACCTTCCTGCACATAAACAATTATTCACGGTGTTTTGCTATTTCTGTGTGTGGTGCACAATGCAGCACACATAGAAACAGCAAAAACAAGGAGAAATAAAGCATTTCTCCTCATTTCACCATGTTAAGACCAGGTTTTCCCTGGTCTTAATTTTGGTACTGCCCCATATTTACTCCAGCCGTGTCACCACAAGACCCATTGCCCACCCCTTTCACGCTAGTTATAGTGTGAAAAGGTGCCTTATTTACAAAGCATGTAAATAAGGCAAAGCCCTATCGACACAGGCACATCGTAAAAAGTGACATTCCTGTGGCGATAAGGGCTTGTAAATATACCCGCTTATGCTCAGCATTAAGAAATTACCTTACCCTTGAGCAATTTATAACTCATATGGTTATATTAATAAGAAACACTGAGAAGAAAATCACTACAAAGCACTGAGAAAATCCAATGTTTGAAAGAAAAAAACAGCCATCCATATGAGGTAAAAAAAAATGAGAATGATTTTATAAATATTAAAAAAAAGTCTCAGACATTGCAGCCTGCTGGCAAGAGCTCACCATACCCTTTTTATTTTACAATGTGAATAAAATAAATTAAGTGATGTTATCCGGCCACAAGAGATGCATAAAATGTGTTGTGCACATAAAACAACCTGGGCTGCCCTGCTGGTAAGGTTTCACAATATCAGACCAGCACGGTCATTGCAGTGCTCATTTAGAATGCACCGAAAGCGCCCTTTTCTTCATCTGCGAGCTCACTAAGCAGATTGGCCGTGATACATTTTCAAGATGTTAACAATGCTTAGGAAGTTTCGTCTTCGGTGTCAAAAGTCGTAAGCGGGAGGCGGCGCCGTCGCCCAGGACTCGGCCTGTTAGAGAGCTGTAATTGCAGATGATTTTATGTTCTCTTCTTTCTTAGTGCGGCGTCGCCATTATACGGGGAATAATAATAAAATGCATGCTGGCAATGGACCAGAATGCAAAATCATATCAGTACACTGAGAGTCTGTCTGAACAGGAACAAAACCTTTCTCGGGAACATTGAGGTTTTTATAGTGCCCTGTTAAACGGCCCCCGCGAGGCCGTGCTAAATGGCAGCCTGTCGGAAAGGGTGGCCAACTGGCAAAAGACACCACTTGATGCAATCTAATGGAGCTGACTTTCTCTCAATTGTTTTTTTTTATATGCATTGGTAGAATCAGAGCTCCCACATACATTTTAAGGCACGTGCAAAGTGGGCTCTGGCCCAGGACCCCCACTTTTAAAGGGCCCTCCTCCCTACACCATCATTAACCTTTCCGGACAGCCCCCCCCCACTGTCAGAAGTAACAAAAACACACAAAAAAATAGTTTATTTACTAACGTTCTGTTTTTGAGACAGCCGGGATGTCCTGCCGGCGAAGCCTCTGCCTAAAGATAGAGGGGCATATTATCAAGAACGGCGTTAAAAATTATCGCCGGTTTAGCGGCAGAAAACTGCCGCTAAAGCGGCGATAATGGGCTTGATAATATGCCCTTGAGAATTCCAATAGAAGTCCATGTTCTGGTGTGACATGGGCTTCTATTGGAATTCTCCAGGGCATATTATCAAGCCCATTATCGCCGCTTTAGCGGCAGTTTTCTGCCGCTAAACCGGCGATAATTTTAACGCCGTTCTTGATAATATGCCCCAGAGAGACTTAAAGAAAATTCCTATTTATTTCTGGTTTGATTCAGCAAGCATGGTAACCTTTTAAAGTGCATATGCTAAGCCTTGCTGCACTAGCCTTTGTCTTTATTCAGCATGTGACACTTACTGTTCAGTAGACTGTCATGGTGTGGCTCCTGTGTGATTGTATCCTCCATTTGGGGCTGTTGCCAGGTGGTGCGAACATAGCTTGCTGCTTCCTGACTCTGAATTCCTGTGGCTCACAGCCCAAACAGAGCAGTAAACAAAAGCACCCATCAGTGTGGTGTAGCCAAATGTCTCTGATAGACTAGCTACGGTGTAACAACACAGATTGTGGGTAGAAGGCTTGGGCAGACCACTAGTCTTTCTGCTTTTGTGTCAGTTAGCCATCTGTCAATGTGCAGTGCGGCATTATACAGTCTCTCCATGACTGTACCATCCATGGAGCCACTGCTGGTCCAGGGCAACCATAGCCTGGTGCCACCTAACACAATGTCCCTGTTCCACACATAGCAGGAATGGGAGTGCAGAGAACAGAAAAAACTCTCTGAACACACAGGTCCATAAAGTGAGACAATGGTCCACAGCACCACATGTAACGGACTGGTTCAGACTGATAATCTTTCTGTTTCTCTGGTACTGGCCAGCCAGAGAGAAACTGTTTGCTCTAATGTTGGCCCCAGATGTACACTGACTAAAGAAGAGAGTTGTCCGTGATACAACCAAATTTGTTGAGGGTGTAAATGAGGTGATGGCAGATAATTAATTCATAGTTATTCTGAGTAGGAGCCCACAAACTATGTTTGGCCCGGGGCCACCAAAATCCTTAAGATGTCCCTACTCGCTCCCCTCTCTCTTCATAAATAAATGGACCTTCCCAATGAGGGGCAAAAAGCCAGTGGGTCTCTGTTTCAGCGAGGCCTCCTATTTCCAGCTCACCATCTAGTAGATTTCACTTCTGTTTCGAACGTTCAGAAAACTGAATGCACTAGAAAATGGGGGCATTAGCTTGTTCACGTAGGTACAGCTTTTGAAAGAGTTGGCTTTGATAGCATTGCATGCCAGATGGGACTTGTAGCAGTGTACTTTGGCGTGTGCAATATTTAAAGGGAATTTGGCTACTTTTTTAAAGGTCAGTTTGCCCTACTGTGATTATAGCAACTGATCGCTTTTGCACTAATTTCAGTTTCCATCATTGTTTTTTAAACCCCTTTTTATTAATCACTACTGTTTAGATTCTGTTAAGTGTATACATTTCTTTCCAAAGTCTAATTCTTTCTATTTCTCACTGCCATAGAAATAAAATGGCATACTGCTGATGGCGCAGTATGTCATTTTTCTGAATTTACTAATATTTTATCATATGACCAGGCCAAAAAGGTAGTCTGCAAATTATCATCTCATTGCCTCCTTTTGTTTGAGAGATGTCAGTTGGGCCTTGTGAAGAGCGCCACAAATCTCATGATAAGGTGCTGTGAGAGACTGCAGCTTCCCTCAGGTTTAAGTTCTCGATGCCCCTGGGGAGAGAGGATATATTTGAAATTGCCTAATATCACTCTCAATGTTTTTCCATTGTTCAAGCAACCCCTGGTGCAAGGTGCAACAGTATCTGCAGAAACAATTAACATCACCACAAACAAAGGAACTGCAAGTGAAAAAAAGGACCCAATGTGCTGAGTGAATTTGTGACCACAAATCCACAAGTTGCAATGTACCAAACTAGCCTTGCGAGTTATTTAAGTCTTTCAGACTCACAATGTTATGTTATGTCATTTAATCTTGTAACCCGCACAGATACTCCGAGGAGTGTCCCGGCGCGAGCCCAAGGAGGAAAGGAAAGGATACAGAGAAGTGATGCTAAAGTTAGTCAAACAGGAAGGTCTTCAGTTTTTTTTTAAAAAAAAGACCAAATTCCTGAATGCTGCGGAGAGCCAAAGGAAGTGAGTTCCAGATCGTAGCCGCTCTCACAACAAGTGAGCTGCCCCCCATTCTTGTAAGCCGAAAGCGAGGAGTATATGCCAGGCACTGAGATTATGATCGCAGGTGTCTGGCAGGAGTGTAAAACAGGAACCTCTTCTGGAGATACACAGGATGCCCAACTTGGAACTCATTGAGATTCAGGAGAAAGCGGTGGGATTGAACGGCGTTCCACTCCTTGATCAAAATATCTTGAATCTGTGGTTTGAGACAACAAATGGGGTAGTAAACCATTGATTGGGCACAAAAACCAGAAAAGGTGGTGATTTCAATTTCCAAAGTTGAAACTGTCCCCAAGTGGCAGCTTCAAATTTGTGACCGTGGTTGTTACATTTGGTGTAGCAGATAGTAGTCCAGGGACCTTCTGCATGCTGTCCCCAATGCAATTTGAAGAATAATTCTTCTGTTTTATTGTAGCCCATACAGTTTAAACTTCAAGGGCTGAAATAAGAAAGTAGCTATTCTGTTGGTGCACAGGAAGCAGATCGCTCTCCTTTCCTCCCTCAAACTTTGCATTTGCAGTCCATTCAATGGGATTCACAAACATAACCCAGCTCATTAATACTAATGAGTCTGAATTCTACAATGCTACTCAATGACTATTTTGCTGTGGGACATAGAGCAAAATGAAGGTCATGTTGCGAAGCAGTGGTTGTGCAAATATACAGGCTACTTTATGACCCGGCCTTTAGTAATTTGGACCCAAAGTTACATTCTGCTCAAGATGTTTGTAAATGCACCTTGCCCAGAATTCTGTCAGATACTGTTTACATACTGGGAATACAGTTTCCTTGAACAATCATTCTGGTCATTCTGGGCGGGGGGGGGGGTTGTGATTGTGATGTCCCAAAGAAGTCAGCATCTTCATATACATTTCTGAAGCCAAAGAAATGAGTACTACTGAAATGGGTAACAGGAAATTTAAAAGCAAAAAACATTCAATGTTACATGCACTACATAAATTCACCAAAATAATTCTAACAAAAATTGATAGAACATGCACGAAAAAAATAAAAGTGAAATAAATTAGTTAAAGTGGAGAATTCAATTAAACACATACATGATAGGTCATTAACACTTTTCCTGGTAAAGATACTCTTGTAATAGTTGTTACTATAATTTAAAAATTGTGTTATTCTTACAATGTTAAAAAACATAGCGTGGACGTACAAAGCCCGATCTATGAAGGTTATAAATCTAGTCTCCAATACTCCTTTTTCTGACATAGATTTCTGACTTTTATGAGATTCACCAAGAATATGAGGAGTGCTCCTGAGAATATGTGAATGTCACATATTTCTAGGCTTACAAGTTACTAAAGCTGTCCATGTATACATTTCTCATAGTGTAAAAGATTACATTGTGTATGTGGTGTGGTAATGTGCATTAGAACTCATAAGAGTTTTCATAAGGGAAAATAGTTTCCCAGTGAAGAATAGGCTTCTCCTGAACACCCATTAAATATGTTTGCCTATCCTCGTTTACATCCCGAAAAGGCACTTATTCCTGGATTGTCTGTGGATGATTAAAACGTATATGTTTAAGGCAGTTGAAAGCACTTTGCAGGTCCACAGCTGTGGGAATACCTTTGTTCGTTTCAATAACATAAGTAAAAATATTGTATAGTGTATCACATTTTTTGGGATCACACAGATCCCTAGCTCAATCGAAGAAGAGGCCTGTGTGGCCGCAAAAGCTAATTGCAAAGCACTCCAGATAGAAGGGATGATACATGTAGTTAGAACATGACATGTGAATACACCCCAGGTTAAAAAAACTGCAAAAATATCACGAACCACACAGATAAAGTCTCTTTGATTTACAAAACAATAATCCTCAATTTTGTTTAGATGTCACAACATAATGTCTAATCTAAGACTCATGCCAGGTAGACACTCAAAACACCCATTGGTTTTCCGTATCCAGTGAGTGTGCTTACCTGTAATATTAAAAATGCTGGGGAAATTCTGAAAATTGTATGTGGAAATGTTTTGTCACAAGAGAGGTTTCTTAGCATGGGAAAATGCATTCCATGCGGAGAGAGCAAAAAGGTAAGGTACCTACAATTCTTAACGTTAGTCATAAAAAGTGAATTGTCAGCCAGCAAAAAATGCCCTACTTTTCAAGATTTCCACACATAGACTCTGGGATACTGATGGATCTAAAAAAATGAATAACTTTCTGAAAATATTAATAGTATTCCTACATCTTATAAAGACTCTCTTTTAATTGTGAATTATGTCCACAAAGTGCACCTCTGCGTTCCAGAAAACAATTTTGATACATTTTGTCAAAAATCACTTTACCTGTCTCTCCTACTTGTGAGAAACATCATCATCATGAAATAACTTTATTTTCAATTACAAAGATCTTACAAAGTACGTAACACAGCGCAGGCTAAGATGATATAGAAATAAAAATCATTTTACAAAGTACATAACACAGCGCAAGTTAAAACAATATGAGAATAAAAGTCATTATTCAGAAGTAGACAAAAATTTCATAAATACAGTTTAAAAAGTACAAAAAGGCAATTCATATGATACATTTAAAACGTTTGATCCATAGTGCGTGCCAGAATCTGGCCAAACCAAAGACTATCACCCTGCAGTTGTCCGTGGCTAAAATTCTCAGCACCTCGAGTTAGTGGCCAGGTCCAATTAATTTACACAGCGGGATGATCCACTTGCCCCTCAGATGCCTATAATAGGGACAAAAGAATAACAAATGGACTATGGATTCAGAACTAGCCTTGCACGCTGGACACTGGTCATCAGAGGGAACATTGCTACACCACTTTTTACAAAGCAGTTTGGTGGTAGAGTCTTATATTGAAATTGTATAAATAGTTTGTGTGCCAGGGGTGGAACAATTTCATCAATGGTTTAGACAAAGAAGAATTTCTAACTTTAAAATCGTTAGGTCACAATCAAGCGATAACGGTGAAAAACTGTGACAAAGGCGGAGGTATCGTAGTTATCGATACTAATGCTTATGAACAAAAAATGTTAACTATGCTCAAGGATCAAACTTTTATTCCCAAATAACTTCTAATCCCACTTATCGGATAGCACAAAAAATCAAATTACTCACAGATGTAGCGTTAATTGCAGGAGATATTAGCAAAAAGGAGTATGAATATTTCAATAGTTCGCAAGGTAAGATGCCCTGTATCTATGGTATTCTCAAGATACATAAAAATGAAAAATACCCACCTTATCGCCCCATTGTATCAACTATTGGATCAGTTACAGAACCGCTGTCCAAATATATAGACAATAAAATTAGACCCTACATTTAGCAAATTCAGTCATATATACAAGACACAAGGGACATAATCAACAAGGTCGAAAACCTTCAATTCAATCCAGAAAGGAATACCTTAGTGACTCTAGACATAGAATCACTTTATAGTAATATTCCACAGAAAGAAGCCCTGGAGGCGGTTGAATGGTTTATGAACAAATTTGAGATTCCTTGCCCACAATCTTTTATAATAGAATGTCTCCATATTGTTTGAAATGAAAATAATTTTGAATTCGATAATAATCTTTTTAAACAAACTAAAGGCGTAAGCATGGGGGCCTCAGTAGCACCATCGGTAGCAAACATCTATATGGTCCTCTTCGAAACTAAATTCATATTTAATGAAATCGCCCCTTTTTCTGAATCAATTTCCCATTGGTCCAGATATATAGACGACATCTTTTTTATCCGGACCGATGAGGAACAGAACCTTCAGGATTTTCTATCATGGCTAAACTTAGCAGATAACAACCTTAAATTCACAGCACACATCAGTACACAGGAAGATGAGTTTTTAGATATTATAATTAGACATAATACGGGCCTTTTGGAGGTAGACCTATTCGTTAAACCAACCGCCAGAAACACACTTCTGCATTTTAATAGTTTTCACCCACGCACTCAAAAACAGAATATTCCTTTCTCACAATTTTTAAGATTAAGACGTAATTGCACGAAGTTGGCAGACTTTGACATACAAGCTAACGCTATGAAAAAGACATTTTTAACAAGAGGATATCCTCACAGGCTGGTGAGGGAGTCCTACAAAAGAGCCAGGATCTATGATAGAGATCACCTCTTGAAAGGAACAACACATAAAAAACCTGATCAACTTGTATGCGTCACAAAACACTCCACAATAAATGCTAAAGTAAAACAAATAATAAACTCCAATTGGCATATTTTAAATAGTGACCCAGAAAATGAAACTAAATTAGCCAAACCGCTTTTCGCATATAGACGCAATAAAAACATTAGAGACATGGTTGTACATTCACGGTTTACTGCTGCCAAAACTTTTGTTCAAAAAACCATTGATGGTAATACTCCTATCAAAGGAACTTTTAAATGTCTATCATGTAAATCATGCGATACAGTGATGGAAGGAGAGACCCTAGTTTTTAATGGCTACACTATTCGTGCACAACAGATGTGGAACTGCAAAACCCAAAATGTCATCTATCTGATTGTATGTCCCTGCGGATTAGGCTACGTAGGAGAGACTTCACGAGCAGTCAACAAGAGAATGACAGAACATCGTTCTGCCATATGCACTGCCAAAACGATTGCACCTTTAGTTAAGCATTATCTGGATTGTAAACACAAACCAGAAGACATGAAATGGCGATTGTTAGAAAAAAGAAACAACTCTGAAGAGAATGAAAGTACCAGAATCCGTAAAAAAAAGGAAGTATATTGGATTTTTTCCCTCAATACATCAAATTGCGGATTAAACAACGAGTTACCTTGGGAAAATGCAATTTAGAGTATACTTCTGCTGTATTCTATTTAATATTATAAATGAGTCTCTTAACCATAGTTGCCACTTGCATATATAATACAATTATGTTATAAATTTTGACATAAGTGTTTCTACTTTTACCTGTAATTTAGAGCAGACATCTGTCATATCTAATTGATTCACTCCCCTAACATAGATGCTTTACGGATGCATCATGTAATATAAATATTGATTTAAAAATCCGTATCGTTTTATTATTACTTTTATTTCCTATTACTTAATCAAATAATCAGATACTTTAGCAATTTTATTATAGATCGCATACAATACTTAGATGTTGACTAAATAGATTTGCGAGTGTTGCAATATCAGGAAGTGGTGTATTCAAGGTTGTAAGGGTCAGCGTTCTAGCACATAAGTCTTCCCCTGGTTGAGAGAGCGGATCACATGATCGGAGTACTTTTTTTATCCTGTCATCACCTACAGCCAGCGAATCAAATGGCCATGTTTTGGCCATGTGGCCCCCTTACGCTATGCGCGTAGATACGCTATGCGCTCTAGTCTGTACTCAGAAACCAATCATGAGGCTCGATAGTTTGAAACTTAACGTTTAAAAGGTAATAGAGGTGTAGTTTACACCGTTGAATATACTGACGTGACCGGTCAGGACGTTTACACGCCGACGGAGCCGTTATCAGCACACTTAAACTTTTTACCACAAGTAAGTTGGCTACTTAACTGGCACTTAGCGATAGCGTAAGTGTTAAGACCCCAACTTTAATAAGAGGGTTAATCTACACTCGCATTGGATATACATATTGAGAGCATAAATGCTTGAAGTCATACTGTTAAAAACTTGTATTTCTAGTGACCTCGCAATATAGCTGTGTATTTCCCACTATGAGGTCAGATATGTAATTTAGTTTTTTAAGGTTTAATCAATATTGATTTTATTTCCTTTTCCTTTATGACATGTGAGCTGACTATTATGCACATTTAGCCCTAGACAGTTTGACAGACTAAATAGGTTGTTTTCCGAATGTGCTAATACACTCATCTGACCACCATTTTTCTGAAATACTTTTCACAGCTAAGATAAAAAGGGATGACCTAAAAAAACCCGCTTATGAACTACGTTCTAATAGAATGAGAAAAGTTGGAAGAAATTGAAAAGAAACTACGTAAACTTCAGGTATAGATAGCCACTTATATAAAGTTCTTTCTTCTCTTTTGCTTTTAATTTTTTTTTAAATAACTGATTGACCCACTAGGTTGTAGTACACCTACTTTATCAGATATCTAATACTTATTTATCTTATTTAGATTCTAAAAAAACAGTTCTCGCGCTAAGTGATCACTAACACGTGATAACATGAAGGACTTATCAGAGCCCTATAAGAGATAAACCAGGGTAATTATAAAGCCCCCATTTTCTATTCATCATTCAAAAATTAAAATTAGGAAATAATCAAGTACTATTTTTATCGATTCCTCCAGAGTTTGTATACCGATCCAGACGCTGAAAAACATACGTTGGACCACTATAAATTTGACACTACGCTTGACATATCCAGTAAGCGTTCTTGAGTTGGTCCACTTAAATCCCCTTTTTTATCCCTAATAGAAATTTGGGTGATTTATGGCTTCCTACTATTCTCCTACTATTCTTACCTGTCACATACTAATCACGTTCGATTTCTCCTCCTTAAATCCCTAGAGATGACACGATTGAAATTTCTCACTGTTCTTTTAAATAACACACACTTTAGGTGATGGGCAATCTACTTTGCTATATATCAGGAACTGCAGTGTAACTCTCAAATTACGTTTTAGGTAAATGTGTGGCTTTTCCTGACAAAGACGCAGTTTGCGTCGAAACGCGTGTCGAAGACAATTATCCCTTCTGCCACGATTTGAACTTTTGTATTTTATGTGACTGTTTTTATGATTGAAAATATGTATGTACATGATAATTAGATACACAGTACAGCTTGACATGTGTTATGAATTGATTTTAAAATTGTAATAAATCACTTTTTTTAATTAGAATAAACTATTGTATTTTTTCTGTTGATTGTTACACTGAGTTCATAAATAAGATGCACTGAAAAGACGTATATATCTATAGATTTGCAACGTTTATAAACTTATAATTGCCTAGGGATGTATATTACACTGTACTAGTGCCCTAGGAATTGCTGTATCAATTCAACAGGGGTCCTTGCTATTTGTCACCAGGTCCACTTAATTTACACAGCGGGATGATCCACTTGCCCCTCAGATGCCTATAATAAGGACAAAAGAATAACAAATGGACTACGGATTCAGAACTAGCCTTGCACGCTGGACACTGGTCATCAGAGGGAACATTGCTACACCACTTTTTACAAAACAGTTTGGTGGTAAAGTCTTATATTGAAATTGTATAAATAGTTTGTGTGCCAGGGGTGGAACAATTTCATCAATGGTTTCCTCATAGAATGAAACAAATTTAAAATTCATTTGTGAGAAGCATCCCGTGCCACAGAATTCTCTCAAAGTTGTGAATATTAATATTGCAGGTTTTTTTAGAAGTGTTTGTTCAAAAATATTTAAAAAGATATGTTGGATCACTCAACCTATGACCTATCAACACTGGCTTTGGTATACTCCTGTGTTCTTGAATGCAATTTGTAATTCTGTTCCTATGGAACTGTTCCTATGGAAGCATGAGCAAAGCTGATTTACATATAGTTAATCTCTGTCCAGAGTAGCATAGGGGGTGAAAATGTTGGACCTTAAATGCATCTCCAAGCAATTGCCTGTGGCTGAGGCTGTTTGTAAGCATTTGACCCACCACCTTTTTATTTGCTATATTTATGAAGCCACCAGTGACATGTGGGTTTTCTTTTTAAATGCATCCTATTTTCCTTCAAAGAAAATGGGCTATGTTTAAAAAAAAAATATTGCTTTATTTAAAAGCAATGATAGAATGGTGGTGTGCTGACCCCAGCAAGCCACCATCTCTGTGATGGCAGCGAATCATAGTGGGTCGCAAATTGCGAACTACCTCATTAATATTCACAAAGAAAGTCTATTTGTGACCCACTGCAAATCACTAAATGATACATACATTATTAATAGTGATTTCCTAATTGCGATTCGCAAATAATAGCAATTAAAAATTTGTATTTTCTAATCTTACTAGCTCAAGCACCATGAGCCACCATGTTGGAATATAGCGATACCAAAGGGGATGATGGACGGAGCGTTTGAGCTAATCAAACACTCACCCCCTGTCAACTGATCTGGGTTTAATCCATCATCATTCTTTAGCTCACTCCACCACCCCAGTTCAGACATGGCCATATGCAAATCAGTCTGACCCTGTGCCTCATGGGAACAGTCCAGCCCGAACTGCCAAGCCATGTCTTCCCTGGACCGGAAACAAGCATCCTGGGACCGGTTTCTGGCTATTCAGCCGTCATCATCCAGGCTAGCTTGAATACAGTGGCAAAGTGAGCAAGGGACCCACGTCTGGGCATACCCTGCCAACTTAGGGCGAACAAAGCGATACCAAAGGGGATGATGGACGGAGCGTTTGAGCTAATCAAACACTCACCCCCAGTCAACTGATCTGGGTTTAATCCATCATCATTCTTTAGCTCACTCCACCACCCCAGTTCAGACATGGCCATATGCAAATCAGTCTGACCCTGTGCCTCATGGGAACAGTCCAGCCCGAACTGCCAAGCCATGTCTTCCCTGGACCGGAAACAAGCATCCTGGGACCGGTTTCTGGCTATTCAGCCGTCATCAGCCAGGCTAGCTTGAATCCAGTGGCAAAGTGAGCAAGGGACCCACGTCTGGGCATACCCTGCCAACTTAGGGCGAACAAAGCGATACCAAAGGGGATGATGGACGGAGCGTTTGAGCTAATCAAACACTCACCCCCAGTCAACTGATCTGGGTTTAATCCATCATCATTCTTTAGCTCACTCCACCACCCCAGTTCAGCAATGGCCATATGCAAATCAGTCTGACCCTGTGCCTCATGGGAACAGTCCAGCCCGAACTGCCAAGCCATGTCTTCCCTGGACCGGAAACAAGCATCCTGGGACCGGTTTCTGGCTATTCAGCTGTCATCAGCCAGGCTAGCTTGAATCCAGTGGCAAAGTGAGCAAGAGACCCACGTCTGGGCATACCCTGCCAACTTAGGGCGAACAAAGCGATACCAAAGGGGATGATGGACGGAGCGTTTGAGCTAATCAAACACTCACCCCCAGTCAACTGATCTGGGTTTAATCCATCATCATTCTTTAGCTCACTCCACCACCCCTGGAATATGGCAGCCAAAATACATTTTTCACTCACAACTCCTGAACACATCAACAGTATTCACCTTTTGTAATATGTTCAGTAGTTAATTCTCAACAAAAACACAAAACAATTTTTCCATATCAGCCACCACTGTATCTCAAAATTGTGCTAAACCTCTGATATAAAGAATTTATAGGGTCTAGTTTCTTTTAAGGAATAAAAGTAACATGAACATGATTTGTGGCTTAATTTACCCACATCAGCTTGAAACACTTGCACAAAAGAGAAGTGGTATGATTGAGGGGACAGTTGATTTTATACCAGAATTTGAAATATGTATGTGTTAATAATAGTTCTAGTTTCTTTCAGATTTAACAAGACTCCAGCTTCAAGAACATTGGAATTAGTGGGATTGGTACCTATATGAAATGTTTGTTAACTGGAAACAGACAGTATGGAATAAAAATATCAGAAGAAATTTTAAGTAAGTGGAAGTTGATAGCTTGGCTGAGCCACAAGAAAGGTCAGCTACAAACTGGAAGACATTTTTTTGACAAAAACAAAAGCAAAAACTGAGAAAGTAACATAACCTTTTGATTATGCTAATAGGACAGTTGCTGCAGGATATGAAATGTAAACCTTTGGACTCTTGAATCTGTAAGTGCATTTTGGCAAGGGAAGTCCTCCAACATGTATCTATGTGTATGACAAATCTTGGAATTCACACTATTGGCCTGATACGCAGTTTGCTGTAGCTTACTCTGGTAGTAAACCAACTCACTCATCCTAAATTCCAAGAGTAAGCCAAGAGTAAGCAAGGCACACTTCTGGTTTATAAGCAAGGCTAGTGAAATTATGCAATTTTGCAGCCTCAGCGTGTTCCGCATAAGCATGTGTTTGCTGCATTTGCCACAAAATCCATCATCTGTTGCATAATCTGCAGATTTTAACAACAACAAAAAAAATTCTTGCACAAATAGAAGAAAAGTTACTAAAATTGTGGCAACCCATGCTGCTGCGCAGTAGAAGGGCTATGAAAAGCTTGAGTAATACGTTTTCAGTTACTTATTACTGTATTTGGATATTAAACTGCTGCTAATTAGGTGTAACCTTTGACCAGACACTGTTAACATCTGAAAAAATGACAAAATTATGAAGCAATACTATCACAAAATGTACCAAATCAGGTCGCATAATTTACTTTTTCTCACCATATAATTTAGTCAACCCTGCCACATAATATGGTCCTCCCCTGCCACATGATTCCAGTGGCACTGTTTATAACTCTTATGTTTACGAGCATGAAAAGTGTACCGAGGAGTAATTTGTATCAATTCATTGCAAAGTATTTTGGACTGGACCCAACGTCTTCTTTTGAAGCAAATTCAACCAAAAGGAAACTAACTACACAGTACTCCAAGTTTTGGTCTGTGTTAAAAGACAAATGACTTTCATGAATTGGAGGAAAACATTATATATTCTTGTAAAAAGGTGAGTTATCCAGATAATAACTTTAATGTCTGCCTCTCCTTTGATAGCAGGCAGCCCAAGTGATAGTCTCAATAAATGTGATTGAATTTAGTATCTACAACATAGACATTAACGGTTATGTGCATGAGAGTCCTTCTTACTTGTGCATCCCCTGTAATGTATGTGGACTGAAAAATGTGGGCCTTAATTAGAGTTTGGGGGCTAGGACCCTCAATCAGAAACATTGTGAATGCCATGACTTCTGTTTTATAAGTGCATTATAGTCTATGGCACTAGGGGGGCAGGGTAACCACAATGTTTTGACCGAGTATCCCATCCACCAACCTCTAAATGAAGTCCTTATATTTTTTCTAAGAGAAAAGTCTTGTCCCTGGATATGGAATAGATTATTTTAACAGCCTAGAGTAATGTATTGATTGTTACTTTACAATAAACAAGGTTGGATCACCGAGGAATGCATGTCTAAACCACGTGTGCCTCTACAAGGCTACCCCAACAATGAATGCATCTGAACAACGTATTAATTTACCACGCATGCATTTACCACGCAATTTCATGGTGAAGGCATGACTGGTAAAGGGATATGTGTGGTAAAGATCACACCCCAGCCCCTCTGCCCCGAGCCCTAAAAATAACACAACCCTTCCCTGTGCCCTAAAAACAACCCCCTGAGCCCTAAAAACAACCCAGACCCCAGCCTTAAATACAACCCGACCCCCCAAACACTAAAAACAACCCGACCCCTGAAAATAACCCTGAACCCGAGCCCTAAAAATGATCCCCCACACCTAAAAACTACCCCCCCCCAAACCCAGCCCAGCTTCACTTGCCAGACCCCCTCCTGGAGCTCCTTCTCCCAATCCTTCCTCTTCCTGTGGCTGCTCATCTGTGCATCTAGACCGCGCACTGCCTTAACCATTCATATGTGTGGTTAAGGCATATGCGTGGTTAAGGCAAGTGTGGTTCTGCTTGTGGTGAAACAACACACGTGGCTCAGCCCGCGTTGTAAAGGCCGTTTCCCAAAAAACATGCCTTTTGAATCTGTGCAACACCAATTTGTTTTTACTCAAGTTGAGAAATTGCCAGGGCGAGTTACCAAATAGATATGACACTTATTGCTTAGTCTGCAAATATTATTAAGTCGGGAGATAATATTACCCTAGGATCTTTGAAGATCTAGCACAACAACCTTCTGTAATGTCATTAATGATAAATAGATTTAATCAACTGATGTGCTAAGAGAAGGAGAGATACACTTTATAATAGACAAGAAGAGACAATAGGAAATAATACTTAGATACGAATAATCACACTCACTTCACCTACTGTGCGATGTAATGTTATATTTAGTATGTTTGTCCCAAACACATGATTATGTGTATATTGTCTAATCGAAAACCTTGTGGCATATTTACAATAAAATAATGCGGCGCTGCAAGCAAATTTGTTGTGCTGAGCTGCGTCATTAAAAAAATTCTGGGATGTGCCATATTTACAAGAATACGGCGCACCACTGTGTTCTCCCCTGCACCGGTGCACAAACAACAGCTGTGCGCCAACACAGGCCCCCTTGTGCCATGGTGCAAAGGTGTCTGCAATGCAGGGATGATTGTGTTTGTGCAGGAGTGGACACCTTCCTGAACAAAAACAATGATTAGTTGTGTTTTGCTTCTTCTATGTGTGCTGCAGACTGCAGCACACATAGAAAGAGCAAAAAACGTGAAGAAATAAAAGTATTTCTCCTCGTTGTGCTACTTTAATGCCTCCCAGGAAAGGCGTTAGTTTTTTGGCGCTGCCTCAGATTTCCGAATCTTTGTAAATCTGGGGCCGTGTCAAAAAGCCATGGGTGTTGCATGGAAACACCCACAGCAACACCCATGACATACCCCTTTGAAGCAGAGTCTGAATGAAAGGGGGCCATATTTACAAGGCTGGGTAAAGCCACGCAAAGTGGCTTTGCATGGCCTTGTAAATATGGGCCAGCACACAGCGCCACCGGAGCGTCAAAAAAAGTGACGCTTCAGTGGCAATAGGGGCTTGCAAATATGTTTCCTAGTGTGTAATATTTTCTAATGTTAATTTCAGGAATGATTATCACTTTAGAGAATAAGATTTTTTCTCTCAATTTCATCTTTTGATGTATTATTACTTTTGTTTTTCATCCATCAAGTTCTTCCTTTTCTGTGCCTTTTTCCTTTCAGTTTCCTGATACTCGCCTCTGTTCTCACTATCGCTACCTTTTTCAAAGAGTAGAGTTGGGTTTGATGATGGACTAGTTAAATAAGAATCATATTAAATTGCTAGCATGATCATATATCAGAGAGTTCAGAAAAGGATAATGGTGCAGTCCAGGAAACATCAAGCTATTTACCAGAGTCATTTATCATACATTATGAACATATGCCAAACAGGTACCACACCCTTTGAGGATTAACCTTAATAAGTGTGACATCAGCAATACAGTTATAGAAGACTACCACAGGTTGAAATGTGTTCTTTAGGCCGTTAAAAATCACCATGCTCCAGAATATAAGAAACAATGATCACAGGAAACCCAGAGTAATTTCCAAATGAGAAATTATTCACAACATTCAAGAAAAGACACTGCAATGTAGGAGCAAAAGGTGATTGTTAGTGTTGTACTACTTGGTCAACAGAACTGCTCTTTTCTCTTTATCAGATGGCACCTTTTGGAAGAACATGTTACCTTATGAGATTCACTCGAAAATGCCTTTCTGATCTCAATGAGTAATGAGACTCTTCAGGCATAGTGAACTAACATATATTAATCTCAATCTGTAGCATCTCAAGCGAGATTGTAAATGACTTGGCCATATCTCTAACTTGTAGATCTTTGACTATCATTTGGGCAAACCTGGATCAAACAGGAGATGTTCATAGCTATTGCACATGTGAATAATTTTCTCAAACAAAAGTTGTTACTCAGCTTCTGAGTTCCTGTGATAGGCACTAGCAAGTGACCTATAGTCTCACTCAAGACAATCATTGCATACACAGCATTCCTGCATTTAATCCTTAATGTCTTCCAATCTGTTTTCAGAGCTGGATATAATCCTGCAGTGGCTATCTTACAAATGATAAAAGATACCTAGTGTATTTCAGACAAGGGTGTTTCTTATATGCTGTTACTGCTGGAACTTTCTGTAGCCTAGTAACACTATTAACCCTGATATCCTTATCCATGCATTTAATGAATGCATGATCTTTGAATATATGGTGCTTGATTGGTTCCAATCAAACTTAAGAAATTGCTCCCAAGTGGTCAGAATTGATAACTTCTTTTTCAGGCAAGCTCCTGTGCCTCAAGGAGTCCCACAGGAACCAGTTTTAGCTCTGGCATCTTTCAATCTTTACCTCAAACTGATAGATGATATTGTCAGAGAAACTACGTCTCAAATCTCCAGTGTATGAAATGACCACCTTTTGAGTGGTGTAGCCCCAGATTTCTGCCCTATCTGTTTTTGCTGGCTGTAGAACTGTGCACTTTACCTCTGCTAACTACCTGTGCTCCCCTTTTAAACATGGTTGAATTGCCATACACCTAATTGGCATATTTAGATTACATATAACTCTCTATGATGTAGATCAAAGTGTGCAAAATGCCTGTGAGTTAAACTGCACTATTCAACTTCTGCACCTATTGTGCCATCCACTATAGTGGCAGTGCAAACATGGCTTTAGATCTACCATGGTAGCATGACTGGAGCAGTTTAAAAACTGAAATTCGTCCTGTCAAAATAAAACCTTTTGACAGGTCTAAACCTTCCTTTTAAATATTAATAAGTCACCCCTAATTAGGTCCTATAGCCCATAAGGCTGGTTTAATGAGATTCAAAAGTAAGACATGCACAATGCCATGTAATGTTAAACATTTTCTTACAGTGACTAGCATCTAAAATCAATTTTCACTGTAGCAAGGCTGGCTGTACCATAGAGAAACACTAGGATGCAATATTAAATGTAATAATGCTATCTTCAGCTCGCTAACATCTAGAAATGTCATTCTTGGACTCTTTCTAATATTTATTAAAAGCCCAATTCAATGGTGAGTCGCATTGTTAGTACATATTAAGGAAAAAGTACTTTAAGAATGTTACTTTTTACCTACCTAATGCTTCTGGAGGCAAATTTGCATTATCCCCCAACTGCAGCCCTCTGAGTGCTCAAGCACTGAATGAGGAGTGAAAACTGCTTTCACAGCAATGAGAAAGGCCTCGGTGTGTGGAAGTATTTTCTGTTCGTCTGGCAGGATGACCATTTAGGCAGTGCCCCAGACCTTAATTTACTTCATAGGTGCCTTTCCTGTCACTTGCAGATGTTAGATGACACCTGGACATGCCTCTTCTTTTTTCCCCCAGTTAAGCAGGCACCAATCCCAGTGGGGAGGGAGCTGCTCCCAGAAACTGGTGTGAAGTGACCACAGAGGAGTGGTTGCTCAATGCCCTAGCCACACCTCTGAGTGGGCACATAGACTTTGCAAAAAGGGAGAAGAGTTTCACCATCTTGGATTTGGGCAGAGAGGGGCAATGTGGGATTGTTTGCAGTAGGGCACACAGGAAATGCTGCAAAAGTGGGTAGGGTAAACCCTAGAAACTTTTACCTCACTGGTTAGGGAGGATCCAGGAGTTACCCTCACCCACAAGCTGGCGCTAGTCATAAATGTGGCATCCCCATTACACTCATCAGAACATTACTGACCTGAAGAAGTTCAGAAGAGGGCAGAACCTGCTGATCACCTGAGAAGAGCCCTGAAGGACTGGACCTGCTCTCTCGTGTACCCAGGACAAAGACGTCAACTGCAAGGGTCATAAGGCTAACGTTGTGTTCAAGCCACAGGGACACAACAAACTAAAAGAGGCATTTTCTGAAGATTCCCAGCTTACCAGTTCCAACTCTACCTGACCTGGATCCTTCTGATGGCCTCTCTTGGAGTGAGGCCTGACTGCCAAATGAGGTTCCAGAGTTCCTGAAAGTCTTGGCTGGATCTCAGTGGTCTTCTCCTACCACTCAGGAAAACCTGGGACTTAGAAACGTTTTGGCTCCAAAGACCATCGGCATACCGGGAAAAACCTGCTAAGCCAATCCAACCAAGATGCATTGCCACTGGACAGTAGATTCAGGTTTCCAACGCTCAGAGCCTTTTTGTGACAGGATATCCTTGTCGGCAAGTCCTTGAGAAGGTATGTGGCTTTGAGGAGCCCTAATCTGCTACTGCCTGCAGCCCTTCCCCATTGTAGAAATCTGAGCTCCAAAAAAGTGACTAAGTGTGAACGAAGACATCTTGACTGGTCAAACGCTCCAAATGTATCCGGCCTACGAGGGACCTTCTCTGGATGCAAATTTCTAATTTCTCCCCTCAGAGTGTTCCCACCAAAAACCAATGGTTTCACCAGGATGTCATCCAAAGGCTATCTGACCTTGTGGAGTCCTCTTTGGCTACAACCTGCTTCCATGGCCTGCTGAAGACTATAGACTTTCATTTTAGAGACTAAGGGCCTGATTTAGATCTTGGCGGGTGGGTTACGCCGTCACAAAGGTGGCGGATGTCCTGTCCACTGAAATATACATCCAATTATATCCTATAAGATTCTTTTTTTGGCGGATGAGAGATCAGTCACTCTTTTGACAGAGTAACCTGTCCACCAAGATCTAAATCAAGCCCTAAATCGAAAGGTAAATCCTCCTACTAGGTCAAAGCTGGTCCTTGTATATGACCCATACTCCATTGCATTCAGCCTCAAATTGTCCGTAGGTTCCAGTCAACTGTGACCAGTTGACCGTGGTTGGTTCATAACACTTTTTGGCAATATTTTTATTTCAAATTTTAAAAATACATATCCTCTGTTTCCCTTATTGGATTTTTGTTGTTTTGGTGTCATTTTTGTATTGGAATTTACTCTATCTTTCTAAATTGTTTGGTTTTTTTCTTGTGTTCCGTTGTGACTTTATTACTGTTTTGGTACCACATAAATACTTTACACATTGCCTGTGAGTTAAGCCTGTCTGATCTGTGCCAAATCTACCAGGGGGATGAGCTCAGGTTAATTTAGTAACTTTAGGTGTTAACCCTGACAAGTCAGCCCCCCCTTAACTAACACACCCAATTTCTTCCATCCAGTATGGAGACAACACTCAGCTTTATCTTAGTGTTACTAAATCTGAGGATGCTTCCATTAGTGGCTTCTAGCTGACTCACCATCATCTTACATTTAACACCAATAAAAACCAAATCCATGCTAATTTCCTTGTAACCCAGCCAGTCCCATGTCCTGGACTGGCTTGGTTCTACTAATAGCCTAGGCAGTGCTCTATCTACTATTGACAAATTGAAATCAATGGGCTTCATTTTAGATTCTCAACTCAGTCTCCATAAAACATTAATGTCATTGTTAGTACCAACTATCAACTTCGGCTGAATCAGGGGCATCAAACCGTTTCCTCTCAAACAAGATCTGAAAGAAGGGACCTAGGCACTAGTTCTACCTTGACTTCCTTAAGGGAATACTACTCTTAAACCCATCTTGCCCCACTCAAAAACCCCTTGCATTCTTTAACCTGTTTCAGCTATGCGATTACCTGTTCCAGTCACATCCTCCCTGCATTTCATTCACGATGCTGGCTCTATGTCGAGGGAAGGTTTCTTGCTTGTATCATAATCTCTTATACTCTGATCAATTGCATTAAGTGAGGGTGAAGATCCCAGGCGGGCAGTCACCAGCTTCTAACCTTGGACTCTCTCCTTCTGGAAACCCTTGCCTTCAATAAAAAAAATCTTACCTTTTCTTACCTCAGTTTCTGGTTATAGTCTCAGGTTTGGAATGCCAGTGAGTCATCAATTTGCACCTGACTCTCTTCCCTCTTTTAATATGCAACTACACATACAAGCTGGTAAAAATTCTATGGCAATACATTTGACATCTTAAATTGGAGTATGCAATTCTCGAGTTTGAAGGTAATAAATTCTCCTTGATCAATATTTCTCTCCAGCCATACTATAAACCTAGGATTTCTCTCTGCTGAGCACCCTCTGATTTGCAAGTGAAAACTCTGGGTCTATTTGTTCTAATGATTATTGAAACTCTGCAGCTTCTGATCATCTTACCGCACCTATTTGTCTATCCTTGATCCTTCTAGTTTATATGAATATTATTTTTTTCTTATTTTTTTCATTTTTATATATATGTTAGCTTCTTTCTGAATACACACTCAGTTACCATTGTAGATGCTATCATTTATGGTATTATGTATTACAGCGGCGGCCGGCTCAGGTAAGCGAGGTGGGGCAGGGCATGGCGCGGCAAGGGGGGAAGCTGACAGATGACGGAATAGGTATTATTTATTTATTTAATTATACCTATTCTGACTTTATCCCCTCCCAACCCACCCCACCCCGCCACATTTACCTGTGCCGGACGCCGCTGATGTATTATCCCTCTGCATAGTGCTCTGATGCTTCAGGCCCTTGTACGTGCTTAATAAATTAAATAAATTAAAATAAATAAGTACATAGATTTGGGATTTGGGATTGTTAAGACAAAGTTATTGTCCCATGACTGTCAATATAGGTGCATCCTGACTTTGCACTTTCTGTTGATTGTGTATCTATTCCTACATTGTTTTCGTAATATATGCATTGCTTTTTTGCTGTATCACGAGTGAATCATAAAAAGGATACTTTGGGCACTTTACCATTGCTGCTTACGCCACCTTTAGGATGGCTCAGTGTAGAAATTAAAGTACAATCTCTCTACTTGAGGGCCATTTAGGATATGTGCTTGTTTTAACAAATGTTTGTTTTAATATGAATTTTAATAGTGGTATCCCAGACTGAGCATTGTGTTTTCTTGAAATTACACACTCAGAGGGAAGTCTAAAACCACCACTGAACTTTTAACTTTCCTCGACCCTCAATTGACTTATCCTTTATTAAATAAATAGAGGGAGGGGGTGGCAACAGGTTATGAGAGAACCATAAAGGATCAGGAGGCTCAAAAAAGTGAGTCAAAAATGGGAATGGGGTCAAGCACTGAGGATGTGGAGATATCACGAAATTAATGAACACTCATATGGTACAGGATGTGTAACTGGCACATTGGAGCACTAAACGTGTCATCATACACTTCAAGGGGAGTATTAGACACAAAAGTGACAGGTGCAAGCAGTGTACTCTTCGTGAATGACAAATGATACAAAAAATGAGGTGTTCTGGGAGTTGAAGGCCGCTGACGTTTCCAATTATTGCTCTGACACAAATCTACGGTTGGGTGAAACAGTCACCAAAGGTGTCATGTTCTGACTGAAGGCTTCACTTGAGTGATATATATTTTATAATACCTTTTATAGTTGACAGTTAGGTACCTGCGGCATTATTCTTGCTAGAAATGACACGGTACATGCTATTAATTACGGTGTGAGACAATTAGGCTCCACTAACAGACTCTTAAAGTTCATGGTGATGGTGACACAGCAGTTGTTTAAAGCAAGAGTGCACACCTGATTCAAATGAGTAATATTTCATTTCATTTATAGTAAACTATTCTTTTATTATTCACTATACATAAATAAAGGGCCTCATTCTGATGGCGGTGGGACTGCCACTGACCACAGCTGGCATTATACAATGCAGAAGAACTAATGTAATTGGTTACTTATGGAACGAAATACCACAAGAAGATAATGCAACTGCTCGCCAGTACAATTTATGCCTCTCATTGAAGCGCCAAGAAGCAATTAGGTTATGCAGTAAACTCTAAAAAAAAAACCTTGGCACTGCCATTGCAACCTCAACTTTGAGGATTTATGAAAGCAGAGATGGAAACAGAAAGTAAGCAGGGCTGGAAGAGCGATGTTCAGGGTTGGAACACAGGACCCTGCAGCTGATATGGTGCAAGGAGGCGGCAGTCTTGAAAAGCCCGACAGATAACCTAATTTCTACGAATATCAATAAGATACAGGAGTCTTAGGGGCTCATCACCAAAGCTTGTCGGGGGCCCATCATTGTGCGCCACGACACTGACTCCATGCCATATCCTCTTCCCTGAGCAGAGCAGAGAACAGAAAGCAGTTGAGGGGTAAAGGACAGGGACAAAGGAGCCCCTATGTGACGTCATCAGGGCGTCAAAGGGTACATGATTTCACTTCTGCTACCCCTTGATTAGAGTGAAATGATATACATCATTTTAAGGTATTAAGTTCGTGTTCTCTTGGTGAATACAGAGAAAACGAAAATTTAGTGCCGATTGCTTATCAATTAGGAATGTTTACTGTCATGTATTAAATGTTATCAATGAAAGGAAGATGACTTCCTGTCTCTCTGCAGCATGTGGAAGTTTCCTTTATAATGGGTATATATATATATATATATATATATATATATATATATATATATATATTATCTACTGGCGGTCGCCAGTAGATAGTTATAGTTAGGACCTATTTCCATAGGAAATCCGCAACATTCTATTTGAAATAACTCTTGCGTCGATTGACGAATCTTCGCGAAATTTTCAAACTTTGTGGCCCGCTGAAGTCCGCTCCTATCCTGAAAGTCTCGGGGTGATTCGTCAAGCGGGGGCCGAGAAAAAAGGGGGGTCCCAAAACGTGTTTTCCCCATTCATTTTCCCATAGGAAACTTTAGCCACGGCTACAGCCCGAACTGCTGAACGGAATTACACCAAATTTGGCAAAGAGGTAGTTCTTGGTTCAGAAAGAACCCTTTTTGTTAAATGGTGTAAATCCGTTCAGTAGTTCCTGAGAAAATCAAAAGGAAAATCACATATATATCTATGGCCGCATCGGATTCGCGCACCCTGAGCGCACCCTGCGCGCACCGTCCCGATCATGAGCTGCATGCTAATTGGCTGTCAACACTCCAAATCAGGAAGTGTTGGCAGCCATTTTATGCCTCGGTAGAACCAAGGCACAGAAACAAGTGCGCAAAACGCACAAAGGGGGCAGGGTAGATTCACCCTGACCCCCTAGGTCTGCTCAGGGGTCCCACAAGGACACCCTGGGCAGAAAAAAGCATTTTAAAAAAACCAAAAAATTTTAAAAAAAAAACGATTGCCGCAGGCCCCGCCCCTTTCCTTTACCACTCTGCAAACGCGCCCCCTGGCGTGTTTGCAGAGGAGGAACGAATTCCCCTTGAATACTGGGGGTCCCTGGGGGCCAACTAGCCCACCAGGAACCTCCAGTATGCACCAGGGGGCTGCGTTGCAGAGAGGTGTACAGAGGCCACGCCCCTTTTTACACCTCTCAGCACCGCAGCTCTGTGGCGCTTTTTGGAGGTACATGGTGGGCTAGTTGGACTCCAGGGACCCTCAGGATTCAAGGGGACTTAATTCCCCAACTTAAAACGCGCCACGGGGCGCATTTGCACAGTGGTGAAGGGAGGGGGCGGGGCTTCAGGTGACATGTGTGCAAACAGGCCCCGTTGCGCGTTTTAAGATGGGGAATTAAATCCCTTTCAATACTGAGGGTCCCTGGGGGCCAACTAGCCCACCAGGTACGTCCAGAAAGCGCCACAGAGCTGCGTTGCAGAGAGGTGCAAAAAGGGGCGTGGCCTCTGAACACCTCTCTGCAACGCAGCTCTCGGGCGCATACTGGAGGTATCTGGTGGGCTACTTGGCCCCTAGGGACCCTCGGGATTGCGGAGGATTTAATTCCCCATCTTAAAACACGCCACGGGGCCTGTTTGCAGACATGTCACCTGAAGCCCCGCCCCCTCCCTTCACCACTGTGCAAATATTCCTCTAAAATCAGCCGAACTACGAATTCCGATTTTCTCACCTGTTATCAGGAGAGACCTCAGTGCTGCATCTTTGAGCCCAGTACTGATCCTGAAAAGTAATTTTAACCGTACTTACCAGTAACTTGAATTTCCTTCCATAGGATATCATTGCCTGCTTTTTGCTGAAAAAGTTTCTAAGTGTCGATTTTTGAAACATACAAATGTTCCTCTAAAATCAGCAGAACTACGAATTCCGATTTACTCACCTGTTATCAGGAGAGACCTCAGTGCTGCATCTTTGAGCCCAGTACTGATCCTGAAAAGTAATTCTAACCGTACTTACCAGTAACTTGAATTTCCTTCCATAGGCTAACATTGACTGGTTTCACTTGGAAATTCTTCTAAGTGTGGAGTTTTGGAACTTTATAATATTCCTCTAAAATCAGCTGAACTACGAATTCCGATTTACTCACCTGTTATCAGGAGAGACCACAGTGCTGCATCTTTGAGCCCAGTACTGATCCTGAAAAGTAATTTTAACCGTACTTACCAGTAACTTGAATTTCCTTCCATAGGATATCATTGCCTGCTTTTTGCTGAAAAAGATTCTAAGTGTCGATTTTGTAACATACAAATATTCCTCTAAAATCAGCCGAACTACGAATTCCGATTTACTCACCTGTTATCAGGAGAGACCTCAGTCCTGCATCTTTGAGCCCAGTAATGATCCTCAAAAGTAATTTTAACCGTACTTACCAGTAACTTGAATTTCCTTCCATAGGCTAACATTGACTGGTTTCACTTGGAAATTCTTCTAAGTTTGGAGTTTTGGAACTTTATAATATTCCTCTAAAATCAGCCGAACTACGAATTCCGATTTACTCACCTGTTATCAGGAGAGACCTCAGTCCTGCATCTTTGAGCCCAGTACTGATCCTCAAAAGTAATTTTAACCGTACTTACCAGTAACTTGAATTTCCTTCCATAGGCTAACATTGACTGGTTTCACTTGGAAATTCTTCTAAGTGTGGAGTTTTGGAACTTTATAATATTCCTCTAAAATCAGCCGAACTACGAATTCCGATTTACTCACCTGTTATCAGGAGAGAACCCAGTGCTGCATCTTTTAGCCCAGCACTGACCCTGAAAAGTAATTCTAACCGTATTTACCAGTAACTTGTATTTCCTTCCATAGGAATCCATTGTCTGGTTTTCAGCAGAAAAGTTTCAGTGTCGATTTTCACAAACTACAAATATTCCTTAAAAATCGCCTGTATGACTTAAATGCATTCTTTCAACTGTTTACAGGAGATGCACCAGTGCTGGATCCAGGATCCACCACTGAGTAAGAAAAAGTAACGATAACACTACTTACCTGCTAAGTGAATTTCCTCCCATAGGATAACATTGGTGATTCTATGTGAAAAAGTTTCTAAGTGTCAACTTTTAAAATACAATAATATTCCTTAAAAATCACTACTGTAACCAAAACGCTTTTACTCAACTGTTTACAGGAGATGTCGCAGGACTGAATCTAGGATCCAGTCCTGTGGTTAGAAAAGTAATCCATAAAGTAACTAATTGCATTTAACTAGAAATTCACATTGAGCTCAATGTTGCATTGTGTTTGAAATTGTGTTGCCCATTGCAACAACTGTAACTACTGTACTTAAAAGTCTATTGCCTATTTGCAAAGTATTTAAACTAAAGTAATTCATTCTGAGAAAGTATATTTTGTAATGTAATGTATAATGTAATTACAATGTAATTTAAAAAATAAAATATCTAAAAATAAATAGTTTAAAAAAATGTAGTAAATCAGTATCAAAAAAATAAATATAACAATTAATACATTTAAAAATTGTCATTTACAAAACCTTTGAAATTCACTGAAAAAACCATAGGTTTCAGACATGTTATAGTTAGGAATTAGCATTTAAAAAACCTTTGAAATTCACTGAAAAAACCATAGGTTTCAGGCACGTTATAGTTAGAAATTAGCATTTAAAAACCTTACAAATTCACTGAAAAACCATAGGTTTTAGGGACAGTTATAGTTAGTTGGCCATTGCACTCGTACAAAACCCGTGAAATTCCCCGTTATAGTTAGTTCAGGTAACTATAACTCGCGCCCCGCAATGCACTGCTGATGACGTCACATATTACATCACTCATGACATGGTCAGTGACATCACTGATGACATCACTGATGACATCTCAAATGACATCACTAATGACATCACTGATGACATCATCCAGTGACTGTGTGTTTCTGTAAAGTTTAAATATGTTTAATATATATAGGGAAAGGCGTATTGAAGAATGAGTGGGTGTATAAGTGTCTGAATGGATGATTTAGTACGTGCGTGACTGACTCTACAAGTGAGTGATTAAACGTATCTTACTGAATGCATGGGTTAGTGACTAAACTGTGTGAATGTCTGTATCCGTCTGTTTGTTGGTGTGTAAGTGGATGCATGGATTTGCGAATAGCTACATGAGTGTCTATATGGGTTATTGATTGGTTCTCTGAGTATCTGTATGGCTGCCTGAGTGTTTGTGTGGGTGGGGTGTGTGTGACTCTGTACATAGATGTGTGAGTGGGTGATTCACTGGGTGCATGATTTCAAGAGTGGCATCTGTGATGGACTGCTTGGGTGGGTGAGTGTGTGTATGGGTGTGTTAGTGAGTGAGTGTATATCTCAGTGGTACATGTGCGAGTAACTACATATGTAAAAGGCAGTATATATGTGTGTTAGAGTATTTAAATGGCTATAAGTGAGAGTGTGTGATTGTGAGAGTGGCTGTATGGATGCGTGTGTGCTTGTATCAGTTATTGTATAAGAGCGTAAGAATGTGCTAGTATTTGTATGAGTAAGTGAGCTGGTGTGTGTATAACTGTATAGGTGAGTAAATGGGTGTGTGATTAATTTTTTGCATGACTGACTAGGTGTGTGAGTACCTCTATGGATGAGTGGCGATGTGTGAGTGTTTATATAGGAATATGAGTGCATATGATAGTCCTGTACTGAGTGACTGTAAGTATGAGTGACTGTACGGGTGAGTGAGTAGATGTGTGTGTGTAGACCTAAGAATCAGTGAGTGGGTATGTAGTTATTGGTATTGGAGTGTGTATGGTTTTGAGAATGGCAGTCTGTAATTTAGAGTGGGTGTATCAAAAGTTATATTAGGGTGTGAGAAGGTGCATGAAATTATCACATGGATGATGTCATCAGTGATGTCATCAGTGATGTCATTTGAGATGTCATCAGTGATGTCATCAGTGATGTCACTGACCATGTCATGAGTGATGTAATATGTGACGTCATCAGCAGTGCATTGCGGGGGCGCGAGTTATAGTTAGCTGAACTAACTATAACGGGGGAATTTCTATGGTTTTGTACGAGTGAAATGTCCAACTAACTATAACTGTCCCTAAAACCTATGGTTTTTTCAGTGAATTTCAAAGGTTTTTTAAATGCTAATTTCTAACTATAACGTGTCTGAAACCTATGGTTTTTTCAGTGAATTTAAAAGGTTTTTTAAATGCTAATTTCTAACTATAACGTGCCTGAAACCTATGATTTTTTAAGTGAATTTCAAAGGTTTTTTAAATGCTAGTTTCTAACTATGCCTACAGAGGTAGGACATGTGAAGAAAGAAGAAAAAACGCACAGAAAGAAGCAAAAGAAATGCAGAAAGAAGCAACAGAAGTCCACAAAGACGAAGAAAAGTGCAGGAAGAAGCAAAAGATGTGCAGAAAGAACCAACAGAGGAGCAGAAAGAGGCCTTGTTGCAAAATCATCCTGTGCCCACAACTTTTTCAGACGGGTACTGGTGGTAACTGACTCTGACTAACCAGAGTCAGTGCTATGCTAAAAGACACTTAGAATACAGTGAAAACACCTACATACACTAGGGAACACTATGCGTTGGGGTACCCCTGTGATTAGCATGACCTCCTCTGTAAGTCCCTAGTACATAGCCAGGCAGAAGTTCATTCTATGTGCCTGTGTTCCACAGTGGTGAAGAGAGCTGGTAAGCATGTACAAACAGCATGTGTTTTCATTCAGGATCGTCCATGAATCCTCTAGATCTTAAATTAACCTAGCCCAA